>OZ037936.1:62420481-63728339 GCA_964035585.1 Polytrichum formosum
GATCAACTGGGACATCTGCCCAGACTCCAACTGCCGCATGAGCAACATCCACATCTACTGCCCGGGGTTCGAGACCGTGGACGTCAGCCCCAACGTTTTCAAGCACGTGAGTGGCAGCGACTGCGTGGTGAACAATGGGGGCTCGTTGGGGTGGCGTGCGAGGGTCAGGATGCAGTACATTTGCAACATCGATCCTCCGCAACTGCATGCAACTCGAGCAACGGTGACGAACTGCTGAAAGACTACAAGTTTGTGTAGTGAATTCAGATCTGAGAGGAATCGAAGGGGCCCGGAAGAAGTAGTTCTAGTTGTCATGCGGTCCTTTGAGAATGAAAAGTGGATGTTTTTCGCTGCCCTTGAAGTTGAATCATAGGAGACCTGTGCAATTGCAAATGTGACGCTGTGATTGATATTCACTAATATTTGCTCCAAAAAGAGCAGATTATTAAATAAGAATTCAATCTTTGATATCGACTCTGTTGCAAGTCTGGTTTGATAATACGGCCTATTGGATCTTGTTGAATTTCAAACTGCCACTCCAATAGATCAAGATTCTTTGTGAAAATGAAATGAAATTGATTTTGAAGTCCGTGAAGCCAATTTAAAGGCGTATGGAACTATTTGTACAAATTAGGACTCACCCCCAAATAAGGCGTATTCCATCAAGTTGCAGTTAGGTAGGAAAACTTGGCTTAGGTTTCGCAGCGTCTATGTATGCTCATCTTGAAGCCCAAGGCAATGGACTATCATCTGTGTGAAATGGAGGCTATGTATGTGGTTCTAAGATTATGACTTGGTGTAAGACAACTCCTTGTCTAAGGGCTTTTAATTTTATCATGACTAAAATCGGGACTAATAAGTTGTTGACTATCATTCTATATGTTTAGCTACCCACAATTGACATGTCTCAAGTCTTAACCCCTAACTTCCCACGCCTAATTTCCCAAAAATCCGTCCAAAAAATGTGACCTCAATTTCAACGGATGTAGCTAAAGATTTAAAGTTTTTTTTCTGACCAATCAATTGTATAGATGTTTGCAGATTAGAGGTGACTACTCAAAGTTCAACTCTTAAATGTTGAAGTTCTATTATATATAGGAGATCATAATAGGAATGTCAATAGTGGTCTTGAGGGGCAACAATTTAGAAATTAAATTGGGGTTGGTTTTTTGACTAAACCTCTACTCAAATCATCTCCTAATGAAAAATGTACCCTCATTCAAAAGAAGGGCAACATACCTACTCAAATCACCTCACAAATCTTGAAACCATTATTTTGTGATTTTTTTGAAAGCTTTGCAATTTGAGGTAGCGGTGCCACAACTGTGCACCTTCGACATGGATTTACACCCACCAACATATGTCCAACTAAAAATTCCAATGGTAGATGTTTAGGATATGTTGTGTTTGAGCCCGGGTACGCAACTCCCATATTATACACAGGGGGCATTGGATTAAAAACGGCGTAGAGGACGGCTTTTGTAAAAATTACATCAAATTATGCAAAAATAAAAAGACCAAAAAGCTGAGTGAAGACCAAATTAAATAAAATGAGATGTATAAAAAAATTGGGTTGCATATTTATTTATTAGAAACTCCACAACGTATACAAAGAATTGAAACACCTGTATTTTAACCTATGCCTATGCATAATTTTAAAAGATTCTCACGAGTAGTTGCCTCCAACTAAAATTAAAAGTCATTGGCAATGCTTTATTTATAATAATAAAAAATCTTAAATTTTTAATTAAAACCCCCAAAAAGTTGGGTAGTTTTACCTATGGTACATGTATTAAAAAAACTCATAAAATTAGGTTTTTAATGCAACTTTATGTTTCAAGAAATATTCATTTCCTATATATAATGATGTTTTTGGATTCCTTGTTAGAAGAGCTACAAGAGTTTCCTACATGAAAACAAATTATATCACTTGAGATTGGACTAAAATGCATTATAAGTGATTATAATCAGGCCCATATAATACGGGAATTGCGTACCCGGGGTCAATCATAGGGTCCATCAAAAATAGCTTACAACCCGTCGGAAAGAAAATATGAGCCTGATCATAAATCCTTCGTAATTTTAACCTCAATGGGGTGGTGCTATACCAGAACATAAAGAAGGAATTGGACTGCCAAATGGGAGCATAAGGAGGAGCACCCAACATCAATCACCAACAACGAACAACCAACGTCAAGGAGTAATCAATGGGAACGCCATGAAAGCCGGCTTAGTAATCAATTGAATTTGTTACCGGCTGAGCTTATGTACTAGATGTTGCAAATCCCGGGCCATGATCATTATTGAAATACAGTCAATCTCCATTGACAATTTTTTCTACAAAGTTGTCAGTCTAGGTGTCAAATCATTACAAGTGGAAGTATATTTCGGGAGGTTTTCCTGAAGTTCAAGCAAATGTATATGCAATGCTTGCTTCTTCAAGCTAAATGATTTTGGAGTTTGTTTTCAAAATTTTGACAACATTCTACGTCGCATTTGCGAGGGCTTGTGTGATCATCATTTACATAGTAAGAGAATCTTCAGTTTGGACTCTTATAACTTTTGCATCTCAATCCAATCTCAAGACTTGAAATGACAACAAACTTTGTGATTTGAGCTGCATTTGCTTAGTTGAGATGATTCCCGAGCCCATCTGATGACTAGAAACATATGCCGGAGTTGGAAGTGCTTACAATAGGCCATGATCTTAAAGGCATTAACTCATGTCATGCTTGTGTAATTGTTTATAGGATACAAGTAATGAACTTTATAACATTTTGCAAGATAAGAGGAGTTAATGACTGGTGCAAAAGCAACCAATCATGAGCTATGTGGAGGAGGATAGGGAGCCAACAACATAAACCCTGAACCCTTGCTCCCCTAATGAGATTCATGTTGTTGGCTCTCAAGCCTCCTCTTCATAGCTCATGGTTGGGTATGTCGTGCCAACATACGCCCCTCTAGACTTGGAGAATGTTGAATTTGTTCATACCTTCATTTGATTCTATAAATTTGTCCCAATTTTCATTTACAAGGAATTACCCTGCAGGTGCTTCATATTTCAATCAGTGAGAACAAGAAATCATAAATCAGGCACCACTCGTAGTTGCCAATTTCATGGAGAACAATGTTGACTTCCTGTTTCCTGTTTCCTGTTCATTGACTACCCCCGGGAGCATGCTCTTTGTATTAAATTTAGAAGGTATACATGCGCGGCTTTCTCGACTACAGTCGCATCGAGACCTGGGATTTATGGAATGAAATTATAAACTATTAATTGAAGCCCTTCCGATCTTAGAATGGGGAATGTCAAATATTTTTTGTAATTTTCTCCAGACTCAAAACTTACTACGGGATTTGAAGGAAATTCCACAGTAGCATCTCGGAGGTGGGGTTTATGAAGTATAATTATGTAGAAACCATCCACCTTGACCTCTCATATAATGGGCAAGGAATGAACTTACAATCCCCTTCCAAGTGACTGCGGAATTTGAAGAACATAATCTGCATCTTGGATCGTCGACCATACCTAGCGTCGGCTCTTCTGAACTTTCTTTAATTGCAAGATCAAGTAAATCCCACACTTATAATGGCACTACCAAGTTAATGGAAGTAAAACTCCAAGGAATATCACGTGCACCTGTGTAGAATTGGACGCCGAGCCGCAGGTTGGTTGCACAGCCTACATAAGCCCCGCAGGTGATCAGTACCGCTGGAGAAGTTCAGACACATCCCACTGGGAACTGAAAGGTCGATCGAAAGGAAGTCTATAAGCAGAAGTAGCAGTAACATCATTCCTCTGCTGGCATCATCGATCGAGGTTTCAAGATGATGATGATGGGGCCGGGGTCGTCCACCCGGGCGTTGATGATCATAGCCCTGGGATGCATTGTGGTCGCCCAAATTGCAGTAGCTGCAGAGGCGGAGGAGGCTAGCGAGCCCTTGTTGGCTGCGTCGAGTGGAGTGGTGCTGAAGGACTTCGGACCCTCTGGCTATTTTGAGCTGCCAGGGATCACCAGAGTGAAGCCATTCTGGAGGGGAAGGAAGCTGCTGGCTGCGTGCGGTTTGAGCGATGTGAGTGTGATAGTGCAGATGATGGGACTCACCAATGGCTCCAACCATTACGAAATCGAGATCAACTGGGACATGTGCCAAGACTCCAACTGCCGCATGAGCAACATCCACATCTACTGCCCGGGGTTCGTGACCGTGGACGTCAGCCCCAACGTTTTCAAGCACGTGAGTGGCAGCGACTGCGTGGTGAACAATGGGGGCTCGTTGGGGTGGCGTGCGAGGGTCAGGATGCAGTACATTTGCAACATCAATCCTCCGCAACTGCATGCAACTCAAGCAACGGTGACGAACTGCTGAATGATTAGTAGTTTGTGTAGTGAATTCAGATAGAAGAATCGAGCCTGGAAGAAGTACTTCTAGTTCTCATGTGGTCCTTTGAGATGAAAAGAGGATGTTTTTCGCTCCTCTTGAAGTTGACCCAGGTTAATCATACGAGAGCTGTGCAATTGCAAATGTGACGCTGTGATTGAATATTCACTTATATTTGCTCCAAAAAGAGCAGATTATTAAATATTTAAGTGTTGTTACGGAGTGTCCGATGATATATATATATGTCCGATGAACATATATATATATATATATATGTGTGTGTGTGTGTGTGTGTGTTCGTTCCGCTATGAATCATCATAGTGCTCAAGCCACTTGCGGTTTTGCTGACGAGTGTATTCTTGACTGGATACGAGCCTGTACACTACACCTGATAATGAACGTCTCTCACCCTACCATTGGCTATAGCAGGCCAATACCTACCTCGCCGTTGAGCACATGTGCATACTATGGATGTGGACGCACCCAATACCAATTGTGTGGGAGAGGAACTAATTCTAGACAGGACAAAATTAAATGCTTGACAAGTTACAACTGGAAACCATGCATCGGGATGGACAATCATCACTATGGACGGGTCTGATGCGACACACGCACTCAAAGGCTGCAGATTTCCACTCATATCAATAGATCAGTGTGGTGTATCTGAATTATAAACATCTACGGAGATCCCAGCTTCATGGATTAACCCATGCCATAAATTTGTTCTTAGCTGAATTCTACGGTGCGTGAGATACAATAGTAATCACATTAGCCGGGATGAATTCATGCTTGCACTGAACATACCAAGGATCACCTTGGATCAGCCAAGCAACAAGTATCACTCACCACCACATTAGAGCAGGCAACTCAGACGAAGGGTGAACGGCTATGGACATCCCCCATCCGGCACTCTTTTATTATTGACAAACGTACAGATACAATGAAGCAAGAAATCCAGACCTACAACTGTTTGAATGGATATGCGATAGAAATGCAGGATTGGCCTAGGACTAACATCAACTTACCAGATTCGATGATGATTTTTTAAATAGAGGTTAAATCACAATGGAAATGATTCTTCACCATACTTTAAACTGATTCAGACATGCCAAGAATAATATACCAAACTAGATGTAGATACTACATGGTAATTCCACACACCACGAGCCTAGTATTTCACGTTCGATCCCCGGCAGCGATGTAGCCCCTTTTGTTTGATTGTAATTTTAGTTTTCATATTTGACAAAGGCAAAGAGTGAATTAAGAATAAGAACAGAGATGACAAGGCCACTTGAAGGGGAGGTGAAGCCCTAACCAAATACCCGCTTAGATAAGCGAAAACCAAACAACACCACCCACC
Organism: Polytrichum formosum; assembly: GCA_964035585.1. Taxonomy (NCBI): domain Eukaryota; kingdom Viridiplantae; phylum Streptophyta; class Polytrichopsida; order Polytrichales; family Polytrichaceae; genus Polytrichum; species Polytrichum formosum. The sequence goes on from OZ037936.1 coordinate 62,426,225, forward strand.
GATCACCAACAGGTGATTAACACCCCTACCTGAGCCTAGAGCCAGCCTCACCTAGACCGACATGATACCCTTCCACTGTAAAGTTAAATTACTCATGCAACAAATTAGAATCCCTCTTAGCCCCCACTTTTGGTCGAAATGCTTAGTGCGTACAATCTGCTTAGACAGGATTCATCTTGGCGTACTTGGGCACCCTCTCCCATGCTTGCTTGTCATGGATGATTCACTCATAACATATGAGGTATTTGACCTTCAGTCATGCTCTTTTTCCCGGTTAGACACGTGACCGCGTCATTTCGCTCGATCCAAATGGTTCACATGGTCATGCCTCGAAGGAGGTGCCATAAGTTTTTTCCATTGAGCGTGCTTCTCGCAGATCCACTCAAAGATGGCTTGTTGCCGTGTGAACTATTCCACCAGGGTGTTGCAGCAACCATTGAGCTCAAAGATGATGTGGAATGACAATGTCCACCTCCAAGTTCTCTGGGCTTGTTTGCAATCCCATAACTTGTGCTTATTTGATTCACATATCTTGGGAAGAGAGCATAGAGATCATGCTGGATGCCACCTTAGCTCTCCACTCATGAATTAATATCGCGTTGTGCCAAATAGATCAAATGATAGTAGCCTGTGAGCGGTTTGGGTCACTAGTTTTGATTAGTCTTGCCTGAAATGTTGACTTCATGCTATAAGAAATGCTTGAGAAACTGGAGGTTGTTAAAGATCTCCTTACTTGTTATTTCGCCACAGTATTTATCAAGTTAAACTTGGAGTGTAGCCATAAAGGATGCTTGGGGGATCATGTGATCCATTCAACGAGAAACCATAAACTTGTACTTAAGGATAAGCGCAAAGTATAAGGCCTCCTCTAGAAAGTTTCTCTAGTCTTATGTGTGTGCACAAAACTGCCTTCCATTTCTCAAGCATCTAAGTGTTGAAATGGCTAACCTACTTGTGAGTTATTTTTGCTACTAGCTACGGGAGATTAAATTAGTATCCACATGTTGGTTCAAGTTCACGTGCAAGTAATGCTTCCTCCCCGTTGTTCGCATGGTTTGATGAATCAACCACCAATACAGGAGTATTGTTTTTTTGCCTCTGCTTCTAGTGCCCCCATTACAAAACAAACCATCTCACATGGGGGGACCCCCTATTAGTTGTAAGCGAGTAAATATATATATATAGCTATATATATTTTTGAAACAGAAGGCCAACCCGGCCAACAGCGAGTAAATATAATGACTGACGATAAACAGTTGTGTAGAACGTGGCGTTTCAAAGTGGGTGCAAAGCTGAATCCTGAAGGCCCAAAACATCATCCACAGTTGGCGCACTTTCAGGTAATTTGAGGTTGGGATATAAAATTTCATTGGATTTTGATACCCACCGCTCGAACCTTCGGAAGTACTGGCTATCAATGGGATAACCTTTCAACCTGAACCTGAAAATCTAAGATCTTCAAAAGAAATCCAACTTACTAAATAACTTCAAGAATATTGAGAATCGAGATGCAATCACAGACTGAGCAGGCTTTATTTAGTCTGTTTGACAAAAACCTGGGGTGCCAATCATGGCATCCTTTGCAATAGAATTGGTAGACAAAGTACAAGATGCCTGTATCCTAGAGCAAATGATTTGTGGTGCTATTTTGGCTTGATGAGGTGGGGGATTTGTGGAGGTTGAAATATAGGGTGGTGTAGGTTAATTACTATTCTGGTGATTGGGCTGCTCTTGAAGGTGCAACCCAATATTTTTCTGGACTTCCTTTATCCTCTCACCTGCCAATGGATATCTTCAGTTTGTCCCAAAAAACACAAAGGAAATCCAAGCTTCGAAGTGCAGACCTAGTCAAGTGGTCTATATTACATCTCTGCCTGCAAGTTCTTTTGTACATATGTACATATCTGCAAATACAACAAGGAGCATCCTAATAAACGAATCTGCACAATGTCTCCTCACCACAGAACTTCAAGCACAATTTCTGCTCACTTGGGAAATTATGAGCTAATCTGGCAAAGCCCATAATTCCCTAGTGCACTTACTCCGGGTAGACAACTCAGATGCGAACCTTTTTGCACCAGTACCACACCCACGTGGTAGAATTGAAGTTCCTAGAGGGATGTGCAAACAATTCTATAGCTGTCTGGAAGAATTCTCGTCATGGTTGAAATGCTTTACAAATGAATAATCTTAAAGAGCGAAGTCAAAGTAGGTTCTTCATCCTTTATACAAACATTACGAAGTTCTGGTTGTAAGGCACAATCGGACCGTAACATGAAAATTCTCGCATTCAGTTTTCGAACATTAAAGGGTTTTGAACAATGTTGTGGCTCTTTCTGGAAAATGATTACTAAGCTTATAAGGGATCACACTGGGGAAAGAGCGTTCCTGGCACACTTCTTAACAAAAAAATGGATTGAAGTCCAGATTGAAGTTCAAATCATTTAATTAGCAAGAATGGATATTATCAAAGATTGAAATTTTTTTGCAAGAAATCTCATCTGCAACTCTGCTCATCTTGGCAGCATAGTATACGTATCGTATCACAGCACATTTGATATTGCACAGCTCTCGTATGATTAACCTGGATCGAGGGATCAACTTCAAGTCTAGCGAGAAACATCCTCTTTTTCGTGATGAATCCTGTGTATCAACTGCTCAAAGGACCCCATACCTACTACAACTTCTTCATCTATGTCAAATCAACTCCCTACACAAACTACTAATCATTCAGCAGTTCGTCACCGTTGCTTGAGTTGCATGCAGTTGCGGAGGATTGATGTTGCAAATGTACTGCATCCTGACCCTTGCACGCCACCCCAACGAGCCCCCATTGTTCACCACGCAGTCGTTGCCACTCACGTGCTTGAAAACGTTGGGGCTGACGTCCACGGTCACGAACCCCGGGCAGTAGATGTGGATGTTGCTCATGCGGCAGTTGGAGTCTTGGCACATGTCCCAGTTGATCTCGATTTCGTAATGGTTGGAGCCATTGGTGAGTCCCATCATCTGCACTATCACACTCACATCGCTCAAACCGCACGCAGCAAGCAGCTTCCTTCCCCTCCAGAATGGCTTCACTCTGGTGATCCCTGGCAGCTCAAAATAGCCAGAGGGCCCGAAGTCCTTCAGCATCACTCCACTCGACGCAGCCAACAAGGGCTCGCTAGCCTCCTCCGCCTCTGCAGCTACTGCAATTTGGGCGACCACAATGCATCCCAGGGCTATGATCATCAACGCCCTGGTGGACGACCCCGGCCCCATCATCATCATCTTGGAACCTCGATCGATGATGCCAGCAGAGGAATGATGTTACTGCTATTTCTGCTTATAGACTTCCTATCGATCGACCTTCAGTTCCCAGTGGGATGTGTCTGAACTTCTCCAGCGGTACTGATCACCTGCGGGGCTTATGTAGGCTGTGCAACCAACCTGCGGCTCGGCGTCCACTTCAAAGGTCCATTTGCCTCGATTACCTACAAGTTTCGCGTTGCGAATAAGGAAATGGGAAAGATGATGCTCTTGAGATTCCGGTGCGAGGGGATTACAGTATTATAATATCATTATTCATTCTCGGACGGCTCCAATGTATCCTTTTCAGTAGGTAGAGAATATTCCAATTTATACTTTTCTTAGCAACCACTTGCCAGATGTCACTGTTTGATGATCTACAGCACACGCTTCCAAGGCTCGGGGATGTCAAAACCGTGATTCCTGAATGAACAGGTCCAAATAGGTGGTCAACATTTCTTCACCAGCCTAGCAGGCAGTGTGTATGTTTGACAAAGTTTTTGCAAGTTTTTCACTTTTGACATGCAAAAACTCGCATAAAGAAATTGGCACGTCAAGTGACGCACAGTTTAGAAGTTGACATGTACTGTGACTTGTGAAGAAAAAAACCACACGTCACTTGACATGCTAGAAATTGAAATGACACATATTATTAGGCAACTTAATACTATAAACTGCAGCTCAAGTATCCCGAAAACATAACGCATAACAGCATGAGAACTTCCTACATTCACTTACATACTTAAGTTCAACCTTGTTCTTGTAATTTCCTTTGTAACCGGGAAGATCACTATATTCGTTAATTTGAGACTTTCTCTTGTCTCAAATTAATATATGGATCACAACAACATGGTCTAATGTTTGGGTCGTCCTACCTAAACCATCTTGATATGAGTTCTTAATTGGGTTCTTGATATGAACACCCGCTTCAAAGTATTTCCATCTTACAACATTCTCCAATATCTGTGTGATTTTATCCATGTTCTTATATTTGTAACTGTCTCAAAATGCCGAAAAAATTCCAAATTAACGAATATAGTGATGAAGGCTCTACAGCTGAGATGGTGATAAGAGAGGTGGTGGAGGCTAAGTACAAGGCCGACAAGACCATTGTTCTTGGTCTCTTGCAGATGTATTTCAACGATTGTTTTGTGCAGGTATGTGAATGAACAATTTGCCCCAGCAAATCTCGAAAAGTGATGCTTTGGCTGGTTAAATATTGGGTCAATTTTGAGGCGTCTCAGCTTGACACTAGGATGATTTGAGGTAGACTTTGCATAGCGCAAAGATCCCCTTCAAATTGAGTTTAATGTACAATGTACAATTCACAATGCCTGAATTGAAGCTAGATTGGAAGCAATATTGTTGTTGAATTTATGATTTGAATGCCATCAATGTTCACAAGTCCCTAAAGTTCGTCACATATTCTAGGCCAATGGTAGATAATCCACTCTCACTAGTGGCATTGCCTACATTTGTGATAGATACTTTTGTATGGTCAATTCCTAAGTCACTTGGGTTGAAGTTTTTAAAATGGGAGGAGATCTAGAGTCCTTTGTTTGATTAAAAATTGGGGAAAGTAGCCATCTCAGCTCATAATGATTTGAATTTTGAAGTCTTGCATAGGGCAAAGATCCCCTTCGATTGAGTTTAATATACAATGTGAAATTCTCTTTCATTCAATACTGTGCTTGAGTTGACTTTAGATTGGAATCAGTAGTGCTATTGAGTATGTGAGTGGAATGCTATTAGTGTTCACAAGGCCCTAAAGTTCATCCCTAAGTCTACTCCAATATCTAGGATAATGGTAGATATTCCACTCTCACCAGTGGTACCATCTACACTCATGCTAGATATTATGTTTTGGTCAGTTCCCACCTAGTCCAATTTGTGGTCATTTAGGTTGTCTTAGCTTGACATGATGATTTGATGTGGTAGACTTGCATAGTGCAAGGATCACGTAGGATATGAAGAAAGAGGAGCCGTATTATTCTATTAGAGGAAGATGAGCAGTAGTTGTGCACTTGGGTGTGACATGGACTTTTATCAATGTTCACAAGGCCCTGAAGTTCGTCACCTCATCTATCCCAATATCTAAGATGTTGGGAGATATTCCACTCTCACTAAGATGTTGTGATATTGCTTGTAGATGTTTTACAAGAGTTGAATAATTTGAATATCAAATTTCATTATCATATGGTTGATATCACAACTTTTAATGCAACCATCAATATCACTATTTTAATTTTATGACATCATTTTTATCCGGGAATGAACCTATGTTTGGTCGTACAAGCAAGAATTTGGAATCTACATGAAATCTTCAGTTGGGTTATGAAAATAATACAGGAGATCGTATTATTCATGCATTGGCAACTGATGGGCCCAATGAACTATAAAAATGCATATTATTGGATGCATCTTATGTGCAAAGAGTTGTTCATGCTTTGAATGATCGTCTCCCAAACCTTCCAATATTCAATGTAGCCAAACTTTTTAGCCCTCGTAATTATCCAAGCGATGATAGTGACCAAATCACAAATACCAAATTGTGGCTCTAAAGGATATTGTTGAAGTTTCAATGCACTAAAGAAGAAAGTGACATATGTAAGGGAGAACTCCTGGAATTTACAGAATTTTTTTGACATGAGTGTGAGAACAAAATGATATTTGAGGCTTGGCGCATATGTGGTAGCAATTTGGAATGGCACACAAATTGGCCTAAACTTATGCAACTCTGGCAGAAAATTATACTCATTCCATCAAGTATAGTTATTTGTGTAAGAGGATTTTCCAAACAAAATGCAATCAAAAGCTACATGCACAATAGGTTGAACTTGAAGACCCTTGATGCTCTTATGCAGGTCTCTCTTTGTGGGCTTGAAGTGGATGCAATGGATGGGCTACCATCTTCAACATTTGGAGAAATATGCGAGACTGAAAGATACTTAAGCTTGATTGATAGTGTTTTTGTTACAAATCAAGATTGTATTTGATTATTCAAAATATTCGTTTTTCTAAAATATTGTGTAACCGAAAATTGAGGTGACATTTTAGAATAAAATGTATATGTCAATTGACATTCATTTTTGTTTTTGAAAACATCACGTGACACTTTGGATTTGAAGTTGACCATCAAATGAAATTTGTCAAACATACACACTGCTAGCAGGAATGAATGGAACTTGGTAGAAAGCGTCAGGAATTCAAAAGCCGAGCAAGTGTAGAGCAGACATACCCATTTCCGATAGCCCCAATCTTAATACATAGAGTCCCCTAAAGCCGTGAAGTTCCACACATGTAGCCGTCATTTTCCAACGTGATGGAAAAAGCTGTGAAGAATCACAAATGTAGCCTTCACATTTGGTGATGGAAAAAGTAAGTTAAACGGGCACGGATTTGGATTCCTTGAAAAGGGCATTGATTATACTCAAGCTTTCCTCTCCCAATTATAAAAAATAGGTCTACCTATGTTGAGAATATGGGTTGGGAGAGAATCTTGCCTTGGGAAATTTACAATAATCTCAAAAAGTGGAAATAAATTGTGATTTTTTTTGTTAGGCCTTGTGATATCAATTTCCTGACCTATGAAAAACCACTCCAATATCACACCTGTACTACACTTATGTGAAATTGCTTAAGTTATCGGAAATAGGTCTGTCTACTCTTATTGCTCATGAGTCGTAATCAAAACTGGCCGGGTGATCAAAGAACCTGTCCTTATTAAGTATCCTCATCTCATGGGAGAGGTGGTACATGCCACAAATAACATGTCTCAACCCTCACTACACTAAATATTGTATTTAGTGTCACCGATTCTATTTTGTCTTGCTCGAAACTAATTGTAATGCACCTGTGTAGTGTCAGTAGCACTAAATGTAAGTCTAACATTATTTGTCATTTTTTGGTTAAAAAAATTTGGACATTATAGATTTTACAATGTTGCAATTGCTGTCACTTATCAATTGATTTTTCATCCAATTTTCAATCATCCATGACAATATTCCATTGCAGAAATGTTAGGATGCAGAATACATCAAAAGTGGATGAACTAGACGTAAGCTGGGATGATAGTACTAAGTCTTGTAAACTTATATTCATGAGAAGTGTCAACATAAAAGTTACCACAGTGACATAAAATACCATATGACACAAAATGCAATATCCAATGCACTTTTGTGATTTGTAGTGGTCCCACGTGACAACATGGAGACGCACAGTCTATTCCTACCATGACATCACATGGTCATTAATCTCATCAAGAATGGCAAAGTAACCTTCGAAAGATGGATCTACCTTACAAGGCACTAAATAGGACTGGGGGAACAACTAGAAATGGTGCCTGGATAATGGGGGACGTTAAACCTCCCCCCTACGAGCTTTTCGGGGAGGTAGATACGGGCAGGGGCAGCCCTCAGAAAGAAATCAAGTATTTCTGGACCCGACCGAGAATTTCTACCCGTCCTGCCCGACTTCGGAAAAACCATTGCCCTTGCATTTTTGAAGGCCACTTATCCACAAATCCCATTGAGTGCATTTCACCTTCAAGGTCCAAATCCTATATATATGTGTGTGTACTTCCACTTAATAAGAAGCAATTGACTTGGATTTCATTCTGAAAGTGAAAGTGTCAATAAAACATGTAATTAGCTCGGAAGTCAAAAATATTACAAAATCTTCATTAGCATTGATGTTATAACTTTTGTGACTTACCATTTGAAGGGGTCTTTGTTATTCTAAAATGAAACTTAAATTAGTAACATCTGTAACAATTAAACTTGTTCATCTGTAACAATTAAACTTGTTCATCTGTAACAAGTGGTTGGTTTTCCACATTCATTGAGCTGCAGGGTAGGCATGCTTTTTGTTTGGGAAAGGGAATTTCGACTAAGTATTGATTTGTTATTTAGTGCGTGAACATGATCTCTATACTGGATGAAACCGCGGTTATGGGCTCTTCAAGGTCTCCTTTGGAATGAGGATGGGACGACAAAAGTGAACATATAGGGAGAGAAGGAATTATCATATACGAGCGTACCTCTCATTCATCCGACATAAAAGCCCTGAAATAGTATGCAGCCCGGTGGTTACTTTTTTTAGTTGATTTGACACTAGAATTAGTTTCAAAGACCCTGAATTAGTCTACTTGAAGTCAGTTGAAATGAATTGACAACAAAACTTATAGGGGGTTCGTGTTTTTATGTTGAATGGATAAGAAGTATGCTCATATACGATAAATTCCCTCTCTCCAACTTATAAAATTTGAGGGGAAGTTGGCCCACCTTACACTCAAGCTCGAGTTGAGAGTTCCGCCTTGCAATGTCCATAAGTTTGACACTTGGAATTGACAGGTTTCAAAATCCAACGCTCAAACTCTCAATAACTTGGGCAAGTGTAAAGTGACCATGCTCATAGTGGGTTATCAATGGGGGAATGGTACCAAACAAAGGAGAATTTATAACAAGTCAAAACATGCTTGGAAGTCCATTGGATTGGGGCCCACAAATTTGTAAGAGCTCAAACTTTTGGGATTCCTAAGTGACCTCTATGTGGCAGCTTAGGATAAAGCCACATAGTTCTTGAGAGCCCATTGATTTAAGCCCGCTCACAAACTAAAGATCAAACTCTTGGCATTCCTAGGCAACCTCCATGAGGTAGCTTAATCGATTTTGACTAAAAGGTTGGCGTAGTCATTCCAAATGCAAATGCAAGTAAATGATTTTACACGGCAACTGAACTAATACACTCATTGATCAATATTTTATGCTTGACACCAAGCTGAACAAATCTCAATCTGTTAGATTAACTGCAATGTTAGTGTTAGAGGATCAGAGGATTTGCAAAACTTGATGGATTGGTAAACGATTTTGATTCTCAGAAGGTATAAGATGTGTTTAAAGGATGTAGATAATAGAATAATTGCAATATATATGGTGAATGAACTCCAAGGACAGTGCAAGGTCCATAAGAAATTTGCATGATTTTTACAAAGCATCGTGCATTTCCATTTCAAAATCCTTTAGAGAACCGTTGGTTAATGAATTGCAATATGGGGTACTGGCAAAACATTGGAAACATGACATTAAATATTGTATCTAGTGTCACCAATTCTACTTGTCTTGCTCAATACTAATTGTAAACCGCCCTGGTAACACTAAAGTTAACGTAAACCTAACATTATAAATTGTCATTCCTTGTAAACAAATTTGGGCATTATGGACTTATAATGTTGCAACTACTATCACTTATTAAGTGCTTTTCCATCCAAATTTCAATTATCCATGACAATTGTTTTTACAGAATTGTTGGGATGCAGACTACACCAAATTTTGCTTCAATAATTGGGCAGTGGATGAACTAAAAACAAGTTGGGGTGACAGTACTTGTAAATCTGTTCAGAGGAAGTGTCATGAGAAAAGTTACCACAGTGGTCTAAAATACCATATGACACTAAATACAATATTTGGTGTAGTATGAGCGTTTGCTTAGCTGATGCCTTTGCAAGCCTTTCGGTGAGGAGGACAAGATGTTTGTGGTAAATGACCCAATTTTGAGAAAACCAAACAATCCTCAAACCATTGCAAGAACTTCACAAAAGTATTAACTACAACATGAAGAACTGGAAGAAATCGACATCAACAATAAAGTAAGCATGTATAGCATACAGAAATGAAAAGGAATAGTCAGATTCAGAATCAACGAGGACATGTCAAGCCTTGAAATCTTCTGTAACCAGCAGTCAGGCTTACATTGCAATTCTGAATTTATTATAAGTGGGCCAGAAGTTAAGAGTACATCGGCATTTGATCAACTTCCCCGTAACCCTTTGCTGGCACACATTCACCATGGGCGCATTGATGTTGCAAATGAGCTCGGCATGAACTCGAACATCAACCTCTTCCCGGGCATAATGGTCTCCCCATTCTTCACAATGCAATTCTTCTCACTCACATACCGGAACACCTCATTCGGACTCAACATGTGTCTCAAAGTTCGCAGATGAGAAACTTGCATTGCAAGGTGTCCTTATTTCCCCAATCTGTAGTTGTATGTATATAGAAGTGAATTTAGGAGTACATACAACGAATCTTCTGTAAGCAACATTTAATTTCAGGCTTACGCTGCAGTTCCGAATTTGACTAATAATAAGTTCAGAGTTGCAAACCGAGGTCGTACTAATGGAGTAGCCATCTTTATCACGTACTTACAAAAATTGGAAGCTCAAGACAGGAATGATGATGATGTTGAATTAGTTGACGAATTAGCTCCCTCCTAGCTGCTAAGGTTGAGCAGTTTGGGTTAATTTGTGGACCCAGAAGTTGGGTTTGTGTAGTGGCATCGTTCCTGCACCCCAAGGGGTCGGGATTGTGCGGACGACAGGAGGACCACAGATTTGGCTATTGTGGTAAACATTTCAAGGAATTAAGGTGCGTGCGAAAGAGCAAAATATTTGTTTGTGATTCATATGGTTAGTACAGTACTTGGTGATGAAAGTTTACCACCACTACTGGAATCCAGTGGATTTAATGTCATATTCGTTTGTCAACTTTGTGACATTCTTAGTTTCCACTGAGAGAAAGTGTCATATTTGTGACGATATTGTGCTCAATAAGTTGACATTAAGGCAGTCAAGAAGCATTGGTGCACATGCGATTCCCAGAGCAGGGTTAATTACCAAAACATGAAGTGGATCCTGCTCAGGTTGATTGAGCAGTTGGATTAATTTGTTGTCTCAGAAGTTGGGGTATGCAGCGGCACCCCAGAGTTCGGGAACCGTGTGGCAAATTAAACCGGAGCACTGGACATGTTTTTGGCGATTGCGGAAACATTTAACCAGGAGATTATGTCGCGAGCAAACAAAAGATTTGTTGTGATTCATATGATTACTTGATGGTGAGAGTTTATCAAATGCAATTTGCAGGCGGGGTTAACAGATTCTTCAAGTTACTCCAAGTTCCAACGTGAAGATGATCCTGCTCAGGTTGATTTGAGCAGTTGGGTTAATTTGAGCAGATGTAAGTTATGAAGTTAACTGAACGGCAGGTATGCCGCCTGATGAAATGAGCCACGCCGATACAAGCAACTTCAGAATTTAGGATCTGATAATAAAGATTCCAGTCAACGTGAAGTTTTGGTCAAGCCTTCAAGGTGACTGAGGACCCCATCTCTCATAATAGTCTTGGACACATTTCAATGTTCTTTATTAAAAAAATTGACACAGAAGGCCAAAAATTAAGAACAAAGGAAAACGCGCGACACATTTCAATTTTGGGTAAGTAGCCTGTGGACATCTTCCGGGTAGGACATTCGGGATCCACATCGAATATGTTTTCAGCAGGTGATTGGTGAAGGTCCAGCCACACACAGCTTCAGATCAACCTCGATCTTGCAAGTTTTGGTGGGTCAGGTAAAAGAATTTGGAATTACCGCACATGTGCCTAAAATGGTGCAGATTGCTGCTTTGGTTCGTCCGTTGATTAGTACCATTAGCCTTTGGGTTTCCAAGACTTTAAAGTCAATCTCCTCTAATGTTGGGAATTCATGTTCAAGTTCAAAGTCGAACTTCAATTTGTAGTCCTTCAACTTGAAACAGGACCAGTAAACCTTGAGACATTTTAGCTCTACCATCTTCGGCACATGTAAGGGCTCCAAATCTTTTACCTTTGCCCACTTGAAACATGTAAGCTCGAGCTTGACCTTAAGTTGTGTCTCCAAGATTTGAGAGTGAAAACATCTTTGTACCCAAGTTACCCCTTCTTGACAATTTAGTTTGGATGTTTCCTTTTGCGAGGCTAGGATGCAGCGGCCCAGCTGCCCCAACCCAAGGGTCCGGGAGCGCATGATTCTGCGGGATGCATTGCACTGTTTTTAGGAATGTCAGCTCTTGGAGAGCGATGAAGATCTGGGCAAAGTGGATTGCGATCGATTGGGAGAGCATCATTCCGGCTCAAACATCCAGGAAAAGTGGCCAAGAAAAAGGTTGCTGCTAATTATGGGCTTTCGAATCTTCGCTTGTCTGCACACGTACGCAAATTCGGAGATTTCGTAATAATCTGAGAGATAATATTACTGTGCTTTGGTAGGCCATCCCTAGCTTTGCAACCGTCTTGCTTGTACAATATCATTTATTCTACCCTCACATTGTTCGATGCAAATTGACCTTCCGAACCTCCGTACAACCAGGTCTGTTGGTTTTTCTGATGCATTAAGCATCGATATGGTCAACCTCTTATTCTCTTTCTTTGGGAAGCAGGGATGTCGACAATCTTCCAGCAACCATAAGAGTTGCACTTCACTAGATTTTTGAATTTCATGTCACCAATTCTATTTGTCTTGCTCAATACTAATTGTAAACGGCCTGTGTAGTGTCACCAACACTAAATGTAAACCTGAATTATTAGTCATTCTTTGTATAAAAACATTCGGCACTATGGATTTATACTGTTGCAAATATTATCACTTACTAAGCGATTTTCCATCCAATTTCAATCATTCATGATAATATTTCATTACAGAAATGTTGGATGCAGAATTTACCAAAAGTGGGTGAACTGAAAGTAAGTTGGGTGACAATATTTGTAAACTTAATATTCAAAAGAAGTCTCATTAGAAAAGTTACCACTGTAGTGACATAATTTGCCATATGACACTAAATACAATATTTAGTGTAGTACCTATGGTAACTGGGTCCCACTCAAAATGTCTTCTTAAATGGGCACATGTATTTGATTGGTGTGGGGTTTTATGTGTGGATGGGGTGTGGATCTAAGAACGGATACCAAAGGGACACGTGTTTAAATGCGATTGGATTACATGCTCAAAATTTGTTAACCATTCTAAGCTCAGTAGTGAACGTAATTGGAGGAACCTACGCGATCATTCAATGAGAAAGAGAAATTTCTTCACTTTGATAGTGGATAAGATATTCATTTGAGCGCAGAAAATTATGAGGGAAACAACTACGGGTGTAATCTAGGTTTGCTAATCATCTTGCACTAATTGTATGTGTATTGTAGGCTACGAGCCTAAGGGGGTGCGGAGCGAAAAGTGCCCATTTAAGGCCCATTGACATTAATATTGCTTTGATTGTTGGGGGGAAACTCATCAACCTTATTGGCTCATGTATTGCGGAAGTGTTTTCAGAGAAGCAGCAACCAATCTACATTTTTTTCTAAGTGCATGATGCTTAAACCATCACTTTAAGTGTTGATCATAGATATTATTGATAGATTTTAGAAAATAAAAATAAAAATCAATGATTCTCATTATCAATGGACAACTTGGGATCCATTCTCGGGGGGGGGGGTAGTCATTGGTTGGAGTAGCAATATACGTGCGAACAAATGATAGGGTATTTTAAAAACATGGGGGCAAAAAATTATAATTGGACTTAAGAGTAATATAGGGTATCAAAAATGGCACTGGACATCTTTAAAGTACTATAGTGTATGGAATAATAGGTAATTTGGAATTATAAGTAATGCAAGCCATTTTTCTATTAACCCAAAATAGAAAACCACATAATGATAGCATGTGAAAAAAAAAGTAATATCCCCCTATGAAATAGTGGTTGTTCGCACCTATATCCTTAATTTTCTAACACACTGCCCTCCCCCCCCCCCGAGGATCCATTTCACCAAAGTATGTCTTATTTGACTTCCATATGCAAGAGTAATAAGGATTCAAGGTTTCATTGGTAGTGACCCAAAACCAAGAAACACCATATTCATTAAAATGAGACATTGTGCAATATCATTTTAATGTTGACCCTTGATACAAAAAATTTAATGTTCATCAAATTGAGACTTTTGTTCTCAACCAATATTGATAAATTGAGGATATCTTGAACAATAGGTCAAGGTTATAAATATAATTCTTATTATGGTAATTCTCAAGGATATAATTTTCTTTGTAAGCTAATGATAGACAAATCATTTATACAAGATTTGAACATATGAGACAAAAAAATAATTATTTTTATGGAAACGAAATCAACAAGTTTGAGTGGTAATAAAATAAAAGTAACGTCAGGGTTTAGTTTCACTCGAAAGAAATAGGGTTTGCATGACAGTTGGGTCTGACAGGTAGGGCCCGGTGAGTTGGATATTTGCACACTGGCGCAGTGTTTAGGGTGTAATCAATTCCAGTCTGCGAAAGTTTTAAAAAATCACTTCCAGGTTAAGCACCTGTCAAATTCATGTCCTCCCTTTCCGTGCCTGGAGGAGGGCAATATATTTAGGTTGTGGTCCAGGCACATAGTCCAAAACTGGCATTTATTGATAGCCTAATACATGAAGACGCAAGAAGTCCCCTCATTCAATAGACGTTGGTTGCAATGTGGACACTTCGAAGTCATCCCCAATTTCATGTAATTTACGTGCCCCAATTCGTACCCAACCCGTATATTGCGATATTCATGTGGTCCACGTTGTCGAGGTCAAGTCCAGGCCCATGGATATACTATATTCCGTATGCCTTCATCGGTGTATCTAAATTTATGTATTTGATGTATTGTTTTCTTCAAGGGTGTGTTAGTTGTTTAATTCTTGCCATGTATTTCGTGCCGGCACACAGTTCGTTGTGCGTGGCGTTCGTGTGTGCACGGAGTGCAATGACGATGTGTAACCACTCCACAATTGCAACAACGACACCATACAAATGGGCAGCACGCAATATTGATTATATTTTGTATTGCATACATGCTGAGTTGTAATCGAATTTCCATTGTTTGCTTATTGAAAGCTTCGTGCATTACATTATGTTGTTCTTTCAAGATCTTCCTACTATTCCCCCTCCTATCGTTACACCTCTCTGCTACCACCTCCCGGCTCCAATTGTGCACTCTTCGTCGCAGTTTCACTGTCTCGTTGAAGTTGGCAGCTTCGTAAGGGCATGGATTCCCTGCTAACCTCCACACATCCTCCCGCCACAACACACACCCATCGCATGCCCTCCTCATTGAGGTCATAAAACCTGTGCATGCACCGTGAGGATGTGGTTCAATGTCGAACAAGCAACCCTTATATGTTGTTCTGTGTTCAGTGGAGCCGTGTGCCCCAGAGTGGTGCCACTCACAGCATGTCCGAGACACCATTCACGTTCCCTGCAAAAACCAAGCACCTCTAAAAGTGACCCCACATGCAAGACCTGTAATTGCAAACCATGTGCACTACAAACATCTCCTCACACCCTGTCTGTGAACGATTGTCCCGCACAGTTTTTAGGTAGAGCCATAGCAAACATCCTTGCGGCCACCAGTGTGCGACTTACATCCATACGACATGTGCTCCCCATTTCATACAATAAATTCATGTACACAATATTGCAGGTGTGCTCGAGTACCGGTGCATGGAGTTCGAAAATCAACATCCCAACCCACTTCTATGGCACCCCCACCGTTCTCCACTATCATGCGGGATGGCCAATGCTTGCATGTCCATGCTAGCATGTGCGGACGTATAGACGCTATGTTCATTGGGGTGGCTAAACCTCTCAGTCGTTGCCGCATTCTTGCCCGCTCGGTGCGAGATTGCCTTGCAAATCTCCCACCACATGTTCAAACAAGATTCGCCCATGTTGTCATGCTTTGCCACAGAGTGCTATGCCTGCAATTAGCGCACCTCTTCGGAAACCTGCAAACACCACGCATGGATACCCCAATCATGGAAACCACAATATGCAATTATTGCCACAACATGTCTTGCAACCTTTCACATAATTGGCGAAACTCGCCAGAGTTTTGTGCCTCTCCACGCCAACATGCCAAGTCCGCTTCTTGCACCTACAGTGCTATTGTTGTACCGTGTTTGCCATAGAGCCCATTTCCTAGCCTCCTCTGTGGCTATGTCCCAATCAATTGGGAATGGGACGTACCCCCAACAAACTATGTGCCTCCCTACCCTGCATTATGAATGCCCCATTATACACATGTCAGAAGTGAAACATTGATGGACACATCGGTTGCATACATTCACACCCCATAAATTAGTATAACCCTAGAACCAGATGCAACAATATTTGAGAGTACTGGCAACAGTGCGCTATGCAAGGCGTTTTCACTGTACGGCTGCGCACGTGTGTGCAGCTTCTGCACACCATTGCATTGCAGGCCTCTAGGATGGTTAGAAGTCCAACTGCATTTCTAGCCCTCTTCGGTGCAGTCCCGCTCCTCACAAACATGGGACAACCAGAAATACCTGGGAGTTGGTATTCATCCATGTCATTGCGTAGTCCACGTGGGGTCTTTGGTTGCGGCTCTGTGGTCGTTCGGGCTACCTCCCACATGTTTTGGCACAGACACGACTGTCAGCCGGACAATGGTCCACACCGGATGTGACACCATACATTACATAATTGCATGTGGACACTTCTCAGAACGTACAGGCAACCAACAACCCATTCCCTTATGTATTGTAAAGAAAAATTATCTGAATCAATACTCTTGCCAGCATCACCCCAAATTGGCTGTTGGACAACAGAATGCTGCAGTCTTGCATCCAACATCCAATAGAACAGCCGAAAAAAACGATGAGTTTCTACATGTTCATGCATATATGGTCCTTTCAATCAATACCCGATGGGGCAATATTAACCATCCACATCCCCATATGCTGATAAATTATGTCAACAATCTCACCGTTATTTGCTGCACAGACATTGGTTGTGCTGGTATTTATTGTCATCTCATCCTCCGTCCACTCCTTCCCGGCCATGTGCCTGTGAATACATCATTCTCGTTTCCTGCATGCCTCATCTCTCCATCCATCCCTGGAAATATATCTAGGTCCTCGCTGGACTCCTCTTGCCCAAGAGAGTACTCCATTCATGTTCTGTATATTCGCATGTCTCTTGCCTCCTTCTTTAGCACAACATTCCATCCCGGCATGGCCTTGTCGTCCACGAAGAACACCTGCACATGATCATTCCAGGTCTTAGCAAGGAGCAAGTTGTGCTGCCACCATTCCAGGCAATCGATTGGAATCCAGTGTAAACACATATTTTGCGTACTTGCGATGCCAGCGCTAGAAGTATGTACGGATCTTTAGTGCATCGCAACACGGCTACCATGTTGGCAAGCCAGAAGCCATGTGAGTCTCGTCATAGCCTGGGCTGCAACTCGGTATCCTTCGCCACCCACGACACCACCATCAACATTATGTTGATGTTCACATAATTCAATTCCAATATGTCTTTAAGTATTCCACGAATTTGTCAAAAATTTATCCACGAATTTTTTTTCCAGCATTTGTTAACACGTACGGCACATGTAGCTTGAAATATCGTTGCCGGTTTGCTTACGGTCTTAGCCACAGCTCCCGTCGTTGTCCAGTTTTTTGCAGGTCCCTTTGTGACTCCGCAGTATCTTTCTCCCCGAACATAAACTTCAGAACAAACTCCGCAATGTTCTTTTCAATGTGCATAACATCCAGCACATGTCTCACGGACATGTCCTGGACACAACAATTCAAGCCGAACATTAAAAAACAAAAAGACTAGCAGGTAAACACATCCATGCGTTTCCAGATTGTCATGCTTACCTTTCAATAACGCAATGTGTATAATGTCGGAAGGCGCTTCACACCGCTGCACAACATCGGGTCGTCCTCCCTTCCAAGCCGTCCACCAAAGCGTGTATAGTCTACCCGCATGAATGTTCACCGGATGTAACTTGTCGCATCCATGGTGGCAGGTTCAAAGTCCACCTCTACCGTTGATAACACATTCACATCAAAGCGAAATGGGTGGTCTTCCAGCAACCATCGCCGATGCCTCCCGCCATACACAACCTTTGACAAGTGCTCTGAATACTTGGAGGGGGTGTTCGGTCCGCACACGGGGCAGACGCAATACCCTTTGTTTGTTGTACCAATCAATATTATGTATGCTGGAAAGTCATGTACACACAAGAGCAGCATTGCTTTGATTGTGAACCTGGACTCCCCTCGCCATCGTCCAGCGTTATAGCACATTATTCCTTCTTGCCATAATTCCTTTAGCTCTTCTATTAAAGGACTCAAAAAAAAAAAATTCGGTCGGCAGTCATTGCATTAGACCCTGGTATCAACAGCCAAAGCATAATGAAAAACTTCTTAATTGTTAGCCAAGGGGGATGTTGTAGTTGAGCAACAACACAGGGCACAAGGAGTGTGTCGACCTCTTATAGGAGTGCAAATTAAGACCATCTATATACAATCCTAAATGAATGTTTCTACTATTTACCTTAAACTCCGCATGTTTCACTCTGATGTGATCCCATTGCGGCGAGTCAAAAGGACCGCGCATCTTCCTGTCGTCTAAAATGTTGCTTGCATGCCACGTCATTAACACTGCCAAATGCGGTGTAGAGAACATTCTCCTAAGTGGGGCAGTAGCAAGTGGTGATGATTGTTTGTTACGCATTAGATATATGTTTGGTCTTGTGAACTGACTAGTTCCAATTTTGTGCGGCATTTGGACAAAAGAAAATAAAAAACATGCTTACGGAACATTTACATGAATTTTTTTTACCAACATTACCATTTTTTACCTACTAAGTTACATCATATTCTTTGGTGTGCATACTAACTACACTAAATATTGTATTTAGTGTCACCAATTCTAGTTTTCTTGCTCAATACTAATTGTAACCCCAGTGTAATGTCACCAACACTAAATGTTAACCTAATATTATTTGTCATTCCTTGTTTAAATGTAATCGGGGGTTATAGATTTACAGTGTTGCAGTTACTATCACTTGCAAAGTGATTTTCCATCCAAGTTTCAATCATCTATGACAAAATTTCATCACAGATTTGTGAGCATGCAATTCATACCAAACTTTGTTTCAATAACTGGCATTCGGATGAACGAAAAGTAAGTTGGGTTGGCACTACTTGTAGACTTATTCATAAATAGTGTCACTAGAAAAGTTACCACAGTGACATAAAATACCATGTGACACTAAATACAACAATATATAGTGTACTTATGTCATTTGGGTAAGAAATTGATACTCTCAGTAAAATGTCATAGCAATGCGTAACTCCAAATGGTAACCCACACTCACTGTAGTGTAGCCTTACCAATGTACGGAGAAATCGTACACAAATTTAACACAATTACCGGATTGTACAATTACACTGGAATGTAGTAGGCACAGTACATACCACAACCACTTTCTCTGACCCTTGGAAGATGATTCCATTTGGTTATGAGTTAGTCTATTATACCACATTTCTTTATTATTGCTCCCGGCGTTTGTCATCCGGGCCAATTACAGGCTCCCTGGAACCCGGATTGGAGATGCGCACGTGAATAACAGAACGTGGATGGGATGGAGATGCGCACGTGAATAACAGAATTACCGTTGTTGGCATAAGGCAGTTGGCCGGTAGACTGGACCCAGGTAGGAAGGGACGGAGGCTTTGTTTAGAAACCCGAGCCACCAACAGCTCACCATCGCCACATTCCTCATGGAGGCACTTCAGTGCTCGGCACTTTACGAATTATAGTGCTTCGACTCTTGGAGAGCTTAGCAAGGCAAACCCATGATCAGGAGGTCAAAGATTTTCGTTGACACTCAAGATTTCGGTAACCCGTGATTTTGGAGAGCACCATCTATAGAAACCTTGGATACAAATGTGAAATGCGAGGCATCGTTTTGTTACGCAATGTTGGAATTCCTTACAATTACTGTGAGTGGCAGTTACTTATTGCTTTATACTGATTTTGTTTACAAAGGCCAATAATCAGTGCATAGTATCAGTAATCAACACCAGTTCACTGGTTATGGTATTTGGTGTCACTTACTATTTGGAGTTACATTGTGTTACAACTTTTTACTGTGTGTCTCATTTTTTACCACCAAAGGTCAAAATGATTGTTTGGACACTATATAACATCAGCATCTCTACTTGGGTAATAATTTACATCAACAATGAAATGTTGTTAGCAATGCATAACTCCGAATACTAAGTGACACTAAAATACCATAAACGGTGTAATGATATAAAGAGCCTACCTGTAGGTAACAAAACTGTAATATATTGTTGAGTATACAAAGATGAGAATCTTTGTATACCTGAGGTTTTATTTGGGTCATTACCATTCTAAACCATATTGATACTAGGGTGGTTTTGCCTGGGTATGAAGGTTCTTGCATGGTGCAAACACCCAAATGGTATTGAAGACAAAACTACTGTCAAATACTCATATCCTACTAATATCAAAAAAGGCGAAATCCTCATTATAGGTACCCGAATGGTATCAAAAAAAAATGATACCAGACGAACACTAGGTAATAATCGCGTAAGATGTTTTTCTGACTTCGTAAAATGTTAGAGACTCTCTGTCAAAGCAAGTAACATTCTAGTTCACATGCCATTTTGTTCATTGGATTGAAGCCATAGTATCATGCCATAATAATGGAATTACAAAATATGGGAACGTCACACATGTATCATCCCATGATGGTCTCAAGTGAGCATTTCCCCCAAAGGTGCATATTCTGAAACATGCTGTCCCTTAGGATTGTGAGCCGACTTCAGAAAGTAAGCATTCTTAAATTGTTGCTGAGAGCATCATATGCAGTTAATATCCTATCAGTGGCTTCTGTGAAGTTTCAACTGCTTTCTAATTACCTGAGAAAACCTCAATTGAGCATGTATTTGGGTTGACATTGCTTCTCAAAAAATTGCAGACTGAGGTCACACATCTCGCCAAAATGTGGAAGGCAGGAACTTGGTGTGTTCATTTCTAGCAGCCAACAGAATTGTAAACTTGCTCCTTTGAGCAAGAGATACTATGAACACTTAGATCACCTAAGAGTAGACTATCTGGTAATTTGTTGCCACCATCCAAGCTTCCTCAGAAAAAAATATATTCCCTGACAGTCAGAAGAGAATATTAGGATGATTTCTGCTGCTCAAAACCTCATACAACCAAAAATCGTAGGCGATTATCTCATGAGTACCGTGATATCTGTCCACTGTTTTGTCTAATTAGTGTGGGTTACCATTCAGAGTTACATGTTGCTATAACTTTTTACCGACATTATCGTTTTTTACCAACTAAGTTATATCATATTCTTTGGTGTGCATACTAACTACACTAAATATGATATTTAGTGTCACCATTTCTAATTGTCTTGCTTAATACTAATTGTAAACCGTGGTATAGTGTCACCAACACTAAATGCTAACCCAACATTATTTGTCATTCCTTGTAAAATTTTCAGGGATTTTAGATTTACATGTTGCAATTACTGTCACTTACCAAGTGGTTTTTCATCCAAATTTCAATCATCCATGACAATATTTCATCACAAGTTGCTGACAAAAGAAGGTAGGGTTTTGACCAATGGACGAACACATTCATCATCCACGACAGTATTTGTTCACTTATTCATAAAAATTGTCAACTGAAAAGTTTACCATAGTGACATAAAATACCATATGACACTAAATATCATATTTAATGTACTTATGTTATTTGGGTAAAAAATTGATGCTCTCAGTAAAATGTTATAGCAATGCATAACTCCAAGTGGTAACCCACACTAATTAGACAAAACAGTGTACCCACTGTCATATTATCAACCAAGTTGTATGATTCACAGAACTTTGTGATGTACATATTGAAGACAACTCCAGTCTTGTCATGTTTGAGACATCACCTTTATTCTGGATGCTGCAATTTGATCTGGAAAGTTGTCATTAGCTCTTTCATTTCGGCCTGGAGTTGCAACTCCAAGGCAATGACATCTGCATGTTGCTTTTTCCGAAGATCTTGTCGCAATTCATGGTGCTTATCCTGCAACTCTTGTCTCTGGGATTCATAAGCCTGCGCATCTTTGATACTGCGTTCTACCAATTCCGCCTCTCTTGTGATTTCTATCTCCATTCTGTAGCAAAAAAACAACCAGTCCACATTCAGAGTCCACTTACCTATAGAAGTAATATTTCTTCCACATGTTCACATCAGCATTGTAATTTCAAAGTCAACTACAGTATTCTGTTCATCAATTTTGGAAAAAGGTCAGCCACATTGTCCTCTTTTGTATATGAGCAACGTCCACAGAATATGCAGAGGATAGAAAGACAGGAATTGTTAATCTTACAAGACACTGAGATACTGCAATTGTGTGGACTTTGTTTTCAGATAGTGTGGACCCTTCAATTAGTGTGTCCAAACTAATTTCCATATGTCCACTATTCATGTGAATGCTAGACTCATACTACTTCCCTATTCTAAAAGTGTGCGCCATTACACGATTTGTATATCCACAACATTCATAGGGAAAGAACTATCCAGAGATGATTGAATTGATGAATGAGTTAATGAATTCTACAGAAATTGCAAATGTGAATATACTGAAGTAAATCTACTCTACTGGAGTAGAATCCTGTAGACAAAATGAATTGCAGAATCTGGCACACATATACTTATTGGGCAATTGAGGGGAGAAATTTACAAGGCTTCCACACGTCCGTGGTCAACTTTTGAGAGATCCTTGCCCTTTAAAATCTCAACTCTCCTTGACTCCAAGTTCTCAAACTGCAGTAAATGAGCCTTTTTGAAGTCTTCATTAGCTTTCTGCAGCTCAGCCTCTTTGTGTTGGACCTCCTTCCTAAGCTGCTCCATTTCACCATTAAAATATCCTTCCAGGTCGATTGCCTGCAAGGAAGAGAGGAAACGGTGACTTGGAAGTAAGTTTTGAAAGTGGTTAACTTTAAATAGGAGAAGACAGAATATTATTCCAATATCTGAGATACTGTGTAGGTTACAATTTACTTCACAATGAGACATGAGAACCTGTCTAACTGAATTTGGGATCATTGAATTTTCAAAAAATTGAGCCATTAACAAGGTAGGCCCAGCTACTGAGGTACTCGCCGTCGTCTCTAATCAAAGATAGACAAGTAGACTCTCCTTTTGATTCATAGATTGCAGCTATTATACATTTGAAATAGCTACACTAAATATGTGATATAGTGCAGATGAAAAATTATGTCTCTACTGTTGAGAGGACATAAATATGAGGTGTTCTGATTGCATTAAAAAGAGCTTCAAGGGACATCAAAAGATTGCAACAATAATAAATCAATTGTAATTAGCGTTGTCCACACTATATCAGAGTTGCAGTGTGTAGATGTGGCACCCGCTGCTTGTGCTCAGTCATTTGCTGCTCAGCACGTTGTTGCAGGACTTCAAGCTCTTTCTCGCGAAGCCGCAAATTCCGAGCAACAGCTGTCACAGTCTTTTTTAAAGTCTTGCTGACTGCCTTCTCCTTTTCCACTGTCGTCTGCAAATCCAGCACTTTCTCAAACTGTTCTTGCATGGCTCGCATAGGGTCAAGTACTACTTCCTGCAATCGCTTGAGAGTAGGTTTTATGACTGCTTTCCCTGTCAATATCAGATAATAACAACATAAAATGAATAGATAGTAGGCATGATTATATTTGGCACTTAAATCACAATGACAAAAATCATACTGACAACCGAGTCTCACAACAATGAAGTCAGTACACTCGCTTCAGCTTCCCAAGGGGTTGGCAGTCCTTAGTATATCCAAAACAACAAGTGTGCACCGCTAAGAAATGAGCATCCCTGTAGACAAGACAATCGAAAATTATGGTACCAAATATACCACAAATTTTAGACGCAAACAGTAGGGCATGTATGCCTAGTAATTGATTCATACCGAAGTATATATATATGTACATATGTGTAAAGTCGTCTAAAATATCCACGATACTCCTATTTAGGATTAGTAATTCTCCAACTATGTTGAAGATTTTTGTAGGTAGAACTCAACCTAGTGATATTCAACACCATTGGAGCTAAATAATCAATTCCTTGATGATAATCAAGAAACCAAATGGACTCTTGTGCAAATGTAGAAGGAGCTATGTACACCTCTAGGATGCAGAGAAGATAATCACAGCCTCCTTATAAGAAATCAAGAATCAAAATCTCTCTGTGCACCCACGTAGATATGTACCAAGCTACTATGGACACACTCCGTGGGTTAGGCTCTCTAACAACTTTGCCTTACTGCGGCCTTCCCAAGTCAGAGAACCTGAAGCCATATTTGTAGAAAAATCAGCAAACATTTTTTTTTTGGTACCTTTGTTGTGTCTATTGAATATGTCAATATCTTCTTTTATTGCCAAGTATCCGTACAGAATGCGACTCCCGCCTGCAACATTAAACATGTCAGGTTGATCCCTTGATTCCTCTTCAAGAAAGGCTGACACAAACAGAGTTCTGGCCGCAACAACTGCAGCGAAGGGCAATCGATGAAATTTTGCATCCCATGACGATTGTGAGCTTTCCTCTTATAAAACATCAAGTTATCATTGATAGTGATATCAATTGAAATACCATAGAACACAAATTAATTGAAGAGAGAGAACAGGCTCCAAGGTGCTGTACTTGTACCTGGTAAATAAAGTAATTTTCCAGGCTTATCCCAAGTATCTCGACTGCGTCTAGCATCAGTGAAGTGTTTGTGCAGACGTTGTGCATCATGATAACCACCAGGAGACTCTGGAAATATCAGCATGCTCATGCCTCGGTGACCTTGTGGACCATAGGCATGACGGGCTTTCCATGGGTTGTATTCTTTGAAAGTGTCAAGTAACTCGTTGTTTCCCATTCCAATCCACTGCAAACAGGCCAGCTTGTATCAATCACAGGAAAACTAGGCCTACTGACAAATTTCCGAAAGTTAAAAGCATCAAAGCACTAACGAGGCGATTTCTCTCACATACAGTATTTCTCGGCTTCTTGGGAAATATCAGCTTATTCTTTCATTGTGTAGCTCAAAATGGATGGGCTCCTTCCAAAAAAACTTTCACACAGACAACCTGCTGAAAGATTGATCAAGCACCACACAAAATGAAGTTGAACCACATAGGAGCTTACCTTTTCATCATCATCGAGCTCCAGCTTCGTGTTCTCAATGATGACCATGGGTGGCCACAAAATCAATGCATTTTCATCATTGTTTGAGAGCCCCTTCCACATCCCATGTAGAGTGGATTGACCCCCTGTGCCTACTCCACTCCCACGTACTTGCAGTTCTTTAGATAAGATATCCGTAAAACTGCGGTGAAGCTTGACACGCCTGACTTTTTGAAAACAAATATAAGTTTTTAAACTAATCCACAACAATCAAAGTCAATAGGGAAATCAATGAATCGTCTCTTCCTTAATTCAGCTTGAAGTTGATGAGAGCCACATTACCTTGACCTCACAGTTCTTGCATGTGTAACCAAGGGCCCAAGCCCTCGGTACCAGTCTATCGCACCTACACCTCCCTTGCACACTGGACAGTGCCATTGACGGTCATGCTCCTGGAGCTGATCATGAGTTAAGCAATTCAGGTCTTCAAAGAAGGAGCGACACCATTTTGCTTTCTTTTGAGTCTCATGACTCTGTGCGGAGTCATCAGAATCCAACTCATCACTGTTGTAGTACTCTGAGTCTTCATCTGCACTATCCAACCCATCTGATTGGCTCTCTGAATCTACGGATATTGGGTACTCCACATCTGTGTCAAGCAACACCAGATCAGATTCCAAAGATGTCTGCCACAATTGCAAACAATTCAAGCCATTTCCTTAAGACTATCTATGGATACAGGGTAACAGAGTCGTAAGAGTGCTCAGCCACACCTAAATAACCGAGTATCAAGCGTGAAGGGACTTTAAAAGCACAGTACTGGAATAAAACATTACCAACGGCCTGAAAAGTAAATTCTGTGCTCAAATTAAATTACCAGACGAATGTCCACCACCATGGAATGCATTCGCAACCACAACAGACCCCATTCCTGCTCTAAAGAACCACCACATGGGTCGTAGCCCAAAGGTGGCCACTGCTGCGTTGCCTCTTCAGAACAGGAGATATTGTTTTAAAGGTTAGCAAAGCTTTAATCAGTGGGCTTGTACTTCAGGAGTGAAGGTCACACCCAAGAATTCGTATTTTACTTGTGGAATTTTAAAAAGCACACATTTTCTATCTTGAAGCTCAAGTTTACCAAAAGGTCCTGCTGGATTGCCCCATGAATTTCGAAACAAAATAATAGACCACTTTCTAAAACGACGTGATTCCTTGCCCGAAAATGAAGACAAGATAGTTTTACCATTGGTACTTCGGAATGTGAGACACCTGATACAAACAGACATATCTGCACCTATGAATAAATGTTGGATCAGAATATATTGAACAACAATCCAGTCCCTAGGGCAGGAGAACTGATGTCATCTTCTCACTAACTTGCATCGACGAGTACTTTAGAATTCAGTAAGCTGCCACCTAAAGCACAGGCCCTTCAATACTGTGACGAACTAACATACCTGACGTGTCCCCAGGTTGGTGGACAAATTTTTGGTCTTCTTTCTCTTGTGGAAGACGTTGGGATGTACTGATGCTGTCAGCCATTTGCTGATTATTTAATGCTTTGATCTCAGGAGGTCCCATGTGTGGAATTTCGATCCTGTCAAAAAAAGAGAGTTAAAGACACCAGAATGAGTGGGGAATTAATCTCTCTCTCGCCATCCTTATGTCAGATTTGAGGTCATAAAGAAAACGTATTAGAAACGGAGCAAAATTTCTTCTAGCCATGCATCCAGGATTCATCTTGAAAGTTCAGAAAGATCTCAAATCGTTCAACAATCCTCTCCAAAAATTTCAGCACGTACGGGCAATTAGGAAAATCCATCCAATCAGGAACCATCTCCGTTTTTAGAAACGCAGAGAACTTTTTCATAATGTAATGAGCACACAAACTTTTTCAAGGACGTGTCTGTGATTACTCGTGCCTGCACACACTGATGACCTTATTGGTGTTCTGCGTTTATAGAAATCAGTCTTTCAAGTACCCAACAAGAAATCCACAAGAAGCAATAGGGAGAAATGTCTGCGAGGGATTTTCACAAAGAGTGGGCTTTCCACAGACCTCCGAAGTCAATATGTGGCCTTTCAAGATTCTTGCCATCGTAAGAGTAAGTAAAATGCTCAATCTGTTATATGAACAGGCATGAGGCGATTGAGAAAGGGGAAGAAAGGGAGAAGCTCTTCAGAGCATCATACAGAGACATAGGATTGCTCTGCGAGAAATGATGACAAGAGGAGAACGCATTCCCTATGACACATCCCTCACAATTAAGAAATTGCCATTGTATGAAAGGGCAAAATGCTCAATCTGTTATCTGAACTGCATAAGGCGATCGAGAAAGGGGAAGAAAGAGAGAAGCTCTTCAGAGCATCGTACAGAGACATAGTAATGCTCTGCAAAAGAAGATGACGAGAGGACAGCGCATTCCCTATAACAATCCCTCACAATTAAGAAATTGCCATCGTAAGAAAGGGTCATATGCAAATTCTGATATATGAAATGCAAAAGGCGATCGAGAAAGGGGAAGACAGAGAGAAGCTCTTCGGTGCATCATACAGAGACATAGGAATGCTCTGCGAGAGATGATGACAAGAGGAGAACGCATTCCCTCAGGTCACATCCTGATCTTTTGAAAATACCTCGCAAGCGCACACAATTGACATACTTATTAGATCTGGAATGGAGATAAACCGCAATGGAGCTCTTCCCCAGACTAAGTTACCCGAATTGCAACAAACAACAAATCACTTCTTGATGTCTACGACATACAATCTCCAACCCCGCCATAAAATAATTCGAACACTGCGTTACTCCAAATTGCTTAAGCATACCCCAGAACACAAAAGTAAGTCGGACGATATCAAATTAGCAAGCCCGCCTCTCAAGAGCGATCATCCACCTTCGCTGACAGCATGGAAAAGTGCAGAACAAAATTTGGAAAAAAACAATTGCCAGGATTGAAGGAATGATGTGAGAAATACTGTTGTGGAATCTGCAAATCTGGAGGAAGGTTATGGGAGGGACGGGATTCGGTTGCCAGAGATACTCAGTACTTATGAGATCGTGAATTGGTTCGGCGAGGCGGCTATGGCTGGCCATGGCCATGCGATGAGCGAGGGAGGTAGCCATGGCCGCCGCCATATAGTAGCATCACGTCGTCGGGCTTCATTCAAATTCAAAGACGTGAGATTGGCAGTCTTGGGAGTTCATCCATCAGCTTTGTTTTCATCGGTGTTTAACTATTTCATCCGCTTCCATCCGCATTACTAGGTATACCCTCACATTGTAGTTTATAACTAAAGACTCTCAAAAAACTCACGTTTTGGTGTGGGGAGTTTTGCCCCACTTTTGACATTTTATGATGTTTAAGGAGCGTTTAAATGGTGACTGTTAGAAACCCCAATATGGTGAAATGAAGGGCATATGTTTGACTTTGATCAAAAGCCCATCTTATAAAAGCGTAATTCATGGCTAAGTTTTGAAGGCACCTAGAACAGTGCTCTTGCAAGTTTGACAAGGAGTTCATTTTTATATTTCTTTCTATTGGCCAAATCAAACGCATGCGCTTCATTGCACCAAAGTTGGGGCTTCCAGGACCACTTGAACACTCCTTAAACATCATAAATTGTCAAAAGTAGGACAAAACTCCCTACCATAACATGAGTTTTGAGAGACTTGAAGAGAAATGAAGAGAGGGGTTATTGCATACAAGCATACCTCTCATTCATCCAACATAAAAGCCATGAAATTATATGTAGTCCACAAGTTACATTTTTTTGTTGATCTTACACCGGAATTAGTTTTAAGACTTGAAACTAGTCTAGTCCAAGTCGTTTGAGATGAATCAACCACAAGCCCATAAGGTATTGAGGCCTCAAAGTAACAACTTCCTTTTAGTGACAACTATTTTTCATCCTTCAGCCATTAACAAATGAGTGTGATGGGGCCATTGAGTAGGTCGTTTTTGAAAGTGATTATTCATATGCGGCATTCAATACAAAATAGCACCACTTTGGCCATTCATAGTAGCGGCATAGAAGGATGCCAAAATGCTTTTAAAAGAGCACCAACTTTGGCCAATCACAATGGCTAATCAGGGATCTATCCGCTTAACGGGATGGTGTAAGAAGTGATCCACAAAAGGGGGACAACACCTTCATTTCAAAGAAGATCCTCAAGCACAATAAGGTTGATATTGTGGTCATTCTCACCTAGCAATCCAAACATCAATAGACCCCCTACTGGAGAGTAAAAGGCCCTTTCCTTACAACAACTTTAACGAATTTTTGTAGGTTGCATATGAATTTATTAATTTTTGAAATTATTTTGCAAACTTTATATTGATTTGCTAATATATGGAATTTTTAGAAAATTTCCAAACTATCTAACCTTCTTGAAATAGAAAAAATGTCTTAAAGTGTCACTTTAAAGCTTGAGTACCTTAGGTGACTTGTACAAGGTCAAGTTTTATGTTGGATGGATTTAAGATACGTTCCAATGCGATAATTCCATCTCTCCAAGAGAAACTAGGCTATTATCCTCGCATTGCAAGCCCCCTTGGAACATAACATTATTTAGATCCATAACAGTGTTCTGTGGGACTGACAGTATTCCATGGAATATTTCCCACATTCATACCGGATATGGGAATATTCAAGAATATTCCATGGGATCTTGTCAGTCCCACATAACATTGTTATGGATCTAAATAATGTTATGTTAATGCTCTTGCACTTCTGGACGCATGGGCAAGGCATGTCCGAGCCACAATTATGTCTAATCTCCAAATCAAGGAGGATATATAATGGCCCATTGCTTTTGTCCATTTACTAAATCTCATGAGCTCCCTATAATGAGTGTACGATTGATTAAAAGTCATTGAATGAGTTTAATTATTCATTTCTTCAAAGTCTATATTACTTTTGAGATGAAAACTAATTTTAAAGCCCACTAAATCTATACCTTTGAAATGATTGTGACCTAGAAATTAGTGTGAGTCACATGAACACACACTCGTACATACAAATTAAAATCAGTGTGATACTTTGCCATTAGCAAGCACGTTCGAGCCGGTTTCGAGGATGAATGAAGAGATAATGAACGCTTATATCGAATTCGAGAGCGGGTCTTGAATTGGCTCGTCAAGCTTGTAATCACACATCACACACTGTTCACATCGTGGAGGTCTATGTAGTCGGGGGGTGGAGTTCCTAGAGCTTGATGACTTGGGACCAGAAGGAAATCAAAATGATCTTGGACCGCTGGAGGATTCAATGGAAACCATGAAACTAGGTATGACCCTACACTGGCCGACCGATTCATATGACCCTACTTTGGCGCACCGTCCTCAAATCTACGCTGGTACATGGGGTGGTTGACTAGTCAATTTGTACACCCAAAATGACCTCGGCATACAACATTTGGCACAAAACGTAATTAATCTAAAATGCTAGCGCTTCCAAAATAAGCGCTAAAACCCAATGAGTTCATTTTACCTAAAGTCTACACTTATGTCGTCTAGACAATATCCTATTATGTAAACACTTCCAAATTAAGGGTTTACATTTTGCAAGTTCCGGTAATGTTTCAAAACTCTATCTCATATTATTGATAATAAAAATGGCCGTAATAAATAATGGATTATGGTGTCATGTGTGGAATGGAAAATGTACGTAATTTGATGTGGTGCAATAAAGTTCAGTTCCCGAACATAAACCCACAATGTGGGGGCCTCCAACTCACCTCAGTCTCCGAGTGGCAGTGGTTGTTCAACAACCAAGGACCCACCAAAGTGACTGCGAAATGAGGGTGGAATGGAAGTGGGGTCCATATATACCCACAGGGAGGGCATCGATTGGATGCGACCCCTCCCCACCTAACCCATGGACGCCACGTGTCCATGGGGGGACATGTAGTTTACATTTCAACTGCTCACAAACAGTTGCCTAGCTTGTCAATTGCGGTGGTGCAGTTGACTCGCAAAATCGATTGCTCATTAGCAGTGGGCTTCATATTTAGATGATAGTTGAAGAGTAGTTGCCCTAGTGTGTCGACTGCTCGGAAGCAGCCAACAATTTACCCCAAGGTAAAATGTTTTTCACCCTCCCCCTTGATGTGATTTTTTTTTGAGGTCTTGCATCACGTCGCCATCACATGATGTGAAAATGTAAATTTTGAAATGGTATTTCTTATGAAGGCCTGGATTATTATTACAAAGTACTCAAATGTACTGTACAATTTATTTAAAAAATTATTTTAAGAAATTATTAGTAAAGATATGTCCAGTGCACAAACAAATGGCTATATTTGGCTCCAATTACAAAATACAAAGGACCTAAATATTTGAGATTGAATCATTTTTATTACTCCTTGAGTTCATGATGAACTTGAAAGCTCCATCTAAAACAAAATGTAGTGAAATTTTATTTTATTTCTAGCCAATGTTTTACAAAATTTATTATCACATATGATGCACATACTTTTTTTAATTTCACCAATACTTTCTAACATTTCATACATATGTACATACTCTTATTAAGGTATTATGGTCTTGAATGAAATTGTGTAAGATTAAATAACATATTTCTAAAAATAAAAATAAAAAGTAAAATATATGAAAATTAACATACAAAACACTATATTCGTTAATCGGAGACTTTTTGATGATTTTGAGACTATTCAAGAACGTGCTTTTCGAATTTGGTCTAGTAATGAGAACATAAAAATCCCATATTGATAATTTTGGGAACAATTATTCGACATAAATGCATCAAATGAGCAAAAATGTAAAGCATACATGAAAACAAATGCGTATGATATGAGAAATTGTTGCCAATGGAAGGGATGATGCGGAGAATGATTGGAAATTGAATCTATTAAATGGGTTTGAAATTCAAATATAATGGAAATACCATTAAAGTCTTCAAATAGAATAAATAACCATACTCTACGTTCTACCCCTACATGCATTTAGGAACCACGTGGACGTTTCTAGTCACACTTGTACGTCACACTATTTTTTTTTAGCGGCCGTGTCCTTGTTTTTTGCGGCCTCCATGGCTTTGAAAATCTCCGGCCCGCGGCTGTAGCCATTTTTGTAGACTTGCCCGGAATATGTGTCGTTCTTCCATATATTTGGACGTGCTCCCGAATTGTACGAAGTGGTATTGTAAGTGGAATACGAGTGCGTTTGCGAGAGGGAATGCCTTGCACTTCTCCGGAGGGCCAAACAACGATCGGACTCGGAAGATGCGGCCTTGAGGGCGTGCCTATCCAAGGAAGAAGTCGAGGAAGGCCGGCCACCAAGCGAGTGGGGAGCCGCCTGCGAAACAACGCCATGGGAAAATAAGAATAAGAATGGAGTGGGGAAAATAGTGAGGGAGGTTTGGGATGGGCGTTCGTAAAGTTCTCGTCACGCGGATGCAAGATAAGGAAAACAACGGTGAACAAGGGGGGGACGAAGAAGGGCACCTTGGATTTGGGGACGTCGGCGCGGGGCAAGATGGGCAAAATGCGGGGGCGTCGAGGGGAGCATCCGGAGACGATTGAGAAGGGGGATTGTTGGATGACGGTGGGGAATGAGGGCCCACGATGGCGGATGGCTTTGCGGCAGGAGGAGCGGTGACAACAGGGGAGGGGTTGCACCGGGGAGCTTCCATGCGGAGACGACGGCTCGGGCCACGACGAGCGACGCCGTCGACGCTCGAGGGCGACAAACGCCCTAGCCGAACGAGCGTTCGCTTCTCCTTGGAGAGGGGAGAGGGCGACGGGGCGTACGCGCGGGAGGCAACTCTTGGGGGCGGGCTGTTCACAACGCCGTCGTCGATGCCGACGTCCAGGGAGTAATCCACGGCCGAGGCTGCGTCCACCGCCGAGAAATGGTAGAGGGAGGGGATCTGGAAATCCGACACGCCGCGGGAGGGGGAGCCAGGGGACGAGGGGGGACGGGGAGTGCCGTTGAGAACACGGGTGTCACATAGGGGGGCAGACTATGGGCAACAAATAAAAGACATCCAAACATGGAAGAAAGCATTAGATAAGTGAAACACAAGGACACAAACACGTGCAAGGAGAAAATTCAAATCAATTTACTGAATTTAGCGAGCCGAAGGATGCTCTTATATACACTATCGCGGGGGCTGAGTGCCGCGTTGCCAATGGGATTGGACCTAACAAAATCCGGGACGCTCCCGGTGTGGAGCACAAGCCTTCTAAGGTAAGGTGCTAGCCTATCTACCAAAAATGTGTCCTTCCTATCGCCGGTCCAAGGGTCGGGGAAGACGACGTTGCCGGGGGGGTTGAGAACGCTCTTGGTGGGGCTGTCGTCGATGAGGAGGGTGTTCTCCGGAGTTGGCCACCACCCGTGGGGGACCCCCTCGAGCGGGGGGACGCCTCGCCAAAGTCTAGACCTGAGGACCTTGAGGAATTGTTGCCCTCCGCCTCGACCGCCGAACTTGGGAACCGGCAGTCCCTTCTCGTCAAGCAGCTCATCGCATGCCTCTTGGCCGAGGACGAGGCAAGGGCTGGGTAGGTCACGGAAGAGGAAGTCGACGATGGGCTCCGTGTTCTCGACGACCATAGAGCTCCACACGACGACGTGAGCCAAGTCGAGCACCTCACGAAGGAAGTCTCGCAAGCCGGGACGGGCGCGGACAGCCTTGCGGTTAATGAGGGTGTCGAGCTCGCCGTCGTAGTCCCTCTCGTCGGGATGACGGAAGGGACGCGTGGGGACCCTGGGGATGTGTTGGGTGTGACACAACACCCCGTTGAGGTCAAAAACTATGAACGGTTTGTTTCGGGTCTCAAGTCCTCTGGCCGAGGGGTTGCGATCTATCTCCGGGGGGTCCTGTGATTAACAATTCGACTAGTTTAATGCTATGATAAAGTAATGAGATTATCAAGAACATGAAGTGAAACATGAAGATGCATTATGAGGGAAGGACGAAGAGCGATAATAACAGCGCAATGAAAATGTGGAAGGGTGTATTCACGAACGAGCGTTCGTGAATGAAGGCCGACAGTGGCATGGCGCATCATTTACGAACGCTCGTTCGTGAGCGCGGCTGTGAGCCCAAAAGGGTGCCCACATTTAGTCTTAGACCCTTGAAACGTTAGTTGATGCACTTTGAAGTAGCATGTTACTTCACAAAAATATAAAAAGAGTGAAATGTTAGTCTTAGAAGTACCATGTTGTAAGAGGCTAGGATGTGAGTTGTTATTGTGTTTTTACCTTCGGAAGGATTTGAGTGAATGAGGATAGGTAAGGAGAACTTGGATTGAGTAGTTAGTGAGTAGGCTAGTACAAATGGATGGAGACAACCAAAGTGACTCAAGAGGCAAGTGCATTCGAATTGGGATGAATGGAGGATCACATGGAGCGCACAAGTGGACCACCTCATCATGGCCACTTAATGGGGAAGGTCCAAGGAAGAATGCAAGGTGGAGGATAAGCAAATTCTCAAAGCACCAATCAAATCACGAGTTAAGCATCGTGGTTTGAATTAAGTGGTGAGCAACGATTTGGGAAAGTAAGGGGAGAAAGTTATGGCGGCGGAAAGCGAAGGAGGCTAAGTTTGGGTTGAAGCATCCCAAGTTTGGTAAAGTGTGGTAGGTAGAAAGCCAAGGCTAGTTAAATGTTCGAATTAGGATCCTTGTTGATCATTTGAGGGAGGAAGGCTTAGAAGATAGGATTGGCGCCTACTAAGTAGGAGGAAATCTCAAGGGCTTATCGTGAGCCTTGAGGGTGCTCACCCCCTCAAGCTTACTATATAATCCCTCATTCTTCCCTCACTCATCCTCTCTTTCCTTTGTGCTCCAAGGCACCCCACGAGTTATAAGTGTGGGTGTGGGAAGCCATATTGGAGCACATGTGTGTGCTTAGTTTTTAGTTTGAGAGCCAAGGCTTGTTAGCCTTGAAGAGGGCTTGACCTCTTGGTAGAATTAGTGTTGACGTGAAGGATTTTAAAGTTAATTCATGATTCCAATTTGTGGTACTTAAAGTTCATGTTTTGAATACACGTGGTTGCAAGTTCCATGTTTAAGAGTTGAGCACTTGAGGTTGTGATGAGTGCAAAAATATACTTGTGTGGATTAGTTAGTCTTAGTGAAGTTAGGAAATTCTCTCTCCCCCTCTCCTCTCTAGGATTTTAGGATTTTAGGATTAGAGAAGAATTGTGTGATTAGAAAGGGGTTGTTAGTAGAATTAGGAAAATTAGGTAGGAAGATTAGTTAAGGGCTTGAATAATTAGTGAGGTAGTTGGGGATTACAACTACAAAGTTGTGGGTTCATGAAGAAGCTGGGTTTATGAAGGAGCTGGGTTTGTTTAGTTAGAAAGTAAAGAGCTGGGTTTATGAAGGACCTGGGTTTATTTAGTTAGAAGCTAAGGAGTTGGGTTCATGAAGGAGTTGGGTTTATGAAGGAGCTAGGTTTATGTAATTAGAAAATAAAGAGATGGGTTCATGAAGGAGCTTAGTAGATAGCCTACTTAATTAGCTCATAGACAAGTAGTTAGTTACATTATGCTAGTTAGTGTTATGTGTGGCTTTCACAAGTAAATGTATTTGAGATTGACTATAGAGAATAGTGTTTTTTAACACTTGCATCCTCTCTTTAAAAATAAACCACGTGCACAAATTAATGGAGAATGTGGAGCACTCTCGCGATGGCAAAACAAAGGAAGCAAAGACCAAAGGTGCGAGGGAGAGATTGACATAAGTCACATAAGTATTTCTTAATACTTAAAGGCTTATGTACGGTATGGAGACACCAAGTGAGACCTCTTATAGTAGCGATACGGAATACACAAATGATAGTTCAAGTGGTAGTATAGAGTCAACGGCACGGACTCCATTTAGGAGAGGGATATCCTTAAGGGCTTGTGTAGCTAAAGCGGCCGGATGGACGTTAGAAGCAAACAAAGACAAAATAGCACCCGAGCATAAGGAGGTTAAAATAACATAGTTAACTTGTGCATTCTCCACATACGTATTGAAATCGTACATTGAGTTGTTAAAAGTGAAATTCCAGTTAAAACCAAGACCACTTGAAGGGTGAACCTTGCACTATGGACTCATCCAAGTCCAAATCCAATACCGCGGAGGAATGTGAGCCCAAACCCACTACTCGGACTACGGACGCTTAAGGGTGGGGGGTTTGGCCTCACAGCGGCTTGATGAACATTCACGAGCGGTCGTTCGTGAAGGTGGAAACGGGGTCGCACCCTTTTACGAACGTCCGTTCGTGATCGAATGTGTATTACAAGGATCGAAATGAACGCACATGAACATACAATACAAAAGGAATGCGAGACGAAACAAATTTTGGGAGGCATGGATGCAAATCTCTTTTGCATATGTATTAATTCGATGAATATGTACAATTTCTCAGGTGATAATTCATCACATGTTCCTAAGGCAACATTATGCCGTGTTCTACAAAATTTATCGACCTAAGGGAGCACGCAAAAAAGGCTCGAGCAGGTCTTGGATGTCGATGGAGAGAACACGCCAAAACACAACGCATGCGGTTAGAAGGGTTACGAACGAGCGTTCGTAAAAGCATGTGGCATTCTCAGAATAGAGTTACCTCGTCATCGGGGGGAGGGGCACCGGCACTGGACCGAGGAGCCGCTCCCTCCTCAGCGATTAACGAACGCTCGTTCGTAACCTCCACCGCCGCAGACGCCTCCGTCTCCATGACATCGTCCGCTCGCTCCGCCTGGGACGCATGGGTCTGTTGAATGGGCTCCACTTCGTGGTTGTCGCCCCCCAGGTCGAGTGCCTCCATATTTACATCCTCCATGTACGCGGAGGGCTGACGGTCAGGGCTGTCCTCGACCTCCATTCTTTGGACCCCTGCCGTGTCACTCGGGCTCGCCTGCGTGTCCCTCACAATGACCATGTCAGTGTGTTGCGTAGTGTCATCGCCCTCCCTACCTACTCCCCTCTGGACGACCGCGAAAGAGGCTGTGTTCGTCTGTGAAGGCAGTCCTACCCTTGACGGGGGAGGGGTGAGGACTGTCGGACCTGCAGATTCACGAACGAGCGTTCGTAAATCCTCGTCCTCTTGGATGGCCGCCGCGACGGCATCGTGGGTGATGGTGGTGGCCGGCGGGAGTGGAGGAGTCCCCACCGGCGTCGGGTGGGGTGGAGCCGGGAATGACGGTCCTCCAGCATAAGGGAGATGTGGGGGGTATTGGCCGGATGGGTACCCAGGAGGGAAGGGGTACGCTGGCTGTGGAGGAGCCGCAAAGCTCTGCATCCTGCTCAGCATCTCCAGGATTGCGTCCGTCTTGGCGTTGGAGGCCCTTAGCTCCTCTTGAATGACGGACATATTCCTGGCATTTTCTGCTGCAGCGGCCGCCATGTCCTCCTTCATCTTCTGCTTGAGCTTGGCGTTGAGCTCGGCGACAGAGAGAGCCTCCTCCTTGACCCGCTTGTTCTTGTCGAACTCCACCCCCAGCTCGACCATGATCTCCATGTCCCCCTCGTCCTCGTCGGAGACCTCGATGACTGCTCCCTCGGGCAACTCCACGTACGGGGTCTTTTTCATCCTCCGTCGCGTGTTGCGGAAGTGGTCCAATGATGGACGGGAGCGTTGGTCCAGCACATCCAGGTTCTCCATTTTGGGCACCTGCAGCCTTGGTCTTGGGGATACCGACGTTGAACACCCGCCAGGCGTGCCGAAGGGGTCCGCGCCAAAGACGCGCGCGGGGAGGACGTCTTGTGTTGCCCCCGCCGACGATCCCGTATAACCACCGGGAGTGCCCTGCGCGTCGGATGGATTACCCGACGGGCCCATTATTTGAAGCGGGGGGATGT
Organism: Polytrichum formosum; assembly: GCA_964035585.1. Lineage (NCBI taxonomy): Eukaryota > Viridiplantae > Streptophyta > Polytrichopsida > Polytrichales > Polytrichaceae > Polytrichum > Polytrichum formosum. Next base: position 62,464,218 of record OZ037936.1, read on the forward strand.
CGAAGGACCGGATGATGGAGTCCACGTTGACGGATGGGGCCGGCTCATCCTCTTCTACCTCCATCACGGGCACGCCCTCGTTGGCGGACACGCTGACGTCCGTCCTCGTGGCGGTTATGTCGCCCAAATCCATGGTCGACGCCTTCGACCTGTGGACCTTGTAGTCCTCCTCGTCTATGGCGTCAACGTAACTGTTGACGCACAGGCCCAACATCTGAGACACAGAAGGAAATCGGTTAGCCATATACGAACGTGCGTTCGTAAACATCAACCCTATGAGCCGAGCAGTATACATTACAACAAAAATAGTTGAATTTCAAAGATGCCTCAGAAAATGGCATTTACGAACGAGCGTTCGTAAATGAGATCTTACCATTGCAGCGTACATGAATTTGCTGCCTCCACACACGTTGTAGACCGTCTCACCATTCGTGGCCAGGGCTTGGAGGACGGAGATGTAGAACTCCATCCTGAGCTCCAAGGCGGGGAAGACCGTGTACAACGTCTCCTGGAAGATATCTTTGGGAGGGGGGTGTGGAATGCTGTAGATCTTCTTGAAGGTGTTGTTGGCCTTGATAGGCGCGCGCCCATGCCTTGCCGTATTCAAGGTCAAGAAGATGAGGCTCACCGCTCCCACCTGCTTGTTGCCCCTGGCCTCGTTGATGGCCACGATCCCTTCCGTCTTCGCAGGGACATACGTGCTGTGGAAGATGCTGTACTCGAACTTGATGGTGTCCTCGTACAGCTCCGTGACGACGGAGGCCTTCTCCTGTTCCACAATCCATAGCCACACGTGTGGCTCCCTCATGGCCGGAGATCTGTACTCCATGAATTTGGCCATGAAGGGGTTGTAGAACGGCACCCCCTTCGCACCCTGCCTTGCGGCACCCGGGATACCCCTGAAATCGATGAGTGCGAAGGGGCACCCCCTTCGGTCCTCCCTCACCTCAGCCCTGCTGATGGTTCCGTCCCACTTGGAGAACGAGGTCCTCTCCAGCCCCGTTGTCACCACGCAAAATCTTGCCACCCCCTCAAATGTGGCGTTCCTCTTCCTCTCCAAGAAGGAGATGTACCGCTGCAGCTCCACAGGTTCCGTCTCTGTTTTCTTTGTTCTTTTATTTCCCTTTAGCTTCAAGACAGCGACGTGCTCCTTTACCAAACTGCGCATCGATGCGCCGTTTATGTTGTACTGCACCTTGAAACCCTTCCAATTTGCCCAATTGACGTCGCCGTCGGCATGGAAGAGTTGCATCTCCGGCAAGAGCCCACTCAACTCCCGGATCGCAGCAGTCTTGAGCTTCCTGTGGTCGCACCACTCCTTGATGGAGTACGTGCCGGGCTTGTGCTTTGGTCTCTTCAAAAAAATCTTGGGATACGGGATGGTCCTTCCCACTGTATTCCCAAGAAGGTGGACCGCACATCGCTGCAGCTCCGACTCTGTGAGTCCTTGCAATGCCCTGAAAAATTCCCTCAATAGTGGAGGGGCTTCCGCGCTCTTGTCGACGTTGTATTTCTCTTCAGTGTCGGGGTTGACCAGATCGCCCGAGCTGTGAGCGTCGAAAAAGTGGGTCCACAAATCCCAGGTGTTGTTGTTGCAGCAAATCAGGCGGAGCTCGCCCTTGAGCTCCAGGACTGATTTCGTGGTGGTGGACTTCATGTCGATGGAGGAGAATTTGTCCACCATCGCGTCACAAAACGCCTGCAATACAAGAACAAGGATCAGTGTTGTAAATTAAATACGAACGCACGTTCGAAATTTCACGAGTTTCCGAAAATGCAATTGATGCCTAATTGCGAGTTGGGAGAAACTAATTGCAGCCCACACTTTACGAACGCTCGTTCGTAAACTCACCTTCCACTGTGGAGACTGGCTTTTGGCGTTCTCCCTCTCTTTTGGCGGACACCCGTGGGCGACCCATACGTCTCTCGCAGCCACTATGTTTGCCGCCCAGGACGCCTCAAAAGCCTTGATCTTGTTTCCGGAATTCAGGTATGTCGATATTTTCCGGAGCTTGTCCCAGTCGTCCGACCACACCAAGAACGCCTTCCAGTACCGCAGCTCCGCCTTGAGCTCGTGTTGGAAGTTATCGTCCTTGAGGATGATTTGCGACGCCTCCAAGCTGTGCTGACCATCGATAATCCAGAACTCGCCATTCTGGATTCGGGGCCAATCCCTCTCCGTGGGACGAGAAGTTAAACCCTTGGGCATGACGCAGACAGTCTGCCTATCCCACTTCACGTTGTTCATGAGATTGTTGATCTGCCACTTCACGCCCTCGCTCTCGCGAGACCTAACCACCCACTTGTTGGGGGATTTCTCGCACTTGAAGCAGTCCACGTTGAAGGTGAAGTGGCGCCCCATGGGCCAGCAATCCTTCGAGTAGTTGTTGAACTCTCTCAGGATACGGGTCGCCTTCGTCGCGTCCGGGTTCTCTCCTTTCTTCAAAGGGGTGGGCATAACTGGCGGCGAGCTAACCTCAGCGGCTTCGGTCACTCCCGACCTCTCCAAGTCGTCCCTCGACCTTTTGGATGGCGTGGATTGTCTGCTTGGCCCCTCCGGCAACCTGCTCGCGGAAGGCACTGGCCTGGGTGCGCTCCTGGAACCTCCTGCCCTCGATGCAGATGGTTTTCTCGGACTTTTCTTTTTCTTGTTGGCTTCCGCGACCGCACTGTTATACTTGGAGATGTTCAATGCCAGTGCAGTCAATTTCCTGGCAGTCCAAAATTGGCTGAGGATGTACTTTGAGAATAGATCCTCTAGGTTGAAGTGTTTTGCATTTGGTGCAACATTCAAGCACGCGTAGACGTAAGAGAAGGAGTACTTCAAGTAATGCAACAGGAGATTGATGTGGTCTTTCTTGTTCTTCATGTCCAAGATAACATAATCTCCCTGGGCCTCTATGGATTCTATCTCCCACGTCTTCATCTGCACCCACTGTTCTGGCTGGTCTGGCCTTGTTTCCAGCTCGTAGGTGAAACGGAGCGCGAAAAGACCGTCTTCCATTTTTGTTGGTATTGCCGTCCACTCCCCCATGAAATCCTCTTTTGGGACATAATTCGCGTTACCGTTTGAGTCCGCAACGGACTCTGGGAGGCGATCAATGGGCACGGCGAACAGGTCAATTGCGCTTCTGCTCGATCTGGCCATCTGCACCATAACAAAACAGTTAGGATCGTTTTACGAACGTTCGTTCGTAACATTACCGATTGGCATGTGGGTAGGATCTGACTAAGATCTGTGGAGTATTTATGATCGTCATAAATTGTATTCAATCAAGTGTTCCAGCAGATTTTTAGGAGATTTACGAACGAGCGTTCGTAAATGATTGTGATTTTCAAGGCGGTTAATTAAGTTTACTACTTTACGAACGCTCGTTCGTAAAGTATTGTACTTGTATTTGTTTGCTCATGTATGCGTCTTACGTGATGCATATTATCGAAGGTTATTTGGAAATGCAGCATGTTGATGTTATTTGTTATTTGTTAATGTTCGCATTTTAGGTATATATTTACGAACGAGCGTTCGTAAATATTGAGCCCCCAGTTTGTATAAATGTTTACGAACGTACGTTCGTGAAAATGAGGCACTGGATTTTGGGTACGGTTGTTTACGAACGCACGTTCGTAAACATGAGGCACTGGTTTTTGGGTACATATGTTTACGAACGCACGTTCGTAAATATGAGGCACTGGGTTTTGGATACGGTTGTTTACGAACGTGCGTTCGTAAACAGGGGTTGTGTTGAACGCCGTCTACCCATTTACGAACGCTCGTTCGTAAATGGGTCATCTTTTGTGTTTATTGGAAATATTGTGTATAAATATACGTATACGTATATGTATATATACGTGTATATATATGTGTACGGATACGTGTACCAATTGCTGCTCGATTGGGCTGAGCAATGCTTGCATTCGTGCCTGCAACGCATGGTCAGAATAATGAAACTGCAGAAATGAATAGATTCAAACAAAATTGAGTTTCAGAATGTGATGAGGAATTCAGAATGAGGATCATAGCTTAACTTGCATACAGAACAGGCCAAAGCTCATCATGCATATAACAAAACACATGTATCTCAACAATGATCAAACTCAAAATGTGAGGGAAGAGTTCAAAAGGATTACTGTACTCACATTGAAATGTTCTACACCAAAAACCTGATCTTCCACCCTTACTGGAAAACCCTGAGAACCTCACAAATGTATACTTTGAAATGCACCCTTGCACCTTCCTCACACTTAAGCCCTCGCAAGTTATATACAAACCCTAGCAACTACTCTGATGTACATGCAACTCCCAACCTTGCAACTCTGAAGTTTGTGACTCAAGCTTGCTGCTCCAAACCTTGCAACTCTCAACCTTGTACTTCTTGCGCTTTACACTCAAGCTTGCTACTTGAAACTTGCAACTCTCAACCTTGTACTGCGCTTTACACTCTCAAGCTTGCTACTTGAAACCTGCAACTCTCAAGCTTGTAACTCTTCCGCTTTACACTCTCAAGCTTGCTACTCAAAACCCTGCAACTCTCAACCTTGTAACTCTTTCGCTTTACAGTCTGAAGCTTGCTACGCAAAACCTTGCAACTCTCAAGCTTGTAACATAAGCACTTTGCCCTAAACTCTTGAAACTCGCGCCAACAAAACTAATATCTCTCAACACACGCACGCACAATACTATTAAAAGACGAGAGGAAAAAACGCAAGAGCTTCGCTCCACATCTGCTCGGCGCTCCGCTCCTCTCTCTCTGCTCCAAATGACAATGAGGAGGAGAGCTGAGGGGGCGCGGGGAGGTAGCCGCCGCCGCTAGGGTTTTCCCGCCGTTGACACGTGGCCTCCCCCCACTGGGGGGGCCGGGATGAGAGGGTGATGGGGGATGGGATGGGGGGATGGGGAGGTGGGGGATGGGGGGATGGGATGGGGGATGGGATGGGGGGATGGGGGGGATGGGATGCGATGGGAGGTGGGCATGGGGACGGGGACATTGGGGGATGGGATGGGATTGGATGTATAAGAAAGGCATGACATAATCATGCTTTGTAATATGTATATGTAGTGGATGCGTTTATCACCTTAACCATAAGAACTTAGTATAAATACACGAATTTTGATTGGTGCATCCCCCTAGTACATCTACATTCGGATTCCTTGTAAACATCTTTTAAATAGGGAACCGATAATAAAATCGTAGTGAACAATGCACGTCATTTAGTAGGGATTCGAAGAAGAATTCAACCCCAAGGATGTTGATATGGTCTTTTGAAATATAGTGTTTTCATGAATGAGACATCTTTCATGTTGTTCGATGGTTCCTCAAATAATTACTAGGTTCAAAAAGAACCCAATTTGAGATTGGCAGGAGGCGGTGTCCTTTTCTTACAAGAGGTGGATGAAAATTCAATTTCCAAAAGGTCGTCAATTCATTTAATTAGGTGCCAACTTGAACTAGCACATTTGAGCCATGTGGTCGAATGTTTGGCTAGCATCAAATGTGAACTACACATAAATTAACAAGTTATGCCCCCTTCCCACTTGACTTTAGCTAAGACTAAAAGTATTTCCCAGGAAACGGGTAAAGATCCCTCCCTTATAGCGGAGGCATACGGCTATCCCAATGCACCTACAAGAACTTGCTTTGGAGACTTTCAAGTAGGTTTTCTCTAATTACCTTTCACACATCTTCATTGTTTTATCTACCAAGCAAGGATTGTTGGGCAGTTTTTGTCCCATCCCCAAATGCCTTGCCACTCACCTAACTGACCAATGGTTTTTGTTAACGGAGCTCCTTGTGCCCTCATAGCTAAGACTAAAAAAACCAATGACAAGGATGGGAGGCACCACTTTTAAACGTCCTAGATTATTGCCTCATGTTTAGGTACCGATGGGAGGGTTGGTGCTTGAGGCTTAAGACCTCCACTTTTAAGCCATGCCACATCATTTGCAAACTAGGCTCGGCAATACATAATGTCGATGCTGTGAAGGCCGGGTTGTTAGAACCAACTTTTAGTGTTACCTAAAGTCAGGTGGGAAGGGGGCATTAGTGCGATATGGGTTTTTGATAGGTCAATGTTGTTTGTGTGTGTACTAATCTATTGTATTAACTACTAGACATGCACAACTTCCACAAACCCTAAACACTAACCCCAAACCCTAAACCCTACATCCCTAAATCTTCAATAGTGTTAAGTGCAAATTGATTGATCACACAATCCATGACCTTATTATAACATGCATATGTTAAGACTAGTTTAAATCAACACTTTTAGCTATGCACATACTTCTCGTGGGATGCAAAACACACAATTATAAGTGTGGCTCCACCTAGGTATGGTTTCAATCCATATGCTTACTCTATCTTATGCACGATTCCAAAGTAATTAAACCTTTCCACACATGCCGGATTAATTCACTCTTTCCACAGCTAGGGTGGGATCTGAAATAAAACCCACATTTAATCTAGGTATGGTTTGAATTCATATCCTTAATCTACCTTACAAGCCATTATAATAATGGATAAACCTGCCTTTTATTGGTGTTCACGCACTTTGTGAGCGTATTACGGGCATGTTTTGATGTGAATCATATGATTATACCTACAAGTTTAAGGGCCTCCACAATCAATTTTTACCCACTCTTACCTCATTGTCTCTATATATATATCTCACTTAGACCTTGGTAATATATAATAGGTAACAATATTAATTGACAAAAAACTTGTACTTCACACCTTGGTTGCAGATCATTTATTCTATCTTAACCATCATCATATTTAGATTACATTAACTATTACAATACATATATATATACACCTATATATACACATGTATATACACACACACACACATATATACATATATATTTACACACACACACACACACATATATATATATATACACATTTATATATACACATATATATACATATAAAAATTATAATTTTTTTTCGGCAGACCTTGGTAACAAGTAAGGTGTATAACCAATGTACATATTTTGAATATGTTGCGTGCATGCCATTCATGTTCCATACATAGGGTCATGTATGTTCCGCATGGATAGAATGGCATATTGTTAGGTCAAAGTAGGCGGCGGGAATCCGCTTTTTAAATAGCATCCAAGGGCCCTTGAACCACTCCAGAGAAGTACTTAAAGCTCTTCCCCCCCATAACAGAGCTCTTTTTTGCGGCAGACGCCAAGTGTGCGCCCTAGAGACCCCACGGAGCGTGCTCACGCCATTCTCCTGCGCATCAAGCGTACACTCCCCAGGTACAAGACAACGTACAGTCACCGCATATACCGCCGTTAATACCGGAGCTTTACGAACGCACGTTCGTAAAGATGGAGCACGCTTTAGTGGGTGGATCATAGGATGGCCGACAGTATTTACGAACGTGCGTTCGTAAATACACCTGGGATTATGTCTGCGCAAACAGCGACATCCAGACATTCATGCAGACAAACAATAGGTCAGAGATACGAACGCACGTTCGTAAAGCTTAAGTCCACGCATTTGTAATTGGATCAGACATAGGAGGGTCCTCTGTTTACGAACGTGCGTTCGTAAATCCACCATGGATGATGTCTGCGCATACAGCGACATCACTCCAGGCATTTATGCAAACAAACAATACGGCAGAGATACGAACGCACGTTCGTAAAGCTGGAGCACGCACTGGAGGTTGATCAGACACAGGATGGTCTTGAGTTTACGAACGGACGTTCGTAAAGACCACCGAGGATTACGGTCTGCGCATCCAGTGACATCCATCCTACATATTTATGCACTGACAATATGGCAGAGATATACGAACGCCCGTTCGTAAATATGCCATCAAAGGATTTACGAACGGACGTTCGTATGTCGCACACGCATTTGTCACTAGTTCAGACAATGATGGTCGGGAGTTTACGAACGTCCGTTCGTAAATGCACCTGCGTGTGGTCCACACCAACACCATGTCCAGATACGTATGGCGATGCATATGCTGAATATATCATTGATATACGAAATGGATTTCGTAAATATGCCACTCAGGAGTTTGCGAACGGACGTTCGGATGTTGTACACGCATGTGTACCAGTATAGCATGTGGAGATAGTATACATATGGCTATGCCTAGGCACCCTATGTCAGTGATATACGAACGGGCGTTCGTAAATACTTCAATGGCATATTTACGAACTCCCTTTCGAACGATGGCCTTGAGTTTACGAACGTGCGTTCGTAAATACCACCTGAGAGTATGTTCTGCGCAGCACTACATCCCTCTAGATACATTTATGAAAATACACCTAATGGTAGATATATACGAACGGGGGTTCGAAAATATGCTATTGTAGGTTGGACGACTTGACGTTGTTTTGTCGCACACTTATCCATTTCGTCCAATACACAGGATGGCATTTCTTTTATGAATGAACGGCCTGAAACACCACAATGGCGATGGTCCATGTTGTAGTTGACAGAGTATGGCCAGGAACATACAGCTGTTCGTATTTAGACACTCCAATAGTAGCATGGGTTGTTTGCGAAGTTCGGGCCATGTATTTACAGATATTGTGCGCTCTTGTATGCTTGGCATCCGTTCTTGTATGCGTGGCATCCGTTCTTGTATGCGTGACATCCGTTGTGTGGTTGGTCATGACATGGTTGTTTGTTTAGGTGTGATGGCAGTGGATGATGGAGATAGTGCATTTGAGTTTTCGACGAATGCATCGTCCTCCGATATTGAATGTGACCTCTCGTCCCCGTCTGCGGACACTAATGACGGGACGAACGGGGTGGGCGTGTCTGTGTATACCTCCTCCCATGAATCTTTCGAATTCCACGAACAATCTCCACATTCTGGGGATGACCATGATGACATTCCTCTATGTGCTGGTTTCGGGAGGGAGGAATGGGTGGGCCTAGATGTTGTTCTACTAAACGAGCTTGGTGTCCCGGTGGCAGATGGCATATGTAGAAACTCCGATCCCCGTGAATGTGTTGATGTCAACCCCCTTGGTTTCGATGATGTGGGCGTGTGCATCTTGAATTCCTTGGCACCGTGTGAGGTCCCGTTGACGTGGAGATTTTCCTTGCGTCGATGGCCCCTTCGTAGGGTTCTCCATGAAGAAGTAAGCTTGTGGGATCATGGACGGCGGCACAAGCAAACGCAGTTAGCTTTGTTGGGCACAATTCGTCCTCGCAAAGGCCTACGTAAATACGATTCAAGTCGCGTGTCTCGCGGAGATACGGAGAGACGGCGGGATCGCATCTTGGGAGACGATTCTATCCGTCTCGTTTCTGGAAAGGATTGTTGCACGATGAAATGTTGCCAATTTTTTCCACGCGAAAAAATTCGGTCTCTTCGTCAAGAGATGTGGCTTGCGGATTTTCGTATGCGGTCGGCAAAGAAACTCGAGGTCCACAGAAATTTGCACATTGATACCCATGGCCGTAAGGTCGTGACCCTTGAGAATGTGGACGTTTGTTGCACAGCGTGGTATATCATCCATGCGGTCTCCAAGGCTGACTTCTATAGGTTTCGGAAGTATTCTTTGTTGGGTCGCCGATCTCGATTTCATGGCAACTCTGGCACAAAGAAACCTAGGGAGGCGACACTCCAAGCATCCGCGACCCTCTCCACCATCATAGTGCCATTGGCCGATGCAATGCCCCACAAGACGAGGACATTGTCATCAGGTGAGAAAGTTGTTCAAATGGTGTTGCCCACGGGCACGAAATGGAAGAACATCTTAACGGACATCAACGAAGTGGGTCGCATCGCGGGATGTGGGCCCATTTCGTTGTCCAAGTTGAGTGTAATTAAAAACCAACAGTTTGCGGAATACATTTTGAAGAGACATGGGGACAAGTTCGCTAGGTGTACGGCGTGTGAGAAATACAAAGGTCTTCGAGACGCCCACCCTATAGGCACTGAATCCCATACTAGACACCAGAGAAAATACATTGAGCATGTCAACAACCAGGAGGCACATCGTCAAGATTACTACAAGAACCGTGCACTATCCATAATGAGGCCCGCGGAGGTTCTAACAGTGATTCATGATAAAATGGACCATGCGAAGACCGCATGTCCTTGTTATGCACGCAAAATAAAGGCCACGGATGGTCTCTTCAAGTTGCCTGTAGCTGTCACATGTTCGTATAGAATTCCACATGTGTGTTGAAAGGATCTCCGATTTGCATTGGGTTTGTTTTCCAAATGACCAACTCCATCCATCCGGTGTGTAGTTATTTCATATTTTTGTTGTTCACGCATCGTTTGTTTTTCTTAGGTATGATCGCCCATGGACATGTGGATGTCAAATATGCCCATTATGGTTTGGATTTTTACCCTGGCGATGCCAACCACACGGTCGGTTCATTTGCAAAACTATTGCGCGATCTCGAAAAGCCACCGGTACACTCTTCCCGTGCCCTTTTCGATGGTTGTGGAATGACACCCCTTTATGAGGCAGTGCTACAAGGGAAGGAGGTTTGTATGTCTTCATTGCCGGAACCACCCGGAGAACCCATTATTGCAAAACCCTTGCCTCCAACTCTCCACGTTCAACTTGATAATTGTGCTAAAGACAACAAATGCCGATACGTGTTTTGTTTTTGGTCGATGCTCGTGGCAAAAGGCATCTTCAAAGAGGTGTTTGTGTCTTTCTTGATGGTGGGGCACACGCACGACGATATTGATGCCTCATTTGGCCGTTGGAGCATGAAGTTGCATGAAGAGGATTTTCCCACCATACCACTTCTCATGAAATCATACATGGATTTGGACAATGTGCCGGTGATCCCGCACATGATTGAAGAAATACCAAATTTCAAGGCCTTCATCAAGCCATACATGTTGAAGGGAGTGGACCGTCTGGTGGGACATACCAAAGCACAACAATTCCGCTTCTATATGAGGGATGATGGTGTCCCCGCCATGCAGTTCAAGCTTTTGTGCACATCTCCAAATTGGGGCCCGGAGGATGGTATACTCGTGTGGCGTCAAGACAAGGATGGGAAATGTTTGCTTCCGGATGGGGAACCAAAGCCTTGCAAACCCGATCCCATGAGGAATGGGCCGGAAATCATAAAAGGCATATCCGGGTTCATTGAGTATTGGAAAGAGTTGTGTGAAGAAGACATCACCAGACGTGTTAGGGATACTCATGAGCCGTTGATCGCGTATTGGGATCGCATACGCTCAGCCTTGATGACCGTTGGTGTCGACACCCGTACGACTTTGACACAAGGATTTTGGCCACAAAGTCGTTTGACAGTTGTGGAGTCCGATGCTATGTTCTTTAGCAATGGAGACGTCCGTGAAGAGTTTGCAATGGACGAGCATTACGTTGGCCCTGCGCGCAATCGTCCGGCTCCGTCGTTTCGTGTGGGTGTTGATTGCCACGAGGGTTATATGGTCCTCGTACGAGCAGGAGATGAGGAGCACCCCAAACCAATTTGGTTGGTGAAAGCATTGTCTTCACCCAATTTTGTTAGAACTAGCCCCAACTTTCGTCAAATTGAAGTGGAATATTGCCGTCCGAGCACCAAAGACCAGAACGTGCTCCGCATCTATTTAGGTTGGGACACCAAAAAGGGTTTCAAGTGGACAGTGGACTCCGCGTACGGACCGGTTTGGATAAACACGGATACCATCCTTTGTGCTTGGAAGCCGCGCAAAGGTTCTAAATCGGAAACAATGACCATCCCCCAAAAACATATAGATTTTGCCAAAGACAACTTGGTACGTATTGCAGCTGCGGAAAATGATGCCGATAATGGATATGAAGCGGAAGATGGAGATGGGGAAACATAACGTAGGTTGGAATTAATGTGGAAAATAGGGGCACTTTGTAGACTTGGTTTTATTGCGGATAGTATCAAATTTATACATACGTTTGGGATGTGCCATCCAATTTCATAAGACCCTTATATATGGGATGCGCATCCTAAACTTTATAAGGACATAAAAGCATTTGTTTTTGGGATTCGATTGTTATTTTCCACTTATAGTTCATGTTTTGATTATGATTTAAAGACTTACTATTTTGAGTGTTGTGCATATTCTTTGCATGCGAAGTTGCAAACCGTCATGTTCCCGATGTTCCCGATGTTCCCAATGTTCCGCATGCTCATAATATTGGCATCCCAAACTATGGGCGTATTTCATTTTGAGACTTTCAAAAGTCTCCAATTAACGAATATAGTGTTACAAATTTGAACCTTCTACTCTTGAGCATTCATAGAGCACATCAATGATCCAATTTACCATGCTTGCACCTTAACACATATCTCATTCATCATCTAATGGAAGATTATCTTCTTACTTGTCATCACATAGCCCCCTCTCCCCTTGCGCCCAACTATGTTGACTGAACTTAACCTAAAATAATTAACAAATTTTGAGCATGTAGTCCAATACGTGTCTTCTTGATGCTTGTTCAAAGGTACACACCAGTGTTGGATCGGTATTGTGGTCAAACATGGGTATGTGCCCGGGGAAGGGTATGGGTTTAACCAACCATACCCGCGGGTAGGTCGTTGAACGATACCATAGGCAAACCCTAATGGGCGGATAGGTCGGAGGCGGGGACCTCCCTGAAACCCTACCAGGCTGGTTTTGAAAATGAGGAACCGTTCCAGGACCAGTATTGCGGTGAGAGATCAAGATTTTAGTGGGTTTTTTGTGAAGGGTATGTAGAGGATGTTTTGAAGAGGATGTAGAGTGATTTAGTATAAGATAAGGTTGCGGCCTTCCCATTTTGTACATGTTTTTGATGCTTGAATGAAAAGGCTCGAGTTTCCCGGAATATATTCAATAATATGCATGTTTGTTTCAAGTCATTTTCCAAATCACTTATAAAATTTTCCCATTTATTAATACAAGTATTGTGGACCGTACTGAATACCAGACCATTATTGCTATTGGCACAATATGTACACTTTGAATATTGTGCTATACATACCCTTGCAATAACACAAATGTCCAATTATTGTTGCACATACCATTCTCCAAATTTTAAAAAATAAAAATTACCATATCATTGCTTATGGTTTGCATTTTCATATATGCCATACCATGACCCTACTGGTATCACTTAAAGGTGATACCAGTCCAACACTGGTACACACCTAGCTAGTAACCACACACCACTCATCATGTAGATGCATCTAATTAAGATAAACTATTAACCAAATTAGACCCACCCACCTTATATGAAGTTTAAGCATAGTCTAACTTCGTTAATATGACACTTGTTTATACGACACCCTCGATATTATGACATATTTTTGCGAGACTAAACTTTTTAGTTCAAAACTCCCTCTTTTATACGACTACGACACTCAATAATGAGACATTTAGAATCTTTGTTTTGTCATATTGAAGAGGTAGTTAATGCTAAAATTCCTTTCATCTATGTTATGTACATCTAAAATACATCCATTTTCACTTGGGAACTACTTGGGAACTTCACTTATCATTGGGAACTTAATGAGAATTAGGGTTACTAGTGTAGAATGGACATGGTTAGGGTTAGCATGGCCTCCTGCCTAGCATGTTGCCTTGTACTCATGGTGATATAGTATCACCAATATCTTGTGCACTCTCTTGCATGAATTGTTGGAGGATGCCGCGTATATTACCTGCAACATGGAATGCTAATTTTGCCATGATTGATGAAAGGGAGAAGAATAGAATGCAAAACGAATCACATGAACTTGGTGCTCTAATTTCAAAGTTGCAATTGGGTGATGATGAGATGTCAATCGAGACTTACATTCAGATGGAAGGGGAAGAGATTACTGAGCTAGAATTGAGTATTGATGAGTTGGTGGTGGATGTTGCTTTGGGAACCAAGTCTACACAAGACTTTGATCTTAATGTTGATTTAGATTTAGTAGATGTGGATGATGTTGCTCCACCTACAGTAAAACTTAGTGATTCTAAATGTCATGTATCATTGTTGTCTAGTTTCTTATTAGAGAACTCTTTATATTTTGGTGAACATTAATGAAATTATTAGTTTTTAAAAGTTAGTAGGGAATTTAGATAAGATGATAGTTTCTAACTTGGGTAGGCAACACCAGAAATCTTTGGACTCCTATGTCAAGAGTTCTTGAGAATATTTGTATTTGTTTGGATTTATAAGTTATTATTTCATACCATCTATATTGCTTAAACTTGTTGTACATGTTTCTAAGCTCATATTACTTATGTTTTCGTATTCCCTCAATAATACGACAACTTTACGGCATTTGTCATATTAATGAGAAGACGACACCTCGATAATACGACTTTTTTGTGTGTTTCCCAAACGTGTCATACTAGCTAAAGAGGGAGAACAGTACTATGAGCAATTCGCCCATTCAGAGTTGTTTGGACTGATCAAGTCCTTAACCCATCAAGAATGGTTAGTGCACGGTTTGAGCACATATTCCAATCTCATCTTGATAACACATATTGTCTTTTCGGTGTCCGTTTACAACTAGACGCCTTGCCATAGCCCAACGCATCCAGAAAGAGCTGTTTGATTAATAAGTCTAAGAGAGTGCACATAAAGCCCAGGCCCGCATACCTTTACTTATTTCCTGACAGCAAGAAGGAAGACTGGGTCACTTTGAATCTCTTTCTGTCCATCTCAAGATGGTCAGTTTTGTTGGCCTTTTGCTCACATAATTTGACCAGGCTCCTGTGGAGTTGGTGTTGTAGTGAGGGATGAATTTGGCCCAGTCACGTCTGCATCTGCTTTGGTGATTTGGTATTCATTGGTCGGTGCCTGGCCCCAGTCATGTCTAATACACCTAACTGGCATGCATAAGATTTGAAGGGTCTCGCAGCCAATGACTCAGCTTTCACAAATCATGGAGGTGGATCCCAAGAGTTGTTGCCATCTATCGTAACCACACCTGTAGGTGTCCTGATTTTAACTTGCATTTGGGCAAATTCATTGTTACTATTGTAATTTAGATTATACCTTGAGTTTTGCTAGATATTGTTGGTACTGATTGAAAGAGGACTTTAATGAACTGAAGCATGTCAGTTTTGGATGTGCCCTATGAAGAAATTATCAATGTGTCCAATAACCCACCGTAGGCTCTCATGTTAATAATATTCAACAATGTTCAATTTAGGCGAAAAAGAAACAGGTGTTGCTTTTGCTCTAACATTTCATGATAAGATTTTAATGGTTTCACAAGATGAATCATTTGTCACACGTCTCAAAGGTGGATTCCAAGATTCGTCGAAGTCTACAGTAGCTACATTAAATCAATTTTCCTAGTTAAAAACAAAAATGGCATTGTTGTTGTTGTTGTTGTTGTTGAATTATATCTCCTTCTTTACTAAGTTTGATTGTAACCAAGAGAGGATTTCGATACATCTAAGTGCCATGCAATTGTTGAGCTCCATATATGAATAGGTTATGAGTTTTGAGAATGTTGAGTATCATTGTGTCTAGAACCGACCTTAGGCTCTCATCCTCATAACATCTTCATATGTAGACAACCCTATGGACAAGAATCTATAGCCCGTTTATTTTTATCAAACATTCAAAGATAGAATTTGAAATATGTCACAACATGCAAGTTTTTTGTCACACCCTACAAAGGTGAACTTTAAGAAAATCTAATGCCATCTATAATAACTACACTTACAATCATCCTAACTTATATCATATGAGCATAGTTATTTATTACACATAATTAAACATGAATCCATATTGCTAGGTATTTGATAATTGCACAAGGAATTCAACATATGCAATTTTTGTACACCGTATGAATAAATTATGAGATATCAAAATGTTGACTACTAGTGTGTTTACAACTGACCCTAGGTTCTCATGTGGAAATCATGTTCATTTTAGACATGAATCCACAACCTGGAGTAGCTTTGGTTTGTTATCCTAAATAAGATTTGAATGACCTCATGGCATACGAATCATCCCTGAATCATCTCTCACACCCCACGGAGGTGGATTCTAAGAGATGTCGCTATCCATGGAGACTACCCCTTGGATCATCCTCTTAACCATTTGGCCATAACTATTACTATTATACTACCTCAGAATCTGTTGATTCTTGTTGGAAATTGAAAGAGGATTTCACCACAACATGTTTTTAGACGCACCATATGAGTAAATTATGAATTTTCAGCATGTTCATTATGGGTGTATCCAAAACCAAGCCTATGCTATCATCTTGAAATTGTGTTCAATTTAGACTTGAATCTATAGAGGTGGCTTTTGGATAAGAGTGAATATT
This sequence comes from Polytrichum formosum, assembly GCA_964035585.1. NCBI lineage: Eukaryota > Viridiplantae > Streptophyta > Polytrichopsida > Polytrichales > Polytrichaceae > Polytrichum > Polytrichum formosum. Next base: position 62,480,471 of record OZ037936.1, read on the forward strand.
AGGTGTAATAAGGGTGCCATATTCCATTGCATCGCCACCATGCATGTAGACAACCCTTAATTAATGGCCACAATTGGCTTGCAATGCATGTCATTTTAATGTAGCACAAGAGGTGGCATAAGCTTATGTGGATGAATATTTTGGTGGTTGCTTATCAGGCTCGATATATCTAGCATGTGTCACTATTGTAGTGGTTGGGATCACCCTACATATTCCCATGGTGTGGAGATTGGCACTCAAAGTGTTGAACCAGATAGCCCTGTTCAACACCTTTTGTTCATCCATCAGGTTTACATCAAACTCAACAAGAATCTTAACCAAGTAGACCAAAGTACTTTGACAGGGGCTAGATCACAAGAAGCATGTGACACTCTGATGATAACAACGATAACACAATTGAGACACACCTACTTATTCAGGTGGCTTGAAATGTGAACCAATGTGAGACACATACTTAAAAATGAGACTCAATTAAAAAAAAAGGGTGGATGATCACAGTGGCAAGATGTTGGCTATATTGAGAAATTTACATTATTTAATAAATCCATTTACAAAGATTTGCATAGAGTTTAGTGTCTGAACTCAGCTCACTGATCAGTGAGTATGTACAAGCCCCAAGACTTAAATCTGTTGCATTATATGGAGAGCACATGAAAGTTAGTCGCTACTTCTGTTCTAGAAAGAACTTATCATGTAACTTATTGTAACATGAAGGACACAGTAGCCTATGGGCGAAGAGGCTCTTAAGTCTTTACTCATTTTGGCTCCCCTTGGAGTCGGTGTTTATAAGTATCTATCTAATCTTCACAACTTATTTGGTCAACCATCATTGACTCTCTAAGTATCTACCTAATTTTTTCAACTTAAATTCCGTCAACCATCACTGACTCCTTAAGTATCTATCTAACCTACACAGCTTATTTGATCAACCATTGTTGATTTACTAAGTATCTATCTAATCTTCACAACTTACTTCGTCGACTATCATTGACCCTCCCTGGAATCAATGTTTATATGTAGTAATCTTTACAGCTTATTTGGTCAACCATCATTGACCTCCCTAGAGTTGACTCGTCCTATAAGTACCTATCTAATCTTCACAATTTATTTGGTCAACCATCATTTACTCTCCTTGGAGTCGGCATGTATAAGTATCTATCTAATGTTTACAGCTTATTTCATCAACCATCGCTAACCCTCCGTGGAGTTAGCCTTTATAAGTTGCTATATAATCTTCACATTTTATTGGTCAACCATTGTTGGGCTCTTCCTGGAGTGCTTGCATTAGAGGAGGAATGGACTCAAAAGGTGCCCACGAGTTTGGTCGAGAAAAAGGCTTTTCTCTAATATTTGGGCGTACAAACTACAATTAAATGGTGTACTCCTCCGGTACTTGGGGGCCTCCACAATGTCCGGCCGGCGTCACATCGATGAGGTGAAGGACGATGAGGTGGTGTTTGGGTTGCCCGGTTGGCAACTTAAATCATCCACTTCAATGCTTGCATGGCGGATGGATGAGGGATGGAAATCTACGTGGAGCTAAGGAGGAGTCTTTCCAATGAGTGAGGGATTGGCAAGGCCGGTACTAAGTGTACATGCCCAAGGGAGGTGTACCACAATGGGTGAAGCTATGTGTCACTAGGTGCGTCCATGTGATGACTACTTGAAGTGGGGTTGATTGAGTGGGAGATTCACTAAACATTCCCCCCATTAGTTACATCATAGCCCGATCAAAGCCGTTGATTCTTCCCACCACAAAATCGGGGCCATTATTGTAACAAGTTAGTGAGATCATATCAAAGTCGTTCATTCACCCCACTTGCTTGATCCTCCCACCACAAAGGGATGACCAATGTTAATACAAGTTAGGTAAATCACATCGACGCCGTTATTTCGGGACCACTATTAGTCCAAGTTAGTTTGGGGTATATCAAAGTTGTTGATTCTTCCCACTTGCTTGATCCTCCCAACACAAAAATTAGGACCACTCTAAATATTTATGTAATGTACTCATGATAATACTATGCACTACATTTGAGGGTGTTTGCCGCAATGGTCTTGCTGGAACTGGTTCATAAATGTGGGATAATTACTTGGGAACTACTCACACTATATGTATTGTAGCCATTGATTTAAGTCAATATGAGTGGCCCATGATACTTGTATATTCTAACTTGCCATGTCCGCAATTGTTAGATCAGAGTTGTTCATTCTTCCCAATTGTTGGCTCTTCTCAATTCAAATTAGAACGAATACTAAGACATACTAATTTCTAAACAATCCATTATTCAACCTATTTGAGTAAACTTCATAATTGAGTTGGCAAGGGAAATATGTTGGAATCAGTTAATCAAACACAATATCTTTAATCACGGATGAAACTAGAATATTGAAGTTTGATCATGGTTGTTGATCAATTGTTGTTTTTCACAACATCTCCGTACAAAATTGGCATTACCATAGTAATGAGATCATTTGTATATGTTTTACTACATCTGTGTGATTTCACTTTAGAATATGATTGCGACAGTGGATCTCTTAACACCCATTCATCCTTGTTTGGTGTCCTCAACCACGTTGTACAAAGTGCTGTTGAAGTTTTAATTCCCCCCAAATGTACTGATTATGATGTGGAGGAACTGTGACCAGATTACCGAATTGCCACCCAAAATCCACCGTTTGAATCTTGTAAGTGGGTTGTTAGTTTCCCCCTCCATCGACACTGGGAGAACCACACCCTCTGTTGTTGCAAGAAATCAATCAGTTGCAGTGGTGCGACTGTTTTGTAGGATGTTGTAATGGCATTGCTTGATGAAGCCAACATTGCTCGGGCCTATGTTCCATCAGTGGTTCTTGATTCAAAGTATGCGCCTGTGTTTAAAAGAGGTAGTCGAATTATGGAGGGGCAAAATCCAAGGACTTGTTTCCCAATCAAACGCCAAGCAGGTGACACCAATATCGATTTGTGGCTTGATGGATCCATCTATCCATCAGATCCTTCCACTGGCCTGCCTCCACCGTTCAGGACACTCAAGGCGTTTTTAGAATTTGTATGTCATGGACAAGCAGGCCTTTTAGGATATGTTGAGAGGTTGGCGGGTCCAAATGGATATAGCTCCAACTTAGTGAGAACTCTTCAGCAGAAACTAGTAGATCGCAATGTTTGTACCACAAAAGAGATTGAACGCTTGCAACATTTTATTCAACATTTGTTGAATGAATTGGAAGTAGTGAAAAAACAGTGGGCTCTTCAAGTGGTTGAATTGCGAGAGGTTAGAACAGAGGAGATGAAATCCTACCAGCTGGAGAGTGAGCATTTGAGAGAACAATGCCTAACCTTGCAACGTGATTTGGAAATTAATTTGGAGGGATACAAACAGCATTTACTTGTATATGAATGTCAGGCCAGGGAGGCAACACATGCTCATGAACAAATTGTAGAGGAAGGGAAGAGAGAATCGGAAGAGCGCCTAGCAATGTTGAGCCAAGAGCACCTACATGTTCTTAACACCCTTACAATGGAATTAACAAATGCAAAAAACGAAATGGTAAAGCTCCAACATAAACTGCAGAAGATGGTGATGACACCTTTCGGTACAAGGTCCCAACTTCGCCAGAGAAGGTCTTTGGACCAGTTGGCGCAAAAAGGTGGACAACGACGTGCTCGTATTTCAGCAATCAGGCGTTTGTTGCAACCCACCACTCACCACCAGGTGGTTGATGGCAACAAGGGAAGTGGCAGTAGGAAGAGGTTGTGTGGTCCCAAATCCACACAGGAAGGAACTGCTACCGCGCTTGCTGGGATGTTGTCAAAAAATGAGGCATTGGCTCTTGGATCCACATCAAAATTGAGTTTTGTTGGAAGAAGAATGGCCAATTTCTACTTAGAGAAGATTTCTGATGAGATTGATACCGAGTCAATCTTGGCAGCATGTGACATGACTGGGGTGTCCCAACGTGGTTATGGACAAATTTATAAAACTATCAAAGGTCGAGTTGGTATTGTGGACAAAGATTTGAAAGCCAACTTCCTGCCCACTCCTAACAAGGTATGTTAGTCTCACTACCTACTTCATATTTGCACTTGTGTTGGGCACCAAAGAAGTTGTTTTGAGAGGAACTTCCATAATTGATTGATGATTGCATGTGATAGGTGAGGCTGTTGAGAATGGACTTGAACATGAAGCTGAAGGATTTTGTGGGGGACTATTACCACATAAACAATACGCATGAGGTGGCACCAGCCAGGACATCATCGAAGACAAAGAATGGGAAGGACAACATGATTGTTCTGAACGACAAAAACACATTTTTTGCTGACATTGAGGTTGTTCAACGTACTATGGTGGCATTATATGGGATAACAGAGGAAGGTATGTGGTGGAGCTCATGGAATGATGTCATGAGTAATCCGATGTTGTATGTGAAATTTGGCAATTCAGAAACTAACTTGGGTGGTAGTTCTTTATGTTTGCAGAGGTTGGAGATGATCCGCTCAAGTTTGTGCTAAAACTTGATGAGGCAGAAATTTTGCATGGAAAAAAATTTGAGAGAGTTTCCATAACCCTGATGAATCGTGCCTTAGATCCAGACATTATAAAAAACGATGACAGATATTTCTCTGTGCAATCAGAACAAGAGATTTGGCCAATAGCGTGTTTCCTGGTGGCAAAGGAGTCATATGAAGTTCTAAAATGGACATTTGCCCAAACAAAATTCCCGGAGGTGATTGCAGCCCAAGAAGCAGGGCGACCTTTGGTGGTACCAGACATTGGAACTTTCAAAGTGGAATGGCATTTGAGTGCTGATATGAAGACCATCAAATGCATGTATGGACTTAAGGGTGGAGCCATGTCCAAGTTTGCGTGCATCTACTGCAATCAAGAAAGGCAAAAATCTTTGGTGGTATCAGCTTCAACTGCTTCACTTGTAGCAAAAAGCAGAGCGAAGAACAACTGGAATGGTGGTTTGTTTGCACGTAGTGTGAGCATGGGGCCAATTGAGGTTGGCAATAGAGACAGGTGGAAGCCTATTTTGCCCATACCATTGGAGAGAGTTCACATCTGCACCCTACATGCTCTAACCAGGATCACCGAAAAACTATTACATTTGCACATTATGTTCATTTGGAACATGTCCAATCCATCAAGAAAGGAAGTAGCAATAGAAAGAATGGAGAAATCTCTATCAGCTACAGGCATGCATGGTGGGAACGTGGTCATTAGCAAAGACATTGACCGTAGTGGACCCAATAGCAACATACCAAAAAAACCCTCTCTAAGTGGAGTTAATGCTGGAAGGTTGTTCCAACCATCGACTTGGTCCGGCCAGGACCGAGTGTGGAAAGATATCCTTCGTTCGGAAGACAACCAGCTGCAGCGAGGGCAAGCTTACCTTGGTCGGGTGGCAACATGGACTGCGTTGGAACAAATCTACCCTTATTTGTGTGGATTGACTCTCACAGACGATCAACGATCTGTATTCCAAACAAAGGTGGAAGAGTTCGGACGGTTGTTCATACGCAATTTTGGAGAGGAACACGTCACCCACTACATGGTGAGTCATTTTTATATTGAATGCGGTTTTGTTAGGCAATTGCCGTATTGTTCATAACATGTCCATTTCATTGACTCAACACGTGTTTATGGTTTGCAGCATGTTCTTATAAGGCACGCCCCATGGTTCGTTCAAGAATATGGAAGTTTGGCTGTTTGGAACAACCAAGGAATGGAAAAGTCCCATCATGCGGCCAAGTCTAGTCTACAACACCACACCCAACATGATGGTACCGGAAGACGAATTTCTGCTATTGTACAACAATACCAGCACTGGTATCGAAATATCCAGCATAGGTTTGCAAACAAGGCAAAATTGAGGGAAATATCTTTGCAGAGGCCCATTGTTGATGAACACAAAGCCCAAGTGGCTGAGCGTAAACGCCTAGCCTATCATTCATCGGTGGCAAATATTGCCCATGCTGCATGGACTGCAACTAGAATTCGTGATGGTAGCAGATGGGTAGGTAGAGTGGTTGACATATCCCCTACTTTAGACTCAACAACCCCAATTGAAGTGGTGGACCCAAATTCTGCCCCTATTGGATAATATGCAGGAACACATGTTGTAGGTTTAGAAATACAAACTGAACCTCAGTGTTGTAAAGTAAGAGGTAGCTTCACATCAAAATTGGGGAATTCTTGATAATATTCAATGTGTATTCAGCTATGTATTAGCCATCAACACATAATGCTTGGAATCTGGTGCAAACACCCAAATCTGGCCACGTGAAACGGATGAATGGATCCTCACCACTCACATCTTAAAATATGATTGATGGAACCAATCCCCCCCTTTTGTACTTAGTAGTAGAGTGTTGAATCCACTGCCAAATCAATGTTGCGGTAGGGTGAACCACCCTAACCCCCTACCCTAGCGATTTTGCATTAGGGTGCGGTTGCCTAACATCATGTATACGTGCCTAATTCACCTTGGTATCAAATTCCGCATAACCTGGCATCATAAGCATGGCTCATTTCTCACATGTCTCCATGCAAGTGGGCATCTAATCATATGCTCTAATCACAGTTTAGACTCTAGCCCCCATGATATTTGGTGCCACCATGTTTCATGTAAAACTCACTTTGGCAACTACGATTTCGATGTTACCATGCGATTACCCTTCATGCCACTTATTGATAATTTAACGCTCATAACCACACCAATCAATACCATCAATGTCCTTTTACCTTAGCTCAAATGAGATGATGGGGCCAACATGTCCTTATGATTTCTAATACCAAGATTTGCCTATACAACTCCATCAGCAAGGTTATGACATTGTGGGCATAGTGGAGTGCTATATGATATTTAACAACATACTAACCGTAGCAATGACTATTTTGTTGTAAGAGCCACTATGGCATCCATGATTTCCGCATGAGGGACTTAGGGTTGTTTTATATTAGTGCCCATCCGTTGGGCCCGTTTCCAAAAAGTGGGCATCAACCAATGAGAGTGCTTAGATTGCCCAAATATGGGCCCAAGGGCCTTATATTGGGAGTCGGCCCACTTCACCTAAAGCTTACGTGGCGGGTGACATGGCGGCCTTTTGGAGGGAAATATATGGGCCTAAGGCAAAAATATGGGTCGAGGGCCTAACATCATAACATTAGCCGAATAGGTCAACAATTAGTGTGTTTATCACATACTTAGCATAAAAATGAAACAATTAAGTCGTTGATTGAGCATTTGGTATAAACTAAGCTAGGGGTAGGTCTAATAACGCCCCAATAAGACTAAACATTATAACATTAGCCTAATAAGTCAACAATTAGTGAGCTAATCACATACTTAACGTAAAAATGAAACTTTTAAGCCGTTAATCAAACACTTTGTATTGATTAGGTTACATGTATGTAATGTAATAACGCAACAATTAGACTAAACACGATAACATTAGTCTTAAAATTCAACAATTTGTGTGCTAATCACGTACTTAACTTAAAAATGAAACATTTAAGCCGTTAATCACCGAATAGTACGAATAATGTTGAGTAAAGCCGTGTATATGTTTTGGCTCAATCATTTTATGAAGCAAAGGTGACAAATGTTACATCCCATGATTTTTCTTGTTTGTGTATGTGTAAGACACATTATCGAGGTGATTTTTTATTTTTTAAAACATATGAGAATTTGTAACCCCAATTATATAGGCATTTAAAAAATATATATATATAATATAAAGCAGCCCTTAGATTGTTGTTCAATCCACTTATTGATAATTTTGAGTTCATGATAATGTTGAACCCTTCCTAAGGTGGAGGTTGTAATAATTATCTAAAAACATCGGCGGTTGCCGCCACCGGATGGTACAACCACATCGGGATCACCATCAATACCCTTTTACCTTAACTCAAATGAGATGATGGGACCAACATGTCATTATGCAATGTATGCTAGAAGATTTGCCGGGCCAACATCGTCAAGTAGGTTGTGTAATTGTGGAAAGAGTGGAGTGCTATATGATATTTGACGACATACTAACCGTAGCAATGGCCAATTGTTGTAAGAGCCATGCCTACTTGTAGTTCACACATAAATGGATGCCTATAAATGTCATGGATATGGATTTAGGGTAATCCCTCTCCCCCTCCCCCTCCCCCTCCCAAAGGCTAGGGAACCTATTAATGGTAACTCTACTAGCCTAATGGGGTGCAACATGGCATGACTTAATCTATGGACTTTCTCTAGTGCATGTGCTAATTGATACCGTAGGTTACTAGCAGCTTAGGCAGAAAATAATTATTTACAAGACTGCCCAAATTTTCCTGAAATTCTTGACTCTATTTGCCCAAAAAAAATTAAATTAATTGTACGTCTTAGTGGCTTTGATCAATACACCAAACCGATTAACACAAGCTACCGGTTAAATTTAACTACCAGCTTAAATTAAAATGCCCAACTTTGAGATATAATTTTTCAAACTGCCTAACCACTTTTTGCACTTTAATTAATTATTAGGCAAAAGAGTGCCTAAGCTGCTAGTAACCTACGGTAGTACCAACTAATAGATATTTGCCGACATACTAACCATAGTCATGATTTTGGTAGTGGATAAGGTGTTCATTTAAGATTTTTGCATATTAAGTGGAGAGATGGACCCAACCATGACATGGTTTGACTAACCATACCAAAGTCAGTAGGCTATTAAATGTGGGTGTCCAATCCACCATAATGTTGGAAATTATGACTTGTTTGTACGATTTCAAGCATGGCGTGACAAGTTCTTGATTTAGAGAAGCTGACATTTCTAAAGCATCAAAATGTATTGGTTATGAGTAGTAGTTTCTTTGTACAATTAATATGTACCTCTAATTGATTGCCACTTAAAACTTGAAATGACAATTCACAATTGTTTGTGGAAATGGCTACAACCATAATAACCAATTTGGTTGAGAGCCTTGAGGTTGCCACTAACTATTTAGATTTGTTTGCCTTAGCCCCAAATGATTTGCCTAGCAAGGCTTAGGTGGGCAATGATCTATTGGTGCCAACATGTCACATGTTGAAGGGTGTGATTAGTTATGGCATCCATGTTGTGGAGATACATATTAAATGGTGCTATGTGAATTGATGTGACTAACACTCAGTGCCAAGACCCTCACCTGAATCATGTTCGCATCACATCTACGTACCGCGTCTCAACAATTTGTAGTGCCTAAGTACATTGCCGCCTTATTCAGATTGGGAGGTTGAACATCGGGCAGTAGGTGGAGTTTGTCGTCTCTGGCAGAACTGTTCTCATCTCCGGACTGTGTCTTGCCTTCTTGGTAGCGATTTGGCCTACTTACCTGTAGTTGTGTGCATCCATGCTGGGGAGTTGTTGGGACCACTCCAGCTCCGCGTTTGCTCAAAGATTGTGCTTGTCATTGTAGAAAGCCCGTTTCAGCAAGTTTCAGCAAGTTTTGTTCGAACTCTGTGAGGATTAGTTTTGGTTGCAACTTGTTCGGATTAGTTTTGGGTGTAACTTGTGAGTGCTTGATTGTGAGGATTAGTTTTGGTTGGAACTTTGAAGCTCCAGCTCCAGCTCCACTCCAGCTCCGCGTTTGTGAGGATTGTAACTTGTAGCTGATCACCATGAGCGCTTCCCTTCGTCGCCGCCTTCGTGAAGAGGATTGTATCAGGCAAGGTGGTAATGCAGGGGCCTCAAGCTCGCGCAAGATTCGGGGAGACATCCCTGATGCATTGGAGACAATTGTGCAGACTCAATGGGATGACCCCATTGACCTGCACAAACTTGAAGCCGGGTTGAGGAAGAAATTATTGAGGGCAGCACCATTCTTGATGGGGAGACGTGCAGCGAAGTATGATGAAGGCTGGTTCAATTCCACACTGGGTCTTTGTAGGTCAGGCCCACTACCCACCAAAATTTCTGAGACACAGTGCCCTGCTTCGAGCTATGCCACTACCTGGCCCTACATGGATGATGACAACAAGTCCAGGTTCCCCCTAGACAGATGCAAAGACCCTACCGCGAGAGACACGTACCTGGCGTTGTACAAACTCATTTATGGGGAGAAACCAGACAATGGTTCTTTGTCAATTTCTTTTTTGCGGGGGGCTTACATGTTTTACGACCGCAACCAACCAGTGAATTGGGCTGGGCACGCAGCAAAGGTGTACACTGAGCGCTTTGAGCACCCTGCCAAGAATCCCATGAAGCTGTCCCCACCTGCACCAATGTTGCAAGTGCAGGCAATTGTGAACATATTGGGTGCTGCAATTTCTCAGGGAGGTGGTGGAGACAAAGCCGCTGAGAATTCAGGTCCAGCTGGCATATCACTGGAGCAGCTGCAATCCAAGCTCCAAGCGAACATCAATGATGTGCAGCAACTAGCTGCTACACTTGACACCCTGAATGAGAAGCAGAATAATGTGCAAACTCAACTAAATGCCTGCGATGCCAAAGATCTGGAGTTGGACCAGCAGCATAGGCAATTGAAAGACAGGTCTGCGAGGTTGGCAAAATTAGCCATGCAGAGGGAGAAGGCAGAGGTGGACGAAGCTGCTCGCGACATTTTGTTGCAAATGGTGGGCAACAATGAAGAGATTGACCAGTTGAGAGCAAAATTCCACAAGCTGGAAGCCCAGATTGATGCGAAATACTTGAAGTGGGCTAGCAAGAATGAGGAAACAGAGGTGTTGAGGAAACAGGTGGAAACAAAACGCTTGTCCATGATCACTATTCGTCCGAAGAAGATAGTTGACAAGCTTCCCACTTTGGCTGATGACACCGAGGGAGCAATGTCGCTAGCATGCCCTGGTTGTTGCCGTTTTTTCTTGAAGAATGTGGCAGTGCCTTTTTCATGCGGGTGTATGTACCATCCACATTGTTTGTGGGAAATGCTGGTAGTGGGCCACCGATATTGCTCAAGGTGTGGTGAGAAGGCCAGTGGGATTTGGATGGCCAGTTGGGGTTTCCCTCTTGACAAGGGGATGAAAATAGAGGTTGAGCTTGCTGGCGTGGATCAATCGTCTTGGGCTGAGCCGCTGGGTCCGCATAGGTTTGTACCAACGACTCCACCGACACAAGAATTCGAGGTTAGGAAGAGGACTGCTAGCGACAAACCAGGTGAAACTGCAGCTGGCAAGCGAATCAGAGTGAATGGACCGAAGTTCACGCCAGACTCTGGTGCCTCCAGTCCAAACTACATTCTTGTGGACTTGGAGGAACCAATGCCCAAATCACCTCAGCCCATGAACATCGCTCCGTTGGCAGTTGCTCCACCTGATATTGCCACACCAGGAGGGAGGAACTCTAGGGGATATTGGATGGAAGAGGGGTCTTCTAGACTGAAGAAGAAAGCAACAAGACCGCCAAGATTGTCTGAGGAGGCTGAAGCTGCAGCGAACACTGGCCTCATTGATCGCCTGGTGGAAACAGTCATTTCTCTAGCAGATTGAGTTGGGTTCAGTTTGGAGCCACTTATTAGAATGATGCTGGTAATGGCGAGCATTAGGGGTAATGAGGTAGTGGAGAGAACACATAGCGAGATGCATTCAGGTGTTATGACAGGTAGCAATTTTGATGTATATATTAGCTCAATGTGAGGATTTTGGCCGCGAAAATGGTCCCTAGGTTCGGCTCTCGGAACTATTAATGTACAAATGCTAGAAAAACAATAAAGTTTTGAAAAATCCTAGATTTATCTTTGTTATCCTTAGAAATTTGAAGCTCATCAATTTTGTTTGGCCAAACTTTTTCTTTGTTGTGCGTATAACTCTCAAGCTCATCAATTCTGTGAAGTTCATAGGGGTGCAGTCGAATGAGAGAAATTAAGATATTTAGTTTCCATTGGCAATGTGTATGCAGGTAATGTTGGGAGGTTGGCTGGATTAGTGGTATGCTTTACATGATCAATTGAAAACAATTTTGATAGGATCATTCCACCTTGCTAACTGGGGTTTGACTAACCATACTCACCAACCCTGGCTTCTGGGTAAACCCACCAACAACATCATACTATTGACTGAAATCCAACACTTGGTGAAATCACTGGCAACTTGGGTGTGAAGACACAACAACCCTGACAAGGTAAGGAGTTGGACAAAACTTCAAACACTCAATGTGTGGTGGAACCAAACCATAATCAACATAAACTCACTACCAATTGAAGTGGAAATTGATTAACACTGACACAACAAGAAGGTTGTAAAAGCAAAAAGGTAAGATGCATAACACCAAGTTTGAGTTCAGCATGGAATTGATGCATCATGTAACACCTGGATATGGTCAAATGTGGGACGATCAAGTCTCAAAAATTTACTAATGAAATACATCATCCAAGATGACAACAGGTAAGTGCACTCCAATCTACATTCGACTAATGCTAGTGGACTATGAAAAATGCCTCACAGCCAAGCTATAAGGTGTGTTGCCAACAAAGTCATTGGCACCCAAAATATACAGTAACTAAACTATATACCAGTTCAAGTGCATACACATGAACCACTTGCTGCCAACAACATATGTTGGTGCATACTACCAACTAATAAACTATGAATAGTTTGCAACCACCCTAAAGGTGCATGGTGGCAGTGCATCACCCACTGTCATCCGTCCCTCTTGCCTTCGATTGACCTAAAATTCCAGCACAACACAATGTCAGCCCATGAACTTGCATTTCTTCCATAGCATACAAATTGAAAAGAACCACATTGAAGACATTGAGGGCAAACCTTAAGGTCAGCTTGGTCACGATGGCAAATCCACAATGTGAAGTCATCAGGGGTGTCAACACCCATTATTATGCGTGTTTCCTCGCGAATATGGTGAACTGGCCATGTTTTCCCCACCTCAATAGTTCCAATCTCTTCATCACCAAAAGCCAGCTTCACCTCCACCATAACCTGATTGTGCACTTGGTCAATGTGCTCCCAAGTAACACCATCTCCCAATAGACGAAGTCTACCATACTGAAAATTGGCATATAACATGCTCCTCCCCACGTGGTACCTGCACTTGCAACCATTCCCACATCAGGTTCCCTAGCCAAGTGTGTGTTTTCACCAAATGTTGAAGATATGCACACCCTAAACTTGCAAAGTATCCTCACCTGAATTTGACAGTATGCTTAGCCACCACACAATTGATAATATCCTTGCCACAATGGATTTTTGAGTCCCACCCTGGGTCCATCAAACTCGAAAACAAGTCCTCATCTGGTCCACTGACCACAACCATGGTTGGAGTTCGTCGGAGGTTTTGGGCGACATGAAATAGGTCTACCATGACATGCATTGGTAGAAACCATTGCAAGTGGCCCATGCTACTACCAGTCCTTGCCTTGGTAACTCCTTTGAAATCAGAGTAGAATTTGGCTCTAAACGCCTCACTACTATGCATATCAGGTAATGGCCATGCTGGATCATCAAATGGCGGCAACACTATAGGTTCCAGGTGACCATACAATTGCCCTGGGGTGGGAGGAACATAGGTGTCACCACAAAAAAAAATTCCATTCTCAAGCAGGTCAGAATGGGCTCTCCCATTCCTCTGGGCTTCCCCAATTTCTGTGTGCAGCACAACAATAACACCTAGGAGCGAAAGTGGGTCGACCCAATCTTCAAAATATGATGCATAAACATCTGCAATAAACCAGTCCAAGGTTAGTTTGTTGTGAACAAGCTACAACACACAATCAGGGCTACTCAATGCGTCACATATAGAAACCCAGGAGTGTAACTGCATAAAATGAAAGGCACTTACAATTGCACTTGGGTCTTTGCACAACAACATCGGGGTCCAACCGCGTTTGACGTGGAGCATAAGCCCATCTGATCAATATGGACTCAGCCCGAGGGTTGTTGGTAACATCACGACCAACATTAGCTACTTTAAATTTCCAATCAATAATTTGCCCTTTGTATGCACCTCTAAGAGTTGGTCCACCATGCAACTTGGCATCTCTTGCCCAAACTCCAGATGTCCCTGGATTTAGAGTCACCCATGATCCAAGATCAAACTTTGTTGGAATCCATTCGCCGTCGGCATTGTGCGTGTTGTGCAGGATAATTGATTGAATTTTTCCCCTGGGCCTCCTCGAAGACATCATCGCGGCAGTGGGTGCCACCGAAATCCACTTGCTTGCGGGTCGAGTAACAAAATGGCTCATACACACTGTAGAATCCTACAATTTTTTCTACAACCAGCTTGGAACTTGGTGACCCCAACCACCCACATTGGGAGTGGCAAATTTTCCGCTCCCTAATGTCAAACCATTTGAAACTACAATAACTACCACTACATTGCCCTCCTTTGTTGCCGCCCAACAGGAGCTCCATGGCATGATAGCAAAAAAAGGGTACACAATGCAAGTGTTGCGTACCACGCATGTGTGAGACGTAGCCGCCGCCCGTGAGGCAACGTCCTCCTTCCAGTACTCCCCACTACCTTGTACCGGAGAACTCCCACTCAATGGCGTCCAACAGAGCATGACACCATTGGCCCGGACCCCAACCCAAATACAATGGCACCTTATGTGCCATGCAAGCAAATAGGTACACCCTTGTTAGGACGGTACCCTAAATGAGGAAATGGATTTTCTAGGCATTTAACAAGGCAGCAACCTTTTGAGTCCATTCCTCCTCTAATGTTTACAACTATATATGTATCTTCACAACTTATTGGTCAAGCATCGTTGACTCTCTGAGAGTTGGCGGTTATTAGTATCTATCTTATCTTCACATTTTATTAATGGTCAACCATAGTTGACTCTCCTTGGAGTCCACGTTCATAAGCATCTAGATAATCTTTACAACTTATTGCACCAACTATTGTTTCCATGCTGCTGAGCTACATTCATGCAGACTCCCATTGGAGTCAGAGTTCCTATGTCATATCTATCTAATCTTTAAAACTTACTTGACAACCAACATATGCATCCTGCTTAGCTTCATACATGCGGAATCCCCCTGGAGTTGGAGATTAAACATATCTATCTAATTTATATAACATATTTCACCAACCATCATCGTTTAGATTCTCAGTCGCTTACAGCTTGCAGGACTGGACCAGCTGATGTGCTGATCTCTGGAATAACAAAAGTTACATAATTCCTTATGGGAAGGGCCCCTGGATCAAGCCTGGTCTTTCTCTTGTGAGAGGGAAACTCCATCAAAGCACGTGCTTATGAAGTAGTAAAAATCAAAAGGATGGAATCATCACCACCTCTTTTATTTCAAGATCAAAGAACAGATACAGCAAGGACACGCCTGCAAAAACAAATGCATGCCCGCAAACACTTAGATTTTGATTACATTAATGGTTGTGATCACATGGGTACCTACTCATATCTGAGTGATATATATATGGCGAGGCATGTAGTTATAAACAATATCATTAACAATGACCACAATTGGGAGGCCTCTGTAGTCATTCAAAAGAGCAAGAAAATATTCACTTTGAAATCTTATAACTTTTGTATCTT
Organism: Polytrichum formosum; assembly: GCA_964035585.1. Taxonomy (NCBI): domain Eukaryota; kingdom Viridiplantae; phylum Streptophyta; class Polytrichopsida; order Polytrichales; family Polytrichaceae; genus Polytrichum; species Polytrichum formosum. The sequence goes on from OZ037936.1 coordinate 62,495,959, forward strand.
AACGATTCTGAAACTTGAAATGACAGTGATTCTTCTGTGAGACGCAATTGCTCACCAGATGAGACGATTCTTATTTCTATCCAATGGCCAAAGTTGTTTGTGAAGTTGAAAGTGCCATCACATACCTTCATGGTGCCTGATCAGGAGGCCACGAAGGTAGAATCCACAGCCTCACATGACGACCCTGCCAAGCTGCCTTCATAGCTGCACATTTGAGAATCTCCTTCACCAGCACTAAGTTTGTAAAAACCTCACCTATCACGGTAAGATCCTACACAAGGTGTAATGGAACAAACGGTTGACATAACGCTCCACATGATCCAGCAACACAGGAGGCTCAAAGGAGCACACGATGAGGATGGCAAGCATCACCGCTGAGAGGACCAGGTGCCCGAGGCCTATCGCAAAATCAGCGTTGGGTTGCAAGCGCAACATTATGCCTATCGCCGTGTGCAGCAACAATTATATATCCCACCAAAGCAATAATGTCGACTGATTCTAAGTAGTAGCTCGACTGGTAGTGCAGACTGATGTGAGAGCGAGAAATGTTGAGTACCAAGCAAGGTTGGCAATCGCAGGATGGCTTCTGCCTTCGCGAGTCTCGTGTATGAATGTCTAGCCTGTAACTTAAGAACTAGTGGCAGTAGTGAACAGGCCAAGGTTGGCTTCTAGATCTCACATCTGAGGAACTTTCATGAATTACTTACCACCTAGCTGGGAAAGCTTTTCTCATCGGTCATAGGGCGTCACTCTTGAGGTAAAATGTGTCTTTTATATGGTTGCATTTTGTTGTTTGCCATGACTATCAACTTGAGTATAGGATTTTAGAGTTAGGTATTTTCTTGGTCCCGTAGATGTGATATATTATGAGATTTTAGCAACAATCTATAAAACTATATGATTTTCCTATTGTTGCTATGATTTCTCAAAGTTTAAAGTGTGGAGCCATATAACAATCAAGTGCGTCCTGCTAATTATGTTGTCCTACCTAGGCCACTTCAATGGAAATTATATTATTTCGTAAACTAACAAACCATATGGAAGCTATATTTTAAGAAGAAAAGATTGACAAGTATTTTTGGGAAATCAAAGATTTTCAATTTTTGTCAAAGTTTGTTTTCAAAATATTATAAGTATTTGAAACTTGGATTCAAAACCACCCAAGTAGGACGGTAGTCAAGCATGACATTTGATCAAGGATGAAGTGTTCTACTTTAAAATCCTTGCTCTGCTGCCAGCATTCTACCAATGATTGAGTTGTTACCAGTTAATCACCTGCAACATTGCTTCGCCTTGAAACTCATGATTATATACACATGTGGGAGTTGCCACCTGGGAATGGTTCCTGAGCACGTAGACCAGTCTCTTGTAAGCATGTGTCTTCTTGGCGTGCATTCTTAGATCCACACCTAGCTAGTCCATACACCGCTCATGTTGTATGTACATATGATGAAGATAATTCACCAAATTAGGCCCACATACCTTATATGAAGTTCAAGTCTGAGCGGTTCTCCCATGGAGTTGTCAGCATCAGAAGCCATCAGGAATGGTTAATTCACATTATGAGCAGATATCCCAATCTCACCATGATAGCACATACTAGGCCACATGCAATTTACTGGAATTCAACCACTCTCCCTCACCGTCGCCAGTTTCAAGCCTTTCCAAATGTCATATCGGATTTAGGGTGTTGTCGCTGGCCCTCCGATTGCACCCACAACTGGAGCTCCTCGCCTCGGCATGCAGACCATAACTCATTTCAAGGCCTTTAAATCCATTCTACGAGAATTTGCCCGGGGAAGAAGAAATTGCCAGAAAGGGCCACGTATGCATGGATTTCCTTCTCCGACCACGTGCACCAAAGTATGCCATGAGTTGGTCCTCAATATTCTTTTCCTTATTTCCATTGGCAATTTTGACATCACCTGACTTAATATCATATCGCTCATTCAAACCCATCACCTTAAATGGGGGGCTAGATGCCTTGCCATATACCATTCAGAAAGAGCTGTCCGATCAGCCCTAAGAGTGTGCACATAAAGCCCAGGTCCCACCTGCCTTAACTTACTCCTTGACAGCAAGAAGGAATACCGAGTCACTTCGAATCTCTTTCTGTCCATCTCAAGATGGTCAGTTTTGTTGGCCTTTGCTCACATAATTTCACCAGCTTATCAAGTTGCTGTTGTTGTGAGGGATCAATTGGGCCCAGTCACGTCTAATTCTGCTTTGGTGAGTTGGTATGCGTTGGTCGGTGCCTGACCCCAGTCACGTCTTAATAACTAGCACATGTGATAAGATTTGAATGGTCTCATTTAGCCTAATTAAGTGTAATGAAGCCTAAACAAGTGTAATTAAGCACATCATTCCTCAAATCTGAATTAAATCATGGTTAATTCCAGTAAGTGTATTTTATAATTAATTAGGCTTAATTAATTTGGTAAGCATATTTTTGATTTAATTGGGCTTAATTAGGATTAATTAGGATTATTTACATTCAATCACTCTTAATTAGTTAAAATGTGCATGAATACTTTGTGAAAGTAGAAGGTATTAACTAAAATATTATTGAATAAACATACTAAAAATAAAACATTAATTTTAGTTTCATTTTAGAAATACAAAGACCCTTTCAATGGTAAGTCACAAAAATTATAACCTCAATGTTAATGAGGGTTTTGTAATGTTTTTCACTTCCAAGTTAATTACATGCTTTATTAAACGGTTTCACTTCGAAAATGAAATCCCAGTCAATTGCTTATCTGCTCAATGGAAGTGAACATATATATTGGATTTTGAACCTTAGAAGGTGAAGTGCACTCAATATGGGATTTGTGGATAAGTGACCTTCAAGAATGCAAGGGCAATGGTTTTTTCGAAGTCGGATGGGGCAAGCAGAAGTTTTCGGTCGGGTCCAAAAAATCTCGATTTCTTTCTGGGGGCTGCCCATGCCCATATCTACCTCCCCCGAAAACCTTGTAGGAGGAGGTTTAACGTCCCCCAATTCTCACCATGATAGCACATATTTTCTTCTTGGTGTCCGTTTACAACTAGACGTCTTGCCATATACCGTCCAGAAAGAGCTATCTGATCAGCCCTAAGAGTGTGAACGTAAAGCCCAGGTCCCACCTGCCTTAACTTACTTCTTGACACCAAGAAGGAATACTGGGTCACTTCGAATCTCTTTCTGTCCATCTCAAGATGGTTAGTTTTGTTGGCCTTTGCTCACATAATTTCACCAGGCCCTTGTGGAGTTGCTGTTGTTGTGAGGGATCAATGGGGCCCAGTCACGTCTAATTCTGCTTTGGTGAGTTGGTATGTGTTGGTCGGTGCCTGGCCCCAGTCATGTCTTAATAACTAGCACATGTGATAAGATTTGAATGGTCTCACGGCTGATGAGTCGTGAGTTTCACACCTCACAGAGGTGCATCCCCAGAGTTGTCGCCATCTATAGGCGTCCTGATTTTAAGTTACATATTGGCAAATTCATTGTTATTATATTCTCAGATTTTACCTTGAGTTTTGCTAGGTATTGTTGGTACTAAATCCATCTGGATTTTGCCACATGTCATTATTGCAGTGGTTGGGACCTTACATGTTCTCATGACATGGTAATTGGCACTCAAAGTGTTAAACCGATAACCCTCTTCAACCTTTTGTTCCTCCATTAGAGCATGATCACGGGTCAGCAATACACGTAGTCGTCACAAAATAGTCATGGATTGGATTCAAAAGCGGTTCCCATTAGTCGTCCTAAACCAGGATCATTCTGTTGGCGGGTCCTAGAAAACCCTCCTCGGGTGGAATAGCTTGGGTATATTACGGTCCAGCTTTCAACTTCTCCATTAGGAAATCAACTAGTATCAATATCTCACAACCTATGACCAACTAAAATCTTGGCTTTAAACATTTTGATGTAAAACCTTGTGCATTGAAAGATATTAGTTTTGATCATGCCAGGACCCACATTTTATGGAGCTCATATAGAATGAATTTGTGAAACATATAATGAGACCATTCCCCTAATATTACCCAATTTAGGACCCCTTTGTGTATAGTGTTTGCATTTGTTGTACCACATGTGATCATGCTCTTAGGCTTACATCAACCTCAACAAGGATTTTAACCAAGTGAACTTAGACGAAAGCATACTGACAGGCTAGATCACCAGAAGGTGATGCATCGAACACAATATTCAAAATTTTGAGAGAGTGGGCTCCTCTCAAAATAATATTGTCCATTTGTCAACCTAAAAGTCATGTTAGGTTGATAAATATTAGATTATACTTCAGATGTGTAGTTTCCATTAAAATGAGAGTATGTTGAGCTGGGGAATCAACTCATCTAGGTTGAGTCGGCCTAAATGAGGACAATATGTTAGTCAATTTAGGTTGAGTCGACCTAAATGGTCAATTTTAGGTAGCACATCACTCCGCAATTTACGGCGGGAAATCAAATGTTTTTTTTTCCTTGAACTCTACAACTCTCCATTGGTTTTCACTTCATTCTTGGATTGATAGTTTGCTTTATGAACTCTCAATTCACTGGAAAACTCTCAAAATTTTGAATATTGTGTTATCGATGATAACAATGATAACACAGATCTACTTATTCAAGCAGCTTGAAAAATGAAGTAATGGAAGACTCATTGGAGAAAATAAGGTGGATGATCACAATGGCAAGATGCTGGCTTTATTGGGCCTACAGTATTCAATAAATTCATGTCAAAACATTTGTATGGAGTTCAGTGCCTCAACTTGGCTCACTGATTATATACAAGCCCCCAAAACTATACTCTGTCACATTATTTGGAGAGCACACAATGTAAGTCACTACCCCTGTTCTACTAAAAGAGCTTATCATGTAGCTTATTGTAACCTGAAGGAGGCCATCGCCTACAGGCAAAGAGGCTCTCCAGTCTTTACTCATGGTGGCTCCTTTTCAAGTCAGCATGTATAAATATCTATCTGATCTTTACAGCTTATTTGAACAACCATTGTTGACTCTGTCTAGAGTCTAGTATGTTCACAAGTATCTATCTAATCTTTACAACTTATTTGGTCAACAACCATTCACTCCCATGGAGTCAGCGGTTATATGTATCTATCTACTCTTCACAGCTTATTTGATCAACAATGGTTGACTCTCCCTAAAGTCGGAGTTTAATATACATATCTATCTAATCTTTGCAACTTATTTGGTCAACGACCATTCACTCCCATGGAGTCGGCAATTATATGTATCTATCTAATCTTCACAGCTTATTTGATCAACCATAGTTGACTCTCCCTAGAGTCAGAGTTCAATGTACATACCTATCTAACCTTTACAACTTATTTGGTCAACGACCATTCACTCCCATGGAGTCGGCGGTTACATGTATCTATCTAATCTTCACAACTTATTTGATCAACTATGGTTGACTCTCCCTAGAGTCGGAGTTCAATATACATATCTATCTAATCTTTGCAGCTTATTTGGTCAACAACCATTCACTCCCATGGAGTCGACGGTTATATGTATCTATCTAATCTTCACAGCTTATTTGATCAACTATGGTTGACTCTCCCTACAGTCGGAGTTCAATATGCATACATATCTAATCTTTACAGCTTATTTGGTCAACGACCATTCACTCCCATGGAGTCGGCGGTTATATGTATCTGTCTAATCTTCACAGCTTATTTGACAGGCTATGGTATGCATCTCGGCTTCCCCTGGAGTCCGCGTTTATACAAAATTTCTATCTACTCTTTACAGCTTATTTGACCCACCATCATTTGCATCCTGCTGAGCATGTCAGCTACTTAAGTGGTATATGAGAGACACTTAAGTATCATGCTGCATCCGACTTATCAAATGCAAATATGGCATTATTTCTACCCATGAATCCCCCACGTCCTCAGTCACCTACAGCTTGCGCTGGACCAGCTGACCTGCCGATCTCTGGAATGACAAAAGCGACGTCATGCCTTCTAGGAAGGGCCCTGGGTGGAGGTCTTCGTCTGATGGGAGGGAACTCCCTCGAAGCACGTGCTTATGAAGAAATACAATCCAAAAGGATGCAAGCGTCACGGCCTCTTTTATTTGATGATCAAAGCTTGATCGTTGGATACAGCAATGAGACCCCTGCAAAAACAAAGGCATGCCCGCAAAATACTTAGATTTTGATCACACCCATAAGTTGGGGTCACCTGGATACCTACTCAAATCTGAGTGGTTTAGTATGGCAAGGTGTGTAGCTATGAACAACAACATTAACAGCGAACACAATCAGCAGGCGTATGTAGTCATTAAAAGAGCCAGACAATCTTCACATTGGAATCTTATAACTTTTGCATCTCAACTTCAAATCTGAACCTTGAAATGACACTCTTCGTGACACACAATTGCTAACCAGATGAGACAATTCCTGATTCTATTCAACGGTCAAAATTGTCACATACCTTCACAGCGCCGGATCAGGAGGCCACGGAGGTAGAATCCACGGCCTTACTTGACGACTCCCTCTAGATACCTCCATGGCCGCAAGTTCAGCACGCTCCTTCACCAGCACTAACTTCAAAACCTCAAAAACCTCACCCATCACAGCATGATGTGGTCGATCAAATGGTTGAAGTAACGCTCCACGTGATCTAGCAACACAGGAGGCTGATCGAAGGAGCACGCGATGAGGATGGCAAGCGTCACCACCGAGAGAGCCAGGTGCCGGAGGCCTATTGCAAAATCAGCGTTGGGCTGCAGGAGCAACATCATACCTATTGCAGTATGAAGCAACAGGTATATATCCCACATGTATCATGCAATAATTTCGATCGATTCGAAGTAGTAGCTGGACGGGAAGTGACCGATGCGATAAGAGACGACGATTACTGAGGCTGGCGAGAATGGAGCCTTCATGTGGAGATGTCAAGTCTATAAGTACTACTGACAGTAGTGAACTGGCGAAGGCTGGCTTCACTTCTAGATTTCACATTGAGGGAACTTTGTGCAATTACTTTTCTTCATCGGTCGTTAATCGGGCAACGCTCTTGAGGTAAATGTCTAAAATGGTTAGTTTTTGTTGTTTGCCATGATTCTCAACTTGGATTTTAGATATGCGAATTTGTCATGATTTTCAACTTGGGTCCGTGAACGTGATATATGAGATCATTATTAGCAACAACCTAATATAATGGAATTTTATGATCTTCTTTGTTGTTGTTATTATTTTTTGAAGTTAAAAGTGTTGGAGCCATTAAACGATTGAGTAGACCTTCCAAAATTATGTTGATTATTGAGCTTAGAATTGTTAACAAAATCTGAGCACGATGTATGTAGTCCAATCTATTTTGAGCACATGCTTTTTTGGTGTCAATTCTTAACATTCATCAAGTTTTGACCAATCTATGGAAACTACATCAGATATAATCATCATTTTAAGCACATCGTGAGTATAGTTATTGGTATTATTAGATTGCCGCATAAATGTATGTTGAGTGTTGTTGGTAATTGAAAGAGGATTCTGAATTATCGTGTTGTCTGATCCAAACAAAAATGATATGAGCAACCTATAAGTTTCAAAGTGTGGATTATCATAGGTGATTCCAAAAATAATGTGAATCATATGTTCAAACCATGTTTGGTTTTAAGACAATAATCTACAAAGGGGTGATGTCACTTTTGGGTAAGATTCATAATTAAATTAGGTGTTTGAATAGTGTGTTTTACATGATTAGAAATGGAGTGTCATTACCATACTACATATTTTCTAGGCCAACATTTCCTTTGTAAATTGGCAGGGGATTGGCTTCTAGACCTCATGCCCATCTCATGTAATTAATAGGTAAAGTTTGTATTCAATTGAGAGTGCCTTATGATTGACAAAATTTGTTCAATTCTAACCAAATGAACACCATTGAACTGATATATCTAAGGTAAATGTGCCTAATTCAATCACTTATCTTAATCGATCACCTATATTTGAGTGATGAGGGGTGCAAGCACGGTCACTTGGACAGATCCTGAACCTTGTATAGGTTTAAGTGAAAGTGATTCAAGCCTATATACTAATTTTGAATTTTGTGAAGGAAAAAATCATAAACAATTTTAAAACACATTAATCTACGAAGCCAAGAAATTTATGATGACCAAAGAAATCTCAAGAAAAGCCTACATATTTTAGAAGATGGTCTAAGTGGTGTACAAGTAGGTGATATTGAACAAGTAATTGTCTCAAATTTGTTATAAATATAATAAAATTACATTAAATTGATGTTTTCTAGAAATATTTGTAATGATGGCCTTGTGAGCCAAATTTTTGATCAATTAGTTAAACTATGGGCAAATAGCTAGTAACTGGATGAAATAGTCTTCCAGTGGATGAAGATAGTTGAACCATAGGCTAGGAAGTTAGTTATAACCATAGGCACGGCCATAGGTGGCCCTAGTCAGTTACTGGAACTATCGTCGTCTCCCCCCACCGAACTAAGAGGGTTGGCGAGGAGGAGGTAGGCAGACATTCACCGAATATTGTTGAGCGCAGAGTAAAACTTTAGGCTTGTCTCCCTCATCACAGATTGTGAGAGGATTATTGTTAAACTAATCACTATATTCGTTAATTTGAGACTTTCTCTTGTCTCAAATTAATATATGGATCACAACAACATGGTCTAATGTTTGGGTCGTCCTACCTAAACCATCTTGATATGAGTTCTTAATTGGGTTCTTGATATGAATACCCACTTCAAAGTATTTGCATCTTACAACATTCTCCAATATCTGTGTGATTTTATCCATGTTCTTATATTTGTAACTATCTCAAAATGCCAAAAAAGTCCCAAATTAACGAATATAGTGATACTATCTTCTGAGTAAAGCTTAGTGATCACCGCAGTGATTGCGGGACACAAGTTTCTGTTGAAGTTTATTGTTATTTTTTATTTTGAATATATTGAATGGCCGAAGTGAGTCGAACTATTTTTTGTTTCTGAAGAGTGAAATGGATTGTGAACTATTGACCATGGTTGTAGATTGTAATTGACAAACTGAGAGGTCGTGAGTACGTTTGAGCGAGTCCGAGCGTGAAGCAGGATTGATAAGAGTAATGTGGTAGACGATTGTCAGTTGTTAAAATTGTTGTTGACTAAGTCGGACTTTGCGAGTGAAATTAAGTGCGTTCGAATTGCGGAGAGCAAAGCAAGAAATTAAGAGAGAACTAATCAACCTTTGAGTGGAAGAGGTTGCGAATGAGAAAGAGGAATGAGCAATGAGGGAGTGAGTGATATTTGAGAAATTTGAGAGGAATGAGTAATTACATAGAGAACTCCAGAGTGAAAACTATTGGCGGATGAGAGTGAACATTGTGTAACCATTGTCGAGGCGAGAGTTCTCGAACATAGTTGAGCCTACTGGAATGGTGAATCAGGAGTGCGAAGATTGTTATGTGAGCGAACTATTATCCGAGTGCGGAAATACCTTCTGTTTGAGAGACATTGAATAATCAGAAAGTGAGGGGTGAGGAATTGAGTCAAAACTATGAGCATTGGGTGTTAACGTGTTAACCTAAAGCAGAGAGTGAGGAAGTAGAACTATTGTCGAGTGAGATCATTGTTATACAAAGAGCATGGTTGAACGATAGTCTAAGTAACCCTGAGAAAGAGGCACAGAGCGACCGAGAGTGAGAAAGGGAAACTATGGCCTTGTAGTGACGAGAGGAAGAGAGCCAAGCCTTGTCGAGGAAGGCAGAGCATAGAAACAATGTGTTGTCGAGTGCCAGTAGGAGGCAAACCCTGAGAGAGGGAAGACCGAGAGTTGAACTATTGGCTATAGTTGAGGCCTATGATAGGCAATGTAGGGAAGGCGAATGGCCAAGTGTCGGTCTATGAGTTAAACAATAGACTATTGTTAGCATGTGATAGGTATTAAGGAAGAAGAAAGAGCATATTGTTCAGCCGAGTGTGACTATAGTTGAAACCAACACTTTAGGCTAATAGAAGTTAAGTGTGTCAAGTCAGTGTAATGAGAGAATCTCCAATCAACTGAAGTGATGAGAAATCACTTCTGATCAGTTGATTAATGGGAGAAGTGAGACATTAAGTTGATTACGTGTATTTGAATTAGGATAAACTTTGGATCATCACTTGAGGAGATTTAGGCATAAATTGTCCTAGACTTAAATGGAGTTTTATATGATTATGTAGTCTAGAGAATTTGATCTTTGAGTATGAAAGTGCAAGCTAACCAGATCAACTATTGTCTTGTGTGTTACCCTGGTTGTTGTTGTTGCAGGTTGTGCAGGGCAACTAAGACTATAGCTTGACTCTGAGAATAGTTATTAGTTGTAGAAGTTGTGAGTAATGATTAAATCTTGGAATTAATAAATAAACAATTTGTCTTGTATTGAAATTAACATTGACCAATTAATGAAGAAGTTGTTGTGATTTGAAGATGCATTGGCCAATGGTTACCAAAGACAATTGTGATACTCAAAGACTATTGTTCTCGAAAGACTATTGTTATACAATCTCATGACGAGATGGTTATTTACTGGGACAGACACACATACCCCACTGAATGAGACACAATGAGAGAAAACCTTGTGGGAAAGGAGAGTAAAAGATGGATAAGTGATGTTCTGGAGTGAAGATAGCAACCTTATGGTCTGATTAATGAACTATAATGTGACAAATGCCTGTAATAGACACTAGTAAAGCCTTCCTTGAGAGTCTGTACCCTGGGTTTTGGTTATTTCAGTCATAGCTAAAAACTAACTACAGGCCTCAAGTTTATAATGAATTCAACTTGGGATATGAAATAAAATCCAACTTTAAAATATTTAAGGTCATATAATTTACATCCAAAACTAGATTTGGCCATTTTCTTTTTAGCATCACTTTTAATGATAAGTTTTGAAGATCTCGTCTTGATATTCTACATTTGAGTATTTAACACAACAATAAAGATCGCCATAAAAAAACCCCAATTTAAACAACACTTTGCTACTACTTTTAGGCGTTTGACCAAAAAGCTTATGGTTTTAGTATACCGGAGTATTTTGTTGGTACACTTGACCATGCTTGCACCTTGAGTGGTTAGATGTGGATCTAAGAACAAACTCCAAACATACATGTGTTTAGCAGAGATTGGACAACATGCTCAAACTTTGTTAACCATTATGGGTCTAATAATCAACATAATTGGAGGAGCCTACATGATTGTTGTATGCCTTTGACAATTTTTTCTTTCAAAAATCAAATAGTATTGTGGATGGTTGCTAAAACCTCATATCACATTTGCAGATCCAAGAAAAATTCCCAATCTAAAATCCGAGTTGAGAATCATAACAAACAACAAAATTAAGCATTCAAGACATGTTTACCTTATATTAACACTTTTGGCTCTTTTTTTCTTTTTTCCTTTTTTTTTAGACAAGAGGCCAACAAAGCCAATGCCAAGTGAATTAAGAACCAAGAAAATGCGCCCACATTGAGGGGAGGCGGGGCCCCTCGGACGCAAAACACCGCCACGTAAAAAGTAGCAACCAGAAACCCCCACAACGGGCAACCCACTGGACCCAGCACGCCAAGGACCACCCCCGTCCCACTTGCTAAGGACAACCCCCAGACCACCAAGTACCCACCCATGCGCTGAGCTACCTAAGGGGCGCTTCACACTATGGCCGAAGGTCGAGAGGCCGTCGATTTCCACCAATCAAATTGCAGGAAAGCAAGAGTTCGGCCTCTCGACCCTTCACACTGTGGCCAAAGTCCAAAGGCCGTCGCAATTTAAAATGATTACTTTTTGAAGTAGGCGACGGACTCTCGAAGGAAGTTTGGGTCGGACGGGAATAGAAACCCAAACTATGGTCGAGAGGCCGTCGGTTTGTTTGCATTAAAAAATCAATCATTGACAAGATCTTGGCCGTTAGATTGGTGGGTTATTTTGAGCAAGGAATCAAGTGGAATGCTCCTTTGGGTTCGGACTTTGGGCTTGGCCATTGGAGGCTTCACACTATGGCCGTCCAAGTCGAGAGGCCGTGGGAGTTCATGGCCAACGGTTTGGACTTTGGGTTTGGCCTTTGGAGGCTTCACACTATGCCCGGCCAAAGGCTCCACATACTATATTTTATTGGCTATTTTCAGCCCATTTCTTTGGACTCTCGACAAAGTTTGGCCACTCAATCCCACGGCCTCTCGACTTGGACGGCCATAGTGTGAAGCGGCCCTAACTATGTTGTCACTTCCAGTTCCAAGCAATACACTTTCGGCTTTGTGGCATGCCGCAAGTTCTTTTTAAATGGCTTTTCAAAATAATACCTTACTTTGGCATACTCCCCGTGAGCCAAAGGCCTTCACTTCCAATGGAGTCAGGATGTCTAAGGTAGAGGGTGCTTAAACCAACACTTTAAGCCATTGCGGGTACACGTGGCCATGTCACGGTAAAAAAAATAGTAGATCATATTAGCATTTCGACCCAAAATAGCTTCAAAGCAAAAATATATATTTTTAGTGGAAATATAATATTTTATGAATTGTTAAAGTCAAAACTAATAGCTTCTTAATTCCATTAGCTAGGCCGGGCAAGTAAAGTGAGTGAGGAATCCGAGGACCAACTCATTTATTATGTAATCTCAACTTTTACCAAATCTATACTAGGCCCATCTTATACCGGGAACCGAGATTGATGCTCTTATTAAACCCCACCATGCAAGGCCTTAAACCAACCCATGTCTAATCATGAGCCAAGCCTAGTGATAGAATGAATAGTGTCGGAATCATACCCATTTTTAGAATCCGAGATTAGCAACTCAACCTAGTGTAAAGGCCGTTAATAATAATGCCCAACCCTAGTACCTACTATATGGTGTGGCAGGCCAGCTTGTTGCCAAAACTGTCACTTCGCGGGCCCGGCCATAGAATTAGCATGAGTGACGGTTCAAAATAGGTAGATGTTGGTGATTAGGAGGCGGGTATAGATGTTGGTTTAGGATGGGGTAACGGAATTAGCTGCCTCTACCTTAGCTTATAATGTCCTATGTGTGATGATTGATCTTCTCCTTAGGCATGGGCTATCTTATTTAAGCAACTTCATGAAATTTCAAATTTTGCGTCATACACAAGTATGACTGGGATTTTTTTTTAATGACAAATTGGACGAAATAAATAATCAGAAATAAATTTTAGCAATACATTTGGGAGTATCATAATTTGTACCATCAATAAATGCACAGTTCTATTTAGCAGGGATCGAGGGTGCAAAACGTAGGGCCACTTCACACACGAGACTGAGAGTCCATGACCATTACACTTCAAGCACTCTCATTGGTGGAAAAGGCGGAGCCAGTCCAAGTTCGCTTCACACTACGCTTGAGGGACCAACAGAGCATGTGAATGCAAGATGGATGTAAAGTCTACATGGATTCCTACATGGCATAAATGGATCATGTTTCATGGTCACTTGGACTATTTTGCAAAAAAACCATCTCTTGGAGATAGGCTCAATACAAAACCGGGAGACCATGGCATTCTAAACGCTCACAATCATTGATTTATTCTATTTTATCATGTGTGAAGACCCGCATGAATGAAAATTCATTGAAACAACATTTGGTTGAGAACCCGGTCACATTTGACTTCACAATACACTTGAGGGTCCATGACCACACTACATAATTTTGGAAGTGTCTTGGAACAACCTTTGGACACTTTCTTTTGGGCTCTCACTATTTCATGGTCACGGCTCTTGGCCCATGTGTGAAGTGGCATTTACTAGAAGCATATGAGGACAACATTAAAGATTAGCATATTTTGAGAATATTGTGGTTGGAGTATTGTACATGTATTGTACATGCCACCATATTCAGATCCATAACAATGTTCCGTGAGACTGATAGTATTCTACAGAATATTCCCCCACATTCATATTGAATGTGAGGAATGTGTCAAGAATATTCCATTGAATACTATAAGTCCCACATAACACTGTTATGGATCTAAATAATGTTATGACAGAAAGAAATGCCAACCATATATGAATCTAATCTCTACCATTTTTATCATAAGACTTACCAATACAATTGCATACTATTATAATAATCAATACAATTACTAAATCTATGTCTATGTACCCTTCTAAAGGGGTGAGATAGGTCTAGCTGCATTTTAGCCACATGAATCAAGCCTAGTTATTCTTGGTCCAATTAGTTAGTTGCAAATATGACCTGGCCAGCCGGTAGGCAAGCATTGGGTGAGCCCTCGGAAACTAAATGGTTAGATGATTCCTTTTAGATTTTTATTTATTAATGAGTCATGTTACCAAAGGAGGGGTACTAGGCCTAGATGCCAATGTCCCTTGTAAAGTGAATAATACTCAAGCTAAGTATCGGTCATTCTATAAGGGTGGCCCAACATTAGGGGGAATGATCTTTACAAAATTTCCAAAACAAGGGTGCAGCACCTAGTGCTTAGTGATGTTATGATTTCATGTAAAGTCAAAAATCAGTGCTTAAGTCAAGTTTTATGTTGTACCCATTTACATATATGATGATACCGGTCAAAAAAAATCCTATTAGCATCGCTAATTTTTTGGGAACCCTGGTGGCAATAACTACACTAAATATTGTATTTAGTGTCATATGGTATTTTATGTCACTGTGGTAACTTTTCCAATGACGCCTCTTATGAATAACTTTACAAGTATTGTCATGGATGATTGAAATTTGGATGAAATCCATGCCAATCATTGAAACGAAGTTGCTATATTCTGCATCCTAACATTTATGTAATGAAATATTATCATGCATGATTGAAATTTGGATGTAAAAATCACTTAATAAGTGATAGTAATTGCAACATTGTAGTTCTATAATCCCAAAAAATTTACAAGCCTAAATGACAAATAATGTTGGGTTTACATGTAGTGTTAGTGACACTACACAGGCGGTTTAGCAAGACAAATTGTATAATCGGTGACAATGGATACATTATTTAGTTGTACTGCATATGGAGAATTGACACACACGTTTTGGGGGAGAAGAGGCAAATTTCAAGAGAGCTACCCCATGATAGTACTCATTCATTATTGAGGGAGTCATATTCATAGTCAATTTTAGTGATATGACAAAAGGTAGGGGACTTGACCAAATCTCTTCTTCCAACATGCAAAAGCCCTATGTGACCCTATGAATCACGGGAACAAAACGCAAACCCAACTTTATATCACATCCAAGTTTGTCATGTTGCCAAACCTTTTCAATTGGTAATTTAAGGCTTCGTTGCAACTAACCTTAGAGTAGATGTTGGTAAATCTAGGGATGTTTTCCGTTGGGATGATATTGTCTTTCTTAGGATGATCTACCTATGACTACCAATAATTGATTTTGAGGGAATCTCTTGCCAAAATCAAAGACATGTTGGTTTCAACTGCTTTTTTATTAAATTGATGAATGGATAAATGACAAAATCATTGGTTAAATATCTTGTTGATTCTTCAAAATAATCAACTTGTATAATTTTAAGGTATCTCATTTTATCTAGTGTACAAACTATATGAACATTGAAAGGGGGCCTTCACTAAATAGGCACTAGATTCAGGAGTTCGGTTGGTTCCTCCTTTGCATATTATCTGAAAACATAGACAAAGCCCGGGTACGCAACTCTTGTATTACAGTATATGGCACTGATTATAATCACCTATAATGCATTTTAGTCCAATCTTGAGTGACATGATTCGTTTTAATGTACAAACTCTTGTAGCCCTTCTAACAAAGAATCCAAAAATGTAATTATATATTGGAAATGAATAATCCTTGAAGCATATAATGGCATTAAAATCCTAATTATATGAGTTTTTAAATACATGTAGCATAGGCCAAACTACCCAACTTTTTGGGTTTTTTAGTAAAAAATAGTAATTTATTATTATTATAAATAAAACATTACCAATGACTTCTAATTTTAATTGGAGGCATCTACTCGTGTGGACCTTTTAAAATTATGCATAGGCAATTTATTGGTCTAGCTGTTGGGATAGAAGAGTGTTGACTTGTGTTAGGATACAATTGAGATTTGTGTTTTTTTAGACAATATAAGTCATATGGTACCCCAGGTATTCAAGGGTATCATGGGGATATCCCAAGAGTATGGATTAAGGTTTTTTGGGGCCACAGTGTCGTTTCTATCTTATATTTTCTTGGTCTCATTTTTCTCACTGTTTCTCTCGCATTTCTTAATGTCATTTCCCTCTCATTCCTAAGTGTCGTTTCTCTCACATTTTTCTTTGAACCATTGAATTTGTCATTTAAAAACAATGAATCTTTGATTGTTTAGGGAGTAAACACTAGCAGAATAATATGTCCAAAAAAACTACCGCCGATTTCGGTTGCGGTTCTTTTGGCATAATTCTCTACTAGTAAAAGTCCAACCCATGGCTATAGAGATTGATAAGATTTGGGTTACATGAAAATATGCAGGGGCATATTTTAATATCTTGAGATTTAGAAAGAAAGGGGCCTATGAATTTCTAGTAGCTATTTGTTTTTTATGCAAATGTGGTGGTTCTACTAATGTACTGCATTTTGGTGATCCTCTATAGATCATGTGAAATTCTTGGAGTGCAAGCGCCTCACATGCTGCAATGGAGATGGTTCTTGTTGTTCGACTTTTCAGATGAAAACCCCTTGCTTTGTGATTGCTGCACTTGTCATAGAAGCTTTCACCGTGTAATTTATGATATATTTCCAAATAATGGTATTTGTGTAAAAAAAACACAATGGTGGAGTTGATGGTCACCACTTGTTTTATTATGATGGGGCCAATACTTGTAAATGCGGTGCATACGGGTACCAGAGACAATTACATAAGCCTCCACTATCAATATCACCATCATATTTACATAAGATTATACAAAATACAGTTGTCAACACCGCTCCCTTATCGCAAGGTGATATTATATTGATTGATGATGACGATGAATGTTTGAAAGAACCTCTAACTAAGAGGTCGAAATTGAATGATGTTGTATTTTATATGAATGTTACTTTACTTCTTTCTGTCAAGGTCAAATTGGAATTTGTGCGGGCAAGAGTAGCTCTAAAATTACACACATAGATATTTGTGATAGCTTGAATATTGATATAATTGTCATACCTAAGAAGCTACAGAAGAATTAGGAATCATTAGTTAAAAAACATCATGGATGTGACTTTGGTAGGTTTGTTCTACATTTTTCCAAGGATATAAAGAAGGATTGTTAACTTGGATCATTTGGTGTGATCCATGTCAAAAAGAAACGTGCATTAACCCAGTGAAATCGTTTAATTTGTCTAACTTTGAAATACATCTTCAATCCAAAATACTTCTTAAACGTGAAGTTTTTATCAATAAATCAAAGCATGAAATAACTTTATTAGAACAAATGAAAGTAATTGAGTCCAACATGAAAGCTGCTACAATTATTAAACTTACTGAATTAAGGAGGAGATCTTGGATAATGAAACATTTTTCTCAAGGTAATAATTTCATTCCCTTCAATTTTAAATATGATTTATTATAAATTTGGACATGATTTATTTCAATTATATATATATAATTTTAATGAAGACATGGGATTATATCTTAGGGATTGTAATAATTGATATAAATAATTGAAAATACACAATATATGACTAGAATGGTAAATTTGGACAAGGAGCCACAATCAATGTCTACATAAAAGAAGCAATACAAATAAATTAATAAAAAACAAGAATGTTGTTGGTGCAAGAAATAGCCAACTTACCATTGATGTCTTCCCTAACATAAGAGGTCATATCAAAAGCAGTTGAATATCCTCTATCATTCATCTCCAACCCTATTAATATTTCACATTATATGCTATTGAGTTACATAAAAAATAATGTTTATTATAGATTCTACAATAAGTCATTAGTTATCAATAATAAGATGGTAGATTATAATATGCTACTAAATGGTCTTTATATTAGAATCTTGTAGTATTTCAACCTGCATTATTCAAAGCGCATAGGAAAAATAGTAAAATTCTCCACATTAAGGGAATTTTTTGGCGTATTGATTGTTCAATCATATTTTATAACATGTGTCTCTTGATCCCTACATTAGCTGACTTTAAATTAAGAGTTTGATGTTCAAATGACATAGTTATCCCTAGAGGAGTACAATCTATGCAATCGGTTATTTATTTCAAATATCTTCAACATGAAGAATTGATCATCTAAACAAGAGAGTAGAAAAAAAAGTTGATGCATGTAGTAGCCAAAATTTTATGTTAAAATTGGCCTTGACTAGAATATAACTGCCAATCAATATATTCAACATAAATTGAAGATTACATTAATTGAAGATTCACTTCATGAGATAGTAGAGTTATTTAAGGAGGCCGCATATTTTGGAGCTTTAAAAAAATTGTATAATCTTTTGTTTAAGACGACCTCCGATTTGATATCCGTTCATAAGAATGGTGAGGATGGTCGTAAAAAGAATTAAAACATAATTACTATCAAATTATTTATGGTAATCCACACTTTTGGTAGGGCTTCTATACATAATTTTTTTTCCTCTAATTTATTTAGGCCAGTTATGAACACATGCCAAAGGATTTATAAAAATAAGAAGTTTTTATACGTACGCAGTTAGATTGAATGAGAAAACATTCATTTACTTGTCATCAATACTAACAAAGTGCAAAGCCAAACTTGGTATTTCAAGTCTTATTCCTTCTAAATGCTCAAAAGATGAGATAATGTGTATTGTACTAGCAACTGTAAATAGGCGCAATGACTTCATAGATGGATTTTGTAGAACTAAAGCTTCTCTTGAAACTTCTCATAAAGATTCATTTGATCCTAAACCATCAACTACTAGTTTTGAATCAATTACAAAAGTTTTTTAAGCATGGAGGTTGGTAATATGTATTATGAATTAGTAACAAATCATTTGGTAAAAAAAAATGTCTAGATTAATATATGAAATATTAACCATGTACAATAAGTTTGATGCTATCTAGGTTAAATTACAATGGATACATCATAGTTTTGCATAAGAAACATATAAAAGCAATTGTTGTTTTTCTTAAGGGGCATATAAGTGATGATGATGTAAGGAGAAGAAAACTTATGTTAGAAAGCTTTTATAATGATACATTTGGACTCAATGATGATAGTTTCTTGATGAAATCAGAGGTTGTTAATTATAGTACAAGATTTGATACATGTGGATAAGAAACTTCAAACCTTTTATTGAGTCCTCGAA
This sequence comes from Polytrichum formosum, assembly GCA_964035585.1. Taxonomy (NCBI): domain Eukaryota; kingdom Viridiplantae; phylum Streptophyta; class Polytrichopsida; order Polytrichales; family Polytrichaceae; genus Polytrichum; species Polytrichum formosum. The sequence continues at coordinate 62,515,203 of OZ037936.1, forward strand.
GGACAATATTTTGGGATATTTTTTGGCTCAGGAAAATCATTTGCAATTGGTCATGGATACGTACTTCATTTCTTCGAGTTAAAGCATATTCAAAGAAATTACATGCCGGAGTCGTTGAAAATAGGGTTTTCAAGAAAGAATGTGTATTGGATACAATCATTCATTTAGAGGTATTATAGGTATTCTTAGAAATTTTTATGGACGTGGAATAATGTATGAGATAATAATGCTTGCATCATTTGTTACGCATATGTCTTATTATAGGACGGAATACATTCTTCATCAAAAGTATGAAGATACTCCCAGCGATTGCCACGTAACTTATCATGATGTTGTTAATTATGTTAAAATAATGAGAAATAACTACCCCCATTTCCTATGTCCATTAAGTAATATTGGTTCGGATTGTCATGAGGATTTTTTTCCCTCCTTGAACAATAAATAAAGAACAAACATATATTTTCACTTGGAAAAATTATAGAATCATGTTTTCATATTGGTAGAACTAAGCATATTAAATATTTTGATGGTGGAATATTATTTATTCAATCTCAACAGAGGAGGAATATATGGTGGTTATCAAATGCCCAAATGGCAAGTGTTAATTTGTGTGATTATGTCTTAATGATTAATGAAAACTTTAAAAAACTTGGCGTGAGGGTGTTGTTATGGTGTAAAATAGGGCTAAAAAAACTATTATGAAAGAACTATCCCAAACATTAGAAAAATGGATTGACCCTTGCCCCCTTTCTTTAGTCATAAATCATTAGCTCATAGTACATATGAAAATTATATGGAGAAAACTAACAATCATGTTATTGATGATGGACCTCTTAGAGAAGCCACAATAATTTTGCAACCAATATTGTTACATGTTAGCCAAAGTGATGATGTAGATGGTACAATTTTGAGTGTGGGCTTAAAAAGTATCTTGAAACACTCCTCTATAATTGAAGTACCAAGTAAAGGTCAAGTGTACAAGCTGAGGTTAATTTTAGAGTTGAATATACATTGCCTTGAGAAGTTGCCCTTGGACAAGTTGAGGCATGTGAAATATAAGAGCACATATTTGTGAGCCAAATTTTTGGTCAATTAGTTGAACTATGGACGGATAGCTAGTAACTAGATGAAATAGTCTTTCTGTGGATGAAAATAGTTGAACCATAGGCTAGGAAGGTAGTTATAACTATTAGCACAGCCATAGGTGGCCTTAGTTGGTTACATAAACTATTGTCTTCCCCGCCGAGCTAAGAGGGTTGGCGAGGGGAAGGTAGGTAGACATTTCCTAATTATTGTTGAGCGCATTGTTGAACCATAGACTTGACTCCCTCAGCATCGAGAACGGGCGAGGTCACAGTTGAACTATTTTCTATTTAAAGTAATTGCCGCAATGATTGCGGGGTTACCAATTTCTGTGAAGCTTATAGTTGTTTTGAATTAAAGTTGATTGAAGACCGAAGTTCAGTTGAACTATTGTCCATTGTTGAAGTTGCGATTGTCTGTGTGAGAATTTGTGAGTGTAAGTGAGTAAGTGACAGAGTGAGAGTCTGCGAGTTGTTTGAGTAAATTGGTGAGTGTATTTGAAGCAATAGAGTGAAGGAAAAATGATAAACTATCATCAGTGTTGTGATTGTAACTGATTGAGTCCGGAATGGAGATTGGAATTGATGTAGTGTAAATTGCAGAGAGCAATGAGAGATTGAGAGAATGAATCAATACCTAAGCGAGAGAGGTTTTGTACGAGAGAGGGAGGAATGAACAATGGAATGTGAACTTTGGAATATAGTCGAGCATAATGAAATTGTAACCAGGAGTGCGAAGATTGTTATACGAGCAAACTATTGTCTGAGTGAAAAGTCTCTTTTGTCTGAGAGATAGAAATGGAGTGGTAAGCGCCGTACACGGGCGAGAGATTGAGTCGAACTACGGACAGAGAGACCGTTTGAGTCAAGAGCTTATGTAAGATATTTGGCCGAAGAAGGTGATAGTTGAGAGAGAAAGAGGACATAGTAAAACTATAGTCGGATAGCACTTTGAGAGGAGCGATTCCGAATGACAGAAGGCGAGGAAGTAGAACTATCGTCGAGTGAGATCATTGTTAACCAACGAGCATGGTTGAACGATAGTCTAAGTAGCCCCGAGAGAGAGACATAAAGCAACCAAGGGAGTTGAGAGAGAGGATAAAACCTGTGAGAGAGAAACCCTAAGAGAGGGAAGGCCGAGAGTTAAACTATTGGCTATAGTTAAGACCTGTGATAGGCAACATAGGAAAGATGAATGGCCAAGTGTCAGTCTGCGAGTAAAACTATGGACTTTTGTTAACCTGTGTTGGACAGTGTGAGGAGGCCGAAAGGTCCAAAGTCAGTGAAGTGAAGAGATTGAATATTGTTGAGACTGTGAGAGGCAGTGAGGAAGAAGAAAGAGCATATAGTTCAGCCGAGTGAGATTATAGTTGAAACTGATACTTTAGGCTGATAGAAGTTAAGGGTGTCAAGTTAGTTTAATGAAAGATTTTCAATTAACTGATGTGATGAGAAGAGATTCTGATCAATCGATTAATGGGAGAAATGAGAGATTAAGTTGATTACGTGTATTTGAATTAGGATAAACCTTGGATTATCAATGAGATTTAGGCATAAGTTATCCTGGAGTTATGTAGAGTATATGAGTATCTAGTCTAGAGACGAGATCTTTGAGTAGAAGGTGCAAGCTAACCAAATCAAACTATTGTCTTGTGTGTTACCCTGGTTGTTGTTGTTGCAGGTTGTGCAGGGCAATCAAGGCTATAGCTTGACGCTGATGATGATTGTTAGTTGTATAAGTTGTGAGTAATGATTAAATATTGGAATTAAGGAATGAACAATTTGTCTTGCATTGAAATTAACATTGACCAATTAATGAAGGAGTTGTTGTGATTTGAAGATGCATTGGCCAATGGTTACCAAAGACAATTGTGATACTCAAAGACTATTGTTCTCGAAAGACTATTGTTATACAATCTCATGACAAGATGGTTACTTAATGAGACTGACACACATACCCCACTGAATGAGACACAGTGAGAGGAAACATTGTGAGAAAGAAGAGTAAAAGATAGATCAGTGATGTTTTAGAATGAAGATATCATCCCTATTGTCCGATTAATGAACTATAATGTGACAAATGCCTGTAATAGACACTAGTAAAGCCTTCCTTGAGAGTCTGTACCCTAGGTTTTGGTTATTTCAGTCATAGCTAAAAACTAACTACAATATCCAACTGCTTATATGTATGACAATGATCAAATGCATGTGGGATTATATGATGATGTAGGATTTTTGTTTGATGAGGGTAAGGGGAAGTTGGTATGGCACATTAGGAGGATGCAAAAAATAGTTAAGGTTGTTGGTGAAAAATGAGCCCATGTGGATTACGTCCGAAGTGTATTTCTTCCTAATGAGAAAATCAACATATTGCCAAAGTACTACAAGTACATTACAAAATTGGAGTACACATATGGAGGTTTTGAAGGAGCCAAATGCAACTTCATTGGCTTGGAGAGTGTTGTATGCATTGTTTCAATAGTCACTGATGCATATAAAGATGTCTACACATTAGTTGTGGAGGATCGTGATGTCTTAGACAATCACATGGATTGCGAGATGAAGCATAGAGGCTCATGTAATGGAGGTAGAAGTAGGGAAAATGAATGTGCTACACTTGTAATTGTTGCAACTCCTTCTAAGAAAGGGAGACCTCCAAAGCGCCCTCTAGTATTTGTGAATACTATACCGACATCTACTTTTAACACCCCTCTTAGATGCTCTATAAGGTTAAGAAAATAGGTGTTTCAATTCATTATATGTGTTGTGGATTTTTTTTAAATAAAATAAATATGCAATCCAATTTTTTCTACATCTTATTTTATTTAATTTGGTCTTCAACCGACTTTTTGGTCCTTTTATTTTTGTATAACTTGATATATTTTTTACAAAGCCGTCCTCTAAGCCGTTTTAATGCCAATGCCCCCTACGTATAATATGGGAGATGCAGCCCGGGATCTACATAAGGAGAAGTGCAAATGGAGTGCATCCTAAATGGATTGTTTTACATAGAATATTACATTCATAGGAGCAAATTAATAGACGTAGTGGCATTGGCGCTTATGGGACAGGGTTTGTGTGTAGGAAACCCTAGATTAGGCACATTGTGCTTGGAAAACCAATAAGCAAAGGAAGACATAGTGTTAAAAAAACAACCAAAAACAATGAAACGTGAACAAAAACCCCTAAACCAAAAGTTAAGAACAACTTGGATGCACAAACACATAATCTCGTATCATTAGATGAGCGTTCTTCGAGCCTTTGGCGATGGCCCAATGCCTCCAATTGCTCAATTGTTTGTGCCAGTAGCAATAGCACAATGCAATTGCAGTGCAAAAACCATGCCTCTTGGATGAAGCTACAATAATGTGGACATCTCTTGATCCTTGCACCTGTTTAAGTGAAAATGATTATGAAAAATATACAAACTTTGAAATTTGTGAAGAAAAATATCATAAACATTTTAAAAACATATTGATCTACAAAGCCAAGCAAATTATGTTGACAAAAACAATCTCAAAAAAATCTACATATTGTAGAAGACAGTGCAAGTGGGTGTGCAAGTGGTGATATTGAACAAGTAATTGTCATAATTTTTTTTGAAATATGATAAATTATATTGAATTGATGATTTTCTATCAAAATATTTGATGATGACCTCAAATATAAACAAATTCAAGAAATATTAAAAAAATCAAGTTCAAAATAGTTAAGGTCATGAAATTTACGTCCAAAACTAGATCTAGCCATTTTCTTTTTGAGCATTACTTTTAATGATAAGTTTTGAAGATCTCATCTTGGTATTCTAAGGTTAAGTATGTAACACAACAATAAAGATCACTATGAAAAAATATTCAATTTAAACAACATTTTTATATTAATTTTAGGCATTTGACCCAAAAAAACTATGGTTATAAGATACTAGAGTTATTTTTGGATCTACTTTACCATGCTTGCATCCTCTCCTACGCGATCACTTGGTTTCTAGTTAAATTGCCTATATACACACAATTGCGAGACAAACAATGAGGCACTTGATGCATCGTTGCTCTTTAGGGGATGGCACTCTGCAAACCGTGTGGAGTGAGCTCCAGTCACTTCTACCCTACAACTCGGGGGGGTCACTCCCTCTTATATTAATGCATACACGTGGGCTCATGACCTATTTATCGGGGGCTATTTACCTTGCAGAAAAAATTATAAGGTATGGTATTTTTCAAAATAACGGTAAATTCTTGTATTTTAATACACCCTATCATCATTTATAATTTTTGGGGAATCATTTAAAAATACCCTATTTTACTTATACTGCCAAAGAAAATTGGAAAGAAGATTGCATTTCAAACAACGCGCTGAAATTTTCCCTCCCGGCACGTAGGTAGCAAACATTAACTCCACATTGGATACGTTGGTTCAGTAATGTTCAAGCTAGCTAGCCTACGAAGTCATCCATCCAAGCTTTTTCAACAGAAAATTACCTCTTTTCATCCACTAGCACAAACCCTACCCTAGACCCGCTACCCCTAGTAATTGTTTCCATGCTATTTTACATGTACTGACTAGATAAAAGAGGCCATTATATGTGATGGTATATTACATGTAAACATGTTTCACTATTTTAAAACCCCCTATATTATATGTACGTTTTTTGCAAAGTTTACCTACAATGAATATATTAGACCCTATTTTTTACCGCACGTTGTTTCTACGATTTTCGCTAGTGACCCCCCCGAGCCCTACAACATCCTAGGTGGCGATGGCCATAGGGTATGGTGGGAATGTGCCCATGGGAGGGGTCATGATGGCCCATAGGTATTAATCTTGCGTGTCGGAACCCGCCACCGTGGCAAGTTATAGCAACTAGTTACAATGTGGTCGACATGGCAGTTGGAACATGCAGCTTCGAGGGGGGGGGCTCGGGTGAAATGTGGTGGGGTTGGAGGGAACCGGGCATGATGACGCCATAGGGGGTGGATGCGAGGAGGGAAGGGTCTTGTGGGCAGATGCTCCTGCCTCATAGAGATGCCACACCGGGGGGTCCAATCGGGGCCCAGCCCCACACCGGCTGGGCTGGCTGGAGCCCCCGGTGTGGCCACCCTATCAACCTCCCATGGCACAATGCACAAGGCACTGACATCTTTTGGGAGTTGGGTCCGCATTTCGTCCCATGGGCACCATTAATGTTAGGGATTTGCCACATGCAACTCAATTACCAGGGAGGCAAGTAGCCCCTCCACCTGCGCCACCTCGGGGCTAGTCCCTCTTTATATACGTGTTGGGCAAAGGACACCGGACACTAAAGCACCCCTATTGAGCTTTGTCCGCCTAAAATCCACGTCCTTTGGCCCACGCGTTAGTGTCCAGACCATAATTTCCTGGTCCTACCCACAATGTTGCCCGTAGTTTGCATGACCGGATAGAACCATAGATTCACATGTAATTATGATTGTTATTTCAAGCTGCAATAATGTTAGTCATCCTTCGAGCCATGGACCCTCCTCGGACATTGGGAATGTTCCCTGATCCCTTCCCATCAGTTCTTCACCACATATTTGCTAATGTATTATGCAAACGAGATCTGCGGATGTGTTATGCACCAAAATATGTGGAATTTGTTATGCGCCAGATGCAAATCTACAAATGTGTTATGCACCATATCCAGATTTCCAAATGTGTTATGCGCTAAATCCAGATTTACAAATGTATTATACGTTAAATCCATATTTACAAATGTGTTGTGCACCACAAGGGAAGCGAGATGGCATTCACGTTTCCTGTAGTTATGGGCTCAACTTCGGAACAACAACCTTGTTGCAAATTTCAAAATTGAAAAGAAATGTGTTACACGGAAGCACTTCAATTAGCTTGGAAAGGGCTTCACTTTCCCGCATAATGACCCACCTTCCATTTGATCTCAAGGTCGGTGAGTTCATTGTCACACTGCGAGTAGACGGAGACAAACTCCCCAATTGCCATACTACAAATGCCAGCAATGAGACTAGCCACACGACTAGCAATGGTGCCCCTCATTGCTTCGCTTTGAATGGCGGCGTCGACTCCCAACATTAGTGAGGGGATGGACACCAACCCATCGTTGCCGGCCAACACCAAAGCACGGTGTAGTTAGTTTTTTGCTATGGCTTTAAAACAACAAAACCCAGGGAACAAAGTCTCCAGGAAGACTGAGATAGTGTCTATAAGGGTTAATGTCACCTTGGATTAAGGATTACAATAACAATCTACGGCTTTTACTCCTTAGTTCCTTCATTACTTTGCTTACTCTCCACTCTTATGGTTCCTTTGTGATATTTCCGTAGTGAGTGATTCCCGTCCTATCTTAGGGAATTTTCTATCACTCTATGTCTTCGACCTATTCAGTCGTGAAGCTCAAAAGCTTGGCAAGTAGTCATGGGCAATTTGTCAGGACCGAAGTCCGGGGTAATGTCTTTTTTGTATGCCACATCGTCTTTTACATGTCATGAATCATGCTTTGCAATAATCTCAAGTTAATTCATCTTAGTTCAACTTATAGTCATTCGGCCATTCTTCCAATACTGTAATCATCATCTTCATCTTCAACTTATCTGGCAACTTGTCACAACAAATATCCACAAGATCATCTATAATCAATGCATCAACAATTCAGGCGATATTCCTTAATTAAGGCCTAAATACATTTTAAGTTCAAAAAGGATTTGCCTTTGGTAATGTCTTACACTAAGTAGGCAACTTCTCCTTCTGGAAATGGTAATGTCTTTCGCAGCTCATGGCCTGCGACTAATTCATCTTGTCAGCAACTCTGCATTGGCTACACGCCAGGTAAAGTCCAACAACCATGCTCAGGCTATTCTCTGCCTAACTTGCCTTTCTATATTCTCTGGATCTTTCTACCTGTCTTTCTCTACTCAACAACTGTCAAGCCTATAGCCTAACATGTCTACCTCTCACGGCTCTGCCTTTCTCTCTCTCTCTTGCTTTCTCGCTAATCGCCTCTTGGTAACCATGTGGGCGATAGCCAAAGATCACAGGCGATAGCCTTTCTCCAACACTTCGGCTCTCTGGTTCGTGCAGGCGATGGCCCTTTCCTCGACTACTAGCCCTCACTGATCCCTTTCTCTCGACTTCCCTCGATACAACCTATTGCCCAAGATCTTGGCTCTATGATGCTGACATCTTTCAAGACTCTACCACTCCCTTGCCTATTTGCCAACACTCTCTGACATTCTTCCGGATATTGCCCATGCTCCCTTTCATGGCAAATAGCCCTTAACTTCTACATCAGACTGAGAGAAGTCTCTCTCTTGCTTATTGCCATATTCAGACTTCGACTCGGCTATTGCCCTTCTTCCTCGGCAACCAGCCTTTGCTTCTTTAACAGAACTGACTCACACGCTAATGGCTATAATCTGACTTCGACCATTGCTATTATAAAGACACTACTTATATCTTCCTCGCCCTCTTGGCAGATGATATGTCTATTGCACGCTCAAGGCTATTGCCAGCAATCACACAAAACAATATATATATTCAAACAACAAGATCAACAATCAAAGTTCCACTTCAGTCAATGGCCACTTTTACTCTCAATGTCAAGTTTCCCAAAATATCTTAGAGTCCGAATCACTCGGCTCTTCCAACTAAATCTTTGCCTACAAGCTTCCTGCTTGGCTAATTGTCTATGGCCGAACTCAATCACTGAGTTTCGACACCTCCTGCCTATTGCTATCTACTCTGAGACTATGTAAGATTCTGTAAAATGGAAAATAGCATGTCTTGACAATGGCCAGCCTCCTCCTTATCAGCGGGGGAGGTGAAGACGGTTGCAACCGTCTGCAAAACGGCTATTGCCCCCTATTCACATTGTTAGTGTGTTCCTAAGTGACTATTGCCACTATCCTTCACTAACTTAGTGATTTTAAGCTCTAAAGCTAGGCGATAGCCAAAAAATTGAGTTTACACACGGCCACCGTGCGCGGTGGGAAAAGTGAGGGGACTTGGTGGAGCTGTTACTGGTGGTGGGTTCTGCATTTATCAACATGCCTTTGGGAAGCACCACGGGTATGCAACATGGCTTTCCGGAAACATCGACATTAGGAAATATGGGTTAAAATCCTTGGAGTCAAAATCTAACGAGGGTCTTCATTGCTGTGATCGCCATGAGAGATGAAATCTTCAATTTTTGGACTCCTCAATTGTTTCTAGAGTACAATATAGATTTCACACCTCTTGGACACTAAGGCGATTGGCAAAATTTTGTTGTTGCAAGACTTAGGGTTGGGGGAAAGAGGTTTAGGGTTACATGGCCAACTGTCCCATTCCCACCTCCCACACCTCAAAAACTTGCCACTAGTTAGGGTTTTACACAGCCATAGCCATGGTAAGCTTTCATCCTTTCGAGCTCCAATTTCTTCGTTTATTCTTCTAGAAAGTGCCTGCAACGTGTTGTTTTATGCTATGGTCAATGTCATTTGTTCTCTGGAATTTTCGAGGGTTAGGGGAAGAGAGTGGGGGATTTGGCACTTACATGTTCATGAGTGAGGAAATCCCAAGTACTCAGTAATTTGAGGTAGAAAGTTTGTTTGATTGAGTACTTTTCAACCTTATCTAAATCGAATTGCTCAAAATCTTAGGAAGTTGAGGGAACTTGCTTGTCTTATTAAGTTTATTTTGTAGATGGGAGGAAGAAGGTGGAGGATTGAACCTCTTCAAGTTATTTTCTGTTCCATCTAACACTTCAGAGAATTTGTCAAACTAGAGCTAAACGCCAGCTTCAAGCAATTCCTCAAGATGACAACTCTAGCTTGGAGTTCTTGTTGGATTATAAAATTTCAGATGTGGCTCTGAAGGTGGAAATCAGGTTTGTTGTAGGAATAGTGTCATGGTGGTCTGGAGTTTTTATTTATTGAATACTAGTCTTGGGTGTTTGTTACATGAGAGAGCTGTCTAAAAATTAATCTTTGTTGTGGATTGTTAAGCAGGATAAACAACAGCTTGAGATGTTCGACTCATGTACGGTCATCATTCTTGTCTTCACTTTGGCTTTATCTGCTTTCCACATTGCTTTGCATCCTCTCTGTAACTTTTTATTTGATGGTATTGCTCTCTTTGATGGAGATAGTCTTGAACTCTGAAAATCCTAGCTACACTTTAATCCTAGCTGTAAATTCTGCGGGCATACTTATAGTGCGACTTACCTCCTTTGATGCACTATAGTTGTGGCCCGTAGTATACACCATCACACATTAAAATAGTATGGAACCTTATACTTGAAGCCCAAGATTTGGTGCCCTCGCCAGAGCCGGTAACACCTTCACCCATAATTATCTCATGTTAAGTATTTGGAGCAAAGCTAATATTTGTACAGTATGGACCCTCTTGTGATATTTATGGGCAAGGTGGTTTTCCAAGTTCGACGGTGCTTTGGGATTTAATTCCCGTGCAAAGCAAACATTCCTCGTGAACATCATGCAAGTTTTTAGTTTTTCGATCATATTGATTTTGGTGGTGATTATAGGTACAACAACTATTAGCGTACTTGACTTGAAGTTGAAATATTATAATATTTAATAATCGGTGGAAATAGTCTCCAATTGTCCATCATTCAAGCTAGCGCATGTGAGCAGTAGTTTCTTGCACAAACTTGAATTGTTGAAGTGTGTAGTTTCTTGCACAGACACGTGTGTGCGATTTTGTACTTGGAGGACGAGTATGAAGCGTTGGTGTTGGAATGTAATTGAAAGTCCAAGACCAATGTGAAGTATTCCAACAATCGTTACATTCATAGATGCATCCATTGCAGTGAGGAATTTTATGATAAAAATGGTGTTTTATATTATAGGTTTATTAATTTGTGCAAGTCTTGGAATGGGTCTGCTTTCCTCAAAATGTATCCTACATAAGTGTAGTCAATTAATTCTGAACTGAAGAGAATTGGAAAGAAATTTGGTAAAGATACTATTATACCTGTCAAACGGGCTAACACATGCGAGCATGGCTACCCAAAGAAGAGACAACGAAGTGTAGCGAAGGGTGAGCAACATTAGGTCAAGAAATTGATTATAATTTCTGGTAATGTCTAGGGTACTAAGATATCAACACATCCAACACCAATCGTTGTTACTATGAAATCCAATGCAAATGCAATTGTTATTGTTGAATGTACATAAACGGACCCAATTGCATATTAGTCAGGTTACATGAAGGTGTATAGGTCCCGTAATGCACCACAGACCATATCCAAGTTGAAGGTCAAACCGTCTCAAATTGAGGTCGAGGAACGGGCCAAGGCCAAAGCAACAACATATACTATCAAAAAATGATTTAATTTGATTTTTTCTCCGAGTTTTGTTTCATTTTATGGTCTATATGTATTGATAGCAGAGACAAAGAAGGAGTGGACGCTGAAGGAGTTATTGGATATCCCAGCTTATTGTATTCAATATCTAATGTGTTTAAAAAAAAATGATTATTCGGTGTGATGTTAAGCAACGCATTTGACGATTGGTACACATATGACAATTGAGAGGTATGTGATCTTCACTATGCAATTAAAGGGCACTCCATCCAACTTTTCAAAATCACTGCTTGTATAGAATAATGGTTTATCTATAACATAATCAATATATATAATTTGGAATCAATAATTAATGTATTCATATATAGAGATGCATTTGCAAATTTTATCATAATATTTGTTGATAAGAAAAAATATTGATATCGATTATTTTTCAATCGGATTATTGTCCATCTCAAATCGAGAGGTTCAAGTAAATGTGAATGAATGTAAAATTATTATATCTTTTTAATGTAAAACACATGTGAAAATATTCAATGAATCATTGGGATTTGATGTAGATGACAATCATAAATTGAATGACAAAATTTCCGAGCCGTTGCAATCAATAAATGATGGTTTGGAGATCACTTTCGGATAAGACGTCGCTCTTACGAACATCAATTTCGAAAAAATATCTTATTCGCATATTCAGTCATTGAGTATTAATATCAATATACATGTATCCATGAATAACAACATGATCTTGGCAATTAATAACAACGCCAATGTGATGTAAAAAGAAAAATTCTCAACTGTAAAAATTAGCCAAGATGTACAAATCATCGAATTTCGATAAGTCGGAATTATATTTTGATTTTTACAAAATATAATTATTATATATATTATAACATACTTATTAGTTTAACATTACTTTGGAATTATGTAGGTTGGATGCACTTGTGAGCGGACTAATCAATGCAGTGGGTGGTAATCTCTCTTCATACATCGATTTTAAATATCATGGTCTGTATTGTTATTTGTCATATAAATATAATATTTTAAATTTAAAATCATATTAATATATGCTATTAAATTATTTCATAAATTGGTTTCGAGTGTAGTATAATTCACAAGTAGTTGATATTAAATATAATGTCATAATTTTTTTATACATTTTATATTCTCATTGGATAGGTAAGACCGTAAGATCATCAAAAGGTGAAGGTAGTAATAATTTTATTGCATATATAGCAAAAATGTCAAAAATAGTTGTTGTTGAAGTTGATATTCTTTTTGTTTCATATTATAATAAAAATTATTGGAGTTTTTAATTTTAAATGATGAGTGTTTCTTATACTATGACTTTTTGAGGAATATTAAACTATATGATAATAAATATATTTGTGTTTATGTGGCAAAAACGTACGCTACTTGAAATGGATTTTGTGAAGGGTCCATGATATGACAAAATTATGTCAATACAGAATTTAAAAAATATATTACGTTGTTATGATATGAGGCGCTTAATAGTTAAACTATAAAATTTATATATGTTTATTATATTTATAAGTATATATTTAATGGACATTAATATAGGATACTTCTAATCGAAATGTTAGTTTATGGTAAATTGATAACCGAGTTGTTGTTTAGATTATTGGTTGAAGATTTGATTAATTGATAAGAAAATAAGAAAATATTAATCAGAATGGAAATAAAGATGAATAGATAGAAGAATAAAATTAATATATATATTAATATCAATGTGAAGAGAAAGGTATAGGAAGATATCACTTATAATATATATTTTTTTCTTATTATCTACAATTTAAAAGAAATTGAAGAGTGTCTTGAAGATTTTGAAGGTCTTCTAAGTGGATCTGAATATTTAGAGTGGTAAGGGATGCTGATGTGATTTGAAAAAATAAAATAATAGATATGAAAAATGAATTATATTTTTAAAAGTAAATTATAAAGGGATAAAATTTTGGGCTTTAGTTTATAGTTGATTGTACTTGATTGGAGTTGAATTTAAATTCGAGATTTTAAGGAGTTTTTTTGGTGGGATATAGTATGTGTGTATAAAATTTGAAAGCAAGATCTGATCTAGAGAAGACGTTGTAGAGTATCAAAATGGAGGGAGTCGAGAAGCCTTGGTTATGAGGTTACCTGACTTTAGAAGCTTGGTCTCGGCGATAATACAAGCTATGGTTCTGAAATTTTGAAGGTAATTTTTTTTAACATCTTATTTGTATTGTGTCAAAATTTCGTGGCTATTGGAGTTATGTACAAAAAATTATAAACTCTGTTGTAACTGAATCTTAAAGAAGAATTGAAAATAAATTTTTAAATTTTGGAAGAAACCTTGTTACGATTTCTGTATTGTTTATTTTATTATGAAACTTTATATGTAGGCAAACGATAAGGTATAAAAATATCATACAAAATTTTAATTTTTTTTAATGAGTAATTAGAAGTTACATGTTATCAAAGTAGATCATATCCAACTAGTGAAAGACATTGAAGAAATAAAAATTTAGCAAGTGAGAATAGTGAGAACATTGAGAGGGAAGAATACACAAACATACAAAAATACTGCTACAAAGAAGCCTTGTATTTAGGATATTTAATATATACCTCCTGACAACGTTATATCAACTATCAAACTAGGAGTGCGGTTATTATATTTTGAAGTGCATTCCGGATATTTGCATATGAAAAAGAACTACGTCATTAGATTTATGGAAACTTAGTGATTTGACATCTATCAATGTATTTTCCACTTGTAAATTATAATTTCGTATCTTATGTTTCATTACACAAATTTGACTTGTGGTTGGTTGTAGAACAAAGACCTACAATTCTCTTAAAGCAAAACTCTTGATATAAGGAGCATACTTTACTCTGACATTTTAAAGGTTTTTGTATCCAAAATAGGCCAACAATCCGATTGGAAGTAGGATGTTGCTCCAAACAATTAAATAGCAACCGATGAAGAGTGCATCGTGGAAAATCACAATGAGCCAATGAAAATGAGTTCAAGGACAAAGCATATTACTAAATCATAGAAATATGAATTTTTATTTTAAAAAAAAATTATAAAAAAAATTATCTACAACAAATACAAACTAAGAATGATTAGATTATATTCTTGATTAATTATGTACCTTCAAGCTGATATTTGGTCATGAAATAAAATATTCTTTTCATAATTACTATAATCTACATCAATCCATTTTTTGTATCATTAATTTATATCTAAATGTCATACATAAAGTGTCATATTCAAAATGGTGCACATAATGAGTCATGCAAAAGTGTCATGTAGAATGTGTCATACATAATGTGGCATGCGTTATATCTCATGCAATATATATTATATAGAACATTTGAAGTATCACCATTTATTGAATTATAACATATTTTACAATGAATAAACACAATTTAATTCATACCCTAGCAAACTCTACTCCTCTCTTTAAGCATTATACTTCTTAGATGATCCTCTAGCAGACCCTTCAAGAAAGCTTCTATGTATTTTCAATGAATGGTCACCATCACATACATGGAATAATGTTGTGTTATTTTTTTTGAAATGTCGCCGCATCTTTGTAATTACATCTTTTTGTTTTCCCTTTATATGTTTAAAGTCTACGACTAAGTAATATTGTAGATCAGGGTACTTTATCGCGGTTTTGGCAAGAGACTTATATAACAATGTCACTATTTTCTAAATTTTGTGGCCTAGTTTGTTTTGTGTGTTATGTAAGAGCTCGAAGGAATGAGTTGCATCACCAAGATTTCGATCAGATAAAGAAATTTGCAATAACATGTCAAGTGAATATGCTTTGGAGTCGAGGCAAATCGGGTTTTCTACTTGACCAACCTGATTAACATTATCACAGAAGTTGATGGCATCTTCAATATTCTCATCATATTTTTTGTGGATTTGCAAAACATTGAGATAATGAAAGTGTTCTTTGAATTCTATGCACTGTGCAAGTATGTTGGACAATGACTCCGTCTTCAATTTTAGGGTGTGACATTTTAAACACTTTCATGGTATGCTTACAAATTATGCCTTGTGCAGCAATATGACGTCTATACTATGCCCACTCTGAATCAGGGGAGTGTATGGTCCAGACCTTAGGACGATTATTGAGCGATCCGACATATACAACGTTGTCATCAATGCATATCAGAATGTTGGATCTGGTTTGCATCGGCTCTGATGATAGCTGAAGTGATGATGCCCTCTTGGTTGAGTTTGCAAATGAATCCAAAGGTCTTACACTGAAAGCCGTACAAATAATGGGTGGCGACCTCTCCAGTAAGATGATAAATCAACCAATCCATACGGCGGCCATTGAAGTGTTCATTTGTAGAGGTCAATATACACTTTAAATTCGAGTGATATGACTCGATTGCAGCATTTGTGTTCTACGCAACATATGGAATGTTGCGATTGCTAGTATACCACATGGAAATTATATCTATCCAAATTGCATTCATATATTTCATGAACGTTGCAACTTTTGGATGATTATGTTGTATATCACGAAGTTGTTCGGATGCCCATAACACCGTATCATAATCATTGGGACAGTCCTTCCCATACATAACAAGCTAATTCGCTATAAAACAACAACTCTTTCAACCTTGTCGTTAATTTTTTTGACCATGCTTTCTTAATATGCCATGATCATGGGAAGATTTCGGCAGAAGGCCACACTTTCTGAAAAAAGATGGATCAAATACATAATTAAATTTTAAACATTTCTAAATTGCAATGAGTTAGAGATGTGATGGTGCAAAAGCTAGGACCTTGAACTTAAGAACAATGCATATGAAAACCTTGCAACTGAATATTCATAATATGATCCCACAACAGATGCTTAAATAGTATTGCAACAATTTTTGTGTGATATTTAGTACACAACACATGTTGCATGACACATACTGCAGAATATATAATGCATGATATGGTATGTATAACACTAAATGCATGGCACGATGTGCATGATATAATGTGCATATCACATAATGCATAGCATAGAGGCACATACCTTAGAGTGTTGATTTTAGCTTGTGCATTGTCAATAATTATTGATGATGGGCTCCATGTCTCGTGAAGGGTTTGAACATTGCAATGTAATGCATCAAACACATGTCTAAGATCATCTTCACAAAATCGCGAAATAGCAAAAAAGACTACCAATATGTCGTTCCTCCAATCATCGAACACCATAATTGTATAAAACGGGTGCACAACCAATAGACCAATAAAATGATGTTAGAATAATGTTATACAATTTTTATAATGCAAACTTTAGCTTAGATTGTACATAAATTTTCAAGTTTAAACATTGGAGCTAGCAACTTACCCTGGTTTGGTTGGTTTTGAACGTTGCGTCAATTGCAATTGCACTGCTATGGCCAAATTTGGCCATCTTTCTATTGTGTCCATTCAATATGAATTCCAAAATTGAATGGAATGTCTTCTTGATTATTTGTATTAAGGTTTAGAATAGAGTCTTTTTGATAATAAAACATGGAGTCATGATTTTCATGTATTCACATCCGCACGTTGATTAGATCCGAAGGGTGTTTTTTTCACAACTCGTCAACTCTCTTCTTGCAGATATTCCATACATTGGAAGGGAGCAAATATGTATCTTTTATCACCCGTTCGTTATACTTTGCCAACTCCTTCACATTTTATTTATGTTGGCTCGTGATTTACGCTGGAGATAAATCCGAGGCATGCATCTGCTCTATACTAAGTTTCATGTTTTCAGATATATTAGACCCCAATGCGTGACGAAAACCAACCACATTACTTCCATGGCACGACTCCCCATGTTTATTTGTATGCTCTACATGCTCATATATGAGTTGACATAATGAGCCATCAAGATAAGGCCTCTTCACAACAAAACAAAGAAGACACCCACGCTTAATAGACATACCTGCCAAAGATGTCCCAATTTCTTTGTATCTTTTGGCCTGTCTTGCAGTTAACAGGAAAAACGTCATAGTCGGGGATAGTCTTGCGACCTCGCTTGGCTTTAATTCATATGTCTTTTTATTTCTATTTTTGCATAGATTTTAGGAGTGTTTGCATGTCATGTGGAATGATCCATGTCTTATCGTTTGGTCTGAAGTTGCATCTATTTCTGAATACAATACAGTGTATTAAGCATTGATAAACTGGTTGTAGATCTCATATATAACATCCCAATTATTGATGTATGCTATTATCAAGCTTGAATCTCTCATATTGGAGGCTCAATGTATGAATGGAGGCAACTATTGTAATTTAAGGCCTTTATACTTCATGATTTACATGCAAGCATTAGAACGAATAGGCGAAGGTACACTAATTTAAGAAATTACTAGTGAAGATAAAATTGTAATGGATAACATTATCTGGTTGCAATGCTAGGACTGTTGGCTCTTGGATTGCTGAGGAATTTAGAAGATTTGTCTTGATAATTTTATTGGGAAATTTGCACGGGAAGAGGTCATTATTTTGTTCACCAACTATGAAGTCATGAAGCCTCTCCCAAGGCATGACTGCATAGTTAATGGTGTTGTAACGATCATTTCCAGGCAAAACTTGTTGAGTCCACCGGAGGTCCTCAAATGTGAATGGGCACGTCGGTGGATATTGAATCGATTATCATAATTTCATTATCAAATCTGCTTGTACAACTCGTAAAGCAACTAGATGAGCTTCGGTATCTTTGTTGTTTATTTTGTAGTTGGATTTGAGGTCTAGGAAGTTGACTCTTATGTAATGAAAATTGTAAGTGTTTTGCACAAACTACAACTTGTTTCCAACCATGTCTTGGTAAACTATGCTGCAACTACAAAACTTAGCAAATCAAATGTTATGTGTAGATAAGTATATGCTATTAGATCAACAAGTTACCAACTAGATTAACTAACCGATTAGAGACCCATAAGACTTATTAGTGATGATCCAAGCAAAGAAGTACAAAACAATAGTGGATCTACACTAATATGATCGATAGATTGTAGTGAATCAACCTAATGATCAAACGTAGTAAAATCTCACAAGACCACATCATCTACCAACACATCATCTACTAGTACATAATCGAATTGAGTGCGACAAAAAATACTCATGCACAACCTACAAATCAGGTGCATGTAGTACATAACAAAAGAGGTGTGTGCACTAAGCTATAGTATTGGCATCACATGCTTAGAGAGGAAGATCACTTGATTACAAGCACTATTTGTACAAAATAGTTGTGGGCACTAATAAGATTGGATCCGTTAATTTTGTCACACAACACATTTGTAGATCTGGTACACAACACATTTGTAAATCTGGATCTTATGCATAACACATTTGTAAATCTAGATCTGGTGCATGACACATTTGTAAATATGGATATGGTGCATAATACATTTGTAAATCTGGATCTGGCGCATAACAAATTCCATAGATTTCGGTGCATAACACATTCTACAGATTTCAATGCATAACACATCTGCATATCTCGTTTGCATTACACATTAGCAAATGTGGTGGAGAACCGATGGGAAGGGAGCAAGGAACATTCCCAATGTCCGAGGAGGATCTGTGGCTTGAAGGATGACAAACGTCGTTGGAGCTAACTCTGTCCATGGTTCCGTCCGGTCGAGCAAGTTGCGGGCAACATTGTGGGCAGGACTAGGAAGTTATGGTTTGGACATCGACGCATGGGCTAGGGGAGGCGGATTTTTAGGTGGACAGAGCTCGATAGGGGTGCTTTAGCGTCCGGCGCAAAGGGTAAGGTGAAGGAGGTCTTTTGATGTTTTTTACCCTTTTGGGAGAACTTATTAAAGTTTCCCTACCTTGGGGCTTGCCTGTGTGTCTTTTTGTGGTCTTCCCTTTTTCGGGCTGGCGAGAGTAGGTGAGAGTAGGTGCTGCTAATATAATACATTAGTGAATGAAAATAACATCATAAGTTATTGCAAAATAGGGCTGTGCTTGAACTTGGCAAGACCCCCAGCCTTCCTTTCCAAGACTCCCCTCCTCTCCGGCCTTATTCCAATCTTCATCTTCTTCGAGTCGAGCCGCGGAACAGCACTTGCTTGCTTGCTCCCAACTTCCAATCCAGGAGGTAAGATTTTGGCTCCTGCCTCTAAATTTTGTATTTACCTGTATGAATATTATATTCCTCTCTTTCTTTGTAGGTGGAATAACTTGGTATATGTTTTATCCATGTCGGTATGTGTCTCTCAGCTGTTTGTGTTTTCTGTCTCATCAATTTGCATTGCGAACTCACCACTGACTCGGTAGCAGAGCACTGGTAAGGAAATGAGGTCTTTTCAACTGTTAGGATATCTGGAGCTCGAAACTGGGAGAAATCTTAAACCATTTTTTATTTTCTGTAAAGAATGTAATTTTTGCTGGAGTTTGGAATCTTGTTTTCCTTACATGACATCGTTGATTCTCTTTGGTTGAGGAGAACCAATTCGAGGAAGAAACCTCTTGGCCTTGGTAGCTTAGGTGGAGTTTTTTGTAACAATGCAGTAGGCATTCTGATTTGCATGGACCAGATTTAAGTGTGCTTTCATGGTACATGCTTAAACCATAAACCCATTGCCTTGTCGGTCACTAACAGATCACCAACCCTAAATTCAATTCCCGTTCGGAATTTTTCAATGGGAAGTTAATATGTCCTCCACCCAAAGTTTCTCAGGATGAACCACATATTCAAACACGTCCACCTCATTCAGAAAATGTCATACGGTCCAACAGATTGTTTACAAAGTACTTCAATGATGTGTATAATTTATAATCTGTTTCACAAAAATGGCCATTGGGTAAACCCTGTTTGCGGCCACCCGCCTCGCGGCCTGAGTCCATCCAATAGCCATTATCTAATAATTAAGTCTCCGTGATTGTGAAATTTTACCACCCTAATACAGGAAGTGCTCGAAATGTTAAGAATTTTCATGTACAATTGGTAGGTATCCTGATAATCTCTATGTACTCTGTATGTGCGAACGTAATTTACACCAAAGATGTTCGCCTCTTCTATGGGTAGCTCTTGTGCCATGTTGATACCCCAATGGGCATTCAATAATGAAATTTTAGAGTGACACTATGCATTCCACATGTGCATGGTTATAATTTGAATTGACATGGAAGACGGGTTGGTTGTTTTTCTCTGAGGAACAATGTGAATGCAAGACCTGAAATTGTTTTCAAGAGCTGTAAGCTTTTTAGTCCGATCCTTAATGAGTGCTTGATGGCGCCTTTCCTCTACTCACGTTTCTTGAGTGCTATTGGGTGCCTCCGTATTCTAAAACTATTGACACCAGTGCCCAGGGAGATTTTTGGGCATAATCGGTCAAAATCCTAGTGTTTCCGAGTCCAACCGGTTACATGTTGTGATCTTTCAGTTTTTCTTTATTGAATTTAGGTATATTCCATAGATTCATCTAAAATGATGGGTGATTTTCCTGAAGTCTTGAACTCCAACCGGTTATTTCTCAAACCCAACCGGCTCATCTGTAACTAGTGGTTGGTTCTCCCCGTTCATTGATTGACAACTGAAAAACCCAGGGACTTGGGAGTGGACGCGAAGGTCAGAAGCTTTGGGTTAGGGTGGTAGAATTGCAAGCATTGACCTTGGCTCAGTTGAGCCTAAATTTATCCTAAGTTATGCATACCCAAAACCAACACTATATGTACGAAAGTCATACATTTGGGAGCTGTCATTTGCCTACCTTATATTGGTTCCAGAGATGCTATCCATATTGATCCCCAAAGGCTTAAGTGGTGAATTGGTGAGGAACTGCTAAGTTAAATTGCCGTCATTAACTCTCTAGAGGTCCAAGCAATTACAATAAAGTCTGCTCCATTATACACCTCATACTAAAATTTGTACCACTAATTGATTATGGGGTTTCTGCAGGTGAAGGGTTGACTTCTTTACATGTCGTCAAGGCCTTTCATCAAGTTGCACACTAGCTACAGATGGATGCCAACATTACCGCGAAACCAATGCCCGAACAAGGCATGGGGTAGCCCTCCCCATGAGCGAATTATCAAAATTAATCAACCTGAGAGTGTACTTGCATCGATGAAAGTGAGGGTCAGGTGCAAACGCCTGCATCCAGGAACCAACATTTCTAGGACCTCCATTACACGCATATCCTGTTCGAATGCAACGGCGATGAGCACTAGTATTCTCTCCACCTCTGCACCAAAACCTTCTTTTTGCAGCCTTTTGAATCATCACTTGAAATTAGGGGGTCTGTACATTTCGCACTGTGATGGTTAGTGAATGTCTCATGTAGGAGTTACACAGTCTTTGTGGATTAATCAAATGGAACATCTTCTTCTGAAAACAATTATCATAACAGTAATGAACAGGCCCGGAACTGAACAGTCCAGGTTGTAATTGTTTCTGTCTATGAGGAGTGTAGTTGCAGGCTGGGGCTGGACAAATGGTGAATTTGTCCCATTCAAAATAAAGACTTTACCTTGGGGAAAGTTTTTAAATTTTACATTTTCACCTTCCGAGAGTTTGTGGTGTGAGCTTGTCTTACAAAAGACCTTTGACTTCTCTGCTAGTACCATGGAAGGTGCTAGGACTAAGCCTTTACGGCTTAAGGGACAACAAAACTTACTGTCATTTGTCAACAAATATGTTTCAGGTTGTAACAGTAAACTGTCACTTGTCTAGGTTTTTTGGTCATAGGTATTACAACATAAAATTAGTCATAAATTAGGTAACCATGCACCTTAAGTCTTAGTCCGAGACCTATCCATTTGGCATGGGCAAGTTGCATTGTTCATGTAACAATACCTTGTGTTAGTTTGTTGGTCTTGAACAGCACAATCTGGAACATGATTCAGAAGGGTAACATGTAACACAGTGCAGGCACAAAGGCATCCATCTCCAATTCGAATGCAAATGCAGTGGACTTGGGTGATTTCGTGCTGCATGGGTCAAAAGTGACTTCAGCTGCTCATGGGTATGTTTAACTGCCCTAAACATCTGAGTTGCCCCCCTTACTGTTTGCTCTGATAAAATCTTAAAACAACAACAATTATACCTACACTGAACATCTGATCTAATGTGACAATACTAATGGTGGTCATGCTAATAAGAGTAGACTTTGTCACTTGTCATGTAGCACCAAGTGTCATATGACACCTGCTCTAGTTGCCACCCAGTGATTGCAAGTCGATTGATGCGAGTCGATGATGAACCGTGTGGGCCACACTAAAATCAGATGTTTAGTGTAATGAGTCCATGGCTCACTATCTCTGCAATAGCTACTCTCTGTTCTCCGGTTCTGACATAACCTTGTTAAGTTCCTTATGGGGCCACCCCTAGATGGAGAATCATGAGCTATTGCAGCAAGAATAATGGGAAATTCCACTTTAAATTCCCCCAACTCATCCCTTTACTTCACTGTTAACTTCAATGGGTCGAATCTATATGCATGGAGGCTGTTTTTGGGGTATGCTTACCTTGATATCCTAGCTTGCCTAGGCTTCCCATCAAGGCAAAAGGGTTAGCAAACCCAGGGCTTTGTTATGGAGTGTTTATGTCTATAGCATTTCATATGTGTTCATCATGTAAATATATGGCAACATTGGCTCTAACATACAGATGCATACATGTAGGGTGTGGAGGAGGGTTCTTAGACCTGGGGACACTGTAATAGATGCCACATGTGGAAATGGCCATGACACCCTTGAGCTGGCAAGGATGGTATGCACGGATGAAGGCTTAGGCTACGTATATGCATTTGATGTTCAAGAGGATGCATTAGCCAACTCTGCCTATCTTCTTGACAAACATCTTGACCCATTGCTGGTATGTGCTTCTTCTACAAATAGACTTCCATGTTGTAGTTTCAAATGATATTCAAAGCCAATAGCATGTAGTCATCAGGGTGAAGTGTTCTACTTTAAAATATCAAGGATGAGCTGTTGTCATGGCTAATCACCTGCAACATTGTTAGCCTTGAAACTTATCGCTGTCTAAACACCTGCAACATAATAATAGCCTGCTTGCAATTTCTACTTGAGGGCTCAAAGACAATCTTCTACTATATGATGCTCTAAATGTGTGGAGCAAGATGTATTAAAAGTAGGTAATATAGGACTCTCAACTTGAAGGTAAGAAGATCTAGTCTTTGACATATTGACATGACCTATATTGAAATGCTGTTCAGAGAAAGCAGGTCAAGCTGTTGCAATTATGCCACAGTCAGATAGAAAAAATTGTGTCAGACAAGCCTATAAGGTACCTTAAACCCCTCTCTCTCTTCCTCTTTTGCATCATGTCATGATAATCAAGTCAGGCATGTTACAACATGGGCACTTGAAAACTGAGCTTTAGTGTCTTCCTAATGTAGATGGTAGATGGATGATATGTAGCTGATAAAAGTACAATGAGGGTTCTCAAGTCAACCAGCTCCTTCAACTGTCCTTCACTATTGTATTGTTGACAAGTTCTAAAATCTTCAAATAGTTGACAAGTTCTAATGCTTTTAGGCCACATTTCTTGGGGGGATTCCTTTATGTGAAGTTAAATAATGCACTTCCACAGGAATTGGACATTAGGCATTACAACTGTAGAAGGAGATCGTTTTTGTACTTAAGGATGCGTGCTATGCGTATGGTGCTCATATGGCCATTTGGAATCTGCAGGCTGGTGACATTCAATTTGGGATACCTTCCTGGGGGTGACAAGAACTTGATAACAAATGTTGACACTACAATACAAGCACTGCAAGCTGCAAGTAATGTACTTCAACCAGGAGGTCTGATCAGCATTGTGGCATACGTTGGACATCCTGGGGGGCGGTAAGCATTCTGAATTGAGGACCTCCTTGACCCAGTCTTGCATATGTAAATAGGATTCTACATTTTTTATACACATTGGGTACAGGTATTTGAGGGTGTTTTTATTTCAGATAATATTTGGGTATATACCATCCAATAACCTTCATACCTAGGTAAAATCACCCTAGTATCAATATAGTAGTAAAGATGTTATTGACCCAATTATGACCATGTAAACAAACACCAGTTGGAATTTATTTCGGAAATGGGGCCAAACATGTGCACATTCTGAATTTTTTTGATGCTTAGTCATGCGCTGGGATTATTTTTTAACTTTTCAGCTGATTTGGGTATCTGATGTGTGTGCACAGGGAGGAGTTTGAGGCAGTGATGAAATTCGGTGCAGGCTTGCCAACAGATGCTTGGGTGTGCAGTCACCACGAATGGATAAATCGTTCTCTTGGCCCTCGACTAATTCTCTTCCTCAAGAAATGATGTTGTGTACCAGTGTTGTGGGGCAAGGGTATTGAAAGAAACCAAAAATAAATAAAATTCCCAGTGGATTATTAGCATTAAAAATACTTGTAAAATGTCCGAGCATATAGGTGATACCATGGAAGTTTGCCATGGTATAAAGTATGCAAATATAAAGTGGGTATCAATATTGCATTGAAGGATACCATCTGGATCGGGTATTTTATACCCATGCACATATCCTTGGTGATACTCAGGTGGAACTCAGATACCTGTGCCACATTGGTATATACCCGTGAGGCACTGGCTTTTGACTCGACACAGTAGACCTTTTGACCCAGTGAGGGTCTTCAATCTCTCTGAAACTACACCACTTACGATTTTAGTGCACACTACATGGACTTTAGCTTATGTTTTTCCTGATCTAATGCTTGATGATCTTCTCAATCAAGCCACCACATATTTGCGCCCATCAAACATCAACACTCACTTAAAATCCCCAATGATAAATAACACCAATGACTCCACCATCAATAATTTTTGCAACAAAAATGTGTGGACCGAACAAAATGACTGCTGTCCACATGGAACAAGATTAATTTGACAATGTTCCATAATTAAGCAAAGACGAGCAACCTCTTATAAAATAATCAATGCTGACTACTTGTCCATAAATTTCCTATGTCATCCTCCAATACAAGGTTTTTAGAACTATTACCTTGATTTTTGACAACCCAGTTTTCTTTCTCACCACTCCATTTCCATAGGGGGGTTTACGGTGGTGTAGTTGGGTTTAGGGTTTAGGCGATATTGTGCATGTGCCAACCCATACATTTTCAAATTTTATTTGATTATGTTTGGGTAAATTGTCCTTGTTTGGGGGATGGTCATTAGTTCCACCTAGCATTGTGATCGTTTTATTTTCTTTTCATTTCCTCTTAATTTAAAATTTGGATGTTTAAGCCTTAGCTAGCACTGGAGATTTACAAAATACTGGGTTTATTACCTTTAACTTTGTGAGGAATGCAACCCTTCACCCATTTTCTTTATGAAGACAAATCTCCACCAAAAATTTGTATTCAAATTACACAAACACACTAGAGTTTCTTTGGGGGTTTATGCACTTTATTTCATAACACGCACTATTATTTTCCATTCCCATCAATCTCTAGACATCGATGTGATTCCCATGGTATGTTGTTAAGCGCTTGTGATCTAACACCCTTCCCCCTCTTTATTTTTCTTCTAACTTGATTTGTATGTTTTGTACAATGGGGGAGCCCATTCAAGATAAATGTCGGATGACCTGCTTCCCCCTTGAACGAGCTCTTTGTCGTTCATGATTGGTACACAAAGATGGAGAACCGTGTTGGATGTTCCACCTCCAATTCGCAGATTGCCTTTACATGTGGGTGGGCCGACTATTGGGGCCCACCGCGTGCTAGTCATGACCAAGTTCTTCCCTCTCATTCTTCCATCGCTTCACCCATATCCCTTCATTCCAACCGCACCCACATCCCCTCACCACATTCACACATTTTCCCCCCACACCAGTTGTTGCCCGTGCTATCCCTTCCCATGTTGCATCACTCCTTCCTTCACCTTCTTCCCCCTCACCCCCACATTCATGTCAAGCTCTGCTTTTGTTGTATCACCCTAGTTTGCCTTCACCACTTCTTTTCACACTTTCCTAATTTTCCCATCATTTTCTCCTATAGCTTTCAATTCCCCATGTCTCCCTCCTTTTTTCATTCCCCTTTGTAAGTTACACTTCTCCTTCTTTTCACACTCCACCCCATCGTCCACTTGCAGTCCTGCTACATATTCATGATTTTTTCCCAATCATTGTTGACCTTGATTCAAATCCCATGGGTGACCTAATTATTTCGATTCCAAGTTAGGCCTCTCGACACGCTGGGCCTTCGAAACCCCCTTTCTTGGCACATGCTCCCCCCACCCCTTGTTGCTGGGCTAGATTCATCATTTGCCATTTCCCATTCCACACCCCTTGTCTTCACCTTTGCAAGCCTTACTTCTCATCCTCTTTCACACATTACCCTCCCTACAGTGCCATGTAGAGTGGGCATAGAAGGCTCCATGAATGATACTCCCCCCCCCCTTTGGAGCCCTACCTTCCTTGGGCAAAATATCTTGGACATCGTTAGTGATTCCTTTAGGCTGTACAATTTTGGTACATCCATTGAGAACAAGCCTTTGGTTGGGCTTATTCCGAGCATGAAACACATCCACAAGTTGTTGCACAACGGTGGAGTTAGGCACTGGTAGCGTGAGTGATGGTTGGGGATATGCTTTGCCACTAGCGTTGCTACATGTATTCCATTGAGGCAAATCTTTGAGGAGGATGTTCTCGAGTCCATATGATACATGGGGTCATCACAATCTAGGAGCCATTGATTGGGCTTGGATCACGCCCTACATAGTTGGACTATATGAAAGGATGTGGAAGATAGCGTTGAGCAAAGGTTGTTGGATCGAGTATGTTCTTATTTTACTTCGAAGATTTTCACTTTGCTCATGTTTGATATTAGTATTACATACAAGGCGTTGCAGGCACTAACGTTGATTAACACTTTTAGTGTCTTCAACAACATCACGAGCTCCAATATGTGCTCCCACACGCAACTCTTTTTTTAAGTTGTTTCAAAAACTCAAATCCTTTCAATACGTTTTTTTTTGAATTTGAATTTGAATTTGAACTGGTTTATTCTATGAAGATGTGTGCATTGTATTTTGGGCTAGACATGTTTGTGTAGTTTTGACATGTTTTTATTTTTGGAACATTTTCTTGTGAGTCTCACTTTTTCTGGACATTCTACACAAATTTTACTAATGATGGCCAAGAGTGGGAGCATATGGATAGGGTCACATTTGGTGTGCATGTCATTATGTTGCATGTTCGGCTCATTACATGATTGTTTTTGCATGAGAGGAGGTCATGGTCAAGGATTCAAGATGTAATGTATTTCATGCTTGCAATCAACGCTCAATGCCATTGGACCGGGGGCCCAGTGACGTGTTACATTTTTTTTTCTTTGTTTTCAATATATTCGTTTATTTTATCTACAATTTTTTTGTTGTTTTAGATTTGCAAGGTGTTTTTAGAACTTCTTCATGATTGGAGGTTGTTGTATTGTGTATCTTTGGCGAAACTCAAGATGAACCTGAATTCAAAACTTGAGGTCTTGGCACGCATGACAAATGTGTTGCCTTCCCAGTCGGCGGACACATTTTTTTTACCAACTCTAGACCATTATGGTGGATGGCTTCAAGATTGACATTTGTTTGTTCAAATTGTATGAGTGCCACGATTTGGCGGCATCCTATGCTTTGGTCAAACGAGGGGTTGCTAGAGCTCATGGCATGCCCACTCACCCTTGTTGTAAGTTGCCAAAGTGTATAATGTGTAGCAAAACTGAGTCAAACTTTTGTAATTCTTGGCTCGATCAACAATGTAGAGAAATTGGCAATCAGTCACCACAAACCACAAATTGTGCAAGATAATAGTTTGAACGTGCTACATTTTGATGGGAGGAATTTTTTTTACACACATTAATATGTACAAGAAAATTATAATGGAAACTATGTTGGGTGCAAGGATAGTCAAGTGGACAGCTCATGTACCATGCATAGGTTCTAAGTGAAAGTGATTCAAAACTATATTCTAAAAACACATTGATCTACAAAGCCAAGCAATTTATGCTGACAAACAAAATTCAAGGAAAATCCGTCCCAAGTGGTGTGCAAGTAGGTGATTTTGAACGAGTAATTGACTAAAATTTGCTTAAAACATGATAAAATTACATTAAATTGATGGTTTTCTAAATTTAGAAAATAATAATAAATGGTGCCATCAACTTTATAATGAATTCAAGGAATATGAAAAAAATCCAACTTCAAAATATTTAAGGTTATGAAATCTATGTCCGAAACCAAATTTAGTCATTTGCTTTTGAGCATCATTTGTAATGATAAGCTTTGAAGATCTCATCTTGATATTCTGTATTTGAGTATTTAAAACAAAATAGAGGTTGCTATGAAAGAAATCTTATTTAAACAACACTTTGCTACTACTTTGACCAAGAAAATTATGGTTTTAGTATACTAGAGCATTTTTTTTGGTCCACTTGACTGTGCTTGCACCATGTTCCTTGACTCCCTTTGCAACCTCTATCACAAACAACTTAATATTATGCACACTTGCCTTTACTAGCAAAGCAACTTGGATTTGCCTTGATATGCTCTCATACTATCAACTTTCTACACTCCTTTTGTGTCATGGAAGATTAACATTCCTCAGTATGCTCCCACAACTCTATGATTCATGTTGGAGCACGTTGATATCAATTGAGGCGGCATTTTAGCCCTACCCAAAGATGCTCAATTGGACTTAATTCAGGAGACTATGCAAGCCTATGAAGGACTTTAAATTTTGTGATCTCAACCATTGGCAAACATTTTTTGTTGTACTTTTGGGATCATTATCATACTAAAAAATCAAATGGGCAGGATCGAGATCATAAGCCATCACATTGTATAATAAATCTCTCTGCAAGAGGGAGCAAGCACGGTCAAGAATACAAAAAAATGCTCCCCTATACTAAAACAAGGAGGAAGAACAGTGTTGTAGGAGCTTCATGCACACTTCTACAGACTCTAGGAGAGGGATAGGGCATAAGAATGCGACTTTTTGGACATTTGTTGCGTTGCACTATACAAGGCACAAACCCGAGGAGGAGCAGATTGTCCTACTAGGTCTTTGGAGACAAAGTGGTGTGACATTAAGGCTACTATGGCCAAGTTCACTGGTTGCTATTGCACAATCAAAGATCTCGATGAGAGTGGAAAAACAGAGAACAACCGTGGAGAGAAATACAACATATAAAATTTGAATGAACCCATTTCGTTATGATTGTATTAGGGGTGCTTATATATAGGTCATGTGGAGGCCACACACGTTTGAAAATGCATGTGTCAAAACGGAGGTCGGTGGGCCAACGTAAACGAATTATGGCCTCTGGCATGGGAGAGAGGGATCCTTGAAGTTGATAATAGGGGTCGTGATTGTCTGTCCGTGCGCACATGGCCAAATAAGTCTTGGTGTCAATTTTCCACTCGTTTTTAAGGTTCATACCACTCATAAATCCTTGCTCTCATTGCTTGTTGAAACTAAGATTCTAAATATTCATCCCTCCCCCCCCCCATCTAATGATCCAAATGGAATAAGACCCATATTAAGAGACATGAAGTTGTAATTTACTTTCTCCTCTCAACAAAACAATAGTGTTACCCCCCCCCTAGGACTTCAGTTTTTTCTTGCAAAGGTTTGGAAATACGTAGAAATGGTTTCCGTGAAGTGAAAATAGCATCTCAATGCTAAGTGGGTGCCTGTGCATAGTATGAGATTCAAGTCCACATCCTTCCATCCCAAAAGTTATACTTGCTATGCTCACTTATTCTTCAAGGCGATGTGGTAAACCACTTCATAAAGGAAAACCTTGATATGAAAAAAAAGAAAGGCAAAAATCTTTGGGACCACAAAACATTATTACCGTCGAATATTGCAACATTGGATCATTACTACAACGTAACATTGTAACAATAGTGTAACAATTAAACATTGCCAACATAATATTTTATGGAGAGATGGTATCACCCAAATTACAACATGTGTTAAATCTTGGAGCGGCATGGGCAGGCATGGTAGATAATGAAAGAATCATAGGGTGAGGTACACACTAGATGTTACCTCCAATTATCAACATCATTTTCACTTTAACACTATATTCGTTAAATTGAGACTTTCTCTAGTCTCAAATTAATATATGGATCAAACAACATGAAGATGCCCGAAACTATATTGTCAACAATCTCAAATATATTATATGTTCTAATACCCCAAATCTATGATGTGCGGACATAAGCACATATGGTAGAGCACTCGACACCAACTTCATCAACAAAAACACGTTGGGTAGAGCACTCCAAACAAAATTCACCCAAAAAACATATAAAATGATTTCTATTATTAGCATGGTCAATAAAATATAGACATTGCAACATACGAAGTGCATGTAATAAATGCATATTTCTTCAATGGACAATTTAGTCCCAAACTTAATAATAAGATGAACTTCACATTTGTTTTGAAATATAGTAAATGGATATTCATCCATCCCCAAACAATATAGCATTCGTAAGTTCAACCCAAACTCTACCCCAATTTTGAAGAGCACACATATGAGTAATATATATTGCTAGAATTACATATGAAACTATAATCATGCTTACACAATCCTACCAACTCTCTCATTCAACGTGGGTTGCTTCTTGTGTGATCCGAGCAAGGTTGTCTTTTGCAAAAGTTATGTACTTTTGAGGGATGGACACTGATCCACTATGATTTTTC
Organism: Polytrichum formosum; assembly: GCA_964035585.1. Classification (NCBI taxonomy): domain Eukaryota; kingdom Viridiplantae; phylum Streptophyta; class Polytrichopsida; order Polytrichales; family Polytrichaceae; genus Polytrichum; species Polytrichum formosum. The sequence goes on from OZ037936.1 coordinate 62,546,294, forward strand.
CGTGGTTTCCATGCTATGAATATGGAATCTGTATCCACCCAAGATGGACCGTGCTCAGAATCCACCTTCCACCGAAAATTATGGTTTGTATCCCAGCCTGTATAATGCCGAATCACATCTTCGTTCCGTGCTGCCGGTCTGTAGTACTCCACTTGTATTTGTCGAAAATGAGGGCTGGAAGTTGCAAAATTTGGTTTAGACAAAGCTCTTGCCACCCACACTGGCTTCGCATATGTCTCATCTCCAGGACGCAAAATGAGCATATAACCTTCATGACAATCCACCGCAATGCGGAATGAAGGTGGGGGACGTTGACTAGCAGGCCCAACGTAATGGTCGTCCACATCAAACTCCTCACGAACCTCTCCATTTTCCAAAAGGCAAGCCTCCGAAGCTTGTACTTCGACACGAGTTTGTGGCCAAAACCCGTGCCTCAATGTATGAGGGCTATCTTGGTGTAGGTCTGACAAGGCGGCACGAACACGTGTCCAATAATGTATCCAACTCCCGTAACGATGCCAACATGATCCACCAACATCCGCTATCTTCAAACTCTCCCAATATTGTATGAAGCCTGATATACCTTTCAAAATATCCTCCAAATTCTTCATGGGTATTGGCTTGCAAGGCCTGAGCTCTCCATCCGGTAACATCGTCTTTCCATCCGCATCCACGCGCCACACAAGGAGACCTTCCGGCGGGCTCCAGTCTTGTGTCGTGCACAACAACTTGTATTGCATGGCGGGTACACCATCGTCACGCATGTAGAAGCGGAATTGTTGTGCCTTCGTATGCCCGATCAATCGGTGAGCTCCGCTTCGAATAAATGGTTCTATAAATGCCTTAAAGTCAGGCACCTCCTCAATCATATGGGGGATGACGGGAACGTTCTCCAAATCCATGTACGACTTCATCAATAAGGGGATTGTTGGAAAATCCTCCTCCCTCAACTTCATGCTCCACCGCCCAAAAGATGCATCAATATCATCGTGCGTGTGGCCTACCAGTAGGAAGGACACAAAAACCTCCTTGAAAATGCCTTTCACAACCAACAACGACCAATATGCAAATACATATCTACTTTTATTGTCCTTGGCACAATTGTCCAATTGGACACGCAAAGTGGGCGGCAACTTCTTGGCAATCACGGGTTCACTGGGTGGCTCTGGCAACGAATGCAAGCATACATCTTTTCCATCCAACACCGCTTCATATAAAGGTGTTGAACCCGTATTTTCAAATAACAATCCTGAAGAATAGGCCGGCGGTTTCTCCAAATCACGTAAAAGCCTTGCGAATGACCCTATCGTGTGGTTTGAATCCGCTGGATACAAATCAAGAGCATAATGAGCAAACTTGACATCCCCATGTCCATGTGCAATCATTCCTGCAATGCCAACCCAATGTGATTAGTATCTATGAATAAATAAACCAATTTGAGGGAATCCATGTTCTCAAGCACATCACGTAATAAAACACCACAACATTTAGGGTATGCGATGACATTGTTTCCAAATTCACCTGTAACCGATACAGGCAGCTTAAAAAGTCCATCCGTGGCCTTGATTCGATTTGCAAAACATGGGGAGGCTATTTTGGCATGATCCATTTTGTCATGGATGACCGTAAAAACCTCCAAGGGTCTGGAGATGGACAAAGCTCTATTTGTGTAGTAATCATTACGGTGTGCCTCTTGCATGTTTACATGCTTGAAATAGTTCAATTGATGTGCCGCATATGAATCGGTGCCCATCGTGTGTGCATCGCGAAGGCGCTTCAACTTCTCGCAATTAGAGCAACGGGCAAATTTGTCCCCTCGTCTTTTTGTAATGTATTCGCTAAAGTTTGCTTTCTTGATTGCACTCAATTTTGACAATGAAATAGGCTCCAAACCGACCTTCTCGCCAACTGCATTCACGTCCAACAATATGTCTTTCCATTTTGTGCCTGTGGGAAGAACTTTCTCCACAACCTTTTCCCCGGTTGTGAGTGTGCGTGTTTTGTGTGGCATTGCATCGGCAAGGGGGACAATGATGGTCGCCAGAGTGGCCGTTGCTTGCCTTGTTGCTTCCCTGGGTTTCTTTAAACCCACGTTCCCATGGTGACGGGAACGGCGGCCTTCCTTGGCATAAGCAGCTTGTCTATAAAAGTCCGCTTTTGACACACCGTGAATGGTGTACCATGCCTTACAACACACGTCTATGCTTTCAATGGTGATGACCTTGCGACCCGTCCCATTCACATGTATCGCCCTATGGACATCAAGTTTTTTGGTGGATCTTAGACGGAAATCTCCAAGCCACATTTCTTCGCGGATGGCCTTCAATTTATCCCTTGGAAACAATTGGCAACAACGATGCACACCAACGACGCTACCGTGTGAGCGGTGGGACGCGAGCGGTGAGCGGTGAGCAGAAAATCTGCTCACGGTGAGCAGAAAAAAGTCAACGCTTTCCAATTATAGTAATAAAATTTCCAAATTTAGAAAATATAAATAGAAAAAATCGTGGGACCTCTTTTTTTAGTAAAAATGATGGACTTATTTCCGTGCAAATTTTGAGGGCTTTCAGGACAGAGACTTGGTTTTAGGGTACCTTTCAGAGAGACTAATTGACATGATTTACTTAAACCAGGGAACTTTTGACTGTCCATATTATGGTGAGAGCTGGTTAATCATAGGCTATGGTCACAACGTAAAAGAAAATTCTAAGTAAAAAAATTCAAACATTCAAGCATTCAAGCAAAGTAGCAAAACTCGTACCATTCAATAACATCTAAAACTACTGTTGGAAGGAGAGACCCATAAATATTTAGAAACCTTTATACATATTTAAAAACGAATACAATTCACATCATGTAGATAATGATAGGTCTGATATATCAGCGATATTTTCGGAAACGTGCACTCATACTATAGTATACTCAACGCAATAATACTTAGCGACAACTTATAAATAAGGGGGGGCAGCCTAGCTCCTATAGGTATCCACGCTAAGGTCCCACATGCTTCATGATGCCACTTTCGAGGAGGTGCTTCACTTCATTGATACTAAGGCTCGGAGCATGGATGAAAGTGTCTTGGTATTGATCCAAGTTGCAGGTCACACGGAAGATGAAGTACAAGTGCTTGCAGTTCACCCAAGGGCGCCGCTTCCCAAGTGCTCTTGCTGACATCTCCACGAAATCCGGGCACGTGCACGACGGGAAGGTGTTGATAGTGATACGGTACTCTTCAACCTTAGCCTTCTTTCGGGATTGGAACAGAATGATGCACTCGATCCCTAGGTGAGGTATCATTGTGACGGAGGTGATTTGACCGTCGACGTTGAGGGTTGACTCCCATTTGTTGCGTTGTTGGATGCATGGTCCGTTGTTACTGCGCCGGATCTTTTTTCCAAACCTCAGCGTAGGGTATTGATCGGCTTGGGCCGGGGTAGGGAGTTCGGCCATGGATGAAGCAACATTGGAGGAGTCGCCGAAGAGTCTTCTGGGTGACACATTTTGACGCTGCTGAAGTTGGAATCCCCCTTCTTCAAGGGCCAGAACCTCCTGGAGAGTGAGGTTTGTCCCAGTGAGGACAGGCCAGACGTCCGGGACATCTGGACGGTGCTGCATCCACTTCCTCCTAGTGCCTTTGACACATCTCTCAATGTCGTCGTTGCAGAAGGAGAACTGTGTCAAGAATTCCTTGTTCTTCTTATAGTCGCGCATGTAGCCGGTGTACGTAGGAGCTGGAGTACTTTTACCATGCCGAACGATCTTCTGGGTGCACTTGGTCTTTGTGCGAGCTTGCATGGCGAAGCAGGCCTTGGCGGAAGTCTTGGGCAGTCTAGAAATGTGCCACTTGGAGACATCGCAGTGGGTCTCCTGAATGTTATTGACGTGGGTGACCCGTTGTGGAATCGATTTCTTAGGAGATTGTGTGAGGGGCAGGTATGATGGTGTGGCGGAATCAGTGCGTGCCTTGGTTGACCTAGTGCTCACTCGTGGATGAGAGAAGCTGACCTTGTCGGGTCTATGTGAATCTTGATCAGAACCAGGGGGCATATCAAGTTTGCGCTTGGTGGTGCCAAAGACCTCCTCTCCTTCGAGTTGGGGTTTGCAGGTGCACCAATGCTCTGCTCCAGGCATGTGCTCGAGGGCTGCAACAATTCTCTTGGCGTCACCGGATCGTTGTGCAGCACGAAGGCGGAGTTCTTCTTTTCCTGGGCCAGTGCCAGACCGTTCACCCTTCAAGTAGGCGTACCCGACATACCCCCCCCTGGCCTCAAATCACAAATCACGCCCCTTACAAGCCTCACCCTTCAAAGAATTCTCAAAGAATTAAGCTATATGGCCTTAAATCAGACCAATTATAAGCCTGCCCCAATCTTAGAAATCAAAAAATAAAGCTATATGGCCTCTTTTCAGACCCCTTACAAACATGCCAGAATCCAACAAATTACAAAATGTAAACATATGTGAGGTCCCGAGTTGAGAACCTAAGGGCCTGTCGGATCCGACATACCCCCCCCTTGCCCCAAATCACAAATCACACCCCTTACAAGCCTGCCCCAATCTTAGAAATCAGAGATTAAAGCTATATGGCCTCTTTTCAGACCCCTTACAAGCATGCCCCTTCAGAGAATTCTCAAATAATTAAGCTATATGGTCTCAAATCAGGACCCCTTATAAGCCTACCCCAATCTTAGAAAATCAAAAATAAAGCTATATGGCTTATTTTCAGACCCCTTAAAGGCACTCCCAAAACCCGAAAATCAAAAATCTAAACCTACATGGCCTCAAATCATACCCCCAACAAGCATACCCCTTACGAGAATGTTTAAAAAGCTAAAGCTACACAACCTCAAATCAGACCCCTTACAAGCCTGCCCCAATCTTAGAATTCAAAAATTAAAGCTATGTGGCCTCTTTTCAGACCCCTTACAAGCATGCCCCTTCAGAGAATTCTCAAATAATTTAGCTATATGGCTTGAAATCAGAACCCCTTATAAGCCTGCACCAATCTTAAAAATCAAAAACTAAAGATATATGGCCTCAAATCAGACCCCTTAAGAGCATGCCCGAATCCAACAAATTACAAAATGTAAACATATGTGAGGACCCGAGTACTGAAACTAAGGTTCTGTCGGATCCGACAAACCCCCCCCCCTTGCCTCAAATCTCAAATCACACCCCTTACAAGACTCACCCTTCAAAGAATTCCCAAATATTAAAGATATATGGCCTCAAATCAGACCACTTATAACCCTGCCCCAATCTTAGAAAACAAAAAATAAAGCTATGTGGCCTCTTTTCAGACCCCTTACAATCATGCTGAAAACAGATATATCTGCTGAAACAGAGGAGAAGCAGTCAAAAGACTTGCAAACATAAAAGCAGTCAAATCAGACCCCTAACAAGCATACTCCACTCCGAGAATTCTCAAAAATTAAAGCTAGATGGCCTCATATCAGGCCCCTCACAAGCATGCCCGAATCTAAAAAATCAAAAATCTAAACCTTCATGGCCTCCAATCAGACCCCTAAGAAGCCTGCCCCTTCAGAGAATTCTCAAAAATTGAAGCTATATGGCCTTAAATCAGACCCCTTACAAGAGTGCCCGAATCTCATAAATCACAAATCAAAGCTATATGGCCTCAAATTGGACCCCTCACAAGCATGCCTCAATCCCAGAAAACACAATCCTAAGCCTACATGGCCCCATATTAGGCCACATAGAGGCTCGGCCAAATCTCAAAAATCACAAAATTATAACAATTGTGAGGTCCCGACATGTGAGCCCAAGGGCCTGTCGGATCCGACATCCCCCCCTTGCCTCAAATCAGACCCTTAACTACCCCTTACAAGGATGCCCCTCTACCAGAATTCAGAAATCTAAACCTACATGGCCGCCAATTAGACCCCTAACAAGCATACCCCACTCCGAGAATTCTCAAAAATTGAAGCTATATGGCCTTAAATCAGACCCATTACAAGAGTGCCCGAATCTCATAAATAAAAAATCAAAGCTATATGGCCTCAAATTGGACCCCTTACAAGCATGCCTCAATCCCACAAATCACAATCCTAAGCCTACATGGCCTCATATTAGGCCCCATAGAGGCACGGCCAAATCTCAAAAATGCACAAACTTATAACAAATGTGAGGTCCCGAGATGTGAGCCCAAGGGCCTGTCGGATCCGACACCCCCCCCTTGCCTCATATCAGACCCCTAACAAAGCCTGCCCCTATCTTAGAAATCAAAAAATATAGCTATAAGACCTCTTTTCGGACCCCTAAAAGGTACGCCAAATAGCCAATAATAAGAGAATTAATATATATGTGAGGTCCCGATCTATCAACAAAGGGGCCTGTCGGATCCGACAGTTCCCCTTTGCTTCAAATTAGACCCCTTACTACCATACAATAATCCCAGAATTCGTAGAAATAAACCCCAATGGCCTCACATCAGACCCCTTACTGACACGCCCATATATTAAAAATGCAAAAATTAAAACATTTGTGAGGTCCCGAGCTTTCAACCCACGGGCATGTCGGATCCGACAGACCCCCCTTCCCCCAACTGAAACCTCTAGCAAGCCTGCCTTAAACTTGGAAATCAAAAAAATAAAGCTTTATGGCATCTTCTCGGACCCCTTAGAAGCATACCCCACGTTCAGAAATCAAAAGTCTACACCTACATGGCCTCACATCGGGACCCTTACAAGGATGCCCCAATCCCAGAAATCACAATCCTAAGCCTATATGGCCCCATATTAGGCCACATAGAGGCTCGGCCAAATCTCAAAAATCACAAAATTATAACAATTGTGAGGTCCCGACATGTGAGCCCAAGGGCCTGTCGGATCCGACATCCCCCCCTTGCCTCAAATCAGACCCCTAACAAAGCCTGCCCCTATCTTAGAAATCAAAAATATAGCTATAAGACCTCTTTTCGGACCCCTAAAGGTACGCCAAATAGCCAATAATCAGAGAATTAATATATATGTGAGGTCCCGATCTATCAACAAAGGGGCCTGTCGGATCCGACAGTTCCCCTTTGCTTCAAATTAGACCCCTTACTACCATACAATAATCCCAGAATTCGTAGAAATAAATCTCAATGGCCTCACATCAGACCCCTTACTGACACGCCCATATATTAAAAATGCAAAAATTAAAACATTTGTGAGGTCCCGAGCTTTCAACCCAAGGGCATGTCGGATGCGACAGACCCCCCTTCCCCCAACTGAAACCTCTAGCAAGCCTGCCTTAAACTTAGAAATCAAAAAAATAAAGCTTTATGGCATCTTCTCGGACCCCTTAGAAGCATACCCCACGTTCATAAATCAAAAGTCTACACCTACATGGCCTCACATCGGGACCCTTACAAGGATGCCCCAATCCCAGAAATCACAATCCTAAGCCTACATGGCCCCATATTAGGCCACATAGAGGCTCGGCCAAATCTCAAAAATCACAAAATTATAACAATTGTGAGGTCCCGACATGTGAGCCCAAGCGCCTGTCGGATCCGACAACCCCCCCTTGCTTCAAATTAGACCTCTACCTACAAGACCCCAATCCCAAAACTCCCAAAATTTCAACCTAAATGGCCTCAAAGCAGAGCCTCCCGAATCTCAAAATTCTGAAATTTATACCAAATGTGAGGTCCCCAGTTGTGAACCAAAGGGCCTGTCGGATCCGACAACCCGCCCCGGGCTAGATCACATCTTCATTTGGTTGGGCCCCACCCCTCCCACGCCTCCTTAACTGCCCAATCTCCCTACCCGCACCGGCATGGGAACTCCTCCTCGTTGGGAACCAATGTGACAATACTTGGTCAAAATTACAAATATTCAAGTTGACATCACTTTCATTATTCCCAAGTTAATTGATGGAGTTCCTTCACATGCCAAAGGAGCTTAATGGCTTAAGTAACCGGGTATTGTCACATTGGTTCCCCACGGGGAAGAGTTCCCATGCAGGTGTGGGCAGGAAGACCGGGCAATGAAGGAGGCGTGGGAGGGGTGGGACCCAGCCGAATGAAGATGTGATCTAGCCCGGGGCCTACAACCCCCCCTTGCCTCAAATCAGACCTCTACCTACAAGACCCCAATCCCAAAACTCCCAAAATTTCAACCTAAATGGCCTCAAAGCAGAGCCTCCCGAATCTCAAAATTCTAAAATTTATACCAAATGTGAGGTCCCGAGATGTGAGCCCAAGGGCATGTCGGATCCGACAACCCCCCCTTGCCTCAAATCAGACCTCTACCTACAAGACCCCAATCCCAAAACTCCCAAAATTTCAACCTGAATGGCCTCAAAGCAGAGCCTCCCGAATCTCAAAATTCTGAAATTTATACCAAATGTGAGGTCCCCAGTTGTGAGCCCAAGGGCCTGTCGGATCCGACAACCCCCCCTTGCCTCAAATCAGACCTCTACCTACAAGACCCCAATCCCAAAACTCCCAAAATTTCAACCTGAATGGCCTCAAAGCAGAGCCTCCCGAATCTCAAAATTCTGAAATTTATACCAAATGTGAGGTCCCCAGTTGTGAACCAAAGGGCCTGTCGGATCCGACAACCCCCCTTGCCTCAAATCAGACCTCTACCTAAAAGACCCCAATCCCAAAACTCCCAAAATTTCAACCTAAATGGCCTCAAAGCAGAGCCTCCCGAATCTCAAAATTCTGAAATTTATACCAAATGTGAGGTCCCGAGATGTGAGCCCAAGGGCCTGTCGGATCCGACAACCCCCCCTTGCCTCAAATCAGACCTCTACCTAAAAGACCCCAATCCCAAAACTCCCAAAATTTCAACCTGAATGGCCTCAAAGCAGAGCCTCCCGAATCTCAAAATTCTAAAATTTATACCAAATGTGAGGTCCCGAGATGTGAGCCCAAGGGCATGTCGGATCCGACAACCCCCCCGTTGCTTCAAATCAGACCTCTACCTACAAGACCCCAGTCCCAAAACTCCCAAAATTTCAACCTGAATGGCCTCAAAGCAGAGCCTCCCGAATCTCAAAATTCTGAAATTTATACCAAATGTGAGGTCCCGAGATGTGAGCCCAAGGGCCTGTCGGATCCGACAACCCCCCCTTGCCTCAAATCAGACCTCTACCTACAAGACCCCAATCCCAAAACTCCCAAAATTTCAACCTAAATGGCCTCAAAGCAGAGCCTCCCGAATCTCAAAATTCTGAAATTTATACCAAATGTGAGGTCCCGAGATGTGAGCCCAAGGGCCTGTCGGATCCGACAACCCCCCCTTGCCTCAAATCAGACCTCTACCTACAAGACCCCAATCCCAAAACTCCCAAAATTTCAACCTAAATGGCCTCAAAGCAGAGCCTCCCGAATCTCAAAATTCTGAAATTTATACCAAATGTGAGGTCCCGAGATGTGAGCCCAAGGGCATGTCGGATCCGACAACCCCCCCTTGCCTCAAATCAGACCTCTACCTACAAGACCCCAATCCCAAAACTCCCAAAATTTCAACCTGAATGGCCTCAAAGCAGAGCCTCCCGAATCTCAAAATTCTGAAATTTATACCAAATGTGAGGTCCCCAGTTGTGAACCAAAGGGCCTGTCGGATCCGACAACCCCCCTTGCTTCAAATCAGACCTCTACCTAAAAGACCCCAATCCCAAAACTCCCAAAATTTCAACCTAAATGGCCTCAAAGCAGAGCCTCCCGAATCTCAAAATTCTGAAATTTATACCAAATGTGAGGTCCCGAGATGTGAGCCCAAGGGCCTGTCGGATCCGACAACCCCCCCTTGCCTCAAATCAGACCTCTACCTAAAAGACCCCAATCCCAAAACTCCCAAAATTTCAACCTGAATGGCCTCAAAGCAGAGCCTCCCGAATCTCAAAATTCTGAAATTTATACCAAATGTGAGGTCCCGAGATGTGAGCCCAAGGGCCTGTCGGATCCGACAACCCCCCCTTGCCTCAAATCAGACCTCTACCTACAAGACCCCAATCCCAAAACTCCCAAAATTTCAACCTGAATGGCCTCAAAGCAGAGCCTCCCGAATCTCAAAATTCTGAAATTTATACCAAATGTGAGGTCCCCAGTTGTGAACCAAAGGGCCTGTCGGATCCGACAACCCCCCTTGCCTCAAATCAGACCTCTACCTAAAAGACCCCAATCCCAAAACTCCCAAAATTTCAACCTAAATGGCCTCAAAGCAGAGCCTCCCGAATCTCAAAATTCTGAAATTTATACCAAATGTGAGGTCCCGAGATGTGAGCCCAAGGGCCTGTCGGATCCGACAACCCCCGCTTGCCTCAAATCAGACCTCTACCTAAAAGACCCCAATCCCAAAACTCCCAAAATTTCAACCTAAATGGCCTCAAAGCAGAGCCTCCCGAATCTCAAAATTCTGAAATTTATACCAAATGTGAGGTCCCGAGATGTGAGCCCAAGGGCCTGTCGGATCCGACAACCCCCGCTTGCCTCAAATCAGACCTCTACCTACAAGACCCCAATCCCAAAACTCCCAAAATTTCAACCTAAATGGCCTCAAAGCAGAGCCTCCCGAATCTCAAAATTCTGAAATTTATACCAAATGTGAGGTCCCGAGATGTGAGCCCAAGGGCCTGTCGGATCCGACAACCCCCGCTTGCCTCAAATCAGACCTCTACCTACAAGACCCCAATCCCAAAACTCCAAAAATTTCAACCTAAATGGCCTCAAAGCAGAGCCTCCCGAATCTCAAAATTCTGAAATTTATACCAAATGTGAGGTCCCGAGATGTGAGCCCAAGGGCCTGTCGGATCCGACAACCCCCGCTTGCCTCAAATCAGACCTCTACCTACAAGACCCCAATCCCAAAACTCCCAAAATTTCAACCTAAATGGCCTCAAAGCAGAGCCTCCCGAATCTCAAAATTCTGAAATGTATACCAAATGTGAGGTCCCCAGTTGTGAACCAAAGGGCCTGTCGGATCCGACAACCCCCCCTTGCCTCAAATCAGACCTCTACCTACAAGACCCCAATCCCAAAACTCCCAAAATTTCAACCTAAATGGCCTCAAAGCAGAGCCTCCCGAATCTCAAAATTCTGAAATGTATACCAAATGTGAGGTCCCCAGTTGTGAACCAAAGGGCCTGTCGGATCCGACAACCCCCCCTTGCCTCAAATCAGACCTCTACCTACAAGACCCCAATCCCAAAACTCCCAAAATTTCAACCTAAATGGCCTCAAAGCAGAGCCTCCCGAATCTCAAAATTCTGAAATTTATACCAAATGTGAGGTCCCGAGATGTGAGCCCAAGGGCCTGTCGGATCCGACAACCCCCGCTTGCCTCAAATCAGACCTCTACCTACAAGACCCCAATCCCAAAACTCCAAAAATTTCAACCTAAATGGCCTCAAAGCAGAGCCTCCCGAATCTCAAAATTCTGAAATTTATACCAAATGTGAGGTCCCGAGATGTGAGCCCAAGGGCCTGTCGGATCCGACAACCCCCGCTTGCCTCAAATCAGACCTCTACCTACAAGACCCCAATCCCAAAACTCCCAAAATTTCAACCTAAATGGCCTCAAAGCAGAGCCTCCCGAATCTCAAAATTCTGAAATGTATACCAAATGTGAGGTCCCCAGTTGTGAACCAAAGGGCCTGTCGGATCCGACAACCCCCCCTTGCCTCAAATCAGACCTCTACCTACAAGACCCCAATCCCAAAACTCCCAAAATTTCAACCTAAATGGCCTCAAAGCAGAGCCTCCCGAATCTCAAAATTCTGAAATGTATACCAAATGTGAGGTCCCCAGTTGTGAACCAAAGGGCCTGTCGGATCCGACAACCCCCCCTTGCCTCAAATCAGACCTCTACCTACAAGACCCCAATCCCAAAACTCCCAAAATTTCAACCTAAATGGCCTCAAAGCAGAGCCTCCCGAATCTCAAAATTCTGAAATTTATACCAAATGTGAGGTCCCGAGATGTGAGCCCAAGGGCCTGTCGGATCCGACAACCCCCGCTTGCCTCAAATCAGACCTCTACCTACAAGACCCCAATCCCAAAACTCCCAAAATTTCAACCTAAATGGCCTCAAAGCAGAGCCTCCCGAATCTCAAAATTCTGAAATTTATACCAAATGTGAGGTCCCCAGTTGTGAACCAAAGGGCCTGTCGGATCCGACAACCCCCCCTTGCCTCAAATCAGACCTCTACCTACAAGACCCCAATCCCAAAACTCCCAAAATTTCAACCTAAATGGCCTCAAAGCAGAGCCTCCCGAATCTCAAAATTCTGAAATTTATACCAAATGTGAGGTCCCGAGATGTGAGCCCAAGGGCCTGTCGGATCCGACAACCCCCGCTTGCCTCAAATCAGACCTCTACCTACAAGACCCCAATCCCAAAACTCCAAAAATTTCAACCTAAATGGCCTCAAAGCAGAGCCTCCCGAATCTCAAAATTCTGAAATTTATACCAAATGTGAGGTCCCGAGATGTGAGCCCAAGGGCCTGTCGGATCCGACAACCCCCGCTTGCCTCAAATCAGACCTCTACCTACAAGACCCCAATCCCAAAACTCCCAAAATTTCAACCTAAATGGCCTCAAAGCAGAGCCTCCCGAATCTCAAAATTCTGAAATGTATACCAAATGTGAGGTCCCCAGTTGTGAACCAAAGGGCCTGTCGGATCCGACAACCCCCCCTTGCCTCAAATCAGACCTCTACCTACAAGACCCCAATCCCAAAACTCCCAAAATTTCAACCTAAATGGCCTCAAAGCAGAGCCTCCCGAATCTCAAAATTCTGAAATGTATACCAAATGTGAGGTCCCCAGTTGTGAACCAAAGGGCCTGTCGGATCCGACAACCCCCCCTTGCCTCAAATCAGACCTCTACCTACAAGACCCCAATCCCAAAACTCCCAAAATTTCAACCTAAATGGCCTCAAAGCAGAGCCTCCCGAATCTCAAAATTCTGAAATTTATACCAAATGTGAGGTCCCGAGATGTGAGCCCAAGGGCCTGTCGGATCCGACAACCCCCGCTTGCCTCAAATCAGACCTCTACCTACAAGACCCCAATCCCAAAACTCCCAAAATTTCAACCTAAATGGCCTCAAAGCAGAGCCTCCCGAATCTCAAAATTCTGAAATTTATACCAAATGTGAGGTCCCCAGTTGTGAACCAAAGGGCCTGTCGGATCCGACAACCCCCCCTTGCCTCAAATCAGACCTCTACCTACAAGACCCCAATCCCAAAACTCCCAAAATTTCAACCTCAATGGCCTCAAAGCAGAGCCTTCATAAGCATACCCCACTACTTGAATTCAGAAATCTAAACCTACATGGCATCTTACTAGGCCCCTCTCAGGCACTCCCCAATCTCAAAAATCTGAAATTTATACCAAATGTGAGGTCCCCAGTTCTGAACCAAAGGGCCTGTCGGATCCGATAGCCCCCCCCCCCCCGCGTCACTGATGCGCTGTGAACGGGCCTTGTGTGGTCGCGGGCATGGTGGATCCGGGCCGTTGATCCACCAAGGCCCATCCAAGGGCCTTAGTGGTCCTAGGTGGCGGGGGGTGGTGGGTGGTGCTTGCCACCAAGGTGGGTGGGGGCGGGGGTGGTGTTTGCCACCAAGGCGGGGTGGGGCTGTGGGCCTCATGTCTTTTTTCGGGGAGGCCAGCTTTAGGGTCTTGTCGGGGCTAGGTGGCTAAGCGGGCTCGGTGGCTAGGCGGATTAGGCAGCTAGATAGGCTTATTTTCTAAGTGGCTTGGCCTACTTACTAAATAACTATTTGGTTAGGCTTACTTAATAGGTGGCTAGGCCCACTTACTAAATAACTAGTTGCTTAGGCTTACTTACTACGTGGCTAGGCCCACTTACTAAATAACTAGTTGTTTAGGCTTACTTACTAGCCACCTAGTAAGCAAGCCTAGTGGCTAGTAAGTAAGTAAGCAAGCCTAGTGGCTAGTAAGTAAGTAAGTAAGTAAGTAAGTAAGTAAGTAAGTAAGCAAGCCTAGTGGCTAGTAAGTAAGCCTAAGCAACTAGTTATTTAGTAAGTGGGCCTAGCCACCTAGTAAGTAAGCCTAAACAACTAGTTATTTAGTAAGTGGGCCTAGCCACGTAGTAAGTAAGCCTAAGCAACTAGTTATTTAGTAAGTGGGCCTAGCCACCTATTAAGTAAGCCTAACCAAGTAGTTATTTAGTAAGTAGGCCAAGCCACTTAGAAAATAAGCCTACCTAGCTGCCTAATCCGCCTAGCCACCGAGCCCGCTTAGCCACCTAGCCCCGACAAGACCCTAAAGCTGGCCTCCCCGAAAAAAGACATGAGGCCCACGGTCCCACCCCGCCTTGGTGGCAAACACCACCCCCGCCCCCACCCACCTTGGTGGCAAGCACCACCCCCCGCCCCCCGCCACCTAGGACCACTAAGGCCCTTGGATGGGCCTTGGTGGATCAACGGCCCGGATCCACCATGCCCGCGACCACACAAGGCCCGTTCACAGCGCCTCAGTGACGCGCGGGGGGGGGGGGGGCTGTCGGATCCGACAGGCCCTTTGGTTCAGAACTGGGGACCTCACATTTGGTATAAATTTCAGATTTTTGAGATTGGGGAGTGCCTGAGAGGGGCCTAGTAAGATGCCATGTAGGTTTAGATTTCTGAATTCAAGTAGTGGGGTATGCTTATGAAGGCTCTGATTTGAGGCCATTTAGGTTGAAATTTTGGGAATTTTAGGATTGGGGTCTTGTAGTTAGAGGTCTGATTTGAGGCAAGGGGGGGGGTGTCGGATCCGACAGGCCCTTTGATCCAGAATTGGGGACCTCAGATTTGGTATAAATTTCAGATTTTTGAGATTGGGGAGTGCCTGAGAGGGGTCCGATTTGTCTCCATGTAGGCTTAGGATTGTGATTTCTGGGATTGGGGCATCCTTGTAAGGGTCCCGATGTGAGGCCATGTAGGTGTAGACTTTTGATTTCTGAACGTGGGGTATGCTTCTAAGGGGTCCGAGAAGATGCCATAAAGCTTTATTTTTTTGATTTCCAAGTTTAAGGCAGGCTTGCTAGAGGTTTCAGTTGGGGGAAGGGGGGTCTGTCGGATCCGACATGCCCGTGGGTTGAAAGCTCGGGACCTCACAAATGTTTTAATTTTTGCATTTTTAATATATGGGCGTGTCAGTAAGGGGTCTGATGTGAGGCCATTGGGGTTTATTTCTACGAATTCTGGGATTATTGTATGGTAGTAAGGGGTCTAATTTGAAGCAAAGGGGAACTGTCGGATCCGACAGGCCCCTTTGTTGATAGATCGGGACCTCACATATATATTAATTCTCTTATTATTGGCTATTTGGCGTACCTTTTAGGGGTCCGAAAAGAGGTCTTATAGCTATATTTTTTGATTTCTAAGATAGGGGCAGGCTTTGTTAGGGGTCTGATATGAGGCAAGGGGGGGGTGTCGGATCCGACAGGCCCTTGGGCTCACATCTCGGGACCTCACATTTGTTATAAGTTTGTGCATTTTTGAGATTTGGCCGTGCCTCTATGGGGCCTAATATGAGGCCATGTAGGCTTAGGATTGTGATTTGTGGGATTGAGGCATGCTTGTAAGGGGTCCAATTTGAGGCCATATAGCTTTGATTTTTTATTTATGAGATTCGGGCACTCTTGTAATGGGTCTGATTTAAGGCCATATAGCTTCAATTTTTGAGAATTCTCGGAGTGGGGTATGCTTGTTAGGGGTCTAATTGGCGGCCATGTAGGTTTAGATTTCTGAATTCTGGTAGAGGGGCATCCTTGTAAGGGGTAGTTAAGGGTCTGATTTGAGGCAAGGGGGGGATGTCGGATCCGACAGGCCCTTGGGCTCACATGTCGGGACCTCACAATTGTTATAATTTTGTGATTTTTGAGATTTGGCCGAGCCTCTATGTGGCCTAATATGGGGCCATGTAGGCTTAGGATTGTGTTTTCTGGGATTGAGGCATGCTTGTGAGGGGTCCAATTTGAGGCCATATAGCTTTGATTTGTGATTTATGAGATTCGGGCACTCTTGTAAGGGGTCTGATTTAAGGCCATATAGCTTCAATTTTTGAGAATTCTCTGAAGGGGCAGGCTTCTTAGGGGTCTGATTGGAGGCCATGAAGGTTTAGATTTTTGATTTTTTAGATTCGGGCATGCTTGTGAGGGGCCTGATATGAGGCCATCTAGCTTTAATTTTTGAGAATTCTCGGAGTGGAGTATGCTTGTTAGGGGTCTGATTTGACTGCTTTTATGTTTGCAAGTCTTTTGACTGCTTCTCCTCTGTTTCAGCAGATATATCTGTTTTCAGCATGATTGTAAGGGGTCTGAAAAGAGGCCACATAGCTTTATTTTTTGTTTTCTAAGATTGGGGCAGGGTTATAAGTGGTCTGATTTGAGGCCATATATCTTTAATATTTGGGAATTCTTTGAAGGGTGAGTCTTGTAAGGGGTGTGATTTGAGATTTGAGGCAAGGGGGGGGGGGGTTTGTCGGATCCGACAGAACCTTAGTTTCAGTACTCGGGTCCTCACATATGTTTACATTTTGTAATTTGTTGGATTCGGGCATGCTCTTAAGGGGTCTGATTTGAGGCCATATATCTTTAGTTTTTGATTTTTAAGATTGGTGCAGGCTTATAAGGGGTTCTGATTTCAAGCCATATAGCTAAATTATTTGAGAATTCTCTGAAGGGGCATGCTTGTAAGGGGTCTGAAAAGAGGCCACATAGCTTTAATTTTTGAATTCTAAGATTGGGGCAGGCTTGTAAGGGGTCTGATTTGAGGTTGTGTAGCTTTAGCTTTTTAAACATTCTCGTAAGGGGTATGCTTGTTGGGGGTATGATTTGAGGCCATGTAGGTTTAGATTTTTGATTTTCGGGTTTTGGGAGTGCCTTTAAGGGGTCTGAAAATAAGCCATATAGCTTTATTTTTGATTTTCTAAGATTGGGGTAGGCTTATAAGGGGTCCTGATTTGAGACCATATAGCTTAATTATTTGAGAATTCTCTGAAGGGGCATGCTTGTAAGGGGTCTGAAAAGAGGCCATATAGCTTTAATCTCTGATTTCTAAGATTGGGGCAGGCTTGTAAGGGGTGTGATTTGTGATTTGGGGCAAGGGGGGGTATGTCGGATCCGACAGGCCCTTAGGTTCTCAACTCGGGACCTCACATATGTTTACATTTTGTAATTTGTTGGATTCTGGCATGTTTGTAAGGGGTCTGAAAAGAGGCCATATAGCTTTATTTTTTGATTTCTAAGATTGGGGCAGGCTTATAATTGGTCTGATTTAAGGCCATATAGCTTAATTCTTTGAGAATTCTTTGAAGGGTGAGGCTTGTAAGGGGCGTGATTTGTGATTTGAGGCCAGGGGGGTTATGTCGGATCCGACAGGACCTTAGTTTCAGTACTCGGGTCCTCACATATGTTTGAGCGTGCCTGTAAGGGGTCTGAAAAGAGGCCATATAGCTTCAATTTTTGTGAAATCTGATTTGGCCTCGAATTTGTTCACAGCTAGAGGATGATGCGGTCAAGGAGTTACCCGATATACTTACTGCATTGGGTGGGCTTGATGGAGACGTGGAAGTTGATTCGTTGCCGGATTACTTGGAGAAGTGGCGAATCTGCCTTTGGGATTTTGCGGATGAGATCCTGCATGACGATGGAGCTCTCCTCCTCTTTCATCCAGATGACAATGGTGACTTCAAGGAGAGCATTCAAGACCACTTTGCTGCTTTTGGCTTCACCATCTTTAAGGAGTGGTTGGGAGTCAACCGTCTTCGCCTTCATTCAGCTAAACATGTGGACAAGACCACTAACCTCTTCCAAATTGTGCTACTTGTTCGTGCCACGAAAACAATTGGATCCGACCTTGATAAGCGGCCCCGGCACTCGTCATTTCGCCTTCGTGATGCCAATGAGCTCAAGGCTCTTGGCATTGAGCTGGACATGGATGATGCCATTATGAATTATACCACAACCCCTTTCATGGATGGCTCCAAAGCTTGGCGTGGTCCCCGTGAGAAAGATATTTCTTTCATGTCCTCCTTGATCATGGCAACTACTGACATTGGGCAGGTCGTGGTTGACGTTAATGCAGGCGTTGGTATGTCCTACTTCACTTGCCATCATATCTTGGTTTTCATTTTCTACCTTTGCTTTTATTTATGTTTGCTAACCATTCCTCTGCAACAGGGACTTCTGTCCATGCATGCAGGCAACTTGGGCGCCATATCGTTGCTCTCGAGGAGGACGAGGACATCTTCAACTGTGTCCTTAAGCCACTTCAGAGTGTTAAGCATCCGGTGAAGGCTCCATCCATTGTTGTTGCTTCCACGCAGGCTTCACAAGGCACGCAGAAGAGGCCGCCGGCCTTGAAGCGATCAAGGCCAGAGTCCTCGCAGTAAGTGAGTATGATGACCTTCTAAGTTGCTTCTTTTCCTTGTCCACTCAGCTTTTACACTTTCCATCCTCTTTCTTACAATTTTCATGCTTGTTTTCAGACTTGGCCTTGGAGCAGATGTGTTTGGTACGCCTACCAAGGGATTCACTTTGCCAATCTATGCCCATGATATGGCGATGGTACTAGCGGCACAACCTTCTCCTAGCAAAGCTAGTACCCCGTCTCCACGTTATGACCCCCGTGCCTTAGACTTCTTCGATGTTCTTGCAGAGGTGGATAATGAATGCCATACCTTAGATTCCACTTCAGATGAGGGCGGCCATGAGGGGAGTATCTTTGGAAGTAGGGAATCTAGTAGTGACAACCTCATTGTTGATTGATTTTTGGTTTGATTGATTGGTATTTGGATTTATAAAGTGTGGTGTGGTTTTTAATATTCCAATTGTCTTGTTGAATGCATCTTGTCGTTGTTCTCAAATAACACTACACTTTTGTGGTCGTCAACTAGTAGACAATCTAAAGACAAGTAGCCAAACCAAATACACCTAACATTTTGATTTCTCAAGCATATCCTACCCACAAGAAAGAGGCCTCGGATCCCAGGCCTCTTTCCAAACCTCCTCCTCATGCTAGAACATACAAGAAATGGCCAAATGCAAAAACAAGTAGCCAACTCAAATATACAAAACATTTTGATTTCTCAAGCATATCCTACCCACAAAAAAGAGGCCTCGGATCCGAGGCCTCTTTCCAAACCTCCTCCTCATGCTAGAACATACAAGAAATGGCCAAATGCAAAGACAAGTAGCCAACTCAAATATACATAACATTTTGATTTTCAAGCATAAGCTACCCACAACTAAGAGGCCTCGGATCCGAGGCCTCTTCCCATAGGTCCACCATCTTCTCAACCACACTGAATTTTCCCACGGCCATAGGGACTCGTTGGTAATTTTAGGAAACTTTTGGTCCTAAAAATTAGGCACTCCATAAATATCGGCCTCATAATTCCAAAATTAAACTTGAAATATGTGCAAAATCCACGGTCATAGGGGTCCTAACTTTCGTTAAATGGAGTTTTAAATTTTGATTTTCTGCTCACGAGATCTGCTCACCGCTCACCGCTCACCGCTCACATCGTAGCATTCCTGGAGAGATAGGTTTACTTCTCGTCATCAAGAAACACTTTGTAGTAAAAGTTCTTCTTCTCTTAAGATTCTTTATGAGTTGTTGGATGTCATTATAAACTAAAGGATCAACTATCAAAGAGAAAAGTTCTCTCTCTTGAGTAAAACTCAAGAGAGTTATAATTACTATCGTCATCAAGAAACACTTGGAAGTTAAACGTGACATTGCTAAACAATCAATGATGTGTTTATGAAATTATAACTACTATATGCATACATGTCAAGTTACAATATTATAAGTAGTGACACTTGAGCTGAAAAAGGAAGACTCAAGAATATTAGATCTTCTTCATCATTATAAGATTACTATCATTTCTGTGATTGATGTTTATGAACTACGAATCTTAAGGATTCACATAACTTATTGAAAACTATATTGTTATCAAACATATTGTACACCTCTTGAAATCTTCTCTAATCTAATGGTTCTTATTATCAATGATGCCTTACATTGAGAGTGAGAATTAAGATAATGAGATTGTGTTCACTCCAATAATATATTCATATCATAAGGAGAAGAGAGGGATTGTTAATTCAAGGACCAAACATATTAATGAGGCACGGTAGTTCTCAAGCGAATATAAATTTACGTGATGTCTCACCGTGAGTCTTCTTGAGCTAAATTGCAAAGGAACGACCCACGGGGTGCATCAGCGGGCTGCCCGTAAACCAGTTTGTTAGGAGTAATCCCATAGGCGAGAGATACTTGGATCCACGAGACCATTTGTACAGAGAGTTGTTCTCCCACGCGAAATTTAACAAGCTCATTTGAGAGAGTACGTGTGTGTGTGTGTGTGTGTGTGTGTTTGTGTGTTTGTGTGTGGGGGCGCCCCCACTTTGTGTAATATATTCTTCATATGTATCTTGATTTTCACATGTTCTATCTCTCCCTCTTCCCTTTGGGTTCTGTTTTGTTTTGTTTCCATTTTGGCGCCAGCGTTTGGAGCCCTCGATTGACATCGTCAGTGACTCAAACTTGGGGAGCTTCTTCTATGAGACCGTTTATGACGCCGCTTCAACCATTGACTACTCCAAGGAGCCTATTGACGCCGGCGTCGTCGATAGCCCCCCGCCCAAGCAAATGTTCCGGCAGTCTCCGTCTCCGTCGCCACTCAAGGGCACAAAGCGCGGCTGCGTCCGGACGTCCCCCTCTCGCCCCGGCGGCGCCGTTGCACCCCGACGACGACTGGCGATGGGCGCTCGGCCTGCAAAGAGTGGACCCCTGCATGTCCCTTTGCGCGACGCTTTCCCCGTCCTATCCAACTCGGACGCGAGCGCCCCTACTGCCAAGGTGATCGCCCACAATACATTACAATCCCTCTCCCTTAAGTGGGGCGTGCAATATATATATGTTTGGGTCTTTCTCCTCAAACTAACCCGTGTTTTTTTTGGTTTTCTTTGATCACTTGCAGGTTGCGTCCAGCCCCAAACCTCCGCGGGCCAATGCGTCCATTGAGCTGGAGCGTCACTACGCCATGCGCCGATATGCCGGACAGTCTACGTTGTCGTATTCGAATTCCTCGTCTTATAATTCGGGCGGTCGACACAATCCAAAATGTGTTATGGTGGGCCCACATCCAAAACTCGGCTATAGTCGAGGGCCAGAGATTCTCATAAATGTTGAGGCGATGCGAGCTAAACAAGCGGCGGCAAAAGAAAAAGATGCGGTCTCCCAACCTAGATAGGCCATTGTAGGGCGTAGACATTGCATGTAGGCGGGATGATTTTAGGCCGCACTATCCAATGGATTTGTGCCATTAGTATGCTATTCAGTTTCTCATGCCATACATTGTATATGGTACTTGCAATAATATAAGTGTTATGGGATTACCCCTTCAATATGGTCTACGGTTTGGATTGCCCTACCTAAACCATATTCATACAAGCTCTCATATTTTGTGTGCAATAATATGAATGTTTTGAGATTACCTGTTCAATATGGTCTCAGGTTTAGATTGCCCACCCTAAACCATCACAAATATGAGTTATTAATGGGCTTCTTGGTATGAACACCCGCTTCAAAGTGTTCCAATCTTACAACTTTCTCCAATATGTGTTCCATTTATCCTTGTTCTTATTTATGTTAATGTCTCAAAATGCCCAAAAAGTCTCAATTTAACGAATATAGTGTTCTTTGCTTCAAAGCCATCCAAACCCTACTTGCAAAGTTGGTAAACCTAGGAAAATCTTCTCCCAATCTCTTTCATTATTGCCATCTTTCACAAATTATCATGATGTACATGACTGACATGACCCCAATTTATCAATGTCATCCTCAATGACTCGGTCGTATGTATGGATGGCAATAATGCAAGCAACAGTCATCATGTGCAAGGTTCAAGGACAAGCCCAAGTGTCACGTCATATCAACATTTTACTATTACCTAACATTTGTTATAATCTCTTGTGAGGCTCTTGACATGCTTGAAATTATAGTCATCTCTCGTCATCAAGAACATGACATGACATGACATGACATGGACAGTGCATGGCCTCAAATTATCAATGTCACTCTCCACTACAATAATGCAAGCAATAAGTAGCATGTGCAAGAGTCAAAGTTGGACAAGTCTATGCATTACCTTCAAATAGCATTATCCTTATCACCCATTTTTGCAATGCCCCATAAATATTAATTGGCTCAAATTTATTTTAACTTTGCTCCAAGTAATGGTCTTCCTTAAAAATGTCCCACATCATTACATTGTTGTAAAGAGGACATCGCAATAGTGTAATAAAAAAAATGAACTCAATGTAAATAATTAAAATCCGAATGGTACTTACACTTTGGTTGGTGATTGCCTCCCCCTCCCTCCAAAATTAACGTTGTTGTCCATTTGATTTTGTCATACCCTAAAAAAGAACAAGGAAATCCTCAGTATAGATACCCAAACAACATCCAAAAAATGACAATGCCATACCAACACTACTCTTAAACCATTGTACTCTACGTAATCCCTAAAGGACCGTGGGGCCAAATTTGGTTTTTTGCACATTTTTTATTTGGTGCATAGACGTTGTCTCCCCTTTGTCTCAAAGCCACATACAAATTTATATATATTAGGGGGTCAATCTTGCAAGGCTTTCCTCTTCTAGCCATAAACAAAAGTCATTTAATAATGATTTGCTAAATTTTACCTATCAAAAACATGGTGACGTTCGGATTTTTTGGACCCGTGTTTGGACATTTTGGAGGGTTTTTGGCATCGAGTCAAGTAAACATGGATAGGTCCAATTACATTTGAAACGGGCCCAAATTTTTTGAAAACAACATTGCTTGTTTCTAAATATGTGCATCATCTTATCTACCCCTTGGATTTGAGTACTTGGGAAATGTGTTTTCTATGGAATAAATTTCTCAAGTCAACCCATATTTGACATCTGCCCCAAAGCGAGCCTAGGGAACTACATTAAATAACTTCAAAAGTAACTCTTTCCTTCTTGTAGATGGGGTAAACTCATATATGGAGGTCTAGAAGGAGAAAGGTCACCTCGAAAACAATAATGCGACTATCAAGGAGGCAATACCAACCAAACACTAGATTCGAACATCCCATAGATTATTCCATCATGGGGTTTTCACACCCTGATCTCAATGGTCAAAACACTCTCAAATATTTTAGGCATAAGTTATTGGCACCCTCAATTATTTCTAATCCATGAGGACGGTTTGGGGGAAAAAAATCCTAAACTAACACCAACTTTAACATCCACAATTTAAAACATAAAATTGTTGTAAATTCTACTTTGCTCTACACATGGTCCTTCAGGGGTTAATCAATAAGTTCACTCCACAATACCTAAGACAAGCCCAAACTCGATGCCCTCTTATATACTTGGTGACTCTTTAAAGAAATTCTCTATTAGGAGTTCATTGGAGCTTCTTGTGTTGGTGCCTAATTTTGAGAAATGGGTGAATCTCCTTTCACCTATTTGAAGGTAGCCACCATGTAGCTATTTAAAGTAGAAAACTTCCATGGAAACCTTTTAAATCTCAAGATTGTTTTACATGTTTTTTAGCACATTCAACCCCCAAACTAGAGGAATTAGCATGCCATACCAACATACACATTTACACTATATATCTTCAGATGTGGGACACTTGGATGGTTGAAATTTTGTATGAACAATCCTAACCCCATGAAGATTCTCTCCGTATAGTCAAATCTACCATTAGAGGTACAAATCTTCCTAAATGAGCTAATGTATTGGAATAGACTATTTTAGACAATTTGGGTAGATTTCACTTCAACATTTAGAGGTTAAGTTGGGATGAATCTACCATTAACATGTTATGGGTAGGGTTTCACTGGACCCTTTAACATGCCACCACGTAACCTCCACACAAGATGTTCATTGCATATATTGTGACATGGTGCTCAAGGAGCATTCAAGGTACATTGTGGACCATATATGATTGCTCTTCTAAATTTGACACCTATATTTGGATGGTACATGGTAATGCACATAGTTAAGAATGCACACTAACTTAATGGACAATATGCACAATTTGATATGAAGAGGCATCCTTAGCAATAAATTAGAAATTAGAAATTAAATTAAATTAAAATTTAAAAATCTAGATGTCCTAGCTATTGAAATTTCTTGTCCATGACATTATTCAATTGAGTTTGTATGTTGGGCAGGGCTAGGAATAAGCTAGATTTTATATAGAATTATACTATATTTATACTCACAACAAAGCATGGCACTGGTGATTCAAGTTGAAAAAACTCGGGTGAAGCAATGTATTGATATTATTAGAATTGAACTCCTGATAGCAGTTGAATAATGTTATGTCGCCTCCAAATATATAATAAAACTAGTTCATGAATGATAATTATCCTCTGTAAATGTCATCAAGGGCTTGCATATCAATTGGTTTAAGAACTAATTTCCAACTGGGTTTCTAGTCATACTAAACATTCAATTTGACATGGCCTTTAAGATCCCCTAATTTGTAACAATGCCACTATTACTAGTACATCAATCATTATTTTTAATGTCACTTGCTATTTGGAGTTACACAATGCTAAATTTAATGTAATTCTTTCACCAAGTAAAGATGTTAGTGTTCTATAATGTCCAAACAACCAATTGGACCTTTTGTTAACAAAAATTGAGATATACAATAAAAAGTTATAGCATTGTGTAATTCCAAATACTAAATGACACTAGATGCAATATTTAGTACTAGTGAATTGAAGCATGTTATGTCATATTGTTTCGAATCTGCCCCCGATCCACGCTTTGCCGCATTGAATCTGCACACGCTTGAGAAATTACAATCAAAAGTCTCATCAAAGCCTCTATTGACACATAGCATTGTCATATGTTATATGCATATTTCGGAGAAATGTACACAAAACGGTCCAAGTTGTTGCAATCTAGCATTCAAAATGGCTTTCCTCATTGATGAACTTGAAGAATTAGTCCGAGAGGGCCTAATTGGGACTAACAAACTACGAATTCACGTACTGTAATCTCCTGATTAAGTATGCATCCCGTTGAAGTGCGCAATTTTTTTTGACAAAAATCAGAGTTTATATGAGTAAATTACGCAACCTACCAACTAAATGCGCACCAACGGCTCCGGTTCAAAGTGCGTACTTAAGCGGAAAATTACTGTAGTTGATCATAAAGAAAGAGGTACACTAAATATTGTATTTAGTGTCACCAATTCTATTTGTCTTGCTAGATACTGATTATAAACCGCCCCTGTAGTGTCACCAACACTAAAGTGTTTGTCAATTTCGTGTAAGATTTGGGCATTTCAGAATTATAATGTTGCAATTATTACATGTCGTTTAGGTGACACTACACAGACGGTTTACAATTAGTATTGAGCAAGACAAACACAATTGGTGACACTATACACAATATTTAGTGTACTATTCCTGGGGAGTGCACTAAAAGTTAGGATTAGGAATACACGTGAGTGCGTTTTAATAGCATACCCCCTACAATACTTGACCTTGAAATAGTTTTTAAATTAATATTTTTTAGGTGCTAAATCATTACGTATATATCTATCATTTGGTGTAAATTAGAGGACCAAAAGTTTTTAAAATCTTATTAAAAAATTATAGAAGTTTGAACTGAAATGTGTTGTTTTTCGCTTCAAAAATCAATTTAAAAATATTTACAATTGAGTATTTTTTGAAATTTATACAACAAGAACTTTAGATTGTGTTTAACAACTTCATATTATTTTAACAAAATTTAAATGATTTTTTAGTACATACATAGGGGGGTCGAAAGTACGCACTCACGTGATTCCTAGTCTTAGCTTTAAGTGCATTCCCCGAGGTACTATTGGCACTCATTAGGATCTTGACATCCCTTTTTAAATGTGCGTGCCTCTAATTTTACTGCTACAATCAAGATCTTTTGAATGAAGTTTGGATAGTTGTGAGAATTTTGTAAGATTAGTGCACAAACTATTATAGTGTATGTAATGTGCCCAAATATCATTCAAGTCACAATTTATAACTATAATCTCCATTTTTCTCTAGCAATAGTAAATGTGGTAGTTCTAGTATGATTTCAACCCCGTAATCGAATACACAATATTTAGAGTTATCCATATAGTCCAGATGTTGTTAACTGAGTCTCCAAACCATATGATATTAATGCACGACTTTCAACCTAAGAAATAAGTTCCAAACGATTCAATTCTTAGGAGTGCATGCTTTTGGATTACGATAGACCATTTCAATTGTCACTCGTTTATGATCCTTTAGGAGTTGAGGTGCTTGGTAACACTAGTTATATACGGTTAAATGTGGGTGTCATGGGGTCACTCTTTTTGATTAGTCACCAATATTTGAATGATATATCAAATTATAGATATCATTCTAGGTTTAATAGCTGACAACATTGACAAGGTTTATGTGGTCATTCAAGGAGAAAGAGATCCGTCACTTCGATCTCTTATAAATTTTGCATCTCAACTCCGACGATACCAAATCTTGGGATCACAAATTGTTTATATATATTTTTTCTTGGAATGCAATGGCAATTTCCATCCTTAAAAAAAATGGCACCTAAAAAACCAACTCATTAATCTCAAGCCAGGCCCGAGAGAGCAACAAGTAGAAGACCCACAACACGACTGAACCTAATGCATTGTCACCCGAACAATAAAAAACCAAACTCCCATAAATGCAAGTAACACAAACCAAACCAAAGGCCAAGAGCTGCCAACTCCATCTCAACGCAGTTGGAGGCACAAATCTTAAAGTTAATCTTGTTTACATCATGTCACTCCACACCATGGGTCCATGACTAGTCTATGACAATTTTTGCACCTCATAATGGCTAACCATATGACAAAATTCCTGATCTTATCCAACATACATAATTATCCGTGCAGGTTGGAAGGGCCCAGTCCACAAATAAGGGCGTGTTTTACACCGAAGGCATTAGGCCATGGCTTTTGGATGACACCATAGAGAAGCCCATGGACTATAGCCCACGGTCTTTTGGAGGGCACAAGCCCTTAGTGTGACACGTATTCCTCCCACAAATTTCATTGGGCCTACCTTCATGAACCGTCCCAAAAAAAAACCCTACAATTCCGGCCAACATTATCCACAATTGTCATGTGGAATTCTGTGTAGATTTTTCATCCACTGAAGGTGTTATGGACTGTGGTCCAAAACTACCCTCATGTAAACCTAAAGTGGATGCCTGCGACACTCTCAACCAATGAAGATTCAAGGATTCTTGAGAGCCATGGCCTAATGGCTTTCGTGTAAACAAGCCCTACATCTACTTAAACTTAACTTACCTTAGAAAAACAACTTGCATCTCAAACTGGTCAGAGACCAGGTCTTAAAAATCATCACTTCTCTAACGTCATCTTCACCTGACTCGAGATCGGTTAAAATCACGAGTTCTTACACTTCAGAAAATCAACAATTTACGAGGGAAATAACCAATGAAGGTAACTCCCACCAAGTGAGACAGCCTGTATATAACTGAGAGAGCTGTGAGACTCCATAGCTCATCTTTGCCTTCTCATTGTGCTTCTCTCCTACTCTCCGTTCCTCAACATCTCACACTTGCTGACTCAGTAGAGAATGCCTTTAGACCTAGACTTCTTGTGCAAGATAGATTTCTGTTTGAAGTTTTGGCAAATCTTATATCTCAGCTGGTCCTTCCCTTGCTTATAGACTTGAAGAGAACTTGTCGACCATTACAGCCATCCGTTGCAACTTGTCCATGGCAACTCATATTGAGAATATGCATAAACAAATTTATTCCGTTGTCAACCTGGGGTTTTTGGTTACATGTTTTGGGTAACGTGCAACTGAAAACCTCTTGTTGACAACCACAACAATGAATTTATGCATTTTCTCACCATGAGCTGCGATGTACGAATTGTAATGGACAGGATCTTCCCACCTTTCTTTAATCCACACTCTTTGCTTTCCTCCCTCTTGGTGCGAGATGAGCTTCCTTTGATATTCAGCTGAAGGAGACTTTCATTTTTTTTAAATTAGCATTTTGTCACTACAAGGAGCACGTAGCCCACAATTGCCACTGGTTCATTGCCATTAGGATTTAGATTGTTGGTCTCAAAATCAACTGGACAAATAGATTTGGATACCAAAGAACTACCAGTGTGGCAAAGAACCAGCGAAGAATCAACGATACATGATCCCTGTAGTGAGTGGAAGAGAAAAAAACATTGTCCACTCACTTGGTAGGGAATAGTTGTTGCCTCACCAATGATCACACTGTTGCAAAACATTTTGAGAGTATGATCGATAAGCAAGCAACTACTTGTACCAGGTATTTGTACGTTCCACAACTCTATGTCTCAACAGTCAGTCTTTGGAGTATGAAAAATTGAGGTAAAGCTAAATATTAAGAGCAAGGTGCTGTAGTTTTGAATCTTAATTATCAGTATTAGGCCTTGTTATACCTCACAAGTTAGAAATAGGTGAACTTGTTGAAATGTGGCGTCAAGGAAGCGTTCTGGTTTCTGTGCATTTAAATCAGTGATAGACAGGCCTTGCTCAAATGTCTGCTACTGGCCATCATGGATCTTATTTAGAAATCTTCCTCTGCAAGATAATATTCCGCTGTAGAATGTGGACTAACTTCGTGTGCTCCTAAGGAGCCTAACAATTCTAGAGGACCCTCTGTGACTCTCTTATACCTTCACTAAATCCCCTTGCTCTTGTACCCAGTAGCAATGGAAGGCAAGTGATGGAGAAGAGAAGAGAAGGAACTCAACGTTTCTGAAATAGTCCTTCTCAAAGTTGTAAGTTGAAGATGTTTACATTTCTTGATGTAATATTCCTGACGATTTTATTTGAACCAGAGGTGCGGCGGGCGCGATTTCCATACAACTACTTTGATGTTTAGGGTGGCAAGAGCCGGAAATGCAACTGTGGTTTCTTGCTTGCTGCTTGTGGTTGATGAATGTAAAGTAGACAAGTGAGAGCCAATTCCTCATTTCTGAATTGTTGTATGACAAGCTTCCACTAAGCGTTCATGGCCTACTTCTCGCGTTTATTACTCTCGAAATTTTGAGATAGATTGTAGATCCCTCATCTTGATATGAGAACTACACTGAATATGATATTTAGTGTCACCAGTTCTAATTGTCTTGCTCAATACTAATTGTAAACCGCGGTGTAGTGTCACCAACAATAAATGTCAACCCAACATTATTTGTCATTCCTTGTAAAAGTTTTGGGGGATTATAGGTTTAAAGTGGTGCAATTATTGACACTTACCAAGTGATTTTTCATAAAATACCATATGACACTAAATATCATATTTAGTGTAGTAAGATCTAAGTATGAACTTTGGTACATGTAAAGCCTCTTTTGGTTAGTGCATTTTGACTGAGTGAATGTCACCTTACTGCAGACCATAATGTCACAAAGTGGGCATTCTAAGCTTCCGTTGAGAGAGAATATCCACTTTTTGACATTGTAGTGTGCAGTGAGGTGAAGATCAATTCAGTCAAGACGCATTTAATGTGTGCCCAGTTAAGTTACTGCGAGCCTTTGTCATGCAGTTCACTCTGTAGACTTTTGAGAGATTTCTTGATGATGAGGTTGAGGTGGAGATGGACAAATTCATGGGGTGATCCAGTTTAGTGTTCTGGAAGGCCTGGTTTCCAATCGCTATAATGGAAAATTGATTCACTGTCCAACAAAAAAGAGAAGTCCATCAATTTCATCAACAGCAGTATCACATTTAATTCATTGCATTTACCAGCAGTTTCTTCAACCTAGCCCTTGAGATGTTGCAATGCTTGTATATTACATGCTTTCCATAGAATCTAGTGTACTTTTATTATTCCCAGATTAGCAGTCGATCCTTGACCAAATTGTTTGTTGATTCCTGGCATTTGCAGGTCTACAACCAAAGAAGGGGGGCGCTCATGGAAACTGTAGAAGATGAATGTTGGTTTTGTGAAGGTTTTGCACATAGTGCATGGAGTATTATTTTTTAGTTCTTTCTTCATTTGAATTCGTCATTAGAGTTATCCTTTGATTCAACTGGGAGCTTTGGTTGGCCGTTGGTTGCTTTGCATTCAAAACTTTCCATGTTTCAGTAAGTTGGTGCATGATCAAATTTGGTGTGGAGGTTTGAACATTGAGCATTCTATATTGATTCATTGGGGCCGAACTCATTTTGGCATGGCAAGAGGTTGTAAAATGAGTTCGGCCCCCGATGAGCCAATATAGGATGTCCTTTTTTCATACCATCACATTGAACATGGACCCAAAACTCACCGAACATGGAAAGTTCCGCTTGCAAACAACCGACTCCAAACCAAAACTCCCATTGAACTAAATGATAAGTCTACACTACAACAGAGCCGCGTCAAATGTGACGTAAATCCACACTATCCTGAATTAGTGTGGATGAAAAATCCAATAAAACGTGGCGCACGTCAAACGTTTTAACGTGAATATGTCACCAATAACGTTGTGTTATCTGACCGCGTCAAAGAGGATATAGGTGAAACGCGAATGACCGGGTATACGTTAAAAATAACAGCATCACGTTAAATTAAACGTCAGCGTTCTTGTTGGACAGTAATTTTATCACCTCCTTTTTTACCTCAAGGTACTTTAGGGTTGACTAAATATAGTAAATATCCACGTCAGCGTGTTTCTTGTAACATGGACGGCGTTAATCGTAACAGGTGCCACGTTTACATGTGTTACAAAAAACGTACTGGAAATGCTGACGTGGAATGACTGCGCTGACGTGGAATGCCTGAAGAGTCAATGGCTGACGTGGAAGTTAGTTTTGATATGGTTGAAAATAGTAGTATCCACGTCAGCACGTTTCTTATAACATGGAGGCGTTATAGGTAACAGGTGCCACGTTTAAATGTGTTACAAATAACGTACTGGAAATGCTGACGTGGAATGAGTGCGCTGACGTGGAGTGCCTGAAGACTCAATGGCTGACGTGGAAGGTAGTTTTGATATGGTTGAAAATAGTAGTATCCACGTCAGCACGTTTCTTATAACATAGAGGCGTTATATGTAACAGGTGCCACGTTCAAATGTGTTAAAAAAAACGTACTGAGGAGATTGTCATGGAATAAGTGCGCTGACGTGGAATGAGTGTGGTCACACTGAATGGGTGCGGTGACGTGGAATGCATTGTTGAGTAATTTGCCGCCGTGGAAGGTTTAGGGTTTGATCGGTGAATCAATATTTCAGAGCCTATAGGGGGTTGTCAACATTGACGCGCGTGTTTCTTGTAACAGGGAGTGCGTTAAAATGTGTTACAAAAAACATACGAAGATGGGAGACTACGAGGCAGTGACGTGCGTGTTTCTTGTAACGGGAAAGTGCGTTAAGATGTATCACAATAAACGTCACACTACATATCTGATGTACCACGCGTGTTACTAGTAACAGATACCGCGTTAATAGTTGTTACAAAATACGTACAAACATTTACGTAGAAACATAGGGTGCATTTCATCCCCACGTTCTACGAAGCCTAATCCTCTGATTATTGTTCGCTATCAGATGAATCACCTAGGATCCGTTCGTCATCCTCATCACCTGCCTCCGCTGCTACTGGATCGTCTTCCTGCTCTTCCACAAAAGACCCGTAAGCTGCGAAGTCTGAATGTGAAGGCTCTCCTATGCCCATCTCTGTGTTATCGGCATGTGGTGAGACATAGCCGGAGAATTGTGCTTCTGCATCCTCATGTTCTTCAGCAAAGGCGCGACCTCTGCGGTTGCCTCGAACATCTGCCTTGCACACCACTTTCCATGGCCCCTCGTCCGCCGCAAAAAACACTTGTTGTATGTGAATGGGGAACGCGAAAGAGTGGGGACCCAAAGGTAAAATGCAGTTTGGAGCAAAATTCATGGATTGAAATCCATGTTGATCCCGCTTCATTGTTGGTGAAGCACCTCCTATTTTTGCTTTGACCCATGAACAGAGAAGGACAACGACGCATGTGCTCCTATACTCTAATTCTAATATTTCTTCAATCCAACCCACATACTCCTCCGTGTCTTCCCCTGCATCGTCGGTGAAGGTTGCATGCACTCCACTGTCCATAGTGGTCCTCGAATCTTCAACTGAGCGACAACGGATGTGCATGCCATAGGCTTTCATTGATCGATAAGCAGTTGCAATCAGCGAGGGAGGTCTCGACAGATCATAAGTGGTTTGATCGATGGTCCGCGATCCTGTCCTCCGATCGGCTTCAACGGTTACTGTCAACCATTCTGGGAATGGTTGCAAAGGCCTCAACTGTGAATGAACGTCTAAGGAATGAGGTCTCCTTCGCCCACGTCTTCCACGATTACTTTGACGGCGTTGTGTTCTCCTGGAATTCTGCTCTGCTTCGTATACCCTGGTGAGTGCAAACTGCATTAGTAGTGCGTGCAAACATAAACATAATCGAACTTGGTCTGGGCTATTCCTTACAAGAAAGCAACGTTGAAAGTGACGTAGTTTAACGCGCCATTTGACGTACACGTTAACCCACGTTTACGCACGTTAAATCACGTTCAGGCAAGTTAACCCACGTTTACACACGTTCACCTATACGTATAATTGCTCAAATGATATATATCGTGGAGTATATATGATTGCACCTTCTGTAGTGCTGAAGTGTGCCAGCATTTCTGACCACGAAGTTGTGAATCCAGTCACGGAGAGTTCGAGACATGCGGCGTCGTATTCCCTTGCCCTCCACCATTTCATCGTGCATTGCCTGCTCTTCGTTTGCATCCCACACTCTTCGAGATGTAGCGCCGTAACGTTCCATATACTCTGAACAGAATCCTAGTGTTTCTTCCATAGAATACGCCTCCGCCATGCAACCTTCTGGCTTGCCATACGCACGTACATAATCCTTAAGAGTCTTCATGTATCGCTCCATTGGATACATCCATCGGCATTGAATTGGGCCGCATATAAAGAGCTCCTCCATGAGATGCACAAAAAGGTGCGTCATGATGACCATGGATCCTAGAGGAAACTCTCGCTCAACCATGCAAAGCGTCTCATTCGCATCTTCGATATACTCTTTTTTTTTGGACATATTCACATTGCCATTGCACAAGCGTCTAAATACTCTGCTGACCCTCATAATACACGTCCGGACGGATGCATTCATTTCAACATTCCGTAGTGACACGGGTAGTATCTGCAAATTGACGTAACCTGAAGGGTTATTATCCAAAATACAGATTGAACTCATATTGCCGTCATGTTAAATTATACGCACCCTAAACCCGTAAACCGTAAAAAATGACGCAGGTTAACGCGAGTTTAAACATGGTTTAACGTGGATATTGTTGACGCGTTAACCGTGGTTTAACGTGGATATTAACATGGTTAGGTAACATTGACACATTAAACAGTTATGAAAACAAAGTTGCCACAAGTACACGTGAACTTAAAATACCTGTTGCATGAGGATGTGAAAGTCATGGGATTTCAAAAATCTCAGTCTCCCGTCAGACACCCGTTTATAAATTGCTCCAGAATAATTTGTGGGCACCTTTGTTGATGCTATTACGGCAAGCATGTCCGTCTTTGCGCGCTGAGTGAGGACATAAGGCGCATGCGGCATGAAAAGGCGCCCGTTTGTAGCATGTGTTCGTCTCAACCATAGGTCAAGCCTCACTCCCATATCTTCGTAGTCCATCCGTCCTCGTGGAAAATCTGTCTCTCCAAACAACGTCTTTATTATGTTTTCACATAGGTTTTTCTCGCAATGCATGACGTCCAGTGTGTGTCTGATGAGCAAGTCCTGCATCCCATTGAACAGTCATGGTTCGAACTAATCATTTGTATGTATCCCAGCTAAGAAATAATTGTAACGTTTTTAAGCATGAAATAACGTGAAGCTGTCATCCAGACGTGAGTATTGAGACGTTCAATAACACAATATGACGTCAACGCATGTCTAGACGTAAACGTACGCATAAACGTTCATGACCGTTTACACATGTTTAGTGGTATATCGTAGACGTGAATTGGAGTAATTTAGGGCACTCACCTTCCAATACGGAAGAGAAAAGAGTATTGAAAGCATTTTCACCCCATGCTTCCTCACAGGATCGTCTGGACCCTCTGCCCTTCCTCTCGATGCAAGGAATGAGTTCCTTTCTTGTGCAAACTGCAAAATGTCTTCGCCAGTCATCCTCGAATTGGAAATCCCTTTCTCTTGAAGTCCATTGAACCGCATGTCTTCACGGAACGCATGGTCCTCCGGAAGACGTTGGCGTGCACCTACGTACACTATCTTGTCACTGTTGGGGCCTTTGGCGCTTCTAGAAACTATGTGTGGACCGCAGATGGGGCAAGCTTTGTATCCCTTAGTTTGTTGTCCAGAAATCAAACCATAAGCAAGAAAATCTGAAATAGTCCATAATAGGATACCACGAAGATTGAATCTCCTTTCCGCGCCTTCAGCTAAAGCATCTATCGCTTCTACTCCTTCCCATAGCTGCTGTAATTCGTCCACTAAAGGGGCAATGAAGACATCTACATTCTTGTCTGTTGGAGACTCCTTGCCGGCGATTAAAATGCTCAACATGATGAAAAACCGTTTTGTGACCAACCACGGTGGGAGGTTGTAAATAACCAAGAGAATAGGCCACGTTGAATGTGAGGTACTCCGAACCGAAAAAGGGTTCAGTCCATCAAGTGACAATGCCATGCGCACGTTCCGGTTCTCCGCATGGAATGTGGGATCTATGACTCCGATGTGTTTCCATGCGGGACTGTCGATGACGGACTCCATTATGATGTTGCCATCGTCGTTCGTTGCCATCCCCCGCTCTGAATGCCATTTCAGAAGCTTTGCGATTGCGGGAGAGCTGAACATGCGCCTCAACCTCGGAATAAGAGGAAAGTGCCTTACAACCTTCATCGGAGCTGTCTTCGTACCTTCTCGGTATCTCCTTTTCCCGCAAATCGGACACGATTCCAGATCAATGTGTTCTCCTCGAAATAGGACACATCCTGACGGACATGCATGTATTACATTGTATGCGAGTCCAAGTGCCTGCAACATCCTCTTCGCTTTGTAATGGCTTGCAGGCAACACGTTACCTTCTGGAAGCAACTCCTCCGAAAGATAGTGAAGTAGCTCAGTTACAAAGTCGTTGCTCACTCCATGCGTGGTGCACAATGTCATCAAAACGACCACTGCTGAAATCAAGCTCACAGAACTACCTGGATAGACTGGGCGTGATGCCTGCGCAGTCAATAACTCCAAAGCCTCAATTGTGTAATCTGGTAACTCTGGGGGATCTTCATCGTCAATCGCTATATTCTCGGCATCCCGTGTCGCCTCCTGTAACTCTTCAGCGGTTCGAAGTGCATCCTGAAACTGTTGCTCAACTTGATGCTGGCCATTTTTTTGTGCGTCCGTGTCTTCGGGAGGAAACTGCTCAAAGTATTCTTCATTGCCGCCTTCGGTGTCCGCCGTCCATTCCTCGTCGCTGTAATACCATGCTCCATGCTCTGGGTAGCCCCCTGGAGGATCCCCTCCAATCATGGAGCGGTTTAGAAATTTGTCGCGTCCATAAGAATTGAGATGCCTTGTTATAGCGCGCACAGGCAAACGTCGGCCTCCATGACAGTACGTGCATGGGCATGACCATCTTGTTATAGGGACATCCCTAGTTGCAGCAAATTGAAGTTCGTGTCGATGAATTATCTCCGCAGTCGTTCTCCATTTGCGTCTCCGGTTGGGGGATACCATTGCTGTGCGCAAGGCAAACAAAAGTAAGCAATGTGCGTTCATGGGTTTACTGCTGTTCATGTGTGTTTCAAATGACGTTCAATAACGTTTCAGATGACGCTGTAACTTTTTTCAAAAGGCCGTACTCCGACGTTATGTAGCGTTTTAAATGACGCTATATCGCGTCAAAGATGACGCTACACTTCTTGTTAAGCACATGTGTGTAAAACAGTGTATGTGCTCCTTCGTGTTTAATGTCGGCTTGATCCTTATGAGCACTATCAGGTGATCCTGATGCATGCTTTAAGTATATGTTATTTGTTGAGATACACATAAGCTTGCTTGCAAAGGACACTATGTATGTATCTAATGGTTGGGAGCTGATTCCATATTTACAGATTCTAATCAACCAACTACCTTGACTTCATTCTTGCAGTGTGTTTCAGTTTTGTGCTAAGGCATTTTCGGTATATGCAGATGCAACTGCTGTTCAACAAATATGCAGTGGTGCAATGCAATCATTACTCGGGATCAAATATCTCCTCCACTGAGTCTATAAATCGCCAACCCTTGGAAATCCCAAGGGCACCAGTATTGAAGAGATAGGTATTACAGCGT
Organism: Polytrichum formosum; assembly: GCA_964035585.1. Taxonomy (NCBI): domain Eukaryota; kingdom Viridiplantae; phylum Streptophyta; class Polytrichopsida; order Polytrichales; family Polytrichaceae; genus Polytrichum; species Polytrichum formosum. Next base: position 62,582,669 of record OZ037936.1, read on the forward strand.
TTGCATACTATTCTCCACAAGCACCGACTTCCAAATAAATAAAGGTTTAAATGTAAAACAGAGTCCTCCACAACCTTGACATTAGAAAAGAGTACTCATGTAAGGTTCTTAAGACAAAATGAATAGATTGGACACGATGGAAAGGGATTCATTAGTAGACGATCTAAAGTTCCAGTCGAACTCGTGTAGGTACAATTATGAAATTAAAAACCTTCAGCTCACATTAACCTACAAAATTTATCAGGATGTCAGGATCAATTTATCCGCACTCAGGAGAGAACTAGAGACCAAGGAGTACTTCAGTGGTAAACAACAAAGAATGCTCCTCAGGCTTCACATCCCACCTCTTCAGTGACCAATCGAAATCCTTCGTCTTCGGTGACGTGAGTTCGCGTTTCTATTGACCTTAAGTGATGTTACAAATGACCTTACATCACGTTACATCACGTCTCTGTTGACGGAACACGATGTTTCGGAAGACGTAACATCACGGAAATAGGGGAGAAGTACCTGGTCACCGCACCCGCCACGGAAATAGGGCCCGGCACTCCACTTCACTTATCGCGGCCGGAATGAGAGAATCGTAGTGACCATCCCTGCAGACATGGAGGCGGCTAATGTCACGACTCAGTACGAGCAGCTACGGAATGAGAGAATCGCGAGGAACCGGGTCGAGGTGGCATTGCGTTTGAGGGAGGCCGGGTTTCAGGATGAGGACTTCACCATTTCTTTATTTCCCACTTCGCGTGCAGGTTCCTCCACCAAGTCATCCACTGCTCCAGCCTTCAAGAGAGATCGAGGGAGTCTGCAATCGGAGGAGCTCAACACAGTGCCGCGGCGGAGCACGCACCAACACCCAACTCCACAGGCGCGGCTCGCTGAAGCCCCGCAGCCACCAACGTTCGCCAAGAAGCTGGTAAGTCTCTCTAAACCCTAAACCCTAGTTGGCATCGTTTATGATAGAGACTAGGACGGTATGTGATCGTCTTTGACCCCCCCAGTTTCGCTAGCAAATGTTGTCGCAGACGTTCTTCTCTTATAAATCCAAGAATTTCACCTCTGAGCATGAAATACGAATGCCCCCAACCGTCCCTATAAATCATTACTCCGGTCTCGAAAGCCCAGCTAATTATCCAACTCCCGAGGACCCTAACCCCAAAACCCACCTCCCGAGGTTCACCGAAATCCCAGCTCGCGAAGGAGCTCGAAGCTCCCAGCTGGACGAAGCTATTTTGCGAGCGGTGAGCGGTGAGCAGTAACTATTGGATATTTTAGATCAAAATTCAGTTCAAAGTTGAATAATGATTTATGTAATCTTTTTTTGGTAATTTTTTTTCTAATTATAATATAATTTGGGACCTATTACCGTGGAAATTTTGTCCACCGTGATCAATGCAAATCTATTTTCTGGATGCACTTCATGAGTGGAAAATGATTAAATCTTCTGGTAGTTTGTTAGACGTCGTTAAAAGCAATTAGTTGTATTCTACTTTTAAAGGAAGTGTCCAACGTTTATATGCTGCAACTGAAAGATATTTAATGTTTACAGATTATGGGAGAGAAATTTATATGCTGCTTTGAGGCAGAAAACAACAGTGATACTCCAAATATCTTGTAGTCGCCCTTTTAGTCTCACTACTTCATGATTGAATCAAAGGTTGCATACATACGTTGCCATGATGAAACAAAAAACTCTAAGAGGGCAAGTGCTTTAGTAAGCCACTCTCTAGAACTTGCTTCACTTCGTTGAAGCTAAAACTAGTTGCGTGTATGAAAGAATCTGCTTTTGAATCCAAACCACAAACGACTGTAAACAAATAGTACAAGTGCTTACAGTTGGCCCATTGACCCCGCTTTCCAATAGCTTTTGTCGCCATCTCCTTTCTCATACGATCTTCGATTCTAACAATTGACCACTCCATCATCTTAGGAATGAATGAAGCCTTAGAGAGGGTCTCCAGAAGATGTAGGGTGCTTAAGTACTATCAAACGTAATGAAATTACAAGTGATTAATGGACAAATTTACCCCCGAGTAAGTATTCGAAATATAAAACTGTAAGAAAATTTGGTGCAAGCTTGCCAAATACAAAAAACAACAAGGTAATATCTAATTCAAGAACATGGAAGATGGCTGATTTATGCATGTATACTAACTTTAATTGAGTAGGAACCAGTCCAAGTCACTGCCAGCAGGCGAAAATGGCCGACACCATGATGGCAGTAAAGATCAAGGATAGAACAAGAATCTCATATTTTAGAATGACGGTGATTACCAATAATAAGGCTGACTCAAATCCTTTCAATATATTGTAGTACTCAATTTATAGAAGGCTCACATTTACAACCTCTTTAACTACTTCATAAAGAATTGTTGTGAACGTACGCCGATAATCAAAGTCTGCGCTTTACTAATATGGATGTTGCTAAACTTTAATGCGTGGACAACTGGAAAGCTTAAACTAATATTTTGAAATGGAAATTGTTAGCTGGTGTAATATCGAAAATACCTGCTATTGCCTGTAATCGCGGTGACATATTGTGGGTTGAAGTGCTTGCATTCTGAATGTGGGGTTAGGGGGGCGGGTCAAATTTCAGAAATTTTGGTGTGGCTGATTTAGAGATGGGCAAGGTTAGGTTTCATTTATGAAATCTAGTTAAATCTTGATAGGAGGGTGGGGGAGGCCTCGGTTCTGAGGGCATGTCATATTGTAGGTTGAGAACTTGAGATGATTGCAATCTGAATTTGTGGAAAGGGGGGCGGGTGCCATTTCTGGGTTGCCTAAGGGCACCTTTAGGAGGTAGGGGAGGAGGCCTCGGATCCGAGGCCTCTTTTGGTTGTAAGTTTGTGCTTGAAAATTTCAGAATGTGATGTGCACATTTGTTTGCTCTAGGCCTTCCAGAGTCTCACTTTATCCTCGACTCAAAGATAAATGTCTACGTGCTTTCATTTCAAATTTTGCATGACATGTGATATTCGTTATATCGTGACATTCCAGAGTCTCATTTTATCCTCGACTCAAAGATAAATGTCTACATGCTTTCATTTCAAATTTTGCATGACATGCGATATTCGTTATATCGCGACATTCCAGAGTGTCATTTTATCCTCGACTCAAAGATAAATGTCTACGTGCTTTCATTTCAAATTTCGCATGATATGCGATATTCGTTATATCACGACATTCCAGAGTCTCATTTTATCCTCGACTCAAAGATAAATATCTACGTGCTTTCATTTCAAATTTCGCATGACATGCAATATTCGTTATATCGTGACATTCCTGAGTGTCATTTTATCCTCGACGTTGTGAGGCCAAACCACCCACCCTTATGCATCCTAGTCCGGGTGGGGGAATGAGGATCACATTCATGTATGAATAACTCCTTATTCCCAACGTCGTAAAAATCCATCACATCTTCCATCAACTTTGGCACACCGATTTATTCCATAATACGAGTACAAGCATTTAAAAATATTATTCTCTATGGGTTCCCTTCTTCCTACACTAATTTACAAACCAACCCTCAAGTCCCTCCAAAAGCTCATCCCCTTATGCCCCCCTCTAATTTATATGAGGCCAAACCGCCCTAATTTACTAATGAGTTACATTCCTAGTCTAATCTCTTCCCCCCTTCCTAATTAACTAGCCCACCATAATAAGTGACCTTAGTACCCATGGCCCCTTCCATACCCGGGCCGAGCTCCTAACCGGTCTACAACCGGTCCAAGCTCCTAACTAGTCCACAACCGGTCCATGCTCCTAACCGGTCTGTGACTGGTCCATAACCGGTCCTTCAACCAACTTCCAACTTAGCCTCATAGTTAGCGAATCCAGCTCCCCTTCACCCAGCTCTCTGAGCTTAGCTTTTACAGTTAGCTAGTGCCGGCAGCTCCCTTTCAACCAGCTCTCCGAGCTAGTCTAACAGTTGCGAGTGCAGCTCAATCTTCAACCGGTTTTCTCCGAGCTAGTCTAACAGTTGCGAGTGCAGCTCAATCTTCAACCGGTTTCCTCCGAGCTAGTCTAACAGTTGCGAGTGCAGCTCAATCTTCAACCAGTTTCCTCCGAGCTAGTCTAACAGTTGCGAGTGCAGCTCAATCTTCAACCAGTTTCCTCCGAGCTCGTCTAACAATTGCGAGTGCAGCTCCCCTTCACCCAGCTCTCCGAGCTTAGCTTTTACAGTTAGCTAGCGCCGGCTCAAACCTTCAATCAGCTTCCTCCGAGCTCTTCCTCCTGCTCCACACACACCAAAAGGAGAGAGAGACACACCCACAACCGAGAGAGCTTAACCCCTCACTTCTCTCCTACTTAGTAGGACTTCCTCTTATCCACTAAACCCTCACCCCCTAAAACAACAAGATAGGTCCCAATTCAAACACTTAACCCCAAGGCCCTTCCCCTTGCTTCACCAATACACCACTCACTTAACCAAAACACACCTTAATACCACTAAGCTTCTAATTAACCACACAAAATAAGCCTAAGGCCTAAAACATAACTCCTCACCAAGCCTCACTCTTTTTAATACTTTTAATTATTTCAATACGAATTCAAATGCAATTCTAAGTAAACTCTAAACACAAAACAAATATGAGCAACCATTTTGGGCTCATAGACGCAAAGATAAACATCTACGTGCTTTCATTTCAAATTTTGCATGACATGCGATATTCGTTATATCGCGACATCCCAGAGTCTTATTGTAAGTTTGTGCTTGAAAAGTTCACAATGTGATGTGCACATTTGTTTGCTCTCGGCCATTTCTGTGTTGCCTAACTGCACCTGTGGGAGCTAGGGGAAGAGGCCTCGGATCCGAGGCTTCTTTTGGTTGTAAGTTTGTGCTTGCAAATTTTAGAGTGTGATGTGCACATTTGTTTGCTCTCGGCCATTTCTGGGTTGTCTAAGGGCACTTGTAGGACCTAGGGGAAGAGGCCTCGGATCCGAGGCCTCTTTTGGTTGTAAGTTTCTGCTTGCAAATTTCAGAGTCTAATGTGCACATTTGTTTGCTCTCGGGCATTTCTGGGTTGTCTAAGAGCACCTGTAGGACCAAGGGGAAGAGGCCTCGGATCCAAGGCCTCTTTTGGTTGTAAGTTTTTGCTTGCAAATTTCAGAGTGTGATGTGCACATTTGTTTGCTCTCGGCCATTTCTGTGTTGCCTAACTGCACCTGTGGGAGCTAGGGGAAGAGGCCTCGGATCCGAGGCTTCTTTTGGTTGTAAGTTTGTGCTTGCAAATTTTAGAGTGTGATGTGCACATTTGTTTGCTCTCGGCCATTTTTGGGTTGTCTAAGGGCACCTGTAGGACCTAGGGGAAGAGGCCTCGGATCCGAGGCCTCTTTTGGTTGTAAGTTTCTGCTTGCAAATTTCAGAGTCTAATGTGCACATTTGTTTGCTCTCGGGCATTTCTAGGTTGTCTAAGGGCACCTGTAGGACCAAGGGGAAGAGGCCTCGGATCCGAGGCCTCTTTTGGTTGTAAGTTTGTGCTTGCAAATTTTAGAGTGTGATGTGCACATTTGTTTGCTCTCGGCCATTTCTGGGTTGCCTAAGGGCACCTCTAGGAGCTAGGGGAAGAGGCCTCGGATCCGAGGCCTCTTTTGGTTGTAAGTTTGTGATTGAAGATTTCAAAGTCTGATGTGCACATTTGTTTGCTCTCGGGCATTTCTGGGTTGTCTAAGGGCACCTGTAGGACCTAGGGGAAGAGGCCTCAGATCCGAGGCCTCTTTTGGTTGTAAGTTTGTGCTTGAAGATTTCAGAGTCTAATGTGCACATTTGTTTGCTCTCGGGCATTTCTGGGTTGTCTAAGGGCACCTGTAGGACCTAGGGGAAGAGGCCTCGGATCCGACGCCTCTTTTGGTTGTAAGTTTGTGCTTGAAGATTTCAGAGTCTGATGTGCACATTTGTTTGCTCTCGGCCATTTCTGGGTTGCCTAACTGCACCTGTCGGAGCTAGGGGAAGAGGCCTCGGATCCGAGGCCTCTTTTGGTTGTAAGTTTGTGCTTGCAAATTTTAGAGTGTGATGTGCACATTTGTTTGCTCTCGGGCATTTCTGGGTTGTCTAAGGGCACCTGTAGGACCAAGGGGAAGAGGCCTCGGATCCGAGGCCTCTTTTGGTTGTAAGTTTGTGCTTGCAAATTTTAGAGTGTGATGTGCACATTTGTTTGCTCTCGGCTATTTCTGGGTTGCCTAACTGCACCTGTGGGAGCTAGGGGAAGAGGCCTCGGATCCGAGGCCTCTTTTTCGTGAAGGTTTTGCTTTGTAAATCTTCATGAAATATGTGATTGACTTTGCTCTCGGCATTGGTATGATTTGTGTAGGTGAATATGTGTGAGGTTGGGGAGGAGGCCTCGGATCCGAGGCCTCCTTTTGGAGAAGGTTTTTTGCTGGGCCAAGAGGACCCCAGTAGCTTCAAAATCCCATAACTTTCTCATAGATTCTTTGATTCCAACAATTGACCACTCCATCGGCATCTACGTTTCATGTAGATGCCGATGGACTACTCACTTGCCCGATTCGGGCAAGTACAGATGAAGTTATGCCAATTTAAAGGTTCGGAGTCCACTCCTAGGCTACTGTGGAGGAGGCCTCGGATCCGAGGCCTCTTTTTGGAGAAGGTTTTTGCTTTGGAAATCTACATAAAATGTGTACTTGACTTTGCTCTAGGCCTTGCTCTACTTTGTGTTGGTGAATATATAAGAGGTTGGAGAGAAGTCCTCGGATCCGAGGCCTTTTTTTAAAAGGGTTTTTGTTTTGTAAATTTACATGAAAAATGTCGTTGACTTTGCTCTCGGCATTGGTATGCTTTGTGTTGGTGAATATGTGTAAGGTTGGGGAGGAGGCCTCGGATCCGAGGCCTCCTTTTGGAGAAGGTTTTTGCTGGGCCAAGAGGACCCCAGTAGCTTCAAAACCCCATACCTTTCTCATAGATTCTTCGATTCCAATAATTGACCACTTCATCGGCATCTACGTTTCATGTAGATGCCGATGGACTACTCACTTGCCCGATTCGGGCAAGTACAAATGAAGTTATGCCAATTTAAAGGTTCGGAGTCCACTCCTAGGCTACTGTGGAGGAGGCCTCGGATCCGAGGCCTCCTTTTGGAGAAGGTTTTGCTTTGTAAATCTACATGAAAGGTCTACTTGACTTTGCTTTAGATCTTGATATGCTTTGTGTTGGTGAATATGTAAGAGGTTGGAGACGAGACCTCGGATCCGAGGCCTCTTTTTGAAGAGGGTTCTTGTTTTGTAAATTTTGGTGAAAAGTGTGATTGACATTGCTCTCGGCCTTTCTATGCTTTGTGTAGGTGAATATGTGAGAGGTTGGGAAGGAGGCCTCGGATCCGAGGCCTCCTTTTGGAGAAGGTTTTTGTTGGGCTAAGAAGACCCCAACACCTTCAAAACCCCATAACTTTCTTGTACATTTTTTGATTTTAAGAATTGACCACTCCATTGGCATCTATGTTTCACGTAGATGCCGATGGACTACTCATTTGCCCCATTCGGGCAAGTACAACTAAAGTTATGCCAATTTAAATGTTTGCAGTCCCGGGAGCCACTCCCAGGCCATTAAGGAGGAGGCCTCGGATTCGAGGCCTCCTTTTGGAGAAGGTTTTGCTTTGTAAATCTACATGAAAGGTGTACTTGACTTTTTTTTAGACCTTGGTATGCTTTGTGTTGGTGAATATGTAAGAGGTTGGAGACGAGGCCTCGGATCCGAGGCCTCTTTTTGAAGAGGGTTCTTGTTTTGTAAATTTCGATGAAATGTGTGATTGACATTGCTCTCGGCCTTTATATGCTTTGTGTAGGTGAATATGTGAGAGGTTGGAAAGGAGGCCTCGGATCCGAGGCCTCCTTTTGGAGAAGGTTTTGGTTTGTAAATGTCGATGAAATGTGTGATTGAGTTTGCTCTCGGCGTTGGTATGCTTTGTGTAGGTGAATATGTGAGAGGTAGGGGAAGAGGCCTCGGATCCGAGGCCTCTGTTGGTTGAAAGTTTGTGCTTGAATATTTCAAAGTGTGATGTGCACATTTATTTGCTCTCGGCCATTTCTGGGTTGCCTAAGGGCACCTTTAGGAGGTAGGGGAAGAGGCCTCGGATCTGAGGCCTCTTTTGGTTGTAAGTTTGTGCTTGAAAATTTTAGAGTGGGATGTGCACATTTGTTTGCTCTCGGCCATTTATGGGTTGCCTCAGGGCACCTGTAGGAGGTAGGGGAAGAGGCCTCGGATCCGAGGCCTCTTTTGGTTGTAAGTTTGTGCTTGAAAATTTTAGAGTGGGATGTGCACATTTGTTTGCTCTCGGCCATTTCTGGGTTGCCTCAGGGCACCTGTAGGAGGTAGGGGAAGAGGCCTCGGATCCGAGGCCTCTTTTGGTTGTAAGTTTGTGCTTGAAAAGTTCAGAATGTGAAGTGCAGATTAGTTTGCTCTCGGCCTTCCACAGTCTCATTTATCCTCGACTCGAAGATAAATGTCTACGTGCTTCAATTTCAAATTTTGCATGACTTGCGATATTTGTTATATCGCGACATTTCAGAGTCTCATTTATCCTCGACTCGAAGTTAAATGTCTACGTGCTTTAATTTCAAAATTTGGATGCCTTGCGATATTTGTTACATCGCGACATTCCAGAGTCCCATTTATCCTCGACTCGAAGATAAATGTCTACGTGCTTTAATTTCAAAATCTGCATGCCTTGCGATATTCGTTATATCGCGACATTGCAAACTGGCTTCACAAGGCATCATTTTGGGCTCAGGTATATCCATTCCTTGGCCTTCTTAATTTTGTTTTTATTCCTCTTGTTTCATATCTAATTTCTCTCTCTCTCTATCTCCCTCATTGCAGTTGGAGAAAGAAGTCTCGGTCCAGATTGAATCATTTCAGGACGACCTCACCGTCGATATCGATTGGGACGCATCGGAGAGTATCTTGCGCCCTCGTGAGTATGTTGATCACTGGAGGATTCTCCTTTGGGACAAAGCTTTCAAGCCTTACCTCAGCGATAAGCCTTACATTCCCTTTTCCAAAGGGGATAACCTCTTGGAGTTCGAGGAGGGTTCTCTGGCTAACAAGCGCGTCGCCTATCGGTAATGCACTTATCCTTCATTTTTGCTCTTCATTCCTTGCTCTTGTGCACTTCATTTCTTGCATTCTTGCAATCCATTTCCTGCTCTTTCCCATGCTAATCTTACTTTTTTTTTAGTTATATCATGAGAGAGTTGGTTGCAAAGAATGCATTGGCATCATCTTCCTTGCCCACATGCCTCTCGGACTGGGTGAACATGATTTCTAGCCTCTGTATGTACACGACCACGCAAACAACCAAGTTCCCTGCATCTCACTTGTAGGCTGGGAGATGGTATTTGGATTGTTCTGGAGGATTTGTGCCTGGGGAAGAGAAGCCTCTTTTGCCAGCCTTGTGAGTAGTGCTCCCGAGGAGAACATTGTCACCTTTGAGGAGCCCGACATCGTTGAGCTTCCTCCTCCTCCGCCTAAGGCACCAAAGGGAAAGAGCAGAGCAAAGAAAACCGCCACTCAAGCCTCTTCCCAAGTTGTCACTCGGTTTGCTTCAAAGACCCCCGTTGAGCCACCCACCTTTCTACGGAGTCCATCTAGCACTCCTTCCGTTGCTTCATCAGTTGCCCCTTCTGGTACTCCCTCAGCCTTTGGTCCCCAATCTATTGCTACTCCTTCACTCAATGGCACTTCTCTTCTCTCCTTGCCTCACAAGAGGAAGGCCGTTCTCTTGGATACGAGTGCCACATCTTCGGAGTCGCCTAACACGCTTGCCCTCATAAAAAATGTGGACATGGTGCAACTCATGCTGGATTCTGAGCTTGCAGGAGGCCACCTCCCATCATATACCTGCATCTAGGAGTTCATTGCCAAGGTTTGTATGTTTCCCTTCGTCATTTTTTAGGCTTCTTTCCTTTTGGTTTGCTTTTTTTTCTTTGCTCTTGTTTTCTCATGAAGTTTTAATTGCAAGTTGGGGCAGGTCGTTCTCGTGTGAACACCTCGTGTGAACGCCTCCAAAGCCATTTGAACTTCCCTCGTATGCTAGTGCCATGGCGGATTGTTTTGCTAAGGCAGAGTCCCCACCTCCTCATCACGTTCGTCATTTCTTGTGTGGGACACGAAATCTATTTTTGTTAGAAGCAAAGGAGGGTGAGGAGCGTGATAGGGAATGTTGTCCAAGCCCTTAGTTTATCATTTTGGTTTTGGAGATTATAACTTCTTTCTTTTGTTGTTTTCCGGATTTCATAAGACTTGTGTGTTGGTTTTATTTTCAATTTCCAGTGCAAGTCTCCTATTTTCTCTTCTTCATTATTTCATTTTGGTAATGTCAGCCCTGATTGCATTCTTCATTTGTTCTTGTTAATAATTTCAGTTTGTGGATTAGCCCTTAAGTATTAACGGATTGAGGTTGCAATGCTCTTTGTTATTGTAATTTATGTTTTGCTCTTGCTAAATCCTACTACTGACGTCAGCCCTAATTTATGTTCATTTCAATGGACTTGGACTCCCTTTTCAACAAATGTTTCTAAAAATACATCCAATATCCACGGTAATACACCCACCTTCTATCGAAATTTATTACAAAAATCTCAAATCTCCGCTCTCCAAACTCCGCTCTACGCGCACATAGTTAAGTTTCCCACATAAATTATCAAAATTGCCATTGAGTTACTGCTCACCGCTCACCGCTCACTGCTCACTGCTCACTGATTAGCTTTTCCCGCTCCCAGCTCCCAGCTCCCAGCTTTCGAAGACAGCTCCCCAGCCCTCGAAGACAGCTCCCGATCGTCGAGGAGGCACATGCTTAACGCCTGAACCCACCTCCCGAGGTTCACCGAAATCCCAGCTCTCGAAGGAGCTCGAAGCTCCCTGCTCCCAGCTCCCAGCTTTCGATGACACCTCCCGATCGTCGAGGCGGCATAGCTGGTTCAACATAAATATACGCTGTTGGATCTGGAATCATCGCGGCTGTTGGCAGAGGACTTGCCCTCCTTCGGTGTCCTCCTTAACCCTCCTTCGGTGTCCTCATTTAGGGATTGTAGTGCTTCCTGACAATGTTAATAGTAATGCAATTGGGTATAGATACAATTGGGTAGCAAGGCAATTGGGTGGTGTTTACTTGCAATTGGGTAGCAAGGGAATTGGGTAGGAAGGGAATTGGGTGGTGTTTACTTGGTCCCCTGTCCACATTTCAGACTCGCAAGCAATCCAAGGAGTTGTTCGAGGAGTGGCGGCAGCGAGCATCGAAGAACACTTTCAGGCGGAACTCCACTTCACTCCGAGCGCTCCGAGCAGCACTATCCGGAGAAGGAGTAAAGCAATCCCACATGGAGGAGTGGGAGCTGGACGATGGGAGGGGTCGAAAGAAGGGTCGATCGCAAGGAAGCCAGCGCCGTGTGGAAACGTCTTGGATGGAGCGAGAGGCCGGCGAATTCCCACGTCCTCCGAGAGGTTCACCGGCGCCTCAACGACGCAAACCTGCAGGTGATTGCAATGTACCTAAACCCTAAACCTTCATAATTCTTTAGGGTTTAGGATTGGAATAGTATACTTGCAATTGGAATACTCTACTTTGGATTGGGATCATCGTCTTCTGGATCATCTTGATAAACCTAACCCTAGCAATGAGGCAATTGTGTTGATAGACGATGATCCTGACAGTGTACATACACTTCCTAAATCACCCTCCCCTCCAGGTGCAGAAAGTTGTATTGGTGCGTCTTCGAGTGGGTCAAGGCAATTTTAGGGTTTATGCCATGTTTTGTAACGTCATGTAGAACGTGATCTAGTGTCAATTTAACGTGAGGTAACGTCAAGAAAAACGCAATGTAACGTCAAACTTAACGACATAGGAAACGGGAGTAGACATCATGAAAAACGTCTACAACATGTTCAATTATACGCATTTAAACATGAATGTAGAAGATTGGAATCTGAGTCCAAGCTTTCCACTTATCTTTCGTGTATTTACACCTGCAGGGGTCATGAGGAGGATACCGACAACCCCACCATGGCGCGCTGCTGACACGGATACATCTTCAGGGCACGGCGTGCAGTCAAAGAGAGGAAAGGGACCCGCATGGATTGGGACTAAGACGGCCATGCGTAGCTCGGGGTCGGCATCACAGACGGCTAACCCGTTGTCTTATTCTTCCATGGATGCCGAGGATGCAGATGAAGAAGAATTCGAGGATGACGACATGGAGGAAGAAGAGGATATGGAGGATGAAGAGGACGAGGAGGACGACCACCTCAAAGAGCCGCTGCGCATAAGGCTGGACCATCGAGGCGTGCCGGTGGGCTCCCACGAGCCAACGCTGGGTAGGGAGCTTCAAAAGTTTGCAAGGCGCTTAGATCCGACAGCCACTCCCTGCTGGCATGGACAGACGGTGGCGGCAAAGAGGGCACTGCTTCAAAGAGTGCGTACTGAGTTCGAGTTCTATGGCGAAACAAATGAACTCAGTGAGAGCTGGTTCAACACGAGGATGTCTAGGTGCGTGACGCGGGTGAAATACCAAATAAACAAGCTCATCAAAGAGGGAGGTGCCAAGCCAGCCGACATAGCTCTTGCACATTGGGAGAAGTTGGTGGAATTGCGAGAAGACCCAGCAGTGCAAGAGAAATCGCAGATAATGTCCAGTATTTCTCTTGGAAGGCCATCGAAGAATGGTAGCAATTGGACGCAATCTTTAGCGGCGGTGTCAGCACTGGTAAGTTTAACATTAACCATCTTGTTAAATTAAACGTGCAAATACAAGTCCAACGTTATAAAAGACGTCAGTGGGTGGTTATAAAAGACGTCAGTAATCCCAGCTCGTTTAGCATGACCACATGTTGTGTCTCAGCACGTTTAAATTAACATGTTTTCATGTCATGATAAACATATGTGAAATGCTAGCCGTTTGGAGTGACGCGCTAGAGTTAAAGTTGACATTTGTGGTTGTTGCTGGGACTCATGCGCAGAGTATACAGCTTGGTCGGAAGCCAACTGACCTAGAAATTGCAAATGAGGTAAAGGCCATGAGGAAACGTGAGCGAGAAGAAGCACTAGTGACGAAGAAGCGGAAGGCAGCAGAAGATGGTGATCGTGGTGACCGCGAAAGGATGAAGAGGCTTGAGGAGCTGTGTGCGGCCCAAGACGAGAGGTTGAAGAAGGTGGAGGGAATGCTCATTGAGTTACACGCGAGAGTGGCGTTTTCCCCACTTGTTGTACCACCGGCGCCCAAACATAAGGGCACCAAGAAAAGGACAACGGAGAAGGAGAAGGACGAGGCAGCGGTGGCAGCATTGGAGACGGAACAGGCCGTGGACGCAGCCACGGAGACGGAGGAGGCCTCAAATGCAAGCACATAGTCGGAGGAGACTCCTAAAGAGCCATGCTTGGAGCCGGAGGAGGAGGCGGATGCAGCCATGGCAGTTAAGGAGCTCGCGGATGCAGTCATCGAGCTAGGGGAGGGGGCGAGTGTGGACACCGAGACAGAGGAGGCCGATGATCCAGGGACCAAGACAGAAGTTGCCGCCGCAGCCTCTGATGTAGAATCAGTTCCGAAGGCACCCGAGGAGGAAAAGGTCCCCTCCGAGACACCAGACGAGGAACTGGAGGTGGTGGAAACGATCGCACAGGTGTCCATTTTGAGTATGTAGATGTGTAGACTCAGTTTTAGATGACAGTACATAGCGTTTCAAATTAAGTGACTTTGCAGTCTTAATGATGTAAATTTGCGTTTCAAAAGACGTCACATTGAGTTTAAAGTGACATGAAAACGTTTGAAGTGACGTAATTTTGTAACCTTTTGTAACCGCACGTCTACGGTGACGTATAAGTGTGTACATATGTGCTGCAATGAGTCCTTACTTGTTTAATTAATGCAATGTCTGTATTGTAGGGTGGATTTGTTAAAGGAGTGGCGGTTCAGTTGCTGAGCAAACCTCGCGACGAACCGGACACCGAAGTTGTTGGAGCAAGAGTGTTGCATGGACTGCCTGGTGAGTCTATCCATTGCGTTACCATAGAATACAACGAGTTCTCCGTTCAAGTGCAGTCCAGCCTCAAAGACGACCACGAACTCCAGTGTCCAGTGGAGGATGAAAACGTGATCTCAATGAACCAGGCCGAAGGTTGGTTCATTCGCTGGCCTGCGACAGACATGAGAGTCTTGGAGACCCCAGTCGAAGAAGCAGCGGGGGCAGTGGGGGCCGCTCTTGACTCCAACGACAGCAACGCTCCACCACAGGGGAGGGCAACAACAGGAGCTGGTGCGAAGAAGCTCAAGTCCCCAATGAAGGAAATTGCCAAATCTCCTCCGAGGAAGCAGAAGACGAAGGAGGATACAAAAAAGTTGCCCAGGAAACTTGCATACAGCGACAAAGCAGAGGTCAGTTTTCTAACTCAATTGTTATGCATTTGTAATGTTTAACGCGGTTTAACATGTATATCACCATTGGATAACGTGTGCGTTAAACAGCGTTACTTTAGACGTTGGTTCTCTTCTAGTAGTATGGGTTTTGATGCAAGCATAGGGGCGGTGTTTTGCAATACGCAGGAGCGCTTGATTTGTCTACGGTCTCGGGCGTCCAAATCACGAACTGATACGAAAAGTAGATCCCATTTGAAGGCGTTGGTCCAGGCCATTTCTTTCCTCTACCCTGATGATGACGGAATTGTGTATACAGGAAGAAGTTGGGGGTTCGGAGAAGTTGCCGGCACAGAAAGCGACTCTGCCGGTGAGAGCCTATAAACGGGTATGAGCTCATTGATCGAAATTCATTACATGATATTGTTTGGCTAATAGGTTGTTGTGACCTCACCGTTGGCTTGATCACGTGGGCTGCATAGATTAAGAAGAATCCAGCCTGAGCCCCCCGGGATGTACGCACGGTTTGCCTCCTCTGCATGTCAACCGCATCTCCAAGAGGTGGATCCACAAATTTTGGTAGAAAGTTGTACGCTACCGCAATGTACATGCAGACTGTAGGCTCTGTTGTATTTGATTGACAGAACATTGTGACCGCATTATTTTAAATGCAATGCAGAATTTTTCATATTGTAGCACACCTCTTCGTGCGCACACTGAAGTGCACAATTTTCCATATTGTAGGACACTGATGTTCAAGTTTAATATTTTTGAATGTGATATGCACATTTTTTATGACGTTATATCCTGTTTTAGGTGTGCGTCAAAAATGTTAGTTGTGTGTTACATTATTTGTTATACACCGCGTTTAATTGTGTGTCAAAACCCTACAACGCGTTTAATTGTGTTTTAATTGACATTTCGTTCGCATTTTGTATGACGTTATTTCGCATTGCAGAACGTTATTACTAACGTTCAATAATGTTTGTATGCGTCATAATGGTCATGAGCTATGCGTCTGGATGAACATTACATTGCGTCACATTGAACACACAAAATCCACTTTGATGTTACAAAGAGTTGACACTGCGAACGTCAACTTCCGTCTAAAAGCGTTTTCCTAAACGCATTCAAATATATGACACATGCGTTTATCAGTGTCCAAACACGTTATAATGAACGACCAGAATGCACTTCGAAAACACGTCACACTGCGTTTACGTAAACATACCATACCCGACACCATAAATGCGATCCGCGAATGTCGGATCGTTCTGTGATGATGACACGTGTCACCATGTCAACGATCTCTACCCAACTACCACGTCGACTGCCATGTCGAATGCCACGTCGAATGCCACGTCGATTGCCACGGAATATGTGATGTGGTGTGGACAACGATGGTAAATATCCACGTAAGCTGCAACGTGTAATGAAAAACAGCGGGAAATGCTCACGTGGCAAGTGAGTAACTCCCTCGATTTACTGACCCCAGGTAACTTCTGGTTATCCCAATTAACGTGGTTTATCGGGGATAACGTGCGCGCGTTAAACCGATTGACGTGCACATGACGCGTCGCGTTAAAATCAAAAGACGTCCGTGACACAAGCGTCACTTTTCACTAGTCAAAAAATGTCCGTTAAACCGCGTTAAAAACCGCGTTAAACTGCGTCATTTGTGACGCGGCTTTCTTGTAGTGCTATTTGGCAGCAAGAATCTATGGCACAACTTCTTCTCTGCGCATATATAGAAAAATATTTGGATCAACATTCCGGTGTTGATGTAGTTGTACAATCATCTGCATGAAACTTGAAACGGGTTGTGACGCACTGAATGTTTTTGCTCAGTGTTTGAGATTCTTTCATGTTACATGTAGCAGCATTGTTGGAACAATGTTCTGCCTTAAAAGCGTATGCAATCAAACCATGAAAAATTGTGCTATGAAGGGTCATATCCATTTGGAATGATTTTTCTGGAGACGTTGATTTCATTTAATATACACCTTAGAGTTTTGAAAGCAGGGTCACCATGTCTTTTTGGATGCATGCATGCTTCGTGCATAGTTATATTTCACTCTAAATTAATTGGGTATTTGTCATAAGGACTTGGGCCTCTTTATCGGTCGGAAGAGGCTACAGTAACTTAATGTATGTGCACATACACGTCAAAATTGCAAACTTATGTGGGGATCATTTTAATTCCAATAGAGATACCATGAGGTATGTGACATGCTCATTGTGGGTACTTCCACTTCCACCTCCACAAACCAATCTGACCGTTGGATCAAGGAGTTGAAGAACTTGTTCATTTAGCGGATTCGAGTAAGGGAGGGGGGCGGTGAGAAATTTGCAATCATAGTTCATATGCTCTTAAGATCTCCAATCAAAGTGCACAAAGTCCATGATTTGTGAAGCGATCATGTAAGGGGACCAATTTTGAAGGTCACATGTGATAAAAAAATGTCACATATATGTGCCTATTCATGTGTCACCGTGTGTAAAAGAACAATCTACCACAATCAAACAACATGTTTTGCATCTGAAATTTGACTTGACAAAACAAATTTGACTAAATTATTGAATGAAATTGGCCTTCAAAACTTGCATGAAATTTTTGAGTTGAAATGTCTAGTTTTGGCCTTTGAAGAATTATAGGAAAAAGATGACACCACATAATAAATACAATTTTCTACCACATAGAATTTTCACAAGGTTTACCATGTAAAACATCTTTTCATGTTTCTTGATATCAATGATAAATAAGGGGATCAAAAGTACCCACTCAAGTCATTTTGGTTTTCTACCATAATTGAGTGCCGCCCCCGGGATGGCACCAGTTGGCTAGAACATCCTAGTAAGGACTCAATGAACTATCCCTTGATGAAAAGAGAGGGCTAATAAAAAAAAATTGCATGCCCCATCCCACTTCGAAAAAAGTTGTCCATGCATTCTTCAAGGTCACTTTGTCGATTAAACCATATTGAGTGCACCTCACCTTCCAAGCCCAAAATCCAATATTTATAATCACTTCCACTTAATAAATGAGCAATTAATTGCGATATTATTCCCAAAGTTACACTGTCAATAAAGCATGTAATTATCTGGGAAGTTAAAAATATTAAATAAAAATCCTCATTAGCAATGAGGTGATAATTTTTGCGACTTACCATTTGAAAGGGTCTTTGTCATTTTATATTTGAACTTAAAATAATGTGTTGACTTTAGATAATTCGGTTTATAATATCTTAATTAATGCCTTCTCCTTTCACAAGTAAATTTCTACAGGAGTCATATACATACAAACTAACCAAGCATAATTTAAAGTGACAAATGCTTTCTCAAATCACCTCATTGCTAATGAGGATTTTTCATATTTCTAACTTCGAAGTTAATTACATGCTTTTATAGACTGTTTCCCTTTGGGAATGAAATCTCACTCAGTTCCTCATTTACTAACTAGAAGTGAACACATACATTGGATTTTGGGCCTCGAAGGTGAGGTGCACTCAATATGAGTTTTATGGACAAGGCAGCCTTCAAGAATGCATGGAAAACTGTTTTTTGAAGTCGGGTGAGGCGGGCAGAGTGTTTTGGTCAAGTTCAAAAAGTTTACTCGGGGGTTGCCCAAGAGTTGCAAGTTGTGGGCCCTGGCCCTTATCCTATCAAATACCCCTCCAAGCGTCCCCAAAACTTTTTATGAGTAGCTCTTTAACTCAACCTATATTTTGGAACCCTATTTTGGAAGTTGGTTGGAAGTTCTTTTTGGACATCCTTTTGTCATCTCAAATTTTTGAGACAACTTTAGTATTTAAAGTAGGATATTACTATGGGACTTGTCATCCTAAATCCTGGACCAGCATATACAAGGCTAACTTGACACCACTCTTTTGAGTATGGTAATTCGGGCATTAAGAAAACTTGGGTGACTTTATACATAAGCTCTCAAACTCATGTTTAAGCCAACTCAATGGGAGTTTGATGCGAAGACTGGACAAATAGTTACTTAATCAATATTAAATGAGATTTGTAAGTAAAGTTGGATATCTTTCTCAACGCAGTTAAATCAAAGTTGGTTACACAACACCAAATCTTCCAATAAGTTCGGCCGATTGTTTAGTGCTCTGAAGAATTTTCGAAGAATAGGTCGGGCTTGGTGTCTATTGATGTTAAACCTAAAGTTGGATCATTTGAAATGAACTTTTATGTTGTCAATCTCCACCTTGTAATACAACAATATGAGAGCCAATAAAACTGTCAATGGATTGAACGGGGTTCCAATACACTGTTTCAAATCTGCCTCTCAAGTTACCAGCAAAATATTGCATCTGCTCATGTGAAGCATGGCATGTATGCCTATTTTAACCTCAATACAAGGCGTTGTATATAACATTATTCAGATCCATAACAGTGTTATGTGGGACTGACATTATTTTGAAGAATATTCCCATTCATTACTGAGTATGGGGAATATTCTGCAAAATAATGTCAATCCCACATAACACTATTATGGATCTGAATAATGTTATGTAAGGCAATCAAATATTCAGTGATTTATTTAGGTTTGAGTACATCGGAATATACACAAATAGCCTCCAGAGTCTACACTTACAATTTTGACCCTCCATAACATAGATTGGTTTACTTTAAATGGGGCTAGTTTGGACCTACTTTGGTCATTTATTTTAAATGGATGCCTAGAATTTCAATCTTGGCTAGTCATGTGTGGATACATATTAAGAACAAAGACCCCCTGACAAAAAAGGGTCTAAAAGAGATTGGACTATGTGTTCGAAATTTGTCAACCCACGGGGGGGTCACTCCATTGTCAAGTAGAATACCACGTGCGAGACAAAAAAATCTACTTTTTCCTAAAAACATCACCAAAATGGGTCAAAATTTTATCAATTTTTTTTCATGTGTAGCTATACACGGTTTCTATTACATAGTAAAAAATGGTAACCAAATTTCATGATCTGTTTTTTTAATAAAACATGCCGTTTCTAACTAGAATGACGCAAAATTGAGCTAAAACAATTACTAAAAAAACTGAAGATGACTAAAAATTTCAAAAAAATATACAAAAGATATTATCAATGGTTATGTATATGTAGAAAAAAAATCATAATTTTTAAAATTGTCTATGGCATATAATATAGGGTAACAAAATTGTCTCGCACGTGGTATTCACTCGACAATGGAGTGACCCCCCCGTGTGTCAACCATTCTAAACTCAGTGGTCAACATAAGTAAAGGTGGGGGGGGGTTGAGGGGGGTTATGTGACCGAGTTATGGCTCCTTGGCCGTTAGTTGGCCGTCAACATTTATACTAATTCAAATTTTAAGGAGGACTTCAAATTTCTAAATAATCGGATGAGCATCAAACATGGCTTCTCCATCCACATTCATGGATCAAATAACGTTTAGACTCAAGGTATCAAAGTTGTATTTCATAGCGAGCAAGGGAGGATGAATAACCATGTGAGACATGTCTACCAAGTTAGTAGGCTTGTATCGTCTACAAGACCAATGTTGGCCCAATATTGTCTTTTTTTGATACCATTAGGGTATCTATAATGAGGATTTCACAATTTTTGATTCCCACATGGTATGGGTATATGATGGTATTTTTGTTTTCGATACCATTCAGGTCTATATAGCATGCAAGAACCTTCATACCTATACAATATCATCCTAGTATCAATATGGTTTAAAATGATTCCGACCCAAATAATAACTCAGGCATACAAATACTCTCACCGTGAGATTCCCACCAAATATCAATATTTGATTGGTGTTACAACTTTGATACCCACATGATGTATGTTCTTTATTGATGTTGAGTATTGATACCATTCATTCTCCTATATACCAAACCAACACTAGTCTACACAAGGGCCATGGAAGCTAAGTGAGACTCCCGTTAGACTCACCTTGCAACCACTTGGTTGGACTTGCTCCTAATGATGCTCTACTTTCGGAAGAGCCTTGTCTTAGGGCCGGGTCACACAG
Source organism: Polytrichum formosum (assembly GCA_964035585.1). Taxonomy (NCBI): domain Eukaryota; kingdom Viridiplantae; phylum Streptophyta; class Polytrichopsida; order Polytrichales; family Polytrichaceae; genus Polytrichum; species Polytrichum formosum. Next base: position 62,603,036 of record OZ037936.1, read on the forward strand.
GGTCTCAAGAAATAAGTCCCAGGTCACATGAGGTCAATCCATGCAATCTCAACCGTTGAGAGCATGGAAGTTGGGACTTACCACTTCACACAGGGTCCCAAGTCCTAAGTCCCAACTATGACATGGATGCCTACATGGCGGCACTTTTTGGAGATGAGGCTTGGGACTCGTGTTGCAAGGCGAGTCGAACAAAAAGCTAGACCCAACTCTTAACCCAAGTCCCATGAATATTTTTGCATAAAATAATCAAGATTTGACTTTAATGATATTTTAACCATATTTTAGTGATTACTTGAGGCTCACAAGTTGGGACTTCACCTCCATGTTGAGACTTGTTGACATGAGTGGGTCTTGGGACTTGGGACCCGTGTGAACCAGCCCATACATTGTTTTATGGCGCCTGGCCGCTGCACAATCAAGAATGAGGGTGCAATGCTTGTCGTTCATTTGAGACATTTCATTGTTCATGGGTGAGACTCAGCTTTTAGTATGGTATCCTAGCCTATGACCGAGAGCTACACATTGGTGAATTTTCACAATGACCTCTTCTATGGTAATGAACGATTTAAAATTTTTCACACAAGGTAAAATGAAATATTTGTCTATTTCAAAAATTTGGAAATTTTTAGAATTAATTTTGAATTAAATATGATTTTTTAAAGATGTTCCCTAGGGTATCTTATGATAGACCTAAAGAAGTTTGACGTCAATGCTAATACAACTTATGAGCATTCTATAATTATATTTTATGAACATGTTCGAGAACCGTAGACTGACTTTGACCTTACTATGTCAAGAGACATCCTAAACAAACAACTAATCTCATCCTCCCACCACACCTCTCATTCTCGCGTTGGCTCTCTAGTCCCTTCTCCTTCCCCCTCTCTGTCTCTCCCTCCACGTCATTAAATGCATTAATGTGAGGTTAGTTGAGCTAGGGACATGTCATCCACCTAGGGAACATTATTTCTAATTTGTTCCCTAGAGCTCGGTTTAAGGTCACATATCGGTAATAGGCTAGGATACCATACTGGTCACGGGCTCTCAGTCTCGTGTGTGAAGTGGCCCTGAATTTTCTTTCCAACCAAGTAATTATTATTATTGGTCAAAATTAATGTCAATGTAACCCCTGCAACGTGCTTCTATAAAGATTTGCAGTTTCTATAAAGCGCAATTTAAGGCCGCTCGCACCAACCAATGGGTGACATGTCAGTGATGTTGTGGCACCAATAAATTTCTCTGCAAGCGTAATTGAGAAGCGGGTATGGTAAGGGCCATTTTCACACACATGCCCAAGGTCCGTGAGAAAAAATGATGCAGGATTTCACTTGGACTTGGTCAGCGGTCCGAAGCCCATGAGCAAGAGAAATCCACGTCACCTTTTTGAAAGACTTGGTCAGGAACATGGTGTGAAGCGGACAAGTTAGATCGGGACGTAGTGCTTTTAATGAAAATAAAACATATAATAACACTAAAAAGGAAGATTTGTTAAACATTGCGGTGTTAAAATTAGACATTCAAATTTTTATTTTCTAACATGCTCACCCATGGTCACCTTATTTTCAATAACCTTGTGTAAAACGAAGTGGGACCACCACTCATTTCCCAACCAATGTTCCCAACCATTGAGAGATTTTAAAACACAGTGGTCATGGTCACTCCAATAAATATTGTATTTAGTGTCACTTACTATTTGGAATTACGCAATGCTATATCTATTTACTATATATCTCATATTTACCAACAAATATTGTAGTGTATTTAGTGAAGTCACTACACTAAATGTTGTATTAAGTGTCATAATATGGTATTTTATGTCACTGTGGTATCTTTGCTATTGACACACTTCTTATGAATAAGTTCACAAATAATGTCACCCTAACTTGCTTTTAGTTTATCCACTATTGGGGTATTCTGCGTCCTAACATTTCTATGATGAGATTGTCATGGACGATCGAAATTTGGATGAAAAAAACGCTTAGTAAATGCCAATAATTGCAACATTGTAAATCTATGATTCCCAAAAACAATTTACAAGGAATGACAAAGAATGTTAGGTTTACAATTAGTGTTGGTGAGACTACACAGGTGGTTTCCAAAATTCGTATCGAGCATGACAAATAGAATTGGTGCCACTAACTAAATACAACACTTAGTGTAGTGTACACTAGAGGCCCTAAGTTAGTGGGTACTGTGTGCTCCACTACCTATATAATTCTCTGGGGTTCATTCCTCACTCCATTGCCTTACGAAGTTAGTGAGCGGCCGGCGCCTGTGATGCGGCTCTCGCTCGCTCGATCGCTTGCTCGCTTAGTGTAGTTCGGCGGCTCATAGATGGTTGCCAGAGGATTTCGTAGCAGATTGGTGTGTCCGGAGACGCTGCTTAGTCTGGACTCTACTTTGGCGATGCCCTCGTTTTGCAAATGTTTGGATTGGCAGCAACGTAGTCGGCGAGCAGACCGAGCTACTCCACCGAGCAGAGGACGATCACCTTAACCCCCGCAACGGTTCGCCTTGGAAATTGACGCCAACCACGAGAGTGCTGATGCTGAAATTGTCGCACAACGATTGCACCCCGCTGGTGCCGCAGTAGCCTTGTGCGTCTATTTCAGCATCCGTACTGCCGTGGTTGGGGTCCGATACTACGACTGCAGAGGGCGGCAGATTGCACCCTCTCATTTGGTGGTGCGCGATGAAGAAGCCATGCGGGTCTTCTCAGTTGATGTAGACTATCCCCTTGCAGTTCAATGTCTCGTGGATGGTAGAGATTTGTATGGCTTGTTCGCACACATCTCTGTTTTGAGAGTTCCGAAATTGTCGAGACTTTAATTTACTTCCCTTTCATCTGGACCAAGTTTTGCATCTAGAAAGTCCAGAACAGAGATAGCTCTTATTGGGATTCTTAAACATCAGGTCGTCGATGAGGATGGCAGATCATACCCCTGTACACATGACGGAAAATGGTGTTAGCGACAATGCAGAGCTTCATGTGCGCTCCAATGCCAAGGACGACTCTGCAGGAGAAACTCATCAAGTTTCTACCAGAATGTTCTGGAATGATGATATGTAAGCTCTAACCTTCAATTTTTGGCTGCATCTTCAAACCGTACCTGCTCGCCGTGCTTCTGAGTGTCGAAATGGAACCTGAAGAAGGTGGCATGCAGTCTTTTAACACTCTTGTCTTCAATAACCCCTTTACTCTTTGGTAGTGGAATTTCCCCGGTAGCAATTTTTGATGCATGATTCCGGGTATTGACCAAGCTACTGGTTGTACTCATCTTGTATTTTTTGTAGTATGGAGATACTATGAGCATTGTGTACAGATAAGGAACTGGGGGAGATGGTCGACCTAGGCGGGAGCTTGCAACTTAAAAGGGCAGGCTCTTCAACAACCCGCCGCCGAATGTGAGGAATGCAACAACCTGCATTATGCACAGATACATCATAGAGTCAATAGTAGTAGAATGCTTACTCGAATGACACCCAAAGACTTCCAATGGTCCACGTAGACTAGTTAGTTCCAGGTAGATTGACAATAAGTTCTGGAATAAGTTTGTTGATTATTGGATTTAATATTGTCCCCGCATCTCTCTCTCTTTCTCTCTCTCTCTCTTTCTCTCTCTCTCTCTTTCTCTCTCTCTCGGAATAAGTTGAGAGACAAGCGATGGACTCATTTCCAGTTAGCTCGGAGGTTGCAGGCTAAGGTTCTACCGTAGGAGATGGCTGAATGTTCAACTATGTAGAAACAGTTTGACTGTGCAACAGACTACATTTTATTCCGCATTGTTATGGAATTGCCTATGTCTGCAATATAGGTACCAAGCAATCTTGACAGAAAATTTGATGAACTGTGCGATTATTCTGAACTGATACATTCAATGGTTTTTTTCCTTGGATTGGATATCTGGCAATGCAGGATGCATTGAGGCCACAGCAGCTAAATATATTTGTCCCTCGATGTATCTTCAATGACTGGCTGTGGCCCCCCGATACCAACCTACAGAGTTCGATAATCAGGACAAGCCTACTTGTCACACAACCATCCTTTTTAAGCTCTGTGATTTACACTCAACACAATTGGTCCGACATTCGAAACGTAGTGATTCTGTACCTCGTAGCTTTCTCCTATCCGACTCATCAATTGTATGCGAGACTCTACCTAATGCAGCTATTTCTGAGGACATTATCGAGCTCTGGTATGGCCATAAAGTATGGTATGTGACAATTGCAATCAAGTGCTACCCTACTCTAATTGCTCGTGGGATTGATGTATGCCTACATCCATTTATTGACTTGTACTTTGGATGATCCAATCAATATCTCCAATTTCAAGGATCCGTCCTACTCAAGCATTGCAGCACTATGCCTCGTCGAAATGTTTTCCTGAATTTTCATGTAGCTATTATCATAGATGCTTTCTGGTAGTGTCCACATGACAGATTAATGCCTAGCAGATATTGAGGTTGAAACACTCGAGCATCAAAGAATGAAAAACTATAGCAGCTGATCCGAGACGACCCTAAACTACTGGATGATGGTGGAGAGATACCCAAATCTCAAGGAAGAGGTTGGCGGTTCGATTCCCGACTCTGAAATCTCCTCTCTACTTGACAGAAACTTGCCAAGTGGTTAACTACCTCCTGTGCTTTGGCGCTGGCCTGTCGGCCTTCTGTCTCAAAAAAAAGAAAAAAGAAAACTATAGCAGCGTCATTGCAACCTGTGAGAGAGTCATGTATGCTCTGATCCTTACCATTGAGGTACATCAGAACGGAATGGATGAGCATAACTAACCAAGGGACTTCATGTTCTGTAGGAATCTATGGATGATTCATCAAGGTAGTATGGACAAGAAGAGCCTCCTCTTCCGTATGGTTGAATGGCAAGGGAGGCATTAAAGGTTTCAAGCGATCATTATTCACGAAGATATAAAGGAATGGATGCCAAGGTAGTATGGACAAGTTCATCTCACTATTGTTTAAATAAAACTGACAGGGCCAAGCATCTTTGGCAGGTTATCACCTTGGCAACGAGGAGCGACAACATTATACTGTGCGTTAAGGTTTGTAGAATCCTTTGGTAACGTCGATGAAAAATCACTTAATGTGATGGCACTTAGTTCTGCATCAATGGAACAAAGTTGCCTCTAACCTATCAAGATTTGAACAATTCTAGTTGTAAGTGGAAATGTAAAGAAAGAGAAGGCAGAGCTAATACCTCGCTTCTATTCATGTGTGGATGAAAAATCTAAATTTTGATAAGTCATATGATTGTGGGATGTGTCTTTGTGGTTGTTTTAACAAACCACGTGGTAGATCCAACAATACCCTAAACATAGTCCCTAAACATAATCCACAATCATCAAATTCAGTCGTATTGTTCTCCCTCTTTAGTATGACACGTTTGGGAATCATAAAAAATGTCGTATTATCGAGGTGTCGTCTTCTCGTTAATATGACAAATGGCGTAAAATTGTCGTACTATCGAGGGAATGCAAAAACATAAGCAATATGAGCTTTAAAATATATACAACGAGTTTAAGCAATAGATTGTACAAAATAATAACTTATAACTCCAAACAAATAAAAATATTCTCAAGAACTCTTGAAATAGGAGTTCAAAGATCTCTGGTGTTGCCTACCCAAGTTAACAATTGTCATCATATCTAAATTTCCTACTAGCTTTTGAAAACTAATAATTTTATTAACACCAAAATGTGAAGAGTTGTCTAATAAGAAATTAGACAACAATGATGCATGACATTTAGCATCACTAAGCTTTACTGTAGGTGGAGCAACATCATCCACATCTACTGAATGTAGATCAACATTAAGATAAAAACCTTATGCATAATTGATTCCCAAAGCATCATCCACCAACTCATATGTACTCAATTCTAGATAAGTAATATCTTCCTCTTCCATCTGAATGTAAGTTTTGATTGACATCTCATCATCACCCAATCGCAACTTTGAAATCAAAGCACCAAGTTCATATGATTATTCTTGCATTCTATTCTTCTCCCTTTCATCAACTAGGGCAAAATCAACATTCCATGTTGTAGTAATAAACGCGCCATCCTCCAACAATTCCTAACTATCTGTGCATCCAACTCACTCCATACTTCATAACTCCACATGATAGCCTATTTGATGTTGGGCACCGCCTTCCTTAAGTCTTTCAATGTAGCATCATCATACTGTGATAAAATCCACTGCAAAAGTTTTCTTTTTTTATTGAATTGTGAAGGATGTTATTATATCTTGATCCAAAGGTTGAACTATGCTTGTAACATTGGGAGGAAGGAATGCCAAAGTCATATTGCTCAATTCCATGGTTGAAAAACCACGAGACTTACCAACTTTGGCAAAGCTAACAACATGAGAAGATGCATTATCCAAAATCATAATTACTTTTCGATTTTGGCCTTTGAATTGATTGTTGAGCTACAAAATCCAAGCTTCAAATATATCCCCCTTCATCCAAACTGTTTTATTCGAGTGCCAGTGAACATACTTATGAGGTTGCCACCTTCCCAAAACATCGTGGTTGCTTAGACATATAAATCACAAGATGTCGCGCACCTTTCCATGAGGAGTGCCCGAAACACCATGGGCACAAGGGGGACCTCGGAGTGCCATCCGGGACTTGTGGCGCCATTGGTGAGAGGGCCCAAGTAATCCTAGTGTGGGTGAGGGCCCCCGTACGTTGGGAACACCTCCTACCCACAGAGACTAAGAGTCACGAGGGTAAGGCCATGAACTATGAGTAGCTTATGGTATCCAGATCCTAGAATGTTCAAGAATACCTCAATTGGAGGTGTAAGCTAGGAGATATGGCAATTTAAGTGGGACGTTGTCTCAGGACAGCGCCCTAGGACAGCAGTGGCCTAGAAGTGACTCCCAGAATTGCCGAGGTTTGAACAGGTATAATTTCCTTAATACTTGCATGAATGGGGCAAGTGAGGCGTCCATAGGCATCTACGTGAAGTGTACATGACAATAGAGTGGTCGTTTGATAACATCAAAGATTATACAAAGAAGTTATAGTGTTCTGAAACTGCTTGGGGGCTTCCAGCCCCAGCGGCTAAGGGAAAATGTCGACTTAGCCCCAAGTCTTGGGAGAGAGACAAAAGGTTACTTGATGGTGGGGTACGGACCCTGCCCAAAGTCCTAGAGGCTTATATGGGTGAGGCGGCGTGGCTAGCGGAACCCACCCGAGGCCAACGGCACGGCCGAAACGGGCATTAACCCAACATGGGGGCATAGTTGCCTAGTATGGTTCGGGTTGTTGTAGTGTTGCTCTAGCAACGCGATGATCAACTAAAGATTGGACTTCCATGGATGGAAGTCCACATCTAAGCGTTGGCTACCGACTAAGGGGAGAGTCTCAAATGCAAGTGTAGGAGGGTTGGTCCCCCACCTATGAGCTAAAGAGGTCCGTGGTATTGGAAGCTAACCATTCACATGGGTGGAATGTGAAGGGTTAGCGCTCGTGACCCTTCCTAGAATGGACAAATGACCAAGATAATGAAGGGGAGCTAGCAAGGGTTGCAATACAAGCAACTTCAACTTATCAATCCTAGTTGAATTAACATCAAGAGCAAGTGTTACACGCTCCTTCTGTAACTTCTGACCCTTCACCTTTCCTTGTGCTAATATTTTATTAGGATGTGCTCTAAATTACAATCCAGTCTCATCCATGTTGCAAACATCTTCAGGCTCATACATTGACAAAAGAATAGGAAGGAGGCCACTCTAACCCTAACCAGGACTATTCTACACTAGTAACCCTAATTATCATTAAGTTCTCCATGATAAGTGAAGTTCCCAAGTAGTTGCCAAGTGAAAATGGATGTATTTTAGATATACATAACATAGATGAAAGGAATTTTAACACTAATTACCTCTTTAATATGACAAAACGGAGATTCTAAATGTCGTATTATCGAATGTCGTAGTCGTATAAAAGAGGGAGTTTTGAACTTAAAAAGTTTGATCGCGCAAAAATGTGTCGTAATATCAAGGGTGTCATATAAACGAGTGTCATACTAACGGCTGGGGATTCGTGGCACTCACTTAAAATCATCCATCCTAGATATCGTGGATGCAGTGGCTCCAATAAAAAAAAGCCCCCTATGGGGTTGAGGGTTGATTCATTCGAATGTGACATCACTAGACTAATTCGGGGCCTTTGACTCTATTTCCGGAATCAATTGCCTTAAAATAGTCAGTTAGATGATTCCTGCATTTTTTTCATCCGCATGGATGATTTTAAGTGAGTGCCACGAATCCTTGGCCCATACTAACAAGGTTAGACTGTATCCATTGCGAACTGTCACATGCCCTTGTAAGACGTATCGGTGTATCCATCGTTGTTTTGAGAGCTGCAGTACTTGCTACATGCACTTGGAAGATGTGTTGAAGGGATCCAGTAAGATTTGTGGCCCTACTTCCAACTCTACAGGCAGTTTCGATCATTGGATCAGCTTGGCTCGTTCTATTGAGCCCACAATCCTGAACGAAATCCCCCCTCCCCTCCTCCCGGTGCTGAAATAAATGGATTTTTAAAAATTAAATATTGTTTTGGCACTTAAATCCGTTAGGGAGGCCTGATGTTCATATGGTGAACATTTTCAAAATCGGCGTACTTAATCATTTGAAGATTTTGAGGGTGTTGGTTTTGGGGTTGTCTTGGTTCAAGGTGGTCTGCCTTACCACTCAAATATAGGTGTATGATTAACCACATAAGATCCACACACCTTAACCACGAAGGCCGAGTCAATAGGGTCATGTATTGCCGACATAGGTGAGATATATTTTTTTTTAGGCAAAAAAAGTTAAAGTTTATGTGGTGATGGCTTGTGATTGATTATCCTCACAAGAGTTTTGACAATTATAGCCAAGGAGTAGTAGCATTGAGATGAGCGGTTATGGGTTCGCCTATAGATCGACTATGTGTAACCCTAAAATATACGCTTCGAAATTTGTAACAATTTTGATATTCATGATTTTAAAAAAAAATTGCATTCTCCTTAGAATATGTTTCTCTTCGCAAGAAAACCCCCCCGCTATTTCTCCTCCTAAACAGATGCCCAACTCTCTCATTTTTATCGGTTATAGATGCCTCAACCTTAATTGCACGTCATGGTTGGATTGGGATTTGGGCGAACCAACCCATACACTCGTTCCTTGTTGGATGCCTAAACCCTTGCCTCGAAGGAACCAATGTACGGGTCGTTTCGCCCCAGCCGTTGGATTGGTGCCTTGTCCTAGTTTACACCAATTTCAATATGTACTACTAATGGTTGGCACTTTGACCAAGCTACCTAACCAACATGTCTCCAACCAGTAGTTTATGCATACATTCAAGATTTTATGCGGATAGGGATTCACGGTGTCTCCGTACACTCATCCCTTGGGAAAAGGTGAAAATGTAGTATAATGTGGCATGCAAATGACTATCTTTAGAGTAATTGAATCCCGGAAATAGTATCAGAGACCATGGTTTAGTCTACAGTACTGGAGTTCAATTGGAACGAATTGGCCCTTAACTTGTGGGGAGGGGGGGTTGTCTTTACTAGAGTCTCTTCATCCACAATGGATGAGTTTACATAGACAACAGAAACGTCAAGGTAGCTGGATTTCATTCGGTTATTCATCTTAGTTGCACACTTATAATTGAGTGATAGGAGGTTTAATTTTTTGAGTTTTGGGCAGCTAGGTGCAAATTGAAAGAACATAAACAAACAAACCAAGTGGTCAAAAGAGATTGGACCACATGCTCAAAAATTGTTAACCATTCTAAGTTCAATAGGGTCTTATGTAGCTTTCTTGCGGGTTATTATTAGTGGAATTTGATTATTTATAACAAAATGAAATTAACTCCACAAATTCATGGGGTAAATTATGGCTTCTCCGGATACAATTGCAGACACACCAACCTTGCAAATCCGAGAATAACCAACCCTCTTTTGTAGATGAATAAAAGGTTGCACAATCTTTAAAAAAATGGAATCCCAACTATCCCATCATTTTTCATGGATGAAATTGCCATAAACATTCCAAATAAACAGGAAATGGATAAAATCAGCAAAGTTTGGATGATATTTTGTAACGCCATCCATATGTGGCTTTATCACTCCAATGATTGTCACTATTTCAACTTTTTGAAAATTGAGGAAAAAAAGGGGGGGCCAATTGTGACGAGGATGGACAATATCGTACACAAGTATATCTCTCATCCATCCAACATGAAAACTTGACCCTTATATGTTTGTTGCCAATTCATGTAAACCTAATTCCGGTGTCGAATCAACCAAAAAAAATGGCCTCCGGAAAATGCACTATTTTAAAGTATTTATGTTGGATGAATAGGAGGCACGCTTCGATTGTACGGTAGCGAGCAGAATAAAGTAACCCAACACCAAGGATATCAGCACCAAGGATAAACCCGAAACGGGATGGATGCAATTCTCTGGGCCTCGAAGTGGATAATGGATGATAGGTTGGAAGCTCATCCATCCAGCCTTCTGCGGCTTGACCTGGGTGAATTAACTTCGACAAATTTCCAGAAGGAGGGGGCCCCATGCAAGGAATGTCCACGTGGCTGCTGATTTTGCGGAGGAATCTGGGAGGGCTTGAGCACCGCCCGTTCGCCTATGACGCCTATGCCACCTGGCCCGGCCTCTTCGGCTTTCGCCGTCCGCCGGGCCTCCCTTGGCTGCTGCCGACCCTGCCCTTGGCTGCTCACGCAGTCTCCAGGATATTTCCGGTCCTTTTGCCTGCCACCTCATCATGAGCATACTTTTTGAATCCCAGGAGCCCATTAATAGGTTTTCATTAATTAACTAATTATGACATTTAGGGTTTACATTCAGATACTTCTTGCTCCTGGAAACCTAACATAACATTAGGGGTTGTCACACCTCCTCGGAGAATGGAGAATGGAGAATGGGAGAATGGAGAATGAGGAAAAAGAGGAGCCAATAGGATAGCTTCTCCATGGAGAAAGTGTGACACCTCTATTTGTGGGCCAGGGCGAACCGACCCATACATTGGTACCTTACCAGATTCCATTTGTTAAAATAAAATAATAATAATAATAAAAGTCACTTACCCCCATAGCTTCGTAAATCCCTCCATAGACCCACAACTTTTTCCATGGCAGACGCTTTCCAAGTCTATGCGGATACGGGCTCAAAACCGTCCTTGTTTTTGCTGGCCAAATTAAGCCCACTTTCTCTCAAAACCGTCCCCACCTTCTGCCCAAACCACCCCCGCATTAAAACCAACAGGGCACCCAATGAAAGAATTTAAACTCCTACAACTTTTGGGTACATGATCTTAATAAAAACAAAACCATATAAGTAACCCACACCCAACTACATCCCAACAGTCGCCCCATCCAATCCCACTTTCACCCAAAACCACCTTGCTTTTCACCATGCTTTGTGTTGGAGACACTCTGTAGGATGGTTGATTTTAAGTGAGTGCCACGAATCCCCAGCCGTTCGCCCTCCCTGGTAAGGTACCAATATGCGGGTTGGTTCGCCCCAGCCCTATTTGTGGCCCGTGGAGAATGGAGAATGGAGAATGGGAATTACCCGTGAGTCAACATGTGGTAAGAAGCGGTGAAAGAAGCGGTGAAAGAAGCGGTGCAAGAAGCGCCTCCAGCGGTGAAAGAAGCGACCCCAGGTGAAAAACAGAAGCTTTGCGGTAAAACCTTCGCAAAAGAAGTTTTCTCCATTCTCCATTCTTCACCCGTGGATGAGAAGAATGGAATTCTCAAATCTTCAGAGAATGGGCCCTCCGCCTTTCAAGGAGAGCGTGCCACGTCCCCATTCTTTGAAGATTGAGAATGGGGAGAAAGAGGTGTGACAACCCCTATTATTCAGATCCATAACAGTGTTATGTGGGACTGAGAATATCCCACGGAATATTCCCTATCATCCGTTGTTTATATTACGAATGTTCCGTGGGATATTGTCAGTCCTACAAAACATTGTTATGGATCCAAATAATGTTATGAACGTTTCTTATCTTGTTGTTATTGCTTATGTGAATGATTTCCTAGGACGTACGGGGTTGTGAGGCCAAACCCCCCACCCTTAAGCGTCCGTAGTCCGAGTAGTGGGTTTGGGCTCACATTCCTCCGCGGTATTGGATTTGGACTTGGATGAGTCCATAGTGCAAGGTTCACCCTTCAAGTGGTCTTGGATTTAACTCCTTCATAAACCCAACTCCTTCATGAACCCAACTCCTTAGCTTCTAACTAAATAAACCCAGCTCCTTCATAAACCCAGCTCCTTCATGAACCCAGCTCCTTAGCTTCTAACTAAACAAACCCAGGTCCTTCATAAACCCAGCTCTTTTACTTTCTAACTAAACAAACCCAGCTCCTTCATAAACCCAGCTCCTTCATGAACCCAGCTCCTTCATAAACCCAGCTCCTTCATGAACCCACAACTTTGTAGTTGTAATCCCCAACTACCTCACTAATTATTCAAGCCCTTAACTAATCTTCCTACCTAATTTTCCTAATTCTACTAACAACCCCTTTCTAATCACACAATTCTTCTCTAATCCTAAAATCCTAAAATCCTAGAGAGGAGAGGGGGAGAGAGAATTTCCTAACTTCACTAAGACTAACTAATCCACACAAGTATATTTTTGCACTCATCACAACCTCAAGTGCTCAACTCTTAAACATGGAACTTGCAACCACGTGTATTCAAAACATGAACTTTAAGTACCACAAATTGGAATCATGAATTAACTTTAAAATCCTTCACGTCAACACTAATTCTACCAAGAGGTCAAGCCCTCTTCAAGGCTAACAAGCCTTGGCTCTCAAACTAAAAACTAAGCACACACATGTGCTCCAATATGGCTTCCCACACCCACACTTATAACTCGTGGGGTGCCTTGGAGCACAAAGGAAAGAGAGGATGAGTGAGGGAAGAATGAGGGATTATATAGTAAGCTTGAGGGGGTGAGCACCCTCAAGGCTCACGATAAGCCCTTGAGATTTCCTCCTACTTAGTAGGCGCCAATCCTATCTTCTAAGCCTTCCTCCCTCAAATGATCAACAAGGATCCTAATTCGAACATTTAACTAGCCTTGGCTTTCTACCTACCACACTTTACCAAACTTGGGATGCTTCAACCCAAACTTAGCCTCCTTCGCTTTCCGCCGCCATAACTTTCTCCCCTTACTTTCCCAAATCGTCGCTCACCACTTAATTCAAACCACGATGCTTAACTCGTGATTTGATTGGTGCTTTGAGAATTTGCTTATCCTCCACCTTGCATTCTTCCTTGGACCTTCCCCATTAAGTGGCCATGATGAGGTGGTCCACTTGTGCGCTCCATGTGATCCTCCATTCATCCCAATTCGAATGCACTTGCCTCTTGAGTCACTTTGGTTGTCTCCATCCATTTGTACTAGCCTACTCACTAACTACTCAATCCAAGTTCTCCTTACCTATCCTCATTCACTCAAATCCTTCCGAAGGTAAAAACACAATAACAACTCACATCCTAGCCTCTTACAACATGGTACTTCTAAGACTAACATTTCACTCTTTTTATATTTTTGTGAAGTAACATGCTACTTCAAAGTGCATCAACTCACGTTTCAAGGGTCTAAGACTAAATGTGGGCACCCTTTTGGGCTCACATAATTGGCGACCATCGGGGGATGAATCCAAACATCTCTTGCTCCAAGGGTAAGTTGCCTAGTCAAGCTCGGTACTCCTTACATCTACTTCGCGATGTACGGGTAGGAAAGAGCTCACCATTCAACGTTTCCAATTGAATTGAATTGTTAGGAAAGACCTCATAGACAAGGTAATGTCCTAACCATATTGCATCGAATTTCGCCGGAAATTCAAGCTTTCGTGCGTCTTGAATCATGACCATCATTCCCGGTGTTAGGGCCCTTCTCTTATGTCGTTTGTCGAAAGTAATCTTTCTCCTTCTTTGGATTGCCTCAATATGTTGAGCCGCCATTCTCCTCCCTTCGTCAAGTGCTTCCAAATCGGTTAGTCGATTTCGTAAGGATTGACTTTCGGTAAGTCTCGTACTCACGGCCACCCTAAGTGACTCGACTTCATATTCGATTGGTAGTGTCGCTTCAAGACCATAGACTAAGGAAAATGGTGTAGCACGCGTAGTTACCTTATAGGTTGTACGGTATGCCCAAAGTGCCGCCGTTAGTTTCGTATCCCAATCCCGCTTCGAGTCTATAACCGTCTTGCGTAGTATACTCACCAAAATTCCGTTAACCCTTTCCGTTTGTCCATTGGTTTGTGGGTGGTAGGGAGTAGTCTTCCGGTGATCAATTTTAAATTTCTTTGTCATCTCTCGAATCAAGTCATTCAAAAAGTGAGTACCCCTATCGCTTACTAGGATCTTCGGCACCCCGAACCGCGAAATTATGTTTTCGTACATAAATGTTGCCGCGTGTTCCGCCGTGTCGGTCTTCACCGCTTTGGCTTCCGCCCACTTGGTGAGGTACTCGGTTGCCACCACAATATATTTCATTCCTTTTGAAGATTGGGGATGGACCTCACCCACATAGTCGATGCCCCATTTTTCGAAAGGAATTAAGGGTAATGATACATGTAAAGGCATCTCCATTCTAAGGTCGTTTCGGGCATACCGTTGGCAAGCGTCGCATTTCCTTACATAGTCATGGGCGTCCTTAAATAGTGTAGGCCAAAAGTAGCCCGCTCTAAGTATTTTTTGCCCGGTGAGTTGACCCGAGAAGTGACCGCCGCAAGCGCTATCGTGGCAAGCGATTAAAATCGCTTCAACCTCCGTTTTTGACACGCATCGTCGTAAAATACCATCGGACCCCCTTCTAAACAACCTATGGCCCACTACAACAAATTGCCTACTATTTACCCTCACCTTCCTTCTCTCTTCTTTTGTCCACTCTTTGGGCAACTTGTGGGTTGTTAGAAATTCCACTATGCCCGCATACCACTCCGGTGTAGAAGTGACCACAAAGAGGCTATCATCTACTAACATATCATTTACCGGATTTTTTCCTATCTCCTCCGACAACCTAGACAAGTGGTCCGCTTGTAAATGCATACGACCCGGTTTATATTCCACCGTGTAGTCGAATTCTTCTAATAACAAAACCCACCTAGCTAACCTACCACTTAACTCCGCCTTGTTAACTAGATACTTGATAGCCATGTGGTCAACAAAAAATACAACCGGGTTGCACATGAGGTAATGCCTAAACTTTTTAACGGAAAACACCATGGCTAGGCACTCCCTCTCCGTTGTAGAGTAGTTTCTTTCGGCGGGGGTCAATTGCTTACTCGCATAAGCTATAGGTTGATCCTTCTCTTTTTCTCCCGTTGCTTGACAAAGCGCACTCCCTATTGCCACATTACTAGCATCACAATAGACGTGAAAAGGTTTACCCCAATTGGGTGGTATCAACACCGGATAGGTGCTCAACCTATCCCGCAATTCCTCAAAGGCTTTTTGACAAGCATCCGTCCACTCGAATTTGACATCCTTTTTGAGCAAATGGGTAATGGGCACCGCTATCTTTGAAAAATTAGGAATAAGTTCCCGGTACCATCCCACATGTCCTAACAACTTAGAGATCCCCTTGGAATTGGTTGGAGTTGCCAAGTCGCTTATGGCCGCAATCTTATCCGGATCGGGTTCTCTACCTTTCTCACTAACAACATAACCCAACAACACTCCCTTATTCACTCCCAAAAATGTCTTATCCGGGTTCAATGCTAACCTCATCTTCCTACACCTAACCAATGCCTCCCTAACACAATGTAGGTGATCGTCCACATTACTTTGTGTGCTAAAATCGTCCACAAAGACGGTCATGGATTTGAACAACAAGTCGGTGAAGATATACATTACTAATCGTTGGAAAGTAGCCGGGGCATTACATAACCCAAATGGCATCACTACCCACACAAAAGTACCCCAAGGTGTAGTAAAAGCCGTTTTATGGATATCTTGGAGGGCTATGGAAATTTGATTATAACCCGCATACCCATCCATAAAGGTATATCGCGAATGACCTCCAACCTCCTCAAGCAACAAGGTGATAAAAGGTAAGGGGAAGTGATCCTTTTGTGTGCACGAATTCAATTTCCTATAGTCGACACAAACCCTTAATTTCCCATTTTTTTTCTTTACTAAGACCATAGGAGAAACCCAATCCGTGATTTCCACCGGCTTGATAAACCCGGCCTTCAATAACCTTTCCAATTCCGCTTTCACCAACAATTGCAATTGAGGATTCATCCTCCTCTCCTTTTGTCTAATTGGCCTCGCCCCCGGAATTAAAGGAATCCGGTGCTCTACCATTTCCCTAGGAATTCCCTTAAGCTCATCGTAGGACCATGCAAAAGTATCACTAAACTCATCCACCAAATTGCTATACTCCCTAACCTCTTTCTCCCCCAATTTGGAACCCATCTTCATTTGTCGGGTTTTTCCATTCTTTAATTTCACATCCACGTACCGCCAATCCGCTTCCGACACATGTGCTTGTTCCTCTTTGTTCCGATACCAATCGGAAGGCACATTGGGGTAATCTTTCACATCTTGACCTACAACTATCCCCGTAGACGTGGTCTTGAAATGTAAAGGCTCCTCCAATTTCGATGACTCAATAATCACATCCTCCTCTTGAGTCCCATCTACATGAATTAAACTAACCTCACCCTCTTCCACGTCATCTACCCAAGGTGTTAACCCACCGCTAACCCACTCTTCCTCGGTGAGCACCTCACATGGCTCCAACAATGAGCCCTCTCCTAAACTAACACTAGGAAATTCACTCCCTAAGCCTACTTGGTGAAATGTAACCATTACATCAACCTCGGACTCGGGGTACTCCCTTAGCCATTGGGCATAATCCTCATTATCCCCATAATTGTAAAAATTAGGACCTAGACTTCCCGAGCCCGAATCTATAACAACCCTTTGACCTTCGGGATGGACGACTCCCACCAATGCCTTGCCAATCTCATTCTCGTTTAAGTCATCAATTTCCTTCTCCAATGGCAAATACATCTCCTTCTTCATCCATCCTTCTAATGAACCAATGGACACTATGACCCTATTACCCTCCGGACCATAAGTGATGGATGGTTTAGGTCCACCCCAATTGACCATAGCATTCGCCATCCGCAACCAAGGCCTACCTAGCAAAATGGGGAAGGTGTCCTTGTTGGAGTGCATTTTAATGACATGGAAGGTGACCGAGTACTCCTCACCTCCCGTAGTCATTCTACAATCCTTGATCATCCCCAAAGGCGTAGTCGAACTTTGATTTGCCATATTTATGACCAAAGGTGAAGGCCCCGTGAGTCCAAGTCCCAATTTTTTCATAGTATCCTCCGGTAGTATATTTAGACTACTCCCTCCGTCGACTAGCACATTAGGAACCACCTTATCTACTATAACAACTTCTATTTCTATAGCTTTCACGTCTCTTCCACCTTGTGATTGGATCCTAGCGGCTATTTTAGCTTTCACCTTCCTCATCCTCTTGTGTACCGGCATTCCCTCCTTTAATGTTTTCCTTGCCGTGGGTGAAATTTCCAATAGTTGGCCGAAAGTAATATCCGCCTTGAGTGTACTAAGGTCCGCCCACAAGTCGTACCCGGTAGATCTTTCCACCTTAGAATTACCCACTACGTCGAATTCGTCTACGGGAACCCCCGGTCCTTCCCATTCACCCACATCGCTATTATCCAAGTCATGTACCGCATTAGTCCTCTCCCTATCTTGTAAAATTATATTTTCCCTCTCCACATCCTTAGTAGCTCTTCTAGCTACCCTATCCAACTCGGAGAGATTAATCTCTTCATCCGAAGAGTAATTTCCTTGCTCTCCTATTCCTACCTCCAACGGGGCATCCCCTCTCCTAGCCCTAGTAGTTACCGCTAGTGCAGGTGCTTCTTCAACCACACCCTTATCCTTCACTAACTCATATGTAATAGCATTGGTGTGAGGAGGCCATTGACTTTGCTCCTCTCCAATTCTCGTTGGGAGAGGAAGCATGTCATCACATGTGGCCTCCAACACTCCATCCATGAACCTAACATCTTGGGAGTTAGATGGTCCCGGATCCGTTGGAGGCGCTTGTCTCCCGTTACTACCATTAGGTGGAACTCCTTGTCTATTTTGTATTGGAATGTAACCGGTTGTAGTTTGCAAGCCCGCCGGTGGATGAAAAGTTTGCCTAGCATTACTATGGTCATAGTATAAGTTAGGTGGCCTAAGTTCATTGGCCGGTACTCCTTGTGGCCTAGCACCTCGCATATTATCCCTTGCTTGTTGTTGTGGATTAGCCACCGGGTAAGGGACATTAATTATTTTGTCCGGTTGGCGACACGTATCCGAGGGATGACTTCCTCCACAATTGCTACAATTAAACTCTTGACCTTCGGACCAACATTGTCCTTGAGCGTGCCACCTTCCACAAAAGGGATGAAATTCCTTCTTCTCTAAATTTTGGCCACCTTGCCCTCTAGGTTGTGGTCCTCTATTGCTTCCATTTCCATAGTGAGGTGGCGCTTGACCTCGTTGATTTTGTTGAGGTGGGTTACCGTTTCCTCTTTGGTCACGGTTTTGTCCACTTCTACAAAATTGACGCGTGTGGCCCGGTTGGCCACATTGGACACACCATAATCCGGAAGAATGCCTACCCGACTCAACCGGGGGTGGAGGCCCCGGTTGTTGACTCCGGATCATTAATGACATTTGATCCGTGAGGCTTTGCATTTGTTTTATCATAGCCTCTTGGAATCCTAGTTGGCTAGCACCTAGTCTTCTCTCAACCTCCTCCAAGTGTGGATCCGTTCTAGGGGCCGGTAGTGCCAAAAGAGGTGCCGGTTCCCTAACCGCTAAAGGTCGGGGGCCGGTGTCCACAATGGCATATGGAATTTGGTTCTCATACTTAGCGGGTTCTACCGCTACCACCCTAGGGCGTATGGGGATGAATTGTGGGATCAATTCATCCTCCCTTCTCCATAGCCTTTCGTGATCTTTATCCAAGTTTTCAATATCTCTAGCCGCACGCTTGGCATCCGCCAAGGTCAAGGGATTCCTTTCTAGAACACCCCTAATAGTTCCGGACTTAAAAAACCCTTGAATGAAAAATTGCTTTAGCGTGTCGTCGTTGAGCATGGTACCCACAAATCTAGTGCACACTAAATCAAACCTCCTAATGTAAGCCGAAATTTCTTCCTCCCTTCCTTGCTTCAATGACGACAATGCCCTTAATGCGGTACTTTGACCCACTTCCGGCCTAAATTCGTTAAGAAACTCCCTTTGTAATTGTTCCCATCCCCTAAAATGTCCCTCGGCATGATCCCGATACCATTCATAGGCTTCCCCCTCTAGAGTGGTAGGAAACCACACTAACCAATAACCCGGGTCGGTTATGAGGAAGCTAGCCAACCGTTCGATATACCGTTCCATGTGCCGAGAGGGGTCCTCATCCTTGGTCCCATAAAATTTAGGGAGATGAGATGGCATATCCATCGCCGCTAAATTTTGTGGAACCACAATTGGTAGGCCTCTTGGCCTAACCAATGGGTCTATTGGAGGTATAGGAGGTATGGGCGGAATTGGGGGTATGGGTGGTGGATCCATCCCCCGTTCCTCGGCCATGGTGACCGGTGAACTATTCAACAATCCCCTATCAACTTCTACCGGGAATTCTTCTCTAAGTGTGTAATTTTCCGAAGAAGTTTCACCACTCAATTTGGAGGGAGTGATCTCCTCTTCAAGTTGAGCTCCAAGTTCTAAGGTGTCTAGAATTGACCTAGTCCTAGGTTCGACGTTCAAACAACTCTCTATTCTAACATTATCTTGTTCTAATCTATCACTGATTTTAGAGGACCGCCTCTTTCGAGTAGATTTCTCTAGTCCTACTATCAAACTTGGTTTTTGTGAGCGAGTCCTACCTTGCATTCCATAAGAATCGATCGACCCTCACTTGACCACACATAATCCTAGCAATTCCCCTCTTAATATTTTCACTTGTCTTGGTGTGGTTATAATTTTTTTAGGAGGTGAGGAAAAGAACCTGCAAGCCCACTTAGGTGAAAGAATCCCAATAGGGGATAGGCATGTTCATGTTAATTTTTTGGTTAAGTCGGAGCATCACCTCCGCACCTTCCCGCAAATTAACACTCACCACAATACCGATTGTGAGGGGGTGACCTTCCGAGTAGATTATGTTAAAAGTCGAGGCTTCACCCTTCAACTTCTCACACCATCCACAATTCGGGAATTACCCTCTACAACGGATAACAACAATCACGAGTACAAAAGGCATTCCTTAATTAGTTAATGAGTTCACTTTGAAGAAATAAACATACCTTGAGCAATCGCATCCCCCTGTGAGTTAGCACTCCCCTCAATCGTGACTCAATGTAACAACACCATAAACTTTGTGAAATATTAATTTAATCTAGAGCATGAAATGACAACTCCCAAAACTTTGAGACTCACCCCGAGGTGAGTGTCAAAGTTCAATGTCCTAAGGTGAATTTACCCTCTAATGTT
Organism: Polytrichum formosum; assembly: GCA_964035585.1. NCBI lineage: Eukaryota > Viridiplantae > Streptophyta > Polytrichopsida > Polytrichales > Polytrichaceae > Polytrichum > Polytrichum formosum. The sequence goes on from OZ037936.1 coordinate 62,623,611, forward strand.
TTAATGAGCTACTCGGTTATAGGTTCCTTTTAAGTTCTTAGCAAATCCCCAAAAAGGTTGAGGACGTACCTTCGCCGCGCTCCTTCCTCAAAAATGAATTTGCGTAATTGACAATGCAATTCATTCCAAGGAATAGTTGAAATACAATGAATTCAAATGTAACCCAAAGAGAGAATACTTACCGAGTTTCGGGTGCTCCTTCCCTTCTCTCAAGTTTGTGTCTCCAATTTTTCCTAGTTGCCTCCAAGTCTCCTAGTCGCCTCCAAGTCTTGTAACTACCTTCCGCTTCGCTCCCGACGGACGCACCAATTATGTGAGGCCAAACCCCCCACCCTTAAGCGTCCGTAGTCCGAGTAGTGGGTTTGGGCTCACATTCCTCCGCGGTATTGGATTTGGACTTGGATGAGTCCATAGTGCAAGGTTCACCCTTCAAGTGGTCTTGGATTTAACTCCTTCATAAACCCAACTCCTTCATGAACCCAACTCCTTAGCTTCTAACTAAATAAACCCAGCTCCTTCATAAACCCAGCTCCTTCATGAACCCAGCTCCTTAGCTTCTAACTAAACAAACCCAGGTCCTTCATAAACCCAGCTCTTTTACTTTCTAACTAAACAAACCCAGCTCCTTCATAAACCCAGCTCCTTCATGAACCCAGCTCCTTCATAAACCCAGCTCCTTCATGAACCCACAACTTTGTAGTTGTAATCCCCAACTACCTCACTAATTATTCAAGCCCTTAACTAATCTTCCTACCTAATTTTCCTAATTCTACTAACAACCCCTTTCTAATCACACAATTCTTCTCTAATCCTAAAATCCTAAAATCCTAGAGAGGAGAGGGGGAGAGAGAATTTCCTAACTTCACTAAGACTAACTAATCCACACAAGTATATTTTTGCACTCATCACAACCTCAAGTGCTCAACTCTTAAACATGGAACTTGCAACCACGTGTATTCAAAACATGAACTTTAAGTACCACAAATTGGAATCATGAATTAACTTTAAAATCCTTCACGTCAACACTAATTCTACCAAGAGGTCAAGCCCTCTTCAAGGCTAACAAGCCTTGGCTCTCAAACTAAAAACTAAGCACACACATGTGCTCCAATATGGCTTCCCACACCCACACTTATAACTCGTGGGGTGCCTTGGAGCACAAAGGAAAGAGAGGATGAGTGAGGGAAGAATGAGGGATTATATAGTAAGCTTGAGGGGGTGAGCACCCTCAAGGCTCACGATAAGCCCTTGAGATTTCCTCCTACTTAGTAGGCGCCAATCCTATCTTCTAAGCCTTCCTCCCTCAAATGATCAACAAGGATCCTAATTCGAACATTTAACTAGCCTTGGCTTTCTACCTACCACACTTTACCAAACTTGGGATGCTTCAACCCAAACTTAGCCTCCTTCGCTTTCCGCCGCCATAACTTTCTCCCCTTACTTTCCCAAATCGTCGCTCACCACTTAATTCAAACCACGATGCTTAACTCGTGATTTGATTGGTGCTTTGAGAATTTGCTTATCCTCCACCTTGCATTCTTCCTTGGACCTTCCCCATTAAGTGGCCATGATGAGGTGGTCCACTTGTGCGCTCCATGTGATCCTCCATTCATCCCAATTCGAATGCACTTGCCTCTTGAGTCACTTTGGTTGTCTCCATCCATTTGTACTAGCCTACTCACTAACTACTCAATCCAAGTTCTCCTTACCTATCCTCATTCACTCAAATCCTTCCGAAGGTAAAAACACAATAACAACTCACATCCTAGCCTCTTACAACATGGTACTTCTAAGACTAACATTTCACTCTTTTTATATTTTTGTGAAGTAACATGCTACTTCAAAGTGCATCAACTCACGTTTCAAGGGTCTAAGACTAAATGTGGGCACCCTTTTGGGCTCACAGGGGTCAATAGGTTCACGTAATTTATTATAGAGTGAGTTCATGACTGCCCCAATCACACCAAGCTTTTTTGTCCAGTTCCAACCGTGAAATTGTTGGGGATTATGTTCAGAAATAGATGTTGGCCCACCACTTTTCACACTATTACAGCCGGAGATGCCGATGGATGGTGTGTCAGAATTGGCCGGTGTGACAAGCTCCTCATGATATGTAGGTTGCCTTCACAAATAGATTGCTTCTTTACCCATGCAAAGTACCTTGGGTCAGAATCATATCGCAAGAACTTATATCAATGTTTTAATAAGTTGTATGACAACTCTAATACATCATAGTTTTTGTCGTTGTAATAACAAATATCCAAAACAATGTGGAATGGTGGTAAATTTAGCTTGAGCCAACCCAATTGCACATATCAATGTAGAGTTGTTTTACAATTTGTAACATCTATTGTGATTTAAATGGAACCCACTCATCTAGGAGATAAGGAATCTAAATCCATGTACTGTACTTTTTTGCATGCCACAAAACCATAAGTTATGGAAGTTGTAGTCCAATGGAAATAGGTGATTGTGTTTCTTTAAATGCAATAATTCATAATAGTATTTCTACGACATTCACTTTTGATAGTATGCATTAATTTTTACTTGATTTTATTGGGTGACAACACAATAAAAGTGCCAATGAAAATGGCACATAACACTTGGTTCTACATGACAAGTCATGAAGACCAATGCTGTGAGGTATGCAGATGTTACTTGATTACTTCTTTTAATCATTAGTATTGAGTGGCATCCATTGAGGGGTTGGACGATTGTAGAAGGTCCAAAAAACCTAACAAGAGTCATGTCTTTCAAGTGATTTGTGGTGAGGTGTCCACATCTAAGAACGGACAAGACGCTTATAAAGGAGATTGTACTAGATCTTCAAATTTTGATAACTAGTCTACACTCAATAGTCAACACAAATTTCATTGGGGGAGGACATGGTTGACTATGCATTATTTTAAAGAATCAATACATACTTTTGAGTGTCATAACTAATTTCATAGAATTTCCATTATTTAATATAAATTTTGATGATGCTTCTTCATAGAGTTTTTTCATAAGAAGATGGAGAACTTACCAAATAATACCCAATATACCTTAACATGATACACCAATGTTAATGCTGCACTAATTCAGATGTATAAGACCAATGTCAATGCACTAAGTCAACCCTGTAAGTAGTGTACAAGGAGCTTCCTATGATGACCAACAAATGTACAGTAAATAATGTATATAGTGTCACCAATTCTATTTGTTTTGCTCAGTACTAATAATAAACCATCCTTGTAGTGTCACCAACACTAAATGTAAACCTAACATTATTTTTTATCCCTTGTAAAATATATTTGAACATTATAGAGTTACAATGTTGCAATTTCTGACACTTACTAAGTGATTTTTTCACCCAAATTTTACTCATTCATGTCAATATTTCATTATAAAAATGTTAAGATGCAAAATATACCAACAATATTAAATAATTGTCATGGAATTTATTCAAATTTCAGTCATCCATGACAGTATCTGTAAACTTATTCATAATAAAGTTACCACAGCGACATAAAAAAAAAATATATATATATATATATATATATTTTGAGACAGAAGACCGACAGGCCAACGCCAAAGCACAGGAGGCAGTTGACCACCTGGCAAATTTTCCGTCAGGTAGAGAGGAGATTTCACAGCCGGGATTCGAACCGCCAACCTCTTCCTTGAGATTTGGGTATCCCTCCACCATCATCCGGTAGTTTAGGGTCATCTCGGACCAGCGACATAAAATATCATAGGACACTAAATACAATATTTAGTGTAGCAGACCGACTCGCTCCGTAGGTTCGGGAAGGCTCGAGAAAGCCAGGGTCGGTCCCAGAGGATCGGTACCAGAGCAGGGCCCCACAGTGCCGAGCCTGGCCGTTCCTTCCAAACGGTGCCGTGCGCTACAGGCCTCTCATCACACTCTCCTCCGGTTGTATCGCCCGGCGAGCTTCTACTACTCGCTCGACTCGCTCGCTCCTGTCGCAGAACTCAAATTGCACTCCTCTCCTCCTTCGACCGCTCCTGCCACTTCCCTCATTCAAAACCATCCAGGAACGCGATTTGAAGTCTCGATTATCGACTTCTTGGTGTTGCACAGCAGCAGCCATGGCGGAAGTAAATAAGGTTCGTTCTGCACACCTCCTTCGTCTGGATCGATGTTGAATCAATTCTCCGTCCTGTCGGTGTTATGCAAATATCGCTTAGTTTCTGTTCGTCGTCCAGTTTCTTAACCCCCGTTCTGTTTTGGACTTAGTTATTGTGGTGTTGTTTTGCTGTTGTGTTGGAGGAGGTCCTTAGTAAGCTCCAGCCCGTGCCATTTACGTAGGAATATTAGTGTCGCCGTCCGCGTGAATTTTGTTTTCTGTAGTTTGTGTCGTTTCTTTTTCTTTTTTCTCTCCTCCAATTTCCATTGGCTTCTGATTAGGTATGCGGAGGGAGAGCAGAGCTACTTGTTGTCTCGGCAGTAAGAGGCCATTTCTAATTTGCATAGTATTCTCGGTCGATTTCTTTTATAATTTATCATAGACATAACCTTATGCCTCTCTGTGCCTGAGTCGAGCTACAAAGTGTCCCGTTCTGGAATGATATCTATCGGTCACATGTTGGTATGGTATGTTACATCAGAGGCTCCGGATTCCGTTTAATACCTGCAAGGTGGCTTAAAATGTGTACGTGAGACTTATTTGTTTAGAGGGAAACCATTTCTTGTAGTTGGACTTTTTCGGCTGTTTAAGGATCTATGTATATATCTGTGCTTACATCAATGCGTCTCCGTTGATGATCTCACCTAAGTGTTGTTCTGTTTGCAGTCTCAGGAACCTAACTTGAAGTATCTCGGCCTTGTGCACGCTCTTGTGCTTCAGGCCACTGCCTACCTTGCACAACTTTACGCATACGCGAAAGAGAGCTCAGGTCCTCTGAAGCCTGGGGTTGACAATGTTGAGGGCACCGTGAAGACTGTCGTCGGCCCTGTTTATCAAAAGATAGAGGGAAAGCCTTTGGAGATTTTGCAGTACGTCGATAGCAAGGTATGTATGTCATCAAGTGATTTGAACTTGGTTGTCACGGGCAGAGCTGTGCAAACTCCAGTGATCTTTTGTACATGTCGCATAGGTCTTGTAACCATATAACTGCATGAGATTTGCCATCTCCAATATTGGTGAATCATATACATGTTGGTTATTTGTGGCACTTGTAAAAACTTTATAAGCATTGATCGACCTTTTGGTTGGACTTTGTAAACATAGCACTTATTGTGGTGTGTCTGTAGTACAAAAACAGATGTATGTTTTTCCCAGACGTGATTTGTCCACTCATGGTGTGCTTCTTTATTCAACAGGTTGATGAGACATTGGCATATGTGGATGGTGTTATGCCCCAGTACGTCAAGGAGACATCATACAAAGCTCTGGATGTAGCGAAGCAAGCCCCAGATGCTGCCAGGGCAGTTGTTGCTGATGTGCAGTCTCAAGGCTTATATGAGACTGCATCATCTTACTATGAGAGGTATGAGCCAGTAGCTGAGCAGTTCACATATGCTGCCTGGCAGAAGATTTTGACTGTGCCCTACATGCCTCAGGTGGTTCACACAGCTGCTCCCGCTGCCAAGTTTGGAGCTCAACAGTATAACAACATTGCTTCAGTTTTGAAGGGGAGGAACGTACCTCTGTCTGCGTACATTCCATTGGTCCCCATTGAAAGAATTGAGGAGGCTTCAAGGAACACTCCAGCTCCGGCTGTCTCTGCACAGTAATCTCATATCAGCTGAAGTTTTGATGCTTATGCAGTATGCATCAATAGTTTATGACTTCTATCTCCTTTGTACACAGTTCTGCTGAAGTAATGCAACTTGAGAAGTTTGGTTAATAGGAATAATCATTTGAGTAGGACTATGAGATAAAACTACAGGTCTGTACCTCCTGGTAGGGAGGGAGGTTACCGAGGGGTATCTTTCTGTAAATCATGGGTACTATGTAAGTCCATATATACAGGTAGTGACTGGTGTGTATTCACTTGCAAATCACATGCAGCAATTTATATTTTTCGGCTCAAGATTATTGGTCGCTTCTCAACTGGGTTGTGGCATCTGTGGTTCTAATGCTTGAAAGTCTCCATTTTTTGGGGCATTTGTTTTACAGTAACATCAGGAATTTTACTCTCTTTTTAGCTAATATTGAAGTGTGTGGGATGCTGAGTTTGATAAGGCCTTGCAAAGTACATACATATGCCTACGATCAAAGGGCTGGATTCACAGGGTTTGCAATGCCATCCACTGAATTGACCTGGAGACAGGTAACTACTTAATGAGACTGAAATCATGGTAGACTTGGGATACATAGCAACCATTCAAGTTGAAAGTTAAATGTTGGGAACTTCTTACGCCAGGAAACCATCATAAGAGCTCATCTGAGGTTGGAATTGACATCAGAGTTCCTGAATATGGGTTAAGGTAAGATGGGATGAATCAACTGCAGACCTGTAAGGGAGATATATGTACTGCACCTCCTGATGCGGTTGTCACAAAATCCAAGAACACTGGGATGAATCAACCATAAACCTTCAGGGGCTCATGCTTTTACTGGACCTTTTTACTTGGTTGCCATGAATCTGGAGCCTACCAAGTGTACTTTCTATGCAGAGAATAGAGTTTTAAATAAAAAACGCTAGATGACTTAAAGTCTTCAAAGTTTGCATGTTTAATTTGCATGGCTGACACGAACCCTTTGCCTAGAATTTGTCACTTGTGTACACTTTGGAGGCAACTGTATATTTGATGTAGTGTGGCTCCCGCCATTCATCATCGTTTCATGTTAACTATCTTGAAATCATTGGGTGGCAACCAATGAAAGTAGCCACTTGGTACTAGAGTAGAGGCACTTGTAACCGACCGATCACATAAAAGATTCTGTGTCAGATCTGAAGAAGTACAAGGTGGTGCAAATTTTTAATATGTAGGAAGTTAGAAATAAGGAGGAATGCAATTTTTTTGGTATTTTTATTCCTGAAATTGAAATTACTATCAATTTTTGAAGCCAAAAAGTTGGGCCGAACATATTATCAATGTCTAGAGTCTATCATAACCGCTCATTTAATTCGCTCATTCCTTCTCACTTTAATTTGGACATGTGTCATGGCATTATTGGTTTATGGCTTGATCGAAATCCAGTCCCAACCTCAGTGATCGGTTATGAGCACCTACTCTCTATAAGTTAGCGTGCTCGACACTCATCTCCTTTTCACCAAGACTAGAGGTCTAAAGATTATTATCTTGAATACCTAGCAGCAATTGAAGAGTTAGGACAAGCAAATCACTACAATAGAGGAAAATAAACTATGGAGTGTTGAAAGTGCAGACTGCCACAATGGTGCCATAAGGGCAATATATATTGTAAATTATCCCTCTTCCATGTTAAAGCATATTTATTTCATTGATATTGAACTCGGTGTTACCAAGATTCAAATTTAGGCATATTTGTGTGTATTAATATGAAGAAAAAATATCAACCAAATTGAGAAATACTACAAAAGGAATGCAGAATTCTAGGATGTTGCATGCTCTATTTTTGTGACTCAAAAACATCGATAGGATATGTAGTTCTCTTCAACATGGCCCAAGTAACATTGTGTTGAAGGGTGTATGCCACAAGGACCACATTTTGACCACATGGTAATAGGGGATGCCATTTAGGGGTTCATTCAATTGTTGATGTTCTCAACTCAATGGTTGAAAATTGAATATAATATGGGCATCCTATGAAAGTGATGTATTGGAAGACGGTCTTTGGGCGGCTACCAGGTCCACCTCAATGGCCAGTATATAACATAATTTTCATTGAAAAAAGATTATGCACATCATTGGAGAACCGTAAATAACCAATCTACTAGACCATGACTTTTTTTGAACAAGGCGGATATGTTTGAAATCGGTGTTTCACCATAAAAAGAACTTCAGGTGGAAAAATAAAAATCTCTTGTTCATGGAAATTACAAATACTTGAGCAACAAGGTCAATCTGGACCAGTTACTGTGACAATCCTTGCCATGTGAGCTTTCAACAAAAAACTTTACACCTCAACTCGGTATTTAGCTTACAACGATGTCAAGACGTCAAGACTTGACACCTAGCTCAAGTGAAATGAAACGAAATGAAATTGATTTTAAAGTCCAGGAAGCCGAAAAGACTAATGAGATTGAAGTACATCACGATGGTTTCAAACCACCTAATTTGCCAGAGTGGCAGAGTGCAGTAGCCTCCATAGAAGCTAACGTCAACTTGATGATCTAATTGAAAGAAAGACTTGATGGTCAAGTATCAAACATATTCTCCGGCAGAGATTTTGTTGTAATTTGGAGGAAGTAAATGTATTGTCTACTTACAAAGCAAGGGAAGCAGCAATGTGAATACCTGAAAACTCTTAATGCTGGAGGGAAAGTTAGTATCAACTCGATGTTCAAATGAAAAGCTTTGCTTCAAATAGTCTTAAAGAACTTAACGATGTCTCTCCTGGAAGTTATGAATTGATAGAGACTTTCTCATCTCTGTCAACTCCCAAACACTACACGTTCAACCTCGAATTTCGTGAAATGCCAGGTGATCGAAGCTTACATCCTTGAGAAGTACATTTCGCACGAATTCTGACAGCAACTTCCAGGAACTGCTTGCTCACACACTACAGCTCAGACTCAAAGTCGACCGAGCTCTCAATTTCCCAAACCTTGTCTACAAAAAATTAATATAAAAACAATTTCGCACTGCCTAATTGAATCCAACACGAGGATTCGCAACAGAGGTGATCTAAGGTGGATGGGTCTTAAGTGGCTCATTTTCTGAATCGGACCCCTACATTTCATTCCTATGCGGTTCGGTGAGGATCAAAGCACAAACATCATAAAAGACATACGTTTATAAGAGATTGGACCACGTCTTCAACTATTAATAACTACTCTTCACTCAATAGTGAATACAACTTGGAGGACCTACGTATCCAATTTAGAAATCAACGAACATGCACTTCCGGTAACCATAACAAAATCAGGAGAGATCCGATTTTTAATCCGGGTTTTGGAGATGTTTCATCGTAGATTTGCTAATACAACACAAGTTCTGTTGTGTAAATTGAACTGGTAGAAGTTGGAGAGCATGAAAAACGCCCAAATAACATCCACATACCTTAATGGCCACACCAGCAATGTCTCCAAAAAGTTGTTGCTCATGCCTTGTCGAATCTCTAAACCTCTCCTACAAAAATTTGAACAAAAAAAAATTCCCCTGCTGCCTAATTGAATGCAATGTGAAGGAGGCAACAGAGGAGATAGATCCAATGACAACCCTGCTCCCGGAATGACACGAGCACCGTCAACAAGAACTTATTGCTTGGGGCCACGATCTGCTCCTCCGTGGGCTCCATGACGGCCTCGTCCACGTCCGCCGTGGTTAGGGTGAAGCTCGTCCGCGCGGACACCATTCACCTCCACTTTGATGTTGATAACACTAGATTGACACAAAACCTTTGCGCACAAATCCTTCTCGTCTCCCTCCTCTTATTCCTCCCTAGCAGTCTCTTCTTCCTTCTCAACATTCCTTGCACATATGCAAAACCAGAAAGAAGTCCAAGGAACCAACTAAGAAAGGTGTCAAAATACATGAAAGGCTTGATAACATTAGATAAATGTTGAAAGAAGCAAGAAGTTTTCAAGCATGCTAACACATGCTTCCCGCTCCTTTGTACTTCAAGACATATCACAAAAAACTTGACAATGCATTTTCTTCAAATGTCCACCGATTTGAGGGAATGGAGTCGCAAGGAAGGATTGAGCAGGAATGGAGTCATGAGCAAAGGATGCAAGGACACCTTTTTTTTATGAACGAACATGATGTGTTTGATATAAATTGAAGTATGTGCTCAAAATTTGTTAACCATTCTAGGTTCAATAGTCAACATAACTTGAAACACATTTCCATGTGCCAACAAAGTTGACGAAAATCACTAGTTGACAAAAACTTGGACCTCCTTCCACATGGAAATGTGCGCCGAGAGTCCATGATCACAAAGATACAAAAAAATTTAGTCAAAAATTGAAATGCCTCCTAATAATAGTCTGCAAATATGCAAATATTAAAGCATAGGTGCCCATAACCGATCACTTAAGAGATTCTGCACCAAATTTGGAGAAGTATAAGGCGGTGTAAATTTTACTTGTGTAGGAAGATCGAAATCAAGAGGATTGCAAAAAAAATTGGTAATTTTATTCCTTGACTTGTAATTATTATGAATTTTTGAAACCAAAAGTTGGCCAAAATATATTACCAAATGTCTAAAGTCTGCCATAACCACTCATTCCTCCTCACTTTAGCATCAAAACCTGAGACATGTGACATGATACTATTGGTTTCCAACCCGATCGAAATCCAATCCCAGCCCCATCACGAAATCCAGTCCCAGCCTGATCAAAATTATGGCACCCTGTAAGTTCCCATCAGGTCCTGATCTGAAATAGGTGCTTCAACTTTAGTTAATAAGCCTCTGCAGTAAAATCTTGGCACAAGTTTGTGTGGCAATTTACAAATGTCATGTTTGCACTGTGCGCCAATTTGGAGATGTGAAATCAGTCCACTGATGAACACATTAAAGCACAAACTGTTGGCACAAGAATTGTACATTCTGATCACTCCGAAATCAAAGTGCAAGAATACTGAAAGTGGTAAAATCAAATCTTTGTCGGGTTCATGAAAATTGCTGTGGGAGAGAGGTGGTCCACAGGCCCAAAACATAATGGATCAGGCGTCCATTGTATATGATGAGAGGTTCCATAATTCTTTAGAATGCAAGTGCAATGATACACAACCTTTTTGAGTTCTCTAAACATTGCACATGCCCTTACATCCTTGAAGTGGTGCAAACTATGGATCCTAGCACCATAGTAGATAGAATGAAAAATTAAACCCTGATGCCACTAATGATAAAACTATATGAAAGTGAGCTACAACTCTAGGTTAAGCAACAGATCCTGGAATAAGACCCCACACAAAAGATAACAGAGACTAGCAGGAGTATCCCACACAACCTTGCAGTGCAGCAGAATACTCACATATTCACAAATCTGCCCATGAACAATACTTCATTGCAGTGGAAATATTTCAACGAGTTGGACTGAATGCATCTACCTTTCAACGCAATAATAAGAGGTCTGCACTATGTGACTAGCCTGGGAGAATCTAGATGAAATGATACATAGTGTGGATACCTACTGAATAAATATAAATACACATATCTAAGAGGTAGGTTAAGAACCTTAGTGTTGGAATAAGAGTGTAATCAGAAATATAGTGGAAAAAAAGGGTGCAATAAAGTAAAGGAAGAGAAAGTTTGCATTGGCAAGGGTGTCTTTAAAAAGAAAACACACCCACCCGTCATCTTCAAGAACACGTAGGGCCTCTACCATTCGAGTACCAAATCTTGGGTGGTAACTCTCTACGGGAAAGAGATACTAAACTCCCACTACCTATACAAGTTAGCTGAGGAGTCATCTAATGCAAAGAGGCTCCTGCATTGCTTCAAGGACCTTGACGCCTATAGAGGTGGTACAGCAATAGGTTGGGATGCACTCAAAATGGTCCCCTCCTCGGCAGAGGATAGGGTTTGCAAGCTCACTGCTGCATCAGATGACTCCCTGTTAAAATCTGGTACAACCTGGTTCAGCCACCAAATATCCTCAGTAAGATGGCAGGTTGTTTTGGACACGCTTTTGACAAAACTGAAACTTATCCTACAGTGAGCCAAAACTCTTTCTAAAAGGAAAATCTGCTTCAAACAAACCATTGGAAAACTGCCATTTCCCACTCTACTCATGAAATGCACCCTTCCATGTAGCTTTTATTATAATAAAATTAGTTACAACCCAACATAGCTAAGTTTGTACAACAACAAAACACCAATCCAGGTATCAAACAACCTAATTTTGTTTGGGTTTCAGCTTACTCATAGGGACATGAGAATTATACTGGAATGCCTCAGTCTGATGAGGAAATATAAGGTTACTAGAAGGTGCAAAGTGTACAATTTACAACCTGTAGACTAAGCTCAAGCCAAATAGAACTTTATGTAAGAAGAACTGGTATGATAGTATATAATTAGTTCATTCCCATGTGATTGGCTGATGTGGTCTACAGTATTAACAATGTCATAGTCATTGCAGACCACCCTGTATCAATATGCTTTATAGACACAAGTGTGTTCAAATTACAGGTTTGCTTTATAGACACAAGTGTGTTCAAATTACAGGTTATCTGCCAAGATACTTTCTAAATAAGTCTCATTGTGAATCCAACTGAACATTTTTAGATACTTCAGCATGCTTGTAAACCTCCTGTCCTCATTTTAAAACTCAATTTCTTTCACAATTATGTAGGGCCATTTTCTGAAAATAAATTCAGAAGAAAATAAAGGAAAAGCCATCCAACTCAAGAACCTACTAGTGAACTTCAACACCCAACTTCAACTCCATCGTTTTGGCAGCTCAAGGGCCTCTTAGATAATGGACTCCATACCAATTTGCAGCAGACTCTGTAACTTGCATCTATACTTCCAAACATCATGCCAAGGACTTGAGCAAAGTCATATATCATATGAGATGCTGTCAGGCAGCTCAGCACTACAGAGAACAGAGAACTGGCCAACATGCACAATGACAAATCCTCAAAAATAGAATGCGCCCCAGAAAGCGATCAGCAAAAACATATCACTAACCTAACCTGCTTCCTGAACCTCAGACCTGAGTTTGGCAGCTCAGCAGCCTGACAGGCAGACTATTGAGGGTCTCAGTGACTAAGTAAAGTCGTCTTCCAGTTTACTGGAAATTCAGACTGATATTTCTACCTTGGAAACCAAAGCACCAACTAGTCTTTGGAAGTGCTTGCCTTATCTGGTGATGCTGCCTTCTTCCCACTGTATCGCTGCATCCAAGAAAACCATCCCAGCCCAAAATTGTAAATCATTCAGAAGAGGACAATTTGCATTCACATTGTTAAAATCATCTGCATCAAAGTGATGTGAAAAGCACATGGGGTATGAAGGGAGACAGCTGCAACAACCTCAAAGCCACATTTACAGTCTGGTAAGACCTACTCAAAATATCCTCTTATTGAATAACAGCTAATGCTCACAAACTAGTGGTCAGTGAGTGGCAGAGAACTACTCAACAATGTTCAGACAACACACAATTCACCAAACATCATACAACTTAAACAGTATCAAAGAATCACTCTCAAATTCATTCAGAGGCTTCACTGTCTCCATGTGCTATAGAGAAAATAGAAAGACTAACCTGTTTGCCCAAAGAGAAGGGGATATATCGATACTTGATCATGTGCCGGATCTGGCGCTTCATTGTCAAAATAAATAAAACAATCCAATATAGTAGAAGAATTGGCCAAAACACTGGCACGTCAAAAATGCTGAAAAATGTTAGCACAAACGCCACGCAAAGTGCTTTTGTGAATGCATACCTGCAAAGCAACAGAGAAACACCCAAATCAAGCACGAGTATGTGAATCTTCAAACATAGTGAGGGCAGTGGCACACTTCATATGAGACACCAACAAGCACAGACACTTGGATACAAGTATGTTATGATGTTAAGCCTACCCCATCCAAAAGACGAATACAGTAAAAATCATATAACCTCTAACCAAACACATGGAACTACCTTCACTGTCACCAAAGCAACAAAAATGATTACCTTCTTTTCTTAAAAGCACAGGACCAACTCACGAAAACACACACACACACACACATATTCGCACAACAACAAGAACAGATGACATATGTCATGATTCTAGTAAAATAGAGACTCAATTACAAAGCTGAATTCAAGAGTTACACATTCAAGATAATAACCCTCATTCTATTGATCATTTGATTCACTATCTCTGGGGATCAAATTCTAGGTCAATTTAGCCCACCATTCTAGATGAAGAGAAACATGGCAAGCATAGCTAACATTCCCAGAAAAGAAAAATCCATACAACTTCCTCCCAGAATTAGAATTGTAGGCAGGTCCATCACATGTCAGGATCTAGTGAAACAGAGAATGGCTAGCAAAGCTCAATTCAACAGTTCCACATGCAGAATAATAACCCTCATCCTATCAATCACTTGATTCACTGTCTCCTCTCCCATACAGGACACACCAGCCCCTGGATCAAATTCTAGGTCAATTCTAGCCCACCATTCCTCTATTAAGAGGAATATGGCAGGCATGGCTAACATTCCCAGAAGGAAAGAAAAGAAAAGAAAAGAAACCATATACCTTCCTCCCAGAATTAGAGCTGTAGGCAGGTCCATTCAGAAATCAGGATTCTTATGAAACAGAGAATCGTTACACATTCAGAATAATAATCCTCGTTCTATCAATCACTCGAACCACTCTCTTCTCTTCCGGAGAGGATACACCAGCCCCTGGATCATTTTCTAGGTCACTTTTCTAGCACCATTCCAAATTAAGAGAAACATGGCAGGCATGGCTAACATTCCCAGAATAAATAAATAAATAACTCATGCACCTTCCTCCAGAATTACAGCTGCAGGCAGGTCCATCACTCCATCAAATTTAAAACATAATCCAAATTGCACAACCAAGAGAAATTATTCACAAAATACAGAGAAAGAAAAATAGTAATGCGAAAGGTAATGCGTGAAATGGCATGCAACGCACCAGAATTTGAATTCCGGGAGCCTGCGAATGAAAGGCTTGAACTCATCGCTGCCCTTAGTTGGCAACGCAGGGCCCTCGCTCTCTGGGTCGACTTGAGGCGACAGGAACCCTATCAATAGATTCAGCAGATAGATACCAAGCCCATACGTGACAATGTAGAACCCCTTCACATAATAAGCCCGTAAACAGTAGATTACCGCCACCACGAACGACCCTAGCCACCGAAACCCCGCATGCGGCGTCGACTTATCCAAGTAGTACTGAAACTTTCGCGACATCTGGTCTTTCCATTTCGCCACCGGATTGGATGACGCTCCCCCTACTGCATCATCGCCATACATGCCCTCCATTGCGGTCACCCCAAACCAAACCAAACCACGCCCCGATCAATCTCTCTCTCTCCCTCTCTCTGTCTCCTGCCCTACCCGATCACTTCCAAATTCCAAACCCCACCCCTTAGGGTTTGCGATTCTTCCCTCACCGGCATCTGTGCGCATCAGGGTTGACACATCGAGAAAGAATGTCCGCGGCCAAGGATATGATGTATACAGGAGCTCCGTGGAGTGCCGCTCCAGGATGGCAATGCGTTGCGTGTGTTTAGAGCGATTGAAGCAGCAGCAGCAGCAGCTGGGGTGGTAGAAGAACGCCTACTTTCTTCTTTCACCATAGCCAGCAGACCCGCGGAGCGACAGTGTCCGAAGCAGCCTCGGGGCCTGTTCACATGGGGTCCCAAGTCCCAAGTCCCAAGTCTCACTCGTGTTAAGGGCCACTTCACACACGAGCCAAGAGCTGTGACCATGAAATTCTGAGAGCCCAAAAGAAAGTGTCCAAAGGCCGTCCCAAGACATTTTGAGCATGTAGTTAAGCACAAGCCGCCATTCTACCACATTATGGCGGTCCACTAGAATGTGGAGGGATGTGGACACGGGCTGCTAGACTTTCATGCGTCTACTAAAGAATCTTTAATTTACAAGTTATGATTACCGAAAGATTGGAGACCCGGTTTTCAGAAGGAGGAGTAGGTTAGTAGGTGGGCCCGGATTTGAGAAGTTGGGAGTACATGTGGTGGAAGAAGGGCAAACATGTACCACTAAGCACATCTTGGTAGGTACACTAAATATATGATCCAGTGTGATATTAAAATGATGTTCCATGTTAATTAGGATGATCATTGTGACTTATCGTCTATCACTAATTGTCATGTAACACTTCCTCTAGTTGCCACCTAGTGATTGTAAGGCAATTAGTGTGGGTTGATGATGAACATTGTGGACCACACTAAATTAGAGATTAGTGTATTCTGTAAGTAAATTCCAATTTCATTAACTTTTTGTAAATAGAGGCACCTTTGGAAGGAGGAATATACACTTTGTATTCATTCATTTCTCAATATTCTCAAAGCTATTATGCAAACACTCGTTGCAATGTTTATAGAAATGTAAACCTATTCAGGCAATTGGGTTAGTAAGGGAAGTAATCCTAAAATGGACACTTTAGCTTTGCATCCACTTTTTCTAGGAATGTCAAACACATGATTGGGTAGTAAGGTAGACGAGGCTAAATTGGTTAGCTTCCTTAATTGGACACCTATTTTTGGCTCCTAATTGACGGTATAATTGCTTT
The DNA here is from genome assembly GCA_964035585.1 of Polytrichum formosum. Lineage (NCBI taxonomy): Eukaryota > Viridiplantae > Streptophyta > Polytrichopsida > Polytrichales > Polytrichaceae > Polytrichum > Polytrichum formosum. Next base: position 62,639,934 of record OZ037936.1, read on the forward strand.
AATTCGGTGAGTGAGTAATACATGGTGATTTGCCACCACCTTGATGATATTTGGGTTAGTCACTTTCACAAAAGTCAAACCACGCCCACCATTCTCCACAATGAGGAGTTCTATCTACTGGGCCATGACACGCTTGATTTTTGTGCCTGAGGTGGGCAAATTAGGAGGCGCCATGTGGATGTGAGGTGCCAACCAACTTGTACTATGGGTATTCTTATAATGAAAAAACAATTCAGCAACATTTTATCTTACATGTGACCACTTTAGAGACATGAAACAACCAATATTGGCATTAAACTTGGTTTTTATTGGAAAATGACACATGTAAAATTTGCTAATGATGTTGTCCACTTACACAACATCAAACAATAAAAGAGTTCCCTCTATAACACCATAGTGGAAAGTAGAGAATCTTTGATTATGGAGCCTAGATCAACACCCTCCTCAACTCCCAATTTCAACAATTTCAAATTCTTTAGTCATGATTCACAATTGCTAACAAAGCTGAAGCTTCTAATGCTCGAATCCATCAACTAAATGATTCCACAAAGTTGGAGGTGTCCACATTAGCCTCATATACCTTACAAGATGATTGGAAAGTTCAAATCAAGGCCATAACCATTTTCTTCTTATTTTTCCATGCTCACATGAATATATTATTAAATTTTAAAGCAAAAATTCTCTTTCTTCATTGATGATCATATGCCTACCATATGCATTGATTGTTGTACCTAGAATAGTTAACACATTTTGAGCATGTAATATAAGGTAGATGCTTATTTCTCCAAGTAGTCCACTTCTCTTAGGATATAAAACACACAATTAATACAAGATGGTTAAGCAAATCCACATTGAAGTTGTAGCAACTTTCCTCATAAATTTTGGAGCTTACATGAATATCTTATTTATTATCAAAGTGAAGATTCTCATGTTCATTGAACGGTCATAAAGGTCTATGATGTTGACTATTGAGCCTAGATTTGTTATCATATTTTGAGCACATGTCTTTTTGGCATCTATTCTTGGAGTCATACCAAATCACATACCACTCAAATATAGGTGTCCTAATAAGAAAAGTAACCAAATAAGATATACCGTAGTGCCTTTACCATTTCAGCTATTTATAGGCAATTACTTATCACAATTTCCTTTTTTAAGACTCACAATCCCAAATTTAATGGAAACTCATTTTTTTCCAATTGATTTTTGAGATTAAAAAGGAGGGTTTCCAAAAATAATTAATTAATGCCGAATTGGTAAAGGTACTACAACATCTACCTTAGGGTGAGTTTCCATGTACACCACTGGCCACCATATTCTAGTGTGAATAAGGAAAAACCCACCCAAATGTAGAGGGAATATGGTGGGGTAGGGTTCCTATGTGCCAACTAGCTACTCCCATCTTCTCAAATCCGGGCCCACCTACTAACCTCCTCCTCCACCTTCTAAAACCAATCTTCAAAACCATCAATGACTAGCACTTAAAGATTCTTTAGAGGATGCATGAAAGTCCAGTGGCCCGTGTCCACAGCCCTCCACATTCTAGCATACCACTAGAATCCGGTTGAATGGTGGCTTGCAAACACCTCCGACCCACTATTTTCTAGAATCTAGTGGGCGAGCGGCCTACATGGAAACTCACCCTTAGTCTCTGTAAATCACACGTTGTTTTGGTGCCTTCTTCCTTCTACACCTAACCATATATCACTCAAATAGAGGTGTCTGATTAAGATAAGTAACCAAATTAGGCATGCTTACCTTAAGTCCTCTTTCCACATGAGAGAGGTTGTGTTGACTTCACATGCAAAGTAACCTAGACCACAAATGCCTCAAAGGACTATGTCAGAACTGCAGTTCACTAAACAGATAGGTATATGCTTACTAATATCCTTTGAGGGTAGTCCACATGCCTAGTTGAAGTTCACTGAGGCAACCTATTTTCGTGAACCATCCCTCAGACCTGGCCTATAGGGTTCAGATGCCATGGAATGACATGTTTACAGTCACGCTCATTCTATACAGAATTGGCAGAAGACACAAAGCATATTTGGTAGCCATTGATTGATTCAGAAGGTTATAAAGGACATAAAGGGTGAAAAGTCAATAGTGTTTATCAATTGAGTTCTTACTCATCAGTGCTCTCCAATTCATGTGAATGGCTGCCTTGGATGTGAGAGGGTTACAAGTCATGTGAAAGGTTGCCAGGGGGGAAAGCATTTGAAAGCAAACACATCATGTGGTGGCAAATAAATATAAGGACAAGAAATGCCTTATCTGTGTATACAGAAAGTAGAGTGACTGGCATCTGAATCACCTATACTCATGTGCAGCCAAATGTTGTCTCTTGACGAAAGCCATCCCATTTAAGTATATTCACAATCCTAAACTTGAAATTAGCATCCAAGTTGACTGCATAGAAGATGAGTAGCAGTGACCCACAGAGTGAAAACCCCCCTAGCATCATGCATTTCATAACAAAATACTTACATAGACACAGTAAGCTTGCATCCACTTTCTCCACAGAGGATGCCAAAGAATAATGTCAAATTAACCAATATCATGGGTCTCATAAGATGCTGCCAAGCAATCCTCAGCACTGTGCAGAACAAGCTACTGACTGACAGTCACACTGAACTATCCACAAAGCTTTAAAATGGTTCCTAAAAGTGAGCACCAAAAGAACCTTTACCCACACAAATTGCCTCCTAAACCTCAAACCTGAGTTTGGCAGCTCAGCAGCCTTCTGACAGGCGCCCATTAGGGGGTTTCAGGAACTAAGTAAATTCACATTTCTACCTTGGAAACCAGAGCACCAACTAATCCTTGGAAGTGCTTGCCTTATCTGATTTATCCCCCGCCTTCTTCCCGGTGTACCGCTGCATGCAGAAATATTGATCAATTTCTATACCAGACATCAATAATGAACTAAGGACTTCACTTCTCTAACTAATAATGAAAAATATCTCAATGACAAGATTAACTGGATCCGAAGAGGATAATATATTATGGCCATTAGACTGTTCTACCCTATCCATTTTCTCAGCTGCCAGATATTACATTGTACAGAACTATCATAACAGGTGCAAAATGGGCAATCGGATAAACACAGCCGGTTGGTTGGCGGCAGAACCTATAACAAGTATGCTCACATGATCCTTGCACTCATACTCCATAAACCAACTCGAGCTAAACATCAAATGATAATGAGAAAATTGCTCAGACGCTTGAAAATCTTTGCTTGACCTGGTAAATAGAAAATGACATACCTGCTTGCCCAAAGAGAAGGGAATGTATCGGTATTTGATCATGTGCCGAATCTGGCGCTTCATTGTCAGGACAAATAGAACAACCCAGTATAGCAGAAGAATTGGCCAAAACACTGGCACGTCAAATATACTGAAGAATGTCAATATGAAAGCCACGACCAACGCTTTTGTAAATGCATACCTGCACAGCACGAAGAGTTACCTGAGTCACATTTTCACTTCTTGATGCCACCGAGAGCAGAGAGACGAACAAAAAAGACTTCAAGGTTGCAGAACTAACGGGAGAAATATTGATAGGCCAGTCAAAGTAGAGACACAGGGCTGCTTTGACTGTATCAGGCCAAGAACAGTGCTCAGTATTCAACTTGAGGACACAAATATTCTTTCGGACATGTTGAGCACATCTTCATCACATGAAGAGCTAGTCCATAGAACAGTCGAGCTCGTGAACTTGTAATACTTGAAGCCTCTACCCAAGAGCAAGGATCGGGAGAGAAGATGTGGTCAAATCCAGGTAAATGTCACTAACATTCTCCATCTCTTAGTTTGCACTATGCCATGCCAATTGCCGTTCTCCTACCCACATAGGACGAATCTGTCCTCAGACCAGTTCCCAGGTAGCTCCAGAGCATCCTTTACGGTGGTTGCCGACTCTCTCAAAGAAAATCCCCAATTGCCATTTGGTCAAATGTAACCCTCACATGGTCATAACCCTCACACCAATCAACCACCTGTAAAACCTACAAGAGTAGGAAGGAAGCGACGACGACGACAACGACATAACATTCTCCAGAACACACAGGGATGGGGTTGGAAATCCTAAACCATAAAATTCCTATGTGGTTAAAGATGACATGCACATGCATCCCACGCACCAGAATTTGAATTCCGGCAGCCTGCGAATGAAAGGCTTGAACTCATCGCTTCCCTTGGTTGGCAAGGCAGGACCCTCGCTTTCCGGGTCAACTTGAGGCGACAAGAAACCTATCAGCAGGTTCAGCAGGTAGATGCCCAGCCCGTATGTGACAATGTAGAACCCCTTCACATAATACGCCCGCAAGCAGTAGATTAACGCCACCACGAATGACCCTATCCACCGCATCCCCGCATGTGGTGTCGACTTATCCAAGTAGTACTGAAACCTGCGAGCCATCTGGTCTTTCCATTTGGCAACCGGATTCGAACCGGCTCCTCCCCCATCTTCACCATACATACCATCCATCCCTACTACTTACTCAAACCTCTCGTTTCTTCTCCCTCCCTCTCACTCAAAACCCTCTCTCTCTCTGCCACCACTCTCTCTCTCTAAGCTTCCTCGATCGTCAACAACAACCCCCAGCCCGAAACCCTAGGGCTCCCGATCCTGTCCCTCAGCGGCATCTGTGCATGTTGCCTGCTTGAAATTATTGATCTCCGCATGCGAATTACTCGAGTACACGAGTGTTTTCGCGGTGCCGTGATAGTTTGCGATGTGGTTGTGTTTGTGCGAAAGCGTCGCGAAGGCTTCGAAGTCTCAAAGAGTGCGAAGAGTAAGCATATTAGTGGAGTGCGTGACATTAGGGTTTGAAGAGTTCCTGGGTTCTTCCCGGTTCCCACCTTTGTGGGCTAACTTAAGTTCGGCCAATTCTGATGAATGAATAATAAGTAGAAATAATAAGTCATCTTGCCTTGAATACTACTAAGCTCAAGTCAATTATATTCCTTCTCAAAAATTTGGCATACATACAATAGGTAGTTTGCCAAGGGAAGGCCAGACATTTTATCGCAATCCAGGGTGATTCCATTATTGTAGAGAGCGCTCTGTTTTCATTTTTAGTAAGTAGTGCCGGAATGTAGCTGCCACGTGGGATTTGTGTGGTCTCAATCAATAGAGCAATGACATGTGGCAGCCTCAGGGAGTGGGAGTGGGGGTGGGGGTGGGGGTGGATTAGAGATCCCACTACATTAGTGCAAAAAACTTCAAGTTGGTGGAATGCAAGAGGGAATTACCACATGCAAGTGTATTTGTCATTCATCCAATTGATTTGCTACATGTTGGTTGCCTTTATCCACGCCTGTTCAAGGTCTTCACCTTTGAAAGGAGGCAATAATAAGGCCAACGCACATGGCGCCGGTCCACCCCGCTAGCCGCTTGGCGGAGGTCCACGTGGCCCCTGTGATTGGCCAGCTGGGGGTGTGTGCATAGGCTCACACACCATGCAGGCGGAGAGCGCCTTGCGTCCCAGCCTCCGCCTCCTTCCACTTCCGGCACTCATCACTCTTCCCCGATTTTTTTACCTTCATATGTGTCTGAGTGTGAGAGAGAAAGGAGAAAGAGGGTGTTTCGCAGTAAGAAACTTGACAAAGAATTACCCAACACAGGGCGGTGAACCCGTGGATTCCGTACTGAGGCAGAGGGTCCGTTTCGCCACCCTTGCTAGCGGAGCTAGATGAGATTCATCGCCTTTGCCAAGCGGAGCGGCTAATGGTTGGTCATGTGCGCGGCCCTATAGTCTTCAGGGTTCCTCTAGATCTCTTAATGCTCAGTTCGGGATCACATATGGACTTAGATCAACTTGGGAATGAACCATTATCCACATCGGCAGCATCATTGAAGTCATCTTTTTATGGGATTCGCTTCAATGGCCTCAAATCAATGCAATGGGACACATCTTGAGTGAATCTAAACACAAATCTATAGGTGGTACATGTATATTACATGAATGGGTGAGAAGCACCGTCCTACCTGGGTGGTTTCAAATTTGAGCATTGAATATTCAACTTACTTTTAAAGCTAAAAATTTGTAAACTTAAATCCATATTTTATTTTAAATCCTTGTTAAAAAAATAAATTGCTTTTCACATTATGATATTCATGAATTAATATGATTTCCATCGAAGCCACCCAAGAAGGACAATATGCTCATATGCAACAATTCTCTCTCACCACTCATCCATACACTATACAAGTTTCACTTCAATGCTCCGTGGGAGACCATAAACAACTTAATCTTAAAGGATTGGCTATGCCTTAGTGATTAAATCATTGTTTTATGATTGGACACAATGTGTTTTCGATATGAATTATGGAGGGAAGACGTTCAATGGCACAAAAGGCTATATAGAGATACACGGGTTGATGCAAATGTATAGGTAGTGTTAAGCGGTGTAAATTATGGTTCAAATTGTAGGCGTTTGTTTTTAAACGATACTTTGGAATAAGGTCCACATATTTCCATGTGGTTTGTATCCTTTATCAAACAAATGAAAATGCCAACAAACTTTGTACCTCATAAAACCTCCATACATGGTGCATGAGATAAGATATAATTTTTCATGAGTAATGAAAGTCTATGCACAAACTTAGGGGATGCATTGCATCACGGTGGCATTATCATGCTAAGGGTTAGTTACCATGTGGGCCGTTCGCCTGCCAGATTCTAGTGGAAATGTAGAATTTCATTAGTTTTACACAAAGATTGAAGGATCTAACATAAATTGAGAAGCAAACACCTTGTCAAGTTTGAAGATATTGAACTCAAGGATCCAAGATTGTTTTGTCATGACAAAGAGTATATAAACATAGGGACCGATACAAACACTCTTGATGAATGAGGGAATTGGCTTCATAACCGATTGCTCATCCAAGAGCATAAGGGTTATGGGAACTCATCACAAAAGTTCATCCATGGAGGCATGATGTCATTTGTAAATCTCAAATTATGTCCATGAGTTGAAATTTGGTTGTGAACGATAACCAACTTGTTTGCTCCCGCAACTTGTTGTTCACTCTCCTCCCAATGGGTATGTAGTCCATTACTACTATCCTCTCTTGGGATTGGGTCATAATGGATTGCTCATCGAAGAGCAAAAGGGTTATCAAAATCCATCACATATATTTCATCCATGGAGGTGTGATAGCATCCATAATTTGTAGATTCTATCCATTAGTTGATCAACTATGTCTGATAACTAACTTAATCTAAGACTGGCTCGTCATCCACCCTCATTGCTTATCTAGTCCATACCCAATCACCCATCTAATTGGAGCACATTTCCATTGCTTCTTATTTGTTTCCCTATACATAAATTACATTTCTTCCATAACTTTAGAAGACGTCTGTAAGAAGGCCAATCGTGTTCCATAAACAAGTTGAGTAGATGGATGTCTTGTTGCTATCGCAACTTGTCATCCATTCTCCCATCACCAATTCAACAATGCATGTGCATCAAACTTCAAATTGGACTTAAAAATACTATAACACCAACATCAAATAAGAAGAGTTATATTGTGCATTACACAATTGAGGTAAGTACACCTAATCTAGTTACTTATCTTTATCGGACACATATATTTGAGTGATATACAATTAGGTGTGGATCTATGACATTTTCAGAAGAAAAAATGGACAACTTACTCAAAATTTTGTTAAGTGTTTGAGATTCAATAGTCAACATAATTCAAGTTGGAGGGACTGTATACGACCATTCAAAAAGATTAAAAAAAAATCATCAACATAGTCAATAATTAACATGTTCATATGACCTCCAAAAGTTACGAGGAAAACGGCTACAATCTTGATTTGGATTTGTTAATCATCACACTCTAATTGCATGTTTAAGTATATCCTAGGAGATGTGGGCTAATTGTAACTATCTATTTAGGAACAACATGCATGCATTCTATACTCAAGGGTCATATACACTATGTAGTAGGGGGGGGGGTAGTGGAAGTGATAATCAGTAGTGATAGTGGTAGCAATTCACTTTCTTTGGCTCTATCTCCAAAAAAAGAATCAAACAAGGGAATGTGGCTTTGCCACGAGAGGCTCTATCCTAAAATGACATTTTAAAAGTAATTATTTTGAATTGCTCACTTTGTTCACATTAAATTGGAAATTTCGTTGAATTTTCATTTGAGCTTTCATCGAGCTTCACCAAATCTTATCGTTACGTTTTTACATGCATTACCTAGGCCCTATTACCACTCAAAGGCCATCTCCACAATGCCTCTATCCCATGATATGGGATTGAGGCAACAAATGCTAATCACCCCCACAACTACTCCTTACCCCTTCAATTCCCCCACTCCACAGTGGTGAACCCCTCATGAGGTGGTTGTTCATGCTCATGTGGCATTGCTAAAAAACTTCAATGCTAAGGTTTGGGGAGAAAGTCGAGAAGACAACCACTTTAACAATACAATCCAAGGCCATCAAGAATAATAATCACTTTAATTTCCTCTTGAGCCCAAAACCTAAACCACCAATAGATTGCAAATTACAAGAGCAACCCCATCATCAACTACAATCACAAGGATTCGCACAAGACAAATATGAATGAAAACAATTGTAGTTGTGGTTTGTTGACCATTGTGGTTAACCATTGCCATGATCACAACTACCTTTGTAGTGTAAATGACACACACATTCAAAGCAATTAACACCTTTGCCATCCACTATGCCGGTTCAATCCCTCTACATAAAAGAAGAATAGAAAACAACCAATCAATACCCACATACTAAAATTTACATAAATATTCATTTATATAGTTATACACAAACGAACCCCCAAAAATTAGCAAATTTAAAATGTAAAAATATAATAAATAAGAAAAACAAGTATTTAAAGCTACACATGCACACAAGCACACAAAACATTAAAGCCAACAATTACTTTATTAATTACTTTTATTGATCATTGGTCACTAAAGTGTCTATTCTCAACAGAGAAGAGTAGTATTGTTCCAATGGTCCTTTGTCCGGTGGGCACCGGCCCATTAACACTACAAACAAACACTTTGTTCACGCCGGCCTTGCAAAAGGTCCGGAGTTTTTATCTATCTATCTATCTATCTATCTATCTATCTCTGTAAACGACCCTTTAGTGTTTATACATTTACTATTCCATTGATAAGGCAAGTATTATTCCTTACTTGGGGGCGCTTTAGATGAGGGTCCATGGTTCAAGAACATAGGAAGCAATTTGAAGCAATTTGAGGCAAATCGAACCCTTGAACCTGACCCTACCTTCCAAGTTGATTATCCAAAACACAAACTCTCCTTTGATCCTCATTTATTGGTTTGGACCATTACATGATTCATAGGCCAATTCCTAGCCAAGAGTTGTTGACTTAGTGCCTGTCATGTGGTTAGGTCCTAAAGGCCTTTGGTCGAATTTAAACCTCTCGGCCAACATGATTGCTCCTTTCTGTTGGACCCTCTCCCTTGGACACCCCCCCATCTAAAGTACATGTTAACTTAGGCTAGTCCACGTGGGGTCCCAAATCCCATTCATGTTAGCAAGTCCCAATTGTTGAGCCTCCCTAAATCATCAAAATATGATTTATATTTATTAAAGCCGGATCTTGATTAATTTATGCCAAAAAACTCGTGGGACTTGTATTGAGAGTTGGGTCTAGCTTTTGCTTGACCCTACTTTCAACACAAGTCCCACGCCTCACCTCCAAAAAGTGTTGCCATGTAGGCATCCATGTCATACTTGGAACTTAGGACCTTGGACCCCGTGTGAACCGGCCCTTGGGCGTGGGAACGCATCGGAGGGTTCTAGAAGAAGCCTGGTTCCTCGATCGGCAACCAGCACTCCCCCCTTCTATAAACCCTGAGCCTTCTTTCCCTTCCGAACTTCCATCGTCTCCCTTGCATTGCCAATTCCCTCGCACCTCGTGTTGCATCTTCCCTACCTTACCTTTCGATCGCGCATTGCTTGCTTCACAACGAACGAAACGAGGTAAGCATCTCCGTCTCCCTGTTGTCAGTCGAGCTACTTCAAGAAACACCTCAATATAGCATTCATGATACTCTTTTTTCCTTCTCAATCGCATGGTGGGAGTCTTAGGGTTAAGCCTTTTGGATGGCTTGTTGGATTTTATTTTATGTGTTTATGTGTTTTTATGTTTCTATGTGTTTTTATGTTATGTTTTGTTTTGTTTGTAGTTTTTATTTTTCAGTTTTTTCAATCGAGCTGAAGCTCTCGTCCTGGATTGCATGGGGATCATGTCTTCATGGTGCTCTTGTTGAGTTTTTAATGTCCATTGCAGTCGTGTGGGAAGATAGAGGCGGGAAGGATGGAATGAATGAATGAATGAATGAATGTCAGCCTTTATGTATGTGGTTTTATGAAATGCGTCAGGATTTTGCATTGCGAATGTCATGTGTTTTCCCGTCTTGCCACTGTATCCGCGAAGGGTATTTAGACGCTTGCAATTATCCAATTTGAAACTCGAGGCCGTGATTAACAGTCTGTCTCGCCAGAAACAGCTTTTCTTCAAATTCGTTCCGAGGCTCTCGATCATTTTGTATACATACCAGGATGCTGTATCAGTGTGATGGGCTTCAATTAACATTCTTGTCATTGAATCACTTGTGAGTCACTTTTCAGGCGAAGCTTATTGTAGTGGGACACTTGCCACTAGGAATATTGAGCCTGAATGCCATTTCTGTTATCTGTACTGTATGGAAGGACATCAATCGTTAAGCGAGCAGTCTGAATTCCATGATTGGGATTCCCAGGTTTGTGTCATTGCGGTTTGAGCACGATTTATGCACAAAGTGTAAATTGCTTTTGAACACATGTCTTTTTGGTTCTGAAAATGCGTTCAAAAGCAATTTACATTTTGCAGAATGACCAAAAAGACTTGTTCTTTGCACATTGAATAAAATGACATTTGCACAATGAGCATGATAGAAAACGTTTCCTATGTTTTAGGTCTAGCGAAGGAGCTATGGCAGCAAACATGGCGGATGACCTTGAGGAGCTTCGGCGCCTTCTTCACGATGCAAAGCGGCCTCGTGTTCAGAACCTCCTTTCTACTGAAATTGCCAACTTGGAAAAGGTGATCTCTTTTTCCTCTTTGTTGATGCATACTAGTTCTGTTTGTCACGAGTTAAGCTGTACATCAGTTGGAGATTGGTCCTTGTTAGCAAAGACAGTCATGGGGTTCTTAAGTAATCTCCTTGGTGTAAATTCAATATGTAATATTTGTTTCTCACAGAACATTTCATGCATAGTATCGCCACCTCCTCCAACATTGAGATACAGCTGCTAAGACTAATATATTTATAAGTGACGTTCAAGAGAGGATGGAATAATGGTATAAAGGAAATTCTGTGAAGAGTTGATGGTGTTTGTGATCAGAAGGATAGGCTTAATTCCTGACTCTATGCTTCTTAAATGACAAGTTGATGTTGGATTTCATTCAAGACGGTTGTTAGTAAGTTCTTGATGAATCTCACATGAGCCTACCACCCTACTTGAATATGATGCACTTCTTGCAGTGTTGTACTGTCACTTCAATTTTCAAGGAATCCTTGCAGTCTGTTCCTTACCTTATGTTTTGTGTTTCCATTATTGGTTGTTGCATGCTTTCAAACTCTCCAGGGGGCTTTTGGTTTGCAGTGGTACGAAATCAGTATAGCACACCTTGTGCACATCTTGAGGTGTTGTGGATCTGTGACTTAATTCCTGGGTTCTATATTATTGCAATGGATTGTTAAATGAATCCTAGAACTGGATAGTTACAACTGAGATGTTGGCCAGGTCCAGCAATCAACTAATGCAGCAGTAGAAGAGCAAACTGCAAGATTGAAAGCCCTGGATACACCCATGAAGGAGGTTGCAGCTCCAGAGAAAAAGATAGCTTCACCCTCCATTCGTTACAGCACCCTCTCAACTTTCAGCTGGGATCAAGATACTGATAAAGTGAAGGTGAGGTTTCTTTCTTGACATTCTTTGTGGTTGCTACATATATGCATAACCGTCTCCTTAATTGTTGCATGTGATGAAAGGTCCTTCACTTGTCTTAATATTTACAAGAAGCACTTTGAACATTGACACAAAAGCATCTGTTGGTCATCATAATGCACATGTTCCAGTTTCACAGTGCATGATAACTTCCAAGTTTGTCATGGCTTTGAAGTTCAATATACATGCACACCCTTAGCTTGCGTGTAGTCATAGCTTATGTGATTGGTCAATTGGGCAGGGATATTACAGTGTGGGAATACTGGAGATCCATGAATCCTGTGTCATCTGGCCTTCATAACAGTCCACTTTCTTTGGAATAGAGTGACCATGCTTCAAGAATTAGTTACACCACTACTTCTGCGTTCTTATGCTGGACTGATGTGTCCTTTGCTGTGGCAGATTTATATTCCATTGGAAGGTGCGTCACAAGAAAAAGCTGTGGTAGATTTCCAGACTGCTTCGGTGGACTTGAAGGTTCATGATGTAAATGGGAAAAGCTATCACTTCTGCATCCAAAAGCTGTCCAAGGAAATTGTGCCAACAGCCTCAAGAGTTATTGTTAAACCAAAGAGGATCATTCTTTCCCTAAAGAAGGCTGATTCCCGCAACTGGTTAGATCTAGTAAAGAGGGAGGAGAAGGTATGATATTCCAATCTTTTTGATGCAGATTTATTTGAATGTAGCCTATTTCAGCATAAAGGATGTTGTATATGATCGTATGTGCAAGAGAGGAGGGAGTTTACCTAGAGTTTCCTTCACATATCAGATATTCATACGTGACCCATTTTCTTTTAAATGCCAATAAGACTTCAACATGCGGTTTTTTGGTTTGTGCAGATTAAACCACCATCACCTATGGAGAAGGACGGAGATCCAATGGCAAGCCTTATGGGTTTGATGAAGGTAATGCAGCCAATAATATTTGAAGTGGACTGACAATGTTTTTCGTCACTTTCAGGATATTAGATTCATACGAGTCATGTCTGTCACTGATTTATGTAAGAGCTTATGTGGCTCTGCATTTGAGCCTGGCTCCAGCTTTTGCATCTCTCTCATTCTGATGAGAATCTGTGTGCTTCTGCAGAACATGTATGATGAGGGGGACGATGAAATGAAGAAAACTATAGCTAAGGCATGGACAGAAGCCCGGACAGGGCAGAATGCAAACAAGCCCGATTTTGGTTCTAGTTTGAAAGACACTTTCTAAGGTATTTTCTTCTCTTGTGCCCATTACAACATTGCTTTACCTCTTTGCTCGTTGGCATTTGATATTAAGCACATTCTTTCTCAAGTTGTAATGAGTGCATGAACTAGACATCATCTTTGGACAAAAATGCAGCCGTGTTTGTTAATTAGTGCGAGCTATACCATATTCAAGGATATCCAAATTTATATCGATGCTGACATTTAAGGATCTGGGCGAACAGAATTATCTTACAAGGATAGTTTCAAGTTGCAGATGACAAATTTCTGCTGTTTTTGTTGCCCCCAGAATTGGTTAGGTATTTAAAGTTTTGAAGGTGGGAGCTCATGTAACCTGATATTCCACTGTACATGACATGTCTGAAACAATTTCCTAATTTTAGGTGGTAGTTGATGGAAGAATACTTAGAAAATTGCTGGAGCAGTTAGAAAGGCTTACACATGTTTGTGGCAAAATTTCAGGTTGCAATTGGAGTCTCATGTACATTTTAGCTGAATGAAAGGGAGTTTGGATGTTGTAGCATTGCGAGGAAAGAAATGCCTACCGAGAAAAGAAAGAGATGAGATTTTATTTAGGATAGCAAGAAGAGATGAGATAAAATCCTCTGCTTTGTTATTGGGGATTCTATACTCAGTGGTAGTATATCTACTAGCAAGCACCTGGCTGGTTTGTACTGTCAAGCTCATTTGCCCATTTTAGAATGACAAACAGGGTGAAGTGTCTATATGCAATGGCTCAAAAACCAATGAACTCATCTGCCAAGTTGTGCTTGGTGTTGTAATTCCATTTGCTACTGGTATTGGCAAACAATATCACTTTTTGGTAGTAGATGGAAGTTGGAAGGTGCAACAACCAGTGACGTCCTTCGCAATTATTGCTGCTAATGAACACTCTGAAAATCTACAGCAACTGCGACACTTAACTTCAACTTATTATAGCAAACAGCACCATAAATTTTCTTAGCAAACCCATTGTAGAGATTGAAGTTAATGTACAGTGGATTGATACTGTACATCCTTTGGTATTCTTTGTTCAAAGTTTCCATTCATAAAACTGCACTGCTTTGCGCCTCTGTGAATTTCATTTAGATCTATATACAGTCTGCCCTCCATATCTGTTACCTTGATAAGTACTAAAATTCCATATGTTTTTCTACTCCCTACTTGGGGAGACTACAAAGATGTTACCTGAATGTCTACTCCCCTCTTTGTATAATTGCCCTCTATATTTGTTAACTTACTATTATATTATATAACACTATACAACATAACATATCAAATAGAACTTCACATAAACCCCAATTAGAAATGATGGTGTCCAAGAAATGATTGCAAGTCTCTCTCAAATCTTGTCAACTTAGTTTGCCTAAATTGCTTGAACCACAATGTCGTAGTGCTCAAAATCTTGAGAATGTTGCTTTTGACTTTAAATTTGTAGGTCAAATTGCGTACCATTAGAAAGTTTGAAAAGACAATTCCAATTATACTAGTTTTGTTGAATTCCGATAGCTAATGAGTGAGTTATGCTTGTCTGAAATTTGCCTTCCAAGTCTCTTGTAGTGGCCGCGAGTTTTGTCTATGGAATTTTGAGGGTGTTGTTTTACGTTTTTGGATAGACTTTTTGTCCTTGTGGTTTAGACTCAATTTAGCAACTATCTTCCAATTGAATCTAAGGGCATTCATTTTGAAAATTCATTCGATGTTAGAATAGTTTTCTAATTTACGTTACATTTATAAATTATCTTCTTGTTCATTAAACTCTACATCTGTTAGTGTTAAGGAAATTTCCACTCCCCATTGTTAACAAATATAGAGGGCAGACTGTACTCAGTACATTCTTCATGGGACCTAATTATTCTTATTGGCCCATAAAATTAGCTCAAACTTCAGCAAACCTAAGCAATCTCCATGAGGTCACTTAACATTACTAAGTGATTGTAAAATTTCACCAAGCTTATGTAGTCATTCTACATGAGGTACATCACTGTGGGCTGGGGCAAAACAATCCGTACACTGGTTCCTTGGAGGCAAGGGTTTAGGCATCCAACAAGGAACGAGTGTATGGGTTGGTTCGCCCAAATCATCACTGTGTCATCACAAGTGTCGTAAAAAGTTCAAGCTCTCATGTTGACAGCTCAAGAGTAAAGTGGACTTTACTGAACAACCGTTAGAAAAGAGGCTTATTGTAGCCAATGAGAATTCTCCTATTGATTTTGTTGATATGGCACTATTATACATGCTTCAGTCTCACTCTAAAGCATTTGAAATTTATTTGGTCCACTCTATCTATTATCCACACTGTTGGTAATAAGTGGCATAGTAACAACATCGATAGAGTGAAACCTTTCTAGTACATGTTGGTATCATTCCTTCTACCCTGTGCTTTACTTGTTTATCTGAGTGCAACTGGAAACTCATGGGTACAGCATTACATAAGCCGATTCTACGTGAGATGAACTTAGTGTGTGCAGTGTGCACTTCTTTTTGCTTTACCCTTGCGCATCTGGACTTCTTCCCTTTTTAAGAAACCGGAGGATCCGCCACATAAAAGTCGACAAAGTAAAGAGACCTATACCCACAAACAGAGCCTCCCGGAGGCCCACACTCACAACTAAATTCACCAACACACCTGCTAGCAAGACACCTACAAAATTGGCAGAAATTGCATCCCAGAATGTGAACCCTAATATTGATGCAGCAAAAGCACCAGTCCATGCACCAGTGCCAGGAAATGGAACCGCGACGAACAACATGAGGCCAAGCCATTGAAACTCCTGTATAGGTTCTGCTTTTCGGCGTGTGCTCGTAAGAATCTTGTCTACCAGTTTTTTCCCCCCTTCATTCCTAGCGGCCACGTACCGGAAGAGCTTCTCCAGGTAAAGTACTATGAATGGTACTGGAAGCATGTTCCTGCACAACAATAGGTATGAGTTAGAAAATACTAATTCCCCTCCAAAACGTGATTCATTAGCACTAGTACCCCTCTCCTGTGCCAAAAAGATTCAGCGAAAGGAAAAGAGAAGAAAAAAAGGATCTATGCCATGACAAAAGTGACATGTTCCCAGGCCACATGGCTCAAGTGCACACTTGTGATTACACTAGTGCAAGGGAGAAGATTGCACTAAATCAAGCTACAAAAAATTTGCTTCTTGCGGCTGGTGAATGGTACACACCTAACTAAGGGATTGGGAGTGCTGAAATCACAAATTTTTGAGAGGTAGAATGCCTTCCCTGACAGACTACAGGTTGCAATGGAGATCGTATAGATAGTTCTCATAGCATTCATAAGCATGTGTAAGCACGCTCTCTTTCTATTCTACCTTCAAGAATAAAATTTCAAGTATCAATGTCCTTGAGTGCATGCATGATTGCCAAGGATAATGAAGTGGCACACTCTCATTAATGAACATGTCATTGTTGCCTATCTTTGGATACAAAGCCTTCTTCCATCTACCAGAATTCAATTGAAGAGGCCGCATCCACATGGATCGTTCTTAGGTCATCCGGATTACCTAAGACTTATTCCATTTGTATCGGAACCTAAATAAGCTACCTAAAATCAAGAATGTTATGAGGCTCACCCAACAGCAGCTAACAAATAGGTTTTAAGAGGAGGCAGCTGCATCCAATAACCAACTGGAATTGCCCCACGAAGCTCGAGGATGGGAAGGCTGGCTATGAATGCCACAATGGCTTCGTCACACCAGCCGGATCCTCGCAAATATGTGGCAACTTTAAGACCCAGGCTTGACGTCCCTATTGAATGCTCTGCTGCGGCGGATGCAATTGTGGTTCTGAAAAATGCCCCAATGACAAGTGGCACCGCAGCCAAAGCACCCTGCACATGAACAAAACTTTTGTCCTATTTAACATGAGGATTGTGTATTCAATTCCTTTGGAGTTAACCCTTATAGGACTGGGGTGTGCGTGGGTTTATACAGGATTACATGATGATTTGAATCAACCTTCAACAAGTATTGATATTTTATTTGGTCTATGATATTGAATCCATGCGTAGTACAACCTATTAAGAAGAGGAAGTGAAAATAAAGCCATAAGTGATAACAGTGATAAGATGTAAGTGATATGTATTTGAGTCCAGGTCATTTACACAAGATCAAATCTCCTTATGATTCATTTTACATATATATCTGCTCTGTTTCAAACAATGCATAGGATAAATGGGCTAATTAAAGATTGGATAACTTTTGACACTTTTCGATCAAAACATCAAGAAGTTGTCTTACACCCTTCCCTCAATATGACACCTGGAGGCTCAGATCGGGCCTCTCAGACTTTTAAGAGGTAAGGGGCAAACAAAAGACATATGACATACCTTAGAATTGCAAATAAAGAACCATACATCTATTCCAATGAGCAAAAGAGTTGGAAAACATACAATCTTGATGGCAGTCCATGGTTTGACCCACTCACTGTCAGTGGTTGAGTTTTGTGATGGTGCATTTTCATTGTCACTGCTGTGAGCGTTACATCTTATGATTGATGTCGATGAAGCTTGCCATCTAGCCTGCAAGGATGCACCCAAAATCCAATGATGCATGGTTATTAATCAAACCTCCTGCTAAGATTACGAGAGATTCAGTTGAACCAACATTTAAGTTACTTGATAACTTTTCATTCACAACTCGCTAATGTGTTCGAATCACACATAAAATCACCCAAATCAGTAGAAGTCAATGACAGCTGAAACCAGTGTTGAATTGGTATCACCTTTTTTTGACACCATTCAAATATATATTATGAGTATTTTACATGTTTTTGGTACTGGTAGAGTAATGATATTTGAAAGAGTTTTGGTTTTATACCATTTAGGTCTATATGCCTTGCGAGAACCTTGATACCTAGGTAAAATTATTCTAGTATCGATGTGGTACTAGATAGTACTGTCCCAAATAATGACTGTGGTACTTAAAGATACTCTCGTCTTTTGATAGTCGGGAAAGTTCTTTGCTACCATTATTGAAATTGAATATTGATACCCTGCAGTAACCTGCACACCGGTCCAACATTGGTTGAAACTGAACCTTCATACAAGAAAACCCATGAAGGTTGTCCAATGCCGTGGTCGCATCAGGCTACTAGGAAATTCATGTAAGTCGACTTTGATTCCCTTGAGAATACCATTGATTTTCAGATGACCACTTAGGGCAAGCCCGGTACCTTTCGAAGCTTCGGCTACGACATACATAAATGCAAGACACGAAGCAAGTTTCTCCATAACACCCAAACAGACTTGAGGATCGGATTGGTACAATGTGAAACACAACTCGCTAATGTGTTCCGAGTCACATACACATAAATGCAGGACAGGAAGCAAGTTTCGCCGTGACATCCAAACAGACTCGATGATCGGTCCAATGTGGAATACCAATTGAAGCAAGACATTGTCCACGATTAACATCAAGAAATGAAAACGCCTCTTTCCGACCAAGCTCCAAGCCCTAATTCACTGGCCATCATGGCAACCATATCCCAGTGGCATAGTAAGTTCATACTAATAGCCTCGACCATTCAGAACCCAAGTCAAGGCCAAGCCGACCCGGAACCCTAATCAAAACAGAGCTCCTGTATTCCCAGACAAGCACATTGGACGCAATCCACTGACCTGATGAATCCCCCCGGTTGTCTGAGACCTCGAGACAGTGTCAAATTTTCTCTGCACTTGCACTTTTCGATAAAACAGGGGCGCGACAGAACTACGGGCAGCTGGAGAATGTGAAATGCCTCGAGTGTAGAAAGGAATCCGGGCGACGGCAGCCATCGCTGCGATGACTACTGCAATTCCACAGAAAGAGCTCTCCTGCTTCCCGAAGAGTGGAAAACTCACCTGCGGTTGGGACCTCCGGGTAAAGCGATTATTTGCTGGGTTCTCTTGACTCTCCTCCGGACGGTGGACTTGTGATTTTGTGGATCGAGCGAATATCCAGCGGGTAATACATGCGGGTTTGGAACCGGAGGTTAAGGCCCATGTCCACCTGGCTTTATGAAATAGTGTTGCTCTTTGCTAGAAATGCCTAATAGAACGGATAGTGCTTTGGTTGCATTAATGAGGATGATTTGGTGAGGATCAAAGAGCAAACATGATAAAGAAACATGTTGAAAAGAAATTGGACTATGTCGTTAAATATTAATAACTACTCTACATTCAATAGTGAACACACTCGGAAGGACCTATGTATCTAGTTAAGAAATCAACAAACATGCACTTCCGATAACCATAACTAAATTAGGATAAGTCCAAATTTCAATCCGGTTTCTGAAGATGTTTCATTGTAGACTTGCTAATGTAACACAAGTTTTGTTGTGTAAATTGAATTAGTAAAAGTTGAAAAATGAACCAAATAATGCCCACACACCTACCTTAGCAATAACAATGTGATTCATTGGTTTGGCTACCATTGTGCAAAATGCATGTCCAACCATAATCTGCGCCCAATTATTGAGTGACTCATCAATGTTTGAGTTGAAGAGTATTGTTGCATGAAATTGTTAATGAAGGTCAACTTGAAGTATCATAACATTATTTAGACCCATCACAACGTTCTGTGGGACTGACAGTATTATGTGGAATATTCCATCATTCAGGCGGAATATTCCACAAAATATTGTTAGTCCCACAGAACACTGTTATGGATCTGAATAATGTTATGATCTTTCCAAATTTTTAAATAAGCCTTGTAGTGTGGCATCATGTATTGACTATATGACCTTTCCTCTTCTAAGGAGATCCATGCACTTGGAGTTAAACATGCTCCCATCATTTAGAATCACTTGAGGATGTGATATAGGGGGTCCCAATCCGTGTGTATGTTTGACAAATTTGATTTAACTCTCAACTTCAAATCCAAAGTGTCACATGATGTTTTCACTTTTACACATCTATCTTTACTTCAATGTTTTTAATAGCCTTTTTAAATGTACACACTAGAGAAAAATAAACCTCTCTTATGTATATTATGTATGCTAAATACCTCAAATAATACCCTTTCTTACACTCACGTTAGTTCATACATGCCATGAAGAGTCCACCCCCCGGGCACTAGATTGCCAAGTGTCATGAGATTTCACTAATGATCAAGTTGTTGGTCATTAGTATAACCTAGCATATATTGAGTCATAATGCGGCATGTAACAATGTTATGCATGCTACACTAAATACCATAAACGGTGTAGTGCATTCAAATGTATACAATTTTCTTGCAATAAAAGTGTTCCAAGCTCATTGTTTGAAACGGCATATTAGTTTGAAGGTTACATGAAAGAGATGAAGTTGCTTTGGTGTTGATATGCACCACATGAAACCTTGGATTTAGGGTTGCGGTTGGGATCCTTCTAACAAAATAAATGTATTAGACCGGATGGGAGAGTACAATAGGTAGAATGACTTATTTGAGATAAGGTCTTAGTTGTCAAGAACAACTAAAATAATACATAGACAACTAAAGTTAAAAAAGTCCATGCCGGGATCCTTAGGCGTTTAACCCTTAATGTCCCTAAATTTCTATGTATTTACAAAATCATTTGTAAAGTGAGATGAACAAGCTTGCTTTATGAAACATCATGAAGCAAAACTGTTGATGCAAAGTCAAAGATCACCTCCGTACAGCTTGACCTTCTATATAAGGTCATGAGCTTCGCATAAGCATTTTCAATTGCAAAATTTAAGAAATACTTGATGATGATGATATGGATTTGCCTACATATATTTGTAGAGAAATGGTGTGGCAATCACAATGTGGTCTCCCAAATAATAAGGGTTAAGACAACCTGATTTGGATCACATAGGCATTTCTTCCTTTAATTACTAACAAGAAATATCTAATATGATTGTATCAATTTAATACTAGTAGATGCATTGAACGCTTAAAGTGATGGCTTTAGCACCATCTACAACATTGTTGCTAATGAATTAAGGGTGGGTTTACATTGGTGTCTGGGTTCAAGAAACTTGGGGTTCAAAACACTCCTACTTAATGGACCTTACTTTCAGACTCTAGATTGGTTTCTCAAACTAAGAGGAGTATTTTCTTGAATGACTAACAAGATTTTGCACAAAAATGATGCCACATTATCGCCACTTCATTTTTTTCCATACCTTGGGCCTGGATTTTAGTGTAAACTACTTGAGTCCAAATATTTACCCTCGGCCAATAGGTTTGCTCGACTCTGGAGTTTGTTTAGTCTTGGACCCTGGTAGTGTAAACCCACCCTAAGGGTGAGTTTACATTAGGGGTATGGGTCCAAGAAAATTGGGGTCCACAACTCCACTTAATGCCCAGGGGTTGGACTCTTCATACTATGTACGAATTAACGTGAGTGTAAGAAGGGGTATTATTTGAGGCATTAGAATACATATGGGAGAGGTATAAATTTTCTCTAGTGTGTACATCCAAAAAGGCTATTAAAGAATATGAAGTACAAGTAGGTGTACAAAAGGGGGCCCTAAGCTTTAGACAAAGACTTAACAATAGATATGTTAGTTTCATCCATTTGAAGTTTTCATCCACTATTGTCATATGGTAATACACCATTTATGGTATTTAGTGTCACATACACTTTTTTGCAAAGGGCCTAACCTAGATGGCTGGGGGTCTCAAAGTGTCATGCCCACTAATTGCCAATATGATTCCATTAGTCAATATAAGTAACTTCTATAATTGAAAATGATCTACATTATGACATTTAGAGTAGCACATTGGGATATGCTAGATGATAGTCTTGCGTTTTAGTATGCAAGGGGAAGACATTTTTGAGCATACTAATGGCAAGTATTTCTTGAGCATACTATCTTAATGGCAAATGTCAAATTTTGTGTACAATTTAGTGAACTTGTAGACCATTGTCTTAGATACGCATGCACCTTGTAACACTATTGAACAACCTCATGCCAAGATATTAGTAAGTGCACTTGAATGCCAAGTGTCATGAGGTGACACTTATGGTGAAGTTGTTTTTTTTATCAATGTAACATAGCATACACTTCAAAATAGGGTACGTGACACTATTATGCATGTGACACTAAATACCATAAATGGTGTAGTCGTCAATGACCACCATGCCCATTTCTTGTTAGATTTTCATTTTGGGTTCTAGATGTTTACAAACCAGAGCTCTTGGAGTGCTCATGGGCTCTCTTGAGTTTTGCTCTCCACATTGCGTCTAAGTTATTATGCTTATGCCCCCTTCCCACATGACTTTAGCTAAGACCCAAAGTATTTCCTAAAAACCAGGTAAAGCTCCCTCGGTTATAGCGGAGGCATCCGGCTATCCCAATGCACCTACAAGAACTTGCTCCGGAGATTTTCAAGTAGGTTTTAGTTAAGTAGCTTTCACACATGTTCATTGTTTTATCTACCAAGCAATAAATGTTGGGTAGTTTTTGTCCCATCCCCAAATGCCTTACTACTCACCTATCTTACCATCAGTTTTTGTTAATGAGGCTCCTCGTGCCCTCATAGCTAAGACTAAAAAGCAACCAATCACAAGGGCGGGAGGCGACACTTTTAAAGGTCCTATATTCTTGCCTCATGTTTAGGTACCGATGGGAGGGTCGGTGTTTGAGGCTTAAAACCTCCACTTTTAAGCCATGCCACATCATTTGCCAACTAGGCTCGGCACTAGATAATGTCAATGGTGTGAAGGCCGGGTTGTTAGAACCAACTTTTAGTCTTAGCTAAAGTCAGGTGGGAAGGGGGCATTATGTCTTTATTTGTTCGATGTAATCGTTGAGTTACATGCTATGGATGAAAAATGTTCACTTTCACTTTCTCATTGGAAAGTGAAAATGGTTTCTATATGTAATAAAGGTGCATTTAATTCATGATTTATATCTTGTATACGGAGTGGAGGCATTTATCACATTAAACTGAAAAGCTTAGTATAAATACACGAGTCTATTTTCTAGCATGTAGTAAGTACGAATACATTTTCTCTATAAAATCTCATATATATAGGGGGTTTAATTTCATTCAAGAAGAATCTATGAAATACACCTCAAATTAGTAATGAAAAACTATTAGATCCCAACATGCAACCGGTTAGACTTGGAAAACGACCGATTAAGGGTGTGTTTCCATATAGGCCGCTCACCCACGAGATTCTAGTGTGAATAAGGCCAACCCGTGCAAATGTAAAAGGAATTTGGTGGAGTAAGGTTTGTATGTGCCAACTTCCAAGTAGCTACTCCCATCTTCTCAAAAGTTGGGCCCAACTACTAACCTCCTCCTCCCGGTTACCAAGGATGGCGTTCTAGACTAACATTGGTTCTCTTAAGTATTCAACCGGTCTTAATTCTTCGCGGACTGACACTTGTAAGTTAAAGATTCTTTAATAGGCGTATGTAAGTCTAGGGACCTGCCCTCACATTATCTGGGCCATGAAAGTTGATTGTTTGGCACCTGTCACGGCTCCCGGCTGGTTTAGCGGTGTCAGATCCGGGCTGGAGCAGCCGCCCGTCCAAAAAATCCAGATTTTCTGGACCCGACCGAAAACTGCTGCCCGCTCGCCCGATTTCGAAAAACCCATTGCCCTTGCATTCTTGAAGGCCACTTACTCACAAATCCCATATTGAGTGCATTTCACCTTCAAGGGCCAAAATCCAATATATATGTTCACTTCCATTGAGTAAAAATATGCAATTGACTGGGGTTTCATTATCAAAGTGAAACCGTCAATAAAACATGTAATTAACTTGGAAGTCAAAAATATTACAAAACCCTCACTAGCACCGAGGTTATAATTTTTGTGACTTACAATTTGAAATTGTCTTTGTCATTCTAAAATGATGGTTAAATTTAGTGCACTGATTTCAATAAATAATTTAGTACATTCACTGAATTAATTATAATAAATTCACTAAATTATATTAAGTTACTAAATTTACTAAAATTAATTCACTAAATTATATTTATTAACCTAGTAAATAATTTAGTAAATTATATTTAGTTATATTTAGAAGATAATTATATGGGGTTACGCTCGGGGTTACACGCTTGTGGTTACAGGCTCAGGGTTACGCTACAGGCTCGCGGTTTCAGGCTCGGGTTACACTATGTGGTTACACGGGGTGGTTACACTCAGTAGTTACATGTTGGTTTTACGTTACCCTCCTTCTGGTTACACACACATTGTTGGTTACCCTCCTCCTCGTTGGTTAGGGTCCTGCTGGTTACACAATCCTTGTTGATGACCAAATTCGTTAAATTGAGACTTTTCATAGTCTCAATTTAATGCTTAATTTTATGTTTTTCATTAATTTCTTGATTGAATCTATATTTGTAAGTGATTTTTGGACTATATATGGGAAGATTATCCTCGAGTCGAGGATAGTCTATAATTAGAAAGTCAAAAAAATATGAAAATTGTCTCTAAACAATTGCTGAAATTGTAGGCAAAAAGTCTCAAAATTTTGATATTGTCTTAAAATAACGAATATGGTCATGTTGGTTACAATCCTCCTGTTCCTTGGCTCTCATTGTTGGTTACGCTCTTGGTCGTTACACCCTCATTGTTCGTTATAATTCTTTTGTGGTTTCACACTCATTGTTCGTTAGGCGGAACCTGGTTACACCCTCCTTGTTGGTTTACACTCCGTGGTTACATGGTGGTTTTTGGTTACCCTCCTGGTGGTTACACACTCATTATTGGTTACCCTCCTCCTCGTTACACACTCATTGTTCGTTAGGCGGAACCTGGTTACACCCTCATTGTTCGCAACAGATGATTGCAACAGACAAAATTGCTTCTAGTGACCACTGGAATTACATAGAATGGGCCAAACCTGATAGACTTACCAAGCAAACTTACCACTCATGTGTGGGTTGTTACACATATGATAAAGGCTGTTCTCGTGTGATCTATAACTTGCATATTACTATCAACAATTTATTCAAACGACACAGTTTCAAACTGGACTGTAATTTGTACAAACCCCAGTAGATGTTCAAAGTTGATGTTTGTTTTGTAGTTTGGAAGCATTGATTGATTGAGGATTTGCATCTGAGCAGTAGTAGGAATATCAGGAGTGATTCATGTACCCCAAATCGTAAACCGTGGTAACTTAGGTCTTTTGAAAAGCAAGTCTTTTGAAGAGCAATTTGAAGCTATTCACAAAACTGAGGCGCTTCCAGAAGTGTAAACCAACAAGGAGGGTGTAACCAGGTTCCGCCTAACGAACAATGAGTGTGAAACCACGAAAGAATTATAACGAACAATAAGGGTGTAACGACCAGGAGCGTAACCAACAATGAGAGCCAAGGAACAGGAGGATTGTAACCAACAAGGATTGTGTAACCAGCAGGACCCTAACCAACGAGGAGGAGGGTAACCAACAATGTGTGTGTAACCAGAAGGAGGGTAACGTAAAACCAACATGTAACTACTGAGTGTAACCACCCCGTGTAATCACATAGTGTAACCCGAGCCTGAAACCGTGAGCCTGTAGCCCCGAGCCTGTAACCCTGAGCCTGTAACCACAAGCATGTAACCCCGAGCGTAACCCCATATAATTATCTTCTAAATATAACTAAATATAATTTACTAAATTATTTACTAGGTTAATAAATATAATTTAATGAATTAATTTTAGTAAATTTAGTAACTTAATATAATTCAATGAATTTATTATAATTAATTCAGTGAATGTACTAAATTATTTATTGAAATCAGCGCACTAAATTTAACCATCATTTTAGAATGACAAAGACAATTTCAAATTGTAAGTCACAAAAATTATAACCTCGGTGCTAGTGAGGGTTTTGTAATATTTTTGACTTCCAAGTTAATTACATGTTTTATTGACGGTTTCACTTTGATAATGAAACCCCAGTCAATTGCATATTTACTCAATGGAAGTGAACATATATATTGGATTTTGGCCCTTGAAGGTGAAGTGCACTCAATATGGGATTTGTGAGTAAGTGGCCTTCAAAGAATGCAAGGGCAATGGTTTTTTCAAAATCGGGCGGGCAGGCAGCAGTTTTCGGTCGGGTCCAGAAAATCTGGATTTTTTGGACGGGCGGCTGCTCCAGCCCGGATCTGACACTGCTAAACCAGCCGGGAGCCGCGACAGGTGCCAAACAATCAACTTTCATGGCCCAGATAATGTGAGGGTAGGGACCTGAGTCCACGACCCTCCAGATTCTAACGAACCTCCAGAATGTGTGTGGATGGCGGCTGTGCTTAACTACATGCGAACACCTCCGACCCACTATTATCTAGAATGTAGTGGGCGAGTGGTCTACATGGAAACCCACCCTACGCCCTGAAAGCCACCCGGCCGCTGCTCTACGGTGGTCAAGGTCTCCGCCGACCGGCGTTAGTTGCCCAAGCGCACACCGCAACATCATAGTCTGCCGTCGAGTTTCAATCAATTCGAATCCATCAATTTGTTATCAACTTACTGTGTTCGAGTCAGTCAATCCCCTACTCACTTGGTCTTTCCCTCTCCAGACGAGTCAGCGAAGCTTCGGCCGGTCCTCCCGCGGCCCTTCTCCATGCAAAACTTGTACACAATTTCATCACGACACAAAAGACGCTGGCCCCGCAAACGCTCACAGAGTCTCACATGTGATGCAATTCGCTCGGGAAAGATGCCTAAATAAACCGAAGCACGGATCCTTACACTGCGGCAACGCGCCTGACGTATGCACAGCGAGCGTACGTGTGATCGATTGGAAAGCCTGATTAGTAGGTTGACGAGAATCGTCAGCTTCTGAGGTGGTTTGTCAATAGACTAGGCTTGGAGGCGGGAGGCAGGAGGGAGGGGCTCTTTCACAGTCCCGGGAACCTTCGCGTGTCCGCTGGGGGAGAGAGAAAATGGACGCTTCATAAGGTCACGTTCATGATGCAGGGGAAACATCGTTAGCATCCTACGTTAGCTTTGTCGACCGCCGAGAGCCTTATTACACTTTGAATATTATGCTTGGACGAGGATTGCACCTAAATCGACGTTGCTGCCGAGGTAAATGCTCTACTAGTAAAGGCTTAGTTGTATTATGCGCGAAATATTCCTGGAAGTTTAGGATGAGCATTCGACTAGGTGAACTTTCATCTCGTAGTGCTGAACCTTTGCGTGGCCGGAGGAGAGAAAATATAGACGCTTCAATAACGTCACGTTGATGATGCAGGGGAAACATCGTTTGCATTCTACGTTAGCTTTGTCGGCCACCGAGAGCCTTATTACACTTTGAATATTATGCTTGGACGAGGATTGCACCTAAATTGACGTTGCTGTCGAGGTAAATGCTCTACTAGTAAAGCCTTAGTTGTCTTATGCGCGAAACATTCCTCGAAGTTTAGGATGTGCATTCGACTAGGTGAACTTTCATCTCGTAGTGCTGAACCTTTGCGTGGCCGGAGGTGAGAAAATATAGACACTTCAATAAGGCCATGTTGATGATGCAGGGGAATCATCGTTGGCATTCTACGTTAGCTTTGTCGGCCACCGAGAGCCTTATTACACTTTCACTATTATGCTTGGACGAAAATTGCGCCTTAAATTGACGTTGCTGTGGAGGTAAATGCTCCACTAGTAAAGCCTTAGTCGTATTATGCGCGAAATATTCCTCGCAGTTTAGGATGTACATTTGACTACGTGAATTTTTATCTCGTAGTGCTGAACCTTCGTGTGGCCGGAGGAGAGAAAATATCGACGGTTCAATAAGGTCACGTTGATGCAGGCGTTACATCGCTTGATTCTAAGTAGCTTTCTCGACCAGCGAGAGCTTTGCACTTGTAACGCTGCTAAATCGGCGTTGCTATTAAGGCACTCTACTAGGAGTGATGATTGATAATTTTATGCGCGAAAGATTTAGGATACATTCGACCAGGTGAATTTCTATCTTGTAATGTTGGACCATATTAGCAATTAGACTGGACGAAGTGTGTTTGTTCGCCTCTGGTGCGCGTGTTTATTGGGTCTTCATTACGAGTGCGTTGATCGATGGTTTCGTCGAGGAATTAGGGCGGGGAAGAAAACCGCTCGACGTCTATACACTGTAAGTAATTTTTGTTCTCACTTCTAGTCTCGGGAATCTCCGCGTGCTCGGGGAAGAGAGAAAATCATCGCTTTATAAGTGGATGTTGATGCAGGATGAATGTCGATTGAATTCTAGCCTTCTTGAGTAATGAGAGCCTTAGATTATTAATCCTTGGACGAGTGCACCTGAGTTGGTCCGTTGCTGTACTTGTATCATGCACGAAAGATTCCTCAAAGTTTAGGATTCGCATTCGACGAGGCGAAATTTCTACGCCGTAGTGGTGGACCGTTTTAGCAATTTATCTTCGGTCGCAACTAGACTGGACGAAGTATGTTTGTTCGCCTCTTTCCCTTATCTTTATAACGAGTGCGTTGAGCGGTGGTTTCCTCTATGAATTAGGGGTTGGGGAGAAAGCCGCTCCAGGTCTATACATTGTAAGTAAGGTCAGTCATTACGTCTTGAGCTAGACTACTTTGCGAGAGTAGAGCAATTGGTCATTTGGTGTTGATGATTTGGTGATCCTGTGGAGGCTGGAAGCAATTTCATTGCATATCCACACACATTTCTCGGTATCAGTTTCTGGTGTTCTTTGACAGTTTTCTGCCATGTCCTTGACTATGCTTGTCCGTGTCACTGCTTTTTGTTCATGTGATCGTGGAGGGAATCAACGATGTCTATAATCTTCGACTTATAATTACTCTCTGGAGATCGATCAAGTGTCTCTTACCAAGGATTTTGTTAACCATGTAGTCTCGCTATCCGTCCTTTCGTTCATTTCTTGGAAGTAACAAGTTTATAGTGTCTGTAGCTGACTAGTCTTTTGTCCAGCAGGTGATCGCGTCCATTGTAGGTTCTGAGATAGAAAAAAGTTGCGCCATTTCAAATACTGGACCGTATTCCGCCATTCAAAAGAGATACAGATTATAATGGGGCATGAAAGCAGCCAATCAGAGCCAAGAAAGCTGAAATTGCTAGGATTGCACGGATTTCGAACAAGCGGCGATATCCTTCGCCGCCAGCTCTCTAAGTGGAATTCCTCTATACTTGATCTTATCGAGCTGGTATTGGACCTCTCCTACTTTTAAACTCAAACTGCATTTGCCGGATGCTACAAAGCTCTGCGACCGTTTTACTTGTTTGCATCTCAGGGATGTGCTTCCCATGTCCTTTCACCGATTCATCCTTCGATCCACTGTAGCTGTTTCTCCTTGTATATATTGCATTCCTAGGAAACCTAGTTGCTGTTACATAAGTTGTGTAACATTGTCTGTATTGAATCTGCACCTGAGAGCTACATAATGCATTGTTTCTGTTCAAGAGAAACGGGTAAGAGTTTATATATCAATGACATGAATTGGATTTACGGACATATAACATACAGGATGCGATCGATGGGCCCCTCCCAGCTGTGGGCAAGTCAGATGTTGAGGGCTACTTCGATGGTCCTTACTACGAATGGTACCGGTATAATGAGGTTCGTATCATCCCGTGCCATGGTTCTTTCTTTTTGCACTGTGAAGTTAGTCAAGTAAACAATTGTTTTCTATTGAGATAGACCGTGAGTCAGCTCACAATGTCCATACTAAATGGAGTTCAATGTGTAACCTTTTTTTTTGAGTTTATAGAGTGGAACGGACTTAGTTTTGGAGCCACATCACAAAAAAAGGCAACATTGTTTAAGCATTTTAATCTTC
Organism: Polytrichum formosum; assembly: GCA_964035585.1. NCBI lineage: Eukaryota > Viridiplantae > Streptophyta > Polytrichopsida > Polytrichales > Polytrichaceae > Polytrichum > Polytrichum formosum. The sequence goes on from OZ037936.1 coordinate 62,669,841, forward strand.
AATAAATAGATTATAAACAACTACCCCAAATTCTTGCTCCATAAAATCGTCAATACGACGAAGTTATATCTCGTTGCAGCAATGTGAGTGGCTCATCCTAGTGTTACTTTTCGTTTTGCTAAACAGGTGTTTACTCCTTGTTTGTGCCTCTCAGGGATATACGGAAGCTCAGTATGTAGATGAAGCGATTGCCTTCATAACTAATCACTTGAAGGTCAATGGACCATACGATGGTCTCATCGGATTCTCACAAGGGGCACTTTTGTCTAACTTTCTCGCTGGACTCCAAGAGAAGGTAAGAGATGCAGAACATGTACTTACCATGCACTGTGCATGGAGATATCTGTCCAGAATTCGAAGACCTAAGAATCTACTGGGCATGGCGATCTCGCTTACGATGCAAGAGTGCCCCAAGAGTGCAGAAATTGAGATAGAATTTATCAATTTTAACTTCAAAACTTGAGAGCACATGTTTTGATTCAGGATGCTTTAATCTGCATTGAATCCTTTAATTAATGTACATGGTGTGACAGGGGCTGGCGCTTCACGATGTCCCGCCCATTCGTCTCATGATTCTCATCTCACCTGCGAAAGTCCCAGCTCCACACTACTCAGTCTACGAGGAGCCTGCTATTAAGTGCCCTGCTTTGGTTTTTCTAGGTACGAGATGAAATGCATGCCTTCTCTTGAAAACATCATTTCCCAACTTGTCCGGTTGGTTTGAGCAAACGCCCGTTGGTAAACATTCCTCTATCACTATATTCGTTAATTTGAGACTTTCTCTTGTCTCAAATTAATATATGGACCACAACAACATGGTCTAATGTTTGGGTCGTCCTACCCAAACCATCTTGATATGAGTTCTTAATTGGGTTCTTGATATGAACACCCGCTTCAAAGTATTTGCATCTTACAACATTCTCCAATATCTGTGTGATTTTATCCATGTTCTTATATTTGTAATTGTCCCAAAATGCTGAAAAAGTCCCAAATTAACGAATATAGTGATCTCTGAATATTCAAGCATCTCTGTGTATGGGCATCTCCTCCCTACAGGAACCTATGTGCAATAGTCAAATTCTCATATCCGAAAATGTACCTTCATGCACCTGTAAATGCGAATTTGATGGATGAGAGACCAGTTCGAATGTATGATAGGTATTGTTAACTGTTGTGCTAATATTCATATGTGGCCACAGGAGAGAAGGACTGGTTGAGACCCCATGGCGAAGAACTGATTAAATCATTCGAAGAGCCACTCATCATTAATCATCGCTATGGCCATACTGTTCCGAGATTAGGTGCGCCTCAAATCTGATTTTAGCATTACTCAATAGTATGCATATAATGCAAAGTCAATAACCAAATGCAACGAAATAAAAGTACTTAGATAGAATTACTGGAACTACATTTTTTTTTAATTAAAAAAATTGCGTAGTATTCATGCATCGAAGAGTCAAATTAAGCATCTGAAGCGCCCCCTTTCACCATGATGAGCCTGAAATCCTGTTTGACTCCTTTTTTTTTTTTTGTAGATGAGGCACAGACTGCAACAGTGGCCCAATTTGTCAAGTCCAGGTTGGCTTCTCTTCATGATAGTAAAACAGCTCCCAGGCTTGAGGGAGACGTATCATTTTCAGCGCCAATTTCAGCCACTCAAGACACAAAGAAAAATGAAGTTGAGGCAACCTATGCAAACAAGAACACGGACACGCCCACCGAAGAAGTGTATGCCACAGCTTAAAGCGCCAATTTGTTGTAACAAACTCTCGTCAAGCTCATCCGCATTAGTCTAAAGTTCTGCAGAAGCCCTGTCAAGGAGGAATGGACAGTTCTGGAATAGGTTAAACGCTTTCACATTGAAAGCACCTTAGAGAAAAGTTGGGATACAATTGACGTATTTCATGCACTATGGGAAACATGAGACTCCGACATGCAACCAAAGATAGCCGCAAAGATGATGACGAATTTTTATTCTTTTGTCAAGAGTGCAGTTGCTCTTCAAAAACAATTCTATGCCTACATTGAGAGGAGTCTTAGCTGCTCCTGCATCAGTGCTAAGTGCAGCAATTTTCAGCACAGAAAGTTTGTAAAAAGACTAATTATGGTAAATATTTTAATTAAGGTACAGATGTTTGTCCAATGTGTATCAGTATGAGGTATGCTATTATGACCATGCAACCCTCCAAGGACAATTTTTGTTATGCAAATTGCAATCATGTCATATACTGCACTGGTGACTGATTATGGTAAATAGTGTGGGCAGATGTATAGTGTGACTTATCCTGGGAAACTCTACTATGTGGCCTACAATGTACAAACACATGCATTAAAATAATGTGCAACCCTAGTTACAATTGTCATGCGCATTATACAAGATAGATGGGTCTTAAATGGTTACGTTTTCCTAATTGACCTACTTCCCTTAGGATATGAAACACACGATTAATACAAGATGGTTAGCAAATCCAAATCGAGGGACGTAGCCACGTTCCTCATAAAATTTGGAGCTCATATGGATATTTTATTTCACTATCTCGTGCTCATTAAATGGTCATATACCTCCCCCCAAATTATGTTGATTGTTGAGCCTAGAATGGATATCAAATTTTTGAGCGCGCAATTCAATCTCTTTCAAAGACTTGTCTTTTAGGTATCTATTCTTGGAGCCACACCAAAACACATACCACTCAAATATAGGCATCCAATTAAGAGAAGTGACTATATAAAGGTTGGAGGTCTTTCAAATGCACTCTCTTTTTAATCCAATAGAAATACTATGACCTACAACTTGGATATACGATGTTAACTTTGTGTCCACCCACAATTTTATTCCCATATATTTTCAATGTGGAATTGAGCTCAAGATTGTGGCCCACAATATTTACCATAATCAATGTATTGATTTCTGAAAGTTGATGGACAACTTGTGTTGTATTTAAGAAATGTCCATGTATTTAGTATGACAAAATAAGCCTAATTGCAAGCAATATCTACGTATTCATATATTTCAAAGTGCTAGGAGATCCAATTGGATCAACCCACACTAGGAACTACACTAAATAGTCCTATTAGTGTGGGTGGAAAATTAGCATGGAAATAATTAACGCAGGCCACACTAAATATCTAGTCCGTGTGGAAATAGCGTGGGTCCAAGACCCTGGGTCTTCCCCTAAGGTCCTCATGAAGACTTTCGAACAACACATTGAGTATTAGTTACAGGACAAAAGTAGCATAAATTAAAATAGTCACCCACACCAATTTTCTAGAACAATTCACATGGCCTACACTAATTTTAAATCAGAGATTTGGTGTGGGTGGAAACTTAACAGGACCCATATTACTTATCGTTCTGAGAATTAGTGTGGGCTCTAGAAAATTACTGTGGCCCAGAGCAATAGGAGTATTTAGTGTAGTGGCAAGTCACAGTTCCTCATCTTAACAATGACTGTGAAAACACACCTACAAATTGACAAGAATGTTGACACCTTTTTAAGGCATTTCTATATTTGTTTACACCACAGCCACTGAAACCTCTTCAGGTGTGTTGTTTTCGTGCGTGTCCCCTTCTTCCACCTTCTGTGTAGCTTCAGTGGCTGAAATTTCCTTTGCAACGATTGTGGAATCCACCTCACCCTCGAGATTATCAGCAGCCAACTTCAACCTTAAAAACTGGGCCACTGCTGCGCTCTCTGTTTCATCTGTTGACAACAAGAACTCGGGGACGTCACTTGTTGCCAGATGTTAACAACCACATGCAGAAAAACAAAAATTATATGTCTATATATGTATATATGTATATATATAGGTTGGAATGAAATCCAAAGATTAAAAAAAAAAATTCCTTAAAAAATTAACGCAAATATAGGGTATTGGGAATTTTTTGAAAATATATAGGTATATTTCAGGTGATATCCATCAAACATATGGAATATCCTATGAATATGCGCATCACTTCATAGCCCCTTCAAAAATACTCTTTTTTATTGCACGTGGTTCATATCCCTACAAGGGAGTTAACTGCCCTAGACACAAGCAACTTCAACTAAATCAATTGTTTATATCTGAATGGAAGACATTTGTAGAGTGGATGCTAAAAATGAGAGACCAGAGAATAACAGAGGGTTAGGGTTTAGGGTTTTGTGTTTAGAGTTTGCGGCCTATGTGTACTTTTTAGCATTAAAATCGAACTTACATCCATGAATATCGTGACATACACTTACGGCCACTTTACACTATGGCCAAGGGCCGTGATCATGTAATTTTGAGGGCCCTTGTAACTCATCTGAAAGCCATGGCACCATACAATATTGAAGTTGAACCTTCTGTGGTCACGGACCTTAAATGTGTAGTGTAAAAACATGCGTGACCAGGCTCTCAATCGAATGCTATCCTGCTCATGTGGGTCTATACAATAAGTTCTAATCAATCAAGGGTTGTGAGATTTTGAAGTGTCATGGTCTCTTGGTTTTATGTTAGCCCATGTCGATGAGACAGGCTTGAGTCAAAATCCGGTGGACCATGAAACATTATCCATTTTCATGCCATGTCGGACTCCATGTAGGTTTGTTCATCCACTCAAATTTCCTTGGTTCCTTATGCTCTCAAGCTCCATTGTAAAATGAAGCGGGACGGTCTCACCATTTTCTGCCAATTAGAGATTTTAGCCTTTCAATGGTCACAGGCCCTCAAGCTCTAATGTAAAGTGCCCATTTGCACTTGCTACGTTCCAACCGTTCAACAGACACTGAGTCTACACAAAATGGACGAGCCAACAAAATATAACGATAGTCATTTGATAAAAAAAAACCTGTCAATTTAAGAAGGGGGCGTACCTAGTTTCGGAACAATGTGACCGTACCGATGCTCTATGACAACAGGATCTTGAAATGACTTCAGTAATTCTTGGCCAAAAGGTCGCATCCAATCCTTGCGCCCTGTTCAACGGAGAAAACAATTTCTTAGATTACATGAGAGATACATCAATTGACGTATGCAGATGTTGGATACATGCGGGGTTTAAGGTAGATGTGCCTAAATCTCAACACAACAAAAATCTGGACACGAATATTTTGAGTGGTGAGTGGTTAGGTGTGGATCTAAGAAAACTTGCGCCAAAAAGAGATTGGACTACGTGCTCAAAATATGCTCACCATTCTAGGCCCAACAGCTAACAAGATTGGAGAGACCTATATGACCACTTAATGAGCACAAGAATCCTCACTTTGGTCATGGATAAGATGTTCACATGGAGCTCCAAAAATTATGAGGCGAATGAATGACTACAGGCACGATTTGGATTTGCTCATCATCTCACAATTATTGCGTGTTTCGAATCCAATGAGAAGGGGGTGCAGATAGAAAAGTATCCATCTAAGGCACATCTACCTTACCCATTGATGTTACTGAAGATATGGAATGTTATAGTTGTCCTTTAATTCAATGGGACTTTTTCGTCAGGAGTTGGGCGCATATGATTTCAACATTGGTAGTTTTGCATACAAAATCAATAATTTCTTTGCACGTGTGATGGTGCATGCTTTAGGAGGTCCTGTTTGAATTTGAATAAAGAGCAAGCTATTTTGGTTCGTTGAGGGCCAAACTCATTATAGCACCCCTCGGTATGCCAAAAATGAGTTTGAGCCCTCAATAAGCCGATATACGATGTTCCTTGTTCAAACCTCCACTACACTACCTCCGAGCATGCACCGAAACGTTACCGAACATGGAAGACATTTGTATGCAAAACAACCGACTCCCAACCAAAAGCCCCATCTATTGAAAGTTAAAGGATAAATCTATTGAAGGAAGAAGAAGAAAATGAAAACCAACATGTCACGTAGCAATGAGCGGAAGTGTGACATTCAGAGGGTGAAACCTAAATATTTTTTACCTAGAAGAGCCAAGGAAGAACACTTGATGATGGGCTCTTCATAAATATGTTTTAAATGTTGAGCACGGAGTTGCGCAGGAGATATCATGACAACAAAACGAATGGGTGGGATGTCTTGAAGTGCCAACCCCTGCAAATACAATCAAGAAAAAATTACAAAAATTGCAACCCCCAAGATTCATCACGCATACACCTTTCTCTTCCTCCCAGACAAGGTATGACTTACAACTCTACAATCTTCGCAGAGTACGAACACGGGTAAAATTGGTGAGGTCATCAAATAACATGTTAGTCTGGACATTACAAAAGCATGAAATGCTTGATGAAATTGAATTAGAAGTGGGGTGTCTTGCTTACTTTCCCTTGCAGAGCAGCAAGGCAGCCACACAGCACTGCACCCTGCACAGGAACAACGATTGCAATGAAGTTAGTCGATGCACGAAATTTTTTCGAGTATTTCTTCAACAATTCGGCAGCCCTACCATGTGCAGAAAATTCTTGTTTTAATTTCTGAAATTTGTGTTGAGGCCCATTGGGCCTATTGGGGCAATGTTGTCTATTTTACCTGTGAGAACCCAATGAGACCGTCGTAAGGCCCGTGCAACTTCATGTAATCGGTTATGTAAGTGATTGCTTCATCGGCGTGATAAAATTCAGTGTAGTCCTGTTGAGCCACCAAAAAAAAGGATCATTAACACCAAGAACCACGCTTCAAATTCAAGAACCTCTCTATACACAGAAGATCAACACAGAAACTTTGACAGCAACTTCGACAGCAACTTTGACAGCAACTCGCATAAATGCAATTTTGTTTGCACTCCATTCTGCAGGCTTTTGGTACTACAAAGGATCAGGCAAGGAAGTGCTAAACACTATGCACTTGAAGAAGCTGTGGAATATTTCCCACGTGTGAATAAGGGACAACAATATATATAATGTTTTTTTTATCATGTAGTGATTCAGTAATTGTGACACCAACCTTGTTAAATCGATACCATTCATAGTAAGGACCGTCGTAGTAGCCCTCCACATCCGATTTCCCTTCGCAAGGCAGGGGCCCATTGATGACATCCTGTAAAATATTATCCACCAATGACCTCAGACAATGAGAGAAAAGCAACAACCGTGCTGTAGATCTCGCTACCCAGGCAATTCTTGTGATTTTGGTTTTGGGTGGTGAAATCCAGACTATTGTTGCCAACCACCATTCAGAAACTTGGAAAGCGGCTCTTTCTCCTCAGTTTTAATTGGCCATGTTGTTACTTGAAATTTGGGTGTTTGGTTGCTAATACTGAATAAACCCTAGGCAAGAAATTCTTGTGATCTGGTGGTGAAATCTACGTATGGCAACCAAACACCCAAAAATGTAATATCCATATGGCCAATCAAATGTAAGGAGAAAGAGTCGGTTTCTGAATTTCTGATAATTTGTTGGCAACAGTATTTCTCTAGATTTCACCACCTGAAACCCAGAACACATGAATTGCCTAAAGTTGGACCAAAAATGAAAAAGCACATGCGCATAGCTTAATGAATTCGCATGGTGCGTCAAGATCCACAGAGCATCATAACCTGATGTGTCTACGAGCACTTTGGAAGAGTCAACAAGGCCAACAATTGACCCAACATTGAAGTAGCGACATGGTTACATCATAACTGAGGAGAAAGAGCCAGTTTCCGAGTTTCAGATAAAGTGGTTCCAGCAACAATGGTCTGCATTTTACCACCTGAAAACCAGATCACAACAATTGCCTACAGTTGACACGAATGAAAGACTAAAATCGAAATAAAGCACATTCACGGTGTGTCAAGGGTTGCAGAGCATCATAACCTCCATGTGTTAACAGAAATTTTGGAAGAGTGGAGAAAGTAGGGTTTTTGAGTTAGTATGGGAGTCACCATATCAATGAGCTCATGCACAATGGGACCCCATTTGGAAAGCTGGCGTTGGAGGATATCCCCGCTGGTTCGGAAGCCATGGAGTCCCAGCAACTTCAACTTCCTCTGTGGGCTCTGATCTTCAACCCCCATTGTAAGGAACTTATATCTCTCCTGGATACCCTTTTGAGATGCCCCAATCAAGCCTGAAAATTTGAAATTGCGATTGACACATTAGCGATGATGATGATGATGATTAGGAAGGGAACCAGAGGAGGACACAAACGAGATGGAACACAAACTAGGAGGAACCACCTATTTTGGCCTAGCAGCAAGTTAACCTTCGAAAATGCAGGATCAGACACCCTGATGAGTACAAGTTTCATGCAAAAAGAGTATCAGCAGTCCCACTGACTTCCTGCTGGAATACCTGAGGCAGTTCTTGCAAGCTGAAAAGGTCTCGATTTTCTAGGTTCAAAACCTGCCAAAAGGTTATATTGACTTGTAAGGAGGAAAGAGAGTCGATGATGTGCTAGTAACCATTCATTCTCGAATTGCAATCTGTATGCTCAAATTACAGACTCTGAACTACATGGCTTGTACATGCGAAGTGGGATTTGATACTGGACACCTTTTGAGATGCCTCGATCAAGCTTGAAATGCAATTGACACAATAGTGATGATGATTAGGAAGGAAATCAGAGGAGGACACAAACAAGATGGAACAAAAATTTAGGAGCAACCACCCATTTTAACCTAGCAGCAACTTCACCTTTGAAAATGCAGGAACTGACACCCTGATGACTACAAATTTCATACAAAAAGAGTGACAACAAACACAGGATTCCACAACCGGATGGGAGCTGCTCGAGTACCTGAGGCAACTCTTGGAAGCTCGATTGTCGAGCTTCAATACTTGCCACTTAAAGGTTACGTTGACTTCTATGAGAAGGGGAAAAGTCAGCATCCTAGTAGCCTTTCATTTTCAACGGAGGACGTTAAGTTCCCCCCTACGAACTTTTCGGATTGTCAGATCTGGGCAGGGGCAGCCGCCCGTCCAGAAAATCCAGATTTTCTGGACCCGACCGAAAACTGCTGCCCGCCCGCCCGACTTCGAAAAAACCATTGCCTTGCATTCTTGAAGGCCACTTATCCACAAATCCCATATTGAGTGCACATCACCTTCAAGGTCCAAAATCCAATATATATGTTCACTTCCATCAAGTAAATAAGCAATTGACTGGGATTTCATTTTCAAAGTGAACCCGCCAATAAAGCATGTAATTAACTTGGAAGTCAAAAATATTACAAAACCCTCATTAGCAATGAGGTTATAATTTTTGTGACTTACCATTGAAAGGGTGTTTGTCATTTTAAAATGGAACTAAAATTATTGATTTGTTTTCTATATGTTAAATATTATAATATTACACTATTTTATACTATTTCAATATTCTGTAATATTTCAATATTCTGTAATATTTCAATATTCTGTAATATTTCAATATTCTGTAATATTTCAATATTCTGTAATATTTCAATATTCTGTAATATTTCAATATTCTGTAATATTTCAATATTCTGTAATATTTCAATATTCTGTAATATTTTAGCTAATACCTTCTATTTTCACAAAGTTGTCATATGCATTTAAACTAAATAAGTGTGATTGAGTGTAATTAAGTCTAATTAGTTCTAATTGAGCCCAATTAAATCAAAAAGCATGCTTACCAAATTAATTAAGCCTAATTAATTATAAAATGTACCTACTGGGATTAATTATGATTTACTGATTTTCTGATATACCATTGAAAGGGTCTTTATCATTTTAAAATGGAGCTAAAATTAGTGATTTATTTTTATATGTTACATATTATAATATTTTAGTTAAATACCTTCTACTTTCACAAAGTTTTCATATGCATTTAGACTAATTAGGTGTAATTGAATGTAATTAAGTATAATTAATCTTGATTAATCCTAATTAAGCCCAATTAATTTAGAAAGCATGCTTAATTAGTAAATCAGTATATCAGTAAATCAGTAAATCATGATTAATCCCAGTAGGTACATTTTATAGTTAATTAGGCTTAATTGATTTAATTGGGCTCAATTAGAACTAATTAGACTTAATTACACTCAATCACACTTATTTAGTTTAAATGCATATGACAACTTTGTGAAAATAGAAGGTATTAACTAAAATATTACAGAATATTGAAATAGTATTAAATAGTGTAATATTATAATATTTAACATATAAAAAACAAATCAATAATTTTAGTTCCATTTTAAAATGACAAACACCCTTTCAATGGTAAGTCACAAAAATTATAACCTCATTGCTAATGAGGGTTTTGTAATATTTTTGACTTCCAAGTTAATTACATGCTTTATTGGCGGGTTCACTTTGAAAATGAAATCCCAGTCAATTGCTTATTTACTTGATGGAAGTGAACATATATATTGGATTTTGGACCTTGAAGGTGAAGTGCACTCAATATGGGATTTGTGGATAAGTGGCCTTCAAGAATGCAAGGCAATGGTTTTTTCGAAGTCGGGCGGGCGGGCAGCAGTTTTCGGTCGGGTCCAGAAAATCTGGATTTTCTGGACAGGCGGCTGCCCCTGCCCAGATCTGACAGTCCGAAAAGTTTGTAGGGGGGAACTTAACGTCCTCCATTTTCAACTTGCAATTTTGTATACTCACAAGTACTGACTCACTACACCGTTTATGGTATTTGGTGTCACATGCGTAATAGTGTCACTTGCCCTATTTTTGAGGCGTATCCTAGGTTACATCGATGATTAACACAACTTCATCATAATTATCACCTCATAACACTTGGCATTCAAGTGCACTTACTAATATCTTGACATGAGCATGTTCAATAGTGTTATGAGGTGCATGCCTATCTTACACAATGGTCTACAAGTCGACCAAAATGTACAGAGATGACACTTGTCATGAGTATGCTCAAAAAGATCTTCCCCTTGCATATTAAAATGCAAGACTATCATCTAATGTATCCCAATGTGCTAGTCTTAATGTCATAATGTAGATTTTTTTCACTTAAAGAAGTTACTTATGTTGACGAAGGGAATCATATTGGCAATTAGCGGGTGTCACACTTTTAGACCTCTAGGCATCTAGTTCAGGCCCCTTCGCACATAGTATACGTGACACTAAATACCATACACGATGTACATGGCAAGTGAAATGGGCTGGGGATTCGTGGCACTCACTAAGGAACATCCATCCAAGATATCGTGGATGAAGTGGCTCCAATAAAAAAAAGCCCCCCTATGGGGTTGAGGGCCGATTCATTCGAATGTGATGTCACTAGACTAATTCGGGGCCTTTGACTCTATTTCCGGAATCAAATTGCCTAAAAATAGTCGTTTAGATGATTCCTGCGTTTTTTTCATCCGCATGGATGATTTTACTTGAGTGCCACGAATCCCCGGCCAGTGAAATGGAAGTGAGGGGTTTGGATGAGACCCCACGATTGTGGCAGCTTTACCCCCTTTTGGACCACCCTAACCAATGAACAAACCTCACGTGTAAATAGTCCAGAAAATATTGTGATGATTTGCAGGCGAAGTTTTCCAGGAGTCAAGCCTCCTGAGTACACAAGAATGCCTTTAAGTTACTCCATGACGTGAGTATTGAAAGCCCACTTGTTAGCGCTGGTTTTTTGATAAAAAATTTAATGACTTTATAGTTAGATTCTTCTTGCGTTGACTCAACCAAAGTTTTAGCTGGCTGAAGTAATTTCATAGAGGAAACTGTCAACTACCGGGTCAATACAAGTGCACAAAAGGAACAGCAAAAGGCAAATGTCTTGATGAAAGCTGGTGGAGGAAGAGAGAACAAAGGACCAAAAGAATCAAATTTCCACTTGGAGTCATGAAGTAGGTGGTCGATGGTTGATGGTGGAGTTGGTCTTTTGAATCGCAATCTATATCATTGGTTTAGGACTCAGGTCTTGGGCTTGAGAGGAAACCAAAGTGATTGTTATTCTTGTTGGCCTTGGATTGTAGTGTTAAAGTGGTTGCCTCCTCAACTTTCTCCCCGAACCTTGGTGTTGCAGCTCTCTAGTGATGGCACATGAGCATGAACAACCACCCCACAGGAGCGTCGCCAGGCCTAGGCACAGGTAGGCCAGGCCTACCCTGGGCCCCAAGGCCCACCTAAGAGCCTAGGTCATATATAGAAAATTACATTTTTCCTAAAAAAATATGCACTGTATAAATTTTGATTTCGTGAATAAGCCTACCCTGAAAATCAAGGTTGGCGACGCCCCTACCACCCCAAGGGTGTTTAAGCACACGCAGTGCTAGGGTTGATGGGGTAAGGGGTGGTAGTGGGGGTGGTTAGCAGTAACTATGCCTTTCCATGAAAATAGAGCTAAAGAAAGTAAATTGCTACCACGATCCACGATCACAACGACTCCTAGTGTGAACGACCCTTAAGTTATGTGAAGCTAAGGGTTTGGAACCTAAGGAAAAGGTACATAATCGGGGTAGGAACCATATTTGATTGCTCATCCAAGAGTACAAGGGTTGATAAAACTTGTCACCATTTTTTCATCCATGAAGGCACAACATCATCCATAATGATCATATATTGTTCATGAGTTGATTAGTTTTTGTTGATAATCAACTCAAGTAGATGGATGCCTTGCTGCTCCCCCAGTTTGCCATCCACTCTCTTCTCGTTAGTTGTCTAGTCCATAATTAGGTCATGTGCAAGGGCGTCGCCAACCTTCATTTTCAGGGTAGGCCCGTTCAAGAAATCAAATTTTATACAATGCATACTTTTTTAGGAAAAATGTAATTTTCTATATATGATCTAGGTTTTCAAGTGGACCTTCAGGCCCAGGGTAGGCCTGGCCTACCTGTGCCTAGGCCTGGCAACGCCCCTGGTCAAGTGTGCATTCCTTGGAATGTACTCCCTTTGGTAGGTGGCTTTTTGTTGACTACATGTACATACATTTTCAATAATGTGGTACCTCTATAAAAAAATTCTAGCTCTAAATATATATGAGGCATTGTTAAAGGGACCCACAATCGGAAGTGGAGGTGAATAGACTTGCATGAAGATTCACACTACAACAATCAAGCCTTCCACCTTTCGGTGTCCAAACCAATGATGTATGGGTGCAGTTTCCGGGGAGATTTTTGGGTATAATCAGTGTTTCCAAGTCCATCTGGTTACATGATGTTGGCATTTTTTAGTTTTTCTTTATTAAATTGGGGTATATTCTATAAATTCCTCTATAATGATCAATAGTTTTGTTGAAGTTTGAAACTTCAATTGATTATTTTTAAAGCTCAACCAGTTCATTTGTAACTAGCAGCCGGTTCTCCCTCGGGGAGATCACTCCATTGTCAAGTTGAACACCACGTGCGAACAAAGTTTGCTACCCCTATATTACATGTCATAGATAATTTTAAATTTTATGATATTTTTTCTACATGTACATAACCATTGATGGTATCTTTTGTATATTTTTTTGAAATTTTTAGTCATCTTCATTTTTGTAGTATTTTTTTTAGTTCAATTTTGCGTCATTCTAGTTAGAAACGGTATGTTTTATAAAAAAACAAATCATCAAATTTAGTTACCATTTTTTACTATGTAATAGGTACTGTGTATATCTACTCATGAAAAAACATTGATAAAATTTTGACCCGTTTTGGTGATGCTTTATGTACATTTTTTACATTTTTTACATGTAAAATGAGCGCACGTGGTTGTTCAACTTTACAATGGAGTGATCTCCCTGTGGGTTCTCCCCATTCATTGTATGCATGGGTACATGTTTGGAGGCCGAGTCTTGGTCATATCCAACCCAACATGTCAACTTGAGGTGGAACCTAACATTAAGCTTAGGCATTGGCAAGCCAAGACCCTGGCCCATGAGCACAATCAGTCAAACTTTCAAGTATAATACATTTTTCTTCAGGTCTATTTCACTTTTATTTTTCAAAACCCAACAATTATGGAAGTAGATTCTACTTCTATGGATGTAAATCGTGTAGTTTGCAAAAACAATTATGAAACGTCATGGTCCACCTTATTAGTAACCTTAATATGAATCATTATTATTATTTTGAGTTATATAACTAGGAAATGTGGCTACTTGCCCCTGTACACTGACACGGTGCAACTTTTGTTCGCTTTATCATGTTTTGGCCCTTGTGTGTTACTATGTGGAGATACGCAGGGCTACCACTATTTAATGACAATGTAATAATTTACCAAGCAAGACATGTATGTTCTATAATGTTTGAACAACTTATTGAACTTCTGAGTAAGACGTCATTGCATTGTGTAACTCCGAATAGTAACACACACTAATTGGGATAATCAGTGTAGTCTTCAAATCTTACCAATTTGTTAGGAGTCTAAAGAGTTGGCGAAATAGTCCCCAAAGCGTTCAAGGCAGTAGTCAAAAATATTTGTTAGCATGTAAGTACTAAAGTAGAGCACCTTAAACCAAGACAACACCTGAAACCAACACCCTCAAAATCTTGCATAATAAGTACATGTTGATTTGAGAATGTTCAACATGTGAACATCAAGGCCCCCTAACAATTTTGGGTGTCAACACAATTTTCACTTTAAATTTTTTATTCATTTCAATATTGAGGGAGGGGGAGTAAAAAAATTGCAATACACTTGGTCTTTTTTTTCTTTCTCCATGGGAACTTTTTTTTGGGGGTTCATACGACTACCACATGTATGCCAAATACCTTAGTTTAAGGTGCTCCCACCTTAATAGTGGACACAAAGATTCTCCTAAGTTTGACCCAAAACAATCTAACTAAGGGCCACTTCACACTATGGCCGTCCAAGTCAAGAGGCCGTGGGATCGAATGGCCAAACTTTGTTGAGAGTCCAAAGAAATGGGCTGAAAATAGCCAATAAAATATAGGAATTGGAGCCTTCGGCTAGGCATAGTGTGAAGCCTCCAAAGGCCAAGCCCAAAGTCCAATAGAGAGAGAGAGAGGAAGAAGGAGCATCCCACTTTATTCCCTGCCCAAAACAACCCCTCCAATCTAACGACCAAGATATTGTCAGTTATTGATTTTTTTTATGAAAAAAAAATTGACGGCATGTCGACCATAGTTTGGGTTTCCATTGCTGTCCGACCCAAATTTCCTTCGAGAGTCTGTTGCCTTGGTCAAAAAATAATACCATGCAGACATTTTGGAGAGTGATGGACTTTGGACTTTGGTCCCTAGTATAAAGGGTCGAGAGGCCGAATTCTTGGTTTCTTGCAATCTGATTGGTGGAAATCGATGGCCTCTCAACCTTCGGTCATAGTGTGAAAGCGGCCCTAATTACAATTCACATTTTCACTCCTTTGCTTTAACGTACATGGACTTTCAACTTTCCATATTTTGACTTCAATTGGCAGGCTACGGACACCTCTTTTGAAATCGAGTGGGACCTGAATTGAAGACTTTCAGAGAGACATAAAAATTAGCACAACTTAAGTTACCTGCGGGTGATCACAAAACCCAACATTGCTCACAACAAATAATCTACCATCCTTCATTTTCAGGTGAAAATGGGAAATATTTGTCACAAAATCTGATTTTTTAGGGGTTTCGGCCATGAGATGGTAACAAAATGGAAGCCCTGCAGTGAAGAGAGTTTTGTGGATTAGTAGGGATAACCTGGGTTCATTGGGAGCCTAACAAGACTTGGAGAGAGGATGCAACACTTTTGTGAAGATTGGTCATCAAGGGGTTGAAATCTGCTTCAAGTCATTCAAGCATCACAGATTTTTTTTCTAGATTAGGGTTAGCCTCGGATTTTTTTGGTTTGATTTTTTTCGATATTGTTCTTTTTAGTTCTTTGCTTTGTTTTGTTTTTTCTGGTTGTGGGCTGTCGTTTTGACAATTGGAGAGTGTGAGAGTCAATTAAGTAGGGGAGAGTTGCAAATTGAAAGGGTGGCATGAGTCAGAATGGTTTGCGGAGAAGTCGAAGGAATATGGCTGAGGTGGAAGAAGAGGAGGAGGAGGGAGTGGTGTTAGCAAAAGTGAAGCAACTGGCTGAATTTTTGCGAAGCTCCAGCTATACTGTGGTAAGTTATCTGTCCAACAAGTTTTAGATCTATGAATGGTTATGTGAGGTTTTTGCTCGATTTGCGATGATGTCGGGTGCAATTCAGTTCGGTGAACGAAATCAATGATGACTTTGGGAGATGTGGTGTGGTCCTTTGAATGTTGAGAATGCTGAGAATTCTTCTTTTCCAGCTGGAAATACCATGATCAACTGTTTGTATCAGTGTTATGTAACATTGCACGTAAACATCTAAAACCCTAATAGTGCTCATTTACTCTTTGTTACAAGCTTTAGAATTGTGAATGGTTTTGTGAAGTTTTTGCTCAATTTGCGATGATCTTGGGTGCAATTCAGTTGGGGAATGAAGATGATGAAGCCTTTGGGAGACAAATGGTGTGTGGTCCTTTAAATGATTTTGGATGTTGAGAATTTCTTCTATAAATTGCAGGTGGAAACACTATACTCGATTTTCTGTACCAGTGTTATGTTACAATACACATAAACCACATCAAAATCCCTAATATTTCTCATTTAGAGTGTGCTCTACAGCTACTCCCGTGTACTCCAATAGGTTAATGAATGGTTTTGTGAAGTTTTTGCTCGATCTGCAACGTTGGGTGTAAGTCATATCGTGAATGAAGTCTTTTGTGCATCTTAAATGAAGACTTTGGGAGAGACATGGTGTGGCCCTTGGAATGTGTTTGTTGAGCATTTCTTTTTCCATCTGGAAACGTCATGCGAGAGTACCCATGGTTGACTTTTGAAGTATCAGATTCATGGGTGTCTTACAACGTCTGTTTCAGCATTACAACCCTTTAAATTCATACACCAACACTAATTTCACATTGATTTAATCACATCAAATTACCAAATACAGGGTTGAACTTTTGTTTTGATCTTATAGAGTTGCAAGACCTAAAAAGTTGAATTATGAGTCAACCCAATGTTGACTGACCCATTAGCTGAATGTTGAGTTAGCACTAAAAAGATATCAAACCCTGAAGGTTATGTATCAACACTGACTCAACATTAAATGCTGGTCACTTGTATTTTGAGATGAGTGTCATGTAACATGACACAATGACCACATAAGTTAGATGGTTCTTAAATGGTTACTTTTTCCGACTATCCCATTTCTCCTAGGATATGAAACACGAGATTAGTATGAGATGGTTAGGAAATCCAAATTGAGGCCGCAGCCACTTTCCTCATAATTTTTGGAGCTTATATGATTATCTTATTCATTTTCATAGTGAAGATTCTCATGCTCATTAAATGGTCATAAGAGGTCCTCCCAATGTTGACCATTGAGCCTAGAATGGTCATCATATTTTGAGCACGTAGTCCAATCTCTTTTAAACATGTGTCTTTTTGGTAACTGTTCTTAGAGCCACACCAAACCACACTCCACTTAAATATAGGTGCCCTAACAAGAAAAGTAACCGAATAAGGGTTGTCTACCTTA
The DNA here is from genome assembly GCA_964035585.1 of Polytrichum formosum. Taxonomy (NCBI): domain Eukaryota; kingdom Viridiplantae; phylum Streptophyta; class Polytrichopsida; order Polytrichales; family Polytrichaceae; genus Polytrichum; species Polytrichum formosum. The sequence continues at coordinate 62,687,157 of OZ037936.1, forward strand.
TAAAACCCTAATAGTGTTCATTTATAGTGCCCCGCAGCTACTCCCATGCATTTCAATTCAACTTCCTCCATCCCTCAGAGATCACGTTGCCAGCTGAATTTGATGCATATTCATCAATTGACTGCATGATACAGAAGTTAGCCATGAAATCTGTTTGGTTTGAAGAGAGAATTTGATTGAGTCCACTCTTGTTTACAGGTTTACACAGGAGCAGGCATCTCCACTGCAGCTGGTATACCTGATTTTCGAGGTCCAGCTGGAGTCTGGACCCTCCAAGCAAAGGGGAGAACAATTGCAGAACCGGACTTTACTAAGGTTAGTTTTCCATGATGTCAACTCCTTTTTCTTGTTTTTTCTGTGGATCAAACCTCAGGAGCCACATATGATGATCTTCGTATTGAAGTGCGGCTTTTGCAGGGAGGTAAGTCGAAGGCCTTAACCTAGATCCATGGGGAACTTGGAGGTTATGGTAGGAGTAGTGCTCGTCTGTATGGGTGACTTACGTAGCAGTTAATTTTCAGGTGCACCCTACCACTATTATGGTCCAATTATATGGGGAGTATCTGGGTGAACCAGATATTTTCAACCAACCATGTATAAACCTAAGGGCTTGCTCTTGGGGGAGATTAGGTGCGGGCCGGCTTGTCTGTGGTTGTTCAAGATGTAATAGTTTTTGAAAGGAGGCAGTATTCTTCAAGGTCCCTCTAATTTTCGTGTTGTTCATTTCGGAATTACATATAAGGCAGATGGGTCTTAAATGGTTACTTTTGTCGGCCAACCCACTTCTCCTAGGATATGAAACACGCTATTAATACAAGATGTACAAGATGGTTAGCAAATTTAAATTGAGGCCACAGCCACTTATCTCACAAATTATGGAGCTCATATGAAGATCTTATTCACTGTCAAAGTGAAAATTCTCGTGCTCATTGATTGGTCATAATTATGTGGACCATTGAGCCTAGAATGGGGTTGAGCATGCAATCCAATCTCTTCTAAACACATGTCTTTTTGGTGTCCATCCTTGGAGCCACACCAAACCACATACCACTTAGATATAGGTGTCTTAATAAGAAAGGTAACCGAATAAGGGTTGTCTACCTTAGTATTAGACTAACTTGAAGATGAAGCAACATCATAATTCACGCTGGTGGCAACATTAGAGTCATCTCTTCTGCAGTTTCCATCCATTTTTATTAAAAAAAAAAATTGACACAACTTCTTCTCCCTTGATTCTCTCTGTGTGCAGTTGAACCCGACTTTTAGTCATGAGACTCTGAAAAGCCTTGTAGAGACAGGGCATGTCTGCCACATTGTCACACAAAACATTGACAATTTGCATCTGCGGAGCGGCGTGCTGGCTGAAAATCAAAGTGAACTCCACGGAAATTACTCGCTCGAAATTTGCCCTCTCTGTGAAGCACGGTATTACAGAGAATTTGCAGTGTGGCAAGGGTTGACAGCGCCCAGCACTGCAAGTTCAACTGTAGTAGCATTTAGGTCACAAGGAAATTCCAAGTCACAAAAGTCTGCAGCAGTAGTGACGGTCACAAAGAAGCAAGGGCAAAGTCATGACCACAAGACTGGTCGCTTTTGTGAAGCAGAGAATTGTTGTGGGGAGCTCGAAAGTTCGGTGGTCCTCTTTGGTGAAGATTTACCAGCCAAGGTATGTGCAAGAAAACAAAACCCAGTTTTGTGCTATGATGATATTATTGGTGAATTGATCAGAGCCATGATAACCAGTGTTGGACTGGTTTTGTCTTTTTTTGGTAACATTCGGGCATCTATAATGAGGATTTCATGATTTTTGATACTATGAGGGTATGGGTAATTGACGGTATTTTTGTTTTTGATACCATTGGGTCTGTATACTATGCAAGAACCTTCATACCTAGGTAAAATCACCCTAGTATCAATTTGATTTAGAATGGTATTGACCCAAATAATAACTCCGGTATACAAAGATTCTCTTACCTTGACATCCCCACCAAATATCAATATTTGACTGGTAATACTAATTTGATACCCATGAGTAGGTTCTTTGATACCATTATTGATTTTGATTATTGATACCCATGCAATCACCTATATACCAGACCAACACTGGTAATAACGTCCGATGTTATTTTTGATGTTGCAAACTTATTCAGGGTATTAATGAGTGGATAATTCAAGAGTTTAAATTAAAATAAGCCCTCGGGTGGAGGTACTCTGTATACATTGTGATATACAGTCAACTCAGACAATGTCTCAGTGATTTGATTGACCAAAAGAATAATTTTATCTACTTGTTTGAATGCAGGAACCTTTTATTTATTTCATATCTTATTCAAATCAAGGAATAAAGAGTCTCTGCTGTAATTAAATCACCTCAAGATCTTTTCAACAAGATAAATCACCCATCAATGTTGCCTAGCCATACCCATTTTGGGGCTCAAGGTGTCATATGGAGGGGTTTAAGCTTACTTTTTTCAATTTTAAGCTCAAAGTGTCAAAATTGATCCCATTGATTTAAGTCATCCTATTTATCATATGCATAATTCATATTGGAGCATACATATACGTAGATTGAATTATAGGGAGATTTGAGCTCATATAAAATGCCCTAATCTCAAATACATACCCAAATGCATATTAGAAATGGCGCATTGTAAGACAAGCTATGGTTTTGAGGATTCAAGAAGGCTACGTCCACTTGTGACTTTCCTTACTTTTGCTTGCTTTTTGTGATGCAGGAAGTGGAGTTAGCTTGGGAACACACAGATCAAGCCGATCTTGCCATAGTTCTGGGATCTAGTTTAAAAGTAGGACCCGCTTGTGACATGCCTGTAAAAGTGGCCAAGAATGGTGGCAAGCTTGTTATCATCAATCTGCAACGCACTCCTTTTGATGGCAGGGCTGCTCTGGTACTGATTCAACTATTTTTCTTTCTCTTTCATTCTGTATGAAAATCGTTGTGAACCTTTGTTACTGAATTGTTGTGGTTATTAGAGTTATCCTCTAACTCAACATGACATTTGGTTGGGAGTTGGTTGTTTTGCATACAACACCTTCTATGTTCGGTAAGTTTTGGGTGCATGGTTGGAGGTAGTGTGGAGGTTGGAACAAAGAACATTCTATATCGGTCCATTGAAGGTCCAACTCATTTTGGCATGCCAAGGGGTGCTAAATTGAGTTTGGCCCTTTTTATTTGAATATAAATACTACCTCTGAGCATGCACCACAAGTGGAAAAGAATGATTGACATTGTATCCAATTATAGGGGACCAACTCCTGATGAAAAGTTTCATTGAGTTAAAGGATAACTATATTGTTCACATGATCTTCGTGAGGAGACTTCTAGGTTTAGCATGTGTGAAGATGTGCTAAATCAGGGCATGGAGTTGTGAAGCAACCTATCTCATGAGTAATTTCTAGAAGTTGCAGGATATTCAACCTCCGCTTGATTTGTTCCAAGTCCCGGTGGTATTTTTAGTGGGCAAGGCTTGCAAATATTGATGGTTTTGGCTCCAAATTGATCTTTGGAGTGAAAAACCTGAATGAGCAATTTCTCACCTTATAGTTGATGTAGTTGGTGTAGATGATGCATTTTAACACTTTAGAGGGGTTGACTTGCAGGTCATTCATAGCCGGTGTGATGAAGTCATGCGACTACTTGCACAGGAACTTGCACTTGAGCTGACATCAGAACAGCATCCTCATAGACTAAACACAAACATGGAATGTCCATTGTATTGGACTTCCAAACAAAATCAAGGTGAATTATTGCTTGAACGCACAGAGGTGGATGACCATGAACTTAAGCGCCAAGAATTTGAGCAAAGCTTCATGATTCAACTGTCTAGTTGATCTATTGGAGGACGTCCACCTGGTAATTCTATTATTTGTTGACTGTCAAGTCAAATTTTGTTCTACCATAGAAAACTTCTTCGTAACAATACACCACAAATTTCGTGGTTGAGCTGATTTAGTTTCTAAAAATAAACATGCCAACTTCAAATGTATAATGTTCCACAACATGGTGCCTAGATATGTTGCTATGTTACCCTTGATAAAAATAAAGGAAATAAATCATATTGTCGTTTATGTGGATAATACAGCAGCTCTAATTGATACTTGTGTCTCTTGGAATTGTAGAGATTATTCTATGCATGACAATATTACGATAGCAAGTTTTTTCCAACTATAGATCTAATATTCTTAGTAGAAACTTGGGAGAAAGATGCAATAGGTATAGCAAAAATCTTCAGTTACAATCATTTCTCCATTGCATATATGGATCCGGTAACATACAATCAGGCACCACTCCACGAGGACATGGAGGTATCATTGTATTTATTAGGAAGTCTATTTGTCCATGGATCTCACATCTCCCCTCCACTCACGCAGACACACATATGTGGATAAGGATCCACAAGGATATAGGTCTATTCACGGACATCTATATTGGTATATGTTACTTCCCACCTTCTAGTGCCAAAAACTACAACTCAACAACTATAGATCCTTACTATCTTCTTTTCATTGAGTATATTTTGAGTTATTAGTCTTTAGGAAAGGTTATTCTAGTAGGTGATTTCAATGCTCAAACTACACTATATATGATATTTAGTGTCACTTACTATTTGGACTTACACAATGCTATTTTTTTTACTATTGATGTAATTTTTTACTAAGTAAAGTTGTTAATGTACTATAATGTCCACAAAACCAACTCAACATTTGTTGGTAAAATATGAGACATACAATACATAGATATAAGATTGCATAATTCAAAATAGTAAGTGACACTAAATATCATATTTAGTGCAATTCTCACCAAGGGCAAGGTCTTCATCTTGATGTCAATGGCATCAACTTGCTAGAGATCCCTAGACCACATTGGTTCAAAAAGTCCAAAGACATTGGCCATTGTAATGCTTTCGGTCGATTTTTAGTAGAAAATTTGTCCTCCAACTCTATGATTCTTAATGGGGTAAATAAGCAATGTCAAAATTTCACTTGTTTCTCTAGTATGGATGGGGTTACTATAGTTGATTATCTCATAGGTGATCCCAACTCCCTTCGCAATTGTATCTCTAATTTCTTTATTAACAACTCGATACAAACCACTACCCTCTCTTCAAAATTTGTCAAAGTGTAGGATCCACATAGGATCGAGGTTTCCAACCTTGTCTAGTCAATGTCAAGTTCTCCATCCCAACCCTAAGACAAACCAATATGTTCTAAATGTCAAACACGAACTCAGTTATATCCAAGGCGGGACATACACTTTATTAGACGAACATGATCAAGCTTAGTTACACTTGATATTACGTGCAACTCACCCAATATTCTCTTCTCTTTTAAACAAAATAAAATAAATAAATAAGGCAAACAAAGAGGTAGACCATCCAACACATGTCGAGAGGCTCAACAAAATTACCATATTATGTTACACTCCAATCACTCAGTCAATACTCCACGAACAACTTTCAAAGAATACCACATGATGATTTGGCATAAGAAACGCTTTCTTGGACCACAAACAAAAGGTACATTTTTTTGCTAAAAAGGAACCCAAAATTGTTTCAGAAGAGCTTTGAAGAAGAAAATGATTTGACCCTCCCACTTACGCCACAAGAAGCAATAGACTATTGCACAGCATTATACACCTTAGGACAAAGTATCAATATTCATTTTATTCCAAATGCCCAACTTCCAGATGTTTTTACAAATGGGCACCATTTTAAAGGATTTGGCAAATTACAAGGCAGCAGATATCCATGGGCTAAATCTTGAGTTTCTAAAATGAGCAGAAAATGATTATCTATGAACCAATCACAAAACTATTTAATTTAGTGGCTAGAGAAGGATTCCCATCTTCATGGAACACTAACATTATTCAAATGATCTTCAAATCCAATGAAAGGAGCACCTTGGGAAATTACAAGACCATAATGCTAGGCGCAATTGTTGGCAAGCTCTATGGCTCCGATTTAGAAAAAATAACTAGTCAGTGGGCGGAATTGAAAGGGATCAAAGGAAAAGGATAAACAAGTTTGGCCTTTTGCCTTTTGGTTTTTGGCTAAAATCATTTTCATTTCAATTCTTAACCACAAACCTTGCCATTTACACTCAAATATACGTGTCCAATTAAGACTCCCCAGGACAATGAGCATTAAATTCAATAAGGATGCCACCAAATTATGCCAATCTTTTTTTAAAAGAGAATTGATGCTGCTGAGTGCGAAGCAGAAAGGGAGCCCAAATGAATGAACCTGAGAGTCAATGTCAAACATACTGACAGAACAGTAGTGGCTCGAAGGACATACAGTATGACCTCCATGAATTGTTTAGAAAGGAACCTTACAAGTTTTGTCATCTACATTTCTGTATGAGCCTCATTGTATATGCAGGGTGACATGTCAAAACGCTTGGGAGGCACAAAGTGCAACGGGCCCAATATTCCGGAACACAAAATGCTCAATCGTAAAAGTGGGGCGCTAGAGGGGTAATATAAGAGCCGGCCTACCATCCTCCGACGCAGGTCCCCCTCAATTGCCAAGATTTAAGTTCCACTACCATGACTGAATTTCCTCGTGGGCAGGTGTCAAAGTAAGAGTATTCCATACTGAACTAGTTTGAGAAAAGGGGCATAACATTCATGGTTCAAACCTCTATTGCTCAGGATTCACATCCGATCTTCTCTTTGTCTTGGTGCACATCTAATGATTTCGTCAACACGAAGGATCATTTCTGAAGCTTCTGTGGCTGATAATAACACAGCTTGCTTCACCTTGAAAGACTCGTATATCCCAAGCTTCTCCATATCTCCCACCTGAAGAAAACAGTAGACATCAGTCCTAGGCAGCTGAAGTACCATTTTTCTGCTTCTGGAATGCTCTTTAAAAACTACACTACACACCTGACTTAGTGTGACATTCAAATTGGCATGCCATGTTGATTAGAAATGTCTTCATGACTTGTCATTTAGGACCAAGTGTCATGTGACACCCCTCTAGTTGCCAGACAGTGATTTCAAAACTATTAATCCATGATGAATAGTACAGCCACACTAAATTAGGTGTTCAGTGTAGCAAGGCTACAGATAGCAGTAGCAGGGTAGGGTTGCATAAATCCCTCTTTTCAACTCTGTATGTTTCCTCGACTACAACCAGTACAAATTAGGAACTAGGAAACATGAGATAGTCGGGAGATGTCCTAGTGTCATAGGTGCTTCGGGCCCTCCAAAGAATAAGAATAAAAAGTTGTGAAGAATCAACTTGATAGTGTCATGCAGCTTCATTCTCTTGCAAGCAAATTCCAAACAGGAATCTGTCGGTGGGCTTAGAGAGTTGTTAACTTGGCATACTGATGACCAAACCAAAAATTGAAGTGAAGATAAACACACAGGGAACCTACCTCTCCTGTAATGACATCAATGCCAGCTCTGCTGCCATCTTCGGAGTGGGCTGCTCGTAATTGTGACACTAAATCAGCACTATCCAAACCAGCGTTGTCAGCAATGGTCACGGGAATTTGGCGCAAAGCAGCTGCAAAGGCATCAATGGCAAGTGACTTCTTTCCAGGAGTTTTGCGAGCAAGTTCTTCTACACGTCTAGACATGAGAATTTCTGGCCATCCTCCACCCCAAATCACACGGCTGTCGCGGACAGTTTGCACAAGGACACAAAGTGCATCATGGAGCGATCTCTCAGCTTCGTCCAACACATGTGAGCTGTCAATGCAAAAAATGAAATGATCAGAAAATCGTAGTTGCACACATAACCTCTCATCAACTGCTGACCTTTTAGACTTTAAGCTCAAGTTTTGCATTCAACTGATATTTTCGTACATGAACCATTCAAAGAAAAAAGTTTGTTTTATCAACTTTACTCTTCAGTTTTTCTAAATAAGAAAAACAATATGAAGGCCAGAAATAAGGGAAAGCTGACCTGGCACCACGTAGAACAATTGTACAGGCCTGTCCCAATTCAACACCGGAAAAGTGTATAAGTCTATCTTCACCAATCATAATTTCCTCAATTAATTTGCAGCGCCCTAGCTTAACAGTCTCCGGATTGTTGAAAGTTGAAGTAATTTCTCCTCCAGTGACAAGAGCCAATCGCTCAATACCATCAAAATCAGCATGCTCTATAGCCATTACACCTGCATCTGCAAATAACTCTTCTGGGTAGTTGTATATGAGCTGTCTGTTGACAAAGCAGTTGATTCCATGTGCAATAATATTCTCCACCTTGCTCTTCATTTTCAATTTTTCTGCTGCCTCAATATCTGCCACTTTTTGCATAGCATCAACACGCACACGTGCACCATATATCTTAACCTTATCTGTATCCATAGCAGTGTTAGCCACAAGAATTTTAGCATTCTCAATACGTTTGGGTTGGCCAACTCCAATCTTCTTGTCCAGAATAAACCTGAAAACACAGGAAACAGAATTTAGATTGGTAACTGCTTCAACAGATGCAAAATACCCTACCCACACTAGTTTTCTGGAAACTCCACATAACTTTGGGAAGTAAACCAAATTTTAACCTACCCCTCATCCAAGAAAGAATCTTTCAGTGAGCCACCAGCCTTCTTGATGATCTGGATAGATTCCATGTTGTCACTTCCCTGCATGCACCAAAAATATATACTTCAGAGGCTGTGAATCAATTGTACAGCAAACCCAATTGAGATCACTGACTGGAGCAGATATGTTGCACAAAGCCCAGCATAGAAAACACTAACAGAAGATTCTATGCCAAAAATATTAAAACACAAAAAGTCCTAAACAAGCAATTAATCTTCAGATAATCCAGAATAAATGGGAGCACAATACTAGGCACAAAAGCACAACAACCTTGCCGAAAGGAAACGTTACAAACTGAAAACAGAAAGTAATATCATGATAAAATCCATACTCGTCACATATTGCACACGTTAAGACCAAAATGCAATACTATCATACCTTCAACCGAAGGACAGCATCAACTGCTAGATTTGCAAAGTGAACCTTGTCCTGAGAAAGAATTTTCGAGCTGAGTGTCGTCATTGCAATGTTGACAAGATCGGATCTAAATTGGTCTGCATAATACCCAGATGTGAATGGTGGTAATAAGTAAAAATTCTGTGGCCACTCTGATATTCGGCAGGACAAGGTGTCATTTCCTCAGCAAAAAGATTTCTACAGCAATGCAGAAAGCACACAAACATCATTGTGGTCTCTATGATCGAGATGCAGTACCTATATCCTCTTTGTTGTTACGGACAGCAGCTTCTAAGGTAGAGCGCGCTGTTTCAGCAGCCATGCGATAACCTACAAAATAGTAAGATACACTCTTAGAGAATAGCTGACAAAAAGGACATACTACATAACTTTAGATTCAAGCCTTCATAATTGACTACAACTTGCTTTAAAATATCAAGACTCTAGATTACAAAAGAAAATTAACATTATTATCAAATTTCATTGCGATATTGATGATACTCGGTTTTCATCACATACCAGCAATGATTGTCATAGGGTGAATTTTAAGGGCAATCAGTTTCTCTGCCTCCCTGAGTAGTTCCCCTGCTAGAACTACCACAGATGTAGTGCCATCCCCTACCTCGTCATCCTGTACCTTAGAAATATCTGCAAACATGGCCAGGATCCAGATCACTTAAGAAGCTACAAATTTTTGATGTTGCAATCCGAGACTCCATGAGCTTACATAAATATGCTTGGTCATAGACCAATTCAAGCCAAAGTTCAAGAATTGAAGGGCAAGCAGTTCAATGCGATCCTCATGGAATTGCTAGTTCACCAATCAAATCGGACCACAAATATATAGAGGCTCTCAACTATGACAATATTTTTGTGTGGTGCAAGTACGCAAGAAATGATGTAAGCCATAATTTGATGCGGTTAAGCATCTCAGTGTGTCATTGTTTTCTTATTATTATCTCACATGGCAACTTTGAGGGAACTCACCAACGAGAACTTTGGCAGCTGGGTTGTCTACATGCAGTGATTTCAGAATAGTTGCTCCATCATTAGTAACTGTGACTTTCTGGCCCCTGCCTGTTGACTGGAGAATCTTGTCCTGAAAGGTTGCATAGGCAGCATTCTTACTCAGTATAATGCAAATTTGATGGCTCTAAAAGCACTATACCCGCACCAATATGAAGAATAACACCAAGGATAGCATCAAGCAACTTAAAGTATTATCAGCATTAATTGCATGCGAACCCCAATTTGCTGTCCAAGTTCAGCATTACCAAGAAACACTGTAACACAATCACTTATGCCCGTGCCTCTGAGTCCCTCACATGCATAGCACAATGCCCTTCACTCAGTACCACTCGAGACATGATATCTGGACTACCTATGGTAGAAACTGAAATTGATTACAAGATCACATACCATTCCTTTCGGACCCAGTGTAGTCTTGACAAGATCTGCAATAGCAATAGCACCTATAAAAGAGGCCTGCATGACAAACAAGCCTTGTCAGCACCAAGTGCTCGAGCACTACGGAACAGCACCAGACTGGATCTCAAATTTTCAACATCTGCAGCATTTAATGGTTTCAAATGCACGATATATAATGTCCTATATTGTTCTGTAGTGAAATTAGAGCATCAGGAACTCAAAAAGTGGGACGACAGCAGCAGCACACTCATTTCAGAGGGCTTGGCAGGAAAACCTAACATGATAAAAGATGATCTTCCTATCAGAAACCGCTGAATACAGCTGCAATATTCTGACTCCTACAACTTAGGAGCACAAAACATCAGTCTTGAAATCTTTTCTTCCAGACAGATATTAAGCAATGTGTCAGAAGAGAATTACACTGTAATCTGACCATGTTATAAGTGAAAATTCAAGTTTTTACATTTTTTTTCTTCAAGAAACATGATACCTTGGTTGGTCTATTGCTCTTCTCATTGTTAAAGAACCGATCTTAGTGGACTCCTATGCACCACTGAAGAGAACAGATGCAAGCAATGCAAAAAGAAATGGCATGACAGAAGAAGAGTTACAGATTTCATTTTCAACATACCATTCTGGCACGCTCGCCTTTCTCCTCCATGGCATCTGCCTTGAACAGCTCCCCCTGCACATAAACGGCATCATCAAACTCAAAAAATGATCAAAAACCCATAAACCCATACAACCGAGAGCCCAGAACCTTCGGCTCACGGGTCAAAAACCTCATCTCAAAGCCCTCAGCTCACAAGGAAGGAACGATCGCGCAACAGATCGAGGCACGGATTCGGAGGAGCGAAACCCTAAATGGGCGGATCCGAGCCGGGGCATGACCAAAACGGCAAGGCACATGGAAAAAAGAAAAAGGAAAATGACAAGTAGAACGGCAAGGAGCAAGGAAGCAGAACGCACCGGGAGAGCCATGGTGCAGTGCGATAATGCGGGCGAGAGGCCGAGATTTGCAAACAAGGGTTCAGACTGCGAGTGTGCTTCGTTGGGCTGGCCTGAAGAGAAACTGGGTGAGAGCAAGAAGAGCAAGACCTGTTAGGGTTTAGTCGCTCTTGGGTTTCTCCTACTCCTATTCTCCTACTCCTTGGATGTCCATACCCTCCGTGTCGGGTGCCAGCCGGGTATCGGAGGGTTTAGAACAATTTTTGTTGGGCTGATATATTGGTCAATAATATCAAACGGGCCGGTATCAAATTGTCATATAGATATAGAGATTTGATGAGTGTCACAAGATGAGAGAATCTTTGTACAATAAAGTGTTTATAATTTGGATCATATTGCCATAGTAATTTCTTGATATTAGGGTAATTTTATCTTGTTAATAATGTTCTTGCATTATTTTATGTTTATATTTTTATATTTGTATTTTATATTTATATATATGTCGATATTTAGGTCAATAATATCAAAAATTTGGTATCAAAATGTGCTATATATAAATGTTACAAGATGAGAGAATTTTTGTACAATTGAGCTATTATATGGATCATATCATCCTAGTAACTTATTGATACTAGGGTAGTCCTACCTAGGTATGAATGTTTTTGCATGGTGTATAGATTAAAATCGTTTCAAATAGTTGTTTTACTAGTATCAAAAAAATGTGAAAAGGTGGTATCGGAGGGTTTAGAGTAGTGTTTGGCTAATACACACGCCAATATATATATAGGTGTCAAAAACATGTACATATGTGGTTATTGGAGGGTTCATGGTGATGTTGGGCCGGTACCGTAGTACCATAGCAGGTTCGTCCTAAAATAATTCTAAAAATAAAAACGTAAAAATTAGAAAATTCTGAAGACAAAAAAACGAAAATAGAATAAATTAGTTTTTGAAATATTTTGCTATTTCTAAGCTATTTAGGGTCATTTTTACTTATTTTTTGCTAAAAAACGAAAATTGAGAAATTCAGTTTTTGAGAGGCGAACCTTATTTTTTCAAAAAAATTAAATATTCGTTCGCCATGTGGCGAACCTGCTATGGTGTTACGGTATATAGGCCAATTGTGGTGTCAAAGAAGCTACTCAACTAGTGTTAAACTTGTGATACCAATCACATGTGGATATTTGATAGGTGTCACAAGATGAGTGTATATTTGTTTACATGAGCTCAAATTATCCTAATGGTATATTGTTAATAAGGTGATTTATCTAGGTATGAATGTTACTGCATGATGTAGAGAGAGATTTGAATTGCATCATGAGTAAAGCTAGCCTCAAAATTGTACCTTAGTTGATATATAAACATGTAAATTATATACACCCCTACACGCCTACAAACACTTTGATTGAGAATCAATTGAATTTTGCACATTGTTTTAGTGTAAACACGTGATTTTTTTTAATAACATCCATAAAGGTTGATCGTGATTTAGTAGCAGGTTAGTCCCACATTGGTCTTCAATTTCTCCTACTCTTTCGTTTATTACTCAATGTTCATACCCTCCAAGTATCAAACAAATGTGAAAAGGAGGTTGTCAATGGGTTATGATGGGTTATTAGAAGGTTTAGAGCAATGTTGGGCATGTTAATTAGTCAATAATAATATAAAACACTTATATGACTATATTGAAATCATGACATTTGATGAGTATCACAAGATGAGTGAATATTTGGGTCAATACTATCCTAATACTATAAACACGGTATTTGTGAAAATGCCACATGGCACATAAAATGTCACATACATTGTTTTCTTGAATACAATGAAGGCCAACTTGAATTGGTCCACAAGTTTTTGCCAACTACAACTTTTTCCAAAGTTCAATTGCACTCCACAAGACTAGAAACTAAGTCGCCTTGAAAAAAAAAAGGTCACATGTGAATGTGACTTTTCACAAATACTATGTTTATATATTGATGCTAGGGATAAATTTACCTAAGTGTGAAGGTCCTTGCATGATGTATAAATTTGAATGGTATAAAAAAAATCATCCTCAAATAACCATACCTTATTGACATGTAGAAACTTCACTACAATGTACGTACCCCTAAATGCCTATAGACACTTCAATCAAATATCAACTATAAATTTATACGTAGAAGGTGTATGTTTGTTAATTTCACATAACAAAAGTGACCATTACTATAACTAATACGAGTCAATTTCAAATTATACAATTTCCTTTATAAATGTATGATATACACATCCATAATCATTATCACTTGAAGTCAGACACAAATTAAAATTGGCTCTTTGATAAATTTTGGCACAAGGACTCACTTGTGTTATGATCAAAATAATTTGTATGATAAAATGTGTTGATTTCATATAGGGTTATGATATTTACTTATGATATCATGGAACAAAAATATCATTAAGTAATCCTAGACCCCTCTATATGACATGAGCCTTTTGGACAGCTAAGAATTGATTATCTAAGCTCAATAGTCAATAGTCAACATAACTTGGGGGGGGGGGCTATGTGACCTCCTAATGGTTCATTGTCAATATTCTTTGATAGTTCATAACATTTTGAGTTTACCTCTAGGTTTTTTTTTGTGGAGAATGATCTTGCCTTCTTTTGATACCGTAACACCATAGCAGGTTCGCCACCTGGCGAACGAATATTTAATTTTTTTGAAAAAATAAGGTTCGCCTCTCAAAAACTGAATTTCTCAATTTTCGTTTTTTAGCAAAAAATAAGTAAAAATGACCCTAAATAGCTTAGAAATAGCAAAATATTTCAAAAACTAATTTATTCTATTTTCGTTTTTTTGTCTTCAGAATTTTCTAATTTTTACGTTTTTTATTTTTAGAATTATTTTAGGACGAACCTGCTATGGTACTACGGTACATTTGCAGATACACATAAATTTCAACCTCACGAATCAAAGAGTATAAGGCAACCAACAACAAAGAGCAACCAAATTAGTAGCATGTTGTTAGTTTGAATAACCAGAAAGGCCCATCTAGTCTATTCTGATCAAATTCCATCAATGTGTAGAGGGCTCTCTACCTAAGGTATGCGGGTGCTATTCAAGTACTTTTCTTAATCAGATCCCTATATTTGATTGGTGTGTGGTTCGGTGAGGATAAGAAAACAAATATCATAAAAACACATGTTTAAAAAAGATTGGGCTATGTCTTCCAATTTATCAACCAATCCACATTCAATAGTAAATACAATTAGGAGGACCTATGTATTAAGTTCATGATAAACATAACTAAATCAAGGGAGGTTTGATTTTCAATATGAACTTTGTTGATGCTTCATCATAGATTTGCTTAAACAACACAAGTTTTGTTGTGTAAATCTAGTCAATAGAAGTTGGAGAGCATGAAAAACAAACTGAATAACACCCACATACCTTATTCCAATTCCTCAAGAAAATACCCCTTAAAATCTACCACGTGTCGTTCCTACATTGGTTAAGGCCACTCGATTTCCACATAGGAGCACCATGCATTCCGTGGCGCTGGCAAAGAGGAAATAGAGCGCCCTCTACGGTAACCTACATGCTTCATCAGTACTCATGTTCACGCTATTCGATCGCATGGCAACAAGAGATGGCCCAAACCAAATTTTAGTTTGGCCGGAGGAATGGCGAGGGCCTTTGTATGTATGATCTCTGCTTCCTGACGGGGCACCTTGCTGTTGCTGTGACACCAGCAGAATCATCAGGAGTGTTTTGTGACTTTGAAGCTCTGTTTCTTGAAAAAGGAAAGCACCGAAAGATGACAATTCGCTCTACTCGAGGAGTTACATAGTTCGCAGGAGAGAACACGCAATCGGAAGAGTCGGATGCCAAATTTACTCGCAACTATTTCTTCCTCGGTAGCTCCGGTGGTGCAGAGAATTAGGTCAAATTCATTGCAATTGAAGCCATCGATGGGATTCTGAAGACAAGGGGCAGGTATGTGGATACGCTTTGGAGTTTCTTTCTTTACCTCATAATTAGTCCATTTGTACAAGCTATTGTGATTTGATTGAGTTTCATTGGACAGCTCTTTTGCATTAAGGTCAGTAAGCGGGCCTTTAAATGGACACTTTTAGCTCTGCACCTACTTCTCGTAGACTATGAAATACACAATTAATGAGTGTGAGAGGGAGGTGTTTTCCTCATAATTTTCAGAGCTCATATGAATATTGTATTCATCATAAAAGTGAAGATTCTTGAGCTTATTAAATAATCATATAGGTCCCCCGATCATGTTGATTATTGAACCAAGAATGGTTTACAATTCTGAGCACGTAATCCAATCTTGTTTAAACGCATGATGCATTTTGTTGTCCGTTCTTAGATCCACACCTAACCACATACCACTCAAATATAGGCATCTGTTTAAGATGAGTAATAGAATTAAGCCTGTTGACCTTAGTCATCAATTTTGGTTTGGATATAGAGCTCTGGTAACACTCTGTTCACCTTGAGGTGCTGGATGGATCTGAATACTTGTTTATGAATTTGGTTTACAGATTGAGCAGAGAGTGGTATTAGCAATGGCAGCACTTCAAGCGGGTGGATCCAGAGGCCTACAGCTCTGTGGCTCCATTGCTGGCAACGATCTTAGTGCGGTTGGGGCAGGAACACCGAGATGGCTCGATAACCAAGTGATTTTGGTAGCTATGGCACATGAGCATATGGCCATTGCTACCGAGCAGAACATAGTTATGCGGTTGACATGGAAGCAAGAGGTGATTGCAGGATTTGATTCGATTTTTGGTTTTGTTATGCTACTTCAAGTTTTGTTTGTCAAGGGGATGCTGCTGATCATGTATGTATGTTGGTGGCATACAAAGAAACTACCTTCTTGGTTATGTTTCAGAATCATGTGGCTGAAGTTTTAAGTAGCCTCTCAATGACACGTGTGGTGGATGGCCAAAAACCAGGAAGGAAAGGAAGGAAAGTCATTTGTGCGCCAAGTGAGGAGTTGTTTAGAGCCAGAAGAAAAACTGACAGCTATGGAGTGGGTGCTCTTTGATGTGGTTAATTTATTGGCAGTAGGAACTTCCTTTGGGGCTCTTCTGCTCTTCTCACAGAAAGGCACCCTCCTTATCAAACAGGTATGCAGAAAGCTTTACCTCAACATATGCGACAGAAAAGTAGGGTTTAAGGTTTTCATTTGACTACATTCTTGAGGTGTAGAGGCCTAATTTAAGCAGAGTCCTTAATTGGATTCCTGTTTTTGAGTAGTAACATTTACATTATTATTCTAAGGACCTATTTGGCAGCTCATTGGTTCAGATACACAACATGTCAACACTCGACATTAACTACTCGACATTAACAAGCCCACCTGTGCAATCATTTAAGATAATATAGAATCTTGACTTTAATGATTCATGTCTAAATCACATGGTCTCAAAAAATATAACCTATTTATCCTCTTTGATCCTCTTTTTGGATCTGTTAATTGCGTAGAAATTGAGTTTGTGTTTGTTTCTCTAGCATAAGCATTTGAGTTCTGGCAGTGTTCATTTAGGCACACATACCTTAATCAACCCTGCATGCAATCAAGAAGCGTGTAGTAATGTACATCTCGGTGTAGTGAGAGCTGGAGGATTCTTGGATCCTCAACTATGTTTTTGTTGTGGTTTGTAACCACAATGCAAAGCAAGCCAGAAGTCATTGCATCTACAGAAAATAATTCAAGATTCTAGAAATGATCAAAATTCTCACCAACAGCAGATGTCTCTTTAGAAGTAACTTTAGATGTGGATGGAACTAGGAGTAGCCAGTGGAAGAAGCAATTTATTTGCATGCACCACAAAGGAGAAGAATCTTGCATTCAGAAACTCTGACAACATGCCATGCAAATTCTCAACCATTGCTCTTTATAACCAAGAATTTGGTACCATCTGATTGTTACCAAAACTGGCTGCCACTTGTGCAGTATTTCCACTCTGATCCAGTCCTTAAGCTTCGAGCTCGGAGTGAGCCTTTGGGAAGCATGAGCAATGATTCTTCTGAGGATCTTTGCATCATCTATCCCAAGGCTATTGCCCGTATTGATGTCCATGATCTTCAGGTTAGTTGCTTCAGATTAATCAAGTTTCACGCGTTTGTGATTATCCTTCACTGACCCTTTCATTCTGTACATTCTGTTTCATATGCCTATGTCAAATGTGATGCGTGGTCAACTAGTATCAATATTCCTCACTTAACTTTCTCTAGCATAAATTTGATATAGAGGCATTGTGCTCTGATGCTCGTGATTGCATTTGGGCCGGTTGTGGCATATGATTTATGTTCTCTACTCAAGACATCCTGTGACATCTTGAGTCTCATCTTATATGGAATGGTGGGAAAAGGCTTTGGCACACAGGAAACTGCGTGAAAGGGAAGGATTAGAAGGAGGGGGGCTACTTGGGTGGAAGGTTGGCGGGGACACTCTAGACAGTGAGGCTCATGTGAACCGGCTGCCATTTTTGATGTGGAATGTTAATGGGACAGGTGGGGCTTCAGTAATTGCTGATGGAGCTCTAGCAGGTATCATGGCCCCTCCGTTGCTGGAGCATCAGGTACATACTTTTGCTACTAGCAGGTAGTATTTTCAGACATTTATTTCATACATGGCATACTTAATCTCATCATGACCTAGTATGACAAGGAGTATGTGGGGGAACACTGGGTGGCCTGAGTTCTAGATGGCTCATAGGTCTTCGCTACTATCAGTATTGGCTTCACTGACCATTCTTCATTTTATGGTGATAAAATGGTTCTCTTCTGAAATAAAAGTTGCTCCTTCGTTTTTAGGGTAAACGCCATTATTGTGCTATAACAGTCGGACCAGATTGTACACTTGCAGCTTTCAGGTAAAATATCATGACACTTAAATTTATGGAATTTAGGATTAAAGGAGCCATTGAATGTCCTTGCAGATGCTTCTTGTTGCTTCTAAATGTTCAAGCTCCAAGACTTTTGCTTGCTGTGATTTTGTTAGTGGAGTCAAGGCTTGTGGTCAAGCATATTGTGGCTCAATGTGTCAAGGAAGTTGCTTCTGTGCAGGGTTTCAGGAGACAAGAAGAGCAGCTTGGTTGGTGCAATCATGGATAGGGTGATGCCGGCCACTGTGTCAAGAATCTCAAGTTTAACAAAGCGATTTTGGCAAAGGGACGAAACTTCTGAGTCCAACCGACCGACTGAAGTTAGCCCTCAAGCCTTTTCACGGGGTACTCACCTATTAGATATTTCTAAATTGCAAATGGCCCTATTCTTAGTCAGCATTTATCCATCACCAGGAGTCAGAGATGTTAACCATCAGTGCAATGCATATTTTTTGTATGTAAACAGTGAAGTCTGGTTTTGGTTCCTGCCCTGGTTACAATTTCTGAGGTTTTGACCTTTCTGTTCAGCATCAGTAATTACAAGCCTCAAGGACAACATGAGGAAAGGGGAGAGGCTGGCAGTATCACCTTGTGGCTCTCTAGCTGCTGTAGCAGACTCATTGGGCCGTGTGTTATTGGTTGATGTCCGTGCTGTTGTAGTTGTTCGCCTTTGGAAGGTATATGTCCTTCTAAAGTAGATTTTTAGGGCAGATTTTACTATTATCTCACATTTTCTGGCTATTAAGAAACTGGCTTTGTGAAACTTTGTCTCAATAATTCTCACTTCCACTGTGAGGTGGTAATTTCTTCTGGTAATTTATTATTATTTTCACTGAATTATCTGTATGATCTCTCATCCATCAGTGACTAAAGTACTTTGCACTAATTTCTGCATGTTGCTAACTGGAACATGTGCAGGGTTATCGAGATGCACATTGCCTCTTCCTAGATGCACCTGTAGATGGTCGTGCAAGTTACGCAGACACAAACAAACCTCACCCTCTTTCTCAGAGGTGGCAGGAGTTCAGTTTATGCTTGGCCATCCATGCACCGCGCAGGGGTGTTGTTGAGGTCCAGATTCTCACTTGATCTTACAATCTACCTCTTCCAGATCGTTTGGCCTGTTTGCATTGGTTGCTACTTTCTCTTAGTCATCTCATTGCAAAAGTAGGATTAGAGATCCTTCAATTGGATTAGGGGCACTTTACACTAGAGATCGAGGGCCCATGACCATTGGAATCTAAAAATCTTGTTGGTGAAAAATGCTGAGCCAGTCTCACTTCACTTTACACTAGAGCTTGAGGGCCTAAGGGACCAAGGAAGTTTGAATGAATGAAAAACTTACATGGAGTCTTACATGGCATGAAATGGATAATATTTCATGGTCTACTGGATTTTTGTCAAGCCCACCTTAATGAGGTTGTTCTAACACAAAAGTGGGAGGCCATGTCTCACAACCCTTGATTCATTATAAATTATTGTGTACAAGGGCCACATGAATAGGATAGTAATGAAATAGCATTCGGTTGAGAGCTGGCTGCATATGTCTTTATGCTACACTTGAAGTCCCACGACCACACAAAATTTAATTTCAATTTTTTATGATACAGCCATTGGCTGAGTTTCAAGGGTCCTCACAATTTCACGGTCATGGCCCTTGGCCATAGTGTAAAGTGGCTAGTAGAGTGTCCCTTGTCAAGTGAGTTCTACAGAAGGTTTACTTCTCCTGACCGTCATGTTGATACAATCCAATCAGGTTTGGCAAATGCGACATGGAGGGCGAGTAGCAGTCATTAGAGATGGAGAAAGCTGCCGCTTGCTGCAACCATCTTGCAACCTCCGAGCTCCATCTAAGCACTTGGGCAACAGTCAGGAGGATGAGACATTTGAGCCAGCAAGAGTATACTTCCTTCATGGTGATTCCGGGAGTCTGTCAGTGATCAACCCCTTCATGCCTGTCAATAAGAAGTAAGTCATGCGACCATCTTCTGGGTCTACATATACTCAAAAGATGTCTGTATCCACATCCAATATGATTTTCTAATTATGTATAAAGAACACAAAGACCTTCGATCAGGAGCTGTCAAACTCCTGTGCACAATTCCTTCATGGGTTGTTTGGCCCTTGTGCACCTTTCTTTCTTGGGATGCCTGACCCAATTCTTTCTTTGGAGTTGTCTGACTCCAAACACCATGTGCTCACTCGCGCTTTGACTAAGAGACTTGAGCTCTGGTGGCTGTTTGCAGATTAACCTAAAGAAGTGGAGCTGAAGCAAGTTTTGTATCCTGCACCATGATTACTGCTGTGCTCTGCATCTTCTTAAGAGATATTTCCAAGTTGAATTTGCTGATTACTGTACTGCTCAATGCTCTGGCATATCTATCTACCAGAAATCTGGGAGGTAGTTTTGATTCTACATGTTGTAAAGATCAAAAGAGCCGACCTGCCCTTTTTTAAGTCATGTGGGTGAAGACCTCTCTTGGTCCAACAATTATAGCTTGCATTGAGTTTTTCACTCATTAATTAGCACCATTTCCTTGGCCTTTGATATAGCTTCCCAGTTAGTGGCAGCTGACAATTTCTTCCATATGATCAAGGGTGATGTAGATAATGAACAGGCATTGGTAGTTCTAAGAATGTTATTTCTGGTCAATATTTTGTGTCCAGTTATTTTCTCAGCAACATGTAAATTTGGGGGCAAACTTGTAACAAATGCAAGACACTCCAATGACTTGACTATGTATCAACTAGGGGTACCACATCATTGTAAGAGAGTTTTATTTTATTCTTATTTATTATTTATTTCTTAATATCAAACCCAGACAACCATTACATATTCTTAGCATCATTGGGAATCCTTCAGTGTGGATGGGGTTTAGGATGTCATTGGAATGAGTCTTCTTCACGTGCTGTGATGAGTTCACAAAAAAGTGAGTCAGCTTACATGGAACTGCTTTTGAACAGCGATCAAGTGTGCTGGCTACATACTTTTAAGGTGAAAACCTCAGCGAAGTCATCACTGCAAGCTGCAACTACAATTTCATTCCAAAGGCCCAATTGTCCTATTTTATTAATATTTTCTAGTGGCAACCGCTTGGTACTCAATATCACCCTCCCGGTTGTTGGATCTGTTGCAACAAATTCAGCTTTTTGAAATCCATTGTGATTTCCGTTTATTTCCTCTTAAGACCCATCATCATGTTACTGCTTTATACAACCAGTTGTAAGTTACCACTTCCGATACACTACAGGAATGGCAGATTTGTCAACCTTTCTGTAACAATGGAACATCATGTGTTGTGTACCAGAGAAATGAGCCCATCAACACATTTTTATTTCTCAGGTTCAATCTGTAAGCATGTTGGCAAAATGTGGCCAATCAAACGAAAGTGAACCACGCTCCGTCCAAAGCATCTACTTATGCAACTCCACTGAGGAGACAAGAGCGTTCAGCTTTCCCATTAATGTCCCTACTAACTTATACTGTACAATGTAAACACCATTGTTAGACTTATGTGATCAACATCATTATAATTTATTTCTTCAAGTTGATGAGGGTGCCCCATTTCCTTGGTCCTTGCTCAGATAGCGCACAGCAATTGCCAGTGCCAGGAACGTGAGCGGGATGAGGAATTGCAACACTTTGATGAGCAACTCAGAGCTTGTGTATGCGGTGCTTATCGATTTCACTCGTGGGTCTCTTGAGTGATCGGCCTTTTTGGGTAATGTCGACAAATCTACGTCACCAATGACATATTTGGACATCAGCTGTCGGGCACCATCACTGTGACCCACATCTTCGAAATCGTCTGTCGCATCTTTTGCTGTTGCCAAAATCACCAAAATAGAGTACTTTGTTTAGTCACACACTTGAAGAAATGTAATTCCACAGGATTCCTTAACGCCGAACCATGGCGAGACCCACATTTAATGGAGACCCGAATCTCAAGTGCAACTTACGTATCATTGACTTCACTGAGTCTTTAACTAGAAGCTCTCACCATGGACGAAGTGTGCGCTCGGCATCAACTCAGTGAAGTCAGTTTACATACAAAATTTCTCATTTCAAATCTGTAATCCATTAAAAGTGTGTATAGGGGGTGGGGGGGGGGGTTACCTGTCGCAGAAAGAATGACTTCATCCCCTCCAGGATGCTCTTCCAAAAACTGTGTCACATCATAAACCTACAAGCATAATTCCATGGGCCAGAAGGTTATGAGAAGTAGCAAATTTAAGTCTACCACGTTCAAGAGCCAGTGGAGGATTTATGGCAGTTCTGTAACATGTAAGGTTCCATGTAAATGAGACTAAGTTAACTTACATTTGACATCGCGCTAATTAGAGGATTTTTATATTCTTAAGTCTAGCCATGAGCTATGGAGAGGAGGCTAGAGACTGGAGGAGAAGATGATCCCCCTTGCTCCCTTCCTCCCCTCTTTTGTAGCTCTGCCGAATCACTATCATCATATGAGTCCTAGGGAATCATCATGCGTCAACGAAAGAACACTGCAAATCTACCATTGTGGTAGATTTGCAAAATTTCCAATGACGTAAGACGATTGCCTAGGACACATATGGTTGTAGTGAGTGATTTAGCATAAGAATGGGATTAACTTAAGTTCCACATACCTCTATTTGAAGTGGGGCAATAGGTAGTTTGCTTTCAACTTAACTTCCACATAGCTCTATTTAAAGTGAGGCAACATGTTAATTACGTACCTTGTCATGGATAATGACCCAACAATCTTCCCTGTCTTTATGTTTTTGGACTTCGGCTAATGAATAGAGTGTTGCCATTAGGCCCGACTCAATCGGTGAGAGAAATCGCCTTTTATGCTTGTGCAAGGTATGCACAAGATTTCTGCAAAAAACCCACCGACAAAGTAATTAATTGTTGAGGGGCATGCACCAACCTTTGGAATAAACCAACATGAACCACCACAAGAAGGGAATAACAAAAGGAAATGTAAACATGTTTAGAAGAGTATTGTGAAGAAGGTTGAATCAATCAAATTTGCTATCATCCCAGGAGATGCCAAGTCATTTGTTGCAAGAATTTGAGCAAGATAAGCAAATAAATTTTGCTGAAGGTTACAAGTACGGCATTTGCCGACACGAGGAGCCCAACTATGGGTTATTACCAAGTTGCCTTACGAGTTGTAGGAGCAACGAGTAGGCAAGGATATTACCAATCATTGGGCGACATGTGTCGTTTAACCTACATAACCGGTGTGAGGAGGAATCAAGCTTTACAAGTAAACAAAATGTCATATTTTTTTGGTTCTAGTACACCGCCGATCGCGATGGTGTAGGGAATTGGTTCTGGACTGCAAACATCCTCTTCATAACCACTAGAAAATGCCACATCAACAAGATTCCTCCTCACAAGCATGGTTATGAGCATTGTAACAACACGAGGAGCACCGAGTAGGCACGGCAACACATGTCGATATACCTGCGAAAGTATTGTGAGGAGGAATCAAGCTACGCGGGAATACAAATAATTTGCATGTTTTTTTTGGTTTTCAGGACACCAATCACGATGACGCAAGGGAGTATGGTTATGGGTTATGATCACCCCTTCATAGCCACTAGAAAAATGCGGCGTCAGCAAGATTCCTCCTCACACTGGTTATTTATGAGTATTAACCTCACACAGATTCAGATAGCGGTTTACCAGACTAGCATTCTCACGGTGACTAATAAGGCCATACACCACAAACAGTAATGAGCCCTTCCTCTTTCTTCACTACTAGTACTCTCGTCTTTCCATACTGATGAAATGATTGAAGAAACAAGAGCTTGAATTCACTTGACAAATGTGGGTTGGCTGTGAGGAAGGTATGATCACATGGCATTAGAATGATAACCATGCCCATTCCATTCCACCACACTTAACGTAGCCTCAGATTTCCTCCACACCAACATCACACAAGGGAATCGCCCTGGGATTGCTCCGGTGAGACCTCCAACACATATCTAATTTGCCAGAGACAGATGGTTGGTAGGAAGTTTGAAGAAATTAGAATGGTGCACTGTTTAGAGTAGTTGCGCCAAGGAAGTTCAAGTTGGACAGGGAGACTAGTTAATTACTGCAAATTAACACTTGGAGTTGAATCGAAGAATTCGATGCAGGCTACAGCAGGGTGAGGACTCCGGAGGGCTGTCAGATTCTCTTCTTTGTCCTCGACTGATGCTAAGTTTGCAAAACACATAGACTTGCAATAAGATTCCAAGTCTAACGTCCTCTCATTCTAGACGATCCATAGCACATCCGGGACCTCAAGGGTTAAATCAAGTGCATCTTGGGCTACAAAGCTCTAAAGGATCATCCCACACACCAATAAACACATCCCACCTTTCTCTTACCAAAACACTTAAATTTCCACATGAATACACTCATAATATCCCAACTTGGCTTCATTAATTCACTCCACATGCTGACCATAACCGACAGAACCGCATCCACAACCATTTGTTAGTGAAATCTGCAGCATCATCATCAAACCCACAAATTCACCAACAAGTTGATCCTCCACCCTCACCCTCCCATCCACCCCCCCGAAAACACACACACACACACACAAGGGAACCAAACTTCATCTGATTCAGCAGCTAGCCTGTCATCATAATCTTCTGAATCCTGATAACCATAGCTCACCACCCAAATTTGTCTAGCTGTAATTGAGAAACGGTCCCGTAACCCGTTTATGGTTCACATATGAGCTGGCGGCTATGATCAAGGGTGAATTGTCCCTCATTCACTCTCGTGTCTCTCGTCTCTCTCGCTCACCGCGGAAAGGTTAGGCTCTTACATCAATGAGGGCAGCTGGGGGAGCCTTGCCTGTCTGTTTGCTGCAAGAGTGCTGCACTTCCTCCAGTTAATGGCAGAGATGGGGAAAGGCTCTCTGTTTGCAGGCCATTTTGAGGCGAGGCAGGGCAAGGGAATCTAGAGCTTGTGCCAGGCTCGCCCACTGAAGCTATGGACATGGTCAAAGGCGGAGCATGGAAGCTATGTTCCGGAGAACCTCTTTTCCCACTCAGCCACCCAGCCACCTCTCCTTCCCTCACAGCTCAGTCAAAGTCACCTGCAACTCTGGTCCAAGCACATGCTGACCTTGGTGTGCAGGAGTTGTTACCAGTGATCGGGGAGATTTTTGGGCATAATCGGTTGAGATCCTAGTGTTTGCAAGTCCAACCGGTTACATGTTGACATCCTTCGGTTTTCCTTTAGTAAATTGGGGCATATTCTATAAATTCCTCTAAAACGATCGGTAATTTTCTTGCAGTCTTGAACTTCAACCGGTTATTTCTCAAACTCGACCGGTTCATCTGTAACTAACTGCCGGTTCTCCCCGATCATGGGTTGTTACAACTCCACTAAATATGATATTTAGTGTCACCCACTCTAATTGTCTTGCTCAATACTAATTGTACACCGCGGTGTAGTGTCACCAACACTAAATGTTCACCCAGCATCACTTGTCATTCCTTGTAAATTTTTTTGGGGGGTAATAGATCTACAGTGTTGCAATTACTGTCACTTACCAAGTGATTTTTCATCCAAATTTCAATCATCCATGACAAATGTTTCATCACAAGTTGCTGACAAGAGAAGCTAGGGTTTTTGGCAAATGGATGAACTCATCCATCATCCATGACAGTATTTGTAAACTAGTTCATAAGAAGCGTCATCCGAAAAGTTACGATAGTGACATAAAATACCGTATGACACTAAATATCATATTTAGTGTACTTACTTACTCAGGGCCGGTTTAGACTACAGTGAAGAAGTGCACCGGCCAAGAATTTTTAGGGGAATGGAGCAATATGATTGGCTACGAAATGGGCTTCACCAGCTGGGGTTTACACTATGGCCAAGACTTCTCCAGTGGAGAACTTCATGCTCATGGATGAAAACACGACATGGATGTCAACATGGCAACGCTTTTTGGTTAGGGGAGTTCTCCGGAGGTCAAGTTTCTTGGGCAATCTCCAACCCTTGGACTTGAAACTTGACCTCCGGAGAACTCCAAGTTGAGACATTTTGGTATTGTTTTTTTTTCCATTTTGTCCGCCATACCAACCGTTGCCTCAAATAGCCTTGTCTTGGGGCGGAAATTCTTGACCATCCGGTGCACTTCTTCACCGTAGTCTAAACCGACCCTTACTTAGAATTATCCTTCTTCAAGTTCACAAAGTCTCATGCACATGTTGCACATTGATCCAACTCATGCCAACCGAAGCATTTAGAAAGTAAGGTAGGTAGATGGGCCTACTTTGGTTATGTACTTGATTGGACACATAAATCTGAGTGGTATGTGGTTTGGTGGGGTCCCAAGAACGGATGCCAAAAAGACAGTGCTTAAAATGAGATTGGATAGCATGTTCAAACTATGATAACCATTCTAGGTTCAATAGTCAACATAAATAAGGGGATCTATGTGACCATTTGATTAGGATGAGAATCTTCACTTTGATGGTGGATATTTGTTCATGTGGACTTCAAATATTATGAGGAAAGTTGTTAAGGCCTCGATGTGGATTTGCTAACCATCTCGTATGAATTGCATGTTTCGTATCTTAAGAGAAGTGACCTAGAACAAGTATTTAACTAAAATCAGACAATTAAGGAGTCTAAATCTAAAACATTCTAGTAAACAAAAATACAACCGGCGGCACTCCTGGTGCCCAAATTATTTTTGGCTTCAAGTCAAAGAACAAGTATTTATAAGGAAAAAGAAGTAGTAAAGTATAATACAATTTTCATGATGCATTATCAAAACAAGTTTAATCTCCAAGAGCATCGGGAGGTCTCCCCATCTATACTACTAGAAATGAAATACACTCAACAAAATATATAAAACAAAGCACATGTGGAAAGTAAAACTGAGGATTTGGGAAAGACAACTTTATTCATAAAATCTCAAACACAAGTTGTGCATTGAAATGATATGAAATGAAATTGATTTTAAGGTCCAGGAAGCCAAAAATGCTAATGGGACCAAAAGTACATCAAGATGGTTTCAAACCAGTGAAGTCTCTAGAGTGGAGTGCGGTAGCCTTTGTGAGATAGAGGCTAATGTCAACTTGTTGGTCTAATTGAAAAAAAGACTTGAGGCTTCTTCAAACAATGTTCTCAAATAGTGATGGAAACTTATCTCTAAGGGGGTTATATAGGGGACATTCCAACACAAGATTGCAATGTACAGTAAACCAAAAAATAAAATACAATCCAAAAACATATAGAATTCCTAGACTATACCGTAGCTCTCTAGCAGCTTGGGCATTTTTCTGCCTAATAATTAATTAAAGTGCGAAAGTAAGTTAGGCAGCCCAGAAAATAATATTCTAAAATTGGGCATATTAAAAGAGTAATTTAAAATAAGTTAGACATTCATCCAAGTTATTCCTATAATTCATGGATGGTTTTCCTAATTTTCATCTATGACGGCTACGATTAACCTATGCTGTTTTCTCCTCATCGCATTTGGAGTTGTCCAAATCCTTATTCTTTGCTTTGCTGTCTCCTTCATTTGTTTCCCCTCTTTATCCTTTGCCTCCATGAATTGCTCAAAGAACTCCTCTAGTGGATCCTTAAGAGCCTCACTCTCTGCATTTCTATGTGTTTGAGTGGCTTGTTCTTCTTCTCTACCAAAATCATAGACCAAATTCTCCTCCACTGCTAGGTGCAAGCACGGTAAAGTGGACAGCTCTTGATCCTTGCTCAGGTTTACGTGAAAGTGATCCAAAACAATATACTAACTTTGAATTTTATGAAATAAAAATTCATAAACATTTAGAAAACATATGAATCTACAAAGCCAAGCAATTTATGTTCACAAAAAACAATTTCAAACAACGTATATGTATTTTAGAAGATGGTGCAAGTGGTGGTGCAAGTGGGTGTCATTGAAAAGATAATTGTCAAAAACTTGTTTAAAATACAATTACATTACTTTAAATTGATGAATTTTTGAAAAAAAAATTACGATGACCTCAAGTTTATAATGAATTCAAGGAATATGAAAAGAAATTCCAAGTTCAAAATATTTAAGGTCATGAAAGTTACGTTCAATACTATATTTAGTCAGTTGCTTTTACACGTCACTTTTGATGATAGGTTTTGAAGATCTCATATTGATATTCTATATTTGAGTACCTAACTTAACAATAGAGGTCATCATGAAAAATAATCTATTTTAAACAACATTTTGCTACTACTTATAGGCGTTTGACCAAGAAAATCATGGCTGGCATATACCGGAGCACTTTTTTGGTCCACTTTACTATGCTTGCATCCTGCTTCTTCTCTGTTTAATGCAACATTATGAGGCTTCTGAATTCACTGTTGTTGTGGCTAGTGTATTTGGTGTCAATACTGGTAATGTCCTCCATTATAATCCTTTTCTTGTTTCTCTCTTTGGACTTGTGTGTCTTGTTGACCGCTTTATGTCTCTCTACCTTGCAATAAGCTAAAAGAATGAACTCTTTGCCAAGAATTGGAACTCAACTGAATTGTTGCCAAACAATTGGAGATGAATTGCACTTTGTGGTGCACTGTTCTCATCTTCTGTTATTTGTATATCTTACGAGCACATATCACGAGAGCATTGTCATTATTATGAAAGATTTTGTAGGCATGACATTTATTGTACATGTAATTAGTAGGCCTCAAATAAAGGTCTCCTAAGAAATGAAAATCTATTTGTATATCATAAATAATTACAATATCTTATTTATGAAGTGCTTATGCACAAATTAATTAGGATTGGCTCAGGATTGCAAGCCCTCATGATCCTAAATTAGGAGCATATTATTTGATACATATTGATAAATTGAATTTTATGTAATTTGCAGACCTTTGAATTTTTAGAATTCAGAGTGTCTCTTAGTTGACCATAAGTCGCCTTCGGAAGAATATCTTCTGAAACGTGGACATCTGTAAAGGAGGTTTCAATTTCTCAAAGTGCTTAGAATGCAGATACTAGAAGGACCTCATTAACATGAGCATCAAAAGAAGTGAAACGAGGGAGAATCTTAAGAAGGAGTTGAAAAAATACAACAATCACTAGGGTGCATGTTGTAATAATCTATACCGTGCATGGCGCAACGAATCAAAAGTCAATCCGCATAAGGTTTTGGCAATCATCCGTGATGGAATGGGCACCAACAAAATAAATATTCATTGACGGTAGGTGACAACAAAAACCATTGCGGGGATTGTTCCAGCTACATGTAAGCCTCATTGGCATGGTCACTCATTGTCATGGCAATGGCGCATGTGCTCATCACGCAACTGACTTGTGGCCTAAAGACTGGAACTTCAATATATCATCTTTGGCGAGGTGCCTTCATGCATTGGAAAAATCTCCAGTGCGAAATTCCAAAAAACTATTTGACAAACCACCATTGAATTATTATTTTGAAAAACTTTTAGGGGGCAAATCCATATGAGTATTTGTTTTTTTGTTTTTGAGAGATTCATTTTCTTTCATACCTGAGCATCGGGAGACCTCCAGATTCATTGCATTGGACATAGATGTTAGACAATGTAAGTTATGCTATAAATTGTATGTATTGATATGGAGACTGCCCGATGCATTGCATTGGACCTAGATGTTAGACATTGTAAGTTATGCTACAAATTGTATGTATTGATTGGGAGACCTCCCGATGCATTGCATTGGACCTAGATATTAGACATTGTAAGTTATACTACAATCTTGTGTGTATTGATCAGGTGACCTCCCAATGCATTTGTGTTGGACCTAGATGTCAGTTACTGTAAGTTATGTTACAAATCATATATATTGATTGGGAGGTCTCCTGATGCAAGCTACACCATCCTAATTTTCAATCTATTTACATTATGACCTTTAGATACCGTTCTTCAATTCCACTAGCAACTAATGGTCTGGTTGTTGTCCGACCTTTACCAAGAAAATTATATCTATAATTGGACAAATTCGGCTAGGGACAATAAAAATCAATACGTTATGGCATTTTTATTCATGTTGACAGCTCAAAAAGTTTTCCAAGAAATATAGGTTGGATTCCTACTTGTTGGTCACACTCATGAAGACATAGACAGATATTTCAACTACTTGTTCAAACAACTCAAAACAACAAACATGCTAGTTCTTGCTGACCTCGTGCAACCTTTCATGGGAATCACAATTCATTTTTTTAATCCCGGATTTGAATTAGGAGGTTGCTAATTTCAAATCTATCATTAAAGGTTATGTTGAGGAGCTTGTGAGGTTGGGAAATGCATATTTTTCGGCTCTTCATGGACAATGATGAATGGCCTATACTTCAGTTAAATGTGTTTGCACTTGATCCTAAGTGGTTGCTACAAAACAATTTAGTTCGCATATGGAAAGACAATGATTGCAATTGCCCACTCATTCCCAAAGGTGAACCACCCGCTCTCCAAATTAGGCCTCCCTAGGCCCATGTTCTCGCTAAACGTTACGGTGACAAGGAAGTGATTGTTGAGGATGCTTATAATGCAAACAAAAAGAAAGATGAGATTCATTGCGATATAAAGAAGTACATTGAAATTTGGGAGAGCGGTTGTTCGGAGAATGAAACTTACCATAAAAAATATTGAGGATTACATCATCTACTGGAAAGATGTTGCTGAGGAATTAGAAAATTCATTTCTCTGGATGCCTTGCAAACTAAAACTTGGTTTTTGGCCATCAACAACATATACCACAACAAATGCAAGCATGCTTGACTCAATTCAAGAGGATACGACACCAAAGGATGATTCCAGAGATTCCTTCTATGGAATTACACGCTGCAAACCTAGAGAATCCTACAAACCTTATAGAGATGTTCTTTTAGGTGATTTTATTCTTGTCCATCCTTCGGACATTAATATCTCCATGTGTGGATGGGCTAAGCACTCATAGTTGTGCAACTAGATAGAAACCATTTTTAGTATGGTCAACTTCAAATTCGGTATTGGAGACCTAGTGTAGTTAGTTTTTTGCTATGACTGAACAAACAAAAACCCAGGGTACAGACTCTCAAGGAAGGCTTTACTAGTGTCTATTACAGGCAATTGTCACATTATAGTTCATTAATCAGACAATAGGGATGCTATCTTCACTCTAAAACATCACTTCTCCATCTTCTTCTCTCCTTTCTCACAAGGTTTCCTCTCACTGTTTCTCATTCAGTGGGGTATGTGTGTCAGTCTCAGTAGTAGCCATCTCGTCATGAGATTGTATAACAATAGTCTTTCGAGAACAATAGTCTTTGAGTATCACAATTGTCTTTGATAACCATTGGCCAATGCATCTTCAAATCACAACAACTCCTTCATTAATTGGTCAATGTTAATTTCAATGCAAGACAAATTGTTCATTCCTTAATTCCAAGATTTAATCATTACTCACAACTTATGCAACTAACAACCATCAGCAAAGTCAAGCTATAGTCTTAGTTGCCCTGCACATCCTGCAACAACAACAACCAGGGTAACACACAAGACAATAGTTGATCTGGTTAGCTTGCATCTTCTACTCAAAGATCCATTTCTCTAGACTACATAATCATATAAAACTCCAATAGAATCTAGGACAACTTATGCCTAAATCTCCTTGATAATCCAAAGTTTATCCTTATTCAAATACACGTAATCAACTTACTCTCTCATTACTCTCATTAATCAACTGATCAGAATCTTTTTCTCATCACATCAGTTAATTGGGTAATCTCTCATCTAACTGACTTGACACACTTAACTTCTATCAGCCTAAAATGTTGATTTCAGCAACAGTCTCAGTCGGATGAACTATTTGCTCTTTCTTCTTCCTCACTGCCTCTCATAGGTCTTAATAATAGTCAATCTCTTCACTTCACTGACTCTGGACCTTTCGGCTTCCTCACGCTGTCTGGCACAGGATAACAATCGCCAATAGTTTAACTCTCGGCACTTTAACTCCCTCTCTCAGGATTTGTTGCCTCTCTCAGGACTTATCCTCTCCCACGACTCGCAGGTCGCTCTCAGTTCGCCCTCTCACAGGGTTACTTCGGCTATCGTTCAACCATGCCCTTGTATAACAATGATCTCTCTCGACAATAGTTCTACTTCTCTGCCTTCTGTCGATCAGGATTGCTCCTCTCAAAGCGCTGGCAGAAAATAGTTCCACTATATTCTGCTTCTCTCTCAAACCTTCTTCGGCCAAAAATCTTACATAAGCTCTAATTCCAATGAGACTCTCCACCCATAGTTTGATTAACTTCCTCACTCGTAGGGTTCTCAATATTCCATTTCTATCTCTCAGATTGTAGAAGTCTCTCACTTCGACGATAGTTCTTACATACAACAATCTCTCTATCCTTGAAATGCACAATTACATATTACTCAACTATATTCCAGGTTCCACACTCCAGTGGTTGCGAACTCATCGCGGATAACAGGTTCCTACACCACATTCACTTAATCAACTCATATTCATACTTCACTTACTTGCTGCGCTCGACTTCACTCGTGTCAATTCTCAATTTTTGACTCTCACAACTCTGTTCTACCCAATCATACTTCATTACACATCCTCACTCGCTCACGGTTTCAATTTACTCAATTTCTATCACAGTCACACACTCTGTCAATCGCCATTACAACAATAGTCAATAGTTATCTGACATTACACACATACACTTCAAACCAATAAATAGTTCGACCAATCTCACCCACTCACAATAACTTAGAACTCAGATCAACAATACACTTCAATAGAAGGTAGTAACCCGCAATTACTGCGGTGTTAACTCAAATTAAAAGAAGATAGTTTCACTTCTTTTTTTGAGACAGAAGGCCGACAGGCCAACGCCAAAGCACAGGAGGCAGTTGACCACCTGGCAAGTTTTCCGTCAGGTAGAGAGGAGATTTCACAGCCGGGATTCGAACCGCCAACCTCTTCCTTGAGATTTGGGTATCCCTCCACCATCATCCGGTAGTTTAGGGTCGTCTCGGACCATAGATAGTTTCATTATTAACCTCGCCCGCTTGCGGTGCTGAGGGAGACAAGTCTATAGTTCAACAATGCGCTCAAAGATTATCAGGAAATGTCTGTCTTCTCCACCTCTCGCCAACCCTCTTAGCTCGGCAGGAGAGGACGATAGTTATCGTAACCGACTAAGGGCACCTAAGCCCGTGCCTATGGTTATAACTAACTTCCTAGCCTATGGTTCAACTATTTTCATCCATTTGGATGCTCTTTCATCCAGGTATTAACTATTTGCCCATAGTTTCACTAATTGACCAAAAATGTGGCTCACACCTAGCAAAGGAGAAAAATGCCAAACCTCAAACGTTATAGAGGAGCTTGAGATGGTAAGTGGGAGTGCAATGTGGATTCCACATCGGTAATATGGATAGAATGTAGCTCTATGTGTTATTCTAGCAGAGCTAGGAAAAATGCTAACGACACTTCTGTTGTGCAAGTAGGAAAATATGAGAAGACACAAGCCTAGTGAAATTTAGAATTGGCAAACTCTTCTAGCTCGGGGAGATCACTCCATTGTCAAGTTGAACACCACGTGCGAACAAATTTTGCTACCCCTATATTACATGCCATAAATAATTTTAAATTTTATGATATTTTTTCTACATATACACAACCATTGATGGTATCTTTTGTATATTTAAAAAAAAAATTCAGCCATCTTCATTTTTTGTAGCAATTTTTTTAGTTCAATTCTGCATCATTCTAGTTAGAAACAATATGTTTTATTAAAAAAACATATCATCAAATTTAGTCACCATTTTTTACTATGTAACATGTACCATTTATATCTACTCATGAAATTTTTTTGATAAAATTGTGACCCATTTTGGTGATGTTTTTTACATTTTTTACATTTTTTACATCTAAAATGATCGCACGTGGTTGTTCAACTTTACAATGGAGTGATCTCCCCGAGTCTTCTAGCCAACCATCATCGGGAGCACTCCCGATGGTTTTCCATATTAAGTTTCATGTTGAACTTCATGGATCCATTTGGGATTACCTTTTCTTGTAAGTTGCATAAGTCTCATTGCACACTACTACATGGTAATTATTTGGCAATTATAAAATTATATTATAAGGTATCAATATTAGTTTTTTGGTTTTAATGAGCGATGTTATGATCGGTTTTAAAATGCAATAATGCATTTTTCCCGATCATACATTGGAAGTGCTCCTGTTATTTAATTGTCCATATGTAGATTTTTTTTCCCATGTCATGTTATTGTCCACATTAACTTGTATGTCTTATGTCTTAACCCTTAGAATCTTATATTTACAAACTTTTGTCTTGAACTCTCATGAAGTATATTGTACAGTTTAATGTTTTGATTTTTTTGACTTCATGATATATGTCTAAAATTGTTGTCTAAACTCTTATAGCTTGTGCCTCAAAGGCCACATCAAGGGAAGTAGTTGTTCTTCTTGTAAATGATATTGTAGTTTTATCTCGGGGAGATCACTCCATTGTAGAGTTGAACAACCACGTGCGATCATTTTAGATGTAAAAAATGTAAAAAATGTAAAAATCATCACCAAAATGGGTCACAATTTTATCATTTTTTTTCATGAGTAGATATAAATGGTACATGTTACATAGTAAAAAATGGTGACTAAATTTGATGATTTGTTTTTTTAATAAAACATACCGTTTCTAACTAGAATGACGCAGAATTGAACTAAAAAAATTGCTACAATTAATGAATATGACTAAAAATTTCAAAAAAATATACAAAAGATACCATCAATGGTTGTGTATATGTAGAAAAAATATTGTAAAATTTAAAATTATTTATGACATGTAATATAGGGGTAGCAAACTTTGTTCGCACGTGGTGTTCAACTCTACAATGGAGTGATCTCCCCGAGAGTTTTATTTATTCGAATTTTCATTAGGTATGATATCGGGAGATATCCTGGTGTGGCTCCGAAGGTGATAATAGTGGATTCTCCAATGTTGACCTTTGGAGCCACACCAGGAGACCCCCCCTTGATGCCGTGACATCTGCTCATCATAATCCTTTCAAATGTCTTTTAAGTATGAACTGGGATGTCTCCCCATTCTATTATTTAGTACACTCAAAATATTATTTACTAACATGGGAGATCTCCTAGTCTACAAGGCACCGAGAAATCTCCACATTTTATACAAGCTTTGTCTCCATATTATAATATATAATTATTGGTAATTATTTTCTAATTAAATCTAATGATGAATTAAAGGTGTTTATTTTATATTTAAAATCCTAAATTTTAGTAATTTATTTCTAATTTAGTCCAATTTTAACTCAAAAGTCTAATGTCAGTTAAATCTTTGTTCTAGTTGGAAAAATGTAATTGTTTAAGACCCGTCTACCTTTAGTTGTAGGTTTGGTGTCCCGACTTGTGGGACTCGCATGAGGTAGATGGGTCTTAAATGTTTACTTTTTTTTTGATAGTCCATTTCTCCTATGATATGAAACACACAACTTAGTACAAGATGGTTCACAAATTTAAACTAAGGCTGCAGCCGCTTCCTTCATAATTTTTGGAGTGCATATGAATATCTTATCCATTATCAAGGTGAAGATCTCATGCTCGTTGAATGGTCACATGGACCTCCCAATTATGTTGAGCATGCGATCCAATCTAATTAAGCACATGTCTTTTTGATATCCGTTCTTGGAGCCACACAAAAACCACGTACCACTCAAGTATAGGTGTCCTAATAAGGAAAAGTAATTGAGCAAGGGTTGTCTACCTTACTAACATGAGAGCCTTCAAGTTTTGCAAACTACGCTTTCTAGTAAATGTAGCGAAATGATGGAGTGGTAACTTATGACTCGTGACAAACTCTTGTTTCCTAACATAACCATATGTTTGTAGGTGACACAAGTTGGTTATCCGTGTAGTTTTGATTGTTTATGTGTAAGCTATACATTTGGGCAATTTATAGATGAAAATCACAAACAAAGCAAACATTGGACGATGTTGTTGACTGAGTCAAACTCCTCATTTTAGCCATGTTCAAAGGTTTAGAGAAAAACAAAGGTTTCATTTCCCTACACTAAGGTTGTTCTTATCAAGCATATTGAGTGTCCACCTACTAGAGGTCCAAGATGACCCCAAACTACCGGGTGATAGTGGAGAGGTACCCATTTCTGAATGGAGTGGTTGGCGGTTCGATTCCCGCTATGAAATCTTCTCTCTATTTGACGGAAAAAACCAGCTAGGTAGGTAGGAAGCCAAGAGCCCACCCATCATAAGGTAGGTAGTAAACCCCACCCTACATTAAGAGGATTCTTGAGCAAGATAGGGCCAACGGGCTCAAATCCACGTCGGATTGCCCGGCGTTGGTTATTTATTTATTTATTTATTTATCGACCTACTGGTAACTTCCAACCCTTGAAGTGGGTGTTGGGCGGCTTGCGCTAGCCCGCAATTTCAACCTCAACATCTGCTAACATAACATTATTCAGACCCATGCAATGTTCTGTGGGACCGACAGTATTCCGGGGAATATTCCCCGGAATACTATCAGTCCCACAGAACACTGCATGGGTCTGAATAATGTTATGAATTGGGACACGACATTGATTATCCTATTTAGTGCATGTGGTACTAATCCACGGAACACACACTATTTAGCCAAATCTCAAAATTAGTAGGGGTTTGATTGTTTTTTGGAGTGATGTTGAATTCATGAATACATTCTCATTACTGTATTTTTCAAAAAAAAATTAGTGCGTGTTCTAAGGTATTTGTAGAGTGCATAATTTGTTCTGATGAGCTTGAAGAGGCTTCTTCTTCTACTACTACTTATAAGCCGGTGCCACTCACTCTTGAGGCATCTCCTAACATTAAGAGACTGAAGAGAGCTTGTATTGAGAGTTTCCGGCACTTTGACACTTTGGACTTCCGAAACCCTACATTTTCTGGTGGCACTAATTTCATAGCGTAAAGATATCTAGTATCACCTTCACTAATTTCCCACATGCACTATTAGCCCACTCTCACTATTTGGGATAATCAGTGTAACAATTGTTGCATCGCTAATCTTACGTTCGATTTAAAGTACTCTCCCACCTGTATGTACTAGATATCATTTTCAAAAAGTAATCTCCAACCTACATATTGTTTGAGAGTGTTTTTGTTCGATGAATGAGAGGTACTCTTGTATGCAACAATTCCCTCTTGCTCAATGGGTCTGCACGATTTCTAAGGTAAGTGGTCCTTATAGTGACATCTTGAATATTTTGGATGATTTTGGATTTCTTGCCATTTTTGAAAAACAATTCAAGAAATTTGACCTAGGTTAGCAAACAGGTTGGAAACATGCCCATCAAAAAAACCCTGGCAACCTCAAAATCACCCTTATAATCTAAGAGTTTTTTACTAAATGAGGACATTGTTCACCTTTTGTGGAACACTTCTTACATTGCCTCATTATGAGGGTAAATTCTAGATTAGCCACTATGATTGGCCAAAGTTGGTGCTCTTCTTACCACTGTTCTTATATCCTTCTTACACCACTGTTATGATTGGCCAAAGTGGAGTTTCTTTGTTCCTGATTCCGCATATGAGTAGTGACTTTTATCTTTGGCTTACTTAAATTGTCTACTATCACACTCACTTGTTGACAATTTTAGAATGAAGTGTATAGGTAGTGCTTGGGGAGAATTTTGGGCATAATCAATCAAAAGATTGCCTACTATTTCCAAGTCCAACCGGTTATATGTTGTGATGTTCCAGTTTTTCTTTGCTACTTTGAGGTTCATTCCATAGATTTCCTCTAAAACGATGGGTAGTTTTTTTGAAGTCTTGAACTTCAACCAATTGTTTTTCAAACTCAACCGGTTCATCTAGAACTAGTAGCCGGTTCTCCCTGTTCATTGAATATAATACACTCTAGCCTCCATAATATCACCCTCCTTAATTTCACTCCTCTTATATCCCAAAACCCTAGGGAACAGATGTTCTCAGTTTAAATCTCCCTCCTCGCTGTCACGTTTCCCTCTCATATATCATGGGTTTCGACATTAAAGTTATTCACCAAAGAATTCAATCCACGCGCTTGCACGCATCATTTAGTGTCATTATCGCAATGTGGACTTTGTGTTATTCCATAATGTCACACTCTACACTAATTCTTCGTTATCACGCGTCCACGTTAACACTACAGACCTCCTTAATATCATGTGCACTTTGGTTGCCACATGCATGATATTAGGGAGGTTAGAGTGTCGCTTTAAGGCGGGTGTTACTTTTAGGCACGCCTACCTACTTCATGTGTAGTTCGGTGCAATAGTTTGGCGGTGTTGCGGTAATTGTTTGGAACATAAGAGTGGGACCCAACTAACTTAGTGGGGGCAAAGGAAGAGGACAATGACAATGAAGCTCAACAAACGGGGTTGATGTGCAAGATCACCAATGCCTTGTCAGCTTGGGTAACTTAGGGGTAGTATAGGATTCAACGTTAGTCTGCTTGTCCTTTGAATCTCAAAAGGATTGACTCCGAGTGTTGACCTAGAAGAGTACATTACCGGAGACGGTCTTCACTTGTGACCATGCCATGCAATTTGGTATGCTTTGGAGCATCATGTTTAGTGCGATTTCTCTGCACTCACCACCAATAAATGGTTCCCAAGTGCAAGAATGATGCAAATCTATCATTGTGGTAGATTTGCAGATTTTTCAGTGACGTGAGACAAATTTCTAGTGACGCATGTCAGTTGTCTAGAACTCATATGCACATGTGTCGTCTAAATCCAAGTATAGGTGTATGGTTGAGATAAGCAACCACTTATCTTATGCATTTTTTTGGGCTTTCACCTTCTAGTATCACTCCAATTATGGTAAATATTATGGGTCAAGCTAGTGAGATTACTTATTTCCACACTAGATTCTTTGGGGATTGTAGTGTGGTGCAAAACATGTTCCAACACAAGGTGTTTAGCATCTAAGGTTGGTGATGTGGACCACCTTAATCGTTGAGTATTAAAAATTGCATATATATATATATATATATATATATATATATATAGAGAGAGAGAGAGAGAGAGAGAGAGATTTACATGCTCAATATTAGAGATAATTTAAGGTTGCGAACTTCTTCCCTTGATGATGTTTACAATGTGGGCCACTCAGGGATCGAACCCGGACCACTAAACATGTGATGCTACAATGAACCACTGAGAAGTCTTATGATTCAGCGGCCACCTCATGAAGAAAAATCATATACCCCTACAACACCACAACCACACTAACCCCGCCACTACAAAGATCATCCAGTCACTCAGTTCCCATGGTCACTTTGGTCACCTTGGTTATTACTATAGTGCCCACCCCGAGAGGGGTTAGTAATCTTGCACCATTGATATTATGTCCAATGGACATAATACCAAGGGTGGGTCGAACGGGCATTTCAATCACGCTGATCCCACTAAGGTCAACGTTTCTTCTTTGGGCCACTCTGTAGAGTTGCCCATGATGAACCACATTGAATGGTTGTGACCCATATAATTTACCATAATCAACTGATTTGTGTGATAGGTCATTAGGCAATTGCATTCCCCTATATTTCATTCCACGTCTATTGGGTATGCACCTTAGACACGTGAATTATAACTCAACTTCCTTCCACCTTCTAGGTTTCTAGTGTCCTACCAAGTTACTCTCAAAGTATGTGTACATGATGAAAATATTTCATTCAAAGATAAGGAGAACATGCTCACATTCATGTCAGTACTTGAACACCGATATTTTGATTGTTTTGAATTTCTTTTGCACTCCTTGTTTTGTTTCATTCAAAGGGATGTCCACATTATTTATGATATAAATTATTGGATTCTATACAACTACCCATTGAAAGTTGGCAAAAGCCCAAAGGAAAAAGACTCTTCATTTATGACATTTGCTTCATCACGGCGTCGACATCATTATTGTTAATATCAAAGCTTGCATCGATAAGGTTCAAGATTGTTGTTGTTGTTGTTTGTTTGGCATATTGTCATAATAAAGTCATAAAAAATATACAAAATGATGGATGACAAAGTACTTTATGTTCTTACATGATAAACTATTATTTTTTATATACATAAGTGTGAGATGCATTTATGTTTTAGTTACCAAGGCAAGCATTCCCAAAGACCAACACAAGGCTTGAATGAACACTATGTAGCACAATCATATGTTTGAAGTCCCAAAGCATATGAGATCATTACACAATGTTGGTTCTTGGTTCAATTGGTTTGGTTTTGGGTATATGCACAAATGACATGGAAATTTTTTGCTTCACTAAAAGTCTAATTTAGTATGAAATTAAAAAAAAGGAAACTTGTCATGCAGCACCAAGTTTTATGTGACTCATTCTATAGTTGCCACCTATTGATTGGAAAACAAATAACATGTGTCGATGATGAACAGTGTGAGCCACACCAAATCACAGAAAAGAAAGAAAGAAATAAACGTTAGTGGATTCCACTAACGTGAATTTGAGCCCATTGGCTCTACTTTGTACAAGAGTCCCCTTGATTCAGAGGTAGGGTTTACTGCCTATCCTTGCTGTAGGTGGGCTCGTTTTATGTAGTTAGATAGTTCCAAGATTGCCCTTTATGAGGGTGGTTGAATAGGTTGTTGTTTGTTGTCTAGTTTCCTCTTCTTGAGAACTAAATAAGTTAGGTATTTTATGGTAACATGGTGGATTTTTTTCCCATTATTTTATAGATAGTTTGGGGGGTGTTTGCAAAATTTGAGCAATGTGATGCTTTGTGTGTGAATGGATCCACGGAGTCCCACTGTAATGGTTACGAGTGGGCTTACTAGCCATCCATTTGCTTCAATTGCAGTTATAAGTGGGTTATAGTTATCTTGTTTAGTTTTAATGGCTTGGTCCATGTATCTATCGTGAGTGAATGTGAATTCTATCATTTGGATGGTTAGGTTAGGGGATGGCAGATTGGGCTTGATTGTTCTTGTGGTACACCTTGAGTATATAATATGTCCGGGCGTAATCTTGCCAGGCACATGCATTTTATTGTTTGGCATGAGCATTGTAGAAGGCATGGTGGAAT
Organism: Polytrichum formosum; assembly: GCA_964035585.1. NCBI lineage: Eukaryota > Viridiplantae > Streptophyta > Polytrichopsida > Polytrichales > Polytrichaceae > Polytrichum > Polytrichum formosum. The sequence goes on from OZ037936.1 coordinate 62,728,479, forward strand.
GGTGTTAGCTTGGGAGTGATTGTCGTTGTTGTCAACATCTGTGAGTGTATAGTGTCTTGTATGCATGTTTGATTTTAGTAAGATGGTGATTTGTTGGATGGCGGCATTGTGTCTTGCTACTCAGAGGCCTTTGAGAAATTTGTGGTCGCATATTGATATTAAGTGTGGCCATGTATCCTGGTCATTGCATTGGCATAGTGTGCAATTGGGATTGGAGAATTTTTGAGGCCAAAAAAGTTATTTCTTGTGGTTTCCCATGTATTGTGCTAACCTAAACTTTAATGTCTGTGTTATTTGGGTGTCGGTGGTTTGTAGTATTTTTTAGAATGAGTTGGATAATTTATGGTGAATTTGGTCATTGGATATCCATTTGTCGGCGTATTGCTTAGCTTTCTTGACTATATGTTTGTTAAGTTCTTTATTGATGAATATTTGGAGGTTTTTTATTATTCTTGTGAGATTGGTTGTCAAGGGTGGTTTAGATTATCTATATGGTATGGTGTGGGCTATGCGTATATGTAGTATGGGGTGATGGCAAGTTTGGTTGTTCCATCATCTGCTAGTATGTCTGCTTGGTCGTACCATGAATGCATGTGTGGGCTTTGACTTTTTGGAATGTTATTTTGTGGGGGAACCATGTGATGCAGTTCACTGATGAGGCTATGAGAAGTTTGTCTGGGTGTGGTTATGCTAAGAGGACAATCATGTAATGTGGTTAGTTAGAAGGTAGACATTGTTGAGGCTATCAGTAAATATGTGGATATCGTGGGGGATATTTTGGGTGTTGGCTAGGGCTAGCCATATAGCATGAAGTTTTGCACGTAATATGTATTGGAAGCTTGGGAGCCTTTCTGCAATATGTATATTGTTGAGTGAACTATATGCACTTGATCTTGCAATGTTTCCATTGCTTTTATCATCTAGGTGGTGTAAAGGAGCCCTATGTACATAGGCTCTTTTAGAGGTTATATTTTAGTTGCTTTGTTGTGTAATATTCTGGTGGTATATCATGAATTTGAGTGGAGAGGGTGTTGGGATGTGAGGTTGTTTTTTGGCGTATTTGCCTATTATTTGGAATTTTTCCACTTTGCATGGTTTGATGGCAATTGTAAGGTTGTGTGTGGCATTAGTAAGATTGTGTTTATCTAGGATAGTTTGTTGTTGTTTAACTACAAATGTGTGTTCTATTGGTGGGGTGTCCAACATGTGAATACAAATGATTGTTGTGAGGGCTAGCTTGGGTTGATTGTAGTAGGATGGCCATTGTGGTTCAAGTGTGTATTGGAAGGCATTTGGGGGGATGGTAGTGATGATGTGTACGTTTGGTTGTACTAGTGGTAATTTTTAGGGTGTCCAATCTTTGTGGTTGAGGATCATGATGGTAATATTGTTTGGGTTTTCCTTGGCGGGCATTCTGGCCCAATGAATTGCTTCATTTTTTATTTGGTAGTCAATGGGGCGTGCTAGTCCAACACCTCGCCATTGTGTTGCTAAGGCAGGTTCCCACGAGCCGAAGATGATATCTCTATGGTGTGGCAAGTGTTAGCTTTTAAGTGACGTAGTGCAAGTAAGTGTCGGCAAGTACACTAAATATTGTATTTAGTGTTGCTTCCTATTTGGAATTACGCAATGCTACAACTATTTATTGTATATCTCATTTTTTGGCACCAAACATCAAATTGGTCGTTTGGACGTTATAGAACATTAACATCTTTACTTGTAATAGTTAAAATATAGAACATTGTATAACCCCTAATATCAAGAGACACTAGATTTACAATATTTAGTGTAGTAAGAGTGTGTGAGGTAAAAACTACGTATCAATAAATCCGTGATGGCTTAGTTGATAGAGTGATGTTGATTGTGATGTTGACAAATGACACCTTTAATTAGTTGGCATCTTTTGCAACTTCATTTGCATCAAAACTTCTCATTTATCACATAACATTACTAAGCAACATAAGAGTGAACCCCCCTTTTTTTTATAGGGTCCATAATCATGGGTTAAGCTGTAACATACATGGGTCAGGTTGAGGGGCTGATCACACCAGCCACTTTGGGCACCATCCGTCAGCATCTCCGGCTGTAATAGTGTGAAAAGTGGTGGACCGGTATCTATTTCTGAACATAATCCCCAGCAATTTCACGGCTAGAACCAGATGGAAAGTTTGGTGTGATCGGGGCATGAGTATTATTATGCAAAGTACTTTGTGCATCAATGGGTACTCTAATTATGAGTAAACAATTCTTCTTGCAAAGAATAAAAGTGTATTCTCAAAACCAAACTAAGGTATTTGGGAGGAGTTTTGAGATATATGCTACCCATTATTGAGCATAAATTTGAGGCGTACATTTTATATGTGTTTGGGCACAACTTGGCCCCAACTTGGTGGGGCCAAGGATGATTATCCAATATCAAATCATGTCATGGATTTAGGTATGTGGAATAGTGTCCGGCAAGATTTTTGGGCATAATTGGTCAAGATCCTAGTGTTTCCAAGTCCAACCGGTTACATGTGGACATCTTCCAGTTCTTTCTTTATTAAAGTGGGATATATTCCATAAACTCCTCAAATGATGGGTGATTCTCCTGAAGTCTTGAACTTCAACCAGTTATTTCTCAAACTCAACCGGTTATTTCTCAAACTCAACCGGTTATTTCTCGAACTCAACCGGTTCATCTGTAACTAGCGGCCGGTTCTCCCCGTTCATGGATGTGGAATTATATAATTTAGCCTCATACATGGCGACTTTCAATTTGATGTGATGCCAGATTCCAATTCCTTACATTGGAATTTGAGTGTCCTGTTACATTTGTTCATGAGCATATTTGGGTTATGGGCACATGACAAATTTGTATGGGGCCCCTCTCGCCATTCATAGTCTGTTTAGAATCACCAGTCTGCTATATTTATGTCTAGAATTGGAAGTACTAGTACTGGGTACTATTCTTTGCATTATTCAACTAAAATATTGTTTGAGAGTTTATGTAAGAAATTCGATAAATTCGAAGTTTACAGTAACTCGGATTTAAGTGGAATTGGTCTACTTTGGAAATTTTGAATTTGGACTCTAAGAATGAATGTGTTTGGGTAGAGGGTAAAGTTTTCGGTAGAATATTCATGAAAAGTTTGACTATGTAGTGATTTGGATTTTTTTTTGGGTTGAATGTTCTCTCTTCCTTGTAGCTGATTCTTAATTGGCTAAATTTATTTGAAATGTTAAATTTGTATAGAGTTTCATCTTTTGTGCTTTGATTTTCTTTATATACGATCATCCATCTATTTATGTATGCAAATATGTGGATGTATGTAGAGGTAATAACCAGTGTTGGACCGGTATTGTGGTCAAACATGGGTATGTGCCCGGGGAAGGGTATGGGTTTAACCAACCATACCCGCGGGTAGGTCGTTGAACGATACCATAGGCAAACCCTAATGGGCGGGTAGGTCGGAGGCGGGGACCTCCCCGAAACCCTACCAGGCTGGTTTTGAAAATGAGGAACCGTTCCAGGACCAGTATTGCGGTGAGAGATCAAGATTTTAGTGGGTTTTCTGTGAAGGGTATGTAGAGGATGTTTTGAAGAGGATATAGAGTGATTTAGTATAAGATAAGGCTGCGGCCTTCCCATTTTGTACATGTTTTTGATGCTTGAATGAAAAGGCTCGAGTTTCCCGGAATATATTCAATAATATGCATGTTTGTTTCAAGTCATTTTCCAAATCACTTATAAAATTTTCCCATTTAATACAAGTATTGTGGACCGTACTGAATACCAGACCATTATTGCTATTGGCACAATATGTACACTTTGAATATTGTGCTATACATACCCTTGCAATAACACAAATGTCCAATTATTGTTGCACATACCATTCTCCAAATTTTAAAAAATAAAAATTACCATACCATTGCTTATGGTTTGCATTTTCATATATGCCATACCATGACCCTACTGGTATCACTTAAAGGTGATACCAGTCCAACACTGGTAATAACTCTTTATATATTTTTTCACATGAACAAAAATTTGAATCCAAAAAGTTGAACTATAAATGCACTAGAGAATTTCATTGTAATCCAATAATCTGGCCTTTTTTTTAAGTAAGAAGTAAGAAGAACACATAGTAATCTTATGGCCCCTCCCCACCTGACCTTACCATAGACCGGGTCCTTAGGCTAAAACCCACCGTTATATTCGGGAGGCCGGTATTTGGGTCCACCACTAGGTTTGGCAAGGGTGGCAGGTGTGGGCCTAATACCCAAGACAACCTTCAAAGTTTTATTGGTAATCAGCCATTTGGAGTAGCTAAAACTAAGGTAGCCCAATCGGATGCCATCGTGTGGGCAGGCTCAGCGGCCCTAGAAACCCTCCGCAGTGTTAGGGGAGGCTCATAGGTGCGGCACTATTCGTGTAGGAACGGCACTTTTAGTGCCGCCACGTTGGATTGCCACTTAAGTTCGGAGCTTCATACTGAGTCAGGTGGGGAAGGCAGGTATTAACATACGTGTCTTAGGCTAAAACCTAGCTCCCTAAAGTCAGGTGGGGAGGGGCATTTAGTGTCGAAGACTATAAGTCTCTTGGTTTTGGATAGAAACTTTACAGGAGGTTTAATTAAAAGTGCATTTGATGGACAAAAGTGTACACATTTAGATCTTAAGTCACACGGGAAGTGAAGTCAGATTACTACAACATAAATATTTTATAATTAATCTTGAGTTAACTTAAGCTATAAGACTTGACACATTGTAATTATCTACAATTGTTTGAAAAGGATAGCTAGAATGCTTCCAATATATGTGGTTTGCACTTTGTAATCACTGTTGTGTAGGGAAGGAACTCATATTCCTACGTCAAGTTCTTTATCATCAATGGACGGAGCTACAACTATAAAGGAATTGAAAGACGAGTCAGCCGACGGATCACTTCCTCTAAAGCGTATCAAGACGAGACTCATTGAAAAATTGAGGAGGATTTTTCGGGTACTAAACACGACCTTGTGGAGTTGAAAATGATATTGCAAATTGTCTGTGTTGATTTTGTAGTGTTGGTGTAAGTGAAGTCGTTTCACACATTTGTTTGATAATGCACAAGTTTGTGAAGGAGAGACATCATGCTACCCTTTCTAACTTCAGATAGTCCTCGCATAATTATTCTAGTTGCATATTTACTACGGTAAAGCATCATGTGCTTGACAGTAGGATATCCAACCTTCATGCACTTCAATGAATACACTTTGACATCTATCCAATTGAAAATTTGACAATGTAAAAAATTCAGAATGATTCAAGCACCCATTTAAATTCACTTTGTGGGCCATGGACATTGGCTTAACAATGTTTATGTGTGGCTTCAATGTCTAGGACATAATTGTGAGGTAGATGAGCCTATTATAATTACTTCCAACACTCTGGCAAGTATCACGGGGAGGTCACTCCCTCTGTAATTCATGCATACACGTGCGCTCAGGACCTATTTATCAGGGGGCTATTTACCTTGCAGAAAAGATTATAAGGTATGGTATTTTTCAAAATAAAGGTAAATGCTTGTATTTTGATACACCCTACTAGTAATTATAATTTTTTGGAGAACCATTTAAAAATACCCTATTTTACTTATACTGCATATTTTTTCCTTCCCGGCACGTGGGTAGAGACCATTAACTCCACATTGGAACCGTTGGTTCAGTAATGTTCAAGCAAGCTAGCCTATGAAGTCATCCATCCAAGCATTTTCAACAGAAAATTACCTCTTTTCATCCACTAACACATACCCTACCCTAGACCCGCTACCCCTAGTAATTGTTTCCATGCTATTTTACATGTACTAACTAGATAAAAGAGGTCATTATATGTGATGATATTTTACATGTAAACATGTTTCACTATTATAAAACCTCCTATATTATATGTACGTTTTTTGCAAAATTTACCTGCAATGAATATATTAGACCCTATTTTTTATCGCACGTTGTTTCTACGATTTTCGCCAGTGACCTCCCCGTGGCAAGTATAGAGATCCTAGAATAAAGTAAAAACTCCATGAGAGCAAATTCAAATTAGGAACGTCAATGTTGAGCTTACAATTCTTACTGCCAAAGATGAATATCTTTTGAACCTTAAAATGTTACTTGTGGATTTCTATGTTCGTTTCAGACTTGAATATGTATACATGTTTTGGAAACTTGCTTGAGACAAGTGTTTGAACAAAGCCTACCTTAATTGCAGATGCAACGAAGAACTCCAGAGACAAAAAGCATCCAACAAGTGCCACACATACTATTGGAACAAGAGACGGCTAAGGTGGATGTGCTAACAAGTAAAGACAAAGACATGAAGACCTTCAAAGAAACAAGACTTGACCTATCTTCGGAACCGCGTTTGTATATGCGAAATTCATTAGCCAGAAAATACTCTTCACGAAGTTTTGATCTGACGCCAAGATCAGGCAAGATTGTGTAGATATGCACCAAAATGCAAAATTGGATTTTCATTAGTTTACTCTCTATCACCTCTTTAATTGATGTGAGCCGTAAGTGTGAGGTCTAATATTTTGAAGTACAAGTGTGCTGCACTGTGACAATTTATTTGATGAAATTGTTGATATAATTTGATATTAGTATAGAAGGAAAGAAAAGAAGTACATGTATTTTACTCGGATGAGGGGAATATTTACCAGGGTCAACAGAGTTTCATTCTCCACTAGGACGTTTCAAGTGAAGCCTGTACTCACTATAATAAGGGGGTTCCAGACCCCCCCCCAAAAAAAAAAAACAAAAAAAAACCCTAGTGATATAATATCATGGTAAAAGGTTTGGACAGGAAAAAACAAATAGAATAAGAAAATAAACATATTAAACTTACAACTTGACATAGGAGCTGCTATGATAAAATTTCAACTGCATCAACTTTGTACTCCCATAACAGACCAAAAACGTAGAGAGACAAGATTAAGCATTTGAACAAGTTCAGGTGCAGTCCAAAATAAACTTGCTTGTCTTCCCAAAAAAATGCTTTCTCCAAATCAGCACTAGGTATCAGAGCTAAGAACAGGGAGATCAGACCACTAGTTACAGTTGAATGAGTTTGAGAAACAACCAGTTCAAACTCAAGACTTTAGGCCAATCGCCAATCATTTTGAAGGAATCTATGGAACATACTTTAAATTAATCAAAAAAATCTGAAAGAAATCAGCATGTGACCTGTTGGACTTGAAAACATTAGGATCTTGACCAATTTTCCCCAAAATCTCCGTGTTCACTGTATCAGAGAACAACTGATGGAAGTGGACCTGATTCCGTCAGTGTTCCTGGGAAGCCTGGGTTTCATTTTTCCTGATGGAATGTAATTTGGTGCAGAACTTCTTTGGTTGTCAGATTGCAACAAAGCCATCGAAGCCGACCAGCATCAAAATTGAAATAATAATGAATGAGTCTTGAAAAAGCAGGAGCATGCCCCAAAAGTAACTATAACACAACTCTTGGATTGGAAAAAATTACCATCCTCAGAAAAGAAACCTTTGAAACCATTGTCTAATTGACAATATTCATGAGGCAACAAAAGCCTGGAGTTCCTCTTCAGGTGTTGAGGGTACCCCAGATCCCAGAACCTGCAATGGAAGTATAGAAACCAAAACCCATGTTAAGAGGATTTTGATATATGTACACACTAGTTCTTGTCACAAGAATCAGAACAATTATTGGTTGAAGGCAGTCCTCTTAAATTACACTAAATAGTTCTATTGGTGTGGGCCACAATATTTCTCTAGAACCCACATTAACCTATAACCCATGCCAAATCTCTGATTTTAAATTAGTGCGGGCCACATTAATAATTTTTCTAGGAAATTGATGTGGGTGACTATTTTAGTTTATGCTACTTTTGTCCTTTGAACTAATACTCAAGGTGGTGGTCGAAAGTCTTAGGAAGACTTAGGGGAAGACTTGGGGCCTTGGGCCCACATTATTTCCACCTTGACTACACAATTAGTGTGGCCCAAATTAATTGTTTCCACATTGATTTTCCACCCACACTGATAGGACTATTTAGTGGGATTGATGAAAGGAATCTAATCATCAACAAATGTTCACAAAGCAGTTGCAGAAACTTACATGAGTCTTCCAATGAAAAGCAATGTATAATGAATGGTATACAGCCCGGAAACCAAAATAGAACACAAGGCACCACCAAATGCCACCCAATCCCCAGTTATTTCGAAACGTCAGCCACAGGGCTAGAAGGACTCCTCCAAGGTTCATAAGTTGCATCTTTGGCAAGTAAGCAAAATCACCTGCCAGTAATCATCACAGGGTCATTATACTGATGGTTCCACAAAATATTCTGAATCTTCAAGAACAAAATTTATATTCCCACCATGTGGCTATCTCAAGTATCTCAAGTATATCTCAAGTATCTCAAGTATATCTCAAGTAAGCTATGTGGCCCTAATGTGGGCACTTCCAACTCCACAGACAATTTCGACTGTCAAATTGAATCAGGAGTTGTTTCATCCAGTTCGCAATTGTGGTGAATCACATAGATTGTTATTTCCAGTGTTTCGGACTTTCACTACATGCAAAAATTATAAATCTAGATCAAAGTGAAGATGCACTCTTTCTCTTTAAGCAATCACATACCTAGGCCGTCCCAATTGTGATGTGAACAATTGAGCCTAGAATGGTTAGTGCATTTTGAGCACACATGATGTCTTTTTGGTGTCTGTTCTTAACTAAGGTATGCAGCCCTTAAATGGACACTTTTAGCTCTTTACCCACTTCTCTTAGAATATGAAACACACAATTACTGGAAGATGATTAGCAAATCCATATCATGCCCATTCTTTTCAATGTCCGTTCTTAGATCCACACCTAACCACACGCCACTCAAATATAGGTATCCGTTTAAGATGAGTAACCGAATTGGGCCCACCGTTCGTTTATCTTACAAGCCTTGCAATATACCACTCAGTTATAGGTGTACAATTAAGAAGAGTGGCCACGTAAGGCAATCACTCACCAGATGCAATTGCGGTGCCCTCGATCACTAGATCAACTGCACAGAGTAACTCACAAAGCATACTCTGCAGAGTAACAGATTGCACTAGTTGCCGCACATTGGGGTCAGATGTAAGGGATGATGCGCCAAGATAGTGCACGGAAGCCACAATGCCCATCAAGACAATACCCAAGCCCATAGCAAAGCCTAAGAGCGTTCGTGCGAGATCTTGAGCTCTCTGCAGAAACAAAATGAATTTTTTGAGTTAGTTCTTACTAACCCTTAAAAGGACTGGGGGTGTGTTTAGATGGGATCTGTGACAATTTGTGCAAATCCTCAACATGTATTGAAATAACATTTTATTTGGTCTATGATGTTGAATCCATATTTAGCACAACCCATAAAAAAAGAGGAAATGAACACAAAGTCATATATGGCAACAGTGATTAGGTATAAGCGTTATAAATTTGAGTCTAGGTCATTTATACATGCTCAAATCTCCCTATAATTCAATCTATATCGTCAATGTATGCTCCCATTAAAATAATGCATATGATAAATGCGACAGTTATAGATAGGGCATACTTTTGACACGTACAGCTGAAATTATAAGAAAGCTTTTAAACCCCTCCATGTGACAGCTTTGAGGCCCAAAATTCTGACCTTTAAGGGATCCTCTCACCTTTGGGTTAGCCTTTACATTTCGAGCCACCAATGATTGTGCTGCAATTGAGAGTGATTCTGGAAAGTAGCTCAATGTCCAGAAAACCTGTCAGCAAACAAGGTATCAGTCCCCCTGTAAGGTAAGTGCCTTAATCGGACACTTATCACTCTGCACCCACTTCTTGTAGGATATGAAACACACAATTGTGCAAGATGATTAGCAAATCCAAATTGTGCCCGTAGCCATTTTCCTCATAACTTTCGGAGCTCATATGAATATCTTATTCATTATCCAAGTGAAGATTCTCGTGCTCATTAAATGGCCATATAGTCCCCCCCCAAATTATGTTGACTATTGAGCGTAAAATATTCCAGTCTCTTTTAAGCATGTGTCTTTTTTGTGTCCGCTCTTAGATCCACACTGAACCACACAGCACTCAAATATAGGTGTCCACATATTTGCTATGTTGAAATAACAGTGGTCTACCTTACTTGCATGTTGGCTTCCATGGAACATAAGTCTTTAATCCTCTTCTTTGTACAGGATAACAAGGAAAGGTTATGATGGTTCTAGGTTGGGTCACGACCAATGACATCTGAATACATTGTGAACATTTTCAAACCTTCCAATTTCGAAAATAGTCTCCACATATACAAAGTCAGAAGACACGACCTGCAAAGCTACTTGGTGAGCTGCAATGCTCAATGTTCCAAATTCAGCAGCCCCTTTTGTTGTCAATGTGTACACCATCTGCATTTTGCCACAGATGGGATGGCACAAAAATTAAAATTAGGGCTCTTCCAGTCATGATGAAGTCTTACAAATTTCTGGAATCAGTCTCCTTGTCACCACAGTGGTGGATCTTAAAAGTGGGAAAGATTGCAGCCATGCAATCCTGAATTCCTTCCATCATTCATCGAACAGACTCTGCAGTCCTATATATTGACCTAAAAGAACTTCTTACTATCTGGTTCATTCAAATATAGAACAAAACAGTGAAGATTGGGTTAATATCAACTGAATACTTACCATACCAAGAGCACACCTCAAAATCAAGGGACCTGCCAGAGTTAAAAATGGTCCAAGTGTTTCCAATGTGGGCAGCCCATACCATCCAACTTTAAGAGGAAGTGCTTGCAACAAATTACTCTCATCCTCGGATGGTTGAGTCGATTTCCTTGTCAACTCCCGTACCAGTAGTGCAACTGCAACACATTGAGATATAAGTGTGGCCCATGCAGCTCCTGCAACACCCCTGTAGATATTTTAGTAAGGTACTGCGTGGAAATCCTGAAGACTTGTAGAAATCAAAAAATAATATGGAAAGTTTGGACCCTGGGTCTCCTTGGATGCAGAAACACACTTGGTGTTTTGACCATCAACTTCATATATAAGTGCATTTTTATCTTCTCCTTGACATAAGATAATGTTCTACATAACATTTCAAACCCATAAATATAAACGCTATGATTTTCAATTTCGTGAGGTGTATATAGGTTGTACATTGAGCCCCTTGGTCCTTTAAGGGTTAAGAGGTGAGAGAAATCTAACCAGCCAAGAAAAAGGGTGAAGGTAATGTCTCCAATCAGGTTAAACGCAGCCGCCATGCTGTTGATGCGAAGAGGGATGTTTGCATCTTGACGCCCCAAGCAAGCTCCTTGCCAAACTATTAGAATGAGCACAGCAGGTGCTGCAAAAGCCAGGGTTACAATAATAATCAGTATGGATCGGCTCAAAACATTAATTACCAGAGTGATGTCTGGTCTGACACTTTGCATGCTGAAAGGTGATTTCCACGCAGGATTTCATAGGGTCTTGAACCTAATTGAATGTGACATGTGTCAACTTGCTTCCAGAAAGTCAATTAATTTGCATCAAACCAGATAGCACCCTACAGTACTCCAAATTTCATGACAATGGGTTTCGCATTCAAAAGCAGCAAAGGCCAAGTGAATGAGATTTTAATAAAAACCTCAAACTGAGGTTTACAACATGTTCTCAAAGAAGATCCTGAAGAAGATGATTACCGGAGAGTGCGCGGACTCGTAGGTACACAAGTGCAGGTTCCAAGTACTCCTTCCCCGTGCCCATAATTGCCAGCAATTGAGGAGCAAAAGCTTCCATTGAAATACAGACTATAAATCCAAAACTGACAGCTAAAAACAATGCGTGGTTGAAGACCTGAGATGCCTGTCCCCACAACAGAAACTGGTCAGTTCCTCAATTTCTTGTTACACCTATGCAACTTTCTTGTGTCCCCCAATCAACAAGTAAGTGAAAAATGTATTCATTGCTGTAGTTACCACTTACCAGCTTGATGAGAACTTAACTACCTTTTTTGTGTATTCCTTAGCAAAAACACCAACAATTGGCTATCTCCTATCACCAAGGGCAACTTTAGCTGCAATCTGCAAATATCATGTATGACCTTCCACTCAAAAAAAGGTTGGGGCTGGATTCTCAATTCTGTATTCCACTTGTACCTCACGCAAATTTGTTGGTTTCTCCTGAACAACGATTTCACTTCTTACTAAATCAGGGAAAGGACTACAGTCACAAGTTGCAGTGAGATTGTAGTACCTGATGTTGTTGTTTTTTTTGTTCCTCCACTGACGAAGCCTGCATGCTGACACTTGCTAACAAGTTGCATGTCGCAGATCCCAAGAAGGTGAAGATCTGGAGCAAGGAAAACAATAAACAAGACAATCTTGAGGTAGGAAAAACACCAGAGAAGAACACAAGAATAACTTCACTAATTGTAGCTCTTCCGTCATTGTACCTTCATTACATTCTGAAGCTCCATGTACCAAGGTATTTGTTTGGCTATGGAGCTGAGCACAATATCCACTTTTGTAAATTCCAGATTTGGGAAGAAACAAGTAGGTATCCCCCTCCAATTGCAAAGAAAAATGGCATGAAAAGCACATGACAGACTGGCACAAGTAAAGCCAAGAACGAACTACTAATAGTTTGAATGACTATATGGTTCTTGAGATGAGAAGGTTACCTGGAAAATGAAATTGAAAATGGATGTATTTGGCCCAAGTGCAGCAAGTTGAATGGAACTCACTTGGCCCACACACCCTGTATCAATCAGGCTCATAATGGGGTCGGATAACCTGTCATCAGCGAAGTCTCTGCTTAAGAAAAAACAAGAACAGGACTGTAGTGTATTCAATTATTAATTTTAATCCTCTGTGGGAGATAAGAGGACAATTTCTTATCTTAAAGTGATAATATCAAGGAGTATACACGATCTGTCAAGGTTGAGACCATTGTATGGGAGAAGAAACTTACACAGCACCAACTGCAGGTACTGCCAAATTGAGGATACTCTTCAACACACTCTCCTCATCTTGTCTTTCACGAGCTGTGAGGCCAAGACAATAAATATCATATAGGTTAAATTCACAAGTAATACAGAAGAAAAAGCAAAAAAACTACAAAAGTATAAGCAGAGGACTAAGAATCACGTTCAGCACTTTAGAGGCACCAAAAGAAGAAGAATAGGATTATCCTTCACTTCAAAGGGACTTTTTGTCGGGAGTTGGTTGTTTTGCATACAACACCTTCCATGTTCGATAAGTTTCCGGTGCATGCTTGGAGGTAGAGTTTGAACAAAGGACATTCTCTATTGGTTCATTGGGGGCAAACTCATTTTGGCATGCCAAGAGGTGCTAAAATGATTTGGGCCCTCAATGAACCAAAACAGGTTACTGCTTTTCATTCAAATTCAAACACTACCTCCAAGCATGCACCGCAAGTGGAAAGAAATTAATGATATTGTATGCAAAACAACCCATAGAAAATCATAGGGAACCAACTCCCGACGAAACATCCCATGAAATCCAAGGATAACTCTAATTGATGTAAGAATACATCGAAAATTCATTGAAAATTCTCAAGGCACATGTGTACGCAGGTTTTTCCTAAAGAGGTCATGTCTGAGAGGTTTATGCATTTCATTAGCTCATGGATAAAAGACAACACACCTTGCACAGGCAGTTGTGGAGGTTTTGAATGGTTTAAGAGAGAGTCACCATGTAACTGCAAACAGATTATGCAAAAACACATCAGAAGGATATAACTTGCCCTATTTCAGGAATTTCTACCCTGCTATGGATGCTCATTCTCAATTCGTCTATTCTCAACAAAACTTAGCCTGCTTGAATTGCAGAGAAAAATGGTCAGAAATGATATCCCACCTGAAGATCGGCCGTGAGATCCCCACCAGCAGCAGGATTATTCTCATCCTGACTGGCATTTGCCGTGATTTTCACCAACTTCGTATGAGACTTGAAATTTGGAGCCATGAAGCTGGTGACATTTCGACCAGGTAGGCGGGCTTGGTAGGAAGGGGTTATTCCTGAGCCACATTGTGATGAAGGGCTAGAAGCCCGAGAGAAGTGAAGACCTAACATAGACTGCATCATGGGAGATGATTGTACATATGGTGCATTGATCGTGAGAGTTTATGTGTCAAGATGCAGTAGGTATCCCAACCTCAATGCAAAACCAAATCAAGTCGAAACTCGTGGCAATTATGAATGTTCGGTGGAAGAGTCACAGGTTAGGATGGGCAAAATTGTCGAAGAAAAGGCTTCAAGTAACCTGAAAATCCCTACAGCTCCGCATGCCTGAAAGTTGGTAGGAACTCCAGCATTATGACAATATTCTTCAATTTCTGCAATTAGAAATCAACATGATCGGTGGAAGGTGCTCACAGGTTCTTTAACACATGGACAAATGCAAGAACATATGAAACAAGAGGAGCAAGAAATGTGTGCGCAGAATATTGCATATGCGAATCAACTCGAATTTAGCATCAGACATGGACACCGATTTGACATGTATACTGAAATTGAAACCAGAAGATTATGAAATTGTTCTGCCTTATTGAAGTGCAAACCCCAATTCTCAAAACTTACACACCTCCCCAGGAATTGCAGGGGCTTGACAAGCATTCGCAGAATCTTAAGATTCGATAATCTCTTCGCTATTCATATTCAAATTGAAGAGATTCTGTGCATGGAATTGCAACAGACGCAGCAATTATGCCAAATCCGTATCAACCGTATTTCATGCCAAAGAGTGATTGATGATTCTCTTCGTTCGATTCTTGGTTCGGAGATTTAGCGCTGATCATCTTTCATCCACAACAGCATTCCTCGTCCTTGACAATCATAATGTACACTTCACGTACATTTTAGAATACCTTTACAGTTCTCGAGTATCTCCACCGCTGCCACCACATCTACCTGCACCGATCAACATAGATTTAGAGGCACCAAGACATCCATGAGAGGATCTTATTTTGTAATAAGCACTATAGTGGTTCATTTGCCCTGGCCAAACTTCTTTCAATGCTAGAAAGAGCATCTCTTCATAACAACTTATGCTTTATATTCCAAATTGTGTAAGTCAATAAACGGACATGATGTGTTCATGTCAATAAAGTTGTTGTTTGAAGTTCAATTATATTCTTTTGTATAGAGTAGCAATTGACATCGTAGTGGTGGTCCCTTCTCCACTAGAGTTTCAAGGCCTTCCCACGTAGTACTCTACAAGCCCCTCCACTGCTGTGTTGGAGTAGGAATTGGAGGGAGATGTCGTGGCAGTGTTGAAGATGTATCATCATATGTACATCCTCTCAACAATTGATAGCTAATTGACAAAACAAATGCAGGTTCACATTTGTTGTGAACTAGTATGGCACGTGTTGTCTTGGCACTTTGCAGCTGTGCATAATAACACATCACTTTAACATGGTCCTTCTCGGTCCTATGTAGGCCTCCTGCCTTTTCTAGAAAAGTGGGGAAAAGAGGAGTGATGGCCTCCTCACCACCACCACCACCATCGCCACGTTTGTCCGTTGTATTTTGATGTTTTAAATTGGTATCATTAGATATATATATATATATATATATATATATATAATGTGCCAATGCAAAAGCATAATGAGTGGATTCATTGCTATTATTGAAGAATAAAGAAGTTTGAATGTAACCTCAACCAATATTAAATTCAATATGTATTATGTAAAATGCTATATACAATAAGCTATGTATTGCACTCATTTTTATATGACAACCTTTTGATCACCAAGATTCATCATGTACCAAAACATCTTTGCAACTTTGATTAATTAACTAAGTTCTTGTTGATAACCAAGTTATGTATAATATGAAATGATTGGGTAAATTCCTTCCAATTTTACTATGGCATCAATGACACCAAGATGTGTATCTCTCGATCCATTGTTTGCTTCGGGACCAATCACATCACTCAATCACATCACATCAATTTGGTATGAATGTGGGGAATATTCCATGGAATATTGCCAATCCCATGTAACATTGTTATGGATTTGAATAATGTTATGATGAGATTGTTGTTAATGACAATAATAACCCAAGTATCAAAATATGGGGACGACATTTATATCTACCAATATATTTCAGTTTAAGATTTGCTTCATTGATTACAAAATGCATCATGACTTTGATATCTTTTTGTGGGTTTCAAATTGTACGAGTCTCAATATATCATAGTTGCATTATTATTTCTAGACAAGTCTTTTGTCCATATCTATTAAAAACATGGTTCACCCGCCAACGAATTTTAACCTTGACGAAGCAACATTTAGTTATTTGTTTATTGAGTTCAATTGAAAAGATACTTCCTTGAATGATAAATATACACCAAAGTGGCACCCCAAGCCGGGTTGAGGAGGAAAATAGTTAAAATAACCAAACAATCTTAAATATGAACTCAAAGAGAGAGACAAAACAACGAGATTTGTCCCATATCGTAATGTGAAAAGACCAAACATTTTAAGGTAAAAAATCTACACGTGAGTGATACAAAACGACAATATTTGTTCCACATTGGAAACAGTAAGTATAGTTCGTCTGCCTTATAACAAGCTTCAAGGTGCATTCAAGGCAACCTTTAATCCACAAAGTAAGGATCTACACTTAATATGATATTTAGTGTCACCAATTCTAATTGTCTTGCTCAATACTAATTGTAAACCGTGGTATAGTGTCACCCCCACTAAATGTCAACCCAACATTATTTGTCATTTCTTGTAATTTTTTGGGGGATTATAGAACAATTACCATAGTGACATAAAATACCATATGACACTAAATATCATATTTAATGTAGTTTTTCTATGTGGATGAATGCATTGTGGGAGGTTTGATCACAAGTTTAACAATGTAGTGGAATTCAAGGGCCTGCGATGCTCCACCCAACCATTGACAATGATATATGACAGGTTGTGAAAAACAAAGACCAAGTGATATTCGTATACTTATTTACAATTTATGATTTTGTATGGTCACACACACACACGTGACCAATTATAAGTTGTCTATGTGAATATTGACATGTATTGTTTGGGGGGGGGGTTAGTGGAAATTGTCCCCTACATGTTCATTTTGAGGAATCATTTTCATACTGAACAATATTAAAGATGTATTATAAAATGCAGTTTAATAAAATGCGTACTTTGAAGACCATACGAAAGAAAAGTTATATGAGGTGAATTTCGAACTACATCCATACATTTGGAATTAGCAACCTCGTTCTTGTTTTCATCAAAAAGAAATTAAACATTCGACTGCAAAAAGATACACTAGTTGATTTAGGCCCTTGAGTAGGATTTGAAGATGGATAAGAATTATCGCCTTGCAAACCCTTGGTATTTGCCATAATTGGCTAGATTAACTCTTTCTTGAACCTCTACGCACCTTCCCTCTTGTTCACAATTGATATATGCTAAAAACTAGACGAAGAAATTGCCACATATTGACCTTCGACCTCCAAAATTATTTAGATATCTACAATTGAGTGCTAAACAAAGTAGTGGACATGGCCTTCAAATGAGTATGACAACGTTGCTAGGTGGATGATGATAAGAGATCCCAAAGCAAATGATGTAGAATGTGGAAGTTGGTGAATTCAAATCATTTTTATGCTAGGATCTAACATATTCAAGAGAAGCACTTAAACTTTGGCAATTGGGACATTACAAGCATGCTTTTGTGGAATTGAGGATTATGCTCTCTATTGGCATGTGATAAAGATGTAGGTCTTTATATGTCATGTAGAAATGTTTATGTTAAAAATGTGCCTAAACCTTTCCTAAGTATTAAATAATCCAAGGAACAAAATTTCTCAATTTTTTTGTTTCTTTTGCTTTCATATGGGCTCAAATTAGGGTAGCGAAGAATCAAACATCAAACTATCCAACAAGGAGAGTGGTGCAAATCAAAACCTCGTTACAACCCTCTAGCTCCAAGACTCTTGCTTATCTTGTTCACATGGTTATCTTATTAGCATATTCAAAATTTAATCAAGGACATTAATGATAGATGGTGAATACTAATGTAGAATCCTTTGTCAGCATATCAAGGATCATAAAAAAATAAAAAAAATAAAAAAGGTACAAGAATTAGAGTGTGGAAAAAAGAACAATGATAAAAAAAACATAGTTAGAAATAAGACCCAAA
The DNA here is from genome assembly GCA_964035585.1 of Polytrichum formosum. NCBI lineage: Eukaryota > Viridiplantae > Streptophyta > Polytrichopsida > Polytrichales > Polytrichaceae > Polytrichum > Polytrichum formosum. Next base: position 62,746,656 of record OZ037936.1, read on the forward strand.
CTTTTGTACCTCGTCAGAGGAGCTCCCTTGCAAGTGGTAAAATGACTAGAACCACATTTTATCCCCCATTATCCACCAAACACACACACACACACACACACACACACACACACACACACATTGCATGTGTTGTAAGGCAAAAAAACAACCTCACAATAATTTGATAGTTTTTCACAATCACAGAGCAAGACATGCCCGGGGGTGCAGCTACACTTGAATTATGTATACACGTGCAAGAACCCCCTATTTAATGGGGGAGAGGGGTTATTTACCTTCCTTCGTTGAATATTTTCCACCCCATAAGTAGCTAAATTTCTACATGATGGTTTTTCCAAACACCCTATTACTATATATAAATTTTAGAGTCACACAATTATAATCACCCTATCTTATTTATAAGTAGTAGAAATTTCTTGTGAACAATCTACACATACATTACATTGCGTAGATATTACTTCACACATTACACACATACAAGCATCATACTTTAAGCTTTAGCATCCAACCAACATACATAGAATTAAAGTAACTTTAACATACATAAACTTTCAACAACAACAATAACAACAAAGAATATTACACCTTCAATTTTAATATACACCTTAAAATATACACTTTAGGATTAAACTTCAACAATACTAACAACAAACATTACACTGCAATTAACCTTCAAGTATTAAAACATACAAGGGAGTTCAAAATTCCAACATCTTGAACCCAATCAAAAACTTTCTCGCACAAACATATACCCTCAATCCAACCATATATTTGTACTAGGCATACATTTAGCGGTAGCATTAAAGTTCAACATTTAAATTTAGCAACAAGTGTTTAGGAGCCAATAGCAGCGGTTTTTTAAAACAATGTAACCAAAAAACAATAGGGAACCGTTTGCATAATAGTTTCACAATACCAACAAATATTGCCCCACATTGCTGCGCTTATCGCAAGAAAACGTGGTTACGCACTTCAGCCTCCGAAGTACAAGAACAAGCGTTCAACCTTTGAAGCACACGAGTGGGTGAGCATAATGAGTGAGCGCTCCTAAACCGAAGCAGAGCGAGCAAACGCTCAGTTAAGAGAGATTGAAGCACTCAACTAGAGGAGAAAACAAAAACCCAAAGATGAAAATAAAAAACTAAGCTCAACATTATTGAACTCAATAATTCCTTTCAAAACCCTAAGACTACCTCTTTCATGTTTATCTAATGCCCGATACTACCCTTATACCTGGCAAATAGTTTTTATTATCCTAATACCCTGTATATGATTCTTAAACCCCCTTGGAAAACCCTAAATAAGCCAACCAACCTTTCCATCGTCAAATGATGGTACTTTTGATCCAAATGCGACCATTTCAACAAATCCATCCATATGTCCATATACATTTTGCCTATTTCTCATCCAATGTCACTAATAACAGATAATTTATGTTGAACCTATAAATTAAAAAAATATAAATTTTATTTTATTTATGCTTCTTTATATCTAAATTTTAAAAAATACCACAAATTAAACCACATCAGACATTATATATAATTCTCAAATTCACATTTAAAGGACTCTATTGTATATCTTAAAAACATATAAAAATTATTTGTCTTGAATAAAATTTACCCTACATTTTCTCGCACATGGTTTTTTACATTTTTTCCAGTGTCCATCCTTAGAAAACATGAGAACCTCCTCTATTAATTACTCACATCATGTCAGTATCTAATTTTTTTACACCTCTTCATCACAATAATAGAATTCTTCAACGTTGTCATTTGCTTAGGAGACGCACAAGAGTTAGGACGACCGGACACGCCACATGCTAAGAGGCATTTTGAGTGGAATTTTAATCATGATAGGCCCAAATCCCACAAACAAAAGTTTGAAGCAAAAGAGAAGGCGGATGACGGATCAAATACAAAGTTGTAGGTAGCCAAAGGATTCAAGTGATTCAAACACGTTAACGCCAAAAATGCGACGAAAAAATGACTTTGTTTCAAATGCGGCCTATATTGCCCACATAATCTCCTTCCAAAAGAAAGGGGTTCATAATTAGCCGTTGTTTTTTGAAAGATGAAGGTGCCTTGCTAAAAAATCCAGGGTGTGTTAGAGATAATTTGGGTCCCTTAAGCAATTTTTTAATTTTGCTAGTTATAGGAATATATGTAATATCCATAAGCAAATGTTGGTTAGGCTTCGAGATCCGAAAGTTGGATTGATGCCTTGACCATCTATTCTCTTCTTATATGGAAGACAATGGTTGCCTTCATTGTCACCTTTGCCGATTCACGTAGCCAGATCATGAATGCCACAAATTTTGCAGTTGAAATGGGATAACTAAGAAAAAATATCTCCAGTTTGTTCACTATTTTCCAAACAACATGATTGACCCGGATTATGGATCTTTTGCATTCATTTGTGGCTCTAGGATTGCATAGGCATTGCATATATGGCACCTGTATATTCCACATTTTTTACAAATTTGTTTAATTATGATTGTGGCGAGTAGGTAGATCTTGTTTGGTGTGATCGAACATTATGAGTGCAAAAACATGCATTAGATCAATAAGTGCCCTCAAAACCCTAATGTTGTTTAATGTTTGTTTATTGTAACATTCAATCTTTTTATCTAAAAAAACCAGCCTATGCCTTGTACGTTGGAATTAAAAATAGATGCCATCATATTGATATTGCATATTGCTTATATTCTATGTTGAAAATCAACTACCATCAACTCTACACATCTGGATAGTTTGATTGGAACTATTGGAACTTTATTTGCTACCATGAATTTTTTTTTGTTTTTCTACTTGAGAAGACTGAATGTTCTCAGTGAAATCCTCTAGAGTACTTAGATCTGTTGAGGAGATTTTGAGTTTGGCCAGTAGTGGATGTGTATCCACACTTGGGTTTATTTTAACACTTGTTACAGTTCAAGCATATTCGATGCTAAGAGCGTTATTACTGGCAATTTCAATATATCGTTGTGCTAGCAGGGCTTATTTGACAACGTCTTACTCATCCTCAAACAGAAGTTCGGATAGCTTAGCGTGTGTAGCCTTAAGTTTGTATAGGCTACGAGTTGAATTTGTAGTGGCTAAGACAAACAGTGAAGTCTAATAGGGCTGGATCCAGAGAGTTAAAAATAAAAGGCATATGCACACATTCGTCATCAACTTTATTTATCGGTCTTTTGAATGTATGAACGGAGTTTCGGTATGTCGATTCCTACAATAGTTGTCTGCATAGGAGGTATTGGTGCATGTAGCGGAGGGCTATATTCTAAAGCCACAAGTTTATTGAACCATATCAAAGATTTATGCTTTGACCGTTGCACATATGATGCATATAATTTATCATAAATAAAAGTTTCATAAATATGTATTAAAATGGACAGTAGCAATTTCCACGCTGCTAATGAATGATCTAAGAAAGTTAGACATTTCTTAAGCAAATCTATGCTTACTTTCAAGCTTAGTTACTTCTTAATACATTCTCGTGTTCAAAGGCCATTCCATTCCCCTACATATTTGTGTAGCCTTCAAAACCCGGGAGGGTGGATATGACCATCCCTCAAGGAAAATCTATGCCTAACTATCTCCACTCATTTGGTACTTTTCCATATAGGTTTGTTTCCCCAAAGTAAAAATTTATAACCTCAATAGTTGATTCTCCCTATATTGTTCAATGACTATATTGGTTGTCTTATTTTTAATCTGTTTTATCTAATCCCAACTGCTTGATGAACAAAATGTGCATAAAGCCCAAGTCGAGGGTCAATCAAAGAGTAGAGAGAAAATATTGGTGTAAAACAAGAAAAATAGACTCAAATCCAATATTCCGGACATAAAGCAAGTTGTCCTTGGAAATTGAAATGAGTGGACAGATCTTCGGAAGGCGTGTAGCACTTGTAGAAGAGGTTCTCACCTGTGCCCATGCTCCCCAAGAATACCACAAAGTATGTTAGTAGAGCGTACATCAAGTGTTAGCAGACCTCTTACTTGTTGTCAATGTCAACAAGGCGTTACCACTTCCTTAGAAGTAAGTACTCTACACCATCTCTACATACACTGTTGCACATAGTTCACAAGATTGATAGATAAACAAAAAGAAGTATACTACTTGAGTAGACATGTGTAAACTCAAGTTCGTAGCCATATTCCAAGTGTAGTCTGTTTGTATACCAAACTTAGTTCTACACCTTGAAATCATCAGTGGTTGAGCTTGATTTGCTCATCTTGTTGTGATTGTAGGTGCATGTGGTTCGTGTCTTTGCAGAGATCATAGAACTTAGTCTCAACCGCATACACTGTGATATGTCTGAGCAGGGAGGGTACTTTGCCGGAGAGTTTCGGTAACAGAAGCTCCGGGGGCTCTGCGGCGCCCTCACCTCTTTATTCTTTCTCTTTTTCAAACTTATAATTTTCGGGCAGCCCGTGAAAGAATCAACAGATCCAAGATTTCAAGATTGAGAGAGAGAGAGAGAGAGAGAGAGAGAGAGAGAGAGAGAGAGAGAGAGAGAGAGAGAGAGAGATTGGATTCCAAAAAATTGGGATTTTTGAGGTCATGCAACCATGTCGCAAATTTGTTCAAATTTTCAATTTTGAAAAGAAATTAAATTGTTAGGTTTGGTGAATGATTGTAGACTATGATGTGAGTGACAACAACTCTTGGATCGACCCGGCTATTGGTGATGATGGCTTTGCCTTACTTGTTACTCAAAGTGTTTTGTGCCAAAGCACTTAGTGTTGGTGACGTGTTTGTACGTGAGTTTTTATTTCCATTAAATATTTTCCAAGGGGTTGTGCTTACCAATAAAATTCCCAATAAGTACCATTAAATAAAATTATATTATGTTAAATTATTATGCTTATTACAAGAATGAAGAATATATTTAGTTCAAACTTAGTGTCAAAATCCAAATTTTGAAATGTACATGCATAAAACATGGGCAAAAGTGGTGGTTGAATCATAATGGTGGAGCATTGCAATGTTCATTACAAAGGGCATAAGTCATCTCCAACTTTAGGTCGTTAATGGATTTGACAATTTTCAAACTTAAAAAAATATGGCAATGTAATTAGAATTTGTTAGTTCCTAGCCAAAGCTTTAATATTCCATGATTTTATCCTCTTATCTCTATAATTTCACATTTTTAGTAATATATAGAAATAAAGATATTTATCAATAAGAAAAATAAATTTCTATATAGTGAAATTATTAATTTAAAAATAAAATATAAATACATAAAAGCACTATTTAAATATTTAATATTTAAAAGTTGATGCATTATTGGATTTTTCATGTATTGTACATATGATATGAATTTGGTTGAGTTCATTGAAATGCCAAAAACAAAACTCATATCTATTTCTTTATTTTACCAATGATAATCACATGGGATTCTATGATCCAAAAGTTGTTGACTTTAATCTTTTTTTAAATGCAAGTTTTCTTTTAATGTTTTCGTTGGATTGTATCATCTGATTACATCCAAAACCAAAGTCAAGAGCATTGAATGACTTCTTGTATTGTAATTTATGCAAATCTCCTATTGCTAGATTTTTCAACTTTTAATTTGAAAAAATAAAATAATTTAAGCCTTTCCATTTTAAAGAAGATAATGGACTTTTACAAAAAAATTCAAAATTTTATACTTGGTGGGTGTGATTCATTGAATCTCATATTGCAAAATGGAAAATTTGGCAAGCGAATTCGTGAATGAATTTTGTAATATTTATATATGTTTGGATCTTGCTTCATGTCCTGTTGTGACATGATGTGGTCATTTGTTTTGTTGGCCATGTCTTTATAAGTGGTGGCAAATGCAAAGTTTGTCAATGAACAAGTGTCCCGCTTGTCAAGCATTGTATATGGATTATATTTATCCTCATGGTAATGACAATGTGGACACAAAGGATCTATCTCAAGTACCAACTCGTCCACCTCCAATTATCACATCAACAAACATATCAGCAATCGAATCTTCCCTTTGGCTAATACCACATTGCCAACTCCAATAATCCCAACATGGGCAACTAACGATATGGAAGAAATTGACCGTGTCAAAAGTATATCTTTCATTCGGCTTGGATCCAAGTCTACAACTCTAGTGATGCAAATATCAACAACTATCACTATGGAAGAATTTACATTTGTCACCCATGCAATATATCATGTTTTCAACCATTATATGTGTCTGCAAGAAATATTAACAACAAATATTATGAAAAGATCATTAAATGATGATTATATGATGCCTTATATTTATGGTGTGCCATATGGATCTTCGACATCAATGAGCGTTGATGCTCCAATAATAATGATGCCATTGAGATCATACCCACTCAACATGTCACGGGATACAACAATGACATCAAGAACTGGGTCAACAACATCATGAATGACTGATTCATCAAATATCAAGTATTGTATATCCATCATAAATTAAAGCTCATATATGAACCTCTAGATTGATCAAAAACTTAAAGAAATTTGATAGACATCAAGGTAGATGAATGATATGCTATTCAAATATGTGTTTTGTGTTTGGATTGCTGGTAAATACCAATGATTTTGATTGATGTATACAGTTTTCAAAACATGTTTAGATTGTCATGTACATTTTTTAACGTACATAAGACTAACACCCTTCTCCCACAACAAAGATTCACATTAAAACCCGAATTTTATGTGCTCAGTCTCATGCTTGGCATTCTTCAATGACTAGACCAGCCACTTGGATAACTTAGTGTGCAAATAATCTAACTTGTAACCAAGAAATAGTGAGATGATTATGATGTTACAAGTATCTTGTAGCTCACTTCACTCCATGACATGGCGGGTAGAAAGGAAGCCTTCAAAGATTATTTTCTACTTGCCGGAATAGCTTGAGGTGTGTCCTAATAAGTAGTGTATTTTTTACACTTGCAACGAGCCCAAAACCATGAAAGAAAATCGATTTCAACGTCTATATAAATCACTTCAAAATCTACACTTTCCAAAATCTACTATTATTGAATATTCATTTTCATAGATTGGGAACCTAGGATGACTACTTTCTATTTCCCAACGAATGAGGGAGTGCCACATTTCGTAAACGTGAGTGTTCCAATCCAAGGAACCGAGTTGCCTTTAGATTCCGGACTTCACTTAGGGAAAGAAATCTAAACTTGAAGTCAAAGGCCAAGTCTCGCCTGGAAGTTAGTAAACGGGGAGCTTGCACGTTTCGTTTCCCCAGCCTTCCTCCTCGTCGACGATTGTTTTCGTTCGTCAGATTCCGTCCGCCAGCAACGGTAACATCGGAACAGAAGAGAGAGCTCGGCGAGGATGGCGCTCTGCATTCTTGCCTCTTATGGTTCGTTCATTGCATGGGAATTCTGACACTTTTTCGATCCTTGATGTGATGATTGAATGTTGGTATAAAAGCTTATGAAAATCTGAAGGGAAGAAAATTAAGTCCCAAGTGAGTTCTGTGACGAAATAGTTTTTCAATTTCGAAGAGTCACATATACTCTTTGTACCATGGGCATGTTTAGATTGGTGTTATGACACTAGGGTTTTAGGGTTTTGGGGATTTCTGGTATACCAGATTGTCTTTGATAGTGTGAAGATTGCTCCGTGGTTTGTGACAATCGCCTCAGATGCTAAAGGATGTTTTGAGTATTGGTTGGAATGTGCTATTCCTGTGGACCAATTCGAGTCAAAGCTTGCCTTAACTTAGAGATAGTGGAAGGAAGGTGATTATGTCGATGGTAGGACTTGTGTTGTCTAACGACTCCCTTCCACTAATCTGATCGTGTGCTCTTGTTTTGGTGGGAAACGTGTTGGATTAACAAACCTATTTGTGATTTTTCTTTGAATGGGTACATACAAGCGATTGACAAGGGGAGAGTGCATTGTCTTCGTGCAGGACAAAATTCAACCTGCGCAGCAATGAAAGCCGTGGGCGGATGTAGATAACATTCATCGATCATTTGCTCTGCCACCAATGAGGTATGTAATGAACAACCTGTTTTGACTAGGATCAATCAATCTTCACCTGTAAGGCAATCAAACAAATTTGTTTCAAACAGGATCAATCAATCTTAACCTGTGAGTTAATCAACTATTTGTTTCAAATAGGATTAATCATAAATTGTGAAGCAATCAACTACTTGTTTCAAACAGAATCACTCTTAACCTGTGAGGGTATACGTGTCATTTTACACAGAACAATCTCCCTTCTTGGCAACCAATAAGTTGAAGATCCATCAACTTACACTTGAATTACCTGTGGTGTGGCCTTTGAACAGCGAAACACTTACAAGAGGCTCCTTCATTATCCCTTGGACGAAAGTCCCAAGGGGACTGAAGGGGATTGAAGGAGACTGTACAAGAAGCATACAAGCATTACGATTCCGATGCCGCACAAATGCTGCCCCAATGTTCACAATTTGCAGGTTTGACACTGCGAAGAGTTTGTATCGTTTTCTAAGTGCTTAACCCCCATTAGCTTACGAGGACAAATTTGTCCGTGGCATAAACTTCGATCAGATCTTGTTTCAAAATAGAATAAAAAATAGCCACTTTTTTCCCAGACGCACTATTGAAATCGTCTATCACCTCCAAAGCTTAATCATGAAATTGCATGCAAGGTTATCCTCTATGTCTTGTGAACTGCTCACATCTCAAAGAGACTGTTTCTTTGATAGTTTGATCACTTCAAGGTATATTATGCTTGCAACGTTCAATCTGTAGTACCTATACTTTCAACCAATCATATCAAGTTTCTCATCTAAACAATGAGATTTTTCTTATTATGATGAACTGTCAAAACCATTATCTCTAACCCAATGTAGGAGGGCCAAGAAAATTTGTTTTGTATTTTTAACGCTATGGATGTAATCCTTTGATGGCACCTCAGAACTTCTCTTCTCTAATAGTTCTCAATAATCCTTGGAAATGTTACTTTATAACAGATCTTAGAAAATGCTTTACCCTCAGGCCTCCGAGGGCTATTCAGTTTGAACTACAGACTGGCTCCTGGTACTGAACAGGCATTGAACTTATGCAACCTTATTTTTAGATTCAATTCAGATGATAGGGTCCTGCAATGTAGGCCGCTGATTTATAACCAATGTATGCTGATTCAGTTCCTTTGGGCCGTTTTGTTTGATGTTTTACAGGGGCCATCCTTTGAGGTTAAGCAAAAATTGGACAAGTGAGCATAGCCGAACTCACAAAACTATTGCATCCTTGGGCAACTCGTGGCTGGAGAAAATCATTAAAAATGGGAAACTTAAAAAAGAGGGAGATAATCAACGGCTTGCGGTTGTGGATGTCCATTTTAGGTTATCTTTGTCTGAGCCGAAACAGGTTCCAGATTTCGTAGGAAGACTTGTTCCACGTTGGATCTCGATGTTGAATGGTGCTCAGCCTTGGCTTCCTCATCCACCTCAAGGTACCGTTTCGAACTTGCTCTGTCTTTGATCACTCTCTTGCAAGATGTTTAAAAGGAAATGTTCAGAGCTGCTTTGAATTTTAGGGTTTTCTGTCTACCAGTCTTATGATGCTGGATTCTCAAATTCCTCTCAAGATGTCTGGAGTGAACTTGGTCTATGTGTATGATTATATTCATATCGAATTTCTCAAGTTTGTAGCGTAAGCCCCAAATTTGAGTTCCTTGGAATATTGTGCAAAGAAATACCTACTGTTGGTGCTTATTCCAATCAGGAGGAATACATTGTCAATGAGGGGGCAGGCTTGGTAACCATTCCACCTTTCCTTAAAGGTTCTCAAAGTACATGGAATTCTCATTAAAATCTTTATGGAGCTGATATCTGTCCTCTATCGAAACTTGATTCATTAGCACTAGTACCCACCTCCCTGCCCAAAAGATTTAGCACAAGGAAAAAACCAAGGGATACTTGTGGTTGCATTAGTGCGAAGGACAAACCCTCTGGAAGAAAAGTTGTCTCTTATATGTGTGCACACAAATGCCTGCTATTTCTCAAGCATCTAAGTTTTGCGGTGACTTACCTGCTTGGAAGTTATTTTCTCTACTCGCAATCATCCACAAATTCACATCCGATTGGGGGCTTCTTCCCCATTGTTCACATGGTTAAATGTACCGACAACCAATGGGAGATTTTGTTTTTCTCCCCTTGTAGTGCCCCCATTTTAAGCCAAACCTCATCTCAAATGTGGGATTCTCCATCAAGTTTGATATTTTGGCTTTTGTCCTCCTTGCCTTGCCCAAGATAGTGAGCTCTCTTTAACTTCTATGTGGAGATTATGAATGTATCTGGACTTCTGATGCCAGATGGTGGAGGCGGCAATCGAAACGGAAATCTAAACCGCCTTCTCAGTTATGGTGGTGATGATGATGATGATGATGATGATGATGATGATGGGTCTAACAAAAATAAGGGAACGAGACAAAGCAAGAAGAGGATGGTCCGAGTTTATGGGTGGTGGGCCTTTGGTGCTGCCTCACTTGCGGCCTTAGTTTGGGCATTGAAAGCTTACAGTGGAGTTCCTCAACGCACACATTTCTCCGTATCCAAATTCGTCGATTGTGTCCTATGGCTTGGTTTAATGTGGTGCTTGGCAGCTTTTTCCCTCTGGGCAGCGCGGATGGTTGTCTCATTAACACCAACTACGCTTGGCTACAAAAGAAATGTGTGGAGGATTTCTAAACCCTCAAGTGCGTTCTCCTCTGGAAGGGAGTTTGTAGTGAGGTCCAAATTTGACGAATGGATGGCACAGAATGTAATTGCTGTGCCAAGCCTGGTGGTATCCCTTTTCCTTCTTTCTGACGTGTTCCATTATTTGAGGATCCTTACTCCATCGATTCGGGGTAGTCACCGTTTCGAGAAAATATACAATGTGCTGAAATTCAGGGTTGCAGAAATCATTTCAGGTGCAGGTAGAGGCTTTCCCTTGTTATTTAAGAAATCTCCTGCTGTTAAGAAGCCGAGGCACGGCAATCTTTCGTCTTCTAGACGAAGAAGACGGTAGCCAGCTCTTGTCTATCTTGTTCAATTTCCTAGCTTTGCTTTGTAGTGGCCCAATCTTGGCCATCTTCCACTTCTCGATTCTAAACAACATTTGAATACTCAAGGCCAGTACAGCCTTCAGTGGTTGGACGCTCATAGGATACATACTTGTATATAACTTTTGTCTCTGCAATGAAACTGCCATTTGAGCCAAGAAACGTTTAGGTGCTGAGTTGAGCATTTTGAATTGTATTGGAAGTCTGAAAAAGGTTACCACCAGTTGCAGGTCGAGTTTCATAAGAGACTATAACCGTGACTAGATCCATTACATCTACAGGTACCCATTCCCCCTCCCTATATCTGTTCATTTGTGAGTATGGAATCAGAATGGTGGATCAAGCAGGCATGTTCATAATACTAGTAAAAACTTGACGAATTATGCAAATGTCTTTTGGAAGCAGATAATGTTCATTGTATTGAGAATCACAGTTCGTGATCTGCCCTTTCATGCAAATAGGTGGTAATGAGTTGCTCCTCAAAGTGCTGGGGTGCCATATTAGGCCAAGCCAGTTCACTTGCCTTCCTAGAAAGACCAGATATTCTATGGTTTTGGCACCAATTGGCAACCCAATACTCCTCCAACTATTCTCAAAACATAACAATTCAATACACTTGAACCATATGTGGGACCCTGGGGGTCCCATTGGCCCCTGGCTCTCACATAAACTCTGTAGCACTGTCAATATAACTCCAATTGTTTCTACGAAGGCAGCAATCGACTGCTCACATCATGAGCTTTATGGGGACATTCAAATCAAAAAAATTAATGGTGACGCAATTAGTCATTTTTAGGGGTATCATGCTCATTTTTTAGATGGATTTTTGGAAAAATAAGTAAGAACAATTTTTTTAAGTAGAGTTATTGAAAGGGAAACTTAGCTGAGAGCAAGAGAGATCCAATGGTACACTGCAAGATGCAGTAATGACTTCTACAGGTTTAGGTTTATGTTGGAACATAAGCACTTCAACAAAATAAATAATTAATGACATTTTGAGACGGAGTCTATGTGGGACCCCGGGGTCCCGCCATAAGGTTCACTTATTGAGGAACACCGATTTCTTTTCTCATTCTCTCGCTCCTCTCTAAAACTTGAAACTTGATGTGCATCACCTAAAACATTTGCTCTAGCTATCATCACATTAGTTCTCCATGTTACAAAAGCCCTTCAAAAGTCATGCCCTTCAAAAGTTCAATTTTTAACTTGTGTAATGAAATCGATTTTAAATTTCAGGAAGCCAATAGGCTTATGGGACAAAAAGTACATCAAGATGGTGACAAAGTGGCTAGTTCCCTAGAGGAATGGAGTGCAATGGCCTCAATGAGATAGAAGCTTGATGACTTAATTGAGAGAAAAATTTGAGATAAACATTTATGAAAAATTAGGCAAACATGTATGTAATCTTCATTTTTTGGTACATAACATATTCTACATACAAATCCATGTATTGTAACTTATTTTTCATTCATTCATGGTGGTCAAGTACGCAATGTTAATCTTTAGGGTTTAGGTTAAGCCTTCTTAGTGTGCTAACTAGGGTGTGAATAGTCTTTTTGTCATCTTGTGGTCATGTTCGATGGAGGTTGTTTGAGAATTTGCAAGAATGACTAAGAGGCAAAGGCAAATCAATTATATGTGAGATTATTGAGTGTTGCAAGTGATATTGAAATTTTGAATGCCCAAGTTTTGAATGCACCAAATCTCCTAAAATTGAAACATTTTAATGATTATGTTTCCTTTCCTTTAGTCCATCTAACTCAATATTTTTCAAAAATTTAGGCTTGATTATTTCAATTATTTTCCGCCCAACCTACTATCAGGATACGGTATTTTGAAAACATGCCATTTAAGGCAAATATGTTGTGTTTTAACTTGTGTCCATGCATCTGGAGAAGTTCAGATGTTCATAACAATAAGAAACACACTTGGAACGGCCTTCTCGAAAGAGCATCAAACCGGCGCATGCCATTTTGATGCTCTTTTAAGAGCAAAGGTGGCATTACCTTTGAGTTTTTCTTAGGCTATTTTAATCTATTTGGGGAGGTACTTTCATTATTAAAAATTAATTATATCGGTTTCTAGAACAAAGCAATTATGGGAAAAGTTTGGTTGGGTGAAAAAGGTAGTTGTGCTTTCTTGAAAAGTCTTCCGAAACCCACATTGTAAACCTTTTCGACACCTTTTTGAAGCTACTATTTTTAATTGATTGCCCATTCATTCACCCTTGCTTTGCAAGCTTATCCCTTCTTGTTGAGGTCATATTGTGGGTACTCAAAGGGTACCATGCTAGCATTGCTACTTAATGTTATGTTACTTACACTATCTGTACAAATATGACAAACTTATTTGGGAACTTGTGTGTATTTTGCATGAAACTTTTTGTCCTTCTATAGGACATCAACATCTAAGTAGTATGTCACAGACTACAATTACTACAAGATTGGGAACAAAAAATTACTAATGTCATGGATAAAAATACCAAATGAAGGTAGATGGGTGAATGGTTACTTTTTCCAATTGTAGCCCACTTCTCCTAGGATATGAAACACACATTAAGTACAAGATGTTTAGTAAATCCAAATCAAGGCCATAGCCACTTTCCTCATAATTTTTGGAGCTCATATGAATACCTCGTTCATAAATTAAAGTTAAGAATTTTGTGGATATCAAATGGTCATATAGGTCCTACCAATTATGTTCACTATTGAGCCTAGAATGATTATCATATTTTGAACACATAGTCCAATATCTTCCAAACACAAGTAGTTTCGGTATCCTTTCTTGGAGCCTCACCTAATCATATACCACTCAAATATACATGCATGAATAAGATCAGTAACCAAATTAGACTCATCTACATTAAGTAATCTTTTGTGTTACCTTCACTCAATGTATGTAGCCTACTATGGGCACATCCAACTTTGTAGAAAAGAAATTGTCAAGTTGGACCCAAACCGGGAATTGTCTCATCCACTTAGCAAGTGTCAATCACAAAGATTTTCAAGTTTTAGAACCAGAGTTGAGATGCAAAAGTCATAGGAGGGTCAAAGTGGTTATTATCTTTCTCTTTAAACTAATGTAGCCCTCCCAATCGTGTTAACTAGTGGACATAGAAAGGTGTATATATTTTGAGGACACATGAGTGTAGTTGAATCTCAATGTTGATTGTACACTACACTAAACATATGATTTAGTGCGGCCCACACCATTCATCATCAACCCACATGTACTTTGTCTTGTAATCACTGGGTGGCAACTACAGAGGGTGCCATATGACACATGTTGTACATGACAAATCACAAAGGCCACATGGTACACCAATTTTGATGCCATACCAAATAACACGTTTAACGTAAAAGCAATTATGAGTACTTTTGACATAAGCACCACCTCCCCATTTGTCAAATCTTTCAACACAACCACTTATTATTTGAGCATCTTTGATGACGAATGAATTGGGGTAGGGCGCTTGTCAAAATACAAAAGGCGTGTCAAACTCTTGTCAATTAGATTCCCACATGTTTGGGCACACTCACTAGGTGGAACATGATCTTTAAACCCACAACAACACCTATTTTAGACCAAGTTGAGGGCATTCTATCAATCTATATACGACAAACAACGTGGTCGTGGTCGTGGTGATGATAGTCAGAGTCTACAAAAGAGGTACATATATCCACCTAGGTTTTCAAAGAAGAAAAGGCCCACATGCCAAAAACTCTTACTCAAAACAAACATGTGACAAATGTGGAATTGTGGGGATTACAAGTGCAAAAGATGATGGGAAAAACTAGGGCGAAGTGTGGTCATGAAGCTAAGGTGGCGACATGGCATGGGCAATAGGACAATTTTGTCAAAAAGTAAGAAATTGTGTGTGTGTGTGTGTGTGTGTGTATGTGTGGGCTGGGAATTCGTGACATCTACGTAAGCTCATCCGGTAACAAATTTTAGATAAGTTCATTGGGATGGACCTTGTTTTACAAGGTGGATTGCAAGTTCGCGACTCAGGTGCCCTCCTTGCCCCCCCCCCCCCTTACTAGTTTTAGAGAAAAAAACGAAAGCATGTGCACATGAGGACCTTGAGTTGCTATTTTCCAAAATCATTGAGGCAAAGTGGAAGAGAGGATGTGGATTGTGCATGATGTGGATTTGGATCTTTCTTCTTAAATTTGGAAATTTTTTTGTTGACATACATTTTTTATTGACAATCCACCTCGCTTGTTGGATTGTTCAAAATTCTATCATTTTTTTTAGTTTTCATCATATTTTTATTGAAATCGTGCACATATTTTCTTCCACAAAATCATGATCTTTATTGTAAAAATCCAAACACATACTATTATATGAAATAATGGAATCGCAATCCACTTGGTTGATACTCTAACCATAGGTCCACACCAAGAGTAGTTGATACCCTAACCATAAGCCACCACTCTATACCTTAACCTAATTTTGACAACACAATCGCTCCCTTTCTAGTGTAAATTGTAGCATCGATACACCAATCTAGTACTATTATGTGTTGATACCCCAACCTAACATTAATTTCCACATTATTTATGGCTGAGTCATTACCAAAAATCATATATTACAAAATATTATAATTCTAATATTAATTTATATGTCCTATACAAACATAAAATTATATATTTATCACCCACCTTGATTTATTATAATAATAGTGAGTATTTTTTACAACCAATTATTACATATAGCATAGGTCATAAACATAAATGTTTACATATAACATAGGTCATAGACATAAAAATTTGAAAAAATCTCTTATATGATCTAAGATCTACTAAAGTTTAGACCCTCAAATTCTTGTAATGTTTTTTCAAGATTATAGATACACTTAGACCAAATCAGAAATGTAGTAGCCCCATAATAGGCGTTGGTGACAACATCAGAGTCCTCTTTCATTTGTTTTTTCATTCTATAAACATGTTAAAACGATTTGTAATATTGTGGGATAAAGGGCTTGCCTATGAATTATGATTTTAGGGGTAATGTTGTTATTTATATTTCATTTAATTTAATAGATTAATATTTATATATAGCTTAACATAAGGTTTTTTGGTAGATATTAATCAACTTAAAATACGTTTTATAATATTCTTTTATTTTTATGTGTTTTTGTTGATGCCCCAACATACTAGATATATTAGACATCATTCATTTTGATTTGATCTTAACCACTATATACATTATTCTTGTTTTCCAATTATTTTATGAAATATAATTTTAACATATTTCATGGTTTAGGATTTAGAATTACTCATTTTAAAATAGTTATTTAACACTTTTCATCTTTGTCATTTCTCTTAATATTATAGTATATTCTAGGCTTTTGGATTTATTTTTATTTAATAAAAATATTAAAATAAACTCTAGGTGAAGGTGTTGAAGGTTCTAAAATGAGGGTAGCAATGAGAGTGTTTATAATAATCAATACCCTAATTTTTGGTGGGTATTAGACGTAACTATAGGTTAAGGAATTGAAGGGCCTAGGGTTAGGGTGTCAACCAAAAGTGTTTATACAGTCGATACCCTAATTCATGGTTTTAAATATTCATATTAGTGGAAAATCACAAAGAAGTAGTGATAACATGTATCAAACGGAATTGAACAACCAAAAAAATCCATCAATCAACATTACTTTGAGTAATGTTCATGGAAACATTAATTCATATGTGGTGGAGTTGTCTATATGTCTATATATATATATATAGTGATGTGTTATCCAT
This sequence comes from Polytrichum formosum, assembly GCA_964035585.1. Lineage (NCBI taxonomy): Eukaryota > Viridiplantae > Streptophyta > Polytrichopsida > Polytrichales > Polytrichaceae > Polytrichum > Polytrichum formosum. The sequence continues at coordinate 62,763,435 of OZ037936.1, forward strand.
TGTTGCATTTGTGTTTTATTTTAGTTAGTGTGTGTGTGTGTTTTTGGGGATTTTGTAATGTTTTTTACGTCCGAGTTAATTACATGCTTTATTGACACTTTCACTTCCGGAATGAAATCCCAATCAATTGCTTCATTATTAAGTGGACGTATATATATATGTGTGTGTGTGTGTGTGTGTGTGTGTGTGTGTGTGTGGAGAGAGAGAGAGAGAGAGAGAGAGAGAGAGAGAGAGAGAGAGAGAGACCTTGAAGGTGAAGTGCACTCAACATGGGATTTGTGGATAAGTGGCTTTCAAAAATGCAAGGGCAATGGTTTTTTCGAAGTCGGGCGGGGCGGGCAGAATTTTTCGGTCGGGTCCAGAAAATCTCGATTTCTTTCTGGGGGGCTGCCCCTGCCCGGATCTACCTCCCCCAAAAAGCTCGTAGGGGGAGGTTTAACGTCCCCCATTCTTTATTCCATATCAGTGGATGCTAAAGCTGGATGGTTTTAAGGGGATACAGTTACTCAAAAGTGACGGGGATCTTACCGTACTTCCAACTTTCCCAACTAAAATGACTTCCCTTGCTTTATTGACTTGGCACACTCACTATCAAGCTGAGAAACTCCGCTCTACGTATAATTTATGTGGCCCACACTATTCATCGTCAACCCATATAAATAACCCTTGCCATTGGATTTGGGTGAACCAATCAATACACTCGTTCCTTGTTGGATGCCTAAACCCTTGCCTCCAAGGAACCAGTGTACGGGTTGTTTCGCCCCAGCCTTGCAACTTGGTTACAACACTTGCCATTGGGCAGGGTGAAAAGCAATGATTCCTATGTAAAGATCTCGATTATTATTAGTTTTTGAACTAGACGACACCCGAATCAGTGCAAAACACTGTTGAGCTGCATGGTTGTGTTTCATTCTATTTTCAACATTCAACATGCCCCCCCCCACTATCTTACCTTCACGGGAAGGCACTTAGAAAGTAGGAAGAAACTGGTGCTGGTGCGAATAATGAATAGTGCTGGTACGAATTGCATGAATATTGTGAATAATGTCGGAAATTTCCAATGATAGTGTTGTTATGAATAGTATGAATAGTGTCAGGAGCATAACTCCACCCAAATTTCCAAGTGTCAACCCAAATGTATGAATAATAATAGAAAAATCTTATTTTGTTCGAGGGCCCACATAATATAATTGACATTCTCTAGGGTCATGGAACCGACCCACATAGCTGAATAATGTTATGTGGGGTCAAAAACCTTGAATTAGTCTATTGAGTTTATTTACTACGAAACGATAGCAAAACCGATAGGGGCATGCTTTTACTACACTCCCGATGGCGGGTGTTCAGAATCGAAATCCCACAATCGGAGAAGGCAGTATGGGAAACTTGCTACTAGATGACAAGTCATGGAGGACACTCTTAGCATGAGATGGGCATGGCATATAAATTTGTATACCGCAGTAAATCAAGGAACCCCCTAAGCATCTAAGAGGTCCAATTTGGGCCTCTTTGTGCATTAAAAAGTGCCTTTAAAACTACATACTTTTCCCGGGGGATGGACTCTTCATTGGAAACCTAAATGACGTGCATAGGCCACTATGAAATTAACCCCCTATATACGAGAAGTTCATAGGAAAAGATAGATGCATATTTACTAATAGCATGCTAGAAAATGGAGTCATTTATTTATGCTAAGCTTTTCAATTTAATATGATAAATGCCTCCACTACATATACAAATTATAAATCATGGATTAAATAGGCCTTTATTACATATAACATATTATTTCACTTGCCAATTAGAAAATCATTGAACATTTTTTCATCCATAGCATGTAACTCAACGATATAAACAACAAAGACAAGAACACAATAACGTAGTGACAATCCAGAGAAAAAAAAACTAAGGAAGTCCATGAGAGCTCCAAGAGCCTATAGTTTGTAAGAACCTAGAGCTCAAATGCAAACCCTGACAAGACCTACTATCGTTAGTCATCAAGGACTATGACCATAAGACAACAATGAATGAAAACATGAAGTGGATGAAACTAACACATCTATTGTCGGTTTTGCTCTAAACCTTAGGGGCCCGTCTTGTACATCTACCTTTACTTCAAAAAACTAAGAGCCTCTTTAAATGTACACAATAGAACATCAATTATACCTCTCCCTTATGTATACTATGTATGCTAATACTTCAAACGATACCCCTTCTTACACCCATGTTAGTTCAAGAGTCTGCCCCCCCCCAGGTACTTTCATATTTAAACAATTGTGTCAAAAGTGACCCTATCTAGAATATGTTCATCTTCCTAGTACACTTTTCAATTTGGTACACATCCTAGTACACATGATTAGCTGAAATAAACATTGATTGTGCCATGAATCTAAATATGTACGTTGTATTTTGATCATCGATATGACTCTTGAGCATATTTTTGTTAAGATGATTCTCAAAATAAAGTCAAACATCCAAATGCACAATTGACATGATTATAAAACTTGGTAAGGCTCATAGAAATAGTGTATGTGGCCGTATGTTGAGCCCCTTTGTCCTTTGGCCGAGTTGGAATGTATGTGGATGTAGATAGTCCGTTAGCACTTTTAATTTGTCACCTCACTCACGTGTCTTGATTATGGCCTGACAAGAATGTAAGACTAAGTCGGGCATTAATGTATACTTATGTGCATGGATTCTTGTCCTCCAATTGACGGTGCATGCATGTAGGCCCTTGTTCCCAACGTGAATGTACACAATACTATTCCTCAATGCATTAGATAAAAGGAATGTCGATGTTTAGATTGCCTTCACACGAATGGGTGACCGTTCTTTCTTACACATGTTCATGTGGGTCCCGAGAATATAAACAACCATGGGATGCCACAACTGCACTAAATATGATATTTAGTGTGACTCAATATTTGGAATTACGCAATGCTATAACTGTCTACTGTGCATCTCATTTTTTTTTACCAACCATGGCCGAATTGGTTGTTTGGACACTATAAAACATTAACATCTTTACTTGGTAATAAAAGTACATCAATAGTAAAAAGATATAGGAACATGTAACTCCAAACAACAAGGCACACTAAATATCATATTTAGTGTAGTGCATATTAAATCTGCACTAGTTGTGGCATCCCATGGTTGTATTCTCGAGGCCCACATGAACGAACACACACTGCTTAATAATGTTATGTTCTTCCTTTGGAAGGTGGTCATCAAATAGCTATCTTGGTTTTTTAGGGGGGGGGCACATGGGGTTGCATTGGGGTGGGTCTATTAGGGCTTGTTTGTCAAGGACTAGGTATGTGAGGTGTTTGATAGCCATGGGGTGCATTTGTTTCATCATTTCTTTAATCTCTTGTTTATGTTTGTACAATTGTTTCAATCATGTCGGTGAGTGTTGTGTACTGCCCCTCTTTTGCATGTTGTGATGGTAGTGAGGGGGTTTACATTGCAGCTTAAGTCTTTTAGATATGAGGGGATTTTTTATTTTTTATTTTTGGGGGGGAGTGTGCGTTTTCCCTTATGGCCATTATAGGGAATCTATCGTGATATAAGGTGAACTCTATGAACTGTAGAGTGTTAGTTGGTGGTTGGCATCATTGGGGCACCAAGTATGGAGAGGATATATGGCCTTAATCAAGTATGCCATCTGCATGGTGTGATATTGCATGTAAATTAATTACTCGTACGGGATGGTGATGTCTTGTGGTCTATTGTTATGTTGGCCTACATTCATGAATGTGTAGTATCTTGTTTTTGTTTGTTTGATTGGAGTGTATGGGCAATTTGGCAAACCACTTTGTTAGGTCTTGCTATTCGTAATCCCTTGAACTATTGGTTGGGGCATTTTGATAAGAAACATGGCCATGTATCAATTACATTACCTTGAGATAATGTTGTAGTTTGGGTTTCAATGAACAACATTGGCTATAACCCATGTTTATTATGAGATAACCCGCGTATTGGGCTTAGCATAAATTTAACAAACTTTATGTTATTTATGCGTTGGAGGTGTCTGGTGTTTCCCAAATATGATTTGAAAGTTTGTGATTTGTTGGTTGTTGGAGACCCACTTCTTGATGTATATGAATTTGGCTTTAGGCTATTGCAGGTTCTAGATTGTGTGTTCTTTGTTTATGTATGTTTGTAAGTTTTAGATTGCTCCATCATGTGTACTAGTTGGAGCTCCCGCTAGCCAATATGGTGTGGTGTGTCCTATGTGGATTTGAGAGAGTCAATGCACACACAATCAATGCCCTCTTATAGATTTGGTCACGTAAGTTATGAAGGTTTAAAGTTGTTTAGGACCTAAATGGTTATGTTTTCCCATCTTAGATGGTCAAGTTCTCCGTCATTTAGTAAACAACAACCTGATTTACACATATATTAGGTACTTTGATGTTTATATTAGGACCATTATATGCTAATTTTTCATGGAATTCGTTTCTAGTGCTTGCCATCAGTATGTATGTTTGACAAGTTTCATTTGATGTTCAACTTCAACTCCAAAGTGTCACGTGACGTTTTCAAAAACAAAAATGCATGTCAAATGACACATACAATTTATTCTAAAATGTCACTTCAATTTTGGGTTACACAATATTTTAGAAAAACTAATATTTTGAATAATCAAAAACGCAATCTTGATTTGTAACAAAAAAACTATCAATTGAGCGTAAGTATCCTTCGGTCTCTCATGTTTCTCCAAATGTTGAAGATGGTAGCCCAATCCATTGCATCCACTTCAAGCCCACAAAGGAGACCCACAAAGAGCATCAAGGGTCTTCAAGTTCATCTAAAGCTACTTGTCTGAGAGGCATCCAATGCATTTTCTCCAATAGTCCAGTAACAACCTCATACATAGATTTTGTTGTACCATCTTGAAGAGCCAAAAGTTTGTAACACAAGGTTTTTTTTTATCATTATTTGATAAATAAACAACATAAACAATTAAATGTTGTTCAAAAGTGTGATTGGTGGCCTCGTCTATCATCAAAGAATAAAATGGGAAGGATTGTGCCTTTGTTAAAAGTCCATCACTGATTTGCTTTGAAATTGCCCATAAAAATTCCAATGATGCATATCTTTAAGTATATGAGCCATATTCATTATTAATAGGCATATTTGGAATATGTAGTAATTAAAATAATTGGCATGTATCTTGATAACTCAAAATTGAATGATCATTCCATACTGTAAAATATAAAGTTTTCATCACAATGATGATTTTTTATTGTTCTTTATGTACCATAACATTTTGCCCTTGAATCAGTAGAGGTGCATTTACAAGTTGAGGAAAATATATAGCCTCCCAACAAACTATTAAATTTCTTTAGTCAATACTCTTTTCATGAACCTTCACAACAAATTTTTGCAACCTATACATATCTCCCATCTAGAATCTACACACATTTCTTGGCAAACAACACATTTTATAAATCATGTTGTTGGCCCATCATTTGGTTTGTAATGTAGTAACCGTGGCCTATCGATTTTTTTCATGAAACCTCAAAAATTCTTCTACACTTTTGTTAATTGGAATGACATGAACATGTTCTCCAATTACATCATCTTTATCCGATTGAGTTTCACTTTTACTATCTATGTTATGAAAAAAAAATTAGATTGTTCAAGCCCCAAAATTTATTGAGATAATTAAATTGAAGGTTGAGATGAAACTCTTCTATTATACACCTCATTCAAATTGAGTTGACGAGCTCTTCCACGGTTGTTACTACTTCCAAAAGCCATATGTTATGTCTACAAAATAATTCAATTCTAGTCATTTAATAGATATTTAAAAAAAATGTAATGATCTACATAGAATTGACATGCTTAACCTTTACTTGATATAATTTTCACACCTAATGAATAACGATACTCAGTTTACCTCTAAAAAATGAAAAGTATACTATCAGCATATTAGAAGAATTCACTCTGTTTCTTCCATTTGTATGGGGAGTAGGTTCAAAATGACACATACAAATACACAAATGCAAAGTAATGTTCTACTGCCACCAATGACAACATGAGAAAGAAAATGAGCACATCATTTAAAAATTGATGATGTCATTCAGTTTATATATATATATATATATATATTCTATTTATGTACATACATACACAAACATATATATGCTTCTTAATAACAAAATATAGACAAAAAATACATTGAACCCAATTTTCAATCTTTCACCACTTTATGTTAATAAATAGAAGAAGTCATACACAATAGGATTTTACCTAAGTAACAATTGCATGGAAACTATGATTTGAGTTTATAAGCTTCAGGTTGTCTACTAGTCCAGTAGAGCCTTTCCGCTCTCCATCAAGGTCTCCTACATAACCATTTTCATATGTTGGTAGGCATTAGAGGATCCGGCAAAACATTCGGATTCAGTTTCCTCCGAAGTGCGTGGCTTCATGAACGGAAAAATGAAAGTTCCCCTCCTTTTGACGTTAGAATTTAATTGTTCCACATCGATCAAAATATTGTATCAAAATCCAAATATGATGAGTCACAAGTCTAGCCTTCCATGTTCACCATTGGCGAAGTAATTGTAGACATGAGATGTTAAAGTTACTACAATTTCCCACATAAGTAAAACTAGTTTAGGTATGTGGACCTGGCCTTGTTGTGTGCACACTGACTTCCAACTCCCGGCACAAATAATTATGGCATGTGCATCGGATCGGGAACTATCTCATCCGGTTAAGAGCATTGCCACCAGTAGTGGACAGAACTGCAAAATGGATGTAGAGTAGTTCAGTTTAGTTTGGAATTGCCCCACCCATCTGAAAATTGGATGAATTGAACACCAAGGGTAACCTCAGTGCAGTGATTGTCCTGCAAAATGGAGCAAGTTTTCAGTGCACCAAGTTGACTTGAACTCCAATGAATCGAGAATAAGACAAGAGTATTATACTTCTCTAAGGAGTATAATATACTATTATACTCCTCCAAGGAGGGCAAAGTGGTTTTGCTCCCCCTTTTGTTAATCTCGCCAAGCAATAGCGACGCCTGATTGATTTGAAGTCGGACTCAAAAGCGAGTTTATGGGTGGGGCATATGCCTCCTACCCAAACTGAACCTGGGGTGAATCTCTGTTTTGTGTTTAAACTTTTGCAGTTCAGCTTCATTCATGGGTGGTGATGCTCTAAGCAATTCAAATGAATGAATCAATCACGCATATAGGCGTTTCAAGTTTCGGAACCATCACCACCATCGTCGGACTAACTTAGAGATGCAAAGGATATAGAAGGTCGCAAAGTGAAGATTTGTTTTCTTTCAAGTGATTACTACATATATAGACCCTCCCATTTGGGTTAACAAAGTGAACCTTGAATGGTGTCTATTTTGAGCACATTCTCCAATCTCATCCGTAACACATGATGATGTCTTTCTAGTGTCCACCCTCAACTAACTTACAATTAGTGACCTTACCATACAAAACTCAAATTATTATTTATAATTAATTATTTTATTTTATTTATTAAAAAAAACCACACCACACCCACTTAACCTTCAATCACAAGGTTCCAAAGACGAAACTTGGGAAACTTAATAAGAGATGGAGCTGGAAACCTCAATGGGTGCCAAAGTTTTCAAGTTCAAGTTTCAACCATGAGAAGGTGTCAAGAAGGACCATTACGTAGTTTTTCAGGAAGTTGTTCACAATAACCTTCGAACCAGAACCAATGCTCCTTGTGCTAAGGTAGAAATACCCAAACCGGTTAACCACCCTCTACCCGTGCAGTAGACCTCCGTCAGAATAGTGAAGTGCCATTTCTGAAACCGATCATGGCGAGGCTGGCCACTTCAATGCGTGACACTTAGTGTAGCCAAATTTAATCATGTTTAATGTACTCATGAGTTAACCGGTTTAGGTGATGTGTTGTATGGAAATGTGGATTACCGTGTTCGGTGTGAGCAGAATCTGATGAACGAGTAGGGGTTTGACAAACTTTCCACTTTGAAAAATTGTAGAATTTCTTGTACAAGGCAGAAAAATATGAAACAACTTGCATTCTTCACGAATCCTTCTCGTCTATCTTGGAAAATTATCTCATGATTGTAAGACCATATCTTCAATGCGAATCACCTTATTTTCACGGGTTATGGTATTTCTACCTTAGCTAGGAATTCACTTACAGAGACTCAATTACCAGGCAAACAGAAAGAAAAGCATCATCATGTGTCAATAATGATGAGCCTACTCGGAGCCTATTTTGCAGTTGAGGCATCTGTTGGCATCATAATAGGCTAGGCTTCTAGCCATGCGATGAAACATAACAATTTGTGCCAAAAGAGAGCCTTGAAAAGTGGGGTACCTCTGATATTTGCAAGCCAAAAAATTGGTGTAGCCTTCCCAATTACAAAGGAAATTACAAGACAAGGCTGAACTTAAGTATGTAAGTGAGTGTAGGAAGTTCTCCTACTGTTATGGGTTTTGTTTGCTGGATACTTGAGCTACAGTTTATAGTACTTAAGTTGCCTAGTGATACGTGTCATTTCAATTTCTAGCGTGTCAATTGACATGTGTTTTTTTCCTTCTTCACAAGTCAGAGTACGTGTCAACTTCTAAATTGTACGTGTCAATTGATGTGCGTTTTTTTGTGTGTGCGAGTTTTTGCGTGTCAAAACTGAAAAACTTGCAAAAACTTTGTCAAAAATACAGCTTGCTTGCCATGTCCAACACTCATGAATCATAACTTGCCTTTATGATCATGTCTAGGACTATCCAAGCCCTTGATAAACAATGATGTCACATGTCTTTTAGAGGGATTCTTAATTGTATGATACGAATTATTAGACTTAATTACATTCTATCACACTTAATTAGTTTAAATGCGTATGAATACTTTGTGAAAGTAGAAGGTATTAACTAAACTATAATATTTAACATACTCAAAATAAAATAACAATTTTAGTTCCATTTTAGAATGACAAAGACCCTTTCAATGGTAAGTCACAAAAATTATAACCTCAGTGCTAATGAGGGTTTTGTAATATTTTTGACTTCCAAGTTAATTACATGCTTTATTGACAATTTCACTTCAGAAAGGAATTCCCAATCAATTGCTTATTAACTCAATGGAAGTGGACATGTATATTGGATTTTGGACCTTGAAGGTGAAGTGCACTCAATATGAGATTTGTGGATAAGTGGCCTTCAAGAATGCAAGGGCTATGGTTTTTTCGAAGTTGGACAGGGCGGGCATAAGTTTTCGGTCGGGTCTAGAAAATCTCGATTTCTTTTTGGGGGGCTGCCCCTGCCCGTATCTACCTCCCCCGAAAAGCTTGTAGGGGGAGGTTTAACATCCACCGAATGCATTTTGCGTGGCATGCACCTCGGGCCACATCCACTTGCAACCCTCAATGCCTTTTATGTTCCTATCTCTACACCTAAACATAGTTGGACTAGATCATTGAGTCTGGCCGGGGATTCGTGGCACTCAAGTAAAATCATCCATGCGGATGAAAAAAATGCAGGAATCATCTAAATGACTATTTTAAGGCAATTTGATTCCGGAAATAGAGTCAAAGGCCCCGAATTAGTCCAATGATGTCACATTCGAATGAATCGGCCCTCAACCCCATGGGGGACTTTTTTTTTATTGGAGCCACTTCATCCACGATATCTTGGATGGATGTTCCTTAGTGAGTGCCACGAATCCCCAGCCATTGAGTCTGCCCCATTCTGCTTCTCTTCCAATACCGTAGCTCTCTAGTAGCTTGGGTACCTTTCTGCCTAATAATTAATTAAAGTGCGAAAGTAAGTTAAACAATGCAAAAATAACATTCTAAAATTGGGCAAATTCAAAAAGTAATTTAAACTAAGTTAGACATTCATCCAAGTCATTTCTATAATTCATGAATGGTTTTCCTAATTTCATCTATGGCACCTACGATTAACCTAAACACTTCCCTTAACCAACATTCCTTACCCTAAAGTTTGTCTTTTACTTGTATCACTATATTCGTTAATTTGAGACTTTCTCTTGTCTCAAAGTAATATATGGACCACAACAACATGGTCTAATGTTTGCCAGGTTGTCCTACCTAAACCATCTTGATATGAGTTCTTAATTGGGTTCTTGATATGAACACCCGCTTCAAAGTATTTGCATCTTACAACATTCTTCAATATCTGTGTGATTTTATCCATGTTCTTATATTTGTAACTGTCTCAAAATGCCCAAAAAGTCCCAAATTAATAAATATAGTGATTTGTATGTCAGGGTTTTGCTTTGTGTGAGAGACTATGTCACTTGCATTGTTGTGATTTTAGGCACTCTTTGAATGTTATTTCTTTTTTAGGCACTCAATGAAATTAATTTCCCAGAAATTTAGGCACCTTCAAAACTAATTATTTATGTCCAAGCTGCTAGAGAGCTACGGTAGCTATCCCCTACTTATTACAAAACTCTAAGTTTGTAAGCATTCATAATATCATATTTTCCAGTCGTTATTGGTCTATCACATGAATTTACTAAATCTTTCTATCCAACAGGGATCTAGTTTTTTTTTGAGACAGAAGGTCGATAAGCCAGCGCCAAGCACAGGAGGCAGTTGACCACCTGGCAAGTTTCTGTCAAGTAGAGAGGAGATTTCACAGCCGGGAATCAAACCGCCAACCTCTTCCTTAAGATTTGGGTATCTCTCCACCATCATCCAGTAGTTTAGGGTCGTCTCGGACCAACAGGGATCTAGTCTCATCATGTCATATAATCTCCAATAATTTGAGTCCTCGTTGATTCATCAAGGCAACACTTCTTCCAAAACTTGATTGGTCTACTTTGAACATAAGTCTCAAATAGACAACAAGACTCACAAGATTTGAAAATATTGAAGGCACCAATGAATTAATTCATTTCCACTTGAAATTTTGATATATAATGGTCCCTTATCCTTTCACTCCTTTACAATATGCAGTACACATTATTTGAAAAGTATTATATTCTTTTTTTAAAAAAATTGCACATATTGTGTACACTTTCTTTTTTGTATGTTATAATGATGTATTTGGTTGTATGGGAAATGTAGGTGCCTTAAATTGACAAATTCCCACTTTCATAACAAGCACCAGATGTTGACCACTTTCCACCTAGTGGAATGCAAACTATTCACCACATGTCATTGAGGAATGAAGCTTTGGGCCATAATTGAGATATGAGATCTTTACTCCACTTGCTATAACTTCTTTTTTACAAGCCACTTACATAGTTCAATAGAATATATGAGATTAAAACTTTCACAAATTTGAGAAGATCCAACAATTGCAAAGTATAAGTTTTCATGTAGAAGCAACTAGTGAGATATGATGTTTTCTAATTTTGGATGATGGAATATTACATCTAGTTGTTTTAAATTGGGGCATATACATGTAACAATTTGGTGGGTGTCTCACATGCGTATTGGATACTACTGATTCTTATGATGGCCCATGACCTCATGAGAGAAAACTTGCCTCCACCATCAACCCCCAATGACCTCCCACAAGTTGTAACCATGCATCGGAGGACTTAGCATTATTGAGTAGTGTGCATTTGTCCACGTGAGCCCCGAGATTATAATCATGGGATGTTGCAGCTAATGTAGATTCAGACGAATGAACGCACATTGCTTAGGGCCACTTCACACACAAGACTGAAGGCTCGTGACCAGTGCAATCTAAGAGCTCTCATTGGTTGAAACGGAGGAGACCATCCAAGTTCACTTCACACACGAAGGTGAAGGCCTAAAGACCCAAAGAAGACTTCATGGATGAAAAGTCTACATGGAGTCCTACATGGCTGACTATGGATAAGGTTTCATGGTCTCCTGGAATTTTTGTCAAACCCACGTCCAAGAGGTGGGCCTGACGCAAATTCCAGGAGACCGCAATTTTTTTGATATTTTTTTCAGCAGGACAGATTTCAGGACAGATTGCAAGGCAGAGTCCAGGACAAACAAACACCACCAAGTAATTCTCTCAAATTGATAGAGTTTGAGACATATTATATCAAACCAAATCCTCCCCTCTTTTTCCGCCAACAAAATATGCAATGGTCCCGCAACATGGTCCATTCTCACTTCACACTATGCTTGAGGGCCCGTGACTACATAAAACGACTTTCCCAACACCCACGGTACGGCCTTTGGATGAGGGTCAAGGGTTCTCACCATTACAAGGTCGTGGCTCTTGGCTCATGTGTGAACTTTGAAGTGGCCCTTAATAATGTTATGGATAGTTCTCCTTAAATTCATAGTCATATTACATGAATCTATTCTTAGGACGCAAAGCAATCTAATTTTCAAATTTCAAGTGAGGCACCATGCCACCACCTTGACGGTATGACGCGGCCATGAGTTGGATATTCCCATCAAGATTCCACGGAATACTTTAGTAGGCCAAAAGAGAGTAAGTTGGAGACGTAACGGTTTTCATCGGTAAGCCTATAATTCATGAGTTACTAAGTGCCCTATTTTGGCAACCTCGAGGTCTCCTCAAGTCATGTGTGAAGGATGCTCCAGTATGCACCGCCCCCCAAAATAGAAGAAAACGTGAATATAATGACTGGTAAAAACCCAAAAATTCACGCCACTAGAATCGATAGTTACCTTACACTATTGATTTGCAAAAAGCAACACTATGCTAAGTGCTTCGTACATTACCTGTTTGAATACATTATAATGTATTCCAGTAAGCGCATTTTAGAATCAATGAGGCTTAATTAGTTTGGTAATCATAATTTCTGATTTTTTTTAAGGCTTAATTAGGTTCATCAAGCTTAAGTAGGTGTAATATGCTTAATTACATTCAATCACACTTGATTAGTTCGAACGTATCTAAATACTTGTGAACGTAGAAGGCATTAACTAAAATGTAATTAAAATTCATTAAAATATCACACTAACTTAAGTTTCATTTTAAAATGACAAAGATCCTTTCAAATGGTAAGTCACATAAATTATAACATCAATGCTAATGAAGATTTTGTGATGTTTTCGGCTTCCAAGTTAATTACATGCTTTGTTGACGGTTTCACTTTGGGAATGAAATCCCAGTCATTTACTTAAATCTATTAAGTGGAAGTGTTCATATACACCCTAAACTCCGTAATATCAACCTCCATAATGTCACTCACTCTCTAATATCCCAAAACCCTAGGGAACGGATGTTCGTAGTTCAAATCTCACTCCTTATTGTCACCTTTCTCTCCCTTATATCATGAATTTTGTCATTAATGCAAACCACCCAAGAAGTCAACCCACGCCCTCGCATTGCACCATGTGTCAATATGTGGAGTGTCACCTTCTTATTCTTATTCTTCTTCTTATGCCACTTGTGTGAATGTTGGTGCATGCATCCGCCACATTGCCCGGGAAGGCAAAGCGGAGTGGACCACACCACACCACACCACACCATTTAATATGTTGCACTTTGTGTTATTCCATAGTGTCACATGCTACACTAATTCACTAGTATCACGCATCCATGTTAACACTACAGAACTCCGTAATATCACGTGCACTTTGGTTGCCACAGGCGTGATACTATGGAGTTTATAGTGTATATTGAATTTTGGACCTTGAAGGTGAAGTGCACTCATTATGGATTTTGTGGACAAACGGCCCTCGAATATAGAAGGATAATTTTATTTATTTTTAAAGTCGGGCGGGACGGGCAACGTTTTCGGTCGGGATCAAAAAAAAAATCAATTTTTTTTTAGGAGGCTGCCCCTGCCCCCCTCTGCAGAGTTCGTAACGGAAGGTTTAACGTCGCCCCAACTAATAGAATATCTTGGTTTTATTCATTTTGGCGTTGGCTGAGTTGGCCTTCTGTCTCCAAAAAAAAAAAAAACTAATAGAATATACCAAGTTTAACTTACCATAAAGTCTTCTATATTTGTTGTGCTCTATCCCATTCGAGAGTCAGTGTGGCCGGATCCATCCTGCTTGGTGATTGGCTGATCGGTCCTACAACAGTCCCTATGATCCCACGAGGATCCAATGTGCAGTGGACAACCACTGGTCGCAGGCCCCGATAAAGCATCCCAGAATCCATGGGCCAGAGTGGCGATAGAGATTCCTCCCCGACCGCCGGACGGGGCCAGCTATTTGACTACTAGGGCGCGTGCTCAATTCTGACGATGACGCAGCAATGACTCTTCATTCTCTCACGTGCCATCCCCGGCCCCCGGAGGACAGATAACGAAACCTGCGACCAGAGGTCGCCAGAACATGGGAAGCCGCTTCCAACTGGGCTGTCCAAGACCATTGGACGGAACAGTATCAACTCCGACCAAAGGACGCACACATGCAGATTGAACTGTAAGGCTTCAAGCGACTTGCGGACGGAGAAGAGAGAAGCGGTCGACCATGGGAAGCCGCTTCCAACTGGGTTGTCCCCGACTATTGGACGGACATTAAATAATTCCCACCAAAGGTCGCATGATGAGGATAAAGCCCGGGGTTCAAGCGACTGGCATTCGCGTCCAAAGGTCGCTCCAGCCAGGACGAAGCCCGGCCACTAAAACCGACACAGCTAACTCGGGCATAGGCAGACACGCTCTCACAGAGACATTCGAGACATATAATTGAAGTCGATGCACGCATTTTGACTTGTAAGGGATGAGATTTTATGCTAAATTAAGGCGAATCTGTTTGGTCGTCATGTGGTGTTGACAAACCAAGTTGCAACTGAGTCGACAGGTGAGACTTGGGAGCTGCATTCGATCGATTGGCTGCATTCCGAAGAAGCTCAAGAATCATATAAAAGCGAGGAGGATTTTGTAAGATTTCATAAGAAGTGATTTGAAGCGAGCGGAAAGGAACGAAGAGAAGAGAAGAGGAGGAATCTGGTTCCCATCTGGTTGTTGCAGAAGGTTAAAGTGGTGCATCATGCTGGGAAGAGTGACCGCAGAGCTGGAGAGGATAACACATCTGGGAGGGAGATCTTCGTCAGAGCAGCACAGGCCGGAGGTGATGGCGGGAGTGCAGGAGATGAGTGTGTACGAGATAAATGACCTGGACCGTGGGAGTCCTGCCTTCTTGCGTCTGAGCGCCAAGACGGACGCAGCGGGCCAGCCTGTCAACCACCTCGGTGATTTGGTGCCCTTCACCAACAAGGTAGGGGGAGATCACCTCCAACTGTTGGTTCGCAGATGCTCTACTCGGTCGCAAGAGCAATTATATGTTGAATGTAGAATGCCAGGTTCCATGAAAATGTGACTAAAATGTGTAATACTCTTTATCCTAGAGGAGTATGTTGTGGCACAAACCAGCCGACCATAATTTCGATCGAGCCTTGTCCTGATAATCCAGTCTGCAGCAGGGGAGGGTGATGGCCAGAGTGACAGCTGCCTCCTCTGTCTGCCTCTCTCCAACTGCTGCATTCCAAAGAATTGCTTTCTAAGCTCCTGTCAAGGGCTAGTACAATCTGGTCTGAAAGGAGGGCTAGACTGATAAAACCCGAGGTCACGAGACTGCACGATGATGTAGCGGTCTCACACTCTAATCGCTCGCGAATCAACATGCGAATGTGTGGTATATCTTTTGAAGGCTCCTTGTAACATGTCCGCTTCCATGTAAACGGGACTAAGTTAACTTTATAAGTTCCTCCTCTTATGTAAGGAGTTCATTGTAACCTTAAGTGATCTAGAGGAGTAGGTTGTGCCTTGAACCATGAACTATGGAGAGGTCGAGGCTCGAGAGGACGCACCATGGAGAAGAAGATTATTCCTTTCTTCTCTCCTCTCCTCTCTTTTGTTTCATAGCTCCCCTGCCTACTCTTAAGTTCCAGATTGCTCTGTTTAGTTCCTTGCATGAACTTCCAAATTCCTTAGTTAACTCCAGTGAACTTTTGGAACCTTTACATGTTGCATTGCTCTTCTGTGCGTGAACAGTCCAGTGGACAGAAAGTGGCGACTCAGTTCTAGTAGGAGTTTAGAACTTAGAAGCAGGAAAATTACAGTTACACTTACTTTTCCATTCTCGGAGCCTTTGCAGTTTTCCACAATAAGTGTACCGTCGGCCTCAACATCGTTGTGTACCATTCTTTTTGGTACCAGCCAGTAAGTCGGAATGTCGATGTGACTCCGCAGGTCTTAGATGTGATTAATTCAGTCAGGGATGGATATTGCACGTGACAACAAGCCAACGTTGAGCACGATCGAGATCCTAGCTCTTGCTCCATATTTTGCACATCTCTTGCTTCCCATGACCTACTACCAAGTTGTTACGTCCAGGTTATATCCTTGAGTGTACTAAGTAACCCTTGAGTGATGTGATCCGTGGTTTGGTGCAGGTGTATGATGGATCGTTGCAGACAAGACTGGGCATAACGGCAGGCTTGTGCACTCTAATTTACCACAACGACGAGAAGAAAGGTGATCGATACGAAGCATCCTACAGCTTCTACTTCGGTGACTACGGCCACATCTCTGTCCAGGTATTTACTTACTTCCAGGTAATCTCAAGATGATGAGATGATTAACTCAGCTATGGTGGCTATTGAGCTTAGAACAATTAACAACTTTTATTAGCATAGGTTCAAACACATGTCATTCTGGTGTCATCTGAAAAGCTCATACGAGATGATATTCATCTGAGCTAAGGTAGTAGGAGCACCTTAAACCAACACATCAATCAAAACCAACACCCTCGAAATCTTGCATAATAAGTACATGTTGATTTGAGAATGTTCACCATGTGAACATCAAGGCTCCTTAACAATTTTGGGTGCCAACCCGATTTTCACTTCAAAGTTTTGTAATTATTTCAATATTGAGGGGGGATAAAAAAAATTGCAATACACTTGGTCTCTTTTCTCTACCTGAGAATGTTTTTGTTTGGTTCATATGGTTGCCACATGTATGTCAAATATTTTAACTTCTCGGTTTAAAGTGCTCCTACCTTAATCATCTCATTTGAGATTATGAGATGATTTGATATGAGATGATTACCCATTTCCTCCTAATTATGGGAGATCATATGAATTTCTTCCTCATTTATCAAATGGAGATTTGCTTTCCCTAACTATGTTGACTATTGAGCACGGGATAATAAACTAATTTTAAGCATGCTAGCCAACCCCTTTTAAGCACCTGTCTTTTCAGTGTCCATTCTTAGAGCCACGCTTGCCCACATACCACTCAAATATAGGTGTTTGATTAAGATAAATGACTGAAGTAGTCTTGCCTATCTTAGTTCTTGAAAGAACAAACAAGTTTTCACATTCCAAAAAATCCTTCCTTTCGAAAAGTGTCCAAGTCTCGGGCTAAAAGCTTAACATATTGTGTGAACTTAAACAGATGACATTCATCTCAATTATGTATGTGCTGAAGAGGTTGAAATAGTCATTTGTCCATAACCAATTAACATTTGAAGTGACCTTTCACGATTGGGGAAGGATAAATCAAGACTTCAGTAAAGCATATAATCTTCGCCCTCACTTGTGAGTCAATCTAAGCCAACAATCTCCATGATCAGCTCATGATCCAGAGGGGAGGACACCAAAATGCTCATTATGTCCAATAACCCCACTCAAACTTGCTAGCGTTCGTCTGTGACCATTTGAATAACAATACTAGACTTGATGTTGCTCTTTGTACAGGGCCCATACATCACATACGAGGATTCATACTTGGCCATCACGGGAGGGTCTGGAATTTTCACTGGCGTTTATGGCCAAGTGAAGCTCCAACAAATCATCTTCCCCGTGAAGCTCTTCTATACGTTCTACTTGCAAGGCATTGCCAAGATCCCGGCCGCACTCACCGCCCCAGTCGTGCCCCCAACTCCACAGGTCCAACCGGCCAAGGAGGCCAAGGAATGCCAACCCACGCACACAATCCTCAACTACACCAACTAAGTTAGAATTTTGTTAGCGCCTCCAACTGAACTAGTGCTCCTACTTCCAATCCTTCTCTGCATGTGCATAGCTCATTAGTTCAAGTTTTTTCATAACTGTTCAATAAGTCAATAGTTCAATACTTCTGCTAGGTGAATCTGGACATTCACCAAGTTAGATTTTGGATAGTTTAAGTTATGTTGGTTCAATCAGGTGTGGCTCAAGTAGAAACACAATTTGGATGAGGATCCACAAAGCAAATGATTGGACCGATTTGGCAATCAACATAGGACATTTTTACTCGTTACAGGTGCTTCTGAATGTGCACCTGCTTCCTTGGTCAAGTGTAAGGTAGAAGCACTTATAACCGACATTTTGAACACTTGAGACCTTCTAACATGTTCAAAATATTTTACATGATTTTTTTAAATATAGCAAATTCATAACCATGAGGAGGCTAAGCGAGTGGACCTTAAATAGTCGCTTTTTTCAATTGGCCCATTTTTTCCTAGGACAATAGAGTTATCCGTAAAGTAAAGCAAATACAACCATGGGTTTAGTCCCAAATCTTGAGAATTAACACAAAGTCACCAAGTTTTCTTAATGCATAAATTACCATGTACACAGAGTGGTGTCAAGCTATTAAAATCTAGATTTTGGCTTGTCCTACTAGAATGGGTGGGCCAAGCTAGCCTTGTATGGGTCAATCCAGAAGTTAGGATAGCAAGTCCCATGCGCATACCCTATTTGAGATCCCAAAATTCTCTCAGTTTTGAGGTGGAAAGAGAAGGTTCCAGAAGTTTCACCCAAATTTCAAAATAAGCTCTAATAAACTACCAACTAATGAGCTCTTAATAGAAATTTTTCTCAAAGAAGGATCAAACTCATTGTTTCTTTGCTCTATGAGGTGCTTTACGGATAACTCTATTAAACATGTGATTAGTCCAAGATGATTAGAAAATTCAAATTGAGGCCAAAGCAATAATATTTGGAACTCATATAAAGCTTATCAATCATTATAAAAGAGAATCAATCTTTTGTCTCAAATGACCATGTTGGGTCTTATAGTTGACTATTGACCCTAGAATAGTTAACACATTTTGAGCACATGGCTTGGGATGTAGAATGTGCTCAAAAGATTTTAATTTAATTTTTTTTTAAAACATGTTAATTAAACACCGATGAAATCGACCACTCTAACCTTAATTTATGCAACTAGGGGTTGAGGCATCTATAACCAATAAAATAAGAGAGCTTACATTTGTTTAGGAGGAGTAATAGCAAAGAATTTTTTATCGTGTGAAGAAAAACAAATTTTGAGGAGAATGTGTAAAAATACAATTTTTTTTTCATGAATATGGAAATTCTTACAAATTTTGAAGTGGTGGAGTTAGGGTAACACATAATCAAACTATAGGTAAACCCATAACCGCTCATCTAAAGTGCTAATGCTTGGCTACGACAGTTGTCAAAACTCTTATGAGGGTAATCAATCACAAGCCACCGCCACATACAGTAGAGGCGGCCATAACCAATTACAAGCCGCCGCCACATAGAGTGGAGGTGACCATAACCAATCACAAGCCGCCGCCACATAGTTAGAGGCGACCATAAACAACCACTTAAGAGATTCTAGACCAAATTTGGAGAAGTTTAAGGTGGTGTAATTTTTTCCATGTAGGAAGATAGAAATCAAGAGGGTTGCAAATTTTTTGGTATTTTTATTCCTTGGATTTAAAGTTTGTGAATTTTTGAAGCTAAAAGTTGGCCCAAACATATTACTAATGTCTAGCATTTGCCATAACCACTCATTCCTCCTCACTTTAGCACTCAAAACCAAGACATGTGTCATGGCACTATTGGTTCTGACCTGAATGAAATTGAGTCCTAGCCTAATTGAAATTCAATCCCAACCTGATTGAAATTTCAGTACCCTATACATTGTCAATGGGGTCTTGATCAAGAATAGGTGCCTCTACTATAGACCTTAACTCCGTTCGCCTAAAGAATATAGATCTCATCCATGTCGGCATTACATGACCCTAGTGCGCACTTAAATGGACCTGGTCGACTATAAATGCCTCGACCTTAGATATCCAGCGCTCAATCACAAAGATCTGCTGTGGGTGCCATGCAAAACAAGAATCAGGCTTACCAGTTGAATAGCATAGATGTACCTCATTCCCTTGACTCCACTTTCACTTTGAGACTATAGCATCCAATGTCAAAGATGTGGGACCAATAGTTTTGCACTGAAGTCAAGGATACTGATGAAAACCCAATACCATGGACAGTACATCTTAACCCCCACAGTGTCCAATCGTTTTTCTGCAATTTCAAGATCAACTATAAAGAAAGGACTATTTGAGGTAAAGTTTCCTTTTGTCTTGTTTTGAAAGGGCAATGCTTGTGATATGGAGGACATCACCAATTCTGGAAGGGAATATGTAAGGATCTTCATTATTAGTCACTCATTTTGGACCAACGCATATCCTTGTAAGTGTAGACAACACTTACAGATTATGGGTAACCACTTTATGAAAGAAGCTAACCAAAACACATAAAAGATTAACTTGTTGCTAAAATGTAGCTTGAGTACTCAAATGGCTTATTGTGCAGTGTGATAAAACCAGACCTGTGCTCACTTTACAAGGAAAGAGTTACATGTACTGTTCCCACCTCAGAACTTGGTCTAACTCCTACATTGAGTTGCATGCGATTGTCGAGATCTTCTACAGAAAATTAATTCTAAAGTTTAGAGTAGTCTGCGCCTTGTACAGGTCTATCTGCAGGCATTGTCCTCAAGGTATGAAATATCAAACTGAAAGGTGCAGAAATTTGCTCTACCAACCCTTGGAAGGGAGGAGATACGACTTACTGACCTATTGATTACTGCTCTGAGCAGCACATTGAAATCCTGCAACTCAGGAAACCTTGAAGTTTGTGATCATAAGGTGGCGTGCAAGCTTCGCCGGGGTTGAGATTTGGAACTGGGGCAGAAATAATTTCTACCTCAAATTGCAGATATTCTTAGAACGCTTCTCGCCAAAACCTCACTGAGCGGTCAGATCCACAGCTTACAAAAGCTGCTTCACTTGGTGAGTGCTCCAACCACCGTGGTGCACCAACATGATTTGATGGAATTCGAGAAACTATGTCTCCTGTGAGTGAATCCCAAACTACAATCTGCATATATACAAACCCCCAAATTAGGAAACATTCAAACTTGAAGAGACTGCTGAGTTAGCTTAGAATTATGCACTGTATTGATCTTCCTCATTTCAATGAACATCAAATATCATCAGAACGAACTTTTCTTGAGCACTACTGCAAACAATCTTAAGCATGAACAGTATAGATAAAAAGTGCACCATGGTACATCTCAAAAATCCTATAACCTAAAACCCTAAACCCTAAACCCTAAATGCTTGAACATTATATGCTAGTCACAATATTAGTGCTTGCATTGAGAGAAGAGCATACCTCATTGTGTGCCTCATCAACACAAAGTATGAACTCCTCAGTATGATTGAAAATTGCCTGTAACCACGCGTGATCAGATACGAATGTTGTACTCTACTTCCACAGATACTAGAAAGAAACAGTTTTGTACTTCCCAAAGAGGGCTAGATTTACCAGAAAGCAGGTACTGACATCTAAATTTTTTTACTATAAACCAAAAAGACACGATTGATAGCATACCTGACAGCGCATTTGAGAGTGTTGAGCACCTTGGTACTGCTTTACTTGCCGACCACTGCCTACTTCCCACAACCTGACCTGAGAATCCTTCCCACAGGATAGAACATACCTGCCCAGAATTCCAAGCATCCATCTTTCTTTAGCACAAAGCAGTCCCAACCCTTGCATTTTGAAATTTATAACAAATGCACACCATGAAGGGTCACGTTTCAGTATGGCCAAGGGCTGTGACCATGAGTTTATGGGGGCCCTTATAACTCTTCCGAAGGCCATACCATGGACAATTGAGATTGAATTTTGTGTGGTCACAGGGCTTGAAGTGTAGTGTACATATAAGTCTTACACGACCGGGCTCTCAACCAAATGCTATTTCACAACCATCACTTTATGTCAGCCCTTCTACAAAATAAGTGATGATGGATCAATGGTTGTGAGATTTTGAAGTGTTATGGTCTCCTGGGTTTGTGTTAGACCCACCTCTTTGAGGTGGGCTTGACGCAAAATCTAATAGACCATGACACCATATCCATTGCATGCCATGTAAGACTCTATGTAGGTTTGTTCACCCATTGAAACTTCCTTGGTCCCTTAGGCCCTCAAGCTCTAGTGTAAAGTGGTGGGATGGTCTCAGCATTTTCCACCAATAAGAGAGTTTAGATCTGAATGGTCACAGACCCTCAAGCTCTAATGTAGAGTGACCCTCATATACATGATGTTATGGTTAAGGTGCTTGACAACAGTACTTGAAATTACCTCCCATCTTTCGTAAAAGAAGCACTTGTTGCTTCTGTAGATCCATGTGCAGCGGTAATAGGTCGAATACATCGCGCAGTCAAACCATCCCAAATTCTGACACCCCCATCTTTACTTGCTGTGACGTATAAACCTCCATTTGCAGAGTACCGGATCTACAAGACCCACAGTATGCATTAGGTTACAAACTTGATGACCACTTTCTTGCTATGTACATTAAACAAAAGGTATGATCAACACGACAATAAAAGGCATTGATAAGAAGATTAATAGAGGCAACTTCAATTTTTATTACCTGGTTGATTGCACCACCAAGATGGTTGTCCTGAAGGGAAGAAGACAAGTAGCATTGAAAAGTTGCGACGTCATAAAGATGAGCTATTGGATGGTCCGTTCCTGACAAAAAAGACCAGACAGACCATATAAGCTTTTTGCATGTGTAATATACCAGGTAACAATCTAAACCTACAGTAATAGAATATGTGTTATTATACACTGCTCCACCATATGAGTAGATAGTTTGGGAAATATGATTTTATAAATTATTGGCTTGTAGCAATGGTACCCTAATATTACAAGCTACTCCTGTAAAACTGTTGAGAAACCACACACCTGCAAGTAAATAGTCACCACAGGGATGGAAAGCAACTGAACGCACATTATGTGTATCCTGCAATCAATTACCATGACAAGCTCTAGATGGTCAAATAGGACTGTTATGACCATGGTATGATCTGAGAGCATGTAAAGTGTTAGACCAACCCAGAATAAAATAAATGAGACAAATACCATTTCTTCAAAGTTACAAAACTCCTTTGATTTACTTTCTCAAGGAGACTAAGAACAAACACATCGTTTGGTTTCCAAAATACAGCATCAAAACGTAAATAACTAGAGATTGCTAATGGCTGAACCTGAATGACTCGCACAGCTCGCCTTGCAGCTGATTTTGCAAAGTCAAAGAACCTACACACCATTTTGAGCAGCCCATTCACAAATGTCAGCTCTCAACCACCCTGTTGCTGCAAATTTGTTACTAATATATTCAGGGTCATGATGTGAATACAGGCCCTCTTTGATGTACGATGTCATACATTATTTTACTGAACTTAGAAAACTGGCAAAGAACCACAATTGCGAGACATACTTTATGGTGCGGTCCTTTGCGCCTGATATAAGTATTGACATTTGAGGATGAAAGTCCAAGTCACTGATTGGCTGCAGTACAAGTCACCATGTCAGCAACTGCATACAAGAATCAATTGAAATGATTAACCTCAGCCTCCACCTACCTGGGCTTGAGAAGCATAAGAGTAAAGATCTCATGATTGACAAGCTCTCACTAATAAAGTTGATGCACTGGCAGATTGTATTTCAGGATGTCGATTAAATATATGTGTTGAGACATTGAATAGGGATAGACACAAGATTCCACTTGCTGATAAACTTACGCTCTTACAGGAGAGTGATGTAAAATGACGACAAACCTACAAGACCTGTAGATTGAAGCTTGCCAAAATATGTTATAAAAGTGACGTGAAAAACATCATACCTGCATGTGGTCATAGAAAGTCCGGATGACTGGGCGTATGGGAGATTCTCGGGAGGATCCGTCTGATAACATCATTTGTCGCACTTTGTCCACCTGTAAAATTTATGAAAGGTTAAAAAAATGGCCTACAAAAGAAGTATGGAATTCATAGAAATTATCATTATATTACTTCAAAGATAACTGAAGTCAATAACTAACTGCCACTTGTGCACATGTTCTGAAGAAGCCAAGCAATGTAGGCTGAGTCTTCCTTTTCAAATGACATTAGTACTTACAATAGAGTAGAATATACTCTTAATTTTCTCAATGGAGGTGTTTGGAAGGTTTTTCAAAAATATCTATTTCCCTGCCAATTCTCTGCCTTCTTACCTCAAACAATTTGATAGAAGTGTCCGCACTACCAGTAGCCACAAGTCGCCCATCTGGACTAAAGCGGGCACACCGAGCCATGTTCTATTACACATCACAAACACCACAACCACCATAGTTACATCAGAATTGATAAACTCACATGGGGGTGTCCAGAACTTATTTGGACAATAGGGTTGATAGGTTTGAATACACACTAAACATAATGCAAAATTTGCATCCACTTGGAAGGACTTCACAAATTCCTTAACTCATGAATATGCTGCCAAGTCATGACAACTCCTGTTGTAACCTCCAGAAAAGACATTATAAAATCATTCCACAAATGGTAGACTACAAGAACAACTCAAAAATGCAGCTCACCTTATGTTCTGATACATGTCGTGAGTCGTGCTTTGCAAATGTCTTGGCAGTGCCTTTGGTTGCCTGCACTGAGCTGTAGAAGGTTTGTCAGACTTGGCTTCACTAAAAAAATTCTTTAACATAAAACTGATGAGCATAGCATGGTACACTGAACATCTGATTTAGTGTGGCCCATACTATTCATCATCAACCATTAATTCTTGCAATCACTGTGTGGCAACTAGAGGGGTATGACATGACAATTGGTGATACATGACAAGTCACAAACACCCCTCTAATCAACATGGCACACCAATTTGAATGCCACAGTAAACTATATATTTAGTGTAGTTGTGCACACAACAAAATAGCTTCATAAATATGTGCCTCTACCTGAAATCCAATGATGTCTTTGGTAATATAGGCAAAGGGCCATAGCCCGCTAGTGTAGCTCCACCAGCACTCTTGTCAACAGCAACAGGTACCGTATCTTCTCGGTCAACAGCCAAGCCCTACAACATACCAACAATTGCAACATCAAGATTCAATACACATCTGGACATTTCTTGATAAGATCTATTGTATGTGGCTCTATTGTGAACACTTCCAACTCTAGAGTCATTTATCGCTGTTGGATCGGCTCAGGAACTGTCTCATTTGATTAGCAATTGCGAATCATTTCAACCTTCACACTCAACGTTGAGATGCAAAAGTTATAGGTAGTCAATGCAAAGTTTCTCTTACTCATTGAATGATCACACAGGCCCTCCCAATAGTGTTCACTTTTGAACCTACAATGGTGTCTATATTTTGAGCACATAGTCCAATCTCATTGTAACACATGTCTTTTTGGTAACTGATGTTGACTACAAGCCTTGCCATATATCACTCAGATATATGTGTCTAATTAAGAAGATTGACCAGATAAGCCCAAATAACTTAAACATCAAACCAGCGTGTGTGATCACCAAAGTGGAACCACCAAAGTTAGAATCCAAACCAAATACAAGCACCAATCACTTCCGACCAGGATGTGCCAGTCCTGTTATTGAATGAAAGTGAGGAATTAAGGATACCTAGTAAGCTACTCATCTCTTTGATGTTGTTATCAAAAAATGACTTATTCCAATTGTCAGCTTCACAATCACAATGAGTAGCCAACCACCAAAGGCAAACAACTCACAAACCAAGAGTAAAGACCACAAGTAAGGAGGCTAAAAGAATGATTTATTCTCTGAATGATTAAAAGGTTGAGGCAGATTAGGGTGGCCTTACTAAAACTGGAATACCACACCTCCAATATTTTACATCTCAGACCGAAAGAGAGGAGATTTTACCTTGCGCACAAGGTCAAGGAGCTTGTTTGGCGGCACTTCTGTCTGCAATGGAGTCATTGTTGCATTGGAAACAGCTATGGCTGCCTGCATGATATCATTAAATGAAATTGAATTAGGCAGACCTTCCTACAGCTTGGCTCTTCCAGAACAGAAGATTACTTCAACAAGTACATGGTTGACAAATCATCAACCATGTAAGATTAGTCTGCAAGCAGTAAACCCTGAAAGAAAGTGCTCGATTCATGATCCCTCCAGTGCAAAGAACCTCATCAACAAAATGCACCACATAACTAATTTCTTAACAGTGTGGTTCATTATCCTTTCTTCAAAAGAAATTCCTGAAGAACGTCTCTGTGCTTCATTGTGCAAAGGCAACTTAGAATTCTTTCAAATGTAGCCTGAAGATTGCTGACAGACTTTTAAACACTACAGCTTTTGACACTAAAACCATCACAAACTGAAAGCATGTGGTAACCTATTATTGACATGAAACCCAATACTATAATTGAGTTTCTTCATACAGAAGAGCAGGCAAGACACGCAACACACATAATGCCATAATCCAAGCAGGTGATTGAGCAAGACAGCTGAGGAAACAAGCACATTGTCTTGAAATCATAGCCTTTGTTTCAGGATTACTCGAACAAGTACATGCTTGACAATCATCAAGATACAGATTAGTCTGCGAGCAGTAAACCCTAAAGTCACATGTTTGAGCAATCCTAGAATGCAAAAACCCCTATCAATAAACCCACTGAACAACAAATTCTTTACCAATGTAGTTCATTATTCTTTCTGCAAGAGCCAATTCCTGAAGAACTTCTCCATGCTTCGTTCTGCGAAGAGAAATTAATATTCTTTCGACTGCAGCCTGAAGATTGCTGACAGACTCTTAAAGACTACAGCCTTTGATACTGAAATCATCATATATTGATAGCAGGTGGGTGGTAACCCATTATTAACATCAACCCCAATATTGAAATTGTGTTTTCTCAAAGAGAAGAGCAGGCAAGACATGAGTAAGTTGGGAGAAGCACACGTGATGCCATAACCCAAGCAGGTGATTGAGCAAGACAGCTGAGGAAAATAAGCACATTGTCTTTGAATATCATAATTTCATTCATAGCCCTTTTGTTTCAATTCCTTTTTCTTGCATCTTTTGGCAAGGTGAAGAGGGCATTTCAATAACCTGGTTGAGATTGTGGTCACGAAGGTGGGCCACTATGAGTGCCATCACATGGCGCTGCAATGCGCCCTCATGTTGAAGTTCTGCGTCTGCACCCATCGCTGATGATGATGCAAAACTCCCACAAACTCAACAACACTCAGAATTGTTCGGAGCTATGATCAGCAGCAAAATCAAAGTGACCAGGTTTCTCTTGCAAAACAGAGATAATCCATACAATGACAGGAATCAGTGTTGTACGAAGAACTTGATTGACTGATGAGGCAGAGGGAGGGTTTTAGGGTTTGGGCTTTGGGTTGACCCAAATTTTGTGAAGGCTAAGCTATACACCTATTACGGTCCTTTAAGCATCTGAGCACATTTGTTTATGCTTGATTTTTGTTGGGTCTCTTTGGTAATTGAAAGAGGAAATCAACACATTCTAGAATGTATTTTTGGAACATTGTAGGAATAAACTTGGGATTTCTAAAATGTTATTTATACGCATGTCCAGAATTAACTCTAGACTCCCATATTCAATCCATGTCCATTTTAGGCATGAGTTTATAGGGGTTGGTTAAGGGCCAGTTTACACTATGGACCATGAAGTCAGACCATGGAAGATGGCGTTTGTCAATGGTCCGAGTTCGTGGTCCGACTTCCATGGTCCGAGTTCATAAAAATTTAGTTTTAAGAGCCATGGGCCCCCACTAGGTGTAAACCGAATGTGGACCAAGAAGAATGACCATGCACCAAAAAGTGAAGGTGCTGAATTTTTTAATACATGCCCAAAAAGGGCAATTTTGAAAAAAATTCAAGTTTGACTATTCTCTTGTCTTCTCTTGGGCTTCACTTGTCTTCACTTCTTGTTAAATGTGTCGAAGATGTGGCTTGCAAATCTTCTCACAACAATTTCTACAAAAAAATGAGCGATTTAATTTGTACATGTTCAATGTAATTTACATGTGACATGTACCTTGTGTTGTCACTACACTAAATAGGATATTTAGTGTTTGATTATATTTAATATTGTTACCACCCTACCTTGCTCAACACTAAAGTTCAATTCTTTGATAATTAGTGTTAGAAGATTTCCCATTGCGGTTCTTTTGACCCCCTTGATCTACAGTCACTAAACAACTACAGATTTTTCTTTTTCGTTTTGCAATTGTAATTTTAAACTTTTTGGGGCATGTAATATACCGTTGGAAAGGTATTTTCAAGACCTTTCCAACGGTATATTACAAGCCCCAAATTCCAAAAATTGCAGTTGGTAGAGCAAAAAAACAAATTTGCACTCAAATTCTTGAGTTCTAGATGTCCCACGTTGTTTGGTGAAACACATGGGAGCCGGTTTAAAGGGAAAAACGAGGTAGTTATGGTATGTCTCATGGGCTATGCTATGATTAAGGCACATAGAAGGTAGGTTCATTAAAGAATTATTAAAATGGCATTTCTCTGCCATGGGCCCTTGCCTTTTCCTACCAGACCACCTCTCTCACCGCAAAACCCATTGGACCATGTTAGTGCATTTATTAGGCCTTAAAATTTATATTTTGGGGACCTCGACCTCCATGGTCCCTCTGACATTTTTTTCCTTAGTGTAAACCGAAGTTGTCCCGGGACAACTTCAACAACCAATCAGTTGCCTTGCAGAGCCCTGGTCCAACTTCATGGTCCATAGTGTAAACCGGCCCTAAGGGCCACTTCACACATGAGCCAAGAGTTGTGACCTTGTAATGGTGAGGACCCTTGACTCTCATCCAAAGGCCGTACCATGGGTGTTGGGAAAGCTATTTTATGTAGTCACGGGCCCTCAAGCATAGTGTGAAGTGAGAATGACCATATTGCGGGACCATTGCATATTTTGTTGGCGGAAAAAGAGCGGAGGATTTGGTTTAATATAATATGTCTCAAACTTTATCAATTTAAGAGAATTACTTGGTGGTGTTCGTTTATCCTGGAATCTGTCTTGGAATCTATCCTAGAATTTGCCCTAAAATCTATCCTAAAATATGTTCTGTTGGAGAAAATATTAAAAAATTCATGGTCTCCCGAAATTTGCGTCAGGCCCACTTCCTAGTGTGAAGTGAACTTGGACGGTCTCCGCCTTTTCAACCAATGAGAGCTCTTACATGGCCATGGTCAGGGGCCTTCAGCCTTGTGTGTGAAGTGGCCCTAAAGGCCCTTCTCCACTTGAACTTAAAAGTTGCGTTTTTGGGTAGCAATTGACTTTTCTTTACCTGGCATTCACACATGTATCTATCTTAAAATCCGATCCTAGTTGGAATCCGAGGTGGCATGACCTAAAACATGATAAAAGTAGATTTTCTTAACCGAAACTACACTCCCTTGCAAAGGACTCGGCAACTTTCCATAAGAGCCAGTAAGCCAATTTCGGCCACCCTTATTGCCCAGTGTGGAGGTCTTTGCTAAGCCCACTCACAAAGGCCCCTTAACAAAAACATCGGTTAATAAAACAATGACCATGCATGAATTATATTTTCCAAAATTTTCAATGAGCAAGTTGATGCAAGTGCACCGTGTGAACAAGGGTACCTCCTCCATAGCCGCAGGTTTTTGGAAAGACTTGAGCTTTTTGATAGAGCCAGGTGGAGAAGGGCCTTAAGGGTCACAATGAGGTGTGCACTAAATATTGTATTTAGTGCCATATGGTATTTTATGTCATTGTGGTAACTTTTTGAATGACATTTCTTATGATTAAGTTTACAAGCAATGTCAACTTTTAGTTCATCCAAATGCCAATTTACTAAGACAAAATTTGGCATATTATGCATCCTAACATTTATGTAATGAAACATACCGTACCCGGCCGTCAGGGTCGGCAAAAATTAAATAAAAAAATAGAAGTTGAAAAAAATCGGAAATTATTGGAGAAGAGAGTTGAAAAGAAAAGTTATTCATTGAAGAGCATGCCGAATATTACAAAATTGAGCCAACTTCATGTAGTAAAATCCCAAAATATTGCATACCGTAGCATCATAACTAGTTCGTGCAATTTTAATTTTTTTTTAAACCGGACATTATGAGCCCGAATTTTCTGTTGTTTGCAGAGCAAATTGAATTAACCGCTGAAGAGCTTGTGGCCAAAATCATGGCAAACTCAGAGGTTGCAGTGGCGTTTTAGGATCCAAAGGTAACACATACAAAGGACCACTAATTGAGATTAGGGCATTCAATTAGGTTAAACACACCAAGGCCGCCACAAAAGGGTGCAAAGGATTAGAAATCTTTCATTGTTGTGGACTAGCCTTGTATTAAAGCGCCTAATCTTTTACAAATATTTTTTGAAATTGTTGAATTTTTATTAATTTATTTTTACCATGCCTAACCCACTTTCTCCACTTTAATTAATTATTGGGCATGAGATGTTGACCCTGACGGCCAAGTACGGTAGTCATGGTTGATTGAAAGTGGAATGAAAAATCTCTTAGTAAGTGACAACAAGTGCAACATTGTGAATCTATAATGCCCAAAAGTTTTTGCAAGGAATGACAAATGATGTTAGGTATACATTTAGTGTTGGTGACACTACATTGGCGGTTTGTAATTAGTATTGGGCAAGTCAAATAGAATTGGTGACACTAAGTACGATGTTTAGGGCCGCTTTACACTACGGTGGAGAAGTGCACCGGTCGGTCAAGAATTTTAGCCCAAGACATGGTTATTTGAGGCAAGGGATGGTACGCCAGAGAAGATGAAAAGACAATTAAAAAATGCCTTATGAAGTCTTGACCGGCCGTAGTGTAACCACCTAGAGGAGAAGTGTATTGGACAACTTCACCAAGAGAAGTCCACCGGACAACTTCACAGAATGGTCATAGCCAGCCATAGTAGAAACCTTACCCCCTAAATGACCATTGTATTGAAATTTTAAAAAAATTGTATTGATCAAAAAATAAAATGTATATGGCAATGTTTTAGAACTTCTTTCATGACAAGAATTTATTTGAAAATGTTCCACCTCTACAATACATCCAAATTAACGTAAATAAGTAGGTAGTGTTATTTTCTTATTGATTTTTAAAGAAATTACATGTTGGTACAACCTAACCTCGTTAATACGACACTCGTTTATATGACACCCTCAATATTACAACACATTTTTGTGAGACCAAACTTTTTAGTTCAAAACTCCCTCTTTTATACGACTACAACACTTGATAATGTGACATTTAGAATCTCCGTTTTGTCATATTAAAGAGGTAGTTAATGCTATAATTCCTTTCATCCATATTATGTACATCTAAAATACATCCATTTTCACTTGGGAACTACTTGGGAACTTCACTTATTGTTGGGAACTTAATGATAATTAGGGTTACTAATGTAGAATGGACATGGTTAGAGTTAGAGTGGCCTTTGGCCTAGTATGTTGCCTTGTACACGGGTGACATAGTATCACTAGTATCTTGATGCTAAACGTCATGCATCATTGTTGTCTAGTTTCTTATTAGAGAACTCTTTATATTTTGGTGTTAATGAAATTAATAGTTTCCAAAAGTTAGTTGGGAATTTAGATAAGATGACAATTGCTAACTTGGGTAGGCAACACCAAAGATCTTTGGACTCCTATTTCAAGAGTTCTTGAGAATATTTGTATTTGTTTGGAGTTATAAGTTATTATTTCATACCATCTATATTGCTTAAACTCGTTGTATATATTTTTAATGTCATATTACTTATGTTTTCGTATTCCCTCAATAATACGACAACTTTACGCCATTTGTCATATTAATGAGAAGACGACACCTCGATAATACTTTTTTTGTGTTTCCCAAAAGTGTCATACTAAAGAGGGAGAACAATAGTGCAAAGATTTCTCCAAGGAAAAAATCTTGGGGGGGGTGACTGGCTGAAAAGTAGAAACCATGTGAGAACAACTATAGGGTGCTTTTTTTTCATTGGCAAGAAAAATTATAGAAACTTTGGATCTACCATAGCCTGCTTAAATTGCGAAACATGTGATTATATATAATTTAGCATAAGGGAAAACCCCCACTTTAGGTTTAAGGTAGAAAGAAATTAGTATGACAAAAATAATAGAGGGATTCAAAAAAATAGAATGAGTATATTCACATATAATACATGCAAAATGGATGAAAATTAAACGATTGGGTTATGATGTGTACACTCTTCTTTCACCAATATATAATAACGTGGATATATCCCATGCCATATTGGAGTCTTAAGTTTTCCTTCGTACGGAACGAGTAAATCAAAATTTTATAAGTAATTTAGCATCATTTGAAATAGTCTAGGTTTTCTTTTATAATTACCTATAGGGTGTTGAATATTTGGTGAAGTTATTTTTTTTCCACTTAAAGGGTTCCCTAAAATCCAAATGAGGAGGTAAATAGCCCCCATAAAAATACCCTTTGTACGCACGTGGTTACATAACACAAGCGGGAGTGACCCCCCCGAGGAAAAAATAGTTTATTCAAGTTGGAGTTCTCCAGAGGCCAAGTTTCTTGTCCGAGGCTTTGAGGTTGCCCAAGAAACTTGACCTCCAGAGAACTCCCCTTCCAAAAAGTGTCGCCACATTGGCAACCATGTCATTTTTTCATCCATGTACAAAGTTCTCCACCAAAGGACTCTTGGGCGTAGTGTAAACCACCACCAGACAAGAGTGTCACTCTCGGCCAATCAAATTTTAGAATTCCCCTAGAATTCATGACCGGTGGACTTCTCCACCGTAGTGTAAAGCGGCCCTTAGTATAGTTATAATAATAATAGAGTTGCTTGTATTGTGCCAGTGGAAGGGAGGTTTGAAAGTATGAGTTTTAGGGGAATGTTCTTCCAAGTCTATTTTAAGCATCATGTATTAGGACCCTAAAGAAAACTTAAGGGTGAATTATTCTCTGGCGGAGATTAAACACCCCCCCCCCACGAACTTTTTGGGGGAGGTAGATTCGGGCAGGGGCAGCCCCCCAAAAAGAAATCTAGATTTTTTGGACCCGACCGAAAACTTTTGTCCGCCCTCCCGACTTCGAAAAAACCATTGCCCTTGCATTCTTGAAGGCCACTTATCCACAATTCCCATATATTGAGTGCACTTCCCCTTCAAGGTCCAAAATCCAGTATACACTCTAAACTCCGTAGTATCACACCTGTGGCAACCAAAGTGCACGTGGTATTACGGAGTTTTGTAGTGTTAACATGGATGCGTGATACTAGTGAATTAGTGTAGCATGTGACACTATGGAATAACACAAAGTGCAACATATTAAATGGTGTGGTGTGGTCCACTCCACTTGGCCTTTCGGGGCAATGTGGCAGATGCATGCACCAACATTCACACAAGTGGCATAAGAAGGAGAATAAGAATAAGAAGGTGACACTCCACATATTGACACATGGCGCAATGCAAGGGTGTGGGTTGACTTCTTTGGTGGTTTGCATTAATGACAAATTCGTGATATAAGGGAGAGAAAGGTGACAATAAGGAGTGAGATTTGAACTACGCACATCCGTTCCCTAGGGTTTTGGGATATTAGAGAGTGAGTGACATTATGGAGGTTGATATTACGGAGTTTAGGGTGTATACATGTTCACTTTCATTGAGTAAATAAGCAATTGATTGGGATTTCCTTTTCGAAGTGAGACCGTCAATAAAGCATGTAATTAACTTGGAAGTCAAGAATATTACAAAATCCTCATTAGCATTGAGGTTATGATTTTTGTGACTTACCATTGAAAGGTCTTTGTCATTCTAAAATGGAACTAAAATTGTTGTTTTATTTTTAGTATGTTAAATATTATAGTCTAGTTAATACCTTCTACTTTCACAAAGTATTCATACGCATTTAAACTATTTAAGTGTGATAGAATGTAATTAGGTCTAATTAATCTTGATTAATCCCAATTAAGACCAATTAAATTAGAAAGTATGCTTACCAAATTAATTGAGCCTAATTAATTATAAAATGTGCTTCCTGGAATTAATCATGATTTTACTGGAATTAATTATAGTAAGTATATTTTATAATTAATTAGGCTCAATTAATTTGGTAAGCATGCTTTCTTATTTAATTGGGCTTAGTTGAAATTAAGCATGATTAATTACACTTGATTACACTCTATCACACTTAATTAGTTTAACTGCGTATGAATACTTTATGAAAGTAGAAGGCATTAACTAGACTATAATATTTAACATACTCAAAATAACAACAAATTTAGTTCTATTTTAGAATGACAAAGACCCTTTCAATGGTAAGTCACAAAAATTATAACCTCAGTGCTAATGAGGGTTTTGTAATTTTTTTGACTTCCAAGTTAATTACATGCTTTATTGACAATTTCACTTCGGAAAGGAAATCCCAATCAATTTACTCAATGGAAGTGGACATATATATTGGATTTTGGACCTAGAAGGTGAAGTGCACTCAAAATGGGAATTGTGGATAAGTGGCCTTCAAGAATGCAAGGGCAATGGTTTCTTTGAAGTTGGGCGGGCGGGCAAAGTTTTCGGTCGGGTCCAGAAAATCTAGATTCTTTATTGGGAGGTTGCCCCTGCCCGAATCTACCTCCCCCGAAAAGTTCGTGGGGGGGGGGGTGTTTAACATCCACCTTATTCTCTTGGGTCAAGATGAGAGGATTTATGAGTTTGGGCATATTCACGAGTTTGAGTCAATGAATGACATGGGGCTAGGCGTTAAAGCACCCCTATCGAGCTCTAGTCGCCTAAGAATTCGACACCCCTGGTCCACCCTTCAGTGTCCAAACCATACTTTACTGAACTTGCTCGCAACTTGCTTGATCAGACGAAACCATGGATGGAGTCAACTCCAATGACTTTAGTCATCCTTCAAGTCATATACCTCCTTGGACATTGGGAATGTAACTTGCTCCCATCTACTAATGTATTATGTACCGAGATTTGTGGAATGTGTTATACATTAAATATGGTAATGTTTTATGCACCACATCTACAAATGTATCATGCGCCAAATTTGGTAATGTGTTATGCACTAGATCTACAAAAGTGTTATGCACTAGATTTGGTAATGTGTTCTGCAACGAAATTAACGGATTCGAACTTGTTAGTGCTCACAACTATTTCATACAAATTAATCATGTAATTAAGTGTTTGTCCTTTTGAAACTTGTGATGCCAAGATTTTGTAGTTTAGTGTAAACACCCTCTTGTTCTATGCCTAAACTCACATGATCTATAAGTTGTGTATGGGTATTTATGATCACACTTGATTCGATTATGTATTGGTAGTCGATGTGGTGTTATGAGATATTGCTACATTTGATGATTATGTGTGATTCTCAGTGCCAATCTACAGTTGTTCACTACAATCTACCATGATTCACATCAATAAAGACTCGTTTGACCGGATCATCATTTCCAAGTCTTATGAGTCTCTAATCGGTTAGTTAATCCAACTGGTATAATGAAGCAAACTTGTTGATCTAATAATATATCCCCACTTGCACATAACAAATGGACTTGCTAAGTTTTGCGATTGCTACACAATTGACCAAGACATGGTTGGAAACATGTTGTAGTTTGCGAAAACACTTACAATTCTCATCGCAAGAGAGTCAACTTCGTGAACCTCAAAACTAACTATGAGATAGACAACAAAGATGCCAAAGCTAATATTTTGAGTTGTACATGCAAATTTGATAATGAGATTACAAGAAGAATTGACTCAATAGCCACCGACCGACCCATTTGCGTTTGAGGACCTCTAGTCAATTCAAGACGTTTCCTCTACAAATGGTCATTACAATACTTCCAACTATACACTCATACCTTGGGAGAGGTTTGACGACTTTGTAGTTGGTGAACAAAATAACAAACTCTTTGGCGTTGGCCTGTCGGCCTTCTGTCTCAAAAAAAAACAAACTCTTCCCCTGCAAATTTACTAAGGAAATCATCTAGACAAACCTTCCAAATTCCCTAAGCAATTTGAGAGCCAACAATCATGGCATTGTCATCAAATAATGTCATCCATTACAATCCTCTTTTCACTAGCTATTTCTAGAATTAATGCATGATCACCTACTCATTTTAATGCATGCATTTTGATAAGGGAACCATCAAGGTTGCAAATCACAACAATTGCCTTCATCCATACATTGAGCCTCTAATATGAGAGATTCGCGCTTGACAATCATAGACATCAATGATTGGGATGTTATTGTTTATGGGTTTTCGCACTCTTTCCTTGCTCCATTAACTAGTTCACCGCTAGTCATGTCCAAACCAGTGTTGGACCGGTATTGTGGTCAAACATGGGTATGTGCCCGGGGAAGGGTATGGGTTTAACCAACCATACCCGCGGGCAGGTCGTTGAACGATACCATAGTCAAACCCTAATGGGCGGGTAGGTCGGAGGTAGGGACCTCCCCGAAACCCTACCAGGCTGGTTTTGAAAATGAGGAACCATTCCAGGACCAGTATTGCGGTGAGAGATCAAGATTTTGGTGGGTTTTTTGTGAAGGGTATGTAGAGGATGTTTTGAAGAGGATGTAGAGTGATTTAGTATAAGATAAGGCTGCGGCCTTCCCATTTTGTACATGTTTTTGATGCTTGAATGAAAAGGCTCGAGTTTCCCGGAATATATTCAATAATATGCATGTTTGTTTCAAGTCATTTTCCAAATCACTTATAAATTTTTCCCATTTAATACAAGTATTGTGGACCGTACTGAATACCAGACCATTATTGCTATTGGCACAATATGTACACCTTGAATATTGTGCTATACATACCCTTGCAATAACACAAACGTCCAATTATTGTTGCACATACCATTCTCCAAATTTAAAAAAATAAAAATTACCATACCATTGCTTATGGTTTGCATTTTCATATATGCCATACCATGACCCTACTGGTATCACTTAAAGGTGATACCAGTCCAACACTGGTCCAAACCTTGCAAAAACACCTCCCAAGCTAGTCCATCCCTAGAAAGCTTTTTGACATATAATCCCCTAAAACTTCCGTTTAAGGCTTGAAATATGCCTTGGACACTACCTACCAGCTCACGTTTTTGGCCCGATTGGCCAACTTCCGGATGTCGTTTCCACAATATACTGTAAGCTTGGATTTGGCATCTCTACCCTTTTACCAACAACCTATGGTAGAGTTTTCGGGTCATTCTGACCACTTACATATTTCCGACCAGCTAACGTTTTTGGTCAAATTGGCCAACTTCCGGAGGTGGTTTTTACAAACCGAGTCCGGATTTGGCCTCTCTAACCTTCTACCAACCTATGGTACATTTTTCAAGTCATTCTAACTACTTGCTTTGGACGTCCTCCTATGAGCGTCACGTCCGCGCATACCTACCCTTTCTACTTTCTAATGCATTCCTTGGTACTACATCACAAGTTGTCCGATGCACATTTTCAGTAACACATTCAACACCTTTGTCTCCTCAACACTAAGGACTATGTTAGCTTACAAGAAGAGCAGTAATAGGAGAATGCCAACAATGAATCTACGATTTAAATCCCTCTTTCAACACTTTATTGATTGTTTTCTAGGACTGTTGTCCTTCCGGACTGCCACACATTTCCAGGACACTACACGTCCATATCTAAAACTTACAAGCATACACACCTTCTCTAAGAGTCTAAGCTATCTTCACATATGTGTACTAAGAGAGCCAAAAGGCTCTAGGACAATCTTTATATACCTCGAACACAACTACCTACTAGGTGGGTCAACTTAGTAGGTTGCCACCCTGTCAAAACATTGCAACTAGTTGTCTTGACGCGTTTTTGCCCTCTGTCCAGTTCATGACCAACTGACACAATGAGGTCATAAAAAACGGTCAACTAGTAAAAGACTTGCAATGCCATTTTAATAACTTTGGACCTACAAGTCATTTTTTGACCAACTAAGTTACTAACACCAAATAATTTCTACTATTGAATAGACTGTTTAGTAATAAAATAGTAAAAAACCAACTAGTGAACGTTCTAACAACTAATTGTATTAAGGATAGATTTGACTTCAACTAGTAAACTAGCATTTTCTTGCCCTTTCAACAATTTGTGACCAACTAGTCAGTTTTTGACAGGTTGGTTTACTATGGACATTTTATGTTCTTAAAACACAGTGCTAACTTCTACATTAACATTATCCCCCTTTTCAATTATTGTTACGTCCTCATGACAAACATTATGTGCTCTATCAGCTAGTTTACTAACTGCTTGCCGTAGGGGGTCTGAGAGGAAGATGGACGCGATTGCCGTCATCAACTCCTGTGACGTTCGTTGGGGTTGGCCATCGTGTGGGGTTAAGTCATAAACTGGTAGTTGTTGTGACGTTGGGCTACCAGTTGGTCGCCGTCGTAAGGACATGCTACTAGGAAGTTGAAAACGAGTCGATGGATTGCTTGCTGATGGCAAATGGGAGTTCGGAGTACATGGTAGGTGGGGAGAAGAGGACGGACTACCAACTGGTTGGACGTCCTATTACCTCGTCCAGAGGGAGGGGTGTATTGTTCTTCACTATCCTCCAAATCGCTCCAATAAATAAAATGAGGGTATGCCTTGTCCACTCGTTGCAATTGTTCGCGGTAAGTTGCTTCATCACGTTGGTAAGCCTTAAATGTCTCCTGAATGTGTACCTCCAGTTTTGATTGGCATGATTGGAAGTTGGAGGAGTCCAATGAGAGGTTTTTTTTAATTTTTTAATTTTTTAAATACATCCAAGAGGGCCTTAGCGGCAATTACTTCACATTGCATTGCCTCATAGTCATCAAATCGTACTTTGTTCCGAACTTGAATCGCAACTACAGTCATAGCTTCTTTCCGTTTTCTGATGATTTTTTTCAATTATGCCTTGAGATTAACAACTTCGTTGTGGACGTTGGATTGACTTGGAAGATGCGCCTTGTTGGTTGTTGTTGTGAGTTGTTGACGGACGTTTAATAACTCTTCCTAGTGTTCAAATTTCTCCACTGTCCATTCACTTTCTTTAGCCCGTGCTGTCGCGGACCTCTCCATAAGGATTGCCCGAAACACCATGGGCACAAGGGGGACCCCGGAGTGACACCCGGGACTTGTGGCGTCGTTGGTGAGAGGGCCCAAGTGATCCTAGTGTGGGTGAGGGCCCCGGGCGTTGGGAACGCCTCCCACCCACGGAGACTAGGAGGCATGAGGGTGAGCCCATAAGCTATCGTAGCTTATGGCGTGCCAATTCTAGAATGGTTTAGAACACCTCATTTGGAGGTGTTAGCTAGAAGATATGGCAAGTTGAGTGCGGTGCTGTCCCGGGACAGCGCCCTGGAACAGCAGTGGCCTGGGAGTGGCTCCCGGGACTGCGAACCTTTAAACGGGCATAACTTCCTCTGTACTTGCCCGAATGGGGCAAGTGAGTAGTCCATCGTCATCTACGTTTCACGTAGATGACGATGAAGTGGTCGATTGTTAGAATCAAAGACTGTATGAGGAAGTTATGGGGTTATGAAGCTGCTAGGCAGCTAGCGGCTAAGGGAAAGTGTCTACTTGGCCCCAAGTGTTGGGGGAGAGACAAAAGATTACTTGACGATGGGGTAGGGGTCCTGCCTAGAGTCCTAGAGGCTTATATGGGTGAGGTGGTGTGGCCTCACCCACCCGGGGCCAAATGGCGAGGCCTCCATGGGCATTGGTCCAAGGTGAAGGCATAGTTGCCTAGTTGGTCCAATCGGGTTGTTGTAGTGTTGCTCCGTCAACACGATGTGCAACATAAGATTGGACTTCCATGGATGGAAGTCCACATCTAAGAATTGGTTACCGATTAAGCGGTGAGTCCCGAAAACCAAGTAGGAGGTTTGGTCCCCCTCCTATTAGGTGTTGGGTCCGCGGTATTGGGAGCTAACCTTTCGCATGGCGGTATGCGAAGGGTTAGCGCTCGTAACTCTTGCTAGAATCGAAAAATGGATCGAGTTAGCAATGGGGAGCTAGCAAGGGTTGCGACACGTGCAGTATAATCCACCACTTGAAGTTAGTTACGGAGTGCATCCCCTTCATTAAGAGCAGCTTGGATGTCTATTTTTCTGACATTCAACTTTAAGATTAAAGATGCAATATGCTCTGTTAAAGCTAAATTATTTTAAACATGTTGAGTTGGAACAGTCTATGTTTGGCTCAAAACCAGTTCTGCTCATAACCGCTCGAGGTCAGATATTAATTTGGCGAATGCTTCCCGTAACACCTCAATCTCGTGCTCAGCTTTGAACTTCTCCTCTCTGGCCTTGTTGGCGGATTTTGCTAAGGCCGTATGTAAGGTCTAGATTTTTTTTCGCATCGCGTCTCTTTCTCACTACATGCATCCCACTGTAAACTGCGACCGAGTGAGTTTTTTTTAGTAAGGTCAAGATGTCACTTCCATTACTTGACCATCCTAAGATTATGGTATGTGTTACCTACAGTTTGTGATACTACAGCAACTAGGGCTTGCAAATTGTACGTCGGATGTGACTAGGGGTTGAATATGTTTGGTGGACAACTTCGTAACATCGACTCATCTATTGGGTTGCTACTAGACCGTGATCTTTGTTCAATCATTGGGTCGTCCGGTGCAATTGGTTGGAGACTGCTTGACCCTAGACATGTAATTTTGGGTCCCGCCTCTACATCGTAAGACAACGATATAGCCCGATCTATATCATGGTCTGGGGCTATTCATGTCTTATCTTGACTGGGTTGTACTATAAATCCGTCGTCATCATATTGCGCGTTAGGTTGGCCAAGGGGAGATGGGGCCATTTCGCCCTCTAGTGGGCTGGTTGGACGGACCGTACCTGAGGTGGTACATGCCAAACTTGTCGACATCGCTATAGATTGTTCATCGGAGTGCTCCAACGACGGTGAGGACATAAAATAGTATATCAGTGGCCTCTGTGGGATCTCTACACGAGCTGTTTGACGTGTGAACATCCGGTGTGGTGTCTAGACGTGGACGGACAGTTGGTTAAGTTGCATCAATATGCGCTGCTTGGATAATTGCGATTGCACCTTTCTATCTTCTTGTGTTTTTTTTGGATTTTTAGGTTGCCGAGCCCTCTGTATTGTTGGCACTTGCTACGTATCGGTGTTGGATTAAGCTTGCTCGTTTAGAAGTGGCGGCACTAGATGGACGCCCTTGGTCAAAGACGTCCGTCAGTTCATCATCATCGTTCTCTTCAGTTGGTAGGAAAATATTGCGGAGCAAAAGTTCAATCTATTGTTTTAGAAAGAAAAAATTTATGCGCCCTTTCTATTTATTATTTAACTATATATCAATATATGCTAACAATATTGCTACCAAATTGAAGGACGGTTTGTAATGCGATATTAAAGTTTTAACAAGAAGTTGACGACTAATATATTAATATATGAATATTTATTATACATATGTATTGCCTCATTTATCATTCTGAACTTGGATGACCAACATCCAGGGACATTTTTAACTGGATACCCGAACTGATCTTCAATTTATTCGTCCAATGAGAATATTCAAAAATATATTTATTCCATTTTTATTGTGAAAAGTTTATCATAGGTGTATGAGTAGTATGAGAGCAGATGTGAGGAAACCTAAGAATCTATGCAATATTCTCGGCGATGTAGATAAGCTCTCGTCCGTGAATGAACACTACAATCCGCTCTGGATCCAACACTCGGTCACCAAACAACAAACTCTTCCAACAATTTTTTCCGCGGCACCACACGAGTCCAATTTTTTTAAAATATTGGTTGAAGTCCGACTTTCTTAGCCTACTCCAAATCGTTAAGATCCTGCTACTTGGACACATACGTAAAACACTTCCAGGTGGAAATAACCA
Organism: Polytrichum formosum; assembly: GCA_964035585.1. NCBI lineage: Eukaryota > Viridiplantae > Streptophyta > Polytrichopsida > Polytrichales > Polytrichaceae > Polytrichum > Polytrichum formosum. The sequence goes on from OZ037936.1 coordinate 62,805,310, forward strand.
TCTATGTGTTTCCTCATAGAGGGGCTCGAGGTGGATTGTTACGTCCAACCTGTTGCCGTATCTTGTTACCATCCGTGTGTTTGTGTCTCACCATTCTTTAACATGAAGGCTTAGAAATGACTATTGCACCTCCTTGTGGTTCATGCAATCCGTCCATACTATTTTTAGGATGAACTAGACGAGATATGATATGCATAAAACTACAAAGAGCATTTGGTATACCCAAGGTTATTTACGCCTGAAACTGGAAGATCATTTGTGCAACTCCTTAGTTAGATATGGGGCCCTGTTAAATTTTACATGTTCTACTAGTTCTACATGTTTTACATGTTCTATATGTTCTACTTGTGGACAGAAGAAGATATAATTATTTTATCTTTTAAAATAAACCAAAGTTAGAACTAGTCGGAGACATTTGAATCATTTCATGGCCCCATATTTGTAGAGAACAATATCTGAGTGACTAGTTCTAGTGAGGACATAAATTTTGGCAATAAAATTTGGTACATATGTTTTTACCCAGACAAAGTGATGTTCTTGAGTTGGAAAAACTAGGGTGGTTAGTACAATGCACGTGGTCCAATTTACATCATTTGTAGTTACATGTCCATGTGAGTTTGAGTGTTATTGTGTAGTGGCTAAAACATAGTTATGAGTACTAGTATAGTGAACTGGTACAAATTGGGTAAACAATCTTGTTGGCATAGAAGATTACACACTACTATTAATGATTGAGGTGAAATATATATGAAAAGGGTTGAGAGAAAAACCAGGGGACTAGTTCGTCTTAAGTTGTAGTGAACAACCTATCTAAACTTCGCCCAAGCTACTGCCATACCTTTCCACACCTAAAATTCTCCCCGTCCTCACAGTATCCTTCACATCTACATCGTTTGCCCACTCTCAGCCGTCACCCCCGTTTCGCACTCTTCCTCTCTTAACCAACAATGTCTCCCACCGTGGGTTTGGTATCTCCAAAGAAAGCTGGTACATGCAAAAAAGAATCCTCCCAGCTCTCTAGTCGGGGAGATCATCAAAAGTTGAGTGGAGTTGGGAACGTCCAAATCCATGAGACGAGGTCCGAATTGGGCCGATTGGTTCCAATACCAAGTTGGCCGAGGGCGGCAACCGGCCGATCAACCCCTATCCTATGTATAAAGCAAAACCCTGGTGAATTTTATCAATAAAGTTGTTGAAGACTTTTTCATCCCCCATATATAACTTATAAGCATCGAAGTTGCAATGTTGTATGCCATAAAGACTATCAAATTTGCAATTATCTTTGTAAGTCTAACCATCAAATGATCAATGAGATTATATCCCCACTTGTTGTTGGGTTGTTTTTGATGCCATCATAAGCCAAATTTATAAAAACTTATGCTATAAAGTCAAGTGACACTACCACACATGATTTCCCAAATGTTACATATTTAATAGAGGTTCTTAGGCATACATCTACATACTACAACCCACAAAACGTTGTGATGCATATGTATACATAGAAGGAAAAACTTCAAATTAATACCCTTGTTGTGCACTCACGTTTACTCATATGTGTTTAGTACAATGCATCCCCTAGATCCACGTGTAAACATTTTGTGCAATAAGTGATCCATATTGGACCTCACAAAACCACACACCAATAAATTCCTTGAGTATGATTAAGAAACGTAGCCAAATATTTTCAGCAATATATCCTTAAGATGGGTCTTAATTGGTTGCATATTTTGACTACATAATTTAGGGTATTTCATGATGAACGCCTTCACCATTAGTGTCACCACCTGGCGTTTGATGTTCAAGTGCGCTCATGAATAGCTTTTAGGCATCAGTAAGCTCATCATTGTTATTTAAAGGTGTATGCCTAGGTTACATAATGCTAGTCTACAAATTGACAATAGTGTACCCAAATGACACATGTCCAATTGGATTGAAACTTTGGGGTTATGTCAAGACGTGTGTCACGCATTCTCATGCCAATTTTGGCATCTTTATTATATTAATAGGTATCCTCACTTCCAATTAGGGTGCCATATTAGTAGGTTATGGGCTCATGTTTGCATCCCAACTCCTTTTTAGTGTTACCAACCCACCCAAAAAAATTCGTCCCATTCCCACTCAATCGAGTCCTTAAACCTCGCCTCCCAACTTCAATTACAAAATCAAACCAATCCTACATTATGATCTACCATTATTTGCCAATGGGTGCAAATGAATATATGTTATAATAGTGAAACGGGAATATTGCAAAAGATCTTTGAAATAATCTTGCATGTTGGGGCTATTGGCTTTGTCCCAAATGTCCATAACGTTGTTGATGTATTTCCAATTGTTCAACCTAACATGAATATCTTTGTCATTGAACGACAACTCTTGGGCAACGGCCTCCCACCATTCTTGATCGACCTCAAAACTTTGAACATCCAACATGTGTTCCATATCCCAAGTGGTCATCTCGCTTGGAATGGGTTTGCATGGCAATACCCCCACAATCATGTTATCATTTGAGTCATGAATATAACCTTGGGGTGTGGACCCTCAATGATTTCCTTTGTATCGCCAACATGACCTCCCACAATTCGGTACAAAAATGCTCTTGCACCACTTGCTTTTGGTGTAGAACCAAGGCAAAACTCATGCGCCACCCTTGTAATGTGCTTGGAAGTGAGATTCATTGGATAACCTTAGAGATCTTTGACGTACTATTGTGCTTGCCAATTATAAGCAGGAGGATTGCCATATTATGTGGGTAGTACATCATGGGTGATATTGTACTCATAATTTGGAGGCATTCCGAATTGCTTGTATAATCTACAATGTGGAGGGGCTTTGCATGAAAGACAACAACATGTTTGCATCATGTGAGCCAACAAGCAATTCGGATGGACCATATGACCGCAAGAGCCAATGATTCATGCGGGGACGCATGGCCACAACAAGTCCGGTGTGGTTGGAGGTTTCACGATGCGAGATGATATTGCAGTTGCCAATTGGAATTCATCTTCAAGTCTCACATTCCAATCAATGATAGGGTCATATTGCTCATCAACCAAAAGCCCATAGGGGTACATGAAATCCACGGGCGGCCATGAGGTGAATAGAAGTTGATGATCGGACCATTGTTTGCAAGGACTCTAAGTTTCTTGAGCTCGTCCATCAACTCCCTCTTGTGCATTGCATACATGAGGGTGCTTGTAACCATGCCAATGTAGTCATCCTCCAACAACCAGTTCAACCTAATTACTCTAGCGCAATCAACCCTAATTGGCTCCAAATTTGTGGCCGGCGCCTGTTCCTAGGCCTCCAAGTTTCCACCCACGCCCTCAATTACGTCCCCTGTTGAAACGCCTTTTTGTTCATTGTTGACCCTCGCAAGATTGGTCAACTCCTCAATCCAGGCCTTCAACCCCAAGTCCTCATTCTTTTGTTCCAAGAAGACCAATTCGAATTCCCATTTGTGGACCAACGTGCACTTTGCCTACTCACTACTCAATACCTCCACCACATCATTGTCATGAACTACTAAGTGGCGGTGTTGGAACCTCCAATGTCATCTCCACATCAACTAGCAAAAACAATGTATAAATTAGGCGGGGTCCATGTGGTGGTGTCATGTGGATTCTTTGTCACATGGCAAGTGGTTCAACGGGAACCCCTAGCTAACACCATGTTTGCATTGTCGAGGTCTATGCACTTGGAGGGTGGAGTTCCTAGAGGTTGATGACCTAGGATTGAAAGGAAATTGAAATAAACTTGGACCTTTGCCACACCAATGAAATCAATCAACCAATATTTTGGCCTAGCAAGGAACTAGGTATGACCCTACTCCGACGTGTTGCCCTTAAATTTGTGTTGGTACATGGGATGGCTGACCAATCAATTTGTACGTCCAAAATGACCTCAGCATACACCTTTTGGCACAACCACATGAGCATATGCCCATGATCGAACTCCCTTGGTCCCCCCATATAAATTCCAAGACCTCCTTGCACTGATCTCCAAAAGTCTTATGGCTCATTTCCTTCCATCACCCATATTTCTATTCGGACATTCAATAGATGCTCGCGCTCAGAATGAACATTCTCATTAGATGTGTCCACTCCACATACCTTCAAACAATGCCTTTTCAAGTTTTTGGGCATTTTTTAGAAACCAAGAGAAGGCCCTTCGTAGCGCATGGGCGTCATTTTTAGAGAAATTTAGAAACAATAGTATTATTTGGAAATACCAATAATGTATCCAAAATGTTGGCACCAAGAGGGTGTTTCTCAAGTTTGTGGGCATTTTTTAGAAGCCCTGAGAAAGCCCAAGGAAATGGTGGAGGGTCATTTTTAAGGAATTCTTAAGACATTGATAAAATTTGGAACTACTAATAATGTCCCCAAAATGAGGGAAAACACCCTCTTGGCACCAAGAGGGTGTTTCTCAAGTTTTTGGGCATTTTTGAGAAGCCTTGAGAAGGCCCTACGAACTGTTGGGATGTCAATTGTAAGGAGATTTTAGAAATTAATAAAATTTGGAGCCAATAATAATGTCTCCAAAATATTGGCAAACACTCTGGATAGCAAGTTGAGGCTTTGAGACTCTTAATGGTCTTTTAAGGCCATGTACGGTTGAAATTTCCTCTGGAGCAAGACTAAAGGATGTTCTTTACACATTTAATGTCTCTTTGCAAATTTTGCACAAGTCTACAACTTGTAACTAGTATAGCCTCCCTTTAATTGCAATGAGACCATAATTATAATTTTTGCTAGGGGCCCCAATAAACCCAAATATTAGAGAATTAGAACATAATAGGCCCAAGGGGTGGACTCTTCATTGGGAACATAAATGACGTGCATGGGTCATTACAAAATTAAATCCCCTATGTACGAAAAGTTTATAGAGGAAAAAAACATATGTATATGTATTAACGGCATGCTAAAAATTGGACTCATGTATTTATACTAAGCTTTTCAATTTAATCTAATAAATGCCTCCACTACATATACAAACTATACATCACCATTTAAACAATCCTTTATTACATATAAATTCTACTTTCACATTCCAAAGAGAAAGTCATTGAACGTTTTTTCATCCATAGCATGTAACCCAACGATTGCATCAAACAAACAAAGATAAGAGCACAATAACTTAGCCACAATCTAGAGAGAAAACCTAAAAGAAGCCCATGAGAACTCCATGAACCTCGAGTTTGTAAAAATCTATAACCCAAATGCAAATTCTAACAAGAAGACACATGGTAGTTATTGAGGACTATGACCATATGAAAACAACAGATGAAAATATGAAGTGGATGAAACTAGCACATCTATTGGCAATTTTTTTTCTCTAAACCTTAGGGTCCCCCTTTTGTACATCTACCTTAACTTCATAAAATGCAATAGCCTTTTTAGATGTACACACTAAAGAAAAACAATACCTCTCCCTTGTGTATACTATGCTTGCTAATGCCTCAAATAATACCCCTTCTTACACTCATGTTAGTTCGTATGTGTTATGAAGAGTCCACCCCTGGGGTACATGTCAACGTGGTATTCCCCCAACCCCAAATAATACCCCATGGGTAAAGACCCTTTAGTTGTAGGTATAATGGAAAACTGCCAGAGGGTATACCCCCCATGCATCACCTCCAAAGAGGACATCTCCTACCCCCATCAAAATTGACGACATTCCACATTGCACATGCCCGAAGTTCAAGAAAATGTCCTCTCATGCTTTGGAAAGAAGAGAGGAAATGGGTAAACTGCAAACATCTTTATTATTATGTGATTAGATTTTTTTGCAATGTGGACTACGATAGTCACAAGTTCATTCACACTGCAAAGTACACCTACAACAAGGTCATATGACTACTCGAACTTGCCAGTGTTGTAGAGTGTGAGTAATGTTCCAAGTGTTGTGTTCAGCCGCATGCTTGAGAATGTCAGTAAGTGACATACATATTGGTCTGGATTGTTATAGTAAAAATCAACAATGCATTGATAGTTTTTTTAAAGTATCCATGGTAACAAGCCCACTTCACTCTTGTTCATTCAAAATGTTAGTACTTTACGACTGAAAATTTGCAATTGCAAGAGCGCTAAATTTAGAGCATGGAACCTAAAACCATGCACATGTACTAAATTTGGCTTCATTGCTCACATGTTGCCACTCACTGCTCAATGCTCACATCTTAGCTTCCCTTAGGCAGATGTTGATCTCATCAAGGTGAAATTGATTTGGAATAGAGCAGGCTGAGAGTAGGTCCGACTTCAAGGATGATGGTCCAGTGCTACAACTTGAGGTTTGGTGTCAAAAGGTACGGGGCTTCAAACCTACATGTCAAGGAAAGTCAAGTGTGTCTTCTTCCTTAGCACCCTATGTAAAGATCATCTTGTCAAAACTAGAGTCTTGACACTTGTCAAGTAACCCCTCCAAAAAGATCAAAATACAATTATAAATAAATAAATCGATAAAATACATGAAGGTTGAACGAATTAGTCAATATCTTCACTAATCACTACCAAATATTGAGTATGATATTCTTGTCTATGATGCTCCTCAATTGCTTAGGGTTTGAACCATGAACCTACAATACTTAACAACAACAACAACAACCTTTGATGGACAATTGTCATACCGTATTACCATGGAAATTTCAACACATTGCATGTCAGATTGTCATTGATTTTTTTGCCATATCACATCTCTCATAGATTTGCAACACATGGCATTTCACTCTGAAAACAAATTACTTGTGTCATGAGTGCCATGTGATATTACACTCGTACTCAATTCATCTCAAAGCTTTTGGGATGGAGATTGGTACTTGTTATTGGTTGTTTCGTGTCTGAGTCACGCTTGAAACAACATCATGGTCAAAGGCGGTGAGCCAAATAATTAGCTTCGTGCACTCATGAGTCGGCCCCCGCCGGGCAGGGAGGCACTTGAGTGAGTGCACTTAGTATGAGGCTTGAGCAGGGCTGGCGATGTTAAATATGGGAAAGAAAAGAACAGAACAGAAAAAAGAAAAAAGCTAACACGAGTATTAATACCGATGCGAATTTGAGCTGTATCATGTCTAAGAAGGATAACGGGAAATAAGACGCTCAAATAGGAATGAAGGGAATGCAAGGAACAACAGGCTTTGGGCTGCCGTCCCATTCACATGCTGCCAGATCCCCTGTCTGTGGCACCCACATTCAAAACAAAAAAATGCAACAGACGTCCCAGACGCGTGTTTGGACAAAAGCTTACGATACACTAAATTCAAACCAAGGAATGGGAGAACCGACCGCTAGTTACGGGTGAACCGGTTGAGTGCCAGAAATAACTGGTTGAAGTTCAAGATTTCAGAATAGTTACTGATAATTTTAGAGGAATCTGTAGAATATACGTCAAATTGATAAAGGACAATCAAAAGATCGCAACATGTAACCAGTTGGACTTAGAAACACTAGGAATTCGACTGATTATGCCCAAAAATCTCCCCGCACACTGATTTGAACTTAGTGGATTTTATTTTGTTTTGTTTTTGAAAAGTTTTTCCTTCACAAATTGAAACAGATTCGAGTGAAAGGGAAAAGTTATTGGGGAGTTTGAGTAGTAGAGTCTAGTACAGACGTGGCATTTGCCAACACTATTAATTCACACATTGTACGAGGCTGATTTCTTTCAGATGATGATGGCCTGCTGTGCGCAGGCCTGATGATATGAAGTGCAACTTACAAAAATGTGGGCCAATTTCGCACTTTCGGATTGCAGTCAGGCTGCTGATTAATAAGGTTGCCCAGACTTTGATCCAGGCTTTTTGGTGGCAAAGGCTGTCCTCCATTTTGAAGAGTTCTGGACATGTTAGTCAAAGGGTAGATACTTAGAGTTTGTCAAGACAGCAGATAACTAAGAACGAAGGTATTATAACGTTGCCCTACATGCAACTTGGATATTGATGCAGGTTTTACGTACCAATAGATGTAATGCAGCTATAGATGTAAACTTAGGTTTTCTTTTTCTTTCTTTCTTGTAAGGTAAGCACCGTGTGGGTCTTAAACGGACATTTTTAGTTCAGCACCCACTTCTTGTAGGATGTGACCACATAATTAGAGCATGATGATTAGCAATTTTCCAAACTGTGCTTGTAGCCATTTTCCTCATATTATTTGAAGTTCATATGGTTCAGTATTTTAAGGTCCATCACCACCAGGCTTTACTAAATAACTAAAGTTTTTTTCTTCTAAAAACCGGGTAAAGCTCTCTAGGTTATGGCGGAGGCATCCCAACTATCCCTTTACACCTACAAGAACTTGCTCCGAAGATTTTCAAGTAGGTTCTAGTTAAGTAGCTTTTACACATGTTCATTGTTTTATTTACCAAGCGATGACATGTTGGATGCTTTTTGAAGCAATGCCAAATGCCTTACCACTCATCTACCTTACCATTGGTTTTTGTTAATGGAGCTCCTTGCGTCCTCATAGCTAAAACTTAAAGCAACCAACCACAAAGTGCTGGAGGTGACGCTTTTGATGGTCCTACATTCTTGCCACATCTCTAGGTATTGATGGGAGTGTCGGTGCTTGAGGATTAAAACCTTCGTTTTTAAACCATGCCACGTCCTTTGCCAACTAGGCTTGGGACTAGATACTAGCAATGATGGTGTGGAAAGCCATGTTTTAAAAAATGAACTTTTAGGATACGTGAGATTCTGCTAAAAGTCAGGTGGGAAGGGGGATTACCTATTATCAAAAGTGAAGGCTCTCTCTTTCATTGTATGATCATATTAATCCCCCCCCACCCGACCCCCAATTATGTTAATTATTGAGTGTAGAATAGTTAAGACATTTTGAGCATGTAATTAATTCTCTTTGAAACACAATGTGACCACGTTCATTGATGTCGATTCTTAGATCCACACCTAGCCGCACACTGCTCAACTATAGGTGTCTATTTAAGTTGACTAATTGAATTAGGTCCGCTTACCTTCCTTGGAAATTCCATTTCAAAACCATGAAAATGAGAGTTTCTTATCAAGGTGGAATTTGGAGTTTGAGTAACGTATATGCAGTCACTCTTCTTAATTTAGCAATGTTATATAACAAGGCTTGAAGTTAAAAATGAACACACAAAAGAGCCATGTTATAATGAGATTGAACTATGTGCTCATGAATGATGCACATAGACATCATTCTTTACTCAATAGTTGACACAATTGGGGGAACCTCTTTGATGAGTTAAAGAGAATAAAAATTCTTTACTTTGACATCCTATAACTTCCACATCTCAACTCTGATTCTCACACTTAGATTAACACTTTGTGTGATCTGACATTCCTCACCAGATGAGACAATTCCGGATCCGATCCAACGCCATAACTGTCTGTGGAGCTGGAAGTGCTGACAAACAGGCAACAATATACCTTAAGTGAGACTAGAAGTTAAGAACACCATATGAGTCTATTACGCTATGAAACTGAGTCAAGGAGGCTATTAAATTCTTGCAGAGTGCACAGGACAGCGGTTGTCGAGTGGCTCCCAGGCAATTGAAGTGGGCCCGAACAAGAGCAATAACTTACATGCCATCACAGCCGAATGCGTAAAATGAATGCCAAAGGCTTGATTGGTTTGAGAGGTGGCAGACTTTCCACATAAAGGTTTACACATTACACCTAACAGGTTTAAACCGGCTGCGACTTTTACAGAATGGGCCAATGTTTTTAGCAATCCTAAAATCCCTTTCCACCTGAAGGAATTTATGATCGTTGTTCTCTCCTGTGGACATGTGAGGGTTGCATAAGCTATCAATAAATTGACAAGTCGAGTTCAAAAAAATCCCAATAAATGCTACAAGTCCAGAATGAACACCACCGTTCTCCATAATTTTTATTTTTGTTTTTTTCGTGAAGGTGTGTGCCACAATTATGATCGTTGGATAAAACTGAGAATTGTCTCATCATGTTAGCCAATGCGAATCACACATGTCGTCAATTCAAGTTTCCCAATCGAAGTAGAGATGCAAAATTACGAAGTGGTCAAAGTGAAGATTTTTGTTCTCTCCAAGTGACCACACAGTTGTGTTAATAGTGTCTATAGTTTGAGGACACAGTGGAATCTCAGTGTAATACATGTCTTTTGGTGTCCATTCTGTAATACAAACCTTGCCATATAATATACCACTCGGGTGTAGGTGTCCAATTAAGAAGAGTGACTCAAATTCCTTCATGCAAGCTTGGTGTAGGACGTCAAAGTGAAGATTCTCTTCTTCTTTAAACACTCACATACACCTACCCAGTAGTGTTAATCGCTGAACCTACAACTAATGGTGTCTCAATATATGTATAGTTCGAGGACATAACTAGACCAATCTCATACCGTAACACACGTCTTTGTTAGTGTTCATTTGGCACTGCAAACCTTGTTGTGCGCAAAAATAGAGGTGTTTAATTAAGAAGTGTAAGCCACATTATAAGTTGCCTTCGTGCAAGCCTGCATTGAAGTGGCAGCTCCTTTGAAATAATTGCAGTCTTTTTGTAATTTATGACGAGCGGAGGCGTGAGAAATCTTGCATGAAGGAATTAGATCGACGTGGTTATCACTTGGCTTCATCCACGATAGCAAAGAGTCAAAAGAAAATAAGACACTGCCCCCTCCACTTCTTGGCACTCATGCCACAAAGTTCATTCTGGCAGTCCGGCCTTCAATCTTCTTAGTACTTGCAACCCTTTCACATTTATGCATGCCTGACAAACATACATGGTTGCATAAGATCGACACACCAACTCTCGGGCCTGAGCTAGCTATCAAGACATTTGCATCCGTTACATTATGACCATCTCAAGGCTGCCGTTAAGCCCAGGGTTCTATATAGCCATGTCCTATGAAATATATTTGTTGGTTTTTTCAAAATATTAATATGGATAAATCTATTGAAATATTATATTGTATCATAACCTATCATAACCTATCATAATTATGAAATAAGTATCTATATTTTTTGGCTTGTCTCTCTCCTACCTGTGTAATAAGTTCTCATATTTTATTTGTATTAAGATGTATATAGAAGTCTATAAGATCTTAATATGGAATATTTCTTATGTTTTTGGATTTTTTAACAAATATCACTATATTCGTTAATTTGGGACTTTTTTGGCATTTTGAGACAGTTATGAATATAAGAACATGGATAAAATCACACAGATATTGGAGAATGTTGTAAGATGCAAATATTTGAAGTGGGCGTTCATATCAAGAACCCAATTAAGAACTCATATCAAGATGGTTTGGGTAGGACGACCCAAACATTAGACCATGTTGTTGTGGTCCATATATTAATTTGAGACAAGAGAAAGTCTCAAATTAACGAATATAGTGATAAATCCTATTTTGAATTCTTAAGAAATTAGAGATGTACATAAGCTCTTGCTCAATAAATGTTGTATAAGTTTTCATAAGCTTGGCCATATAATATGGGAGTTGCCACCCCGGGCTATGAAGTTAGTAGATTTGTGCAGCTCCATAAACTGACTTACTAAGGGTTTCAAATTGACCATTATGGAATGGTGGCCTTAACTTACTTGAACCTACAATCCTTGATTCCTTCAGGATGTAAGGTAGAGGGTGCTTGAACCAACAATTTAAGCGATTTAGAACATTTTTGAAGTCCGTTTGGATTAGTGGTATGCATGATTGGTGTAGTTAGTTTTTTGTTGTCCCTTAAAAAACAACAACCCAGGGAACTAGGTCACAGGGAAGACTGAGCTAGTGTCTATAAGGACTAATGTCACATTGGATTAAGGTTTTAATAACAATCTACTAGGTCTTTTACTCTTTAGTTTCCTCTTCCTCAGGTTTAATCCCCACTCTTATGGTTCATTGGTGCTTTGAGTCGTGTGTGGGTCTGTCCTATCTGACGACTCCTATCACTCTAATTTCACACTTTCTAATTCCGTCGTGAAGCTCAAAAGCTTTGGCAATAGTCTTTTCGGATCTTGGCAATAGTCTTCCAATGGATTTTCATCCTCTTGGGGTTAGTATCTTCTTCCTTAATTAAATAATCGCTTAATGCCATCAATCATAATTCAAATTGCATTGCTCAAAGAATTTGTTGCTTCACTTTATCTCATTTACCATTTATTGATTATAATTATAATTTACTTATCTCGTAATCTTCATTGTCACATAACACACACCGGCTTGCTTCGATTCCTGCAACATTCTTACATAATCACATAACTTATAGGCTATAGCCATTAGATTCCAACGTAATCTACTTCAATGGCTAGCCTAATTCCTCTCACATCAAACCATATCCTTCTCATTCCTAATCATGTCAAAGCACGCGCTTTGTTGAAGAGACTAATTGCCAACTCATCATCATCATGGCAATGGCCGTCCTCTTGGTCTCATCTCTCTCTAAAATGTCCCCTACATCAGATCCTCATCATGTTTAACCACTTTTTGGTATGATTTGTACTACACTCCTCATCTTCTTATGGCCTCTAATTCTCTCTATACTTCCTCTCTCTCTCGGCCTCTCTCAGTGTCAGTCTCTCGCCGGCTATAGTCAGTTAGGGTGCCCTCGGCACTCGACTCTCCCTCTCTGACTACCCTCGACATACTCTTTATTCTATGTGCACTAAGGTAACTTAACCGCTTCTGCAGCTCCCTCTTCTCTGCACTGACTCTTTTGTCCTTGCAATCTTGGCCATATTCTGATTTCCTTGGCTATGGCCTGCTATTCCTGCGAACTTGTCTTCAATTTCTCATATCAATGCTCACGGCCTCGCATCCGTGCTACAGGCTATGGCCTTTTCTTATTTTGGTCTTAGGCAATTGTCAATCTTTTCTCTCTCTAAAAGCTCCTCTTTTTATTCATATTCATGCTGGAATTATCTCTCTCTTATTTTGGCCACTGGCTCTTAGGTTTCTACTCACCCTGCCTATAGCATGCGCCTTCTTTGCGACAACTTGATCTCTTTTAATCGACCTGGGATGGCATTTCGACTTCAACTCACCCTATTTCTCTCACAATACAGACTATAGCCTCTCTTTTTATTTTCAGTTATCTCAATCTTTGAGCACGTCTGCACTGGTTCTTCAAACAGATTCTTCCATCTTCTCTTTACTTCACTCAGCAGTTTCTCACATTTTACTTACTTGCTTTACTCACATTGGTTTCTCCTCACTCCATTTCTCTAATACAACCCTATCATGCATTGATTCAACTTACAAATGCCATACACAGAATATTGCCATACTTATATCAATCAGGTAATCCTCTTTACTTCATCGACTCAAACTCAGTTTATATAGGCCGCATCCCCCTATCACGGGTGGTGATGCTACAATCCTAACTCTGAAAATCTAATGCCTTCAGCTTCTAACTCTAATGCCTATAGCCTGTCTCTCCGCGGCTATGGCCTCAGTAGATATATCGAGAAGTGTCTTCTCCTTGCCGATAGCCCACTTATCAAGCTCGGAGCTCTCAGCAGTTGCAACTCCTAAAACACTAATTTCCTCGGGCTATAGCCTTCTGATTTCATCCTAAACTAACTTTCATCTATCATTTTAGTTACTTTATCATAAAAAAAGTTTTTTCTTTCTTACTACCAGGCTATGGCCAGAAAAATGGTATTACAATTGGCTTATCAAATTGGCTTAGACATAGTAGACACAAGAATAAAGTAAATTTCACATCATATGAATATACTACAAATTTTTGGAGTCCCTTACCCATAACTTCCTAAATCCACCCTTGGGGGGGGGGACACTGGTGCAAAACATAGAAACTATGTGCAATAAAATACATGGTCTCATATATTGATTATGTGTAAAATTTGTAGAATAATTACATATAATATAGGGCTCTCTAGGCGTGCGGAACATGATTATATGTAACATAGCATTTGATGAAATATCATAAAATTATCTAAGTGGTACATATAAAATACCATGGACATAAAGTGCTAGATATGAAAATCATATACCTTGCACTTCATTTATGGAGAATGGATGAATAATTGTTGATTTTTTGTGAAGAATCAAGGCTAGATGAAATCACTTGTGAGATGTCTCCTAGGGTTTCAAGAGGGTTGAGACCTAAGAAAGTAAGGAGCTCTACAAGGAGTGGAGTTCACCAAGATCTTGGATTCATATGCATAGGATTGCCTTTTGTGGGTTTTGCACTGGTGTGGCAAGTTTTATCATTTGGTGTTGGAGTATTGAGGTTTTTGTGAGTACCATCATCACAAAACCTTATGAACAACTGTGATCATCTTGCCACAAGTGAAAGATAAATTGTTTTTTCAGTGAAAGCAAAAGCTTTGATTTGCCGAGTTAAGACTCACTTGAAATGCTCTCTCACTTGAACTCTTACCACTGTTGGAATCCATTACTTTTGGATGGAGATATCATGGACAGTTTTGTTCCCTTGCATATCGACCATCTGCTGTATTCCGTGATTTCATGTTTAATGACTTGACCTTCAAATCACCATGTCCGTGTAATATACACAAGAGATTCTCAAAATATATGGATCCACAAACTGCTGGAAGTACACCAGACAGTATGATCCCGTCACTAATGGATACTCATGTCCGAACTATGAATATTGAGATCATTAGAAATACGGTCCTGAAGAATAATTTCAGGAGTGGACTTAACCACATTCCGTTACGAAGATCCTTATTAAATGAAATTGTCGATACGGTTCTTGATGCTTGGCATCAAGTATGTCAAATCTTACAAATTGATCCATGTGACCAAGTCAAATGGATCAGAGAAGAGGTATGGAATATCCTCAAAGAGAAAGCGTCTAAGAATGCTGGTGGATTCAAATATTCACAACCGTCTTTTACCAAAAACCATTCTGCTATTGATGAACTCACATGGGTCCAGCAATACCTATTCATTGCAGGTATAGATAAAGCTTCGGCTAATGCGAGCTTTATCTGTATTAGTCACATTCGTGCCCAAGCTTTGCTCAGACTGCAAGGTAAGGATTTTTCTCCATGCCTACAAAATGGAGGCTGGCAGACACCTGAGAGTAAAGCAGAGGAAATTTTCGAGGATATATGTGATTTATTGCCCGAATTACCGCTCAAAACTGGGCGATTACCATATTTAATGGGTACATTCAAGCAGCATAAAAATACATACCGATGGCTGACAAACGCACATGATTCTGTGTATTCCATTATAGCTCAGTTTATCACTGTGGCTATACTTGGAACTGTACCTCTATTAAAGCAATGGTTCGCTAAACGGATGCAAACGTACACATCACTAATGGGTGTGGACACTTCTAATTTTTGGATCATTGACTCAATCATTGATATGGCCTTGAACTTGCCAGAAAAAATCCATGATATCTTCGTGGCAGATATTACCCATTGTTATGAGAGGATCCCACTAGAAGGGAGTGACAACTTAATGAATGCTCTCTCAACACTCATTTCTAAAGCATTTCGACAAAATCATATTGACCATCCACGGTCAGTACATAAACTATGGGTCAAGTTTAATGAAAGCAAAATAATAGCTTCTACTTCGAGATGGTCCTCTAATCCACCAGGCAATGGTTTATGGGTAGAAATGTCGGAAGAACGCTTAATTGGTATTATTCATTGGCTCGTGAATAACTGTTATGTGACATTGGGAGATCGTGTTTGGAAGCAAATTGCTGGAATCCCAATGGGTTTCTCATGCAGCCCTTTATGGTGCAACCTATATTTTGTACACTACGAAGCTAGTTTCATAACTCGGCTTGCGAAATTAGGAAGAGTTGACCTTATGAGAAGGTTCAAATACTCTTTCAGATACATTGATGATTTATGTATCCTAAATGGAGGAGATGTTTCACAATTCTTAGATCCTAACTCTAAGAGAACCCCTTCCAATCCATTTTGGATCTATCCTCTAGACATAGTCGAAATCAAGACGGAGGTTGATAGATTTTCAACCCAATTTCTACAAAGAGGGACGAGTGCCCACTTTATGAATATGCAAATAACCATTCTTAATGAAAAAGATGGATTATTTAGAACGCATAAGTTTGATAAACGTAGAAATCTACCTTTCCAATATGCCCAATTCATTCAATTTTGGTCAAACCGGAGTGTTTCCCAATCATACAATATTATACAATCTCAGGCCTTCCCGATTTTGTATCTATCAAATAATATACATGATGTGGTCAACGAATTAGAACTATTACTACAAGTTCTAACGGCAAACGGATTCCGAAGACATAGACTGGAACATCTACTTAAATTTTTTTTACGACATGGTTCTTTTCCGGCCCTCAAGTTTGAGATTCAGGAAGTACTTAATATATTAGAAAGGTGAGTCCTTTCTTATTTTTCTGTTTATAAATGAGGAAACTGAGATATCTTGGTACCAGAACGTTACCAGGATAATATGAGAGTATTACTATAACCTTTTTAACTTGGCTATAACAACGACACTAACCAAGTTTCAAGACTGGTTTCATGAAACTGGCTGTCTACAGACACATTAGCCCCTGGGCTTATACTATATATTATAAGGTTTACAAGAAAGAAAGAGAATTACAGTCATAAAACATTGTTATGACATTAGGAGTTTGGTGGTGCACTCCCTATATGGTGAGTGCACCCCACTCAGATATAGGGAGAAAAACCACCAAGGGTCGGTTGGCGGGTCTCTCTCTCTCTCTCTCTCTCTCTCTATAATATCTGTCTTCTTGATTTTCTTGAATTCTTCTATTGCCCGTCACAGGCTGCCCAGAAAATTATTAATGGCAAGAGATATATATATAAGACCTGAGTGCACTACAGCTACCATGCCTACAGTTGTTCTCTGCATATCTAGTGTTTCCTGCTACCGAGTGCTCTCTGCGAGCTAGCTTCTCTACTAGCCATCTCTGCCGGCTTACAGGCTTAGTTCTGCTGTCCAGAAGTTAGTAACCTGAGACTCCGCAGTGAGATCTGTAGCTGGGTGTGAACTGTGTATTGGTATTGCTGAGGAACTGCGATACTCCTGTGACAGTACTAACAGCATAATGAACAAGACAGGCTCTGCTCCTGCATCTGATGAGTCTAAGGTGTCAAGAGAATCTTGAAATGTTTATGATCTTACAAGCACAGACAGACTTGGGAGTTATATAAATTGTACATATGTCAATTTATTATTATCTAAGCTATATGAGAATTGTAAGAATGGTGCTTATATATTTATGGATATTTATCTTATCTAAGGAAGTGTCTAAAGCCTTGTTGACATCGATAACAAGTAAGAGGTCTGAATACACCTGTTGTACGCTCCACTAACATGCTTTGTGGTATTCTTGGGGAGCATGGGCACAGGTGAGGACCTCTTCTACAAGTGCAATACGCCTTCCGAAGATCCGTCCACTCTTGTCAATTCTTAAAGGATTTCATAATCTTGGAATTGATTTTGAGTACTTCCTATTTTTACACCATATGTTCTTTACATACTACATTCTCTATTCATACTTCAGCATATGACTCTATTCGAAACTACTGAATAGATAATAAAGAAATCAAGAATACAATTATATAATCTGTCATACCACTATATATGGTACACAGAATAAAGACAGTTATTCTTGATTTACTCTACAATAAAGAAATAGAGTATTAGAACTCTATGTTCATATCAGCATACGTGCTTTGAAATTCTCTCAAAATATTATGGTTATGTCTGGCTTGAATTGTAGAATTTATGGAAACCCAATATTCAGATATATATACATTTATATATCTTGATCAGTGGCATGGGTTTAATAAGAGAAATGTTGAAAAAGGAGATTAACAGAAATGCTTGACAGTCTGTGTTTGGTTATATCCATGCTATCAGTACCTGATATAAACAGGATATACTGTCATTCTTTACAGAGCAAATGATCTGGAATCCGACTTACAGCTTGTTGATTCAAGAATATTATCAAGGGCTTATTTAAGCTATTTAAGTTATTTACCTGTTCATTAAAATTGTTTACCACCATGTAAGAGGATTAGTAGTATTGACTACTAAATAAATATATACTGATGCCTAGATCAAAGTGGTACGAAAATAAGTACCGAACTCGTTGATCTTCGATTCATATATACTCCTTGAAAATTACTGCATGCCATGATATATATATAATGTGATATATACAGTTATATCCTGGAGAGAGATGAGATATTATAAACTTGAGAAGATAGTCTGCTTCATAGTTAATTTACTGACCAGACCAACAGTGGGAGTTGACAAATGTGTAAAACAGCAAACGGAAAAAAACTACTATTACTGATTCTAAACGAACAGTATATGTTAACACGATATCAAGTCCTATTTTTCTGAAAATATTATGTATACTTATTTATAGTAGTACATAATACTCATATAAGGTGATATTCTCCTTCTATTACAAGAATATTCTTAAAGAAGGATGTGTTTGGGATAATAAATAAAATGCTTGGTTATCGGGACCCTTACAAGGGATGTATGTTGTCATAACATAACATTACTTGACCTGTATAGTGATGACTTATCCTAACAGGACAAGACAATAATCAAGACAAGATTAGTCAGCTCTCTCTTCTCTTGTTATTGCCTTTAAACTATATAAATAATAAAATGTGATACTCTTGACAATTTGATTAAAACCTCCTACAAAGCTTGGAATACTTAGTAGGCTCTACACCAAAGTAAGAACATTACACTATACTTAACCATGAGTTAACTAACCATGGTCAAGGAAGTTACCATGCTCCGCGATTTAGGGTTTCAATGACCTAAAGCGGCCACTATACCTTACTAAACCAATACTTAAACCCTAGACTCTTCCATGTGAAGACTCTTTGACATGCTTGGAGGAGGAAACACTTGGCTTAGATTGTTCAATAAGTAGATACGTGATAAGTGTGGAAGCGCATGGTGTTTGGTGTAAGAAAGGTTGTTACTGTTCAAGAAAGTTACACAATATGGCAAAAGAGCAGGTTTGTATACTCATTGTTTTGTATTGAGTATACGTGTTTGCAAACATTCAATGGACTTGATAGGTGAGGTAAATGTGTGACATCGATTGCAACTAAGCTTAGTTGAAGACACCTGACACACGCCTTTCTAACACACAAATGTATGTTTGGGTTGGCACAAGTGCAGGTGAGTCTAGCTCTTCACATTTTCAACACCAACAATAGTGCATTACTCATGTTTGGATGCTCTTTCACTCGTGAAATATTACACTTGTGAAAGCTATTATGTTACTTTGAATTAGTATTTTGATGTATACACAAATTCCAAAAAGTAATTGAGACATTGAGAATACTTACAAATGAGGTATGTAAGTCTACATATCACATCTTTGCTTTATTACTTGGTTGTAACAATAATCATTGAGCACAATGCAGTCATATATTAGACTACATTTTGAACTCAGTTGCCATATGTGATGGATATTCCTTACCATGACATATATCATGACATTTTGGTACTTTATGCCTTTATGACAACCCTTGCTATTAAACTTTGATTTGAAAGCAAAGAAACATAGCAAAGTATCTAACTGCTTTGATAAGCATACATATTCCTAGTCGAAAGTTCAATCAACTAGTTCAATCTATGATGTAAAACATAGCACTAAATTCATAGTTACAATATTGGATGCTATGTTTAGGGAGGCAATAGACTTGTGATGAACGAAAATCCCACCCACCCACCCTTGCTTCATTTTGATGAAGAATAAAAAGGAAAAGGTCTTTGAAAAGAGGAAGATCAAGCTTTGAGTTTGAAAAGCTTTCAAAACTCTCTCTCTCTCTCTCTATACTTAGTTCTTGACATGCCATTTAAAGACTATAACGCTTTGAATAAAGACCCTATACAAGGTTCCACCTTAGGGGTCCAACAAAGGGAGGATAAAATAAAGGCTCAGCCGTGGATCCAGAACTTGCATCTACGGTCATAAAAGTAAGCCACCTAGAAGTGTGGAGCTTCTTGTGGTTGACTACCAACACAGAATGTGGGCTATAGGTAACACAAACCTCTTAGCTCCTATTTCTATCCCTATGTGGCAAGCTTGGACAGGATTCACAGATCAAGAGGTAGATTGTTGCAAAAAACAAGCATTGAATAACATTGGAGTGTTAAGGGCTCCAATGGATCTCACACATGTTTTTCCACTTACCATGTTTGATCATGCTAAGTGCAATACTCTAGAAATCAAACTTCATACAAAACAAGATCTACCTACTGGACACAATCGCAAGGAGTCGCACTTATCCGAGATGTGGAATGTGCAAAGACCCTATATGCGATGTCTTTGTAATCCTAGAGCCACTAATGGATGCAAGGGTTCCATTATCTGGTTCGATCACGCGGTTTGGACAATGGTCAACAAGTTAGAGATTTTTTTTCCTAACTACCCTACCGCTATTGCTAGATTTGTTGCTTTCATGATATGGATGAGAGAATTAGCAAGGGTGGCGGTTAAAGCAGCAATTGTTTTCCACACCACAAGAGAGCACATGATCAATGCTGCCATACAACTCTCTGAAAATCCCAATCACAGACTACTTATGGAAATCACAGACACTCCATTAGCAAGCAAAATTGAGAGATTACTTAAGGGACCTAAGTTCTCTCTTGCACATCCTGGATCTCCTAGCCAAGCACCCTCTCCTTACAAGCGACAGAAATTCAACTTGAATTCGTCACCATCGGAGAGAGTCCTTGTAGGTGGTCGCGGCAGAGGCAGTGCAGGTGGCCGCAGTGGTGTTGTCCGTGGCGGCCGAGCATACCGAGGACGGGGCGGAGGACGCAGTGGCCGAAACCCTAACGGAGCCACGCAGTCTCCTGGCCGACTGTCTTTACTCTGGGGAAGCCCAGTTGCTACCCCGGATACAGGACTAAGCCTCACCGAAAACTCGCCAGCTGGAGCCATTACTCCCAGCTTGGAATCGCAGGGCAGTGTGAGGCCAAACCCACCATCCTTAAGCGTCCTAGTCCGGGTCATGGGTTTGGAGATCACATGTGTAACATAAAAACTTGTAGTAACATGGAATGTATGTTCTACCTTGATGGACTTACAACTTATTTCAAGTCATGACATTTTATTAGTGTGACTCTCTTGCAAAGGTACATCCTTGGCTTTCTCAAGAGTCCACCCCACCGCCTTTGCCACGCATGCCCTCAAAGATTTCCCTCTTGCAAACTTGGTCCTGGCTGACGATTCTTCACTAGTGCATGACACCTCGCTGAGGCTATGGCTTGTTGATTCCATGAGGCACATAAGTCTTTAATACAAGTGTTGAAAAATACTTATATAACTTATTATCGCCTCCTCTTTCACAAGTCCCTCACAACAACTTCCCAAGTTCACACCTTAATACAACTATGAATCTAAATATCGCAAGTCTAAATACTATGAGAGTAAATACTATAAGAGTAAGTACTATAAGTCTAAATACTATAATTCCCAACACTAGAAGTCTAAATTCTAGAAGTCTAAATACTAGAGCTATGCACTTGTTTCTAAATGCTTTCAATCTAACACTACATCTAACAATGCAAAGCTAACTTCAAGACTAATTGACCTTGGCTCTTCACCTTGAAACCTTGCACACACACCCACACTTATAACACATGGGGTGCCAAGGAGCACAAAGGAAAGAGAGAGTGAATAGGAACACAAGTGAGTGAAGAAGGTGAGAGAGAGGAATATATAGGAGGAGGGAAGAGGTGAGCACTCCTCAAAGGGGTGCCAAAGAAGCACGAAGGAAAGAGAGAGTGAATAGGAACACAAGTGAGTGAAGAAGGTGAGAGAGAGGAATATATAGGAGGAGGGAAGGGGTGAGCACCCCTCAAAGGGGTGCCAAAAGAGCACGAAGGAAAGAGAGAGTGAATAGGAACACAAGTGAATGAAGAAGGTGAGAGAGAGGAATATATAGGGGGAGGGAAGGGGTGAGCACCCCTCAAAGGTCAAGATGAGCCCCTCGATCCTCTCCTACTTTGTAGGCTCTCATCATGTCTTTTAAGCCTTCAACTCTTAAACCAACAACATAGATCCTAATTCAAACGGGGGAGGGAAGGGGTGAGCACCCTCAAAGATCAAGATAAGCCCCTCGATCCTCTCCTATTTTGTAGGCTCTCATCCTATCCTTTAAGTCTTCAACTCTTAAACCAACAACATAGATCCTAATTCAAACGGGGAGGGAAGGGGTGAGCACCCCTCAAAGCTCAAGATAAGCCCCTCGATCCTCTCCTACTTTGTAGGCTCTCATCCTATCCTTTAAGCCTTCAACTCTTAAACCAACAACATAGATCCTAATTCAAACGGGGGAGGGAGAAAGAGATAGAGAGAGAGAGAGAGAGAAGGAGGATATATGAGAGAAGAAGGAGAGAAAGAGGATAGGAGAGAAGGGGAGGAGAGAGCATCCAACCACAACCCTTTAAACTTTCTCCTACTTAGTAGGACCTTATCCTATCCACTAACTCCTCACCCTCTAAATCAACAAGAGCATGTTCTAACTCAAACATTTAAACCCAAGGCCCTTCCCCTTGCCTTATCAAACACTACTCCTCTAATCAAAACACTCCCTAATGCCACTAATCCTCTACTTAACCACACAAAATGGCTTAAGGCCTAAACCTAAATCCACACTAAGCCTCACTCTTTTTATACTTTTGATTGTTTCAATAACACTCCAATTGCAATTCTAAGTAGATCCTAAACATAAAACAAATATGAGCAACCATTTTGGGCTCATAGGCAGTCACAGACCCAGCTCATCCCCACTAAAAGCAAGGGTTTTATTGTGGGATGACGAAGTCTAAATCAGATTACTCTATGTATTTTTTGCTGTTATTCATTGATTAGGTAGTTTTGTTGTTTTTTACTACATACCTAATAGAGTGAATAGATAAGGCAATCAATGTTGCTAAGACATATTGTTTTGCTTTTCTTAACAGATGACCAAAGACACCTCACATATAACACTCTTGGTAGGAAAGTCATCAATAGAAGAAAAAACTCAGATTTTACCGGTATCGTACATGTTTTTTACTGCAGCAGAGCATTGGAATGGATACATATGAAAAAATTCTTTTCAGAAATTTTCATACTCCTATCCATACCACAATATGTACCAGCTCTTTTCAATATCATGTTTGCATGGTGCTATCACCCCAACATGTCTATGTTCTGTTATAAACCAGGCATGGTTTTCAAAGATTTTGAAATTACTGAGCTCATGGGAAAAGAGGTTAAATGCATTTGTCATTCCTCTAACAGATTGAGGAAATTCATTGATTTGGATGCAATTGATAATGAGCAAGAAAGTGAAAGAGGTAAAGGTCATGTGAGGACAATGGACATTTCCATTATCCAACATAAAGGCTTGAGACATGCCCTAAAGATGGGTTTGAATCACATACCTCTTAGACCCACTTTAATTTTTTTTTTTGAGGTTATCCAAGTTGTATATGACATTTTTTTACAAGTTTGCCAGGTTCTTAACATTACTCATATGGTGAATATGGAACACGCTTGCAAGGAGGTTAGGGAGCGATGCCGGGCCATCCTACTTGATGCGTTCAAGCAAAACAAATATGGATTCAGGTACTCACAACCCTATCTTTTCTCAGAAAATGTAGTCAATGATGAGTTGAGTTGGATCCTCAAAAATATCTACATTTCTGGTCTAGATAAGGCCGCAAACAATGCTTGCTTCATATGTGTTAATCACATACGAATGCAAGCCTTGAATAGACTTAACAGTCCGGATCTCATACCATGCATGAGGCAAGGCAAATGGTTGTCAATTGAAGAAGTTACCAATACTCTTCTTATGACAATGCAAAAAATTATAGTGGAATTACCCGTCCATGGTAAGGAACTACCTTACATAATGGCCATATATAAATTTCACAAACGAAAATATAGATGGATAACCAATGCGTTTGGTTCCATCTTTGTCAACATTGCCACTCTAATCACCATTGCAACTATGGCCCTCCTAGAAGATGTTAAGGAATGGGCTAAATTAACTACAATTGGATATAAAAACTTCTTATAGGTCGATACATCCATTTACTGGATCATCGATTCTATAAATGACTTTTGCATCAATCTACCGAACAATATCCATAACCTCTATGTTGCGGATATTACAAGGTGCTTTGAGACTATTCCGATAAATGGGCAAGACACTCTCTTTGAAGCTATGGAATTCATAACTTCACTCAGGGTTAAAAATTTCAAAAGAAAGCATCCTAGAAGTGAACCAAGCTTTTGGTTCAAATCTAGCACATTAGGGGTTACTTCAAAAGTTGTATGGGCTTCCACATGCCCCAACTATGGTAACTGGACCTACATGTCAGTAACAAAGTTTTTGGAGTTACAAAAGTGGCTTATTGCTAATTGTCACATATGATTAGGTAACCAAGTTTGGAAACAAGCTTTGGGCATTCCCATGGGTTTATCTTGTTCACCGTTATGGTGCAATCTCTACCTATTGTCATACGAAATTAAATTTATTGCTAAACTCGGACGTGTGGACATCATGGCTAAGTTTGCTCACGCCTTTAGATACATTGATGACCTTTGTTGGCTCAATGTTGGAGAAGCGCAAATTTTTCTCGATCCTAAACAACCGAGAATCGGGTCTAACCCGTTTTGGATATATCCATTACATATCTTAGAAATTAAGACGGAAGTGTCTAATTTCTCATCGACAAATCCTAATCATGGTGTGAAAGCACACTTTATGAATGTATTGGTAAATGTTTCCAGTGAAAATCTTGGAACATTCACCCTCCAAAAATTTGATAAACGGCGTGACCTCCCGTTTACATACACTCAGTATATCAAGTTTAACTCATGTAGACCAGTAAAACAAGCCTATAATGTTGTTATATCACAGACTATTCCCATCTTATATATGTCTAGTGATATTCAACTTGCCATGATGGAGATCCAAAATCTGGTAAATACTATGGCTAGCAATGGATTCAGAAAACAGAAATTTGATACAGTTGGTAACTTCGACACTATCTTCCACAACTTTTCAGCTATCAAATTCAAGGTAACTGACCTAATCAGACTGCTTCAAGGTAATCACTTCTATCTTTACTACCACTGTTTCTGCTGTTCTGAGAGAGTTATAACAAGTCTAAGGTTATACTTAGAAGTTACTGTTAACTAAGAGCAGGGCAGAGAGAATTATATAGAGGACTGGCATGCATGCCGAGAGTGGATGCATGTGTTGTCTTTTATTAATAAACACATGCATCCTATCTCTGAAAAATATATGACATACCAGGGGTTATAAATGGTGGTGGGTCTCTCTCTCTCTCTCTCTATACTTAGTTCTTGACATGCCATTTAAAGACTATAACGCTTTGAATAAAGACCCTATATAAGGTTCCACCTTAGGGGTCCAACAAAGGGAGGATAAAATAAAGGCTCAGCCGTGGATCCAGAACTTGCATCTACGGTCATAAAAGTTTACCTAATCTTATATTAAGAGGAAACCAACCTCAATACTTCCTTTCCAAGTGTAAACCGCTTTAGCAGTTTACACTAAGTAACTTCTGGGATTAGGGTAAACGTGACGTGAGTTTGTAGGAAGTGGAAGTGACTGACTTCAAGCTTTGAACGTCAAAGGAAGCAAATGGCCAAAGAACAGGTAAAATACTCATTGAAAGTATTGAGTATTGTGTATGATGGGTATACTAAATGTATGATTATGCCGTATAAGTTTGTGTGACATAGATAACAATTGGGTTCTGCTGTAATTCACCTCGTGTACGTTACTAACCCTCTCCGTGGATTTGGTTGGTGGCATGGGCACAGGTGAGGCAGACCCTTCACAAATATAACGGCTACATTAGGTTTTGTATACCATCTGATTGCAAAATAGTGTGTGTGTAGATGAAGGTTACAAAAACATATGCAATGACCAGTTTTATTCTACATTGCAAGTTATTGAGCATATGATGGGGGTTACCACTTTACATTTGAATTACTGGAGCTAAGTTGTAAGGAGACTCTGATAGGGTTTACATTGGAAAACCTTAGTATTATGGAATACTCCAAGGTTTTACTTGTAACAAAAATCTTTGTAAGATGCTCCAAAGTGTTATGTTTTGACATTTGCATTGCAATGGGATGGGGGAATGATCTCACCCACCCTCCCGGTTTTTGATAGATACATAGATATGTGGAAGAATGGTATGGCCTCTTGCTAAGAGGATGTTATTTGAAAAGAACTATGCTTGAAAGTAAGCTTAGCTTCTCTCAAGAAATGCCCAACTCTCTCTGCCATAAATGAAACGCACAAATAATTATATAACCCCAAAGGATTAATTACTTTAGGGTTTGGTAAGTGTTACCTAACAATTGTCCACCATAGATCTGAGGATATGCATCTACGGACAATGATAGTTACCTACTCCTATAATAGATGAAGGGAGACATGAGAACTCCCTTTCAAAGGTTAAGCCACTTTGGTAGTTTACCCTAAGTAACCTTTGGGATTAGTGTAAAACGTGTGGACTTGTGGGAGGTGTAGGCTAATTGCCTCAATCTTCAGTCACACAAAGTTCAAATGGCTAAGGAATAGGTAGAATACTCAATGATAGTTTGAGTATGCAATGATACAAAATGTATGATTATGTTGTATTTGATTGTGTGACATAGATAACTATTGGGTTCTGCTGTTATTCACCTCGCGTACGAAACTGACCCTCTCTTTGGATTTGGTTGGTGGCATGGGCACATGTGAAGCAGACCCTTCACAAACTTGACGGCAATCTTATGTTTTGAATATCATCTTCTTTCAAAAATATTGTATATATAATGTGTAGGTATTCTACAAAATTGTGAGGAATGCTTAGCATTTTTTGGTTTATGATTGAACCTGGAAGTACTTTTTGAGCGTGTCTTAGATTTTTTTTGAATTTGACGATGTAAGCAATGGATATTGATTGCAACAAATGGTTAAAGGGCACAAAGAATACAACTTTAGGAGATTGGATGCTCAAAGATTGTAACTTCCTAGATATCTACCAAGATGTAATGGTGAAAAAGGCATAGGAATAGTTTTGCAATGATATGGTCATGAGGGATGGTCCCACCCACCCTCCCGAGTTTTGAAAAGTACATAGATATGTATAAGAATGTTGTGGCCTCTAAATAAGAGGATGTATTAAGAAAGGACTATGCTTGAAAATAAGCTTAGATCTATTCAAGAAATCTCTCTCTCTCTCTCTCTCTCTCTCTCTCTCTCTCTCAAAACAACATATATATACCGTCCTTTTTCATTTTGTAATGAGGTTTTTATGATTATCGTCACAAATCTTTATGAACAATTGTGATCAACTTGCCATAAGTGAAAGATGCATTGTTTTGTTTAGTGAAAGCAAAAACTTCACTGGGTTGATTTGTGGGGTCAAGACTCAAGACTCACTTGAAGTGCTCATAGGATAACCTTTTTGGAAACATATGTATACACACATAAATAATTTTGTCCCGGGTACGCAACTCCCATATTATACGCAGGGGGGCATCGGATTAAAAACGGCTTAGAGGACTGCTTTTGTAAAAATTATATCAAATTATACAAAATTAAAGGACCAAAAAGTTGGGTGAAGACCAAATTAAATAAAATGAGATGTGGAAAAAGTTGGGTTGCATATTAATTTATTTACTAAAAATTCCACAATGTATATAAAGAATTGAAACACCTATTTTTAAACCTATGCCTATGCATAATTTTAGAAGACCTCATGAGTAGTTACCTCCAATTAAAATTAAAAGTAATTAGAAAATATTTATTTATAATAAAAAATATTTATTTTATTTATTAAAAAACCCAAAAAGTTGGGTAATTTGACCAATGGTACATGTATTAAAAAAACTCATATAATTAGGTTTTTAATGCAATTTTATGCTTCAAAGAATAATCATTTCATGTATATAATTACATTTTTGGATTCCTTGTTAGAAGGGCTACAAGAGTTTCCTACATGAAAAAAAATTATATCACTTGAGATTGGACTAAAATGCATTATAAGTGATTATAATTAGGGCCATATAATACGGGAGTTGCGTACCCGGGAATTTTGTTTGGCAAGTTGTTGTTGAAAAGCCAACAAAAGATGATAAGGGTAATTTAATTGTTATTAAAAGTTGAAATTTTGGCCTTATGAATGGAGGCACAATAATTTTCAATACCTACTTGTCTATCTATATCTTTTTTTTGTGTTTGGTTATGTTCCATAACTATACATTGCTTTCGCTCTTCAACTGTAAGTTTTAGCACTGGTACAACTATTGTTCATATATGTAGCTATGGAGGTGTATTTTGCTTGCATGGCATGGGTTGTGTGCCCAATGTGTATGTTTGGAAGACTGAGACATTAATTTCCAATTGCAATGGAGGATTCGTCAAGTCTTGGGTGCACCATGGACCACTTTATGACTTGCGCCTTTGATTGTAGTGGAAAATCTCTCAATGGAGGGCATGCGAGATCTAGGGGACTTCTTTAGATGCTTTGGCGGGTGTTTTGTAAATTTATATGGATACAAAATATATAGACTCTTTTGTAGGGCATGTGAGAACCTTGTAATTATAAATTTTAGACACATATGGGCTAGTCTTGAAGCATGACATCAAGGTCTCTAACTACGCCATGATTTTGAAGCCCCCTAAACTATGTTAATAAACATGAATTTTTTAATTCTTGTCTTCTTTTGTGAATGGCATGTACATGCAATTCATTGTTGTTATTAATATACTACTATGTTGCTTTGCACCAGGCTTGATTGTGATTTCAAACCATAAACCTTGAACCCTGTAGTTTGCTTGTTTTCCTTGTTGTGTACATGTGCTTCTTGCGGGGCTTAGAGTTAATCATACACTTTAAGGACTTTGGGAAATTGGGGATTTTTTTAAACCTATAAGTAACATAGGGTACCATTAAATCAATCATTCATTAATTTATTATTACCCCAAGGTTGCCAATAAGCACAACAATTTACCATTATTTTGAAAAATCACATGTCTTATAATCCATTATGTATGTAAATAGCTGCCCAAAAAAAAATACTACGTTATTGCACATGTATACTTAATCTAAGAGGAAGTGCCTCCCCCCCCTCCCCCACCGTGAATCTGCCCCTAGACTCCCACTTTTTCCACTGCAAACGGCTCCCAAAACCGTCCTAGCACTTGCCCAAAATACTCTCATTTTCCACCTAAAACCAACCCCTTTTTCTCCTAAGTTGTCCCCACCTTCTGCTCAAATTGCCCTTGCGCTAAAATCAACTTTCCGCCCAATAAAAAATTGAGCTCTTATAACTTTCGCATGTGGGATCTTAATAAAAGACATATAAGGAAGCCACCCCTAGCTACATTCCAATGCTTGCTCAAATCCAATCCCACTTTTGCCCAAAACCCACCCCGCATTTTCCTGCAATCACCTCGATTTTCTCCCGAATCCGCCTTCACTTTGCTTCGCAAGCATTTAGATGGTTTGAGGCGTTTATAGGTGTTACTTTTGGGTGGGGTGTTGGATATAGCATCCTCTACCTTAGGGCCAGTTCACACGGGGTCCCAAGCCCTAAATCCCAAGTATGACATGGATGCCCACATGGCAATACTTTTTGGAGGAGAGGCTCGGGATTTGTGTTGAGAATTGGGTTGAGCAAATAGCTGGACCCAACTCTCAACACAAGTCCCGTGAATAATTATGCATAAAATAATCAAGATCCGGCTTTAATGATAATTAACCATATATTAATGGCTTCTTGAGGCTCAAAAGTTGAGACTTGCTAACATGAGTGGGACTTGGGTTTTGGGACCCATGTGAACCGGCCCTTATTCATTTCTCATCTACCCAATCATAACATTATTCAACTGAGTGACCAAGTTGGGTGGGGCCGGAAATATGTTATGTAAGGTGCTACAATTATATCTAGTTTATTTATCTTGATAGACTATGAGTTATTTGGGTGAAGCACATCAACAAATGGCAACGGATAATTGTAGGGCCAGGGTTCTGGACTGCCACCAGCTTGTACTGATCTCTGTGTTAGTGACTGCCAACACTTCTAACCTAATCAGCGGCTCCCAACACTAATCTGTATTCGAGTCACGCTCACCAATGGCATACTAATCAATGTGAATCCTTGCCTATCTAGAAGCAACCTTCATGTATACATCTTTGCTACTTGCACGGATTGCCATGTGTTGAGAAGGGTCGGTGCGATGTGGCTGCATGGGAACAAACCTTGAGACAAGTTTGGTCATAGGAAATTTGGATTGGATTGGATTGGGAATTGTCTCATCTAGCTAATACTTGTGGATCACGAAGATTGTCATTTCAATTTCATGACAAGTGTGAGTTGCAAAAGATACAGACCTTTTATAGCCCATTAGTTAGTTGGGCTAGCCCATATTTTTTTAGCCCTCGATCTAGCCATAGCTGGGCTAGCCCATATTTTTTCAAGCCTCAATCTAGCTATAGTTGGGCTAGCCCATTTTTTTCAGGTGCCATTTTCAGCCATAACTCTTAGCTATTGGGTTAGCCGCTAGCCCAAAAAGTTTGTGGGCTAGCAACTATACAAGGTCTAAAGTTCTTGTTCAAGACTTCAAGAAAAATGACCCATCATTTTAGAGGAATATAGAGAATATAGCCCACTTGAGTAAAGACAAACCGAAAGATGTAAACATGCAACCAATTGGACTTGGAAACACTTGGATCTGGACCGATTGAGCCGATTGAGCTACTTGACCTATCTTTAACTAGCTAATAGCTAGCTGGGCTAGCCCATATTTTCAGGCCTCGATCTAGCTATAGCTAGGCTAGCCCATATTTTTCAAGCCTCGATCTAGCTATAGCTAGGCTAGCCCATTTTTTCAGGTACCATTTTTGGTTGTAACTCTTAGCTATTGGGTTAGCCGCTAGCCCAAAAAGTCCGTGCGCTAGCGGCTGTACAAGGTCTGAAAAGATACAAAAGGTCACAATGAAGATTCTCTTTCTCTACTAGTGATCACATACTTAGGTCTTATGTCACATTAATTGTTAGAAGTTAACACACACACACACACACACACACACATACGAAACACAAGAGGCGCTTGACCACCTGGCTAATTTTCCGTCAAGTAGAGAGACAATTTCACGGCCGGGAATTGAACCGCCAACCCCTCCGTTCGGTTTCGATACCTTTCGACTAAGGTAGAAATACCATAAACAGTTAACCACCCTCTAGCCGTGCACTAGACCGCCGTCATAATGGTGAAGTGCCATTTATGAAACGGATCATGGCTCGGCGGCAACTTCAATGCGTGTACACTTAGCGTAGCCAATGGGAGGCAAGTGTTAATGTACTCATGAGGTAACCGATTTAGGCGATGTTTTGTATGGAAATGTGGATTACCGTGTTCAGTGTAGGGAGAATCTAGTGAACGAGTAGGGGGTTTGACAACTTTCCACTTTGAAAAATTGTAACATTTCTTGTACAAGGCAGAAAAAATATGAAACAACTTGCATTCTTCATGAATCCTTCTCGTCTATCTTGGAAAATTATCTCATGGTTGTTAGACCAGATCTTCAATGTGAATCACCTTATTTTCACGGGTTATGGTATTTCTACCTTATCATCTGGTAGTTTAGGGTCATCTTGGACCAAAAGTTAACATATTTTAAGCACACACTGCTCCCATCTCATCGTAATGCGTGTCGTTCAAGTTTTTTGTTCACAACTACAAGCCTTCTTATATTCTACTCAGATGTAGGTGTCCAATCAAAAAGAAAAACCATGTCATAAGGGCTGGCCCACTACATACCTTACCTAAGTTTTTGATCCATCTGCCGAAGTTTTGTGTTGTCCAAGCTAGTAACAACTGTCCCAAAATATGCACCAAGTAGTGGCCAAGGATGGGGTTCCACCATATATAAGGTAGAGGGTGCTTAAACCAACACTTTAAGCTATGGCACATACATATGGGTATGTGGTTGATATAAAAAATATATATTCATATTAGCCTTTGGGCTAAACATAGGTATCAAGAAAGAAAAAATATTTTTAGTCTCAATTGAATATTTGATGAATATTCAAAGTCAAAACTACTAGCTTCCTTAAACCAATCCATAGTCCCCATGTATGGCAACCTTGCATATGATGAGGACCCCCACCTTCATTGCCTAGAACCATCACAACATAGTTGGATACTAGACCCAAACTACATCAAAGCCCAAGTAGTAATGGTATGCAAAGCCACACGGCTACCTCCATGATCCCACCCGGTTCGCTTGCAAAACCATCACCTTGCATCCTGGGAACCGACCCCCTTGCATCCCGGGCAATGACCCTTTTGTGCTTTGTGTGCCTACCTCCTTGGCATTGTGAATAGAATGGCTATAATAGGCATTGACAAGCCACCCTAATCCCCCTCACATTATCTGGGCACCGAATCCAGATCCGCCTGTCACCCTGTCGCGCCCTGTCGCGGCTCCCGGCTGGAAGCGCGGGGCCTGCGTTTCTTTCCCCTGCGAGAGGTGTCGCGTTTCTTTCCAGAGTTTTTTCCTGCGGCGCCCATTTTTTTCCGCCTTCAGGCCGTCGCGGGGTTGCCCGCCTGCTGCTCGCGTTTACGGTTACACGGTCGTGGTTTACGTCGTGGTTATAGGCGGAGGGGTTACATGGTTGTGGTTACAGGCTCGGGGTTACAGGCTCGGGGCTACAGGCTCGGGGTTACAGGCTCAGGGTTACAGGCTCGGGGTTACAGGCTCAGGGTTACAGGCTCGGGGCTACAGGCTCGGGGTTTCGGGCTCGGGCCTACAGGCTCCGGGTTTCAGCTCAGCTCACACTATGTCGTTACACGGTGTGCTTACACTCCATAGTTACATGTTGGTTTCACGTTTCCCTACTTCTCGTTACACACTCGTTGTTAGTTACCGTTCATGGTGGTTTCACACACATTGCTGGTTACCCTCATCCTCGTTGGTTGTCAATCCCTGCTGGTTACACACTCCTCGTTGGCTACTCTCCTCCTGGTTCTTTCGCTCTCATTGTTCGTTACCAACCACCTGGTTACTCCCTCAATGTTCGTTACCAGCCTCCTGGTTACGCCTTCATTTTTAGTTACCAGCAACCTTGTTACACTCCTCCTGTTTGCAATGTCATTGTTGGTTTCCAACTTCCTGGTTTCAATATAATCATGTGCTTTGGGGGGAACATCTCTGTCCTGGTTACCATTAAACGCGGGAAGTTTGAATAGCGAATTCTTGTTTAGGGTTTTCCGTACCCGTACGGATTGAAGCATTGCGTCCCTTCCATAGCGTCGCGTCTCGTCGTATCCAGGAACGGCGCATCCGTTTCATTCTCCAAGCTTCGACGCCCGCAAAATCTCTTCGCAACCTTCACGATCCTCTCCCCATCCCACTGGTTGCAATCCCCTCCCTCCTCTAACTATTTTCTCTTGCATCATTCTCCTCAGTCACTTCCATTCGTTTCTTTGCACAAATCGCCCTCCTCCGCAATCATTCCCAATCCATCATTTGCAATTTCATACACAATGATTTCTACTCGCATTTAGCCCCCCTGCCATCATTGTCAATCGCCCATCTCATCGGATTAGTGACGCCCGCCGCATAATTCCCATACTCAAGAAGCTGTCTTCGTCAGTGGATTCCTCTGCGCCCGCACGGTGGTCGTCTCGCCAGGAGCGCGGACTGTAGCTGCCCTTCACAACTTGCCGCATATATATATCTGTGGCTGCACTCCTCCATTACACAGGCGAGTATTTATTTTCTCTGTCTTTTCTGTGCCCGCCATTACTGTAATTCATTTCAAGAAATGCTTCCTCCATTAATTACTACGGCATTTCTCTTCCCTTCCCCGTCTTCGGCTTTCCATAATCGCAATTTTCATGGCGTTTCCCGTATAGGCATGATTTTCCACCACGGCATTTCTCTTCCCCCCCTTCCCGCCTTCTTGTTCTCATAATCGCAATTTTCATGCCGATTCCCGTGTACGCATGTTGTACCACTACGCCATTTCTCCTTCCCCCCCCCTTCCCGTCTTCTTGTTCTCATAATCGCAATTTTCATGCCGATTCCCCTGTACGCATGTTGTACCACTACGCCATTTCTCCTTCCCCCCCCTTCCCGTCTTCTTCTGTTCATAATCGCAATTTTCCTGGCGATTCACGTGTAGGCACGATGTGCCAGTCCTCCGTTTTCTCTTCGCCGTTTTGGCATTTCCATTAGCCCTTCTTTGTCCGTTCAAATCCGTTTCCCTCTCACTTATTTTAGCCTCCGTTTTCCGGGCCATGAGGTCCCAATACTCTCATAGAAAACACCACCACACTCCTAATATCATGTTTGGCGGAGCAGGTGCCCGAAGGCGCAACTTTGCTGCAATTGCAGCACAGCATCAGCCGCATTCCTCGTCTGTAAACTACGCTAGGGTTGTCATTGGTTCGTTCGCTGAACCCGCCCCACTCGCCTCTCGTCCTCCGCCCCCTCTCCCTCAATACTTGCCCTCCACAATTCCAATGGCCATCCAGGGAACGGATGATGCTCGCACGACCCCGGCCTCCCTTGCCGCTGATGGGCTTCTGAGATACTGTGTCAACATGGGCAACCAGAGGTGGGTTGAGCAGTGGGTAACGCCCCTCGTTTACACGCAGCTTCTCAAAGAGGTTGTCCACATACGCGTCCCTAGTGCCATAGACCCAACGAAGGAGCGACGGGATGCTATGTGCATCTAATGCGGGAAGGAGTGCCCGAGCAAACTCCGACTTGTTGAGCACCGCCTCAAGGGTTGTCCGGAAGGGCCCTTGATTCCTGGTTACAGCGTGAAGGGGCAGGGACTCCCCCTTTATCCAAACTTGAAAACCACCCACCTGTCTGTAACCATTGCGAAGCAGGTGGAGGAAGGCCATTCCCTGTCGTTGCGAGACCAGAAGGGCGTCGACGACGAACAGGACCTCTCGAAGTACCCTAAGCCCATTGACCATGTAACCACGCGAGTTTTCAGGCTGAATAGCCTGCACGAGTTGCCGCCAGGGACTTGGAACAAAGACCGTCGCCGGTCTCAAGACAAGAAGAAGAAGGCTGTTCCCCAGGGCGACGGTGGTCACATTGCCCGCGCACAGGAGGCCCAAGAAGAGGGCAGTTCGCAGGCCAAATCAAAGGGGAAACATAAGAGGAAGGGCGCTGTGAAGCCCGCTACCCAGCCCGACAGAGTGCGCCCCGTGGAAGACATGGCTATGCGCCCTGTGGAGGAGCTCTCTTCCGACAGCGACATCAGCCTTCGGGCGTTGACCAAGAAATGGAGGACGTCCACAGCCACCGTAACCAGGCCATCCGATGTGCAGACGCCCAATGCTCCCCGTCAACCACATGCTGAAGTGGTTACAGACACTGCATCTGGCAGTGCAATTGTCCCAGCTGGATCCGTAACCAGCACTCAACCCTTGCCGCCTCCATCGGAATCACAGGTGGCCCTTCTTCCACTGGTTACGATGGACATTGCCCCCCGCTCCACGGCAGCCGTCGACACGGACACGGGAGGATTCCATGTCACCACAACGGCTCTCGACTCCATGGACAACGCTCGTTTCACCACTGTCCCTCGCCACACTTCGCCGCCCCCCCCACCTTTCACGGGTTTGACGGTTAGGATAAATCCACCCCAGTTTCCTACAGTCGAAGAAGCCCTTGCCGTTGTTGACATTGTCATCGAATCTCCGGAGGGTTCCGAGAGTCCTGCCTACAACCCTCCAGCAAAGGCAAAAACCATCGCATCCAGCAGTAACGTAGGAAAAAGGGGGGTTCCAAGCAAGGAGTTGCAGCTGAGGCAGATTGAAGAAGAGCGTCTAACAGCACGTTCCCGCTTCACTGCAGAGGCTGAATCGATGGTCACACAACAGTTTGCCATGCCAAGTTATCCTCCTCCCGTCCCCCAGCCCGGCCTTGTGCAGCTGTTGCGATTCATGTTTCCAGATTACGACTGGGAGTCCGACAGCCTTGCTGGTTTCAACAAACAACTGGCTGGTTTCAGAGACCTTCAACCCTACGATGGAAACTACGATGTTTGGTTCGACAGGAAATTCTGTCAAGCTTACGGGGCTTGGACTTTCTACGCCCAGGTGAAAGTCCACAACCATCTACCTATTTATGTGCACCTGTTTGTAATTATTGCAATAATGTATATCATATGGCATGAATGTAACCAGTAATGTATACCATATGTCATGAACTTCAATGTCTGTGTGATTGGTGAACACTCTTGTAACCAGCATATGTCCCTCCTGCAGATGCGAGCAGCCCAGGTTATGTGCTTGACGCCACACCGTCTGCTAATACCAATGCCTCCGCTTCGTTTCCATCTTATGCGTTTCCAGTAACCAGGTTTTCCCTACCGTGGGCGTTACATTTTCCGCCCCATTTCACCATTCTATATTTCTCATTCAATTGTTTATTGAATTCCAACTGTGCAGGCTGCAGCCGGCACTTCATACACGCGGGACCCCACCGCACACCAATCAGTTGTTCGGATGAGAAACCAGGTTACAGGAGACGAGGAATTCACGGACCTGGTTACATATGTCGATTACCGCCAGAAGTGCAAGGCAGTGGACGTCATGAAGAAGTATATGGAGGACAAAAGGCAGCAGCAGATCGAGGACCTCGTTACTGCCAAGTTCGACGCCTTTGAGGCATCCGTGCAACCGCGAGTGGAGGGTGTTACGTGGGGGTGGCATCCGCTGTTCCACATTTTCACCACATGCGGTGGTCTCCGAGCGTCTCTTCCGCCGTTCCCATGGAAACACACCCGTCACGAAGGCAACAACGTTGTGACCGCTCTGCAGGGCATGGAGCCGTTTCCACGAATGTTCCCGGTTCCATGGGCGGCCCCCATTTTGAAGACATACATGCGCCTTCGTGGTCTCCGCAATCCTCTTCTCCATCCCATCGTCGGCGCTACACGGCGTATGGTGCTCGAGTGGACCTCAGTGGGTATGTCCTCCTCTCCATGGCAGGTTACAAAAGAAGTCATGGAGTCAGAGGGTTACATCATGTTCGATGCTGCGCGGGAAGGCATGTCGGCAGCCGAGTGGTCGGATGGGGTCCAAGAAGCGTTCCGGATGCTGCCATCACCTACCGAGGAGTGGTGGGTGGAGTACCTATCCTGGATACAGAGGACACAGTGCAGGGCAATGCAGCGGTGGGTTACAACCGAACCGGATTCCTTTGTGCGGTCATGGTGTCAAAGGCTTGACGTCCCAGACTCCCACCCCACTCAATCTGCAATTCGATCGTGGTTGCAGTCCCAGGAGGACTTGGATATTGGGTGGTTCATTCGTTCCACAGGTTCGCAACTTCTTAACATCGTTGCTGTTTAGCAATTTGTAACTTATTATGTGTTCGCGATGGAGTTGTAACTAGTGGAAAGTTAGTGTACCCACCTGAAGTGTTGTCAGTGGTTGTTGTTCGCAGGACTGTCCGATGCGGAGGACACTGAAGAACACAGGCGTCGTCGAGCGCTCCGTGACCACCTGCTGGAGCAACACACCCAACTATTGGCGGATGGAACTGCGGGTCCCTCGGATGTCCTTGTAACCTCGACTATGTCGCCGAAAATCTTGCCCGCCATCGGGAGCGATTGCAATCCTGCTGATGACAACGTGGTTACAGACCCCGCTATGCTCGAGGAGGCGACTCCACATCAGCCCGTGGTTACACCCCCTGCTCTCCCTACCTCATCCGTAACCACGTCTACCGCTGTCGCGGTCACCACAGGCACTAACACAGAGTCATCGCCTATGTCACTGCAAGACCCACCTCCACCATCCATCATAGAGGTACG
Organism: Polytrichum formosum; assembly: GCA_964035585.1. Taxonomy (NCBI): domain Eukaryota; kingdom Viridiplantae; phylum Streptophyta; class Polytrichopsida; order Polytrichales; family Polytrichaceae; genus Polytrichum; species Polytrichum formosum. The sequence continues at coordinate 62,843,155 of OZ037936.1, forward strand.
TCCCGTTCCCGGCCCCCCAATAGAGCAGGAAATTTTTGGTACCACCTCCAATCCCATAGCCGTTCCAACTATGGCCCGTTGGTTTTGGGATCCCCCCCAGGCTGAGAAGTCCTTCCAGGCTCGTAACCGGGTGGATGCCAAACAATTGGCACCCCTCCCAGAGGTCGTTGTTGCTCCCATATCCCCCCAGTCTTTACCGATTTCCTCTACTGCCATACAGACTCATGATAAGTCGGTTGTTGCGTTACAGGTTACGCACCACAGAGAGTCACATACCACAGGTACCCTTACTCCGCACCCAGAGAGTGAAATAAAGGGGAAGACTGTAGTGGTGGAAGACACGCCTGACGTGAGAGGAAAGGGCACAACGGTAGCCAAACCTGAGAAATCCCGAAAGCCTTTGTCGTCGGGCCAGGCTTGCCCGGTGTAGGCTGCACGTAACCCAGACGTGCAGAAGAATAAAATCGACAAGGAGCTACAGATGTTGTACAAGAGATTGCGGTACAACATCTTTCGAACTAAGCGCCTCCTTCTATGCATACGTCTAGTTCCACAACATTCATTGCAACTATATCTGTGAGTAGCTGCATATATTGTTTTACACATAATACAAAAAACATAACTTCAGTGGATGTGGTGGCTGACACGTTCGTGGTTTGCTGACTTGCAGGATTGAGGCGCTCTTCCAGAAACTCAGGTATATATTCTTAACCATGGGTCCCTCATGTTAATATCATTTGTAACCACATATGCACTATTGTAACTAGCTATTTCCCAATTACCATCGTAACCAGGAATCATGTGCACTAACACCACTCATCGTATGTTGCAGGACTGGGAGCGGACACTCCGAACTGTGCGACTGGATTGTATTCTTTAAGGGGTTGCCAGGAATGACAGTGGGCATACTCTTCACCGACATACCACCCATCATAGAAGTCAACAACGAGCTAACGGACAACTGGCTCGACTTCATGATTGTGAAGACCTGGCTGAAGCACAGAGACAACAGAGCTGGTTACGGGCTGGTTACAGCAAAGGTGTCGGGCGACTTGAACGCGTACATGGCTGGAGGGAAGGCGAGGAACGAGGCATTAGGCGATTTCTTGAAAGGTGTTTTCAAGAACTTCCCAGCCAATTGCAAGGCTGTCATCGTTCCTTATTGGGATAGGGGGCACTGGTCACTCTACATGTTCGAGGAAACATGCACAGTGCACTGCGATTCTGTGGAGGGGTACCACACGAAGGATGACAAAGAAGAGACATTCCGGCGTCTGATAAGGGCGATGTGGGCAGAGCATCGGGGGATGTCGACGTCGGACTTCAACTACCATTCATTCGTGGGGGCGGCCGTGCATAGACCAAAGGTGAAACAGTCGTACGATGGGTGGGCCTGTGGTTATGATGTCATCGCCAACCTTGACAGTTACCTGAGTATGCGTGGGGTGGCCGCTACGCCAATTGACTACAACACGGTAAGCACTCCGAACTACATTTGTGGTCATAACTTGTAACCAAGCTAGTAACCATTATCGTTACATTGCTCTAATCAATCATCCTTACCTTGCATGTAACCACGATCGTTACCGATGTCGTAACCATGATCATCAGCTGCACAGTTGACCCCCATTCTAACCTCACACGACATGTAATGCAGTTCAAGTGGCCGACGTATTCGATTCCAGCCATGCAGAAGGCATTGATCACCGACTTTGTTGCGGAGCTGGCCGTGACAACAAGAGCTGCTGGTTACCACCCACCATTTATACCGCGAAAACAGGGATTGGAGGAGTCGATGGGCATGAAGGACGTGTCCGTGGAGGATGTCGACGCACAGAGGGCGATTATGCAACAAATTGAACAGGATCGCAAGAAGGCTGTATCGTCGACTATCGCTCCGAATGTGGAGAACGTTCCAGCCCGCACCTCACGCACAGAGGCCATGGAAGCAGTGAGGTCCACCGGAGCCCCTGTCGAAGGGGGGTCGTCCAGGAGGGCAGCCGTTCCCGGAGGCACTTCACGAAGGGCGGGGCGTGATGAAACCGACCCGCGAAGACAATCTGTTCCCTCCGCCCCTTCAACACAGCCGCGTACGCGAAGCCCAATTGACATCTATCTTGGACTGGACGGGAACGAGGATGATGAGGGAAGGAAACTACCGCCGCAAAGACCAACAAAAGAGGCGGTCAGGCGCGGTTCCACGCAACAGCAGGGGTGACCTACGCGTGGTCGTTGAAGACAAGAAGACGTTGAGATGTTTGCTCCGCCATGTACATTGTTGGTTATAGTAGGTGTAGGAACGATACAATTTTGTAAAGGTTACGTTGACAAACCCTTTTTGGGGATGTACACTCCCTTCAGGGAACCTCTTTACATGACAGGCACCACACTGGTTACGGGTTTTGTAACCATTTCCATAATTGTTGTGTTTTGGGTGTGCATTGTGAATGAAATGGGACAATGAGTGGCCGCACATATAAACTTTGTTCGAGAGGCTTGTCAAGTTCGTATGTTCATGTAGCCAGGTTACACGTCCTGTATTGCTAAGAGGACATCCGATCTCTGTGGTTACAATATGCTGACTTTCCGCACATATAACCAGGATGGGTACAAAGTGAAGTCCTAAACCTGCTCATCCACCCTCTTTAGAAGAGGTCCCCTCTGATTTGAAGAACCGCACTCAGGGACAATGTCTCCACAATAAAATGCAGTACACACGTGGTTACATAGTGTGGTTACAATGTGGTTGCACGGTGTGGTTACAGTGTGGTTGCATAGTAAGGTTTCCATTTGATAATATGAAGGTGGCTGTATACAGTGGTTACACGATGTGGTTAAGTCGGATGCCTTCAATACGCTCCGTATGGGATTACTCACACATTGGGCATAAACATTTATATAGCATGTCGTGCCTACCCTGTGCAAACTATCGCCTATCTAGGAAATCTCTTCTGCGTTTGAGGCTCATGCCCATGTTGTCTTGAATCTCGAGGAAGTCCACAGTTTCTTGGCTTGGATGCAATAGACCAGCTTCCAAGTCACTCTTCAGATTCTTCATGGTGCCTTGCACAGACAAAAATGCGGCCAGCACATGGCGGAGGAGGACTTTGTTTCCACGGGAGTCGTCTAGGATGGAAAGAGAGAGACGGTGTATGTGGTCCTCAATCTCTGCGCTGCACGGAATGTGGGTATATTTTGCGGGTTGTGAACATTTGGCTGATGTGGACAGGGTTGGTTACGCCTTCACAGAGGTTGTAACCACCGTCCACCGCCTCCAACATGTTCCGGAGACCGCCACCACCCGTACCTTTCAAAGACCCACAATACCTTGTTATGGTTCCTTCTGCAATGTCGGGGTGCAATAATTTTAGCACTTTCACCTGGTGCTTGCAAATGTTACCTTTCATACCAAGTGGACAATCGCAAGAAGCCAACTCCTCACCGGGATTGTACACCCAGTACCGTTTTTGGACCTTGGACTTGGACGTAACCACAGCAGGGCCCCCTGGACAGGAAGGCAACATGACACAGGAATCAGGAATGAGCCTGGCCTTCAGGAGGGCGCCAATGACAAATTGCTCCTCCTTTTTATTGGTTACAAAACCAAACCGTTTGCGCAATGACATGTACCAATAGTGATTAAGTACGTCCCCGACGAGTTGGTGGATGGTCCAGTCCACTCGCCGTCCATGATAACGCCCCTTCGATTGCTTCAATGTGGCTTTGAGGTTTCCATGGTAGCTTTCAATAGCGGCGTTGGTGTCTTGGCCCGCGTAACACAGATTCCGGTGGCCCACAACCCACGAACGCGTGTTACCGCCCCACTGCTTTTCGAAATACGACCAGAAATCAGAAGCCTCTGGGATTCTTTCGGCAAGCTCCCGGAGTCTACGCTGAGCCCAGGAATCCATATGAAGGTCATCAGGGCAGTCTCTGTCGTACATGATCTTCCCAAGCCCTTGCAGAACACATCCGCGGGTTACGGCATCTTTTATCTTTATGCAGGCCTGTTTCAACCAGGCTCTCCTGACATGCCACAAACACAAAAATATCTTCGTCTCGGGCCACACCGCACTGCAGGAGGAAACAAGTGTGGTCAGCCTGTTGATGTGTGCCATATGGAAACAAATCACTATTAAGCGTTGCGGAAACAGTCCTGGGTACTTAGAAACATCAATGTTTATGCAATGATTGTTACGTACCCGATACTTTTGATTTCCGCTTTAGCGTCATCAACAATGAAGGCATTGGGACGCCAGTCATGCTGGAATCCCCGGAGATGATCGTTTAGAGCACGCATCCACAGCTGAAGGTTGTCCTGTTTGCAGCTAGAGGTGATAATGTACGCAACAGGAATACCATTGTACCACTCGTCGAAGACCATGAGCGTGTAAAGAGGGAACTGCAATGACAAATGAGGAACATGAAGACACACACATGAGCAATCCATGTAACCAGTGTTGTAACATGTTGTAGGGGGCTGTGGTTACAAGGTGTAGAAGACACGGACATGCTGAAACGGCATGCACCAGATGCGTACCATGTGGTTACAAGGATCGCACATCTAGTGTATCGTGGTTACGAATTAGGATGCAGTATACCTTTTTGGCGTTAGTCCCAAAAGTGGCGTCTATGGAAACAACGCTTTCGTGACCATGTACCAGCATGGACTGGCGTTGCCACTCAGTTTGTATGCCAATGGTGAATGGGATGTTTATTCCTCGCAACTCCTCCTGCACCAGCAAACCTCCATCCTGGTAGTAGAAGACGTCATGCATGTTTTCTTGAACCCACATTCTGACGCTGGTGGCGTCATTCGTATGCTTCATGTACGTTTCACGGGCGTGGTTACGAGCGAGATTGCGAATGTCTTGTTCGTTGAGGAACATGTCCCGGGAAACTCAAGTATGTGAGCGTAGAGCAGAGAGCGGAGAGCGGAGAGCAGAGATTGGAGAGCGGAAAATTTAGATTTTGTTAGGTAATTTTAGGAGAAGCAGTACCTATTTCCGTGGAATTAGAGATATTTTCAATTACATTTTTTGGAAAGGAACCCCATTCCCGTGGACAGTATAACTTAGAATTGTTTGAGAAACCAATGGATCCTATAGGCGTGGAAGATTGCATTTGTTATTAAACATCTTTTAGTATATGTTTAAAATGTAATATATTTGATTAGGGCTAACATCAACAAATGAAAATCAAAATACCATACACAAAAAATAATTTATTGGTCAACAAAATGTATCCAACATGAAGACTTACAAAAATGTGTAGTTAGTTCAAGTAGCTATATAGTCTAGTTTAGGGCCATCTACACCCTATCTGCGGGGCATGTCCAATATGGGTAAAAAGATCCAAAAAACATGCCATAAAACTCCGTTGCACCATAACAACTTTCTAATTCATCTCTAAGCCTAGCCAAATTACGCAAAGACAACTCCGCCAACTCCGACCGCAAAATCCTCTTGGAAATTGTTGAGGTGACGTGGCGGCTCTGCGAAAACAACATGAGGTTCAATTTAAAAAGTTTTACCAGGTTGTGTTCGCGTGGCAAACACAACTCTGGGAGAGCATGTGGACCCATCCTAAACTCATGCGCCGCCAAACGAAGCGCATGGTACTCCACACTGGTATCGACAATGTCCTTCCATGCTTTGCAACATAGTCGTAATTTGCCGATCACCAACAAACGGCGTTTGGTGTCAAACGCCTTCTCCCGGCTCGTATAATCCTTTGTAGCATCCACCACTAAGTTCGGAACTAATACGGACAACTGTACATCTAGGTCCAGCTCCAATACGTGGGGCACAATGACGACGAATCGGCGCGTTTTTGCGTTACCTGAGTCACATTGAAACACACAACCTGAATATAATAACATAAGAATAAACCAACAGAATTCAAATGTGGCTTGCACACAAATAATGTGGCTACATTATCCAGCAGAAATCAAATTAAAAATGTAGGCTAAGGGCCCAAGGAACTTACCCACCCACGGCATCTTGAATATGCTGAGATGGCAAATTGAAACAACCAAATTCCAAAACAAAAGCCTAACCTGAATCCAAAACATTCAACCTCTTAGATGCAAAACCTGATTGCAAATTGAAACTACCAAACTCCTAAACAAAAGATTTCAACCCAAAGCCAATACATACAACCTCTTAGATGCAAAACCAGATTGCAAATTGAAACTACCAAATTCCTAAACAAAAGCCTAATACAATTCGAATACATGTAAACTCTTAGGTGCAAAACCAGATTGCAAATTGAAACTACCAAATTCCTAAACAAAAGCCTAATACAATTCGAATACATGTAAACTCTTAGGTGCAAAACCAGATTGCAAGTTGAAACTACCAATTTCCTAAACAAAAGCCTAATGCAATTCCAATACATTTAAACACTTAGGTGCAAAACCAGATTCCAAAAGAAAAGATTACAATCCAAATCAAATGCATTCAACATCTTAGATGCAATACTAGATCCTAAAATGCTGGCCTATCCTCTTCCCTAACAAACCAAAACAACATTCACAAGCACTTGGATTCAATACCTGAATCCAAACCAAGAATGTGGCCTACACCCTCATTCACATAACAAAAACAAACATCAGAAACACACACTTTAAATATATAAATTAGAACAGAGAGTGTGGCCTACCCTGAAATCGAGGCCTCCCTGAAATCGAGGCCAACCCTCAAATCGAGGCCTACCCTGAAATCGAGGCAAAGAAGTAAAAATTTGCAATCTATAAAGGCCTGGCATAATGAGGGGCATTTGGAAGAGGCCTCACTTTTTTTTCGAGGCATGGGCTTGAAAACTTAATATGATTTCATCATATTTGAATGCTCTCAGCAATTTTTTGTAGTATGCCTTGTATGAGGAGTAGCATTCAGTAGCATGAGACCAGGGATGGGATTGAAAATTTAAAATGTATTGTTCATTTTTGAATGTTTTATGTCTTTTTAGTATTGGGTAATGCGTTACTATGTGGTGTGGGAAGAGGCCTCGGATCCGAGGCCTCATTTTTGGGTGCAGGCATTGTGTTGAAAACTTAAAATGTTTTCATCAGAATCGATTGCTCTATGCCACTTCTGTAGTATGCCTTGTATTAGGATTAGCATTCAGTAGCATGAGTCCAGGGATGGGATTGTAAACTTAATATGTTTTGTTCATTTTTGAATGTTTTATGTCCTTTTGGTATTGGGTAATGCGTATGTGGTGTGGGAAGAGGCATCGGATCCGAGTACAATTGAGTACAAGAGAAGAGATACAAACGATGATGAAAACATGAAGAATGCAATGCGGGTTGACATTAGGAATATGAAATGGCGGAGAGAAAGAATGAAACTTGCGCCAGATATCAACAATAAAACCAACACATAACTTTTATTATAGCCGGAAAACAAGAACAAACGGAGTTATAATCTCCAAAACCAAAATGAAAAACTAAGGGCTTGGAGAACATTCCCTATCACTCTCCTCACCCTCATTTGCTTCTAACAAGAAAAGATTGCGTGTTCCACGCGAGAAATGACGAACGCGAGGAGGAGGTGGGGAGTCAGCCTTCGCAAAGCAATTCGCCATTGCACTAGCATACGGGGGAAGCTCAAACGGCTCTCGCATGCTTTGTAGTCAGCTGGCGATATGAGATCCTTGAAGGTGGACAATTCTAACCTTCCAAAAGTGCGGATTCGAAGAAGCTTGGCCGGAATATTTGCTTTGACATAATCATGCTCGGTTGACCTGAGACAAAGTATGTGAGGAAGTTGCACTGAAAATAATGCAAAAAAATTGAATAAAAAATGCAAAATGAATGAATAAGTGAGTGAGTTTACCAATTAATGTCGCTCATGGCATTGAGGAATACACCAGTGTAGCCTCTAGGGTCAACAATTATGCAGTCCACCGAGATATGCCAACTCTTTTCATCGGGGTGGTGGTTATTGACATGCCTCCACCAAGCAGTGAGACGATGATTGCCTTCCCAAACGAAGAACATCTTCCCCGCGAAATGTGCGAGATCCGGATCCAGCTTGAGCTTGGTATCAAATTCTGCGGAGGCCTCTTGCCAAAGGGGGCTCCAAGAGGCCATGATGCCAGGGGGAATGGGAAGGTCCACGGGAACATCGTTGAAAATAGAAACGTAAAGAACTCGATCACCCTCTCGGTATCCCATTACAAACTCACATTCCAAGCGCTGCACCTCAACCTCACTGATAGGACGGACAAGAGGGAGGGCTCTCAAGCGGCACAAAGGAATGGATAAACGGGACTTACCCGTTGGCTTAATCCGGAGGCGTTGGATAACACCAACGGAATCTTCCTTTTGTGATTTCCGAAGCTCAAGTTCACACACAACAGGATCGGTGTCGGAAACAGCTTGCACGGCATCGTCACTCATTGGGAGAGCCTAACAAAATCACAAACAAGAAATGAATGCTAAGAATGCTTGAACACAAGAAATTTGCTAAACACATCACTCAACAACCATCCAACTTACCTCTACTTGCATTTCGCCTTCTGAATTAAAAGCATCCACCTGGACGGCTTCAACTTCAACCAACGGAGCCTCAACAACAACATCCTCTCCAAATTCGGGTTGCGATTGAGCGCCTTGTGAAGAGTCCATTTCCTAAGAACATGAAGAGAATGAGAATTTCAAAAAGCAAGGTCAATATTTTAGTGACCATAAAAAAACAAAAACCCAAACCTCCTTCCACACACCATAGACTCGAAAATATGAAATCAGTTTGTGCACTCTAGAATGAGGCCTCGGATCCGAGGCCTCTTCCCACAACTCATACAAATACCCTAACATAACCTGAAATGGCCGAGGGGGCCTCAAAATCATCATATTAGCCCCCCTTAAGAAATCAGATTGTGCACTCTAGAATGAGGCCTCGGATCCGAGGCCTCTTCCCACAAGTCATACACTTAGCCTATCAGAACCTAAAATGGCCGAGAGGGCCTCAAAATCATCATATTGGCCCCCCTTAAGAAATCAGTTTGTGCACTCTAGAATGAGGCCTCGGATCCGAGGCCTCTTCCCACAAGTCATACACTTAGCCTATCAGAACCTGAAATGGCCGAGAGGGCCTCAAAATCATCATATTGGCCCCCCTTAAGAAATCAGTTTGTGCACTCTAGAATGAGGCCTCGGATGCGAGGCCTCTTCCCACAAGTCGTACACTTAGCCTATCAGAACCTGAAATGGCCGAGAGGGCCTCAAAATCATCATATTGGCCCCCTTTAAGAAATCAGTTTGTGCACTCTAGAATGAGGCCTCGGATCCGAGGCCTCTTCCCACAAGTCATACACTTAGCCTATAAGAACCTGAAATGCCGAGAGGGCCTCAAAATCATCATATTGGCCCCCCTTAAGAAATCAGTTTGTGCACTCTAGAATGAGGCCTCGGATCCGAGGCCTCTTCCCACAAGTCATACACTTAGCCTATAAGAACCTGAAATGGCCGAGAGGGCCTCAAAATCATCATATTGGCCCCCCTTAAGAAATCAGTTTGTGCACTCTAGAATGAGGCCTCGGATCCGAGGCCTCTTCCCACAAGTCATACACTTAGCCTATCAGAACCTGAAATGGCCGAGGGGGCCTCAAAATCATCATATTGGCCCCCCTTAAGAAATCAGTTTGTGCACTCTAGAATGAGGCCTCGGATCCGAGGCCTCTTCCCACATTCATACAAATACCCTAGCATAACCTGAAATGGCCGAGGGGGCCTCAAAATCATCATATTAGCCCCCCTTAAGAAATCAGATTGTGCACTCTAGAATGAGGCCTCGGATCCGAGGCCTCTTCCCACAAGTCATACACTTAGCCTATCAGAACCTGAAATGGCCGAGAGGGCCTCAAAATCATCATATTGGCCCCCCTTAAGAAATCAGTTTGTGCACTCTAGAATGAGGCCTCGGATCCGAGGCCTCTTCCCACATTCATACAAATACCCTAGCATAACCTGAAATGGCCGAGGGGGCCTCAAAATCATCATATTAGCCCCCCTTAAGAAATCAGTTTGTGCACTCTAGAATGAGGCCTCGGATCCGAGGCCTCTTCCCACAAGTCATACACTTAGCCTATAAGAACCTGAAATGGCCGAGAGGGCCTCAAAATCATCATATTGGCCCCCCTTAAGAAATCAGTTTGTGCACTCTAGAATGAGGCCTCGGATCCGAGGCCTCTTCCCACAAGTCATACACTTAGCCTATCAGAACCTGAAATGGCCGAGGGGGCCTCAAAATCATCATATTAGCCCCCCTTAAGAAATCAGATTGTACACTCTAGAATGAGGCCTCGGATCCGAGGCCTCTTCCCACAAGTCATACACTTAGCCTATAAGAACCTGAAATGGCCGAGAGGGCCTCAAAATCATCATATTGGGCCCCCTTAAGAAATCAGTTTGTGCACTCTAGAATGAGGCCTCGGATCCGAGGCCTCTTCCCACAAGTCATACACAGCCTATCAGAACCTGAAATGGCCGAGAGGGCCTCAAAATCATCATATTGGCCCCCCTTAAGAAATCAGTTTGTGCACTCTAGAATGAGGCCTCGGATCCGAGGCCTCTTCCCACAAGTCATACACTTAGCCTATCAGAACCTGAAATGGCCGAGGGGGCCTCAAAATCATCATATTAGCCCCCCTTAAGAAATCAGATTGTCCACTCTAGAATGAGGCCTCGGATCCGAGGCCTCTTCCCACAAGTCATACACTTAGCCTATAAGAACCTGAAATGGCCGAGAGGGCCTCAAAATCATCATATTGGCCCCCCTTAAGAAATCAGATTGTGCACTCTAGAATGAGGCCTCGGATCCGAGGCCTCTTCCCACAAGTCATACACTTAGCCTATCAGAACCTGAAATGGCCGAGAGGGCCTCAAAATCATCATATTGGCCCCCCTTAAGAAATCAGTTTGTGCACTCTAGAATGAGGCCTCGGATCCGAGGCCTCTTCCCACATTCATACAAATACCCTAGCATAACCTGAAATGGCCGAGGGGGCCTCAAAATCATCATATTAGCCCCCCTTAAGAAATCAGATTGTGCACTCTAGAATGAGGCCTCGGATCCGAGGCCTCTTCCCACAAGTCATACACTTAGCCTATCAGAACCTGAAATGGCCGAGAGGGCCTCAAAATCATCATATTGGCCCCCCTTAAGAAATCAGTTTGTGCACTCTAGAATGAGGCCTCGGATCCGAGGCCTCTTCCCACAAGTCATACACTTAGCCTATCAGAACCTGAAATGGCCGAGGGGGCCTCAAAATCATCATATTAGCCCCCCTTAAGAAATCAGATTGTGCACTCTAGAATGAGGTCTCGGATCCGAGGCCTCTTCCCACAAGTCATACACTTAGCCTATCAGAACCTGAAATGGCCGAGAGGGCCTCAAAATCATCATATTGGCCCCCCTTAAGAAATCAGTTTGTGCACTCTAGAATGAGGCCTCGGATCCGAGGCCTCTTCCCACAAGTCATACACTTAGCCTATAAGAACCTGAAATGGCCGAGGGGGCCTCAAAATCATCATATTAGCCCCCCTTAAGAAATCAGTTTGTGCACTCTAGAATGAGGCCTCGGATCCGAGGCCTCTTCCCACAAGTCATACACTTAGCCTATCAGAACCTGAAATGGCCGAGAGGGCCTCAAAATCATCATATTGGCCCCCCTTAAGAAATCAGTTTGTGCACTCTAGAATGAGGCCTCGGATCCGAGGCCTCTTCCCACAAGTCATACACTTAGCCTATAAGAACCTGAAATGCCGAGAGGGCCTCAAAATCATCATATTGGCCCCCCTTAAGAAATCAGTTTGTGCACTCTAGAATGAGGCCTCGGATCCGAGGCCTCTTCCCACAAGTCATACACTTAGCCTATAAGAACCTGAAATGGCCGAGAGGGCCTCAAAATCATCATATTAGCCCCCCTTAAGAAATCAGATTGTGCACTCTAGAATGAGGGCTCGGATCCGAGGCCTCTTCCCACAACTCATACAAATACCCTAGCATAACCTGAAATGGCCGAGGGGGCCTCAAAATCATCATATTAGCCCCCCTTAAGAAATCAGATTGTGCCCTCTAGAATGAGGCCTCGGATCCGAGGCCTCTTCCCACAAGTCATACACTTAGCCTATCAGAACCTGAAATGGCCGAGAGGGCCTCAAAATCATCATATTGGCCCCCCTTAAGAAATCAGTTTGTGCACTCTAGAATGAGGCCTCGGATCCGAGGCCTCTTCCCACATTCATACAAATACCCTAGCATAACCTGAAATGGCCGAGGGGGCCTCAAAATCATCATATTAGCCCCCCTTAAGAAATCAGATTGTGCACTCTAGAATGAGGCCTCGGATCCGAGGCCTCTTCCCACAAGTCATACACTTAGCCTATCAGAACCTGAAATGGCCGAGAGGGCCTCAAAATCATCATATTGGCCCCCCTTAAGAAATCAGTTTGTGCACTCTAGAATGAGGCCTCGGATCCGAGGCCTCTTCCCACAAGTCATACACTTAGCCTATCAGAACCTGAAATGGCCGAGGGGGCCTCAAAATCATCATATTAGCCCCCCTTAAGAAATCAGATTGTGCACTCTAGAATGAGGTCTCGGATCCGAGGCCTCTTCCCACAAGTCATACACTTAGCCTATCAGAACCTGAAATGGCCGAGAGGGCCTCAAAATCATCATATTGGCCCCCCTTAAGAAATCAGTTTGTGCACTCTAGAATGAGGCCTCGGATCCGAGGCCTCTTCCCACAAGTCATACACTTAGCCTATAAGAACCTGAAATGGCCGAGGGGGCCTCAAAATCATCATATTAGCCCCCCTTAAGAAATCAGTTTGTGCACTCTAGAATGAGGCCTCGGATCCGAGGCCTCTTCCCACAAGTCATACACTTAGCCTATCAGAACCTGAAATGGCCGAGAGGGCCTCAAAATCATCATATTGGCCCCCCTTAAGAAATCAGTTTGTGCACTCTAGAATGAGGCCTCGGATCCGAGGCCTCTTCCCACAAGTCATACACTTAGCCTATAAGAACCTGAAATGCCGAGAGGGCCTCAAAATCATCATATTGGCCCCCCTTAAGAAATCAGTTTGTGCACTCTAGAATGAGGCCTCGGATCCGAGGCCTCTTCCCACAAGTCATACACTTAGCCTATAAGAACCTGAAATGGCCGAGAGGGCCTCAAAATCATCATATTAGCCCCCCTTAAGAAATCAGATTGTGCACTCTAGAATGAGGGCTCGGATCCGAGGCCTCTTCCCACAACTCATACAAATACCCTAGCATAACCTGAAATGGCCGAGGGGGCCTCAAAATCATCATATTAGCCCCCCTTAAGAAATCAGATTGTGCCCTCTAGAATGAGGCCTCGGATCCGAGGCCTCTTCCCACAAGTCATACACTTAGCCTATCAGAACCTGAAATGGCCGAGAGGGCCTCAAAATCATCATATTGGCCCCCCTTAAGAAATCAGTTTGTGCACTCTAGAATGAGGCCTCGGATCCGAGGCCTCTTCCCACAAGTCATACACTTAGCCTATCAGAACCTGAAATGGCCGAGAGGGCCTCAAAATCATCATATTGGCCCCCCTTAAGAAATCAGTTTGTGCACTCTAGAATGAGGCCTCGGATCCGAGGCCTCTTCCCACATTCATACAAATACCCTAGCATAACCTGAAATGGCCGAGGGGGCCTCAAAATCATCATATTAGCCCCCCTTAAGAAATCAGTTTGTGCACTCTAGAATGAGGCCTCGGATCCGAGGCCTCTTCCCACAAGTCATACACTTAGCCTATAAGAACCTGAAATGGCCGAGAGGGCCTCAAAATCATCATATTGGCCCCCCTTAAGAAATCAGTTTGTGCACTCTAGAATGAGGCCTCGGATCCGAGGCCTCTTCCCACAAGTCATACACTTAGCCTATCAGAACCTGAAATGGCCGAGGGGGCCTCAAAATCATCATATTGGCCCCCCTTAAGAAATCAGTTTGTGCACTCTAGAATGAGGCCTCGGATCCGAGGCCTCTTCCCACAAGTCATACACTTAGCCTATCAGAACCTGAAATGGCCGAGGGGGCCTCAAAATCATCATATTAGCCCCCCTTAAGAAATCAGATTGTGCACTCTAGAATGAGGCCTCGGATCCGAGGCCTCTTCCCACAACTCATACACTTAGCCTATCAGAACCTGAAATGGCCGAGAGGGCCTCAAAATCATCATATTGGCCCCCCTTAAGAAATCAGTTTGTGCACTCTAGAATGAGGCCTCGGATCCGAGGCCTCTTCCCACAACTCATACAAATACCCTAGCATAACCTGAAATGGCCGAGCGGGCCTCAAAATCATCATATTGGCCCCCCTTAAGAAATCAGTTTGTGCACTCTAGAATGAGGGCTCGGATCCGAGGCCTCTTCCCACATTCATACAAATACCCTAGCATAACCTGAAATGGCCGAGGGGGCCTCAAAATCATCATATTGGCCCCCCTTAAGAAATCAGTTTGTGCACTCTAGAATGAGGCCTCGGATCCGAGGCCTCTTCCCACAAGTCATACAAATACCCTAGCATAACCTGAAATGGCCGAGAGGGCCTCAAAATCATCATATTAGCCCCCGTTAAGAAATGAGTTTGTGCACTCTAGAATGAGGCCTCGGATCCGAGGCCTCTTCCCACAACTCGTTCACATACCCTAGCATAATCTGAAATGGCCGAGAGTGCCTCAAATCCAAACATATATTCAATATTCTGAAATCAAATTTTGCACTCTAGAATGAGGCCTCGCCTCTTTGCACATTCATACACATATCCTAGTATAACCTGAAATGGCCGAGAGTGCCTCAAAACCTGAAATGGCTGGGAGCACCTCAAACTTGAGATGGCCGAGAGCACCTCCAACTCTCCTTCTCATCCGAATGCTCCTTATCCACTAGCCTAACCAAAGGCCGAAAGTATTCCTCCATGCACCTACCTTTTTGGTTGTTCTAACACATTCTCTCACCCAAACCCTACTTGGATTGGCCAAGACTAAGTATAGCGCAATGGCCGAAAGTAAATCTAGTGGAATGGCCGCGAATAAGTCTAGAGGAGTGGCCGCAAGTAAATAAGGTGATTGGCCTAGAGCATGCCAAACTGGATGGCCGACAGCATGCCACTGGAACATTCATTGGTGTTTGAGAACGCATAATCCCTCTCATTTGCTTGAAACCCTACATCTCAAATCCTCCTAAACCCAAAACAATACATCGCCGTCAGTATGTTAAGTGGACATTCCATGTAGCCGACGCCTTACCAGATTTTGAAGTATGCCCTCCACTGTTGCCCCGACATCGGCTCCACTGTCTTCAGATGTCCCGTCCCCTGGCGGCGTTAGTGGAGTGCTCCTCGAATCGCCGAGGTTTACCTCTGCCATTCCTCTCCCGCGTCCACGCCCTCGCCTTGATGTTGGTTGTGTTCCGCCCGCCTTGCTTCGCAGAATTCTTGGAGCATGTGTCACATTATCTTGAACGAGGGTTTCAGTTCCTAAGTCTCCTCCCTCCTCTCTTTCTCGGTCTCCCATCAAATTCGATCTGAGCTCTTCCTTTGCCACTTTCCTCTTGGACGCCTTCATATTTTCTCTTCCTTGAATTGTTGGCTGTCCCGACACCGGTTCTCGCTCATCTAACCCCTTCTCAATTTCTTGTGCTACCTCCTCGTTGTTTTCTTCGTGGATATTTCCACTATCTCCACTTTCCCCATCCGCCTATATTTACCAGCGTCCCAATGGTTATAACAATGATAAGAAACCCGAATACTTAAAAAAAAGTAAATTCAGCGTTGAATTTGTACTACCATTTTCATTATGTGCTAAATCAACAGAATATTTGTAGATCCCAAGAATACGTACGACACTGCTAGAGTTCGTGTGTTCGCGTGAATCTTCTTGGATGCTGTCAATTCCCAACTCCTCCCCTTCTGCCATTGACCGCGGTTTACTTCCGTCCGCCTCTTCTACAATTGGTGATAAGTGAAAAGGCGGAATTTCACAATCTAGCCTCCACGAAGGTTTCCGCAGGTCTTTTATGCTTTCGCTCAAATCCTCAGGCGTCCCACGGCCCTCGATTGGCGCCTTCCTTGCCTGTGTCTTCTGTGTCCTCACCCTGTTTCTCTTCTTGTCGGTGTAATGTGTAGACGTTCGCCTCCTCTTCTTTTTCTTAGATGGTTCCGCTGTCGGAGGTTGTGAATTCCCTATTTCCTTCATGTGTTCAACCCTCCCGTGATTCAAACCTACTCGCTCTATTTCCTTTCCACAACCTCACCGCATCAACCTCAAACATTGGAAAGAAAGTGGGCAATCTCATTCCTCTCCGTATATAATTGCGATAACTCCCGATGTTAGGCGCGCTTCACTATCGCCCAACCGTGTTCCTAATTAGGGCTATCTTTTTTTAGTATGCCTGACAAGTTTGTCTCTCTCTGCTAATTATGCTTATTTCTTTATAACCTCATCGTTATCACCATTCTCCTTCTTTATGGATCTTCAAATTTTTGTTCCTTTACGTTTTCATTGTCTGCCTTCATGGCTTCCACCTCAATTATTCCTCCCGTCTCTGAGATGGCCGAGCTTCGTTCCAATGGCATCGGGGTCCCTATTCTGTTCCCTATTGATGCAGCAGGTATTGCTGTTGTCTCATGCCTTCATCTTAGCATTAGGTTCTCTTTGCAGGCAAGTACAATATGGGTAGAACGTGAGATCTCCCATCCTGATACTGGATTGCTTATTCATACCTTCCATGAGACCTCCAAGGTAACTGACAATGGCAATGTAGTGTGGGAGCTTGGCCCGGGAAAGTATAGGGTTTGTGGCTGGCCAGATTCTCAGCTGGGAGAGTCAACAAAAATCCTTGCTCCTCTTCGATCGTCGACTGCTGACTTTAGCACCCCGCCGGTAATAAGTGTCAAGACAGAGCCCGGTTTAGACGACGTTATAGACTTGTCTGATTCTTCGAATGATGATGTATCATTGCAGAAGGCTGTTTTCCATGATTCCCCTTCTTTCTTTCCTTCTGCTTCCTTTGTAACGCCTTCTCTTTCTCCCTCTTTTCCTTCCACTCCTTCTGTACCGTCTGCGTCCGAACCTCCTCAACCTATTGTTCAATGTCTTCGTCGTCTTGGTTCTATGCCTGGTTGTAAGAATGTCCTCAAGAAATTGGATTACGATAAACTCAAAATCCAAGAGGTTAATCACCTCCCCCCTCGTTTCGATGGTACCCAGTTATTTGTCCTCCCTGCCGCTGAATTCTCTTCATCTCAATCGAGAGCCAAGTCGTTGGACGGCATGGACAAGCAATATGATGGCCATGTTTGGACCAAGACTCAAACCACCAACATTACCAACGACGTTGGCCTTGCTTTTCGTTCCTCTGCCTGTGTTGGCCACCTCCAATGCCAAAACCCTAGTTGTGATTACCTTCAACGCGCCCATCGTACCTCTAAGGTTAATGACACGGAATTTGAGGGTTTCACTAAAGATCCTTTCCCTCTCTCTGGCATTGTGCCATCCCGATCTACTCTTGTCTGCAGGATCTGCAAACAACCCCCCAAATGCATTGCTCTGTGCGATGCCAAAATCTTCTACGTCCATGGGAAGGAGTCTTCTCAAAGAGCCTGCATTCATATCGGTACTCATCAACACCCAGTGAAGGTTGGAGACTGCAGAGACAGTCAGAAGCGTATCAATGCACTTATCGAGGAGCATGTTGAGCGTATGCCTCAAGCCACTCACAGCAAGATCGTGCTTGAAGCCAGCAAGGACATTGTTGGTGAGTTCCTTCTTTCTGGCGATAATGTCACGCAACGTCTCCTCTCCTTGAAAGAGCTCGAACCTGTGTTCGAAAGTTGTAGAGAGTTAAATTCCCCTAACCTTCGCTCTAAGGTTACCTCCTTCAAATATTTGAGGAGGTTCGGGGTTATGGATGGCATCGCAAAGCTCCGGGGCGTTAGCAATTGGGCTTACGTCCAACGCAACCAATTCCCAGGACAAGGTGACGATACAGACAAGGTGTTCGTCTTCAAGATGTCCGAGGTTGGTCCTGGAAGTGGTGTGGATTTGGTTCGTCGGATGCAACCGGGGGGGGACCTCGAGAATGCGTGGATGATGTCCGATCACGTGAAGCGGGTCAAAGGGTGGACCACCATGGCCGCTCATGTATACGATGGGACTTATCAACGGGTCATGACCATTTCATGCTGTGATTTCCAATCGGAGGATAAGGATGCCCAAGTTCTCTTCTGGCAGAACCTCAACCACGTCATGGCCCGCCACGGTATCCCACATCCAAACTTTATAGGCTTCATGGCCGACAGTGCCCAAGCCAATTGGAACGCTGTTCGCACTGTGTATGGTTCTGGAGATCCCAAAGTTCCAATGGAGGGTCGTGAGCGCACTTGTTTTTTTCATTGGAAACAATCGCTCGAGAAACATACGAAATCGTATATAAAGCATGAGTTGCAAGACCAACATAGACACCTTTGCCTTCAATATCGAAATGCCTCATCTATGCAAGAGGCGGAGACTAGGTACCTAGCTATCAAAGCTTGGTGGGCTTCATCCAATTGTACAAGTGAAGACGGTCTCAAGCATCTTCAGCTCTGGCTTGCTTTCTGGCACTTCCGCTACCTTCAATGGGGTGGTTTCATGGAATTGGTACATCTCCGTCATAATTCATTATTGGTTTTTCTTGGCTTCGTTTTCCTCTCTGTGTACATTTATATTAATACTTGATTTGTCCATTCAGGAAAAGGTTTTAACCCAAGACCAGTTGGCCGAGATGCCGTCCTGCAATCTTGCGGAGTCTGTCCACAACAAGTGGCTTCAAGCCTCCGGCAACAAGGGTGGAGATTTATACGTGGCTACGGTTGACGACTACATTCGCGCCTTCTTACAGGTTGTGGCATACTACCAATTCCTTAAAGGTGGAAGTGGCGGTGATGGTCCAAGCAAAGAAGAACTAAAGCTGAGAGGTGCTCAACGTCGAGCTCAGCGTACTGGCGACCCGACAGTGTTGCAGAAGGTCTTGCTTGAAATGCCCGGTGGGGAAGAGTTTTGCACTCGCGATCCCCACCTTGAGGGCGCCGAGGTGTTTGGATCGCAGAAGCGAAGACCCGACACTCCAATTGGTGATGATGGCGAGACCCACCGTCCCGATACAGTGAACTTCTCTCGCCCTCCCCCTGCTAAGCGAGTCACTCGCTCTCAACCTGAAACACTGCCTACTATCATTGAGGAGTCTTCCCCCTCTGTACAAGAGGTTCAAGTGCCTTCACCTGCAGGACTTGGTTTCCAGCGTGTCACCGCAGTGCAAGAAACCAAAGTAGATGTCTCTCTTTGGCATATTGCCCGCATACCCTATACCTCTGGAAAGTCTTGTTGGGCTAATCATGCGGGCACGAAAAAAAAATGCACCGCAAGAATCGTCACCAATAACAAGAGCGTCCCTGCGCCCACCTACACCGGTATGTGGCATCATTACAAACTCCAATCTATGAAGCGCACAGACTTTGTCTTTTGCCCAGACGACATCGAGCGTTGCGTCAAGGGCCCTCGTCGGAAATGGGTCATGCCGTTCTCTGCTAATGACCAGAAGCCTCCTATCCCCCCAATCTGGCCCGTGAAGATTGGTACCAACCTCACCCGCTCGGAGATCTTCGCGCTTGAGAACGCAGGTTTTCAACTCCCACCAAAGGAGCGCATCACACCGTCTCGACTCTTCACCAACTCTGCGACCCCGCTGGATATGTCTCGAATCCGTGTTCCAGAAAACCCCGACGCCATCCCTACGACAAGATTGTCCAAACTTGTTCGGCGATCCAGTAGCGCTCCTTCCGCAAAGCAGAGGCAGATGGTGGCATCTGCTGAAGCTATGCATGCTACTGTTCTCAAGTTAACTATGATCCCTCAACCGGGATTTGGTTGCATTATCACACTGCAGTCCAAGTCAGAACCGCAGCCACCCATCTACCAAGTCACAGTGAGTTCTCTTCCAGAATGCAACTGCCCATACTTCTTGGATATGATTTCCAAGTTCGGCCGCAAACGGAATTCTTATATGAATTGTAAGCATCTGTATTACATCTACGTCAAGGTTTCTAATTTGGATGCGGATGTAAATTTGTTCATACACGCCCCGACATTTAGCTTCAATGAGGTCAAACTCATCATGGAGGGAGGTCTCTTGACACATTCAACTTCCTAGAATTCCTCTCAGCCTAGCACTACATTAGGCTATGATATTTGTGTCCATTTCTGGACATCTTGTGAAGCAATAATTGATTGATATAATAAAGGTATAATCTCAATGATTATTTTTATTTACTTCAAAATTGTGTATTACAATGCTTCCTACCAGCTTAGGCAGAAAATATATATTTACAAGACTGCCTAAATTATCTGGATACACATTCAAGCATCAACAATTTAAGATACATGACGTTTCTCTTCGGCCTCCAGCGCATTGAAGTGACTCTTCATCTGTAGTTCTACTCCGCATAGAGTACACAAAATGTAGTGAACTATGAAAGGAGCATGGTTGAAAGAGGTGTGGCCAAATTCGAGTCATCGAATTTGGACACACCTCTTTCAACCATGTCCCTTTCATGGTTCACTACATTTTGGGTACTCTTATCTCTTCCAGATCCCTCCTTTCCAAGAACCGTCACCGCCGAAACCAATTGCAATAATTTATTGATATACTAAAGGTATGATTACAATGCTTCCTATGTCTATCAACTCTATTTCCGTTTTGCATACTTCTTGGATGAATCCGAGGGAGGTGGACCCGGTCGAAGCAAATCCATATAAGAAACTGTCTTATCTTTCATTCGTTCCTTTAGCGGAAGATGATGCGGCGTCATTCCCCTCATCCGTTCGCGAAATGAAAGAGACTTCGAAGATTCCCCTATAACCTTCACCTCCTCCTCCGTCTCGTTCGATTTGTCTTCATCCAAATCAGCGTCCTTCTCCGGCACATCTTCTTGCCTCTTTTCTTTTTGCTCGCGTTGTTTTTGCTCCTCCCGCGTCCTCCACCTCCATGCTTGTGTAGACTGCGAAAATGGAGTCAGGTCATAGTCATCACTACTTCGATTTCCAGCAGCAAACGAAAATTCCGGCGATAAATTAACCGGAATATGAGGATCTGCTAGACTCCTTATTTCCTTCTCCCATCCTAATCCAGCAAACATATCTCTTTCATCACCCATTGTATGCAAGTGTATATACAATGATGTTGGGTAAGAGTCCAATATATAATCTATTCGGCCACACACAATAATTGCTAAAGTCCAAGCTATAGAGTTGACTCACATATAAGACAAAGAGAAAAGTGATGAATCCAAACAAAGGAAGTTAATTATTTTGATTCCTTTGTATTTTGATTGACTCATTCTTCAATTATACCAATCTCCGAAAATCAATTTTCATTGATTTTTTCTTGTGATCATCCTTGGTTTTAATAATTCAACCACCTCACGGTTTCCAAACTTAATGAGACCATTCCAAATTCCGGGCCTTTACCCTCCACGGAAATAGGTCCTTTTTTTACTATATTTGGCAGATTCAAGAATATTCCAGGTATATTCCAGTCTATATTTACAAATGTCTTTTTTTGGCATTTCAAGTTTGCTATTATTATATCTTCTACGCTCTCCGCTCTCCAAATCTCCGCTCTCCGCTCTCCGCTCTCCGCTCTACGCTCACATACAAGTGTCGTCCAACATGTCCCTGGTGATGCGGCCTCTCTTGCTCATAATACCGAGAACACGTTCCTTGTGTTTATTCATGACTTGCGTAACGGACAAGCCCTCACGAATGGTCTTCTCTATCCATTGGATTGTTTCCGAAGACAAATGGGCACCAATGGCGGTAGTGACACCTAACTGCCCGGCGCCATGGACAACAACACCATTCTTGTTCACATGGTGTTTCTGTGTGTATACTACCTGACAAATGTGGGGCAGTAACCACAGCTGCTTCAGCACGAAACTACATTGGCAGCCCTTCTTCTGGTTCAATCCCTTCATTTTCTTGGAGACCTTCGGCCCTTTGTGGCCCTTTCCATTGGGAATGCGCTTGCCCTTGTGGTCGAGTTTTTGTTTATGTGCAACCAGTCCATCATGGACGACAACGCAATTGTTGGAGTGGTTACCCGGTCCGTATTCACAATGATATCTGTACGTGGAGACCACACATGTGACACTGTGAAGGTCGACATTTTCACTCAGACGATTACAGCGCTGGCATGGTTGGAACGGTACTCATGGTTCTAAGGCACCAGTATAAGTTCAGCAGATATCAGTGTTATGAGGTGTTATTGTAACCATCCTGGTTACAAGAACACGGACATGTTGCACTTGGAAAGGGTAAGAGAGGGAGTCGCCATGAATACCTGAACTTCTCGACGAATGAACACGCTTGCGGTCGCGTTAAGGATGTGTGTTTCAGGATACCTTTCCTCACAAAGCGGCACTCAACGTCCGGCCGACATTCCTCGCCCTTGCGGAAGTCATCAATGCGGTCCCATGGAATGAAAGCTATGTCGCCAGTGTCGTCGCCGTCCAGGTCGCGACTCTGAAAGCGGTGGCTGCAGCTCCACTGGATGGATGTGTGGTCAAATGGGCCTGGGGGCGGAATCTGCAGGGCATTCTGGATATCGGCAAGACTTGCCGCCAATGTCAACCTGTAGTCGTCGACATGTGGGAGCATATTCAATCGTTCCGGGGTGGTCATGTCCACCACGGAGTCCATGAACGGAGAGGGAAATGTGGAAGATCTTAAAATGTGAAATGACAAATAAAAACTTGCGTCGTGGACAACAGAGGGGTAGACAGAATTGAGGTGAGAGATTGTGAGCCCCAAACGTGCACTGGTTCAGCAGAGGACAACCAATGTTGAGATCTATGCAAAGGCACGCTGTCCCGACAGTATGTAGGTTTGCGGCGATGGCTCCGATTCAATGGTTACCTTCGCAAATCGAAGAGAGCGGCAGACATGGAGGATGTGATAGATATGTAACCCTAAACAGGACACGAGTTTCAGGAATACACAGACCTACCGGGGGTGGAGGGACCTCATGGGAAGCAGTGCATTGACAATTCGGACGGACACCGTAGTGCTTGCAGGTTACAGCCCCAACAATGCAAGTTTTTCTGAAGGAACGCAGGGGATTCACGATGCGGGAGGTGCAGGTTACAGATGCAATAAGCAAGGGAACCATAAGGGAGGCAGGGGAAATCGGACTCGGGGATGCGGCAATTCCCGTCTAAACTTGCGAATTTCAATTTTCATGGATTAAGTTTTACGAACAGTGGACCACATGGCGGGATCACCGGCTAAACCCTAAGCCAGGAATGGAATTTAGGGTTGTGTTACCAAGTTTAGACGCTGGCTCGGCGCTGCTGCATTCATGGGTAATGTTCGAAAATGGTTAACCCCACCTTTTGCATGCAGACGCCCATCTCGAATTGAGGGATTCGTCTTTGTTGCGCGACAGATGCTTCGGTTACGTCGTAACCATCATAGCTTGAAGAGTATAGGGGTAGGCCCTAAACGAAGTGTAACCACGGAGTGTAACCATAAGGGTGTAACAAGGAGGCTGGTAACGAACAATGAGGGAGTAACCAGGTGGTTGGAAACCAACAATGAGAGCTTTGGAACCAGGAGGAGAGTAACGCATGAGGAGTTTGTAACCAGCAGGGAATGAAAACCAACGAGGATGAGTGTAACCAGCAATGTGTGGGAAAGCACCCTGAACGGTAACTAAGAGCGAGCCTGTAACCAGGAGGACACCCTACCCTTAAAACCAGCATGGAACTACGGGGTGTAAGCAACCCGTGTAACGACATACTGTGGGGGGAGCTGAAACCCGGAGCCTGTAACCAGAAGGACACCCTAAACTTAAAACCAGCATGTAACTACGGGGTGTAAGCAGCCCGTGTAACGACATAGTGTGAGGTTAGCCTGTAGCCCCGAGCCTGTAGCCCCGAGCCTGTAACCCCGAGCCTGTAACCACAACCATGTAACCCCTCCGCCTGTAACCACGACGTAAACCACGACCATGTAACCGTAAACACGAGCAGCAGGCGGGCAGCCCCGCGACGGCCTGAAGGCGGAAAAAAATGGGCGCCGCAGGAAAAAACTCTGGAAAGAAACGCGACACCTCTTGCAGGGGAAAGAAACGCAGGCCCCGCGCTTCCAGCCGGGAGCCGCGACAGGGCGCGACAGGGTGACAGGCGGATCTGGATTCGGTGCCCAGATAATGTGAGGGCCCTAATCCCATCTTGAACCAACCCGAGATAGAGTGGAGCCCGTTACCTACCCTACGTGGAAGAAGTGGAGGCTGCTATGAGGTGGCACCACTAATGGCACCTAAAACCGTCACTCCGTGGGCCTAGACACTCCTACACCGCCGGGTAATGGTTCAAGGTTGTAGAGTGTTGGCAATTGGGAGGTGTTTATAGGTGTTGGTTTTGGATGGGGTGTTGGATTTAGCACCCTCTACCTTATTTTGGTACCTACCTTACCTTGCCATTTGCTTATCCTCTTTAAAAATAGATTTAAGAGTATGAGGACCTATGTCCGGGAAGAACCGGCGGTTAGTTGCAGATGAACCGGTTGAGTCCGAGACGACCCTAAACTACTGGATGATGGTGGAGAGATACCCAAATCTCAAGGAAGAGGTTGGCGGTTCAATTCCCGGATGTGAAATCTCCTCTCTACTTGACAAAAACTTGCTAGGTGGTCAATTGCCTCCTGTGCTTTGGCGTTGGCATGTCGGCCTTCTGTCTCAAAAAAAGAAAAAAGAAAAAGAAAAACTAGTTGAAGTTGGAGACTTCAGGAGGATTATTGATCATTTTAGAGGAATTTATAGAATATACCTCAAATGAATAAAACAAAACCGGAAGATGTCAACATGTACCCGGTTGGATTTAGAATCACTAGGATCTTGACCGACTATGCCCAAGAACTTCCCGGGCATTGATGAGGACCTTGGATATTTGGGAGGTAGGAGGTTTTAAAAGCAAGATATGTTGGCCTTACTCATTAACATTTTTTTATTAGGCACCTATGTTTTGAGTGGTGTGTGATAAGGTGTCAATATAAGAATGGACAACAAAAGGATATGCTTTCAAAGAGATTGGACAACATATTCAAATTTGATTGACCATTTGTAGGCTCACTAGTCAACATAAATTTGGGGGAGGGGGGACCTATATGACTATTTAATGAGCTTGAGAATCTTCACTTTGATAATGAGTCGTGTATTCATATGAGCTCCAAAATTTATAAAATAAAATGACTAAATGCACATTTTGGATTTGCTAATTATCTTGCACGAATTGTGTGGTCGTTGGTTTGCATCCTACAAGAAATGGATGCAAATCTAAAAGTACCCATTTAAGGCCACACCTACTCTCTCTATGTAACAATATATCTATGAAAGGCCTAAGAATCGCAATACACAACACCATCCCATCATGGATACTAAGTTGCACATGCAACACTTACTACATGATGTGAATGCCTTGCAAAACTAAGATTGGATATCGTATAATACAAGGCACCGTATACGAACAAAAATGGCCCTCTAATACCTACACTGGACCTAACCATCCAACTCATCACATTTACACATGATAGATTCCTTGACCAAGCCAAACAAACAAAAGAACAAGTATAACTTATTAATAAACGCAATAAGAACACAAGTTTGGAAAGTTAGACCCCTCATAGTTAGCACCGTAGGGATAAGGGGAGCCATACACACAAGAATCATAGCACTCAAAAACTTGCATATCCCCACACCACTAATCCAAAAAACAATAAAAGCTATCCAACAAATAGCCATTAAATATCTCACATGTCTCGTATTTAATAAGAATCCGTACTCCCCCCCGAACATAGTAAACACAAAGTAAATTAAAATAGCATAACATTTACAAACAAAAGCCTACCTACTGCAAGGTATGTAGGAAACCCCACCTTGCACCAAGGGGAGTCTTGAAAGATTGTAGGGACAACATGCTCAAATTCATGTTACATTGCCCAATTTCTTTATTTAAATTCTCCCCCCTCTTCCATTTAGGACCCGCTTACTTCAAAGTCGGGTATCTCATGTGTCCAAAACCAATGTAAGGTAACATATCCTATTTCCAAGGGGGTGCCCTTTCATCAAGCTTAGGGAACATTCAAAAATAGAGTCCTATGGTTCTCAAAGTTCTCAGTGCAGTGTACTAATGAGGGAAGGGAGGTGTTGGAGATAGGTGGAGTCCAGCTCCATGAAGAAAATTTAGAAGCACTTGCATGAGAGAGGCAAGTACCAAAAATAAAGAACAAAATCTCTCTAATTATGACAAGGCAAACATGGTTTCAAAGACAAGAGAATTCTTCCTATTCCTTTGCTATGATTGGTTGGCTAGGGTGTCGAATACAAGATTTACAAAAAAAAATTGGAACAAAAGGCAAAAATGCCAACGCCAAATGCATCTAGAAACCAAGGAAGATTCATCCACTTCAAGGATAGGTGGAGCCCCTTGGACGCGCCACACTGCCATGTAAAAAAGTAACAAAGTTCCAAGTATCAAATACCCCACCAAGGACAACCTGACCAAGCCACCCAACCAAGTACCACCCCACCCCACCAACCAAGAACAAGCCCCATGCCACCAAAAGACCAAAGGTATCACCCATACTATGTACATTGTCGTTTCCAATTCCATGTGATTTTCATTCTATCCAATCTACAAAAAATGTTCCTAGCCTCCTAGGTTTCATCGAAGCCTTTGAGGAGGGCTTTGGCCGTGTAAGCGCTAATCTCAACAAATTTAACAACCCTAACCCAAGCTGCCTTAGCGTACATAATGAGGTTGTCCCAAATAAGGTTTTTCATTTTGGACTCATGCCATTGTTCATGGTTGAACACTCTATCATTCCGTTTAATCCAAATCATCCAAAGGGTAATGCCTCAAAGGAGGTGCCAAATCTTGAGTTTCTTGACAAATTGTTTAGGGATTCTTTCCCCAAAGAGGCTTGCTTCAAATTAAAACTGTCATAGTTGCCCATTCTAACCCCACAAAGCTCATGCATGATGAAGGTGGCCCATCGCCAAGCGTGCCTTGCTTGAATGCAATCCTAAAATTTGTGTCTAATTGACTTGCTAGTATTGGGAAGACAAAAAACACATTGCTTGGAGATAGAGGCTGGAGCAATGTGTGCCCTTCATTCATTGATGGCGACGACCTTATGCCAAATGGACCACATGAAGGTGGCCTCTTTGCTAGAGCAAGCTGGGTCCCAAACTTGAGACCATTAGAACTTGCAATTCCCCATAAACGTAGCCTTGCCACTTTTTCTTTACCCCTAGAAGTGTGGATGATTTAACCTCATGAAAAAATGGGCCATGTCCCCCGTAGGTTTCTCCCACTTACTACGGCCCTGGGGGTGCACCTTTCATTAGAAACCAAGAACCACAGGCGTTCGCAACATACTCTAAAAAAACCCCCTATATATCATTATTTTAATTTTTGGGGTAAAATTAAGCAATACACATACAATTTCAATGATAAAAATACAAGTCACAATATGTATATGTAAAAAAAATTACATTTACATATAATCATTAGCATAAGTATACAAATATAAATTTGAATAATAATGAACCCCTATCATATATATGATGTTATACCCTAGCATTCATTGATAAAGTTGAAGATTATTTCATCCCCCGGATGTAACTCATAAGCATCTAAGTCTACAATATATGTCATAGAAGCTACTGCAATTATTGTTTCTAAATTTATCATCAACTGATCCATGAGATCGTAAACCACTTATTGTTGGTTCCTTTCTGATACCAACATAAACCGATGTGCATGCTTGATCCTAGACCTTGCAACCCTTAGAACTTGCAACAATTGTGATCCCTAAATGCTTGATCCAAATTTTTGCATGCATCGGAAATTGACTATTGATACAAAAACGATTGAGAGAAAACCCACTTGGGAATCAACACTTTCGCAATTTCGATGTTGGCCATGATCTAACAAAGGATCAACCACCTACAACCACCTGCATCAACTACAAAGAAGCACCACAAAGAAGTGTCAGCCGTTCCTCTTGCAACCCTAAGCAAGAAGTGGCCTTGTTCTTAGCTCAATCACCCCAATACTACCTCTTCGACACATACATGGATGAGATAAGGAAATGAGAAAATTATTCATCCTAATTTCATTCAATATTAAATAAATTTCCCATAAATTCTAGTGACCATGCCATACAAGTACAAGTGTTATATGTTCTAGAGGTCCTCCAAACGGCCGGGGATTCGTGGCACTCAAGTATAATCATCCATGCGGATGAAAAAAACGCAGAATCATCTAAATGACTATTTTTAGGCAATTTGATTCCGGAAATAGAGTCAAAGGCCCCGAATTAGTCTAGTGATGTCACATCGAATGAATCGGCCCTCAACCCCATAGGGGGGCTTTTTTTATTGGAGCCACTTCATCCACGATATCTTGGATGGATGTTCCTTAGTGAGTGCCACGAATCCCCAGCCCCTCCAAACATGTATATAACTACGAGTTATATTGTGTAGCGTATGTATATGTAGTATGAAAAAATTCAAATTAATACCTCTGTGCACTCACATATACTCATATGTGTTATGAAAGGTGCACCCCCTGGGACCAAGGCATTTAGAGTAGGTGCCAACCTTGTAGCATTTTTCAATAAGGGGCAAGGAGAGGTGGCGTTGATGCATGGCGGAAGGGGTAAATTATGACCAACACCGAGCAACATATGTCGGGTCAGCTTCTCTTTCTTTGTAAAAGCCTACCCATTGCCCATGAAAAGTGATGTACGGGTCATCCTCAAGAAGATGTCGCCACTAATCAATGATCTTAATGGTGAGAAGAATCCAATCATTGGAGTATGCTAAGGTGACATTGAATTTATCTTGTGCCTCATCCCACAAGAGGAAGGTATGGTACTCCATATCCCATATGTCGTCAACGCATTGAATCCCTTTGTGGTGCAATTCGTGGGCCCTAGCACAAGTGAATCCATTGTCGGTATTTAGAACCAAGTTAGTGTGTAATTATCTCATCCGGTGTCAGTTCCAAGTCACATGATGATGATTACAGTGCGAGGATAAACTTAAAAGTCATGAATAGACAAGATTTGATTCTATGATAGGAGTTATTCAATACTAACATGAGGCCTTTTGAAATCTATCATAGAACACTCTAGCAGAATACTTTAAAAATTCATAACTAATTCAAAAATGATAAATTAAATCCAAAAGAAGTCTGACAATTTTTTGTACAAATCCTCTACATGGGATAAAATGCCAAATGCCAAATGCCAATGTACATAAATAGAAAAATTTGCTCAAGATGTACAACTCGAAAATAGGGCAAGTTGCCTTAGATCCTAGATCTCAGCCAATTAAATTCCCGTAGAAATCATGTCTGGTTAAGTTAAGCTAATGGTGTCATTCAACCCTTAATCCACTTACATGGTCCAACGGGTTTTGCGGTGAGAGAGGCAAAAAAGGTGGTTGGTAGAAAAAGGGAAGGGCCCATGGCAGAGAAATGTTGTTGTAATAAAATTTTAATGAAAGTCTTTTTGGGGACTTTAGATACAACTCTTCCCGCCAGGTAAGGCTCATGAGGCACACTTTTCAAAACCTGTGTGCTATAATGAATCTTGAGAAGTAGGTTTGCCCTCTATGCACCTTGATCATATCATAGCCCATGAGACATACCATTTCTCCCTTGCCCTACCCCTTGAACCGGCTCCCACTTGTTCCACCAAACAATGTGGGACAATCTACTTGCGAATTTGTAGATATAAAATAATGAATTTAGTTACAATAGCAATATATCAAAACCATCATGATGTCAAATTATTCACATCTCTATAACAATTATGAAATATTTTGAAATACACCAAATCTAGGATCCAACAAATCCAACACATCTAGAACTCCAGAATTCGAGTACACATGACTGTGGTACAATGTAGGGAAAATTTAATCCACCAAAACCCTAAGCGGGGACAACCGACTGTTGCTTACAAATAAACCGGTTGAGATTGAGAAATAACCAGTT
Source organism: Polytrichum formosum (assembly GCA_964035585.1). NCBI lineage: Eukaryota > Viridiplantae > Streptophyta > Polytrichopsida > Polytrichales > Polytrichaceae > Polytrichum > Polytrichum formosum. The sequence goes on from OZ037936.1 coordinate 62,873,301, forward strand.
GAGGTTCAAGACATCAAGTTCATTACTGATCATTTTACAATAATATTTTAAAACATGCCTCAAATTAATAAAGAAAAACCGAAAGATATCAACATGTAACTGGTTGCACTTGGAAACACTAGGATCTTGACAAATTATGTCCAAAAATATCCCCGGACACTGATCAGAACATATTCGACCACGTGATAGGAAACGGGTTGCAAATAATGCTCAATGTACAACACAAGGCACATGTCACATGTACATTATTTGAATATGGGTGCAAGCTTAGTAAAGTGGACCAAAAAAGTGCTCCGGTTAATGAAAGCCATGATTTTCTTGGTCAAACACCTATAAGTAGTAGCAAAATGTTGTTTAAAATAGATTATTTTTCATGATGACCTCTATTGTTAAGTTAGGTACTCAAATATAGAATATCAATATGAGATCTTCAAAACCTATCATCAAAAGTGACGCGTAAAAGCAATTGACTAAATATAGTTTTGAACGTAAATTTCATGATCTTAAATATTTTGAACTTGGAATTTCTTTTCATATTCCTTGAATTCATTATAAACTTGAGGTCATCGTAAATTTTTTTCAAAAATTAATCAATTTAATGTAATGTAATTGTATTTTAAACAAGTTTTTGACAATTATCTTTTCAATGACACCCGCTTGCACCACCACTTGCACCGTCTTCTAAAATACATATACGTTGTTTGAAATTGTTTTTTGTGAACATAAATTGCTTGGCTTTGTAGATTCATATGTTTTCTAAATGTTTATGAATTTCTATTTCATAAAATTCAAAGTTAGTATATAGTTTTGGATCACTTTCACTTAAACCTGAGCAAGGATCAAGAGCTGTCCACTTTACCGTGCTTGCACCCATATGTACAAATTAAATCGCTCATTTTGTTTGTAAAAATTGTTGTGAGAAGATCTGCAAGCCATATCTTTGACACATCTAACAAGAAGAGAAGACAAGTGAAGCCATGAGAAGACAAGAGAATGGTCAAACTTGATTTTTTTTTCAAAACTACCCTTTTTGGACATATATTAAAAAAATCAGCACATTCCCTTTTTGGTGAATGGTCATTCTTCTTGGTCCACATTCGGTTTACACCTAGTGAGGAGCCAAAGGCTTTGTAAATTTAAAAAAATAAAATAAAAATCAGACCATGGAAGTTGGACCATGAAAAAAGACCATCTTCCATGGTCTGACTTCATGGTCCATGGTGTAAACCGGCCCTAAATAAATCTAACTTATTATCAGAGTAAATGTCATCTAGATGCATATCTATTAAGTACACAAAGTTCACTAGCCAGTCATTTTTAGCAGTCTGCTAGCTGCTGTGTTGAACTGATGGGCGTTGCTCTTTAAAGTTGTTCAAAGTTTTGGCTTATGCCTGCCTGCGCCCTGATCATCATGAGTGGCACCTACTTACCTGGCTCTCAGTCAAGGATGCTAGCTGCTGGTGAGGTTTCAGTTGGTAAGTTTGGAGGTGGTTGTGGCCAATACAGTATTGGGAATTAAGCTTTATCATCATCGTCAAATACTAGATTTTTGGGGGTAACTGTGGTTTGGAAGCTATAAGTAAGGAGTAGCCATCACCAGCCTATAATTATAAGTGTTGGTGACCAGTGGAGATCATCATATGATTCAAGCATTGGTTGTGGCTGCAAGTTGAGGGAAAAGATGATGTTGTAGGTTGATCATATTGAGTAGCTAGTTGCTGCAGCTCTTCTTATGATTGTTGTTGGACTCTGCAGCATGCTCTGATCTGATCTTAGGCTAGTCATGATCATTCACATCACAAGCAATCACTAGCACTAGGAAGCATTCATAATATAATCACGAGTGATATGAGAAGAAGAAGAAGAAGCTGGCGAGTTTAGCATGCTCATCATCACTGTAATATTGGCCCAGTAGGCCGACTACAGAATCTTATACAGACATGACATGATCATGCGAAAGAAAGAAAGAAGCTTGCAGAGAAATTTGGTACTTGGAATGAGTGAGTGGCTGATGAGAAGTACCAGTCACCAGTTGAGTGGGCGAGGCTTACTACTTTGTGATGACATTTTAAGAAGACAAGCATGTATAAAATTAATAGGCACGGGTGACAAGTTAATGAATTTATCGGCACAAGGGTGTATCAAGAGAGTAGGGGAGGTTTCAATATTGCTGCACCTGCTTCTGTTTAGTTACAATTGCAAAGACACTTCTTGTAAAGTAGTTCCTCATCGATATGATCCCCTCTTTGAATGCTCCTCCTGCTGCTGACGATTTCAAATACACTTTAAATTCAAGTAGTTCCTCAACTCTCTTTGAATGCTCCTCCTGCTTAGTACAATTCAGATACACTTTTTTCAAGTAGTTCTTCAGCCCTCTTTGAATGCTCCAGCAGCCTCTGCTTACAATTTCAAAATACACTTTAAGTAGTTCCATAACCTCTTTAAATGCTCCAGATTCTGCTTACAATTGCAAAGGCACTTCAAGTAGTTCCTCATCCCTGCTTTAAATGCTCCTCCTGCTTACAATTTCAAAGACATTTTATGAAGTAGTTCCTTGAGCAACCCTCTTTGAATGCTCCTCCTTCTGCTCACAATTCGAATACACTTCTTCAAGTAGTTCCTCAGCCCACTTTGAATGCTCCTCCTGCTTACAATTTCAAAGACATTTTATGAAGTAGTTCCTTGAGCAACCCTCTTTGAATGCTTCTCCTTCCGTTCACAATTTGAATACACTTCTTCAAGTAGTTCCTCAGCCCTCTTTGAATGCTCCAGGTTCTGCTTACAACTGCAAAATTTGCACTTGAAGCAGTTCCTCAGCCCTCTTTGACTGCTCTGGCTTCTGCTTACATTTGCAAATGCACTTGAAGTAGTTCCTGATCAGCCTTACTTGACTTCTCCAACTAGCTTCTCGACAGAATTGCAGATACATACACCTCAAGTAGTTCCTGAACCCTAGTATTTGAATGCTACTTCTTCTGCTTACAACTGGCAAGCACACTTCAAGTAGTTCCTCAGCCCTGCGACCATCTGAGAGAAACACGCCAGAATATCCTCCAGCAGTTTTATATTGTATTGGTGAGGATGATCATGATTTTAAGAGAGTAGGATATGTTTTTGAGCTATGATCATATCGGTTCATACTGCACCAACCGGATTATGGTAGTGTTTAGCAGAAAAGGTAAATTTCCGGAGATTAAGATTCTTCAATTAAAGGGTCACCTAACTCTGACCTTGGCGGCCAAGGACTATGGTGTGTTTTGAGTGAGTTTGAGGCAAGTGATTCATTCGAATGATGGGGATTGGATTCCAAACCTGCACTGATTCAGAAGATTTTGTGGCTCATCATCAACATCATCATCAGCGCGGTGGAGCTGCTGGCCGGTCGGGTGCAGCTCCCGAGGAGCGTGTGAAGAGAGAAGACTGCAGATTTGTGAAACACGACAATCTCTTTTCCAATTGGAAGGTAGGTTTGCAGCTCAACCTCTCAATCCATAGCAAGGTTAAAGAAGGATTCTGTCATGATGTTTCCCGGGGTAGCAACTCTCCCTTTGAGTAGAGTTGTTTGTAAATTACTTGTTATACTTGTAACGAATTGGTGATTTGTTCTTTCACAAAGAGGAGAGACATACTTGGGAGGAAGGAAAGAGAGCATTGGGAGGATCCCATTCGAAAAGATTTGCACTTTCAAAATGTCATTTTTAGTTAGAAGCAATTAGAAGCAATTTTCCTACAACATGCGTCAGCATCCTGACCCCCTAGGTGTTGAATTTCACTTGTCAGAAAATTTAACAAAAAATTCTCAGAATGTTTAGTCTAAAAAATGCTTATAATGCAAAAGTAGCTCCAAAGATGCTTCTTATAAATGGTTTAGCAGCTGAAACCTAGCTCTAAAGAAGGTCACCCTGCGAGTGCTACAGATAGTTGCCACCCCGAGTGATGTTTGCTTGTCTTCCTCGGTCTCTCTTTACGATGATCAAGTGTTTGCAACAATTGTAAGACTCTATTCATCACAATTCTCTCTCAGGGATATATATGCATCCGTCCTGTCGCATCTATATTGGCTGGAAATCTCCAAGATTTTGCATTTCTGCCCCAATTCAGCTCAATTCCCCACAAACTGTATTGCTTGTGTGGGCATTGTGTACTGTGATGTCGAGTAGCGCTTCTCTCTAGCCCAGTTACTGCTTCCGCCTTTGACCTTGTACTGGTTGCTTCTTTGTGATTGTGATGTGATTGCTTCATACAAACCTCCACACCAACTCCAAGCATGCACCAAAAAAACAACCAACTCCCGACCAAAACTCCAGTTGAATTAAAGGATAACTCTAATTGTGAAATCTGAATGTGTGGACCTTCTCCCTAGCTATGGAACTTGGGGCGGGTAGAGGGCATAGGATAATCTGTTCCAGATGGGATTTAAATACGAAGAACTTTGTGGCAGGTCCTGGTGGGGCCGTTGGATTGGAGGGAGCATGCCGCCCACAAGGAAGGGGTCGAGCGGTGCAGAACGCAGAATTTGCCGGCCGCGCATTGCAATGGGCCAGGAGTGTACGAGCTGGGAGTGACCGCCCCCTCCTGGCTCCCCACCCCTGCTGCAGCAGTACAAGGCAGAGCTTCTACTACTACTAATACTAATACTAATGCTAGTACGCCAGCTCTGCGCCGGAGAGATGTGGTGGTGGTGTATGTGGGCCAAGCCGACAACATTCGTAAACGGCTGCAGGAGTTTGGGCAGCCCGGAGCACACCTCGAACGCTCACGGTATTTTGCTAACTAAATATATATCCAACTCTACACAAGCTCATTCAAGTTTCCATTTTCGTAACATTACGCAGCCGATGAGTTGTGTTCATGGGCCCAGCAGTAGATTCAAGAGTAAAGACTCCGGATGTTGCTTCAGATTCATTCAGGGCAGCTGAACACAGCTCATCAGTTGAGTAATGTTATGTTATTTTTCTATCATGCACTGTATATACTACATTACACGTATATACTACATTACACGTATGTTTATAATTGCAATTAGGTTGGGTTAGAATCAGAATACAAAAACTTAGAACTTTGCTCATTCGTACTTCATAATACCAATGATTGGTTTCTATTGAAAAATAATCAAATTTGTATCTTGCTACCATAGTAAATGCCTTAGGTTATTCTTGCACAGTCCGCTCAACATGCCGCGGCCAACAGTTGATTGGTTTTGATATAATGGGCAACGGTGGGGGCGACAACCTCACTCCACCACCACCACGTTGTACATTTTGTATGAGATATAAGGCAGACAGGCCTTTGAGTTTAAATTGTTGCTTCATACTAGTACGCTGATTTGCGTGGTTGAAATTTATGCCCAATTTATGTGTGTCCAAAAATGTATCTAGAGAAGCCGTGATCAATCCCGTAGAGTTTTGCTAATCTCACATTGTTATGAATTATCAAAGTTCATTGATTATGAACCATAATAGGACTGGCACATATCCCCTCCTCTCCCGACCCCCATTATGTCAACTTGATTACTGAGCCTAGAATCAACAATTGGGCACGTAGTCCAATCTCTTTTGAACACATGGCTTGCGATGTTCGTTCTTAGATCTGCACCCAAGCATCCACTACTCACTTTAGGTGTCCAATGAGGTGAGTAATTAAAGATAAGTAACCGAATTAGGCCCACTTATCTTATGTTTGTGTCAATTTGTCTTGAGAGGGGGTCACACACGGCATACGACTTCCATTTTGAGATGAATTTTGGTCGGCCAACTTACGTAAAAGATGTACAAGCGCATCAGGCTCGAACTTGAATTTCAATCCAATAGAAGAAAGGTGGAGCAACCTTGAGACACTTTAGCTCCACTATCTTAGACACATGTAAGGGCTCAAATTCTTTATCCTTGGCCCGCCAAACTTGTAAGCTTGAACTTGAGCTCGAGCTCAAGTTGTGTGTGGCAACCTTCATAGTGTACTTCAGTAATCCACAACCAAGATTTCTGAAGCGCCACCTCTCCTGGCTTGGTCGGTCTTAATTAGTAAGAAAATTACCGAGAGGGGTTATGGATTAATAATTCACAGATTAGAGGTAAATAATTTCTTTCATGCCATTAATCACTGAAGCTGGAGCCGGATGGGCGTTGGCATTGGCATTGCAGATCCTCAAGATTTCATGCTTCAGGCAACGAAGAGAGTCTGTGTGGCAGCCCCCACCGAAGTGGTCGAGCACCGAACCATGGGAAGAGGAGAGGCCGAGAGTCCTGGTGTGCTGATCAAGGCGGCAGCCGAAGATCGGCCAAAGGACCCCGCCTGTTTTCCGAAGTGTTCGCTCTTGGGAGTTCCATCGCCTTTCGTTGGGCAGAGGTACCTAACATGTAGTAGGTCTTTTCATTAGAATGCACATGACTCTTAAGTGAGTAATACATTGGGAATTGGTAAAGCAAAGTGTTCACATACCTTACATGATTCATGAAGGAATTAGCGCATACGCATCCAACATAAAAGCCCTGAATTAGTATGCAGCCCAAAGGTTACTAGTTTTACTTGATTTGACACTGGACTTAGCCTTAAAGACTTTGAATTAGTCTAGTCCAAGTCATTTGAGATGAATCCATCACAAACTTACAGAGGTCAAGTTTTTATGTTGGATGGATGAGCATGACGCTCATACGCAATAATTCCCTCTGTCCGGGGTTGGGAGAGAGGAATTTAGTGGATACAAGCATACCTCTCATCCATCCAACATAAAAACTTTGACCCCCTACAGGTTTGTGGGAGATTCATCTTAGACGACTTGAACTGGACTAATTCAGGGTCTTTACAGCTAATTCCGGTATCATGTCAAGTAAAACTAGTAATCTTTGATACTATTCCAAGGCTTTTATGTCAGATGAATTAAAAGATACGCTCAATTTATGCGATAAATTCCCTCTCTCCATGCGGTTGCCACACATATGAGGCCGAGGTAAAGGAGGAACCAAAGCTGGACCGCCATTTTAAATGTCATGTTCGGTCCAAATTATTTTACCTTGGTCCACCAAACTGACAAGCTTGAGCTTGAGCTCTTACAATATGTGTGGTTGGGCCTTCACTTCTAAGTCTTTACCTCGTGATGCTAAGGACGCATATCACTGCTAAGACCCAAGCATGCGAACCCTGTTGCCTTAACGAACAACTAATACGCAATCTAGCATAATATTTTAAATAAGCAGAACTCCAAGTAAATGAAAATCACCCGTGATGCATATGGAATCGATCGATCTTTTACTCTTGGTGCAATGGCTTTTGATTCCTCATCTACATCATAGCTCTAAGGGGTGGCCTCGGCCCACAAGGAGCCTAACAATGTTACGGACCAAACATGGTGTTAATAAATTTCTTCTGCTGCAGACAGACAGCAAGGTGGTGGCAGAGCGAGTGGAAGCAGAGCTGCTCTCCGTGTTCGACTACGCTTGGAACAAAGGCAACAACGGGTGTCGGCGCTCTCGTGATATACTCGCCAAGCTTTTCATGGGCTGGCCTTACCCGAACAAAAGCCGTCTCTGCAGAAATATCTCGCCAGGCAGGAGGTGGTTGTGTGTTGGCACCAAGAGGGTCGGCATTTCGATTGCCGTGCAGAAACCTCGAGATATTCATCCTCACATAGAATCACCCAGGTGCAGCTGGATGAGAAGGTTCTGCCTTTTTCTGTCCAAGATGCGTGGGCCACACGACCTAGCCAGTCAAGCTGGGACTCCTCATAACTCTAGCTCCTCCACAACAGCAACAGCGAGAGCAAGTGATCGACGCGAAATGGTGAGCAATTTTTAAATACAAGGGTCACCATTCATGCCCCCTAAGTATTTATTTTCACTTTTAAGAAGGATATTCTATATTTATTTATTTGAAAGTCGAACAAAATGCTTAGATGCTAATACAAAAGCACTGCTCAAAAACTAGCCTAACATCATTCAACAAAGCTACCTTCTTTTCTTAGTTAAGCACACGCTAAGACCAATGATGGACTTTTGTTGCTCTTGAATTGGTTGAGAATCGCAAGACTTCGATCTGAATCAAGGGAACGAGAAGACTATAAGAGCTTCACCCCTCATATTGCAATTGGAGAAATTTCAGGATTCATCTAAGGAACTTAACAATGTCAACCTTTTATACTTAATGTATAACTTTCAAGTGGGAAGAGCGTGGCCTCTTGCCTTGGGCAAAATGATCTTAGGTGCCTACAGCTTTGATTTTAAAATTCAAGTGCATGCAGTAGACTCTTAATTCAACTTCAGCGTCAATATGATGAAGTGGATGGAAGAGTGGGAGTAGGGTTAACTAAGTCTACTGAGCTTCACAGGCTTAGCAATGCTATGATGATAACTTAGTTGCTTGGGTGGTGAAAGTAGAAATGGAACCGAGTGGTAACTTATTGCTCATCGTGAAGAATGTTATGTGCTACAGATACTTGCCAGCCCCGGAACCGAAAAAGGAATGGATCAAGCGAGCCGAGGCCTCCTTACTAGAAGTAGTTGGCCATCTCCACTTGGCCGGCCCACAAGTAGCCCATTAAGCAGCACTAATGATCCCGCCAGCAAACAGCCACCACCTCATGTGAGCCTAGAGGCGGAGAATTGCTTAATAAAAGGCTTTTTGTGCCTGCCCACAAACTTCATCCCTGCATTCAAGAGGCGGATTAAAGTGGTAAATCCGGCCTCATCAAGAGCCTCGGAACTAGCTGGCGGGGAGGCCGGCAAGCGCCCGAGGAGTCTTTCCTTCAACTCGTGGATGGTGAAACTGGAATCTGAGCGAGTTCATGCGGACAGTTCCGACCCGAGGTGGAGTGAATGCTCCGAGAACGAGAGGATCCTGGACGTAATCATGCAGTTGCAATTAGGGCTGAAGGTGGCGCCGCCTGCAGCTGCTTGTCTTTCTCGGTAACGTCATCGTCATTGCACACAGAGTCGTTGCTGCGGACGGCACCGATCCCCGCATGTCCTGCCTCCTTACCTGCAGCATCGGCAGCACATCTCCGTTCCTTTCTAGTCATCATCACCATGGTGTCCCACCCCTCGAACTTAGCGACCTCAATCTGTCTCTCTGTGGGCTCTTCCTCAAAACTCTTCCGCTGCATGCAGGAATCAGTAGCCACCACCCATGCTCGTTAAAGATACTGCACTGCAGTGACCATATGAACTTGACTCCAATGGCCAAAATGTGATCAACTTGATATGACGAGAAAAAAGCAACCCATAAAGCTACTGCCGCATCGACGAAGACATCAACCACTGTCACAAAAACTTCGAGAATAAAAATCATAACTTCGCAAGGACAACAGAATATGAGCTCAACTGGGTGTCTGCACCCACTCTTGATCCTTCCAGCACCCTGTTTGCAGCAATTACAATACAAAAATCATGCACTCACATGTTTTCCTAAAAACAATTGCACACCCCCTCTTCCAAACTTATGGAATCGAGTCCTCATGCTTGCATCTTTCTTGCCTCTGTTGAATTGCGCTACATATGCAGGCCTGGGTCTTGTTCTTGTTTTTCTAGCTCCTTATCTCTGGCAGATTGCTTCTCGCTGTACAAGATCGTTCTCCTTCTCTCCCCCCCGAGCTTCTTCCTGGCTCTATATTTGGCTCCTCTCACAGTAGTGCTCATCTGCATGGCCAATTTATCTATCATGAGTGTTTCCATGAAACTTAATCACATAGAAATGCATGCACACATACATCAACATCAGTATAATTGGATTATGGAATATGGTCCTGTAGGTTAAGGGTTGTCACTTACATAATCGTCTACTAGATGCTCACTCCGGGTGAAAGGAATCCTAGGACCAACACTCCCCAAACATTAGAAACTATGTGCAGCCAAAGATAGGGTTTATTTTATTTTATTTTATTAATGGTGTCATAAAAATTAAAGCAATTTCAAAAAGAAAGAAGGTCTCAGGCAATATGTGAGTTTGAGTTCAACATAATGTAAGTTGTTATAAATTCCATGAAATTAAGTTTCCATTGTTTCTAATACCATGGTATTAAAATTTGCAAAAGAGTTATATGTAGTAGGATTTCCATCATTCTACTTAGCGATGCCATAGGTTATGGTTCCACGATAAACGCGATTCTTAATATGTGCTTTCAAGTGCATATATATTTTGTGTATGTATGTTTTGTAATGTGCCTTTATGAAATTTCTTTGAGGCTAAATGGCATTGCAATGAATTATTAGCTTTGCCATTTGGGATGGTTCTGAAATGAGCCAACTAGAATGGGCCACCTATGGAGAATAGGCATAGGTGAGCACTCTTGTGACAAGCCACTTGTTGATTTATGATAAAGATATGATACCACCCAACCTTTCAAAGTATTTGAAAGGTACTACAAAATATGCACAATAAAAAATTGCCTAAGTAAATGGGTCATTTAATTGCTTGTCAACAAGATAATACCCTTAAACAATTTCTTGCCGCTTTTTCTACATCTCATTTTATTTTATTTGGTCTTCACCCAACTTTTTGGTCCTTTTATTTTTGTACAATTTGATATAATTTTTACAAAAGTTATCCTTTAAGTTGTTTTAATGCCAATGCCCCCTGTGTATAATATGGGAGTTGCTTACCCGGGGTGTCAGCTCCCGAAAGGAAACTCATTTGCTTCCAGAATTCGATCTTGAGACGGTTCGGTTGCTCCCTCCAAGTCATACGCCAGGAAAAGGTACATATTCCAACATCATATATCTATTTTCTTCCATTTTCTTCCAAACTTGACCTTCCACATCCCCATCTCCTCTTAGAGCAATCAACCCCCCATACAAAGGTTTTATATTGGATTTTTTTGCTCCTTCTGCAGCTAGTTTAACACTCATGTCATTCCTTTGGCATTGGGCTAACCAAGTTTTGAATACTCTTCAATACTCTTCAGTGTTTCTGGAGCGTTCACTACTACAATGAGGGCAAATAAGAACGTTTTTGGAACGTGCTCGTTTCCAACGAAATTTGTTGCCATAGATTTGGAACAACTCTAGAACACACCACTAGCTACATCATAAAATGTGTAGAACACTTTCATTTTTACAACGTTTTTGCGATATTTTTTTGCCGTTTGAGTTTCCAACGGTTCTCATATGGTTCTATGACATAATTTTACTATAAGCACATCATGTTTCATTGGTTTTTGTTGTAATTTTGTAATGTTTTTTTATTGTATTTTCATACATGTCACAATCTTGGAAGAGATGCAAGTATATTGATATACAAATATTTTCATATCATTATCTTGATGACTTATGTGCAGATATATGACAAAATCACAATTCATTTATGTTGCAATTAATTAACATTAAGAGTGATTTATGTTGTCGTGTTCAACACCACAATACATTACGGAGCATTAATAGAACATGCATTTATAATAATGGATGATGTAGCGTGTCTAGTGCACATGCATACAACTTAAGGTCACATCAATATATAGACGTGTGTCTAGGGAAGTGTTCTTTAGGCCCTAATTATAAATGCATGAGTGATTTTATGCCAACCTTTTTATTTGCAAAAATGGCAAATGATACTATTAACAAACATTCCTATATTTACTAACAATCATTTCATGAAGATAATTTTTAATAACCTTCTATTACGAGTACCACTACAATAAATCAAATTTTCCTTGGAATGTAAAATTAAAAATATGTACGATGAAAATAGAACTTAATCATTCAATCCCACAAACAAAGTGTGTGCAATAACATCATGTATAAGGAAATGTACCAACATTAATGCAAAAAAAAATGAATTATCATTTATTCAATATATATGGATTGAACATACTTGTTGCATTCCATTAACAAGGCGTGGATACACGCAAGGGTCCTACCCAAAGTGTTTGAAATAAATATCTAACCTCACACAATAGAGCATAGTTTAGATTGTAACTTTCAATCTTTAAGCAAAAAATTTATATGGAGTGGATGACAAAGTGTGCATGAATTGGGATGTACTAGGGGTGCACAATTCTCATGAGAGTGCATGAATAAAGTATTCATTCAAATTTTGCGGTTTGTCAAAAAAAATTTATAAATGTTTTGTTTTGATATAGAGTACACAGTTTTATCACTATGAAAATGAGACATATCTTAATACCATTGTATACATGATGTTAATTTCTTGAAGTTTTTTTTATTTACAACACAAATTCAACAATAATGAAAAAACATTACATATTTGTCCAAAACAACACAATTTGTATTAATGTAATAATTTAAAGTTTATGATAATATGGTTGGATTTTATATTCATGAAATGTAGCTGTAGGATTCATGAATGTAGATTTGAGTAAAATTCTATTGAACATGTGCAATAGTCATTGGTTCTTTGAATAGGTTTGAACCAAGTCCAACAACTTGAAGCCAATATTTTTGTAACAATTGTATCATTTGAAAAGATTGCATTGTAAATTTATGAAAAAATATATTATAAGTAATTATTAAAAATATTACTCATTTTTATTTTCAATTTTGTACGATGAAAATTTTCATTTTACATATTAATTAATTTAGTGCATGACAACATAATTTAAGTACATGTGTATTGATATTTTTGGATAAATATGATTAGCATGTACATGTATTTGTTGAAATGATATGATTGAAATAATTAGAATTGGAATCAATGGTATTGACTTTACTTGAATATGAATGGTTGAATTCAAAAACAAATGAAACCCAAATTCTATGCCACATTTCAAGAATGTGGCACAAGAACCCAATTGTGACTATGACAAATTGACACAACTTTATGAGTGGATTTTATAATGGAGTTTCAAAACCCAATAAACACACAACATTGTTAAGCAATACAAGGAGGATGTCAAAGAAATTATTATCAACAACTAGATGTATATTAGTTTGTATTTTGTTTACTTTCTTTTTGCTTTTAGTTTTTTTATGAACTCCCAAAACGTTATGTGTCCGTTCGCTAGGAGAATCATGGTTAGTGCAACAAGACTTTCAAATCAAACTAGGAGATTTCTAACAATGGACACCTCCTTGTATTTGATTAATAATGTTATGCACAACGGGCATAACTTTATAACTTTATAACTTCATAATTTCATAATTTCATAACGTAACAAATTTATAACTTTTAAACTTCATGGGCAAAATAGGCATAATTGTATAATTGAATGGTATAAGCAAAACTTCATAACTAAACTATAAGCCAAACTTTAAAAATTAATTGCATAAACAAGATTTTATAACTTAATGGGCAACATTGTGAAATAAACATAATGGGCAAAATAATTGTCGCCATGTCACACCATGTCACCATGGACATTGACTGCATTATTTCTGTTGCCACATAATCTCATATCTAGGACCCGCACTTTGAAAAATGGATGCAAAATATTATAGAACTTAAACTTTTTGGATATACCCAATGGAAGCAACAAAGACTTTGTAAATGCACGATCACCCTTGGACCCCACATTGTACAAACATCATATAGGAACTATTGAGAACATTATGATAGAACTCCAAGTTCTTCTTCAACTTGAGTGCATGCATAGTCCTCCCCCAAAAAGGGTAAGGCCCATATTTATGGAATTCACTCATACAAGTAAACCACCATCTTTCATTTTTTATCCCTATACAATTTCTTGGGCTCATATCCTTATATAATAATAAAATCCTTATAGAATTTTTTTGGGGGGGTCAAGAGTAGATACTTATACCATCTATTGGCACACAAAAATTGAGCAAAATGACTTCATTTGGATCCCCATCAATCCTTCTGAAAATTTTCTTTTGGGCTAAAATGTCCTTGTGGAACATTAGGGCTTCATGAAGAAGTGCCCATTGACTCAATTTTTGGTGCCTATTTCTATTGTGTCAAAGTTGAGAAGCTATGTATATAGGATTATTAAGCCATAAGCAAGTATTCTTTGGTTTCAATATTTAACATAAATGGCACGATAGAAATTTGTGGTTAGAAAATTCAAATTATCCCTAACATGCTCGAGATACAATCACGACATAGTATAACTTCTTGATGGTACTTGACACACATATCAATGTCTTTGGTTTGAATTCAATCAAAAGAACTGGAATTGGAAGCGAGAAGTGGCTACAATAGTGCCATGATGTACTTTTGGATGTGTCCATCATAATAAAATAAAACAAAGAACACATCTTGCATGTTGAATAATGTTACGTACTTTAGAGATGGATACTATTCAAAGGAACAAAACTCATTGGTTGCGGGAGACCAAGTGTCGGTATTCAAGACTATGTGTTTTGGAGGCTCATGTAGCCATTGCAATCACAATTAACTCTTTAACTCTCATGAATCATATCTAAATCACACAACGTCAAAATGTCACAAGCTACTTACCAATACTCAGCGATGTGCTTCCGTTCTGTGGGCTATGGGAATATAACCACGGGATGTTGGGAGCTCAATCTAAATCTAAGTCACAGAATGAAAGCACGACGCTAGATAATGTTATGTAGAGTGCATTTGGACCCCCTTATCATGGATCTAATTTTTTTTTAAAGAATTCATGACATGTAAAGAACCTGATAAGGGTCTCAAGTGCTCAAGGGTATCCTTTATAAGGTAGACAACCCTTATGTATTTGTAGTTGTTTGAAATTTTTCTAATAGTTGTTCTTCAAATCGGCATGAAAAAAAAATCTAGTTAACTATAGTTATTTTGAAGGTCTGAAGCACTCTCATTGGTGGAAAAGGCGGAGCCGGTCCAAGTTCGCTTCACACTACGTTTGAGGGACCAGCGGAGTATGTGAATGCAAGATGGATGTAAAGTATAAATGTGAAGTGGCCCTGAAATCCAGGTAGAAAGATGGCCAGGGTTTTTAGGGATTTTTGGGTTCCAGGCATCCTGTCTATCTCGAGTCCCTTGACCATAGAATTTAGCAATTTTCTTCCCGAAGCTCAACCAGAATGGGTAAAGCTGCGTGTCTGTCTGTTTGGTGCATTTCTGGGTCACCACACGGCTTCGCAATCCTCTGTCTGTCTCTCTCTGAATTTGTCTATCTGACAAACAAACATTCGTAGTTATGCCGCCTCATCGTTTTCTTGTCGTGATGATGATCTCTGTTATTTCAGTCGCATATTTCTCATCATCTTTACTTCTTCTCCTTCACAATGCTCTTTCTAATTTCACACCGCACACTTAGCACGTATTTGATGAGTTTTGCGCAGTTGTATGCTTTGTCATGCTTCCGTGGCCTCTTCTATTGGCTAATGCAGCCTGAATCTCCTAAGATTCCGAGCCTGAATCGTTTTTTTTGGTTCCCCTCCGCAATTTGGAACAGAATATGCCGATTTTGGGGTCAACATTTAATGGTCAGCAAACCTCTCTCTGTGTGCCTCTGAATTGTCTCAGGAGTTTTGGAGTTTTGGGTTCAAGACAGTCTGAAACACAGGTAGAAAGATGGGAAGGGTTTTTGGAGATTTTAGGGTTTAAGGCAGTTTGAGTTGCAGATGGAAAGGTGACTAGGGTTTTGGGATAAGGTGTGTGGGCCTTATTTGATTATTCTTCTGTATTGGATACCTGTAGTTGAGTGGTGGGGTTTGTTTCTGATAATGGAATCAAAAAGACATCTTCTACGATGGAATTGGAGTATGTGAAACAAATATAGATACCATTCTAGGTTCACTTGTGAACATTACAATTGGGAGGGTCTATGTGATCACTTTGAAAAGAAAGAGAAAAGGTCACTAGGGTAATGGGATGGTTGGGTTCAACGCAGTTTAAACTTCATATAGAAAGGTGATTAGGGTTTTGGGATGTTTGGGTACAAAGCACTCTGCTTTGCAGGAGAAAGGAGACCAAGCTTTTGGATATTTGGGTTCAAGGCAGTGTCCAGGAATCATGTTGGATTGCAAGAATCATGCATGGGTTTGAGATCCCTTCTTAATACTTTGAGGTTTTGTTGCAGATGCGGGCACAGCGCAGTGGTGGTCAATTCCGGATGCTCAATGAGACTTTGTATACGAGCAGGTAATTATCAGAAAGCGAGGCATGAATATGAAGCTGTTTAGTTTGTATATAAAAGTGAAATTTACTTGCATGGCATTTGAAAATGAGGATCCTCTTGGTTCCGCAGATGGGAGGATGCGTTTGAACTGTTCCGAAAAGACGAGGGGGCATTTGATCCGGGGAACTGACTGTTCACTGCACATGTATTTGTGGTTAATATATACAGGATTGAACACCTGATTGTTCCTGCCATATGTACATGTATTCTGGCAGATGTGGGTCAATCTTTAGGTTTGAGTGATCTGTTATTTTGTTTAGGAATTTCTTATTCTTTTGCTGCACCTACAGTATAGTGCTGAAGCAACACCATGCCAGGCAAATATCAGGTGTATGACAACACAAATGTTCAGTTTAGAGCTGCATATACGCAATCATTTGTATTCTGAGATTTTTTCCAAGAACTGGTGTTTTTCCTGATGCAGGGTGTGCATATAACTTTCACTGATGAGGCAATATTATGTGGTGGATTTGGCACACAGTATCATGCAGGATATCAAGAGCAGATGTCTCAGTGGCCAAAGCTGCCAGTGCAGGTGTTCATGGATTGGCTCAAGTCTCACAGTCCAAATATGGTGGTGGCTGACTTTGGGTGCAGTAATGTTCTTTACTTGCCCACCATTTCTACTTCCTAGTTTCACAGGTACCAAGTTTGGTGGGAATTTTGTTCACTGAAGCAACTCTTTAAACTGAAGAGTTGTCACTTACACATCTCTCTCTCACTTGAGCAACTTCATTGTTAAGGGTGATGCAGTGATGTGGTCACACAACCAGAAACCATGTGAACTACCTAAGAGGATTTTCTTCTAAATACTAATTTTTGGTTGTGGATGGATAGTGAGTTTATTTGTGCATGACAAAGTTTCTGATGTCTTTCCTGTTCATAATCATTATGATAGTTGTGTGAACTGTGGAGAACATTCTATTTACATTTGTGATCCTGAAAAGTGTATGACTCTGCAAATTGTATATCAACCTAATTATTGAAATGGTTTGCCAACAGATCTTTGTGACTGGCAGGTACAATATTGTGGACTTATTGCCTATTACTCAGTACAATTTTCGAGTGACCGCCCACAATGATATGGGTACGCCTCCTGCATGTCCAAGTGTTGGTTTCACCACACTAGCTTCTGCTCTTGAAGCACCCCAATCTCCCTTGTTCAGCTCCATTACTCCAACCAGTGTGCGCATTCGATGGTCGGCTCCAACCTGTGACAATGGGATCCCAGTTACTAGGTAAAGCTCTTGTTTTGTATCCTACTCCATTTCCACATCAGCAACAGCCATACGCACTTTGCAACATGTTATTAGTCACTTCTTTGAGCGTTCACCAATGTAGTGTACTTTAGAAGACTGACACTCCTTGGTGAATCCATGGATTTTTTGTGCATGTGAAGTTTTGGCTTTCTCAATGTCTCTTGATACTTGTAGATGAGCTACAGATTTTTGTTTATTGTAATTCTTTTCTGAAAGTTGATGCTCACCAGCACACCTTGTGACAAGGCCACAGATTGCAGCGCGTGTTTCCTAAGAGTGATTTTTGGCATGTGTACAGCTAAAAATTGATGATGGATGATGGCAAGGGAGGCAAACTGCGGAAAGTAAGTAACTTATCCAATGCTTCGGGTCTTATTTTTTTATAGCTGACTGGATCCCATTTCTGTGCGCTACTTGTTATGGTTGTGAAAGAGATGTCGTAAGATGTGAGGATCTCTGACTTGACATCATTTACATCCATCATGTGTATGAAGGTGCAGCCACCAACCACAAGGCAACCAAGCTAGTTCTTGTGTCATGCTACTGTGTTGCTATGCAAGTCAAAACTCCTC
The DNA here is from genome assembly GCA_964035585.1 of Polytrichum formosum. Taxonomy (NCBI): domain Eukaryota; kingdom Viridiplantae; phylum Streptophyta; class Polytrichopsida; order Polytrichales; family Polytrichaceae; genus Polytrichum; species Polytrichum formosum. The sequence continues at coordinate 62,891,159 of OZ037936.1, forward strand.
CTACCTCTTATTGTATACGTGTCCTTTACTTTTGAGGTGTGGACTTCAATTGTGAATGAATACGTGGCATGGACGTGTGATCAGGTAAGGAGAAGCAAAAGGTGCTACCTGTGGATAATCCTGGAGTTGGGAATTGCTGGAGGGAATGAACTCACGGCGCCCAGTTGCAGTTGTAGATAAAATCGGGCCACTGATATGCTTCATGCACTAGTTTCTAGGCCTCTAGATTACAAAAGCATTGAAACATGCTTGCAACAGTTTTGCATCGGTTTTGCAAAATTAGTTGTATTATATCACATGTGTATGATACTCCATTGATTTGTAAACATAGTTTTACAGTTAACTTGTATTTCAAAAAGAAAGTCAATAAATTTAATGTCTACCATCAACTTTCCATCAATGTTATATTCTTCCTCTGATGTAGAGGTATATCTTCAACATTTGTAAAGTGCTACAAACGCATTTCAAACCTATTGCTAACCCGTTGCAAAACCAATATAAAGGTGGGCACGATATGTGCATTCCTTTCTCTATTAGCAACAGTTTTAAAACAGAGGCACAACACATTTTTAACACCACTTTTGCTCACGGTATATAAACAAGCTATTAACATATTTGCAACACACTTGTAACAATTTTGCAACGCTTTTGAGAACTTCACACCAATATGGGGATTTCCAACACCCACTAAACCGTTGCAAAATTGTTGCAAGAATATTACAATTATGTTGTAATGTGAGAATGTTGTTCATTGTTGTGAAGGAAATGATGCAAATCCGGTGAGAATGGGTGGTATATGGAGATCCAATTTCGGATTGTTGTCGTATCTAGAACATCTGTATATCAACTAAAACACACTGGAATATAGTGTGAATGACGTATAAATATTGTGGTGAGAGGGAAAAACCCACATAACAAACGTGTGTGTTGTGTGGGAAGCTTGTTGGACAATTGTTCAAAAACTTGTCCTCCTCAGTGCATGAATTGGTTTGGGGATGCAACAAAAACGTTCCAATATCATTCTTGTCGAAATTGTTGTTATCTTGTCACAAAAGGATGTCAATAATGTTCCAATAACGTTGCAAGCGGACAAATAACAACGGATTTGGAATGGGACAAGCGCTCTTTTTTGCGTCGCGTCCCTAACGGAGATTCCCATGTTGTTGGTTCAGTTTTGCAACGGATTTGTTCAAAAATGAACTTTGCGCTCAGTATCCCTTGAAGAGTCGGCCCGGCAGAGGGATCCCTTGAACTCGTTGTGCCAAATCCTACAACTTTCAGGAGCTCCCTCGAACTCTATGACTCCGTTTCCGAGCTCGCCTGGGTTAATATCGGTGAAGTTCGGCACCTCATGCACATTGGTTCCCACACTTTCAGTACCCAGGAGAGCAAGCAACTTCTTCTCCCTCATTGCGGCCACCTGAGAGCCATCAAGCTCCGACCTGGGACGTGTGTCCGAATCAGACTCCCTCTCAGGTCCATACTCACTCTCATGCCCCGATCACACCAAACTTTCCGTTCGGTTCCAGCTGTGAAATTGCGGGGATTATATTCAGAAATAGATGCCGGCCCACCACTTTTCACACTATTACAACCGGAGATGCTGACGGATGGTGCCGGAAGTGGCTGGTGTGATCAGCCCTTCAGTCTCATCACCCGTGCCCTCACTTGCATGGACCACCTCCACATCGCCCTTTGCAATCTGAAGTAAACGATCGCCTTTGGTCACCAAATGTGGCACATCGCATGATCGCACAGACTGTACCATGCTACCCACCTAGTTGACTGCCTCGCTCAAAAGCGGCGACACCAATTGAAACATCTTGTTCTTGCAGTTACTGTTCTTGCAAGAGGTGGGTTTTTCTTTTTGCTTCGGTAGGTAGTGCCTTCCAAACCGTGGGCCTCCTCTAATCTCCATGCTCAAATGCCGGCTACCATCGACAATGGTTTCCTTAGGAGTGCATGTGGTCGTAGTGAAGCAGCTCATTAGTGTCGACCAAGCCTCATCTTGTTAGGCAGACGCCGCAAACATGCGGTGACAGGAAACCAAAAGCTCATTCCCCGGGTATTTACAGTGGGGATTTTGACATTAAATCCCCTAACTAAGGGCCACTTCACACACAAGGCTGAAGGCCCCTGACCATGGCAATGTAAGAGCTCTCATTGGTCGAAAAGGCGGACACCGTCCAAGTTCACTTCACACTAGAAGGTGAAGGCCTAAAGGCCCAAAAAAAGTTCGTGGATGAAAAGTCTACATGGAGTCCTACATAGCAAGTTGATAAGGGTGCATGGTCTACCGGAATTTGCGTCAGACCCATCTCCAAGAGGTGGGCCTGACGAAAATTCCGGGAGACCATGACTTTTTTAATAATTTTGCCAGCATGACAGATTTCAAGACAGATTTCAAGGCAAATCTATTCCATAACAGATTCCAGGACAAACAAACACCACCGAGTAATTATCTTAAATTGATAAAGTTTGAAACATATTATATTAAACCAAATGCTCCCCTCTTTTTCTGCCAACAAAATATGCAATGGTCCCGCAACATGGTCCATTCTCACTTCACACTATGCTTGAGGGCCCGTGACTACATAAAACGGCTTTCCCAACACCCACGGTACGGCCTTTGGATGAGAGTCAAGGGTCCTCACCATTACAAGGTCACGGCTCTTGGCTCATGTGTGAAGTGGCCCTAACTCCTTCCACCTCTCTATGGCTTACTCATGGTTTCCCTCTTTTACATGCAAGTTACATGGTCCTTATGCCTTATTACCCCAACACCAGTCATTAAGTAAGAACATGGTGTATGCAGATAGGTGTTTTGTTGATGTAAATCAAGTTAGTGTTTCTTCATCAACAGTTTCGTTTTCCCACATGTAGGTCTAATTCATTACCAAAGGTAAAATTTTGTTGTTGTATTTTCAACATCTGCAAGAGCCAAGTGAATGTTTACATATTTTACATATTTTCATATTTTACATAGTGATCTTCATATTTTACACCTAGTTGTCACCATTTTAAATGTTACTAGGCCTCTTCTCAAGATGAATACTTGAATTAGACACATTCACCACAAATCCAAACTATAGGGGGATTACCTTTTTCCTAGCCACTATTTCATACCTTTCCTAACTAAAATTGTCATCGAGTGCAAGATATATGGGTGCCCATAATATATATATATATATATATATATATATATATATATTACATTCATCTTACTACTAAACTTATACCCTTAGAATTCATAAGGGAGCCCAAATGCGCCCTTTCCATTCAAGCAATATTGTGATCCAAATTCATGTTTCATTTTAAGCATTTAATCGTGTCAAAAGTCACCCTTTTTAAAATCAAAGGTTTTCAAACATGTCATGTGTAAAGGGATAGAAATTGACTCAAATCATTAATCTAGTTTTTTTATTTTAAATATAAATATAAACAAGGCAAAATTTTGGTTTATTTTTTGTTCATGACAAATTTATCTTGATCATAATAATTCCTTGTCTTTGAATGTGGTTTGGTGTCACTTGAGACAACAAATTAATGTTTGCCCATCAAAGTATTTTTGGCCTACTATGGTGGATTGAAGACTTTTACGCTTGTATACAATTTTCCACTATCCTTATTTGAAAATTATACACTTATCATTAATGAAGCTTAATGAATGTTTAATGTTCCTTTCTTCTTTCTTTACCTGAGCCAATTTATGTACTTGTGTTCAAACACATATGATGGCAAAATATTAATTTGGGCTTGTTGAAGTCTACACAAGTTGGGTATGTGGTTATTATTGGGATGTATTATCATTAAAGTATTAAATTTGTTAAGAAAAATGGGATTCTATCATATTTAATAAAGTTGTTTATTTAACAAAGTTGTAACCATTCCAATCACATCAATTTTAAAGTGATGTTTTGTTGTTATTAACTATAAACAATGCTTTGTTATAGGTCAACAACCTCAAGATAACAAGGCATGGAAACATGTGAATTCCAAATACCTTGAATTTGGAGATGACACCCACAATGCTTATTTGGGGTTGTCGACTAACGGTTTCAACCCATTTGGTCAACAACGTAGCATTCATTCCATATGGCCTTTGATTTTAGTAATCTATAATTTGCCACCATACTTGGCTATTCGGAGTGTCTTCATTCTTTTATCAGTGATTGTTCCCAGTTTGTATGCATCCAATGACGCCATGTTTTCATGCTTGCATAAAAAGAAATAAAATTATGAATGTTTAATATTATTGATCATTTTTTATTGTATGGTGTGTTTAGGACCGAAACAAGTGAAGAACTTGGACATATTCTTGACTCCCTTGCTAGACGAGCTTAAACTTATATAGGATGGTGTGAAAAACACGTACAATGCCAATCATCAACAATCTTTTACTCATCAAGATATCTTATTCTAGAGGAAAACCACTCCACTTGTGTGATATGGGCACACATACCTGGAAAATAACATATATAGTCCAATCTCAATTTGACCTAGTAGATTATACATCAAATTCACGATGAAAACAATTCTTTCAATGCTTAGGTGTTTTTTAATCAAGATAATAACATTGTTCAGTCCTAGTTGCATTGTTTTTTTTGTTTTTTTTTTGCCTAAACGAGTAGCCTAGGCAACCTATCATAACATATTTGAAGTACTGCATGTTCAAGTTTGATTGGGTGTCCAAACCTAAGTTCAAATTCAACATCAACTTTTAAGATGTTCGAACCACTCACATGATGACACATGGTACTTTCTAATAATTCATGTACACCTAAGCTAACCCGTTCATAGGGTAAGTGGAAACTTGTGTAAGCTAGATTCAACAATAACGTACACTTGATTGGTTCTTTGTTTTTTCTGCAAAGTCTTTTGATTTCTCATCTAGGGATGAAATCACAAGAAGCTTAACAATATCATATTAACCAAGGCCTAGTGTTTTATCATTGAGTCTCCTGTTGCATGACTTAATAAACAGTTTTTGTGACCTAGAACCCATAGGTATTAGGTAAGCCCTTGTTGATGTATTCTTCAATCTTGTGATGATAAAGGGTCAAATTTATTATGTAAAAATGAGAGAAAAAATGGTATCGCCAAGTACAGTTTCATGATGACCTTTAGGAGTACAACATTTTAAACCAAGTAATCCCCCGTACATTAAATGATTTTTTAAATCTATTTATGAAGATGACTACTCAATACATATCATAATTTTAATGTACTTACAAGGAAAAAAAACATATGATGAGTTAACATATCCAGAGAATATCTCTTACTTTGGTTGCACATCTTTTTGTAAATTTCAATACTACAACAAAGTTTGACATGTGAAAGGTTAAAACGGGCGCAAAATGATGGGATCTCCTTTCCCCAACCCCTTCCATCAGGGCTGTAGTAAAAGAAAATTATGCCTACAAGTTGGTTGCTTAAACATACTAAATTGGCCTCATTAATCTATTTCGGGACCTTTGACCCTGATTTAGTTGTTGACTTGGCTTAAAATAGGAACCCGTGTTCTATATAGGAATCATCATTTTCACCCTCCCATTGGTAAGTTAGGTGTTGAATATGTACCCAAAAAGATGCCAATGAAACTGAAAACTCAGCCAACAAATGATGAACCACTTACAACATGCCCACATTTATTGGCATGGGCGACCAACAAATGGCTCCTATCAAGAGCCATTTTTAACACTAATTTGGCTAGTGAGAGCCAGTGTATGTAACCAGTGCTGGTAGAACCTGTTCGATGATGGCCCACAGCAGCAGATGTGGGTGGGCTATTAATTAAGGGACTCGGTCATAGGCCACCGTGTGGACCACGGGAACGAGCATCTGTGTGATTAGGGTTAGGGTTTGGCACTATCAGTTTGTTAAGCAATTGCCAGAGTTCGGTGACCTCGATGGTCTTGGAGTAACTGGCTTGGGTGAAATTCTAAGGAAATTGTTAATCTGTCCGTTGGAATCCTTGGATCTTGTAGACAGATTAAGATGGGATAGATTTTTGCGTAGAAATTCTTCGTGAAAGACAGTGAATGTGGTACCCTGAGCGAGTCAAATTCCGGAGCCTCAACAATTCTCAAGCAAAAGCCTGCAATTAGGCTTGGCCACAGGAATGAAGTCAATGAGAATTATGTGAAAACATTCTTTGATTGAGTGAGAAAGAGTAAAGGACGGTGACTTCTTCTGCACAATTTCAGAGGCTTGAGTTACGGCGAAGGATTGAGGTTTTGTAAAATCTAGTTTCTGCGAGGGCTGTGAAGGGGAAGCAATGTGGTACATGTGTTACTTCTTGCACAGGCTATTGGACTACAGAGTACCAGAGGTGGAGGCTCTGGCCAAACTGCATGGATACTCCGAAGAGGAAAAACCTGGCCAAGGATTACAATGGAAGCAGGCCCCTCAGCATCATCCTGACTCTCCCTTCCACTTTGTATATCTTCCCAATGAGGATATCGCGCACAAAATCGCTACGCAGAGTAAGCTTATCTCTGGTTTTGGAGGGTTTTACAGGGCTTAGGGTTTTAGGAATTTGACCAAATTTACACGTAAGAAACTATTTCCCTGCAAATGCCTGTCTGTGTGGTTAACCACAATAATCAACCACAACTACGGTTTTCTCCTGTCACACTTGTTTTGCGCGACTCATTGTGGTTGTGGTTGATGCTGGGGTCGGTCTTCTAAATTGCAATCTCTCACTGGTTTGGGTCTTGGGCTTGAGAAGAAATTAAAAGTGATTTTTATCCTTGTTTGCTACTGAATTGTAGTGTTAAATCGGTTGCCTCCTCAACCTTCTCCCCGGATCGACCTTGTCCCTAAGGCTCTCTAGTGATGCCACATGAGCATGAACAACCACCCCAAGGGTGGTTAACACGCAGAGTCTTGGGGTTCATGGGATAGAACGTGATTGGAGTTATGGTTAGCATTTATTATGCCAATTTCCATGGAAAAAGAACTAAAGAAGTAAACCACAACCACGACTATGACCACAACCACCTCTGAAAAAAGTTAGTTATACCCTGAGGAAGACTAAGAAATTAGCTCCAAAGTGAATGAACTAGGAATATGCACAATCATGAGAATTGTAAGTCTTATGTCTGATTGCCCCTTTTTCCTTGACGAGTAGGTTTCCAGATTGCATAAAACAACTTCTTGGATGGGTTTCATTGGCATTTGTGGCACATGGGAAGTGTTGATAAACAATCGCTATCATCTTGCAGGCCTGCTACTGAAAGGAATGTATGAAGTCTGGGGTGAAGGATGTAACGACGATGAATTGAAGGCATCTATAGAGAGTTACCCGGAGGAGCTGAAGGAGCCCTACCTGGCAGAGGACACCACATTCAAGATTGTTGTGGACCGCTTTGGGAAAGTTCTAACCTTTGCTGAGCAAACCGATCGTATTCAAAGTGTCTCCTACTTGCCCTTCTTGGTACATGAATCATTTCTAAACATGGTTTTGTATCTCTTGTTTAGGTTTGTTTGTGCTTTGAGTTGATACTGAGGTTTGTCAATTTTATCAACATGCAATTTGTTGTCAATCCTTGCTAATTCAGGATCAAGAGTCTATTGTGCTTTTTCATCTTGGTCTTCCTATATGTGTGTTATCTTGTGTTGTAGTTCTTGTGACATGATTTTTACTCGAGTATGACAATCTTTGCAAAATGTGAAAGGATAAATTGTCATAGAAAACTACATAGCCACTGCATTTGATGGAAGTATTTAAGGGAACTACCTAGATTTCCTTCTAGCAGTTCTCTACTCGTTTGTAAGTCAGACATTTCCCTTATAATAAAATTAGCAAGTTGAGCTGCATTTGTTTGGCAATTCATGATATTCTCGGATTATCAGATGGAACTACGCATATTGCACAAAAGACTTTTTGCAAAGAACTCACGTGCATACTTAGTACTCACAAATTAATCCCACTTGCAGGGACAAGTGAAACTGAAGAACCCACAGCACAAATTCTGGCTCATAGAGAGCGATGGAGAAGTGATAAACAATGGTCTTCCCCCACTGGAAGCCAAGCGCATCTACTTCGCCCGCGAGATTGGATGCTCAGATCGCAGTCTAGTTGCAAAATATGAACTAAGCAGGAGAAAGTACCTTGGCCCAACCGCCATGGATGCAGAAATTGCTCTTTTGATGGCACATCAAGCCTTAGTCAAACCTGGCAAACTTGTATATGATCCTTTTGTTGGAACCGGAAGTATTCTCGTTGCTGCTGCACATTATGGGGCACTGACCATGGTAAGTCATCTATCTTCCAGGAACTCGTCATGTTCTTTGGTTCTGCAATTCATCAGTTCTTCCTACTTTATCTATATTGTTATTAGATTCTCCATTTCTTTGAAGCTTTATTGTATTATTGAAGGTTGAAGGTTGTCTAGGCTAAATAGATAGTTGATGGTTGCATCAGGGGGCAGATATTGACATAAGAGTTGTGCGTGATGGAAAAGGCCCGGACTGCAATGTATGGAGTAATTTCAATCAGGTTCAACCTCAATTTCCTCAAATTTGTTTATTATGTGGTCTGTAACCTCTACTGCATGCACTACTTGCCCACTCTGGTGTTATTACTATATACCAATCATGTTGACAGTGTCTTTATTTTTTAGAATATTTCAAAATAATGTACATAGGGAAAATTTTATTCTGTGGACACTCGAACCTGTGGCACGCACTTATCTGCATATTATTGTAACTTGAATTTCATCTTCTTAGTAACTCAGAGTAGAACATCAATATGCAGGTTTGAAATAACACTAATATTTCATAAGTGCTTGGGCAGTACAATCTAGGAGCACCTCTAGGACTTATTCGTGCAGACAACAACTCACCACCTTGGCGTTCTGATATCCGTGAGGTGACTTTTCTACCTTAAATTAAATAGTTAGGACAATAAGGAACTCACTATCTGCTCACACATAACACTTCAGGTTCAGTTAAAAAAACGTAAGTGCTTGTTATTGAGCTATTCTGATAATTTTCTCTTTAGTTTCTTTTCTACTTAAGTTTTGGCAATGTAGTTCAGCAAAACTTTCAGTTGATACTTATTTTTCCATACGATTCCATTAGGCAGTACTAAATTCACTTTTCAATTTAGCCAAGCTTTGTGTGTTTTTTATTTGTTGTGTTTTCTTTTGTTTGATTTCTGGTCTAGATTTTTGATGCAATAATTTGCGACCCACCCTATGGTGTGCGTGCGGGAGGTCGGAAGTCAGGAGGCCGCAAAATGCTGAACGGGAAACGGGAAGCATATGTGATTCCTGAAGAGATGAAAAAAGATCATATACCTTCCACTGCCCCCTACACATTGGTAGAATGTGTTCATGATCTGTTCGACATGGCAGCCAAGTTACTTGTCATGGGTGGTAGGCTGGTCTATTTCTTCCCAGCTGCTAGAGAAGATTGCTCAGATTCGCATTTTCCAAAGCACCCTTGCTTTACGCTAATAGCAAATAGCGAGCAGATTTTGAGTACACGATGGTCCCGGTGTTTGCTTACCATGGAGAAGACCGCAAAATACACAGATGATATTGCTGCTGAGGCCCAACAAAAGCACATTGATTTCAGGGACAACCACATACAGTTTTTAGAAGAAAATAAAGAGAAGGGATCCCTACACAGTCTGGTGTTCGCGCCAGCAGAAGCCTTAGTTGCAGAAGCCAAGAACCTTCTAGCTGCAGCAGTTGGTACAAATCACTTGCCGCCAGAGGTTAGAGCGAAATATAGAGGAAAGTATGTTTGACCATAAAACACAATGACCTGGTCCCAGGTGTACAAGAATGTGATTAAAACCGAGAAGATTAGACATTGATAGACCATTGAGGTCCAGTAAAGGTAATATTCTCTCTTGGATTCATACTGGTAAATTGCAACTTTCATGTAGGAAAGTCAATGCTCTGTTCAGGTTGAGGTCAGAGATACTCCATGGATGTCGAGGTTATGTCTTAGCACAGTATGGAAGTATTGACAGCATGTAACTGTAATTTGTATCGGTCAAAACACAGGAAAGGATTAAGATGGGTTGTAATACCTGACACTTGTACAAAACTGTCACCAGGTACTTGTCCTCATTTGTCAGATGGTGACGTATGACCTCTTATTACATTTGAAAATGCAGGGGCACATTTGGTCGAGCAGATTGCTGTACAAAATAGACAAGAAAAGCAATCCCTTGCCCATGAATGCTAATTGCTCGTGCAAGAGGTGAGTGCGTGAGGTCAATTGGCTTCCAGAGGATATTGTTGTTGTACCTGTGTTGTATAAACTGTTCTAATTAACATCCTTCTCTTGGAAAACCATTTCTGCACAACGTTACTAAGTTTCATATGTTTGTTCCATGGGACTGGGATCCAAAGGCACGTTGGTTCTAACATCATACACATGTAAGAGGGCCTTAAGACATTTTCAGCATGAATTTAAGAGTTGGGAATAGTTAACCAACTCGTAGGTAGAAAGAGTATTTAGGTGGGACAGTAGATGAGTTATGTGAATGGGTGGCTTAAACCCAAGCCTTAACCAGATCCCATAAGAACCATAGATGTATGTTGTTTGGATATTTTCCTCTTTGCACCCACTTGTTGTAGTATATAAAACACACCTTTAGTGCTAAATGATCAGCAAATTCCATTGTGCCCACAGCCATTTGCTTCATAATTTTTGGAAATCATATGATTATCATGTTTATTATTATATGAAAATTCTCTTGCTCATTAAGTGGTCATGTAGGTTCCCCCGAATTATGTCGACTATTGAACCTAGAATGGTCAACATATTTTGAGCATGTAGTCCAATCTTTTGGGAACACAAGTCTTTTGGCGTCCATTCTTAGATCCTCACCTAACCACATACATGACCTTCATAATTTAAATATTTAAAGAAATTGTAGGTTTGGGGGGTTTTTTTAATAGAGAACAAGTGCCTCTAGTATTTGCAGATACCCAATTGCTCATTTCTCAATTGAACATGTAGTTGTTTGTTCTCTTAAAAATATGCCCTATAATACCAATAGAAATCCTCTATCCTCTCTCGATTCTATTTGATATCATGCCATACACAATAGAAACACATATTATTCCAACCCCCACTTTGTGTTCTCTTTCTATCTATGAAGTTAAGTTGAAATAGATAAATGTCTATTCCAAAAAGAACGACGATCAGATGTTGCCACAGGCATGAATTATGCCTTTCTTGAGTCATCAAGCAGTGGATTAGGTGCAACAAATAATTGAAAACACATCAATAGCTTGATGTTGTTCAAAACCACACTTTAGTCTAGTAGATGTCTTCAATAACTTGCCGCGTTGGAACAAATAGTACCTTGACCTTTGAAAAGAGCAATTTTTAAGGCCTTCCCTCTTATCCACATCGCCCAACAATTTCATCAGTCAAACGTGTCGTGAACTATGTAACTCAACTTGATTGGCACTACGAATGCCGATGTAGAAGAATCACAAGAAAATTTGAGGAATATAATGACAAATTGTCCCACTTCCACCGACACCCAAAGTCCTACAAAAAAAAGCGGTGTAAGTTACGCGGTTTCGTTATGGTCCACGCACACAATGATTTTGCGTCCAACTAACGCAGTTCAAATGCCGAGGAGCAACCAAATAGGCACCAACAAAAGCTAGATGCCCTTTTTGAGACTTTCCTAGTTTTAATAAGCTAGGTGACGAATAGGCACCATGCAAGTGTTAGGTACCAATAGTTTGATGAGGCTTTGACCCGACTCCCCTCCAATCCAATCCAATCCTTCTTGTGGACATTATTACACATGTGGCATCTTTGTGTATGACAAAATTTATCGCCAACAACTTAATTTGGTTCCGAAATCCCTTTAAGTTGGCATCCCCATGCCTCAAATGATGTATCTATCACCACATTGTGTGCTTTGAGTTTTGAGCGAGCTAATGCCCCTTCCCCACCCGACTTTATCAAATAACCAAAGTCTTTCCTAAAAACCGGGTAAAGCTCCCTCGGTTACAACGTGGGCATCCAGCTATCCCAATGCACCTACAAGAACTTGCTCTAGAGATTTTTGAGTAGGTTTTAGTTAAGTAGCTTTCACACATGCTCATTGTTTTATCTACCAAGCAATGAATGTTGGATAGTTTTTGTCCCATCCCCAAATGCCTTACTACTCATTTATCTTACCATCGGTTTTTGTTAATGGAGCTCCTCGTGCCCTCATAGCTAAGACTAAAAGCAACCAATCACAAGGGCGGGAGGCAACACTTTTAAAGGTCTTACATTCTTGCCTCATGTCTAGGTACCAATGGGAAGGTCAGTGCTTGAGGCTTAAAACCTCCACTTTTAAACCATGCCACATCATTTGCCAACTAGGCTCGGGACTAGATAATGTCAATGGTGTGAAGGCCGTGTGTTTAGGGTCAACTTTTAGGCTTAGCTAAAGTCAGGTGGGAAGGGGGCATAAGGTAGATGGGTCTTGCAAAGATACCTTTTCCAACTAGCCCACTTCACATTATAGGATATGAAACACTCGAGTACGAAACAATCTTGTGGTTTTTGTTTTTGTTTAGTCTAACCGTTTTGTCATAGCCGGTGTTGGACTGACCGTCGGAGTTTTGGCACAATGACAACAAATGCATGATTCCGCTCTTCTTCCAATTGACATGTGAGAGTGATATCTTGAACATGCATAGAAGATGAATAAAGATTTGAAATGGACATCGCATGAAAACAATTGATGGGGACTTTAATGGTCTAGGGGTGGTGAAGATCTTCAACATCAAATGTCACAAGGAGATTGGAGAGGGAAAATAAATATTAACATACCTCAGTATAAATTCAACAAACTAATGGAGAACCTTTCACAAATAGCCATGAAATACCTAACACATATCATATTGAACAAAAGAAAACCGAAAAAGAATCAAGCAACAATACTCGGTGGATTAAAAACACTAATCCAATGGACCTAGAACTAACAAATTGGTCCACCTATTACAAATAGGGCATTAAGCCACCCCCACTCCCCATGCCCACGCGGTCATGGGATGGGGGCAAGTGAATGGACATCACATGTCGGTCTAACAAATGGATGTTCATTTTTATTTATTTATGTCGATTTTAAAACTGCTTATCTAAATGTTGACGAGCCTTGATTGAACACTTATAAATGCATAGCATGTGGTTTGGTGTGCGGATACCAAAAAGACATGTATTCATAAGAGATTAGATTGCGTGTTCAAAACAAGATAATCATTCTAAACTCCACAGTCAATGCAATTGAAGGGGACCTATATGACCATTTAATGAGCATGAGAATCTTCACTTTGATGATGAATAAGATATTCATATGAGCTCCAAAAATTACGAGGAAACTGGGTACGGTCTCAACTCGGATGTGCAAACCATCTCGTACTAATTGCGTGTTTCTTCAAATCCTAGGGGAAGTGGGATAGTAGGAAAAACTAGCCATTTAAGACCCATGTACATGTGGAAACTTGGAAAACTCTTTCCCACAATGCTTAGAAGTAGTAAGGGCCACTTCATACACGAGCCAAGGGCCATAACCATGAAATGGTGAGGGCCCTTGACTATCATCCAAAGGCCGTACCATGGGTGTTGCGAAAGCCATTTTGTGTAGTGACGGGCCCTCAAACATAGTGTGAAGTGAGAATGGACCATGTTGAGGGACCATCGCATATTTTATTAGTGGGAAAAGATGGGCAACCCTATCTCACTAGTTACATATCTTCAAGCTCTCTCTTTTTCACTTCCTTTTTGAGTTTGACATTGGTGAGGAAGGAACAGAGAGCATGATGGATCATCTTGAGAGAAGAGGGAGGATTCTTGTTGCATTGGCTTTATATTGGTGTTTCCACATGATTGTGCAATATGTGCTTGATATGCAAGCATTGGCACTCAATGGAGAATGGGAAGATGCCCTGATTTTGAGCATTTGCTTTGAGAGTATGAAGACGAGCGATTATAGTGTGTGGGCATTTAAGAGAAATTTAGGGTTCACTGATAGGTTATATGAGGTGGTTGAAAGTACAATTTCAGAAATAGTGAGAATTTTTTTGTAGATTGGTAAGAGTTCATTTGCAAAGGGCTACTACAATCACACATACAACAAGCTCCAAACACTTCGACTTGTGGGCAATTGGGAGAGACAACCCTCTACCTTTTTTTTAACGAATATGTCTTGAAAAAGTTATTATTGGAAAAATTTGAAATAACCTTGGTAACCATTGATAGCTGCTTCACTGCCATGGTTTGCCGGAATTTGCGTCAGGCCTACCTCTTGGAGGTGGGCCTGACACAAATTCCAGCATACCATGCACCCCTTATCCACAACCTGCAATGTAGAACTCTATGTAGACTTTTCATCCACGAACTTTTCTTTGGGCCTTTAGGCCTTCACCTCCTAGTGTGAAGTGAACTTGGACGGTCTCCGCCTTTTCGACCAATGAGAGCTCTTACATTGCAATGGTTGTGAGCCTTCAGTCTTGTGTGTGAAGTGAGTATCATCTCTAAAATAGCTAGAATATACCTGATGGCTACATAGACAGGTGCTATTAGATCCTAGAGTCCAGAGATTTAGAAAGAACAGGTGGGATTGGTGTGCCCCCCGGCCCGGGTCACCCGCGCCAGAGAGGCGGTGCCACCCGTGCTCCGGCCCTAAAAGAGTCCAAAACCTTGGCTTTAATCTCCCTCTTTCTGCAAACCTCTCGGCCTTCGTTGCAGTGTTTGCAGCTGCTATCGCCCCTCTCCATCTCACTTGCTTTCGCAGACCAGCAGCAGCCAGCCTCTCACCATGATCGTGTACACGGATTTGATCTCAGGTGCCTACTCCTCTCCTCTTTTTCTCATATTTTTTCGATTCTTTTCCGATTTTTCTGGTGGATCTTACCATTCGCAGGATCATTAGGGTTTTCTCTTGTGTCTTTGTGAGCGCTCGCCTCCTTAGCCGTCTGGCGAGGTTGTCAAGTTGCTCTTGTGCTGTTTTTGGGATGAAAACATATTATAGTGGTGGAATTTGGAGGATTTGGAAGGACGAGGTTCAGAGTTTTGGTGTTTTTGTGAGGGTTACCTTGTGTCTTAGTGAGGCTCCTGTTTCACCGAGTACTTGGAACCCTGATGCTTAGCGGACGAGTGAACTTCATGCCTGCCATGCCTATTGTGTCTAGGGTCCATATGTTACCTTTGGTTACTGTGCGTTTGGATTTAGTGATTATGCGACTCGTGTTTCCTGCCATCCCCTGATTCACTGTATTTTTAAAGAGTTACCTTTAGGTGTGCGCGATGCTAAACCTTGAATTTGAGCGATCGCACTAGTTGCTGGCTTCGAACATGTCAGGAAGCTCTGATGTGTTTGGCTGAGAACTTCAACTAGTAAAAGCCAAACTGGACGTATGTCGATATCTATATGCTCAAAGGTTCGGGGTGGTAGGAAGTGACGGTTGATGTACATGGGGTTGCTTTTGACATGAATATCGGTGTTTTTTTTGTGCAGGAGACGAGCTTCTCTCTGACTCCTTTCCTTACACCGAGGTCCACAATGGCGTGCTTTGGGAGGTTGAAGGCAAGGTGAGCGTTGGGATATTGAACTGACTGATGTGTTTTTCCTTAGGCTTCGTGATGGGTGGTGCTCGGAGGCTTATGTGTAAGCCCAAGTTGAGGTGGAATTTCGCAGGACACATAGTTATGTGGACTCTGGTTTTATTTGTATATTGAATTAGTGAATGACACAAAATATCTGTTTTGGCTGTGCAGTGGGTTGTGAAGGGCGCCCTTGACGTGGATGCTTTGATTGGAGCCAATGCCTCTGCCGAAGGTGGTGGTGAAGATGAGAGTGTTGATGACGCAGCTGTGAAAGTTGTGGACATTGTTGACACGTTCAGACTGCAGGTAATTTGATACTCGCGGAAGTGCAATTCCTGTATCTGGCTATTGAGTTGGCAATAATTGAATTGTTATGGAGTTTGGGGTACTTGTGTGGTAAATGTGTCTTGTTTTGACGGTTTGATTTTTTTTTGATTGTTGTCAGGAGCAACCCACTTTCGACAAGAAGGGGTTCATGGGATACATGAAGAAGTACTTGAAGACTCTGACCCCACTTGTGGCAGAGGACCGTCAAGGTACCTTCAAGAAGGATGTGGAAGCCGCAGTCAAGTTCTTGCTCTCCAAGCTTGGCGACTTCCAATTGTAAGTATTTAAAACAATCAGTACTTTATTTGTGGGATTTTCATCATTTATTGAAGATTACAAAAAGTTGTTCCCTGTGTTGATAAATTGACGTTTGGATGTGCAGCTTTGTTGGAGAGAGCATGAAGGACGATAGCTCCCTTGTATTTGCTTACTACAAGGATGGCAAATCCGACCCTACCTTCCTGTACTTCTCAGATGCTTTGAAGGAAGTCAAGTGCTGATTTATTTCTTGTCATGTTGTCAGCATAGGGAATTGAAATCGAGAACATATATTCATGTCATAAATTGTGAGGTAGAGTGAATTTGTCTCAGTGCTTGTGCAGTGTGTTTGTACTATTGGTGTTTGCTCCCTGTGATACGTGATACTTGGGTGAATGCTGTGGAAGACACAGAAATATTGGAATTCATGAACTTGGCTACGATTGTTGAGGATGCCGAATGATGATTTTATATACACTGCGCAGTGGCTTTGAGTGCTTTAGCACCAGGAAAAAAGCTTGAAATGCTAATCCTGACGGCATTCTTCATATGATTCGTTCTTCACATGTAATTTATACTACTCTTATAATTTATCCTAGTATCCTAAGTTTGTTCTTATTGTAGTTTGTGACATATCAATTTACGTAGTGATGAATTGGATCTTTCTGCCTACAATGTGCTCTTTTGAGTGTCTCAATATGAATATGGATTTGGATATGAACATGTTTCCCACCTCCTTTTGACGAACTCTGTATTTTGTGGTGATGGAGTAAATCTGTTGGGAGATCCGGCCCACTGATAGCTAAATATTACTTTATTCCATTCATCCAGGGTTATGTAGTACTGTTTTTGAGTCAATCTCCATGTGAATTTTCCTGAGTCCGATGATTATTTGGGTATTCATTGGTTGATTTCTGTTGAGTAGAACTCTTGCTTCTGGGATGGTGGCATATGCATTAGAGGTGTGATCCCAACAAATCTGTTGAATGACCTTGTTCTATGCAACCTAATGCAGCTTAGATTCTCTCCATGATCTGTATTCATCATTCCGTTAGCGTTCTACGCTGTTTATGGTATTTAGTGTCACTTACTGTTCGGAGTTATGCGTTGCTATAACATTTTATTTTTAATGTAAATTTTTATCAAGTAAAGATGCTAATGTTATGTAGTGTCCAAGCAACTAATTTGACTTTTGGTGGTATGGTTTTCTTATACATGGCGAAGTGATGCTTTTTGTCTACTGGATGACGGTTCTGGCCTCGGAAAAAACCCTTGCCCCTCCTATGCACTAAGAGCAATCCTCAGTAACATCAGGACGGGCATAGGAGGGGCAAGGTTTTATTCCGAGGATTCATATGTTTCGGTAACATCCCTCATTGATCTGAAAATCTGCATGACATTCATACATCTGCTGTTCAAAATTTTTGGTTAAACATGTGTTAAGGGTGTAAATCCATGTGGAAGATGTGTAGTTGTGGCATTGCTGTCTCAAATTGCAAAGCTTCCCAAAAGTTACGAAATAATGGTTTCAAGATTTGCAAGTTGTTCTGAGTATGTCTATTGCCCTTTTTTTGAACGAGGTTAATATTTTGTCATTTGGAGACAATTTGAGTGGACGTTTCATAAAAAAATAAACCCAAATCTAATTTCACTATTGAGATTCTTAATATAATATGCCACAAAACATAAATTTAACGCTTAAAAATTGAATTGTGAGTAGTCACCTCTAACATGCAAACATCTATACTGTTGGATCTGTCAAAAAAGCTATAGATCTTCAGCTACGGTTGTTAAAATTGAGGTCACATTTTTTGGGCAGATTTGAGGGAAAATGGGTGTGGGAAGCTAGGGGTTAAACCAACCCCACCAAATGCTTGGGCCCAACTTCAACTTGTTTAATATTTTTTGAGTTTAACTTTATGGTATGTAGTGTCACTTACTCTATGGGGTTATGGAATGCTCTAACTTTCGCTAAGAATGTAAGCTTTCATGGAGTAAAGTCCATGCAACCTATTTAATCTTTTTTGGTAAAACATAAAATCTAAATGCAGGAGTAATTGCCATACGTATTTCCAAATAGTGACATTATATACCATAAATGGCGCACCATTCAACTTATTTTGTGTAGGTTGCAAGTTGTATGTATACCTTCAGAAATCTCTCAGTTACACAAAACATATTAGGAAGTTTAAACTGGTTAAGAATAACGAGATTGGAGTGCTTTTACAATTTTTTGCATAGGAGCTTTATTCTCAAGAGATTCAAAGATTCAGATTCAATTATTAGTATTGAATGAACAGTTCATTGTATTCTTTTTAGAAATTAATATATTTTTGTTGAATGATGTAGTCACCAAGTTGGTGTTTGGTGTGGGCCATCATTACACCGTTTATGGCATTTAGTATCACTTACTATTTGGAGTTACACATTTTTGTAACATTCTATTGTTAGTTAAATGTTTGCCAAGTAAAGATGTTAATGGTTGATAGTGTCCAAACAACCAATTTGGCCTTTGTTCGTAAAAAATGAGATATATAGTAAAAAGTTATAGCACAATGTAACTCCGAATACTAAGTGATTAAATGCCATACATGGTGTAATGAGATACATAGTAAAACGTTATAGCACAATGTAACTCCAAATAGTAAGTGACATCAAATACCATAAATGGTGTCGTTCTCATGCTTGTTTTTGTCCTAAAGTGCACACTTGGTTGATAGTAAAGAGAAGTGCATTAAATTTTTTGAGCACCAAAGAGTTCAAGTGTTGAAGTCGTCTTTATCATGTGCCATATCCTCAAGGATGATACTCTCATATGCAAAGTCAATTTGGATGATGGATTTATTCTCAGGTTTGCCCAAATAGACTTTCCATATGACACGATTGTCATTACACTAAATAGTCCTATTAGTGTGGGCCACATTGATTTTCTATTGAAGGTGACATTACCGTGCGGTCAAGACCTTACATAAAATAAAAGTCACCTTAGGGATTGCTCACACCTATGGGTAAGTCCTAATTGTGATTGCTAAATTTACCAATATTAATGGTAAAATAACCTAACTTTAAGTTAACCAAAATGTCATTCACACCTACAGGCAACTTTGCCAAAGATGTCACCTATCTAGAGAGGGTTACTACTTCTATTCACACATGGCCATCACTAAACTCACCATGTTTGCCACATGTCATTACACCAACATGTCATGTGTTTACTACACGGAATATGATATTTAGTTTCACTATTCTATTTGGAATTACTCAATGCTATAACTATTTACTTTATGTCTTATTTTCTACCAACAAATGTCAGATTGGTTGTTTGGACATTATAGAACATTAATATCTTTACTTGGTAAGAAATGACATTGATAGTAGTATGATATAGCATTGCGTAATTCCAAATAGTAAGTGATACTAAATATCATATTTAGCGTAGTAATTCACTAGTCACTAGCATTGTCTTTAAATTTAGCTAACCATTCTAGTACGCATGTAATAAGATACCACCGAGGTTAGATGCTAATTGTGTTGGTAGGTTATAGCTATGAGGTAACTTAACCCAATGATGGTAACTTAATGTATGAGGTAAGTTAACAATGCACCAAGTGTGCATATATTTATAAATAACCATGTTGTTAAGAAAAGATACCCACAGTTGTGAACCATGCCTTAGATCAACAGTAGCATAGAAACAAATAATCACCCACATTGATTTTTTATAATAAAAATTATTGTCACCCACTCTATTTTGTATAATTATTATTATTATTTTCGCCACGCTAAATTTGTATGAAAATAATTATTATGCCCCATGCTAATTTTCTACTACAAATTTAGCGTGGTTTGAAAATTAATGTGGCCCACATTAATTCTCATAATGAGAATTAGCGTGGGCTCTAGAAAATTATTGTCGCCCATAGTAATAGGATTATTTAGTTACATTTGCATATATTAGTCTAACTTGTATGCTTGACAAATGCTTATATGTGCACACAGAAGGGAGCAACCTCTTCTAGGGAGCTTCTCCTTTGTATTAGTGCAAGCATAAGTTTGCACTTGAGCCATGTGGATTTAAGTTGAAATACACCAACTGGATTTATTCACTTCCATCTTCAACAACATTGTTCTTTGTTTGACCTAATCCAAAATTATACTTTATGAAGTTGCAAACCTAAAAAGAAATTAAACAAGATGTACATGCCATTGACAGTACCCTAATGCAAACTCATTTATGCTTACCACACCTCAAATTGTAAAGCTTGCCATTGGAACTATACTACATAATATTGTAGGTGGAAAATCAATGTGAAATAATCAACATGGGCTGCATTAATTGTCTCGTTGGGGTGGAATATTGTGGGTCCAAGACCCCAAGTGAGTTACCTTACATCAAAAGTATCACAATAAATGAAATCACCTCATTCATTTTTAGAAAAACAATCAATGTGGCCCACATTGATGTTCTTGTATAATTTAGGGTGGGATGAAAATTGCCATCGTCCACATAAATTTTCATTTTGAAAGTGGGCTTTAGAAATTTATTGTAGTCCAAAGTAAGAGGACTATTCTATTGTAGCCGGTGCTTAATTATGTCAATCCTTACTAGTAAAATATGTAGTTGTCAACTGAATAACAAAACGTATAGACAAAACTCTCAAAGCTTGACTATCAAAGTTGTACACCAAACACAAACACAAAGGGGTGATTAGTTGGGTAACATTATTTTAGAGGGGAGTAGCCTTGTTATATGTCCTAAACGTTCACTCTATATGAGCTTCATAAACTGTGGGTTCCATGATCAAATCTAATATCTTACAATACACAAGGCTTTACATAGAAATAATTGAAGCTAAGATTCTATTTGGTTGAAGAATGTGAGTTATTAATAGTTGATTCTCTTATAGAGGACTTGCAATAGACAAAAGCTATTCTGGCCCAAGAGAACTTTTCGAGCCTCGGCAACAATACAATAGCTGTTGGGCTTGAAGCATGGGTTCAACTCCTGGTCTAAACCCAACACTGTCCCATTGCATGGCCTTGTATTGATAACGCCCAAGTAAGTGAGATTGAATCTTCCACCTCCCTTCATCTACATCAGTTTCCCTCCCTAGATCGCCAACCAATACGGGATATGGATGGACATTTCAACTATGCACTTGCACGATTCACTGCCAATTTTCTTATCACCCCGGACAAGTTATAAACTTATAACTCTCTTCAAATGATCAGGCCCAGCTGCTGCATTCACATTTCTCCACTTTGTGTGCTCACATGTTAGTTCTACGTCAAACGACTGCAATTTGGTCATCTTGAATGTTAACGATTATGTATGAGATATGATGTTATGATTATTTTCACATCCACGTTCCCCCTCTATCCTTAACAAAACAACAAATGTAATCACAATCTGACACAATTACATATTCACTTCACTGGTGTAGTCAACTTGCGAGCTATTGCTGAGAGTATGAAGCAATTTCAACAATTTAGACGAATATGTGGCCGTGGCCTATAGTGCTGGATCTACAACAGACGGTTGTTTAACACAAGTTTGCAGAGGAGAGTCGCACGCTCGTTTAACTTTGCAAATTCTAATGATTCAAGTCCTCTAGAACGTTCACATGAAGTGTCTGTACTTAAGACAGAGTGGTTAACGTTATACACGTGAAGGTTGTAAATCCGAATATACTGAATTTGTTTCAGTTGCTGGATACGAGAGGTTTACATATGTGAAAGCTACATCAATCTAATGAGGAAGGTCTATTTTTCCCTTGCCACTTGATCACTAGTCACTCTCTTGTATTTTGAAAGGTTTCAGATGACCTCATTGACGACAGGGTTATCCTTGAAGTTCCTACGGTTCAAAACTTGACATTCATCTGTCTAAGCATGCAGGGTATCAGAGGATTGCAGTTGTGGAATTACTCCGCATCCAACCAGGGAATCGATTGGATTAATATTCCCAAGTTGAATATGCTAGTGTGGACATACTATTTCGTGCTTGAAATTTGAATGTAATTTGAGTTTCGCTTTGACAGGAATTCCACAATCCTCACATGAACTAATTCAGCAGCATAACGATATAACCCATATTTTTCAGTTTCGATTTGAATTGACATTTCCTACATTGTTCTCGAGCATTTGTTAAGATAGCATACAGTCGGGTATTCAACGCAGAGAGAATATTCTCTCGCCTTTTACTAAAGAATACCGTGCGCTGGGTACACATTCTGACTTGCTACTTATTTTGGAATGTCCTGAATGGGGCCCATACAAGAAGATTAAACACGAATAGAATTGTCCTTGACGGATAGAGCTGTTGAAGATTGTGAAACACACAAACATTCTATGATCAAGTTACCCCTCGAGAAGAATGCGCACATCAGTCTGTGATGCTTTATTCATCTCTTCAGCACAATCCCGATGTCCAAAACCACAAATGCAGGAAATTAAGGTAGTAGCTCACTGAAAGTTAACTAAGTTAGCTTCAGAGTCATAGTCACTAAAGTAGAGTTAAGCAAGTCTCTTCCGCCTTTATTTTCCTTAGGTGGGCTCCGTCAGGAGCAATCCAAAAAGAGGGGTATGCCAGTAGGTGTACCCAGCGCACGGTATTCTTTAGTAAAAGGCGAAAGAATAGTTCGCTTTGTGCTGAGCACCCAGCTGCGTGTTTTTCACTCCAAAAACTCTGGCTCATATACCTACCCTGGGGTGGATTCGGACTCTCTGCTGACAATATGGTATATATGTGTTCCACTCATTTCTTTCATTGTGTTTATTCTCATAGAACGGGCAAAATATATATTCCACTGCAAGCTGAATTTGACTTTAAAATTGAATAGTTGAAATCATCATAGTTTCATGGTGAACGAGGTTGAACACTCATTCAGCATCAAATCCTCGTTGAAGATTTACATGGAGGCCCCAAAATAGGGGGAGGACTGCGCCAGCCTTGGAGGTAGTGCAATACTAAGGCAACACCTGGGGGCCAAGCCGCAAGCTGCCAAATGGTTCCGCAGCTGAGAGAAATTGGATTAATATGAAGAGACTCGATTGAGCCTTGTATCAGATATTAAACTGATAAAATCAGATACAACACTTGATCTTACCCCAAAGGCCGAGAATGGTATATTGCCTCTCCAATGGAGTCCTTCGCATTTTGTGTGCACGCATCCTCCGTCTCCCGCCTGCCCTTCCAATACAGATAGTGCACTCGTCATCCATGTAATTGCATCCCTGTGGTAGCTTTTATTAAGCCCCTTTGTGCTTTAGACGGTGCCCGCTCGATTCTTCTGCTCCTGAACATGGACAAACTTATAGAAGTGGGAGGACTGTGGAGATACACAATTGAAGAAAATGAATTGGTTCAAGAAATGGCACATTTTTTTATCATAACTTAGTTTGCGAAAGATTACTGTATCCTCCCATTGTGCAGCATGTGCAGAATTGGTGGAAGTGGGAATCAGATTTGTTCGTTGTAATAAGGATTTTGCTCTATGCGTTCCTTACAGTCGAGGCTGAAACCCCACACCATCACAGTTCCAGGGCAAGGTGAGGATGTTGGCAACATCAAAAAATTAAGAACGAATGACCCCCAGAATGTCATGCTTTCGCAACATATGAAGCCTTTTGATGGTCGGCAAATGACCTTCAAGGTATGAGAACGGAATTTGTGTTCATTGCTCAAATCTTCCATTGAAGGACAGTCGCCGTGTGTGCACGAACACTATAATTTCAGTTCACAACAAAAATCATATGACTTGAAAATAAGGATTCGCCTAAGCAGATATACAAATTCAGTTGTAAATTGTGAGGTCCAAGCCTGTTTCAGACCTTGCAGACATTCTGGGGCGCCCTTGCGGGCACCGCAAGGGGGTTGGAAATAGTTTTCAACCAGCAGTTGACGTGTCTCGGATTCACCACTCCAAGAGCAGTGAGAAACACAGGGCACCTCGATGCGGTGAGGCAATTGGATAATCTTTTGCCAGCCTCGTGCAGATGCGAGACTCCCGGGCTCCACCATTTATGATCTCGTGAGAACTTATCCAGGACACCGGGATGACAACATTGTTGCAAGGTTGGACTAAGACTGCATGTAGATGGAGGCCAGTCAATACCATTGGTTCACAGCATCATGTGATTGAATCCATGATGGAGTTCTTATCAGTAACATTACAGAACAGATCAGCAGTGCACATCAATGCAGAGCAATTAAAAACCAAATCACGTCACAATTACTCTGTATTAAGAACCTCAATGTAACATTGAATTGCAGGAGCCAGCTGCAAACTCCGATTGTGTGATTGTTGCCTACCCATTATTGAATGACTCTGTGCTAACCTCAGATAGCACTACCACATATGGAGGTTAATATGGAATTTGAAAGTTGAGACACAGCCGCTCTCAAAGACTCAAAGCTAAGAATCTTAATGTAAAAATGATCTCTAAGTGCTAAATTTTCAACCCACCCATAAAGTGAGACAGAGCTTACTAAGTCCTCCTCCGAGTAGCAATGCTCCAATGGAGAGTTGTCGGTAATTCATACAAAACAATTCCTACAAATGGAACGCTCAACAGATGTGCACAATATAAGGTGTCGAGGAAGATTTCTTATACGGGCGTTTCCAATCCAGCTGGAGAATTCTCCAAGCTTCCTATCGCGAGGCACTTGGGACCCTGAGACCCTCATCGCAGACACAATCAGATGATGAGTTCACATGTTGATACACCACTGTGAGTCAGCAGTGCAGCATAACAACATTGCTCAGAAATGAAGTTGAGGGCTGTGTTGAAGGGGTCTCTCTAAATACCCCCACGAGCTTTGCACTCGATAGGGCGGCGGGCAGGGGTAGCACCGAAAAAGCCAGAGCCTCGGCCCCTGACCCTGGCCTAACCCCCGACCCTGGCCTGACCCTTGCATTCTTGAAGGCCGTTTGTCCATATAACCCATATTGAATGCACTTCATTTTGAAGGTCCACAATCCAATATATATGTTCACTTCCATTGAGTAAATAAGCAATTGATTGGGATTTCCTAAATTACCTTCTAATATAGTTATTTAGACTTAATTACATTTAATTGCATTTAATTAATTTGAGTGTGTATGAATACTTTGTGAAAGTAGAAGGTATTAACTAACATATTATAAAATTAAAAATACTAAAAATAAAACACTAATTTTAGTTCCATTTTAGAATGACAAAGACCCTTTCACTAGTAAGCCACAAAATTATAACCTCAGTGCTAATGAGGGTTTTGTAATGTTTTTGACTTCCAAGTTAACTACATGCTTTATTGACGGTTTCAATTCGAAGAGGAAATCCCAATCCATTGCTTATTTACTCAATGAAAGTGAACATATATATTGGATTGTGGACCTTGAAAATGAAGTGCACTCAATATGGGTTATATGGACAAGCGACCTTCAAGAATGGAAAGGTTAGGCCAGGCTCGGGGGGTTAGGCTAGGGTCGGGGCAAACCTGGGTCGGGGGGGACGAGGCTTTGGATTTTTCGATGTTGCCCCTGCCAGCCACCTTGACGAGTGCAACGCTCGTCAAGGGTATTTAGAGAGACCCATGTTGAAGTGGGTGACTACACCTTTTATGGTATTTATTGTCACTTACTGTTCGGAGTTACTAGTTTCTTTAACTTTTTGCTTAGAATGTGAGCTTCCACCATGTTGAGTTATTTATGTCTTATGACGTCCAAACACTTTTACATCTTTCTTACACCGCCACTATGATTGTTCAAAGTGGTGTTATTTTGTGCTTCATGTCGCATATGATTTGTGGCTTTTAACTAAATTTTCTTACTTTATGCACCGTTGCACTCACTTTTGATCTAAACCGCTTACCATATATCATTAGCAAAATTTGGAGACTCAGCTTCCCATGGAATTATGTGTGCTTAAGCAAGAGCTATAGGTTTCCAACAACGTCTAGCCCACCTAACCCTCCCCTCCCCCCGTTTTGGTTAGTCAGTCAAGCAACCTCACTTTCTCAACATTGGTTGAAGAAAGTTTTTTAACACCTGGCACAATTTGATAACCACTTGGAAGACATCATGAGGGTTCATTTACGATTGGGGTACTACTTTGGGGACAAAGGAAACAAGGACTATGTCGCATTGGATCTCGACGTTTTATTATTGTTTATCATTATTTAATAAACAACTTTTAACTAGATAAGTAGATAGGTCATAGGACTTATCAAGAAAGGTATTGTTTATCGTTAAATAATAACAAATAATAGATAAATCCTTTATGAAATGAGTAGATAGGTCATAGGACTTGTTTGGGCCACATCAATAGCAATTTCATTATTGAAGTGTACATCAAAACTGAATTATTTCCTATTTTGCATCCTAGCCCCTTGATGTGAGTGTCATGTGTTCATTCATATATTTTATTATGTCCAATTCCATTTCTAAATGTTCCTTTTTCATGTAGCCATGTTATTGTGGAATGTTGGCCCATATTTGGTGTCATACGTAAAGCTATACAATTGGTATGCATTACATCTTTAGTTTTATTGGTACACAATTGAATGATAAGTGTGGGGAAAAAATTTGGGATCATTTCAATTAATTTTTTTTGTCCTTTTCATTCCTTAATCCTAAGGTCAAAAGTTCTCACAACAACCATAGATAACATTACAAGAATTAAAATGATATCTTAGATAACCCTAATCCTTGTAAATTAACTTTGTCCCTCTATTGATTATGGAATATTAAATGTAGGTATGATCCAAAATATGCTCCACAATACAAATCTAAGCACACCAACTATGCAAAGTTATCTACTGTAGTCCGTTATACGTTAGACATTCCTTTCTGGCACCCCAATTGTAAATGGACCCATGAGGTCTATCACGATGGGGAAACCCATGACATCCCAACATCACCAAAAATCACCAAAAGTCTCCAGCTTGCCTTCTTGGCTTAAGAAAGGAACTCCTCGTGTTACATTGGCATCACTATCCTAAAGGCTCATAAAAGTCTTAAAGTCTTGCAAAATCAAAGAAGTGAAAAACTTATATCATGCAAGAATTGGCAAAGAACATGTGTTTTTTTGAAAGGTTGTTTGACTAGGAACCAATAAGAAAATCGGTTTTCCCGTTGTTATTGCCCCCATTATAACAACTCATACTCACATTGGGACCCACTGTCTTGAAGGCTCATAAAGGTCTTAAAGTAAAAAGCACACAAAACACCATGTTGACCTTTCCCAATGTTGTTGCTGGCTGGCATGTTCAAACCTCATTATATAATGAATTCAAGTGTTGATTTGGAGGATAGATTTGGTAGAAACTACGGGCCAAGGGCTATGACCATGAAATTATGCCAAATGGCCCTTCAAACTCATATGAAGGACATACGGTGTTGGACACTTATAACTAACAAACCCAATTTTGAGCGGCCAAATTTGAAGCTGAAAAAATAATCAATTTAACTCATTTTAAGTAGGTTCTCAAGTGTCTAGCAGAAAAAAAGGCTCCTCGAATTGACTGATTTGTGATGAAAACATAAAAGACTAAAGCTTTTTATGTTCATTTTCATTAGCGCTCGTTTATCAATACTAGTAATTTGCTAATTTGCTAATTTGCCTTATCTTTGAACATCTATGGCTCCGTGAAAAGAAAAGATAATTCAAATTGGAAAATGACATAATGAAGCCAAAGCATAGTTCTTTCTAACTGCATTCCAACATTGTGTCTAACTGGTGTGCAACATTTTCCTTAGCCAATCTAGCAAAGGGACAAAACTTGCGAGGTATAAGTGTCGGGCACTATAGCATGGAAAATTTGTGTGGTCACCTAGGGGGGTGATCTCAAGGTAGAGGGTAGGAACCACGTGAACTTGTGCAAAATAATGGCACCACTCCTAGTGTAAATGGATAGATCTCATTTTTTGGGTCCCTTTTGTGAGTTATTATTTTAGGGTGGATAACGAATTCAAGGAATATGAAAAATATTCCAACTTTAAAATATTTAAGGTCACGAAGTCTACATCCAAAACCAGATTCAACCATTTGCTTTTGAACATCACATAAATTTTGAAGATCTCAACTTGTTATTCTACATTTGAATATTTAACACAACAATAGAGGTCATCATGAAGAAAAGTCTAATTTAAATACTACTTTGCTACTACTTTAGGCCTTTGACCCCAAAAAATATGGTTTTAGTATACTGGAGGACTTTTTGGTCCACTTTACCATGCTTGCACCCCTCATTACTTGTATTTATTTTATTTGACAAAGTAACATTCGACCAAATAGCTGAAAGTGGCCTTCAAAGCTTTAGTGAAAGCTTGAACAAAAAAGTCTCATTTCCTCGCTTTGGAAAACTATAGAGAGAAAATTGTAACACATTATATTAATGGTAGCATTTTTCTACACATACAATGTGCACAAGGTTTAACATGTCTTTGGTTTTGTTTCAATTCTTTTCATTTCAATCATAAATATATGTATGGCATCAAAAGTCCTTAGGGCTGCACTCATTGTAAAGGGTCAAAATCCGTTAGTATAAAATTTGGGGAATACCCACTAATGTAAATGGGCATATCTCCTTTTTAGGATCCAAAGTTTTGAATATTTTCTTGTAACTTGCAATTCTTTCATTTCATGAAAAAACATCCAAACAGACATAAGCATGAAAGTGGCTTTCAAAACTTGGGTGAAAGCGTAAATTGAAACATCTCATTGTTTACTTTGAAGGATTACGGGAAAAGAAATGGACAACACATTGTGAATGCCATGTTTTGCCACATGAAATTATGACTATGTTCAACACAGAGTGCAAGCATGGTAAAGTGAACCAAAAAAGTCCTCCGGTATCTTAAAACCATAGTTTTTTTGGTCAAACACCTAAAAGTAGTAGCAAATGTTGTTTAAATTGAATATATTTTTATGGTGACCTCTATTGTTGTGTTAGCTATTCAAATGTACAATATCAAGATGAGATCTTCAAAACTTCTCATTAAAGATAATGCTCAAAATCAAATGGCTAAATTTGGTTTTGAACGTAAATTTCATGACCTTACCTATTTTGAACTTGATTTTTTTTCTTCATATTCCTTGAATTCATTATACACTTGAGGTCATCATCAAATAATTTTGTAGAAATTCATCAATTCAATCCAATTTTATCATATTTTAAACAAAAATTTGACAATTACTTGTTCAATATGACCACTTGCACACCCACTTGCACTGTATTCTAAAATATGTAGACTTTTTGAGATTGTTTTTATCAACATAAATTGCTTGGCTTTGTAGATCAATATAATTTTAAAATGTTTATGATCTTTTTTTTCACAAAATCCAAACTTAGTATATTGTTTGGAATCATTTTCACTTAAAACTTGTGCAAGGATCAAGAGTTGTCCACTTTACCATGCTTGCACCCCACCATGCGCATTATTTTTCATATTTTTTCATATCAGTTGTGAATGTGCAATAGGGGGGGGGGGGGGTAAAATTTCATACTCACATGCTTTTTGGCCCTTTACATTAGCGCACCCCCCGAGTCAAAAGTACACACTCATGGGGTACCAACCCTCTACTTTGACGTGGTCATAATATACAAGCCTTCAAGTGTAGTGTAAAGACATACGCAACCATGCTCTCAACCAACAACTCCACTAAGGTAGAAATACCATAAGCAGTTAACCACCCTCTAGCCGTGCACTAGACCGCCGCTGTAATGGTGAAGTGCCATTTCTGAAATGGATCATGGCTCGGCGGCAACTTCAATGCGTGTACACTTAGTGTAGCCAATGGGAGTCAAGTTTAATGTACTCATGAGGTAACCAATTTCGGCGATGTTCTATATGGAAATGCGGATTACCGTGTTCAGTGTAGGGAGAATCTAGTGAACGAGTAGGAGGTCTGACAACTTCCCACTTTGAAAAATTGTAACATTTTTTGTACAAGGCAGAAAAATATGAAACAACTTGCATTCTTCATGAATCCTTCTCGTCTATCTTGGAAAATTATCTCATGATTGTAAGACCATATCTTCACTGCGAATCACCTTATTTTCACGGGTTATGGTATTTCTACCTTACAGTGTGATCTATTAGAGAAATAAGCAAATAGAATGAAGTGGATGTCTCCTCGTGGCAGCACTTGAGAGGCGGTATATGTGTGCGGTGTTCCATTTGATTGGGAGACGATCCAAGTGTCACCGTAAAATTGGAGACAGGAACAAAGTCTCATGACACTGCAAGGATAAGTCACACTACAACAGACCTATTACATGCTTAATGTGGTGTCTCTGCACCTCTGCCACTCTTGAGCACACAGAGAGCCGCCCATGGAAATTCATCGCAAATGCGACAACTGAGGCCTTCACAAGAAATATGAGGAATAGGTGTGGCTACAGAGGGATCTGCTCGACGAGATTCTGTCGAATGTGGCAACATACTAAGGTGGCTGTGTGTTCATTTGGATACTTCTCTCTCTGCACCCACTTCTCGTAGGATATGAAACACACCATTTGCGAGGGATTAGCAAACTTCAACCGTGCCCATAGCCATGGACCTCATAATTCCCGGAACTCGTATGAATATCTAAGTCACAATCAAAGTGAAGATTCTCGTGCTCTTTTAAGTGGTCGTATAGGTCGAATAAGTTCACATAGCCCCCACCGAGCGAATCTGGAGATTTCTTGAGAACTCGAGTGAAAGTCCCTATTTTTGATATATCACCAACTAGTCTTTTAAAGGCTTTTGTTCTTGTCCTACAATTTCAAGTAAACTATAATGTGTCAAGCATTGCCATAAGAACCATGGTGACCATTATTTGTAATTTTTTCTTGCCTTCTTATCTTCATCTTATATTTCCAAAAACACATGCAGAGTTGAAGAAATTCACGCATGTTATGGGCTTCGGTTACAATCACATTCATTGTTGCCCCAAAGATTGTATCATTTACTATGGTAAATACAAAGACTACACACTTGCCTGGTGTGCAAAAGTGATTAATATAGGGATGGCAAAAAAGGTGCCAAGATTCTTAAAAAGGTATATATTTTCTTAATATATTTTGAATTCAAATATTAATATTGGGATTCAAGGGAATATAGAATAAAAATAATCGATCAAAATTGGCATTATAATGTTGGCATGCTCATGGCATGTTATCGTTTTATTTTGCAGAACATGTTCTATTTTCCATTGATACCACGTTTGCAAGCTATGTTTAGAAGCCCCGCCTTGTCTAAATTGATGTCTTGGCACAAAGAAAAGAAAAGCAAGTTTGGTGTGTTAAACAACCCTCAAGATAACAAGGCATGGAAACATGTGAATTCCAAATACCTTGAATTTGGAGATGACGCCTACAATATTTATTTGGGGTTGTCGACTAACAAGTTCAACCCATTTGGTCAACAACGTAGCACTCATTCCATATGGCCTTTGATTTTAGTAATCTATAATTTGCCTCCATACTTGGCTATACAGAGTGTCTTCATTATTTTATTAGTGATTGTTCCAAGTATATATGCATCCAATGATGCCCTATTTTCATGCATACATAACATGAAATACAACTTTGAGTGTTTAATGTTATTGATCGTACTTGATTGTATGATGTGCTTAGGACTGAAACAAGTGAAGAACTTGGACATATTCTTGACTCCCTTGCTAGACGAGCTTGAACTTATATAGGATGGTGTGAAAAACACGTACAATGCCAATCGTCAACAATCTTTTACCCATCGGGATACCTTACTGTGGAGAAAAACCACTCCACTTGTGTGATTTGTGCACACATACCTAGACAATAACATACATAGTCCAATCTCAATTTGACCTAGTAGATTATACATCAAGTTGATGATGAACAATTTTTTCAATGCTTAGGTGTTTTTAATATCAAGCTAATAACATTATTAAGTCCTAGTTGCATTGTTTATTTTTCCTAAACGAGTAGCCTAGGCAACCTATCATAACATATTTGAAGTATTGCATGTTCAAGTTCGATTGGGTATCCAAACCTAAGTTCAATTTCAACATCAACTTTTAAGATGTTCGAACCACTCACATGATGACACATGGTACTTTCTAACCAAAAATAATTCATGTACACCTAAGGTAACCCATACATAGGGTAAGTGGAAACTTGTGTAAGCTAGATTCAACAATAATGCATATATGATTGGTTCTTTGGTCTTTTTGCAATGTCGTTTGATTTCTCATCTAAGGACAAAATTACAAGAAGCTTAACAATATCATATTAACCGAGGCCTAGTGTTTTATCACTGAGTCTCCTTTTGCATGACTTAATGAATAGTATTTGTAACCTAGAACCCATAGGTACTAGGAGCTCTTGTTGATGTATTCTTTAATCTTGTGATGATAAAGGATCAAATTTATCATGTAAAACTGAGAGAAAAAATGGTATTGCCAAGTACGATTTCATGATGACCTTTTTTTTTTGGAGACAGAAGGCCGACAGGCCAACGCCAAAGCACAGGAGGTAGTTGACCACCTGGCAAGTTTTCTGTCAGGTAGAGAGGAGATTTCACAGCCGGGATTCGAACCGCCAACCTCTTCCTTGAGATTTGGGTATCCCTCCACCAGCATCCGGTAGTTTAGGGTCATCTCGGACCATCATGATGACCTTTAGGAGTACAACATTTTAAACCAAGTAATCCCCCATACATGAAATGATCTTTTAAATCTACTTATGAAGATGATTACTCAATACATTTCATAAGTTTAATGTACTTACAAGGGAAAAAAATGATGGGTTAACATATCTGGATTATATTTCTTACTTTGATTGCACATTTTTTTGCAATTTTGAATAGCACAACAAAGTTTGACATGTGAAAGGTTAAAACAGGCGCAAAATGATGGGATTTCCTTTCCCCAACCCCTACCATCACAGGTTTAGTAAAAAAAAAATTGTAACTACAAGATGATTGTTTAAACATACTAAGTTGACCTCATTAATCTATTTCGTGACCTTTGACCCTGATTTAGTTGTTGACTTGGCTTAAAGTAGGAACTTGTGCTCTACATAGGAATCATCATTTTCACCCTCCCATTGGTTAGTTAGGTGTTGAGGATGTGCCCAAAAAGATGCCAATGAAACTAAAAACCAAAATGATGGACCACTTACAACATACCCACAGTTACTAGCATGAGCGACCAATGAATGGCTCCTACCAACAGGGGCGACTTTTAACTCCAATTTGGCTAGTGAGAGCCACTAAATGTAATTAGTGTTGGTAGAACCCATTCGTTGATAGCCCACAATAGTAGGTGTGGATGGGCTATTAATTTTGGGACTCGGTCATAGGCCACCGTGTGGACCACGGGAACAAGCATCTGTGTGATTAGGGTTAGGGTTTGGCACTTTCAGTTTGTGAAGCAATTGCCAGTGTTCGGTGACCTCGAAGGTCTTGGAGTAACTGGCTTGGATGAAATTCTAAGGATATTGTTAATCTGTCCGTTGGAATCCTTGGATCTTGTAGACAGATTAAGATGGGATAGATTTTTGCGTAGAAATTCTTCGTGAAGGACAGTGAATGTGGTGCCCTGAGCGAGTCAAATTCCAGAGCCTCAAACAATTTCTCAAGCAAAAGCCTGCAATTAGGCTTGGCCACAGGAATGAAGTCAATGAGAATTATGTGAAAACATTCTTTGATTGAGTGAGAAAGAGTAAAGGACGGTGACTTCTTCTGCACAATTTCAGAGGCTTGAGTTACGGCGAAGGATTGAGGTTTTGTAAAATGTAGTTTCTGCGAGGGCTGTGAAGGGGAAGCAATGTGGTACATGTGTTACTTCTTGCACAGGCTATTGGACTACAGAGTACCAGAGGTGGAGGCTCTGGCCAAACTGCATGGATACTCCGAAGAGGAAAAACCTGGCCAAGGATTACAATGGAAGCAGGCCCTCAGCATCATCCTGACTCTCCCTTCCACTTTGTATATCTTCCCAATGAGGATATCGCTCACAAAATCGCTACGCAAAGTAAGCTTATCTCTGGTTTTGGAGGGTTTTACAGGGCTAAGGGTTTTAGGAATTTGACCAGATTTACACGTAAAAAACTATTTCCTTGCAAACGCATGTCTATGTGGTTAACCACAATAATCAACCACAACTACGGTTTTCTTCTTTCACACTTGTTCTGGGCGACTCACTGTGGTTGTGGTTGTGGTTGTGGTTGATGGTGGGCTCAGTCTTCTAAATTGCAATCTCTCATTGGTTTGGGTCTTGGACTTGAGAAGAAATTAAAAGTGATTATTATCCTTGTTTAGTATTGAAGTAAAAAAAGTTGGTTATACCCTGAGGAAGACTAAGAAATCAGCTCCAAAGTGGATGAACTGGAAATATGCGCAATCAAGAGAATTGTAAATCTTATGTCTGATTGCCCTTTTTTCCTTGACGTGTAGGTTTCCAAACTGCATACAACAACTTCTTGGATGGATTTTTGTGGCGCAGGGGAAGTGTCAATAAACAATTGTTCTCATCTTGCAAGCCTATTGCTGAAAGGAATGTATGAAGTATGGGGCGAAGGATGTAGCGAAGATGAATTGAAGGCATCTATAGAGAGTTACCCATAGGAGTTGAAGGAGCCCTACCTGGCAGAGGACACAACATTCAAGATTGTTGTGGACCGCTTTGGGAAAGTTCTAACCTTTGCTGATCAAACTGATCATATTCAAAGTGTCTCCTACTTGCCTTTCATGGTACATGAATCATTTCTTAACATGGTTTTGTATCTTTTGTTTAGGTTTGTTTGTGCTCTGAGCTGATCCTGAGGTTTGTCAATGTTATCAACATGTAGTTTGTTGTCAATCCTTGCTAATTCATGATTGGAAATCTATTGTGCTTTTTCATGTAGGTCTTCCTATATGTGTGTTATCTTATGTTGTAGTTCTTGTGGCATGATTTTCCTGTACTCCAATATGACAATCTTTGTGAAATGTAAAAGGAAATCTAAATTGTCATAGAAAAACTACATAGCCACTGCATTTGACGGAAGTACTTAAAGGAACTACCTAGATTTCCTTTTAGTAGTTCTATACTCGTTAGAAAGTCAGACATTTCCCTCAAAATAAAAATAGCAAGTTGAGGTGCATTTGTTTGGTAATTCATGATATTCTCGGATTATCATATGGAACTACGCATATTGCACAAAACATTTTTTGCAAAGAACTCACGTGCATATTTACTACTCACAAATTAATCCCACTTGCAAGGACAAGTGAAACTAAACTACCCGCAACACAAATTCTGGCTCATAGAGAGCGATGGAGAAGCGATAAATAATGGTCTACCCCCACAATATTCTTACATCGACCAGATTCTGGATCCAATAATAGTGGACATACATGATGCATCAACCTACCAAGGGCCTATGGTATCTCTTACAAGCCTATTTACCAATATATCTGGAAGGGGGGACAAGAAGGTCAAGTTCTCCAACCTCCAATATCTCCTTCCACATTTTATAATTAATTACTCATGCAAGTTCTAGGATATCAAATTAATCCATGCATCTTGTATCTCCTATAGGCCATTCGACCCATCTAAGTGCAACAAGTCAAAAAGATCAAGATACCAAAGGCCTCTAGTATCTACTTTAGGCCTTTCAACCCAATTTAAACCAACAAGGTCAAGGAAGTTGAGTTCCACAACGTCCCCTGAATCTCCTTTGAGCCTTTACACCCATTTAAATATAAGGAAGTCAAGGAGGTTAAGTTATCCCAATGCCTCAGGTATGTTTTTTAAGCCTTGACATCTATATAAGTTGAGTTTAGTCCAAAAGATCATGTTGCCCACAATCACTAATATTTCTTTTCAACTATTATCCAACACCTTAACGTTTTCAAGCCTGCCCAACCATTCATTTTGATTGAGGGCATTGAAGACAAGTCACAAAGTTTCTCTAGTATATAGTCAAGGGTTTGCCTCTATTTAAGTAGAGGGATATCACATATGTGAAGTTATCCAAGGCCTTTGGAATCTTCTTCAAACCTATACAAGAACTTATCTTGGGGGAGGTCAAGGAGGTCAAGTTACCAAACGCCTCCGGTATCTCCTTCAAGGATCAACATCCATTCAAGTCGAGGGAGGTCAACGAGGTCAAGTTACACAATGCATCCGGTATTTTCTTCAAGCCTCGACACCCACTTAAGTCAAAGGAGCTCAAGGAGGTCAAGTTACCCAACGCCTCCGGTATCTCCTTCAAGCCTTTACACCCACTTAAGTTGAGGGAGGTTAAGGAGATCAAGTTACCCAATGCCTCCGGTATCTCCTTCAAGCCTCGACACCCACTTAAGTCAAGGGAGGTCAAGGTTGTCAAGTTACCCAACGCCTCCGGTATCTCCTTCAAGCCTTCACACTCATTTAACTTAAGGTACGTCAAGGAGGTCAAGTTGCCCAATGCCTCCGGTATCTTCTTCAAGCGTCCACACCCATTTAACTTAGGGTAGGTCAAGGAGGTCAAGTTACCCAATGCATCCGGTATCTCCTTCAAGCCTCTACACTGACTAAAGTCGAGGGAGGTCAAGGAGGTCAAGTTACCCAACGCATGTGGTATCTCCTTCAAACCTTCACACCCATTTAACTTAAGGTACGTCAAGGAGGTCAAGTTATCCAACGCCTCCGGTATCTCCTTCAAGCCTCTACACTCACTTAAGTTGAGGGAGGTCAAGGAGGTCAAGTTACCCAACGCCTTGGGTATCTCCTTCAAGCCTCTACACCGACTTAAGTTAAGGGAGGTCAAGGAGGTCAAGTTACCCAACGCCTTGGGTATCTCCTTCAAGCCTCTACACCGACTTAAGTTAAGGGAGGTCAAAGAGGTCAAGTTACCCAATGCCTCCGGTATCTCCTTCAAGCCTTGACACCCACTTAAGACAAGGGAGGTCAAGGAGGTCAAGTTACCCAACGCCTCTGGTATCTCCTTCAAGCCTTTACACCCACTTAAGTTAAGGGAGGTCAAGGAGGTCAAGTTACCCAACGCCTCCGGTATCTCCTTCAAGCCTCCACACTCACTTAAGTCAAGGGAGGTCAAGTTGGTCAAGTTACCCAATGCCTCCGGTATCTCCTTCAAGCCTTGACACCCACTTAAGACAAGGGAGGTCAAGGAGGTCAAGTTACCCAACGCCTCCCGTATCTCCTTCAAGCCTCTACACCCCCCCAAGTTGAGGGAGGTCAAGGAGCTCAAGTTACCCAACGCCTCCGGTATCTCCTTCAAACCTCCCCACTCACTTAAGTCAAGGCAGGTCAATGAGGTCAACTTACCCAATGCCTCCAGAATCTCATTCAAGCCTTCACACCCATTTAACTTAAGGTAGGTCAAGGAGGTCAAGTTACACAACGCCTTGGGTATCTCCTTCAAGACTGTACACCCCCTTAAGTTGAGGGAGGTCAAGGAGTTCAAGTTACCCAACGCCTCCGATATTTCCTTCAAGCCTTTACACCCACTTAAGTTGAGGGAGGTTAAGGAGGTCAAGTTACCCAACGCCTCCGGAATCTCCTTCAAGCCTTCACACCCATTTAAGTTAAGGTAGGTCAAAGAGGTCAAGTTACACAACGCCTTGGGTATCGCCTTCAAGACTCTACACCCCCTTAAGTTGAGGGAGGTCAAGGAGTTCAAGTTACCCAACGCCTCTGGTATCTCCTTCAAGCCTTTACACCCACTTAACTTGAGGGAGGTCAAGGAGCTCAAGTTACCCAACGCCTCCGGTATCTCCTTCAAGCCTCGACACCCACTTAAGTCAAGGGAGGTCAAGGAGGTCAAGGTACCCAACGCCTCCGGTATCTCCTTCAAGCCTCTACACTGACTAAAGTCGAGGGAGGTCAAGGAGGTCAAGTTACCCAACGCCTCTGGTATCTCCTTCAAGCCTTGACACCTAGTTAAGTAAAGAGAGGTTAAGTAGGTCAAGTTACCCAAAGCATGTGGTATCTCCTTCAAGCCTTCACACCCATTCAACTTAAGATACGTCAAGGAGGTCAAGTTACCCAATGCTTCCGGTATCTCCTTCAAGCCTCTACACCCACTTAAGTCAAGGGAGGTCAAGGAGGTCAAGCTACCCAACGTCTTTGGTATCTCCTTCAAGCCTCTACACCGACTTAAGTTGAAGGAGGTCAAGGAGGTCAAGTTACCCAATGCCTCCGGTATCTCCTTCAAGCCTCGACACTCACTTCAATGAAGGGAGGTCAAGGAGGTCAAGTTACCCAACGCCTCCGGTATCTCCTTCAAGCCTCCACACTCACTTAAGTGAAGGGAGGTCAAGGAGGTCAAGTTACCCAACGCCTCTGGTATCTCCTTCAAGCCTTCACACCCATTTAACTTAAGGTAGGTCAAGGAGGTGAAGTTACCCAACGCCTCCGCTATCTCCTTCAAGCCGTCACACCCATTTAATTCAAGGGACATTAAGGAGGTCAAGTTACCCGATGCCTCCAATATCTCCTTCAAACCTTTACACCCACTTAAGTTGAGGGAGGTCAACGAGGTCAAGTTACCCAACGCCTGCAATATCTCTTTTAAGCCGGGACACCCACTTAAGTTGAGGTGAGTCAAGGAGGTCATTTTACCCAAGGCCACAGGTATCTCCTTCAAGGCTTCCCACCCACTTAAGCTGAGGGAGGTCAAGGAGGTCAAGTTACCCAACACCACTGGTATCTCCTTCAAGCCTCGACATCCACTTAAGTCAAGGGAGGTCAAGGAGGCCAAGTTACCCAATGCCTCTGGTATCTCCTTCAAGCCTTCACACCCACTTAAGTCAAGGGAGGTCAAGGAGGTCAAGTTACCCAATGCCTTTGGTATCTCCTTCAAGCCTTCACACCCATTTAACTTAAGGTAGGTCAAGGAGGTCAAATTACCCAACGCCTCCGGTATCTTCTTCAAGCGTCCACACCCATTCAACTTAAGGTAGGTCAAGGACGTCAAGTTACCCAATGCTTCCGGTATCTCCTTCAAGCCTCTACACCCACTTAAGTCGAGGGAGGTCAAGGAGGTCAAGTTACCCAACGCCTTTGGTATCTCCTTCAGGCCTCTACACTCACTTAAGTTGAGGGAGGTCAAGGAAGTCAAGTTACCCAACGCCTCCGGTATCTCCTTCAAACCTCCACACTCACTTAAGTCAAGGGAGGTCAAGGAGGTCAAGTTACCCAACGCCTCCGGTATCTCCTTCAAGCCGTCACACCCACTTAAGTTGAGGCGAGTCAAAGAGGTCATTTTACCCAAGGCCACTGTTATCTCCTTCAATCCTCCACACCCATTTAACTTAAGGGATGTCAAGGAGGTGAAGTTACCCAACGCCACAGGTATCTCCTTCAAGCCGTCACATGCATTTAATTTAAGGGAGGTTAAGGAGGTCAAGTTACCCAACGCCTCCAATATCTCCTCCAAGCCTTTACACCCACTTAATTTAAGGGAGGTCAAGGAGGTCAAGTTGCCCAATGCCTCTAGTATCTCCTTCAAACCGCGACACCCACTTAAGTTGAGGTGAGTCAAGGACGTCATTTTACCCAACGCCACGGGTATCTCCTTCAAGGGCTGGAGCGAACCAACCCGTATATCGGTACCTTACCGGGGAGGGCGAACGGCTGGGGATTCGTGGCACTCACTTAAAATCAACCATCCTACATATCGTGGATGAAGTGGCTCCAATACAAAAAGACCCCTATGAGGTTGAGGGCCGATTCATTCGAATGTGACATCACTAGACATCCGGTAAGGTACCAATGTATGGGTCGGTTCGCCCTGGCCCTCCTTCAAGCCTATACACCCACGTAAGTTGAGGGAGGTCAACAAGGTCAGGTTGCCCAACGCCTCCGGTATCTTCTTCAAGCCTCCACACCAACGTAAGTTGAGGGAGGTCAAGGAGGTCAAGTTACCCAATGCCTCCGGTATCTCCTTCAAGCGTTCACACCCATATAAGTTGAGGGAGGTCAAGGAGGTCAAGTTACCCAATGCCTCCGGTATCTCCTTCAAGCCAAAACACCATTGTAAGCTGAGGGAGGTCAAGGACGTCAAGTTACCCAACGCCTCCGGTATCTCCTTCAAACGTTCACACCAATATAAGTCAAGGGAGGTCAAGTTACCCAATGCCTCCGGTACCTCCTTCAAGCCCTCACACCCACTTAAGTCAAGGGAGGTCAAGGAGGTCAAGTTACCCACTGCCTCCGGTATCTCCTTCAAGCCGTCACACCCACTTAAGTCAAGGGAGGTCAAGGAGGTCAAGTTACCCAACACCTCCGGTATCTCCTTCAAGCCGTCACACCCACTTAAGTCGAGGGAGGTCAAGGAGGTCAAGTTACCCAATGCCTTTGGTATCTCCTTCAAGCCTCTACACTCACTTAAGTTGAAGGAGGTCAAGGAGGTCAAGTTACCCAACGCCTTCGGTATCTCCTTCAAGCCTCTACACCGACTTAAGTTGAGGGAGGTCAAGGACGTCAAGTTACCCAATGCCTTTGGTATCTCCTTCAAGCCTCTACACTCACTTACTTTGAAGGAGGTCAAGGAGGTCAAATTACCCAACGCCTTCGGTATCTCCTTCAAGCCTCTACACCCACTTAAGTTGAGGGAGGTCAAGGAGGTCATTTTACCCAAGGCCACGGGTATCTCTTTCAATCCTCCACACTCGCTTAAGTCAAAATAAGTCAAGATGTTTAAGTTGCCTATGGTGCTTGGTAGGGATTGTAAGTTTCGGCAACCTTTTATTCTCATTTTGTATAAGAATTTCAATTGTCCAATACTATCACTAATTTCATATAGAGTAGATATGCCTTCAATCACCAAAATTTGCAAATCTATGTGATTGTCCCAATTGAACAAAAATGGATTTGAGGTTGTTGAATTTTTTTTATTTTGGTTGGCAAATCACCATCAAACATTGGAGATTTTTGGATTCATTCAAAAATTTATCCAATGAGATTGAACCCTCAAAACCTTGAAAACCAAAAAATCGAAGAGAAAACAAAGGTTTTGTAATGTCAAAGTGTGTTTTGAACTTCTTTGTTGGTTCATTGAAAGAAAGACATTCAATACGCTCCATAACATTTTGTGTTTTCCC
Source organism: Polytrichum formosum (assembly GCA_964035585.1). Taxonomy (NCBI): domain Eukaryota; kingdom Viridiplantae; phylum Streptophyta; class Polytrichopsida; order Polytrichales; family Polytrichaceae; genus Polytrichum; species Polytrichum formosum. The sequence continues at coordinate 62,932,378 of OZ037936.1, forward strand.
ACTCCATGTTGCTTCTTGTATTTTCCACCATCGAGTACCAATATACATGGGGTCTGTTTCCACAATCATACGTCCCATATCCCGTAATTGTTCATGGACTTCATAGACTCCATCTTTGTGAATCTTAACCAAAGATTTATCTTCCAGACGTTTCAAAGATTCTTGAGGATTTTTGTTGACACCTCTCCATAAACATGATGAGGTCACAACCTTTAATATATCCATTGGGACCAAATCTTTGCTGAAATAACAACATAGGTCCAAAAACAAATTCTTTTCTTCTTGGGTAAGGTCATCAAAGCTCATTCGTAGGCAATGCCAAACCTCATTGTTATTTGTCAATCCCAAGGATCTTGCCCTTTGTAGTCTTTGCAAAGCTCGCACCCAAATGCGTAGTCTCTTAAATCCATATAATGTTCCACCCACAACCTTCAAGCTCAAAGGCAGCCCTCTACATGCATCCACAATGTTCTCGACAATGTCCACCATATGAGATGGTGTTTCATATCCTTGATCACCGAAAGCATGCCTAGAGAATAATTTCATAGCTTCGCATTTGATGAGTTCATCCAAATCTACACGACCAACATCTCCAAGGTTTTCGGCAAGGTGCCAATCACGAGTTGTGATGATCATCTTGTTGGTACGTTTGGCTTCAAAGATCTCAACATCTATCAATTCATGAATTTGTGTACTGTTGCCAATGTCATCAAGAACAATGAGAGCACTTTTGTTTTTGATTGTATCGCAAAGACGGGTCCTTGCTTGTACAATGTCTTTCAAGTCATCGACCTTGGCCCCTAAGTTGTTCAAAATTTCTTTGAAAATCTTGATAGTGCCACAATTTTTGTTCTTCATGAAAGTAAAGCAAAATGCTTCAAAATGATCGCGCATGCGTTCCATCACAACTTCTGCCAAAGTAGTTTTGCCCATTCCACCCACCCCTATAATGGCCACTATGGAGTGTTTCTCCAATGCCTTCATAACCCTTAGGATTCTTTCTTGCATACCAACAAGTTCGTTTCCTCCCTTCTTTGCACTTGTATCCCCCTTGTGCTCCATCCTATCTATTGTTGGTAGAATATTCTCACTTGGTTCTTGAGTTTGAGGGATGTTGGACTTGTCGATCTTCACACCATTGTTCATATTGTTCAAAGCATTCAAATGAAGTTCATGCCTAATTTGACGAAGCCTCGAACAAATATCTTGAAAGTTTGGCCTTTCTGATGGTTCAAAAGACCAACAATCTTTGATCAAAGATGTCAATGATTCGGGGCAATCGCGTGGCAACCTTGGCCTCTCTCCAACTTGCATCCTTTCTTTTATCTCGGATCTGCTAAATTGTGAGAATGGAATCACCATCGTGATAATGTAAGAACACACCATGGCAAAGCTAAATACATCACTTTTGAAAGCATTCACAAAATGTTTCAATGTGTCATCGTATCTTACAAATGTCTCTGGTGCCCTAAACCCAGTGGAACCTAGATTATGTTGTGTTGGCTCTTGGTAAGCATCTTGTGCTTCAATTTTTGAAATTCCAAAGTCAACCAATTTAACTTTCACGTAGCCCATGGAATCCAATATGGGATCATTCAAGGAGTTCACAAGGATATTTTCAGGTTTCAAATCACGATGTGCAACATTCATGTTATGGAGATAGAGCATTCCGCTTGCGATTTGGAACATGATATCAACAACAACAAGGTTTGATCGTTGCAAATCAACGTTCTTCATGTCTACAACTCCAAGACTTCTTTCCATCTTCTCCATCACTATATATCGCCATTTGCTATCACGGGCATATCCTTCACCACAACATATGAACTTAACAATGTTTGGATGACTCAACCTTGATAAGATGCCCACTTCTTTCTTGAAGTTTGCATATGCTAAATCCTCATAATCAATGTCAACCGCTTTAAAAACCTTCACAGCCAATTCCAAGCCAAAGCAATTTGTTTCGTATACTTGTCCAAAAGCACCAACTCCCAACCGAGTTGATTGTTGAGGAATCCAATTGTATATTGGAAATGTTCCACCATTCAACTCAACACCTTCTCCATCCATTCGACAAACCAACCGGTCGTAAGCATACTTTGCAACTTCGTGATCCTTGAAGGAATTTGTTGCATCAATATGTTTCAACAATTGTTGGACCAATGCCTTTTGGTCTTTCTCCACTTCTGTTATATTCATTGGATTGAACTCTATGGACTTTCGAAGGTCCATGGTCATTATCCCCAATATTCGGAATTGCTCACACAATGTATTGAAAATATAATTGAGCTCTTCAAGCAACTCACGAAACTCTTCTTCATTATTCATCTGCCACAATGATGCATGGATCCAATCGCCCCTAGAGCAATCTTGGATTAATGCCTCGATTTTACACACAACTCGATATAAATCCTTCATACTTGGTCCAAGCTTCATTTTGTCATGAACTTGTTGGACCAAAGTCTTGAAACATTCTACAACAAGTTTCGATTTGTTTTTTAAATGCAAACATTGTTTTGCATTCAATAAAATTTTCTTTTGTTCCAATTGCTTCAATTTTTTTGAACACCCCATCAAAAGCAAGGAGTTGTCCATGATGCAATAGTTTCCGCATGCCCTCAAATAAATCTACATTATACAATCTTAATTTGAAAGGAATTTGTATTGGGAATGAAGTTTGAAGGATCGTATAATCATCTGCACATCGAAGCCAAAAGTCAGGAATAACAATGCACCGTCATGTACAACACACTTGTATCAACTTATTGTATGCAACATATATTACATTTGTCAAAATCAAATCTTGAGTTTAAGAATGAAATCATGCATCCTATAAAGTCCTCTTGAAAAATTCCAACACTCTATAGGATACCGGGGAGCATACACAACTAAATCACTTCATGTGATAAACATGCTTGTAACATAGTGTAGGATGTTAAATGATCTTGGGCAACCTAGATTTTTTTACATTTGTAGAAGATATTAAGGTCCAAAGAAACTTTTGTAAACCATTCATACAATATAGAATGAGCATTGTACTATATATAGTATAATTTTTTCAAACTTGTAGAATGATATTATACAAGTATTTGTATTACTTAGAACCAAACCTTCCCCCCTCGAGAAGTTTACACTAAGATATGGGACAAGAACTTGGTATCTAGGTCCGAGTTGGACAACCAACACCAAAATCCAAAGAGAAATGAATCACGGATGTGCGAGAACTCTATGGGAACCTTTGTTGGAAACCTCCACTAAATACACAAAATAAAAATCATGAAATAGATAGGCCTTTATTACATGTATAATCCACTTTTACTTTCCAATGACATTTAGTCTTTGAACATTTTTCATCCATAGGATATAACCCATAATAACTTGACCCTAAAACACACATCATTTGGATGAAATAAGGTAAATTAGATTAAAATAACACGTGTATTGTCGATCATGTCTCTAGATCTTAAAAGCCTTTCGTACATCTTTTCTAGAATTTCCTTGGAGAATTGTGTCAACTTCCCAACTACCACAATGATATGTACCAAATTAGCAAAACATGTATCTAGAGACGCTCCAAGGCATTCCCCTCTTGGGTTTACTCTACCACCTTGAAAAACGTTTATCAAGCATGAATGAGGTTGCTAAACCTACCAAAAAACCATGGCAACCTCATGAACTAGGTAATGGATGCGAGAAGCCATGTCACAACATGTAATAGGCATCCAACCTACCAAGTTGCAATAATAACGTGGTAGACATTATGTGCCTATTACAATTGATTGCATGGCGACACGTGTCCATTACTGGACAAATGGTCATCGATTATATGTGATGATGTGCATCCTCGTATTGAATAAGGAATAAACACGCTAGCAAAATATCTTGGCATGATCACTACGAGACATCTGCAACTTGCCTTCTCTTAAATCAGTAGAGAGGGACAATTGTTGATGAGATAGCCCAGATTGTGAAGGATCATGTCCTTGTAGCTGTGAACCACACATCAACTTGTGAGCCCAAAATGGTGCCCACATATGTTCTTAAGTCTTTGAGACCATTAGAAGTTATGTTTTAACGGTTATTAATTATTCACAAAAATATAAAAAGAGTGAAGTGTGGTGTGGATTAAGTTTAGACATTAGGGGGTGTTGTGTGATTGTCTCAAGGTTTAAGTTCAATGAGGTAATGCCTTGACTAGGTGAGTATGGAGTAAGGTGAGGCGAGAGGGGATCCGCGGGTTAAATGCCCACATTAGGATCCACCTTGTTGGTTTAGGAATGGAAGAGCCTTGTGGATGGGATGAGTCCCTACTTAGAAGGAGAAGGTTAAGGAGTTGTGATTGGAGGCTCTAATCATCTCACCCTATCCTTACCTCATGCCCTCTCTCCCTCTCAAGTCACTATATAAGCCCTCTTTCTTCCTTCTCTCTTCCTCTTTCTTTCGTGCTCCTTGGCACCCCACGTGTTATAAGTGTGGGTGTGTAGGAAGCAAGATAGGAGCACGGGTGTGTGCATGGTTTTAGGGTGAAGAGCCAAGACTAGTTAGCCTTGAGGTGGGCTTGACTTCTTGTTAGGAGTAGCATGGGTTGGAAGAATTTAGAGTGTGATTTATAGTCTTCAAATTGTAATACTTGGATTCACGATATCCATACTTATAATTATTTAGACTTACAAGGTTATGTTTGTGAAACATTGGATCATTTAGTTTTGTTGGACTTACAAAGTTATATTATTGAAGTAGATGAGCTTGTGTGTGCGTGGAGTAAGAGAGAGGCACGTAGGTATGCGAGGTTATAAGGTGAAGAGTCAAGATCAATTAGTCTTGAAGATTAGCCTTACATTATTAGATGTGATTTAGACTCAATGCATTCATTATTGCATATTCATGTAGAGGACTTCATTCTCTATCCATGGATATCAAGAACTCATTTTTTGGACTTCATATGAATTTTTGAGAGCCAAAAAACCGAGACTATGTCCAAACTTCCAAAAAAATAGTGACACACTCTTATAGTTTTCGACTTATGATGTTTAGACTTAAAGTGTTGGATTCATTAGGTAGGAAGGGGTGTGTGTAACTTTTGAATGTATTGGTGATTGACCATTGAGGTAAGTGTTTTTAAACACTCGCACTCTTTTGGTTGAAATAATTATACATTGAACTACCGAGGAGGGAGTTATTATGTGTCTGTCCAACATTTCACACTCGGGCTAGGACGAAATCAAGGGTGAGGGACTTTGGGTGACATAAATGTCCCTCATCCTTGATTTCGTCCTAGCCCGAGTGTGAAATGTTGGACTGACACATAATAACTCCCTCCTCGGTAGTTCAATGTATAATTATTTCAACCAAAAGAGTGCGAGTGTTTAAAAACACTTACCTCAATGGTCAATCACCAATACATTCAAAAGTTACACACACCCTTTTCTACCTAATGAATCCAACACTTTAAGTCTAAACATCATAAGTCGAAAACTATAAGAGTGTGTCACTATTTTTTTGGAAGTTTAGACAAAGTCTCGGTTTTTTGGCTCTCAAAAATTCATATGAAGTCCAAAAAATGAGTTCTTGGTATCCATGGATAGGTAATGAAGTCCTCTACATGAATATGCAATAATATTTCTACTGCCAAAAAGTATATGGTCGCAATTCTACGCTGTTCCCTTTGAATCTGCATTTTTTTACTATTTTTTTTTTGGAAGTTTGGACATAGTCTCGGTTTTTTGGCTCTCAAAAATTCATATGAAGTCCCAAAAATGAATTCTTGGTATCTATGGATAGGTAATGAAGTCCTTTACATGAATATGCAATAATATTTGTACTGCACAAAAATATATGGTCGCAATTCTACGCTGTTCCCTTTGAATCTGCATTTTTTTACTATTTTTTAGAAGTTTGGACATAGTCTCGGTTTTTTGGCTCTCAAAAATTCATATGAAGTCCAAAAAATGAGTTCTTGATATCCATGGATAGAGAATGAAGTCCTCTACATGAATATGCAATAATGAATGCCTTGAGTCTAAATCACATCTAATAATGTAAGGCTAATCTTCAAGACTAATTGATCTTGACTCTTCACCTTATAACCTCGCATACCTACGTGCCTCTCTCTTACTTCACGCACACACAAGCTCACCTACTTCAATAATGTAACTTTGTAAGTCCAACAAAAATAAATGATCCAATGTTTCACAAACATAACCTTGTAAGTCTAAATAATTATAAGTATGGATATCGTGAATCCAAGTATTACAATTTGAAGACTATAAATCACACTCTAAATTCTTCCAACCCAGGCTACTCCTAACAAGAAGTCAAGCCCACCTCAAGGCTAACTAGTCTTGGCTCTTCACCCTAAAACCATGCACACACCCGTGCTCCTATCTTGCTTCCTACACACCCACACTTATAACACGTGGGGTGCCAAGGAGCACGAAGGAAAGAGGAAGAGAGAAGGAAGAAAGAGGGCTTATATAGTGACTTGAGAGGGAGAGAGGGCATGAGGTAAGGATAGGGTGAGATGATTAGAGCCTCCAATCACAACTCCTTAACCTTCTCCTTCTAAGTAGGGACTCATCCCATCCACAAGGCTCTTCCATTCCTAAACCAACAAGGTGGATCCTAATGTGGGCATTTAACCCGCGGATCCCCTCTCGCCTCACCTTACTCCATACTCACCTAGTCAAGGCATTACCTCATTGAACTTAAACCTTGAAACAATCACACAACACCCCCTAATGTCTAAACTTAATCCACACCACACTTCACTCTTTTTATATTTTTGTGAATAATTAATAACCGTTAAAACATAACTTCTAATGGTCTCAAAGACTTAAGAACATATGTGGGCACCATTTTGGGCTCACACAACTCTATAAGACAAGAAATTTAACATACACTAAGGATGCATCACGAGTGCTAGGCTTTATTGGTGAAAATTTATTTTGTTTTCATCCTTCAATTTCCATGCAATGTGAACACATCATAACAACCTCTTGATCCGAAAGTAACAGCTCAAATTCTCTTCGTCATCATAATGAGGTTGCCTTCATGTTGTGACCTGTTGATGGCTCCAAATGTAAGAATAAGTGTACTAGGGCTTGTGTAAATTAAGAATCTTGGCACATTTTTGTTCTAGGTGATCGTAGACGATGCATGTGTTGGTCAAAGAGTGAACTCAACTAGAGATGGTGATGATCAATTACTTCTCCCTAGTCTTTGACTGACGAGAAGGGACTCGCTCGCTACTTAAATGTAAGTGACTTCTCACAAGATCAATCATGTCAATCAACTTGCATAATCCCTCAAGACTGGACTTGGGACTCAAGACCTTTATTTATCGCCCAATTGGGTGGCATCGCAACAAATATAGATCGTTGACCCACATTCGTAAAAACATAACATCCTCCAAGCGACGATTGAATCCAATGTAACGCTTAGTTTGTCCATCTTCAGATATTGCACGAGATACTAGAAATTTGAACTATTGAGCCGAAGTTTACTGGTGGTTACTAAGACATGTAATATTGCAGACTTCCATCCTGGAACATATCCGGACAAAAATTGCCCTTAACTAGATATCAAGTAAATCTACGTTGATGCATGAATATTGGACACAATGCAAATATATACATGTGGCCCTATCAATGGGTCTTCAATGGGAAACGAGGATTTAATTGGGACTACATTTAATGTTGTACATGCATTTTTGCTACATGTTATTTGATGAAAATAACACATTTAGAGTGGTATTTTGAGCACACAAATGTTTTTTTAAATGTGTACATTAATTAGGAATTCCATCATATGTTGATAGTTTTTTTTTCCCAAGTTAGTTTGTTTTGTAATGTGCATGTATTAATGTATGACGCAAAAAATACTCTCATATGAAATATTATTTTTGTATAAGTTGTTTTGACTAAATTTACTTAGATCCTAGTACTCAGTTAGATGAGCATAACATTTGCACATAAGTGAGGTTGCACTCGACACGCTTGGGTTGACGGATTCACACTACACTACGACCTCGCTCTCGATGACGAGGTGGAAAACATCCTCACAGTGTCCTCTAGCAATTGATTTGCTCCTAAACACTCCCAATACTTGACGATTGCACATGCCATTCACTAACTTTATCACGTATCACGTAGCACTATTCGTGCAAGTCATTCGATAATTCTCAAATGGGACATTAATTTCGACCCAACAACAAGGTGGGTAGGGATTCCTGCATGAAACATGCAACCACATGATTGTGTTGAAATAAAGAAAGATATGCACCTATGTGAAGGGATAGGACATACCAATGATGATAGTGTTGTGGTCAGATTGCCCTTAAAATCAACTTCCCAATCTTTATGAGCCATTCAATTAAGCGAGTCATGTAAGTCCCTACTTTGCATTACCACACAAAACAAGACTCTTCAATAACTGATGACTCTTTCCAAAAGTGCACACAGCAAGAGCAAGGAATGTGTAGTCCAGACACTCGTACGAAGGATGAAGTGAAGAAGTTGAGAACTAAGCGCACAAGGACTAGAAAAGTTACCAACGCTTCCACAGGAGCATCCAGCATGACAGTTACACTCCAATGTATGGCGTGGTAGTGCCGTAAGCTCTCCATGCCATTTCCACTCCACTACCGATCCACTCAAGCCAGTCCATCCACGACACAATTCTACAGCTTTCTACTTGCCTCTTCCACATCCACTCTCTCCACTTCTTAAGAAGGAAAATTGCCATAATTGGTTCGAAAGAACTGCCCAATAAGACGCAATCTCCAAAACACAGAATCTAAGGACGAATGCGAACAAAGCTCCAGCATATCGTCGCACGAAATATTTGCGACCGTCATCCTCACCCCTGTTTCTTTAACAAAAGCTCCTCAACCGCAAAGGGCAAGTACATTCTCTACAACCACATCTCCAAAATCACTTCGCTCCACTCTCAGCTCCGAAATCCAAGTAGATAGCTTCAATCTAATCTCTCCAAAATAGCCACGACCTCCGCCCATCTACCAATATAGAGCCAATTCCCGCAACGCTTTCTTACGCTTCTTGAACCACTCACCAACTCGATGCATTATCCAAGTAGCCCAGACAATCAACTAGAAGAAGCCTTGCTCACATCCGTCACCATACAACCGCAATTTCATTCCTGCCTTCCAATCCACTCCCCGACAGTCATCACCAGCACCTGCAGCGAACAAAACAGTAAATACCCGTTATTTTTCAGATTCACTCAACTCTGCTCAACCAAACGGCCCCCAATATCAATTATTTAACCTCCTTCCCGATTTTCGCACAACATTTGACCTACAAACAAAGAATATCGAAACCACCACGATTCATACATTGTCACACAGGGTAGCCACGAAGCCAGCGAAAGCTAACTACATTCGCAGCTGGCGTTGGAAGGCAATGTCAACCTTGTCATGTAAACACACAACCACGACCACCGCAACAGACGCCAGCGTACCGCCAGCTAGCAAGCGAAAATTTCAGCAAAAGAACAGAAACTACTCGCAAAATGACCCTCACCTTCAATCTGCAGAAATAATTTCAAAACTATACACTAAATCTAAGAAACAAGCGAAACCTAACTCACATCTGCACACGGCGTTGCAAGGCAACCTCACTTTGTCATGTAAGTGCACAACCGCGACCACAGCAACAGACGCCAGGCTACAACGAGCAAGCGATCGACCAAAATTAGGGCAAAATAAAAACAGAAACGATTCGCAGAAATGAACCTAACCTTAAACCTCCCAAACCATTAAAAAACGAGTAAGAAACAAGCGAAAGCTACATTTCCACGCGGCGTTGCAAGGCAAGCTAACCGCATCAACAAAAGAAAAGCAACAGTAACGATTCCTGAGTTGAACCTCACCTCCATCATCCTACAAACAGGATATGAGAACCATGACGAAGCTAGTAAGAAATTGCAAAAAACATGAAATTGCAAGACCAAAGTGATCCAAAATCTAGCTAACAACCTGAATACTTCCCCACAAACCACACGCAATGAGAAACTTTTGTACTTCGACAAACGGATCAAACAAAGTACGCTTCAGGACGGCTCTCCTTTGGAAAGCTCGTGAATCAATCTCAAGGAGCAGAGAAACTTACGCACCTGTGCTCGCATCCACATGCACCACCACTGCGTCGACGGATCCATCCCTGGCGAGGGTTCATAGCCAGCCACAAGAAAAATGGAAACCCTTGCCGCTTCGATTTGTAGGCTGAGAGATTATGAGAGAGAAGACAAGGCACAGCTCCATGACGGGCAAACCCTAGCGACCAGCCAGCCTCGAGTTTGAGGACTGGCTAGCCAGATCTGGACCGTTGATCAAGGAGGGATGATCTGCACCGCAGATTTGATCGGAGGTGGGGCCGCGCGGGCCAAGCCCAAGGCCCAAGGCCCAAGGCCCAGGTTGTGACCCCGAGTTGGGACTTGGGCGGGGGAGGCGGCTTCGGGGACTTGGGCGGGGGAGGCGGCTTCGGGGACTTGGGCGGGGAGAAGGGGGCTGCGGGGGACTTGGGCAGGGCGGAATGGGGGATGGGGCGAGGGGCTCATAATCATAATTTTAATTTTTAATTTTTCCACCCTCTCTGTAACTCGGTATTGTTGTGGTTTGTATGATGAAAAAATCCACAAATTGCCTCCACCCAGAGGAGAACGACACTTGAGGGGCTCCATTCCGGGTGAGATTGACGCTGAAGCGCACCCACCATGGCTTCAACATTGATTTTGTGCGCAGAAAAGAATTTTTATAGAATTTGGTCCCATTGTCTCTAACGAATTGTCGAGGTAGAACCTAGAGCAACAAATGTCGCGCTCGGTGTGGTTAATCATTCTCTTACATTAACAATGTACCCATGTAAATCCGTTGCCCAATTCCCCCCCCCTACTCCTATTCTTAATTCCATGACTTTGCACTACAGGAATTGAGAGGAAATCTATGAGCACATAAAACCATTCAATGTAAATTCAATTGTGCATGACCACATTGCGACAATAAGACGACACAGAGTTCATGAACTCATCATCTGTGCTCGCCCACCGTTGTGAATTCCGTACGCTCGCTTCAAAGTTTTGATGAAGTAAACTTTGCCTCTCACCTCCAACTGTGCGGCAACGTCGGCGACGTCCCCGCTCTCCCACACGCCCTCTCCATTGAGATCCATGGGTAGAATGCAAAGTTCTTCAGCGACGGCTATGGTATATTAACAGCAAAAATCTGCTTTATTCACCGCTAAAATAGAGGACCTGCAAAATTGGCCCTCAGAAGTGCTCCTAAATAACACAGGACCTGCCACAGTGACGAGTAGTTCTATACATTACAGCGCCCCAACTGCCTTTATTAGAAATACACCCCCCAGGGAAATGATTTCGTTTTAATAAATGGGGAAACACTGCCCTTCGTTTTCTATTTCCCATGAATGACCAATCTTCCGCCGACTTTTACGTGGAGATTTCCATAAGTACAAATAATGTAATACCATTAAAAAAATTGAACCTCAATCTAGGGGCATCATTGCAATGTACGTATTTCTTGACGACTGTACAAGCTTCTCGAAGAAACCATCTCAAATAGAGTCGAGGGATATTGTGGTCATTCTTCAATCCTCCTACGCTTCCGACCGTAACATACGAGTATTATATACCATCAATCTCCTAATACACTCTGTGACGACAAGGAAGAGCGCCATGAATCATCATTTTCACATATTGAAAAAGGATAATGCACAGTGGTAATTAAAAAAAACAGGACAATATAGAAACCGTTATAGAGGACCCATTACAAAATTTGCCATCATCTGTCGTCCTACCATATTCATATATCCAGAAGCTTGGAAATAGATCTATTAAAATCAAACTCTTCATTTGAACAACATGATCTCTGGGATGTATGCAACGGTTGACGACTTCCCTGTGTGAACAATTACATTCACGATAAATTAACAAATGTCTGTTCTTTCATACTTTATTTTCTCCCATCAACGTAACATGTGGTGATGAAGATGCAAATTGGATTTTCCATATCGGTGAATCTCATCTTACTCCCACTACAATAAAAGACAGTTAATGATAATCCACTCATTTGGTATAGAAATACGCCATACTCTACGATTTTACTATGATGAAGATGTCCATTTCTTATATAAGAGGACAGTGACCAAAAATGTCATAAGTAATGGTTTTCTCAGTTCAAATCCTTCTGCTGACGTCAGCCTTAATTCAATCACATTTTCTTTAAAAGCATGACTACATCCACCATATTAAAAAAATTACATCCACGCCTTTAGGTTCTTCTTTCTGGTAGCTATTTATAAACACTAGGATTCCATAGGAATGGGATAACTTATACAATTAATATACATATACATTCTAAAACTCCACGGGAATGGGCTACGTTTCTTAAAAATCCACCATCCAGATTACCAATATCCACGGACTTGGGCTCCCTTTTCAACAAATTTTTCTAAAAATACCTCCAAATTCCACGGTAATATACCCTCTTTTTGTCAAAATTGATTACAAAAATCTCTAATCTCTACTCTCCAAACTCTGCTCTCCGCTCTCCACTCTACGCTCTACGCTCACATAGTTAAATTTCCCATCTTGGATGCCCGACCAATTTAGATTCAATACCTCCAAGCATTTGAGGCTGCCAAATGGATCTGATAACATTGTGAGTTTCCTACAAGATAAATCCAACTGCCTCAAGCAACTCAACTCTCCAAACCTTGTTGACAAATCTTGGATGCCCGACTCTACTAGATTCAGTACCTCCAAGCATTTGAGGCTGCCAAATGAATCTGGTAACATTGTGAGTTCTGTACACCAAGATAAATCCAACTGCCTCAAGCTGCTCAACTCTCCAAACCTTGTTGACAAATCTTGGATGCCCGACCAATTTAGATTCAATACCTCCAAGCATTTGAGGCTGCCAAATGAATCTGGTAACATTGTGAGTTTCCTACACCAAGATAAATCCAACTGCCTCAAGCTGCTCAACTCTCCAAACCTTGTTGACAAATCTTGGATGCCCGACCCTACTAGATTCAGTACCTCCAAGCATTTGAGGTTGTCAAATGAATTTGGTAACATTGTGAGTTCTATACACCAAGATAAATCCAACTCCCTCAAGCAGCTCAACTCTCCAAACCTTGTTGACAAATCTTGGATGCCCAACTTTGCTAGATTCAGTACCTCCAAGCATTTGAGGCTGCCAAATGAATCTGGTAACATTGTGAGTTTCCTACACCAAGATAAATCCAACTGCCTCAAGCTGCTCAACTCTCCAAACCTTGTTGACAAATCTTGGATGCCCGACCCTACTAGATTCAGTACCTCCAAGCATTTGAGGTTGTCAAATGAATTTGGTAACATTGTGAGTTCTATACACCAAGATAAATCCAACTCCCTCAAGCAGCTCAACTCTCCAAACCTTGTTGACAAATCTTGGATGCCCAACTTTGCTAGATTCAGTACCTCCAAGCATTTGAGGCTGCCAAATGAATCTAGTAACATTGTGAGTTTCCTACACCAAGATAAATCCAACTGCCTCAAGCAGCTCAACTCTCCAAACCTTGTTGACAAATCTTGGATGCTTGACCCTGCTAGATTCAATACCTCCAAGGATTTGAGGCTGCCAAATGAATCTGGTAACATTGTGAGTTTCCCACACGAAGATAAATGCAACTCCCTCAAGCTGCTCAACTCTCCAAACCTTGTTGACAAATCTTGGATGCCCGACCCTGCTAGATTCAGTACCTCCAAGCATTTCAGGCTGCCAAATGAATCTGGTAACATTGTGAGTTCTGTACACTCAGATAAATCCAACCGCCTCAAGCTGCTCAACTTTCCAAACCTTGTTGACAAATCTTGGATGCCCAACCTTGCTAGATTCAGTACCTCCAAGCATTTCAGGTTGCCAAATGAATCTGGTAACATTGTGAGTTTTGTACAATCAGATAAATCCAACTGCTTAAGGCTGCTCAACTCTCCAAATCTCTTTGGAAGATTCATGATACTTGAATATGATAATTCCAAGATCACTAGCTTCTTGTTTGGAAGTGATATGAAAGGAATATCCACATCTCCCTCATTGATTCTCCCTCTAAACCAACACAAGTTTTTCGGAAGCGGAGATTTCAACACCACAATACTATCACACATCAACGTGCGCAATTTTTTTGTTTTATGTAGATCAAGGTTGATAATTTCTCCATAATAATTTTGGCACGAGAAAACCAATGTTTGCAAAGACTCGAATAATGGCTGCACAAGTTCACATTCAATTCCAATTGTATCAAGCCAAAATTCTTTTAGCATCATCAAACCTTCTCTAATACTCAAATTCATTAGTACCCTAAAAGCACTTCCATCTTTTTGTCTACCACATACAAAATAAACACGATTATAACAATCTCTAAAATCATTGCATTTGCTTAAAATACTACGGATTTTGATTTGTATTCAAGCCTGCAAATATCAAATATATATGGTACTACTTTGCCACTCAAAATCACAAAGCCATGTGCATTTCAAAACATACCTCATCATTCTCCAATAACTCATAAGCCTCGGGCATTCATAACCGTGTACCTTGAAATGCCCTTTCCTCCTTTGCTATTCTTCGTCCCATATCTCTCAAGTGATCATGCATGCGGAAATTACCCTCCCCATCTATATACATCAATGCCTTTTCAACTAGGCTTCGAACACCCAATGTGGCAGCACGCCAACCATGTGATTTCCAGGCTTGTATAGCCAAATCCTCTGATTCTCCTATTAGTGCACATGCTATATCCAAAAACATCTCTTGGTATACTCGTTGAAGAGCATCAAAGCTTATTCTAAGACATTCAAATATTCTCTTCTCATCCATCATAGAACCTTCCCTCAACTTAAACAGCAGTTCTTCCCATATCTCCACCTTAACCTCATCCTTCAAAAGAGCTCCACAAACTTTTAGCACCAATGGAACTCCACTGCATGCCTTGCTAATCTCATCCACCAACTCTTCAAAATCTGCTCTAACCCTCCAAAAGCCTCCAAATGAAAACCATATAAAAACTTGTCTCGAAATTGCTATGCTTAGTCTTTGAACATCATGGATGTATATCTCATCTTTGGTGTCAAACGAGTTGGACTTCTCAAACACACGCTTGTCACGGGATGTCACTATGCACATGCTACCCTCCACCATCATTCTGCGGGATACCCAATACTCCATCTCATCTATGTCACAAACATCATCCAAAACCAAAAGAAATTGCTTCTTGCATAACCTCTCCTCCAGAATGCTCTTCCCTTTGGACTTGTCATCTATATCCTTTACTATGTTTGTGCATAGTTGTTGCAATATACAATTTTGAACTTTCTCTACTCCACCTCGCTCCACTTTGTTAGCCACGTCTTCAACAAAACAACTGAATGCAAACCTTTCCCTCATTTGATTATACAACTCCTTTGCTAGAGTCGACTTCCCAATTCCACCCATTCCCCACAATCCCAGCATCATAACCTTGTTTTTCTTCTCATCAAGTTTCTCAATGATGCCTTGTGCTACTTCCTTCACTCCAATGACATGGTCACCAACTTCCAATGGCAGTGGCTTGTTGGCCAACTCAAATACCTTCCGGACAATCTCCTTCACCAACTCCCTTTCCAACCTGCAAATTCCAGTACATGCAAGTATCTATATCAATCCAAATCACAGTATTGAATATGATTGCTACATTCTTCATAGTGTCAAGTGCACTTATTCCAAACATTTTGCGTGTACTCTATATACCCTCACCTATGGTCTGTTACTTTGTGCTCCCAACCATTCACCTTCGAAGCTTTCCTCAAAGCCTCTCTCCATTGCTCAAGCTCAGTCTCATCATGCCTTGTTTTCAGCTTCTCAAATCCGCCTGCAAATTGACCCTTTTCAAGATAACACAGGTCCGACGGTTTCACTTTGTAGAATACTGGTAAAACCTGCACGCCAGGAGTCTCCATTATTGCATGCACTTCTTTTAGACACCACTTAGAGTCTACAAAACTCTCCGAAAAGATGACCACGGCTACTGGTGTCGTTTTGATGGCATAATCGATGCATGTCCAACTATCTTGACCCTTGCCGATGGAATCGATGTCTAGAAACGGTTGCAACCCGGCAGCTTTCAAGCCTTCCGCGAGAAACCCCACAAAACCCGTTTTTGTGTCTGGGCCTCGATGACTCAAGAAAACATCGTACTTCTCAAATCCATCTGCGCCACAGATAGTCATCAGATTCATTCACCAACCGGTGAGCTTCACCAAGTATCAACTGCTATCACATTCCAAACGTCGTACGAGTGACCGCTACACAATTGCACAATACGGTACTTGAGGTTCAATCCGCAATAAAAAGCTCGAAAACGACATTACCTCCCGCCACATGCAATCTCTTAGCAGGCCTAACGTCGCTCTCCATGGCTTCCCGTTACACTACCAGTAGTGCTGCATTCAAATTGGCACCTGTGAGTAATTGTTACAAAAGACAAAACTATACGCGATACTGACAAGATAAACATGGCTTCAAATTGGCACCCGTGAGTAATTGTTACATAAGACAAAACAATACATGATACTGACAACATAAGTTGCTTGTGATACACCCGCCGCACACAACGCACTCTCTTTGCCCGCTTCCTTCCTTATTGGTTTCATATTATGTGCATATATATTCGGTATGCAAGACAATAGTAAATGATAAAGATGACAACATGATCTGAGCACTCACAAGTAACACCAGCTTGCTTCTTCTCTGTGCGCGTCGTCCCCTCGCCAATCTGATCAATTGGCTAATAGTCAATCCCTGCTAGAGCAAATAGATATTAGGTGGTCATACATATTTGTCAATTCCTCCAATTTCTTCCTTGCACTCAGTCTGTGGCCGCAATCAACTTGCACTCAGTCTGTGGCCGCATTCAACGGTAACGAAAGAAACGGAGCAACTCGCTCTTCACAAGGTCATCGGACCCTGTCCTCCACCAACCAAATAGCACCATCACTGAAACTTCACCACCCCTGCACCCGCCAATCGTCTCGACATAGCTAACGATCACACCTGATGTGTTGTAGGACCAAACCTGAAAGGCGGCATCAACGTGATCTTCAATCCGAGGCGTCACCAGCCAAAACCCCGCAACTTCACTCAAATGTGAGGATGAATATGCTTCGCCGGCCCCGTGCCGAAGCGCACTCTAGGTCAAACGTTCTGACAAGAACATCCCTGGATCAAATGTAACAACCTTACAAAACTAGAGAAAATACAAGCCACAGGGATCCCCACCTGCAACACACCACAGAAGACTTACAATCCGCCGATACCGACAAATTCCAAAAAACATGAAATTGCAAGACCGAAGCGTTCTCTAGATCAAAAAATGAAATCGACTTTAGAGTCAGCAAGAACGATGGATTTTTTAGCATGGCCCATACCAATTGTCGTCGATCATATGCATATGTATTGTAGTCAATGAGGGGCAACTACAGAGGGTGTCATACAACACTTGGTGCTACATGACAAGTTATGAAGACCAATCTGATCAACATGGCCCGCCAATTTTAAACCCACACTCAATATCTATGGTCTTGATTGCTCCTGAAATTGTTGGATGTACAAGTTCCCTAGGAACAACCACTACTCAACTCGACAACAAGGCAACCTAGTTTCTTCACTAAACAACCACCAACAAATATGATCCACAAAGAGGAGCGCAAGTAAATAGGAAGCAGATTAACTCCTATCTATGCTCCTATCTACATGACAAGTACCTATTTCAATAGTAAGCTATCGATATGTCTCGAAGAAACAAAGATATCAAACAAACAAAATGTTGGCTATTGATAGAACCATGAGCTGCACACAAAACGGTCGAGCCAAACGATAGTTCTGACGGTTACATACCGTTTGTTCGTTGTTGTGGAGTGGTTTCCCAGCAAAAGAGACAGGAGTTACCCAAGCGTCATCAGAACATCACTGCCGTTGCGAGCCACGAGCCACCATCACCAAGAAAACATGTAAGTTATGGGGGTCGGTTGATCGTGAGAGCCAAGGTGGTGAACAAGGGCCAGCATGAGGATAGAAAGTTGGCTATGGCGGGGAAAAAGAAGGTGGTTTCGTCGGAAGGATCGTGGTTGCCCAAGTCCATGTCCATAACTTCATGGGCTAGGGAGACCCAGACTTGGTCATCTTGGTATACCGATTCTACCTCTCTGGCAGGACCCACGTTGGCCAAAGTGTCTGTACTTACTCGAGATTCCCTCTCCTTGTATTCGGCCCAATCCACACGGGAGGAAACTTGCATGAACGGCACTGAGTTGGATGAATAGCATTGGTTCAAATGAGCAAGCGGTTGGTTCTCCTTAAACCGGGGTACTTCCTCTGCCTCTCGTGTGGGTTGGGCCTTATTGTCCTGGGTTCAAGAGACGTACAGTCACAAACCTTGAATTTTTGAATATGATAATGTTTCATGCCTTGCGGATTCCAAGTGTGCATTGGGGAATGAGCAACACTTGGACTTTGAACCACTCTTGGGTTTCCTCCCTCCAGCTTAATTTCCTCCTCCAGCTTTCCTGGCAGTCTAGCCAAAGTGTCTGTATTTATGTTACTCGAGATTTGCGTCATGTGCAGACACGGCTGGACCCACCTGCACAATCCACCATCCCCATCCTTGTCCACCACATGGACAAGTGATCATGGGAATACTGGTTGCTGGTTGCAGGGAACCAGTGTTCAAGATTGAAGTCTTCAATGCCCTTCAAACGCGATTTGGCCCTTCAAAATATACCTCTCTCAAAACAGCCCTTCGCAACACAACCCCAAATTGAAAATGAAGACGTCACTTGGAGTCCTCATCAAATATAATGTGCCCGCCACAAGAACCAACAAGCGTAGGGCATTGTCACTACAAGAAGTGGAGTTAGATGGTTGATTCTTAATTCTTCACATTGTACTGGAAACATGTACCATATAATTCATGCACAAGTTCAATATGAGTTTTGTATTTCATTTCTATATTCTTGGATTGACGCCTTGGATTTGAACCAAGCCCTTCAATTGAAGGGCTAAAATTTGAGAGCCCTCAAAACAAAACTCATATGAAGGCTTCAATCTTGAACACTGCAGGGAACGCCACAATGTTATCTAGCTCAATAAACCAATAACCAATTTAAGGTCTAAACAAGGAGCATGTTTTTGGCAGGTTAGGTTCTAAGGCACTCAGAGACAACGAGAAAATTTGAAGGGTTACTCGTATTTCATGGGGAAGGGTTACTTAAAATTTTGCCTTTCAAAATGAAGGGTTACTTCAAAAATTGCCCTTCACATATTTACAAATTTTTTTTCAAAAATGCACAATGTAATGTTTGAATCTTAGGTTATATTGTAAACTGAAGTGAAATGTAATTTACATGGAACAAAATCCAAAAAGAAATATGATTAGAACATATATTTATTTCATGTATAGAGCTCACATAACAAAAGCAATTTTGTGTCGAAAAACATTCTCCCGTCGCCCAGGCCCCAAGGATAAGAGCGGCCTGTAGTTCTCACCGGGTGTGGGAGGGTATCTATGGTTCTCCCGAGGGTATGAGCGCATCTGCAAGACTACATCAGCCACAAGCCGGAGCCTCCAGGGAAATGAGCTAGCCGGATCTCCCGAGGGTATGAAGGCCCAAGGGACCGGTTGTTTTAAAAATGCCCTTCCCTTTGAAGGTTTCCTGGAATTTTTGCCGGTCCCTTTTGAAGGGCTGGCCCAGCTGTTGAAGGGAAAGTGAAGGGTTGCACCCCAGAATAAGGGGTATAGCCCTTCAATTTTATTCGCTGCTCAGAGACCTTACAGAATGGAATAAGGTCTTCCATCCTCCATATAAAAGTACGAACGAACGTTCCTTCGGAGATGCTTCCCATTCATGTAAGTGCTGTATGCAATCTGGCATCCTCTCAAGATTCGTCTAGAAAGGAAAACATTTGGAAGACGTCTAAAAAACCTGCGGATTCTTGCTCGGTGCGCTTCGTTGGGCAACTACACTAAATATGCTATTTAGTGTCATATGGCATTTAATATCACTATGGTAACTTTTCGGATGACACTTCTTACAAATAAGTTTACAGATCCTGTCATGGATGAGTTCATCCATTGGCCAATATCCTACCTCCTATTGTCAGCAACCTGTGATGAGATATTGTCATGCATGATTGAAATTTGGATGAAAAATCACTTGGTAAGTGACAGCTATTGCAACACCGTAAATCCAAAAAAAAAAAAAAAAAAAAACAAGGAATGACAAATGATGTTGGGTTAACATTTAGTGTGGGTGACATTATACCACGGTTTACAATTAGTATTGAGCAAGACAATTAGAATCGGTGACACTAAATATCATATTTAGTGTAGTAGAGGACCCCAAACATTGAGGTAACTTTGTCAAAGAGACGAAACTCTTCATCAAATAAGGTAAAAACGTCAGGGGCGAATTAACTATCAATAATCCGCTTCCTCACTTTCAGAGCCATGTCAATATGAAGCGTTCTGCAAGACCAACCACATGCTCACATTACTTAGCACGTTTAGTAGCATGAATGGTTTGCATCCACAAATGTATACACAATGTCACAATGTTGTCCACATTAAAAAGGGCCATGAAGACAAAGATACCAACATTGAAACAAATCAGTGTCAACAAGATATGCATAATACCTCCATATGGACGCCTCCTTTCCCGCATCTTCTGCAAGTGGGGCCTCCTCACCATGCATTTACTAGTAAGGTTAGAAACTTATCAAGGAAAACTTCACATCACGAACGAATGGGACTCGATCCTGAAACATCCTGAACTAAAGCACAAACTCACATGGTTTGTCTTCATTCGCAATTTCATTCTTGAAGTTTGTTTACAAGTGAGAGTCACCTCTGATCCTCAAATTGGAGAGCTTACAAGTTCCAACTCAGACTGGAATCTAAATAGCATCTTCCTCTTTGTCCTTGTCCAATGACATGTAAGTGGAGATCAATAGCGGAGGATGTTGGGGAGTTTGCTTTGTGTAGGTAAATCTCCATAAAGTTACTCAAATTCTAGATTGTGCACACCATTGAAGCTTGCCATTTGAATTTAGTTGGAACGGGTCTTCCGTCCATTAGTATTAGGCAAAAAGCGTGAAAGATTAATTTCAACTTGCAGATGGTGATTACCTGAAGTTGCCAAATCAAAATGTGAGCAAACATATCGCTTTGGTCAGCAACACCCATCGAACACCCTTCTACCAGCCCTTGAACATAGACCAACATGATATTGCTAAGCAAGATCACGGTGATATAAAACTTGATCAACACATGGCTATCTTTAAAGAATGGTTGTGTGCACATCTGTAATCTAGTCAAGCCTCTACAACTTTTCTGATTGGTCGTAGGAGGAAGCTAATAACTATATGATGCAAGGGAAACATACAATTGAAACCGGAATGCAAACCTCCTCCACAAGAAACCAAAGAACATGGCCTTCGAAATCCCAAAAGTGCATTATTTCATGACCTTCTGCTGCAATACGTGACCTCATATGACTATTCAGAAAGACATCCTTTCCTAAGACTTATATTCACCCTAAATACCTAAGGAGGAGGAAGTGTGCTAATACAGGTTTGGGCCTCCACTAGCATTCAGACATTTAAATTAGACCTGCATTAACTAACCGAATCCAAAGTATGCCAGAGCTTGCCTCAGAATGTAGGGAAAGAGCGAAGGCTCAGACATTCTGTGTTCTGCACATGAAGCCACTATGTAACAATCCTCACTCTTCAACTAAACAGAATTCATTCAGGACATAAAAGACTTGGAGGATCAGAGAGCTACAGGACAGTAAGAAGTGTTAGCCCATGATCATAGTGGAGGGCCCATACAAGCTAAGCTAGGGCACAAAGAAGGTGCGTTCCCATTACAAGGAGGACGTAAGCCATCACATGGCTGGGGCGAACCAACCCATATATCCGTACCTTACCGGGGAGGGCGAACGGCTGGGGATTCGTGGCACTCACTTAAAATCAACCATCCTACATATTGTGGATGAAGTGGCTCCAATACAAAAAGACCCCCTATGAGGTTGAGGGCCGATTCATTCGAATGTGACATCACTAGACATCCGGTAAGGTACCAATGTATGGGTCGGTTCGCCCTAGCCGCCATGACTTGATGATGACCCTTGTAAAGTGGAGTCAAAACTCAAGTGCACGAGTGATGGGGTAAGGAGCCCAATGCGGAAGCCATTGTGAAGACTTGGAATCTTCTTCTACCAAGTAAATTAATACCAAGTAAAGATGCAATGTCATATAGTGTCCAAGCAATGAATTAGACATTCGGTGGTACAAAATTCTTATACATGGCGAAGCGGTGCTTTTTGTCTGACTGGATGATGGTTCTGCCCAAGGAAAAAACCCCACCCCTCCTATGCACTATAACTTCAATAACATCCCTAGTTGATATGAAAATTTGCATGACACTCAAACATTTGTTGTTGGAAATTTTTAGTTGGTCATGTGTTAAGGGTGTAAGTCCATGTGGAAGGTGTGCAGTTGTGGCTTTGTTGGTTCAAATTGCAAAGATTTCCAAAAAATCATGAAATAATGGTTTGAAGATTTGCGAGTTGATTTGAGTATGTTTATTGCCCTTTTTTTAAAACGAGGGTAACATTTTGTCATTTGGAGATGATTCGAGTGGACGTTCGATAAAAAAACCAACCCTAATTTAATTTCACTATTGAGATTCTTATTATAATCTGACGTATAACATAACTTCAACGTTTAAAATTTGGACTGTGAATAGCCACCTCTAACTTACAAACATCTTTACAATTGGATTTGTCAAAAAACTTTAGATCTTCAACTATGGTTGTTGAAATTGAGGTCACATTTTTTGGGCAGGTTTGAGGGAAATTGGGTGTGGGAAGTTAGGGGTTAAACCGACCCCACCAAATGCTTGGGCCCAACTTCAACTTATTTAATTTTCTGAGTTTAACTTTATGGTGTGTAATGTCACTTACTCTATGGGGTTATGGAATGCTCTAACTTTCGCTAAGAATGTAAGCTTTCATGGAGTAAAGTCCATGCAACCTATTTAATCTTATTTGGTAAAACATAAAATCCATCATTAGGAGTTATGGCCTTGCAAAATTTCAAATAATTGCACTCTATATCATAAACAATGTACCATTCAACTAATTATGTGTAGGTTGTACGTTGTACGTATTCCTTTAAAAATCTTTTAATTACACAAAACATATCAGGGTGTTTAATCTGGTTGAGAATAATGAGATTATAGTGCTTTTAGAAATTTCTT
This sequence comes from Polytrichum formosum, assembly GCA_964035585.1. Lineage (NCBI taxonomy): Eukaryota > Viridiplantae > Streptophyta > Polytrichopsida > Polytrichales > Polytrichaceae > Polytrichum > Polytrichum formosum. The sequence continues at coordinate 62,955,750 of OZ037936.1, forward strand.
CATAGGAGCTTTATTCTCAAGAGATTCAAAGATTCAAATTCAATCATTAGTGTTGAATGAACAATTTGTTGTATTTTTTAAAATTAAAATAATTTTGTTGAATGATGTAGTCACCAAGTTGGTGTTTGGCGAATGCCGTCATTACACAATTATGGCATTTAGTGTCACTTACTATTTGGAGTTACAGATTGCTATAACATTTTATTATTAGTGTATATTTTTACCAAGTAAAAATGTTAATGGTTGATAGTGTCCAAACAACCAATTTGGCCCTTGTTGGTAAAACATGAGATCTATAGTAAAAAGTTATAGCACAACGTAACTACGAATTGTAAATGACTAAATACCATACACGGTGTAACGAGGTACATAGTAAAAAGTTATAGCACAACGTAACTCCAAATAGTAAGTGACATCAAAGATCCTAAATGGTGTTGTTCTCATGCCTGTTTTTGTCCTAAAGTGCACTCTTGTTTGATAGTAAAGTGAAGTGCATTAAATTTTTTGAACACCAAAGAGTTCAAGTGTTGAAGTCTTCTTTATCATGTCCACACTTATTATCCTCAAGGATGATGCTATCATATGCAAAGTCAATTTGGACGATGGATTTATTCTCAGGTTGACCCAAATTGACTTTCCATATGACACGATTGTCATTACACTAAATAATCCTACTAGTGTGGGTGGAAAATTAGTGTGGGTCACATTGATTTTCTATTGAAGGTGACATTAATGTGGGGTCAAGACCTTACATAAAATAAAAGCCACCTCAGGGGTTGTTCACACTTATGGGTAAGTCCTAATTGTGATTGCTAAATTTACCAATCTTAATGTTAAAATAACTTAACTTTAAGCTAACCTAAATGTCATTCACACCTACATGCAACTTCACCAAAGATGTCACCTATCTAGTGAGGGTTACTACTTCTATTCACACATGGTCATCACTAATGTCACCATGTTTGTCAACATGTCATGTGATCACTATACTGAATATGATATTTAGTTTCACTCTTCTATTTGGAATTAATCAATGCTATAACTATTTACTTTATGTCTTATTTTTTATCAGCAGATGTCAAATTGGTTGTTTGAACATTATGGAACATTAACATCTTTACTTGGTAAGAAATGACATTAATAGTAGTATGATATAGCATTGCGTAATTCCAAAGAGTAAGTGATACTAAATATCATATTTAGTGTAGTAATTCACTAGTCACTACCATTGTCTTTAAATTTAGCTAACCATTCTAGTACGCATGTGATAAGATACCACCCAGGTTAGATGCTAATTGTGTTGGTAGGTTAGAGCTATGAGGTAACTTAACCCAACGATGGTAACTTAATGTATAAGGTAAGTTAACAATGCACTAAGTGTGCATATAGTTATAAATAACCATGTTGTTAAGAAAAGATACCCACAGTTGTGAACCATGCCTTAGATCAATAGCTGCTGGGAGACACATTTTGGTTCATTTGTGACCTATGATTCTTGAGAGTAGTGCTCCTTGCCCTCTTGTGTTTGAATGGCTTTCAAAGATGCTAAACCTGCAATTGATGATTAGAGAACAGAACCCAAGGATATATGCCCAACATGAATGTGGACCCAAGAGTAAGTAGAGAACGGGTACTTGATCATGTGGCTAAACAGATTGAATCTTGACAAAAGCCTTGTGTTTGATTGGCGTTGGAATGTTAAGTGTACTTGGGGGAGTTGTCTATGAGCAGCCCCTGCGATTAAATGCTTAGTGCTTGCTATGAATGTGACTGAATATGAAGACACTGTAAAAGGAGACTCAGAAATAACAAATTGGACCACTTCTCAGTTTGAGCAGAGTCGACCTTATCATTCTCTTCGGCGTCTTGATTAATTCATCCTTCCCAGTTCACAACTCTCTGCAGACCCTCCGAACCACGTGGGTTCAATTACAAGCCCTCATCTTTGCGGAGAACTACTCCAGAAATATTAAGATATTGATAAGTTAGCTGAATCAAAATTAGATTTATCAGTGATCCCATATTCTTGCACGTCCTTCCAAGGAATTGCACATGTGGTTTTGAAAGTTGAGCTGTGTAGGTGAGATGTTCTGCTGTAAAATTCAAGTTCCTTCAAACCAAGTGTTGGGTCCTTGGGCAATGGTACAAGATTGTCCCTGCTATGACATAAAGGCAGCCAGAAGGCAAACTTTTCGATAAACCATGGAGCTCTTGAAACACAAACATTCTATGACCAAGTTGTCCCTCGAGAAGAATGCGCACATCAGTCTGTGATGCTTTATTCATCTCTTCACCACAATCCCGATGTCCACAACCACAAATGCAGGCAATTAAGGTATTAGGTCACTGAAAGTTAACTAAGTTAGCTTCAAAGTCATAGTCACTGAAGTAGAGTTTAAGCAAGTCTTTTTCGTCTTTATTTTCCTCAGGTGGGCTCCGTCAAGAGCAATCCAAAAACATGGGTCTGCCACTAGGTGTACCCAGTGCACGGTATTCTTTAGTAAAAGGCGAAAGAATAGTTCGCTTTGTGTTTAGCACCCGACTGCATGTTTTTCACTAAAAAATCTCTGGCTCATATACCTACGCTGGGGTGGATTCGGACTCCCTGCTGACAATATGGTATGTATGTGTTCCACTCATATCTCTCATTGTGTTTGTTCTCATAGAACGGGTGAAATATATATTCCACTGCAAGCTGTCCAGCAATGACCATGAATTTGACTTTAAAATTGAATAGTTGAAATCATCATAGTTTCATGCTGAACGAGGTTGAACACTCCTTCAGCATCAAATCCTCGTTGAAGATTTACCTGGAGGCCCCAAAATAGGGGGAGGACTGCGCCAGCCTTGGAGGTAGTGCAATACTAAGGCAGACGATATCCTACCCCCTACCTGCCTTTTCAGGAAGGTAGATACGGGCAGGGGCAGTTGCCCCACAAAGAAATCGGGATTTTCTGGACCCGACTGAAAACTTATGCCCGCTCCGCCCGACTTCGAAAAAACCATTGCCCTTGCATTCTTGAAGGCCACTTCTCCACAAATCCCATATTGAGTGCACTTCACCTTCACGGTCCAAAATCCAATATATGTGTTCACTTCCATTGAGTAAATAAGCAATTGACTAGGATTTCATTTTTGAAGTGAAATTGTCAATAAAGCATGTAATTAACTTGGAAGTAAGAAATATTACAAAATCTTCATTAGCATTGAGGTTATAAATTTTGTGACTTACCATTGAAAGGGTCTTTGCTATTCTAAAGTGGAACTAAAAGTAGTATTTTTATTTGTAGTATGGTTATTTTATGATATTTTAGTTAGTACCTTCTACTTTCACAAAGCATTCATACACACTCAAACTAATTAAGTGTGATTAAATGTAATTAAGTCTAAATAACCGTATTGTCAATGCAATGTTTTACCACATCAAATTATGACTAGGTTCAACACAGAGTGCAACCACGGTAAAGTGGACCAAAAAAGTCCTTCAGTATCTTAAAACCATAGTTTTTTTGGTCAAACACCTAAAAGTAGTAGCAAATGTTGTTTAAATTGAATATTTTTTCATGGTGACCTTTATTGTTGTGTTAGGTATTCAAATGTAGAATATCAAGATGAGATCTTCAAAACTTCTCATTAAAGATAATGCTCAAAATCAAATGGCTAAATTTGGGCTTGGACGTAAATTTCATGACCTTACCTATTTTGAACTTGATTTTTTTCTTCTTCATATTCCTTGAATTCATTATACACTCGAGGTCATCATCAAATAATTTTCTAGAAATTCATCAATTCAATCCAATTTTATCATATTTTAAACTAAAAACTGACAATTACTTGTTCAATATGACCACTTCCACTGTCTTCTAAAATATGTAGACTTTTTGAGATTGTCTTTATCAACATAAATTGCTTGGCTTTGTAGATCAATATGATTTTTAAAAAATTATGATCTTTTTTCTCATAAAATCCAAAGTTAGTAAATTGTTTGGAATCATTTTCACTTAAAACATGTGCAAGGATCAAGAGTTGTCCACTTTACCATGCTTGCACCCCACTGTGTGTGTTATTTTTCATACTTTTTCATATCAATTGTGAATGTGCATAGAGGGGAGGGGGGTAAAATTACGCACTCACGTGCTTTTTGGCCCTTTACATTAGTGCACCCCCCGAGTCAACAGTACACACTCGTGGAGTACCAACCCTCTACTTTGAGGTGGTCATAATATACAATCCTTCAAGTGTAGTGTAAAGACATACACAACCACGCTCTCAACCAAATGATATAATTTCATTACCACCCTACTCATGTGGGCCCTTTACATCAGAAGAAATCAAGGGGGTCGTATGAGATTTTGAACTTCATGTTCTCCTAGTTTTGTGTTGGACTGACCTCTTTGAACTAGGGTGATGCAAAACTTGATAGACCATGAAACATTGTCCATTGCATGTCATGTAATAGGTTGACTCCAAGTAGGTTGTCAACCATTCAAACTTTTTGGATCCCTTATTAGTCCCTCAAGCTCTAGTATCACTATATTCGTTAATTTGAGACTTTCTCTTGTCTCAAATTAATATATGGACCACAACAACATGGTCTAATGTTTGGGTCATCCTACCCAAACCATCTTGATATGAGTTCTTAATTGGGTTATTGATATGAACACCCGCTTCAAAGTATTTGCATCTTACAACATTCTCCAATATTTGTGTGATTTTATCCATGTTCTTATATTTGTAACTGTCTCAAAATGCCGAAAAAGTCCCAAATTAACGAATATAGCCATTAGTGTAAAGTGCTCCTAAATGAAATGATGACGGGTCCTATAATACTATAAATGTGAGACTTTACGAATTGCACAAATACCGACCCCTCACATGGAGGTGCTCCGAAAGGGTGTAGTAGTCATAAGAGTTGCTCGCCTTCCCCTTGCACCACGGTAGTTGACCCCTAATAACTCCACTACAGTGCAATCTATTAGAGAAATAAGCAAATAGAATGCAGTGGATGTTTCCTCGTGGCAGAGGAACTTGAGAGGCGGTATATGTGTGTGGTGTTCCATTTGATTGGGAGACGATCCAAGTGTCACCGTAACATTGGAGACAGGAACAAAGTCTCGTAACACTGCGAGGATAAGTCACACTATAAAGGACCTGTTGCATGCTTAATGTGGTGTCTTCGCGTCTCTGCCACTCTTGGGCACACAGAGAGCCGCCCATGGAAATTCATCGCAAATGTGACAACTGAGGCCTTCACAAGAAATATGAGTAATAGGTGTGGCTACAGAGAGGGATCTGCCCGACGAGATTCTGTCGAATGTGGCAACGTCCTAAGGTGGGTATGTGTTTGTTCAGATACTTCTCTCTCTGCACCCACTTCTCGTAGGATATGAAACACACCATTTGCGAGAGATTAGCAAACTTCAACCGTGCCCATAGCCATGGACCTCATAATTCTCGGAGCTTGTATGAATATGTAAGTCACAATCAAAGTGAAGATTCTCGTGCTCTTTTAAGTGGTCGTATAGGCCCCCCGCTAATCAAGGTTCGTGTATCCTTAAGCCTGCACCTGATGAAGGGCATCTCTGAACGTCTGAACCTCGATAGCTTTCCGTATTGCTTGCCTGGTCCGTTGCAGGTAGGACGACTCAGCATCCTTTGGATTGTCATTGGGCCAGTGCCTCCAGTCTCAGCTTAACTTTGTTTTGCTTCCGGTTGTGGTCCGGACGAGAATTTCAAGGTGAGACTTCTCCCACGCATCCCCTGTCGATCTGTAAGCTATTCTCTCCCAGTCCTGTCTCATCTCTACTTCCATCACAACAATCATGTTTTTGCTTTTGCTGCTGGTGCTGCTATTCATGGCTGCTCTATCTCTCCAATTTTGCAAATCTTATGTGCTTCTAAAGATATCATGTGATAGGCCGGCTAGTATTGTACTGGTTGTTTTACAGTCAGCTTTGGCGCTTCGGCCTCGTTTGATATCCAAGTGAGCAGAATTGTGATAGTATGCATGTTTGTGAAAGTAGTTCCAAGATTATAACGTGACTAGTTGGTCAATTTAATGAAGACTTTTGGATTTGTGTTGTTTTCCACATTTATTAACAAAGTAAGTCCATAACGCATTAGTTCAACAGTAAGTTCAACACCTTGAGACACCTTGAAATGGCCAGCTCAAACTACTCTGCCGGCGGAGTCACAAAGGAAGAAGAAGTGATAAATAATGGTCTATCCCCACAATATCCTTACATCAACCGGATTCCATATCCAATAATAGTGGATATACATGATGCATCAACCTACCAAGGGCCTATGGTATCTCTTACAAGCCTATTTACCAATATATCTGGAAGGGAGGGACAAGAAGGTCAAGTTATCCAGCCTCCGATATCTTCTTCCATATTTTACAACTAATTACTCATGCAAGTTCTAGGATGTCAAATTAATCCATGCATCCGATATCTCCTATAGGCCATTCGACCCATTCAAATGCAATAGGTCAAAAAGATCAAGATACCAAAGTCCTCTAGTATCTACTTTAAGCCTTTCAACCCATTCAAGTGCAACAAGTCAAAAAGATCAAGATACCAAAGTCCTCTAGTATCTACTTTAAGCCTTTCAACCCAATTAGAACCAACAAGGTCAAGGAAGTTGAGTTCCACAACGTCCCCTAAATCTCTATTGAGCCTTTACACTCATTTAAATATAAGGAAGTCAAGGAGGTTAAGTTATCCCAATGCCTCAAATATGTCTTTTAAGCCTTGACATCTACATAAGTTGAGTTTACTCCAAAAGAACATGTTGCCCACAACCTCTGATATTTCTTTCCAACTATTACCCAACACCTTAACGTTTTCAAGCCTACACAACCATTAATTTTGATTGAGGGCACTGAAGCCAAGTAACCAAATTTCTCCAATATCGAGTCAAGCGTTTGCTTCTATTTAAGTGGAGGGACGTCATAGATGTGAAGTTACCCAACGCCTCTGGTATCTCTTTCAAGCCTCGACACCCATTTAAGTTGAGGGAGGTCAAGGAGGTCAAGTCACCCAATGCCTCCGGTATCTCCTTCAAGCCTCTACACCTACTCAAGTTGAGGGACGTCAAGGAGGTCAAGTTACCCAACGCCTCTGGTATCTCTTTCAAGCCTCGACACCCACTCAAGTTGAGGGAGGTCAAGGAGGTCAAGTCACCCAATGCCTCCGGTATCTCCTTCAAGCCTCTACACCTACTCAAGTTGAGGGAGGTCAAGGAGGTCAAGTTACCCAACGCCTCCGGTATCTCCTTCAAGCCTCTACACCTACTCAAGTTGAGGGAGGTCAAGGAGGTCAAGTTACCCAACGCCTCCGGTATCTTTGTCAAGCCTCCACACCCACTTAAATTAAGGGAGGTCAAGGAGGTCAATTTAGCCAACGCCTCTGGTATCTCCTTCAAGCCTCCACACCCACTTAATTTAAGGGAGGTCAAGGCGGTCAAGTTACACAACGCAACCGGTATCTTTTTCAAGCCTCCACACCCACTTAAATTAAGGGAGGTCAAGGAGGTCAATTTAGCCAACGCCTCCAGTATCTCCTTCAAGCCTCCACACCCACTTAATTTAAGGGAGGTCAAGGCGGTCAAGTTACACAACGCAACCGGTATCTTCTTCAAGCCTCCACACCCACTTAAATGAAGGGAAGTCAAAGAGGTCAATTTACCCAACGCCTCCAGTATCTCCTTCAAGCCTCCACACCCACTTAATTTAAGGGAGGTCAAGGAGGTGAAGTTACCCAACGCCTCCGGTATCTCCTTCAAGCCTTTACACCCACTTAAATTAAGGGAGGTCAAAGAGGTCAAGTTACCCAATGCCTCCGGTATCTCCTTCAAGCCTCTACACCTACTCAAGTTGAGGGGGGTCAAGGAGGTCAAGTTACCCAACGCCTCCGGTATCTCCTTCAAGCCTCTACACCTACTAAGGTTGAGGGAGGTCAAGGAGGTCAAGTTACCCAACGCCTCCGGTATCTCCTTCAAGCCAAAACAATAATCTAAGTTGAGGGACTTCAAAGAGGTCAAGTTACCCAACGCCTCCGGTATCTTCTTCAAGCCTCTACATTGACCCAAATTAAGGATGGTCAAGGATGTCAAGTTACCCAACGCCTCCGGTATCTCTGTCAAGCCTCCACACCCACTTAAATTAAGGAAGGTCAAGGAGGTCAATTTAGCCAACGCCTCCGGTATCTCTTTCAAGCCTCCACACCCACTTAATTTAAGGGAGGTCAAGGAGGTCAAGTTACACACCACAACCGGTATCTTCTTCAAGCCTCCACACCCACTTAAATTAAGGGAGGTCAAGGAGGTCAATTTAGCCAACGCCTCCGGTATCTCCTTCAAGCCTCCACACCCACTTAATTTAAGGGAGGTCAAGGAGGTCAAGTTCCCCAACGCCTCCGGTATCCCCTTCAAGCCTCTACACCTACTCAAGTTGAGGGAGGTCAAGGAGGTCAAGTTACCCAACGCCTCCGGTATCTCCTTCAAGCCTTCGCACCAACTTAAGTTGAGGGAGGTCAAGGAGGTCAAGTTAACCAACGCCTCTGGTATCTCCTTCAAGCCTTCGCACCAACTTAAGTTGAGGGAGGTCAAGGAGGTCAAGTTACCCAACGCCTCCGGTTTCTCCTTCAAGCCTTTACACCCACTTAAATTAAGGGAGGTCAAGGAGGTCAAGTTGCCCAACGCCTCTGGTATCTCCTTCAAGCCTTTACACCCACTTAAATTAAGGGAGGTCAAGGAGGTCAAGTTACCCAACGCCTCCGGTATCTCCTTCAAGCCTTCGCATCAACTTAAGTTGAGGGAGGTCAAGGAGGTCAAGTTACCCAACGCCTCTGGTATCTCCTTCAAGCCTATACACACGGTTAAGTCGAGGGAGGTCAAGGAGGTCAAGTTACCCAACGCCTCCGGTATCTCCTTCAAGCCTATACACTCACTTAAATTAAGGGAGGTCAAGAAGGTCAAGTTACCCAATGCCTCCGGTATCTCCTTCACGCCTCTACACCTACTCAAGTCGAGGGAGGTCAAGGAGGTCAAGTTACCCAACGCCTCCGGCATCTCTTTCAAGCCTCCACACCCATGTAACATAAGGGTGGTCAAGGAGGTCAAGTTAGCCAACGCCTCTGGTATCTCCTTCAAGCCTATACACACGGTTAAGTCGAGGGAGGTCAAGGAGGTCAAGTTACCCAACGCCTCCGGTATCTCCTTCAAGCCTATACACCCACTTAAATTAAGGGAGGTCAAGGAGGTCAAGTTACCCAACGCCTCCGGTATCTCCTTGAAGCCTCCACAACTTAAGTCGAGGGAGGTCAAGGAGGTCAAGTTACCCAACGCCTCCGGTATCTCCTTGAAGCCTCCACAACTTAAGTCGAGGGAGGTCAAGGAGGTCAAGTTACCCAACGCCTCCGGTATCTCCTTGAAGCCTCCACAACTTAAGTCGAGGGAGGTCAAGGAGGTCAAGTTACCCAATGCCTCCGGTATCTCCTTCAAGCCTCTACACTCAGTTAAGTTGAGGGAGGTCAAGGAGGTCAAGTTACCCAGCGCCTCCGGTATCTCCTTCAAGCCTTTGCACCAACTTAAGTTGAGGGAGGTCAAGGAGGTCAAGTTACCCAACGCCTCCGGTATCTCCTTCAAGGCTTGACATCCATTCAAGTTGAGGGAGGTCAAGGAGGTCAAGTTACCCAACGCCTCCGGTATCTCCTTCAAGGCTTGACATGCATCCAAGTTGAGGGAGGTCAAGGAGGTCAAGTTACCCAACGCCTCTGCTATCTCCTTCAAGCCTCTACAACATCTTAAGTCAAGGGAGGTCAAGGAGGTCAAGTTACCCAACTCCTGCGGTATGTCCTTCAAGCCTCTACAACGACTTAAGTCAAGGGAGGTCAAGGAGGTCAAGTTACCCAACGCCTTTGGTATCTCCTTCAACCCGTGACACCCACTTAAGTCAAAATAAGTCAAGATGTTTAAGTTGCCTATGGTGCTTGGTAGGGATTGTAAGTTTCGGCAATCTTTTATTCTCATTTTGTATAAGAATTTCAATTGTCCAATACTATCACTTATTTCATATAGAGTGGATACACCTTCAATTACCAAAATTTGCAAATCTATGTGATTGTCCCATTTGAACAAACATGGATTTGAGGTTGTTGCAATATTTTGTTTTGGTTGGCAAATCAACATCAAACATTGGAGATTTTTGGATTGATTCAAAAATTTATCGAATGAGATTGAACCTTCAAACCCTTGAAAACCAAAAAATCGAAGTGAAAACAAAGGTATTGAACTGTCAAAGTGTGTCTTGAACTTCTTTGTTGGTTCATTGAAAGAGAGACATTCGATACGCTCCATAACTTTTTGTGTTTTCCCACTCCATGTTGCTTCTTGTATTTTCCACCATCGAGTACCAATATACATGGGGTTTGTTTCCACAATCATACGTCCCATATCCCGTAATTGTTCATGGACTTCATACACTCCATCTTTGTGAATCTTAATCAAAGATTTATCTTCAAGACGTTTCAAAGACTCTTTAGGATTTTTGTTGACATCTCTCCACAAACGTGATGAGGTCACAACTTTTAATGTATCCATTGGGACTAAATCTTTGCTGAAATAACAACATAGGTCCAAAAACAAATTCTTTTCTTCGTGGGTAAGGTCATCGAAGCTTATCCGTAGGCAATGCCAAACCTCATTGTTATTTGTCAATCCCAAGGATCTTGCCCTTTGTAGTCTTTGCAAAGCTCGCACCCAAATGCGTAGTCTCTTGAATCCATATAATGTTCCACCCACAACCTTCAAGCTCAAAGGCAACCCTCTACATGCATCCACAATGTTCTCGACAATGTCCACCATATGAGATGGTGTTTCATATCCTTGATCACCAAAAGCATGCCTAGAGAATAATTTCATGGCTTTGCCTTTCATGAGTTCATCCAAATCTACACGACCAACATCTCCAAGGTTTTCGACGAGGTGCCAATCACGAGTTGTGATGATCATCTTGTTGGTACACTTGGCTTCAAAGATCCCAACATGCATCAATTCATGAATTTGTGTACTATTGCCAATGTCATCAAGAACAATGAGAGCACTTTTGTTTTTGATTGTATCGCAAAGACGGGTCCTTGCTTGTACAATATCTTTCACATCATCGACCTTGGCCCCTAAGTTGTTCAAAATTTCTTTGAAAATCTCGATAGTGCCACAATTTTTGTTCTTCATGAAAGTAAAGCAAAATGCTTCAAAATGACCACGCATGCATTCCATCACAACTTCTGCCAAAGTAGTTTTGCCCATTCCACCCACCCCTATAATGGCCACTATGGAGTGTTTCTCCAATGCCTTCATAACCCTTACGATTCTTTCTTGCATACCAACAAGCTCGTTTCCTCCCTTCTTTGCACTTGTATCCCCCTTGTGCTCCACATTATCTATTGTTGGTAGAATGTTCTCACTTGGTTCTTGAGTTTGAGGGATGTCGGACTTGTCCATCTTCACACCATTGTTCGTATTGTTTAAAGTGTTCAAATGAAGTTCATGCCTAATTTCATGAAGCCTCAAACAAATATATTGAAAGGTTGGCCTTTCTAATGGTTCGAAAGACCAACACTCTTTGATCAAAGATGTCAATGATTCGGGGCAATCGCACGGCAACCTTGGCCTCTCTCCAACTTGCATCCTTTCTTTTATCTTGGATTTGCTACATTGTGAGAATGGAATCACCGTTGTGAGAATGTAAGAACACACCATGGCAAAGCTAAATACGTCACTTTTGAAAGCATTCACAAAATGTTTCAATGTATCATCGTATCTTACAAAGGTCTCTGGTGCCCTAAACCCGGTGGAACCTAGATTATGTTGTGTTGGCTCTTGGTAAGCATCTTGTGCTTCAATTTTTGAAATTCCAAAGTCCACCAATTTAACTTTCACGTAGCCCATGGAATCCAATATGGGATCATTCAAGGAGTTCACAAGGATATTTTCGGGCTTCAAGTCACGGTGTGCAACATTCATGTCATGGAGATAGAGCATTCCGCTTGCAATTTGGAACATGATATCAACGACAACAAGGTTTGATCGTTGCAAATCAATGTTCTTCATGTCTGAAACTCCAAGACTTCTTTCCATCTTCTCCATCACTATATATCGCCATTTGCTATCATGGGCATATCCTTCACCACAACATATGAACTTAACAATGTTTGGATGACTCAACCCTGCTAAGATGCCCACTTCTTTCTTGAAGTTTGCATACGCTAAATCCTCATAATCAATGTCAACCACTTTAAAAACCTTCATAGCCAATTCCAAGCCGAAGCAATTTGTTTCGTATACTTGTCCAAAAGCACCAACTCCCAACCGAGTTGATCGTTGAGGAATCCGATTGTATGTTGGAAATGTTCCACCATTCAACTCAACGCCTTCTCCATCCATTCGACAAACCAACCGGTCGTAAGCATACTTTGCAACTTCGTGATCCTTGAAGGATTTTGTTGCATCAATATGATTCAACAATTGTTGGACCAATGCCTTTTGGTCTTTCTCCACTTCTGTTATATTCATTGGATTGAACTCTATGGACTTTCGAAGGTCCATGGTCATTATCCCCAATATTTGGAATTGCTCCCACAATGTATTGAAAATACAATTGAGCTCTTCAAGCAACTCACGAAACTCTTCTTCATTATTCATCTGCCACAATGATGCATGGATCCAATCGTCCCTAGCGCAATCTTGGATTAATGACTCGATTTTACACACAACTCGGTATAAATCCTCTATACTTGGTCCAAGCTCCATTTTGTCATGAACTTGTTGGACCAAAGTCTTGAAGCATTTTACAACAAGATTCGATTTGTTTTTCAAATGCAAACATTGTTTTGCATTCAATAAAATTTTCGCTTGTTCCAATTGCTTCAATTTTTTTGAACACCTCATCAAAAGCAAGGAGTTGTCCATGATGCAATAGTTGCCGCATGCCCTCAAATAAATCTACATTATAAAATCTTAATTTGAAAGGAATTTGTATTGGGAATGAAGTTTGAAGGATCGTATAATCATCTGCACATGGAAGCCAAAAGTCAAGAATAACAATGCACCTTCATGTACAACACACTTGTATGGACTTATTGTATGCAACATATATTACATTTGTCAAAATCAAATCTTGAATTTAAGAACAAAATCATGTATTCTAAAAAGTCCTCCTGACCAATTCCAACACTATATAGTCTATTGGGGAGCATACACAACTCAATCACTTCATGTGATAAGCGTGTTTGTAACATAATGTAGGATGTTAAATGATCTTGGACAACCTATATTTTCTACATTTGTAGAAGATATTAAGGTCCAAAGAAACTTTCGTAAACCATTCATACAATATTGAATGAGCATTGTAATATATATAGTGCAAATATTTTCAAACTTGTAGAATGATACTATGCAAGTATTTGTATTACTTAGAACACCCCCCCCCCTTACCCTCAAGAAGTTTACACTAAGATATGGGACAAGAACTTGGTATCTAGGTCCAAGTTGGACAACTAACACCAAAATCCAAAGAGAGAAGAATCACAAATGTGTGAGAACTCTGGGGTGGGGACCTTTTGTTGGAAACCTTAATGACGTGCATAGGTGACCATGAAAAGAGAAACCCCCTACATACGAGAAATTTATAGAAAACAAATAATGCACATGTACTAACAACACCCTAGAAAGTGGCTCATGTATTTATATTAAGTTTTTCAATTTAATGTGATAAAAACCTCCACTAAATACAAAAATAAAAATCATGAAATAAATAGGCTTTTATTACACATATTATCCACTTTTACGTTCCAATGACATTTAGTCTTTGAACATTTTTCATCCATAGGATATAACCCATAATAACCTGACCATAAAACACACATCATTTGGATAAATGAGGCAAATTAAATGAAAATAACACATCTATTGTCAATCATGACTCTAGATCTTAAAAGCCCTTTGTACATCTTTTCTAGAATTTCCTTGGAGAATTGTGTCAACTTCCCAATTACCACAATGATATGTACCAAATTAGCAAAACATGTATCTAGAGACGCTCCAAGGCATTCTCCTCTTGGTTTGACTCTACCACCCTGAAAAACGTTTACCAAGCATGAATGAGGTTGCTAAACCCACCAAAAAACCATGGCAACCTCATGAACTAGGTAATGGATGCGAGAAACCATGTCACAACATGTTGCAGGCATCTAATCTACCGAGTTGCAATAATGACATGGTAGACATTACGTGCCTACTATAGTTGATTGCATGGCGACACATGTCCATCATCAATTTTGGGTGATGGTGTGCATCCTCGTATTGAATAAGGAATAACCACGCTAGCAAAATATCTTGGCATGACCACTACGAGACATTTGCAACTTGATTTCTCGTAAATGAGTAGACAAAGAGAATTGTTGATGAGATAGCCTGGATTGTGAAGGATCATGTCCTTGCAGCTGTGAACCACACATCAACTCTATAATACAAGAAATTTAACATACACTGAGGGTGCATCACGAGTGCTAGGCTTTATTGGTGAAAATCAATTTTGCTTTCATCCTTCAATTTCCATGCAACATGAACACATCATAATAGCCTCTTGATCTGAAAGTAACAGTTCAAATTCACTTCGTCGTCATAATGAGGTTGCCTTCATGTTGTGACATGTTGCTGGCTCCAAATGTAGGAATAAGTGTACTAGGGCTTGTGTAAATTAAGAATCTTGGCACATTTTTTTCTAGGTGATTGTAGACGATGCATGCGTTGGTCGGAGAGCGAACTCAACTAGAGACGGTGATGATCAATTACTTCTCCCTAGTCTTTGACTAACGAGGAAGGACTCGCTCGTTACTTAAATGTCAGTGACTTCTCACAAGATTAACCATGTCAATCAACTTCCATAGTCCCTCAAGACTACACTTGGGACTCAAGACCTTTATTTATCACCCAATTGGGTGGCATCGCATCAACTATATATCGTTTACCCACATTTGTAAAATCAGAACTTTCTCCAAGCGACGATTGAATCCAATGTAACGCTCAGTTTGTCCATCTCCAAATATTGCGTGAGATACTAGAAATTTGAACTATTGAGTTGGAGTAAGTTTACTGGTGGTTACTAAGTGTCACCAAAAATCCTCCACCCTTCGATTTCGTCCTAGCCCGAGTGGAAAAGTTTATAATGACATGTAGAGACTTCTTTCTTTGTGACCCAATATATAATTCCAATCTACCCTTGGAATATACACAACTTGATTAACACCACACTATGTAATTTTACATTCCTTAATGTCGGGCAAGGTTATATCCTTAGCCTTTTCTAATGTCCACCCGGCCGCTTTGGCCACGCATGCCTTCAAAGATATCCCTCTTGTGAATCGAGTCCTTGCCGTCGACTCCACACTACTACATGAGTTTTGGCTTATGGATTCCGTGCTATCACATGTCATCGTGGTTGATTCCGTATTGGTACATGATACTTTGCTTGTGGATTCCATGAGCACATAGGCTTTAAATACAAGTATTAAAAAATACTTATATACTTATCCTTGCCCCTCCTTCTCTAAGTTCTTCTTGATGTAAATCTCTATCAATGTCTTCCTACTAAACTTCAGAATAGTATAACTCCCACCCAACTTATGTTCTTCAAGTGAAATTTGGTACACTTGTTAAGTACCTTATCAAAAATATCCACACCAAATTTTGGCACAAACATAGTTCATATGCAAAAGTTATGCATGAAATTCTAACTCTAACTACTTAATATGAATGCTGTGATAAAGCATCCGGTCATTAAAACTCTAATAACTTCCAACTCCTACGTCCAATCAATCTAAAATTTTGACACAAGATAAATATATAAGTTCAGAAGGTAGTGTCAAATTTTGGTATCCATATCTATAACCCTCTAAGAGATACATATTTTCAAACCTTGCTGCTTTGTTCCTAGACACCCTCCCCTTCAACTTTTAATAACTCTTTCATCCCAATGACTGAAGCTCTCAAATTTTTACCACAACTCCCATACTTTATAATAAACAATCCCTCAAATTTTCATACCCATTGAACACTCTGATCATCCATAATTGACAAATCTCTCACTATAAAGTTCTGCTCAAGTTCATAACTAATAAAACACTACAAGTAATGCACCTAGTACAATCTAGTCACTCTAAATGCCACAAGTTTAAACAAGTTTGAACTCTCTCACTTCAATATGAATCTCAATGCAACAAGTTGAAGTTTACAATCAAACTCCAAATTCCTTAAACCCAATCTACTTCTAACAAGAGGTTAATCCCTCTTCAAGGCTAAATAGCCTTGGCTCTTCTCCTAAGAACTAAGCACACACATGTGCTCCTATTTTGCTTCCCACACACCCACACTTATAACCCGTGGGGTGTTTAAGGAGCACGAAGGAAAGAGAGGATGAGTGAGGGAAGAATGAGGGATTATATAGTGAGTTGAGAAGGAGAGAGGGTATGAGGTAAGGATAGGGTGAGAGGATAAGAGCCTCCAATTACAACCCCTTAATCTTCTCCTTCTAAGTAGGGGCTCATCCCATCCACAAGGCTCTCGATAAGCCTTCGAAATCTCCTCCTACTTTGTAGGCTCTCATCTTATCTCATAAGTCTTCCTCCCTCAAATGATCAACAAAGATCCTAATTCAAACATTTAACTAACATTGGCTTTCTACCTACCACACTTTATCAAGGTATGTCTTCATACTACTTAAATCCACTCCACACAAGCCTAACGCTTCAAACTTAGCTTTCTTCAAGCTTCACTCTTTTTATATTTTTGTGAATAATCATAAATCAACAAAACACTACTTGTAATGTTTTACAAGTGTTAACAACACATGTGGACATCAATTTGGGCTCACACTAAGACATGTAATATTGTAGACTTCCATGCTGGAACATATACGGACAAAATTTGCCCTTAACTAGATATCAAGTAAATCTATGTTGATGCATAAATATTGGACACAATGCGAATATATACATGTAGCCCTATCAATGGGTTTTCAAGTAGAAATGAAAAAAATAAGGATTTAATTGGGACTACATTTATTGTTGTACACGCATTTTTGTTGCATGTTATTTGATGAAAATAACACATCTAGAGTGGTACTTCGAGCACACAAATGTTTTTAAATTTTTATTCATTAATTAGGAATTCCATCATCTGTTGATAGTTTTTTTCCCAAGTTAGTTAGTTTTGTAATGTGCATGTATTAACATATGACGCAAACAATACTCTCATATGCATTATTATTTTCGCATAATTTTTTTTGACTAAATTTACTTAGATCTTAGTACTCAATTAGATGAGCATAACATTTGCACACATAAGCGAGGCTACACTCGACACGCTTGGGTTGACAGATTCACACTACACTACGACCTCACTCTCAATGACAAGGTGGAAAACATCCTCACAGTCTCCTCTAGCAATTGATTTGCTCCTAAACACTCACAATACTTGACGATTGCACATGCCACTCATTAACTTTATCACGTAACACTGTTTTTACAAGTCATTCAATCATTCTCAAGTAAGACAATAATTTCGACCCAACAACAAGGTGGATAGGGATTCCTACATGAAACATGCAAGCACATGATTGTGTTGAAATAAAGAAAGATATTCAATTATGTGAAGGGATAGGACATACCAATGATGGTAGTGTTGTGGTCAGATCACCCTTGAAATCAACTTCCCAATCTTCATGAGCCATTCTATCAAGCGAGTCATGTAAGTCCCTACTTTGCAACACCACACAAAATGCTTAAATTAGCGTGGCCCATACCATATGTCATCGACCATGTGCATATGTCTTGTAGTCACCGAGTGGCAACTAGAGAGGGTGTCATACAACACTCGGTGCTACATGACAAGTCATGAAGACCACTTTGATCAACATGGCCCGCCAATTTTAATCCCACACTCAATATCTATGGTCTTGATTGCTCCTAAAATTGTTGGGTGTACAAGCTCCCTAGGAACAACCACCGCTCAACTCAGCAACAAAGCAACCTAGTTTCTTCACTAAACAACCACCAACAAATCTAATCCACAAAGAGGAGCACAAGTAAATAGGAAGCAACCTACATGTGAAGCAGATTAGCTCCTATCTATGCTCCTATCTGCATGACAAATATCTACTTCAATAGCAAACTATTGATATCTCTGGAAGAAACAAATAAAACAAACAAACAAAATGTCGGCTATTGATAAAACCACGAGCTGCACACAAAGTGGTCGAGCCACGTGATAATTCTGACGGTTACATACCTTTTGTTCCTTGTTGTGGAGTGGTTTCCCAGCGAAAGGGACAGGAGTTACCCAAACGTCACTGCCGTTACGAGCCATGAGCCACCATCAACAAAGAACATGTAAGTTATGGGAGTCGGTTGATCGTGAAAGCCAAGGTGGTGAACAAGGGCCAGCATGAGGATAGAAAGTTGGCTATGGCGGGAAAGAAGAAGAAGGCGGTTTCGTGGAAAGGATTGTGGTTGCCCAAGTCCATGTCCATAACTTGGCCCGCTTTACACTAGGAGTCGAGGCCAAGGGCCGAGGGAAATCTCGCGATCCTATTGGTTGAGAGCTTAAGGCCAACCCGAAGAGCTTTAGACTAGGAGTCAAGGTCAACGATTAATTGAATATTTTGATTTATAAAATGTTGGCCTTGAGATGGCCCCCAAGGCACAAAAGGAACCCTCATGGATTGGGGGGCCAACAAAGGGCCTTGGGGCCAACGAGCTTCAAAACTTGAGGCTGGCTCGAGCTTCAAAAGAACTCAAATATTGGTTAAGTTGGCCCCAAAATTTCACGGCCTTGACTCCTAGTGTAAAGCGGCCCTTAATGGGCTAGGGAGACCCGGACTTGGTCATCTTGGGTTACCGATTCTACCTCTCCGGTTGGACCCACACTAGCCAAAGTGTCTGTACTTACTCGAGATCCCCCCTCCTTGTATTATTATCCTGCGTTCAAGAGAGGCACAGTCGGAAAGCTTCACTTTTTGAATATGATAATGTTCCATGCCTTGCGGATTCCAAGTGTGCATTGGGGAATGAGCAACACTTGGACTGTGAACCACTCTTGGGTTTCCTCCCTCCAGCTTTCCTGGTAGGCTAGCCAAAGTGTCTGTATTTATGTTACCGTCATGTGCAGACTCGGCTGGACCCACCTGCACAATCCACCATCAGCATCCTTGTCCACCACATCGACAGTGATCGTGATGGGAATACTGGTTGCTGGTTGCAGGGAACGCCACAAAGTTATCTAGCTCAATAAACCAATAACCAATTTAAGGTCTAAACGAGGAGCATGTTTTTGGCAGGAAAGGTTCTAAGGCACTCAGAGACCTTACAGAATGGAATATGATCTTTCATCCTCCATTTAAAAGTATGAATGTACGTTCCTTCGGAGACGCTTCCCATTCATGACAGTGCTCTATGCAAGCTGGCATCCTCTCAAGATTTGTCTAGGAAGGAAAACATTTGGACGACGTCTAGAAAACCTGCGGATTCCTGCTCGTTGGGCTTCGTTGGGCAACTACACTAAATATGCTATTTAGTGTCATATGGCACTTAATGTCACTATGGTAACGTTGCAGATGACACTTCTTACAAATAAGTTTGCAGATCCTGTTATGGATGAGTTCATCCATTGGCCAAAATCCTACCTCCTCTTGTCAGCAACATGTGATGAGATATTGTCATGGATGATCGAAATGTGAGCAAACAAATTGCTTTGGTTAGCAGCAACCATCGAGCACCTTTCTACTGGCCCATGAACATAGACCAACATGATATTGCCGAGCAAGATCACGGTGATATAAAACTTGATCAATACATGGTTATTTTTAAATAATGGTTGCATGCACATCTGTAATCTAGTCAAGCCTCTACAACTTTTCTGATTGGTAGTAGGAGCAAGCTAATAACTATCCGATGCAAGGGAAACAAACAATTGAAACTAGAATGCAAACCTCCTCCACAAGAAACCAAAGAACATGGCCTTACAAATCCCAAAGGTGCATTATTTTATGACCTTTTGCTACAATACGTGACCTCATATGACTATTTAGAAAGACATCCTTCCCTAAGACTTATATTCACCCTAAATACCTAAGGAGGATGAAGTGTGCTAATACAGGTTTGGGCCTCCACTAGCATTCAGATATTTAACTTAGACCTGCATTAACTGATCGAGTCCAAAGTATGCCAGAGCATGCCTCAGTATGTAGGGAAAGAGCGAAGGCTTGGACATTTTGTGTTCTTCACATGAATCCACTATGTGACAATCCTTGTTCTTCGACTGAAAAGAATTCATTCGGGACATAAGAGACTTCACCCTTGAAGGATCTGAGAGCTACAGGACAGTAAGAAGTGTTACCCCATGATCATAGTGGAGGGCCCGTACAAGCTAGGGCATAAAGAAGGTGCGTTTCCATTACACGGAGGACGTAAGCCATCACTTGATGATGACCCTTGTAAGGTGGAGTCAAAAACTCAAGTGCACGGGTGATGGGAGTAAGGAGCCCAATGTGGAAGCCATTGTAAAGACTCGGAATCTTCTTCTACAACCGCAGGTGTAACCACATACCCACCCAAGTGCCTCTGGTATGTTTGTAAGGTCTGAAATATGTTTCTACATAGATCCAAAGAAGAGAAACTTCGGTCTCCGTTAGGAGGCCGACGTGAATGAAGTGTCTGTTCGTTCCACCCCTAGACCTATGTCCACTGGACAAAGGAATAGAGGTATAGAACTACTTCCCCCTTTCGAGAGTAGACACTATAGTCACAAGTAACCAGTAACAGATAGAACCAGTACCCAATAAGGACTAGTTAGTCTTGGATTTGTTTGGTGCAAGGTTTTAACTCTTGGTGTTTTAGATTTTGGTGAGTGTGTTTGCGTAAGTATTGGGAGTGTGATGTTTATGTCACCTAGCAGTCCGTCTTTCGCGTGGCAGGGGGAATTGTGCCCGTTGCCGATATATACTAATGTGCTTTTTAATTATTATATTTTTAGTATTTATTGATTATTTATTTATTTATTTGTTGACTAGGGGGGTCTTGTAATTGAGGTAAAGGTTGATTATTTTCTAATCTTCTTTTGTGGAGGAGGATGGACATGGCATATTGTATGGCAATGGTGTTTATGTTTTTAAAGGTGTTTCGAATGGCTGACATAGGTAGTTTGAATTTGTCTTCAAGTATTTTCATTGATGGGGTGTGTGTTGCAGCTCTAGCGCTTGCCGTAATAACGATGATCGGGTCAATTTTCTAGCCTCTGGCGGCTATGTTTTCTATTAAGGGTCTATATTTGTTAGCTTTAGCTTCGAGTGTTTCCGGTGAGAATCCGTCGTTACAGTATGTGAATTCAATGAATTGTATGATAAGATTTTGGTCAATATTTGTGGGTGGTTCGTTTTGGTATGGCAACCCTTTAACGCAGAGGATGTCGGGTCTAAATCGGGCGTTACAATGGCATCTTTGGGTTCCACATGTACATGGTAATAACCAGTTAGGGATTGTGTTTTCTTGGGGGTTGTTATTGAATGTACCAGCGTTCATGAGAGTGTAACATCTGGATTTTTCGGACGATATTAGCATTTTTCTTATTTCCCATACAGCTTTGTTATGTCTTTTAACGTGAAGTGAGTGTATATGTTGTTGTCTACATGTAAGTAGTACGTGTAGCCACGTGTCTGGTTCATATGAGTTGCAGATAGGACAAGTAATGGTAGGGTATCTTTGCATGCCGAAGAAGAGTTGTTTTCTAGCGTGGCCCATGTAAGTTCCCGTACGAAATTTGATGAGGCAAGATTTTTGTTTGTCTGTAATATTAGGGTTGTTCCAGAATTCATTGGAGAGTTCTTTGTCGATGTTTGTATTTCCTGTCCATTTATAGATATTAGGGGTGTGTGTGGCCATAGGTTCTAGGTTTTTTATTCTATCGTATTTTATAATTTGTTTTTCTAGGAATCTAACGGGGTCTTTGTCTGGTGTGTCTATCATGGAGGGCCATTCGTCTTTTTGATAGTAGTATGGTATAGCGTGGGCATGTTCGAATGGATGTATAGCGTTTTCGTGAGGTAGGCCTAGGCCTTCTTTTGCTAGTTTATCCGCTTGTTCGTTACCGTCTATGTTGATATGTGCCCTTATTTTGTATAGTGTGATAGGTTGGGATCGGTTTTGAAGCAGTCGGACCATGGAGGCGAGTGTGACTTGGTCGGGGTGACTATTATGTAGAGTGGGGTGTTTAATTTGTGTGTTTAGTAGATATAGTACGTTTAGACTATCAGTAAATATGTATGCGGGTTCGTTTGGGTATTAGTTATTAATAATTCGCAGTGTTTCATGGATAGCAATCATTTCTGCACGTAGGATATTTTGATGACCATGTAGTCTTTTGGAGACGCTAAGCCCTTTAGGACTATAGATGCCATATCCTGCTTTTTCTCTTCTTCATGTTCCTGGGAGGATTTCTTTAGGTTTTTTGAATGAGCCATCAGTGTAGTAGCTAAATTGTGGGTGGAATTTTAGTGGTAAATTAGTTTGATAGTTAGGTAGTTGAGGTATAGGTGTTACATTGAGTAAAGGGGTATTTGGATAATTGAGTTTGGACCATTTTTTACTAGCATTGACAAGGGTGCCTGGGGGAGTGTGTGTGGCAATTTGGGTGTGTAGTTGTTGTATTGAGAGATTGTTTGCTATATAGGTGAGTTGGTTTAATTGGTCGTGGGTTCCTATGGTGTTATTTTGGTGGTGTATGCAGAATATTTGTATCGAGGAAGGTTCTTTTCTAGGTATGTTTAATTCTGGTGGTATAGTGGGTTCTTCGTATGTAATGGTATCTGCAACAAAGTGGGCGATGATATGTGTGTCTAGGTATGGATTGGAATGTGGGTCAGAGTTTTGGTACCAGTTGGTATCTGGTGATATGATTATTGTGATGGTATATGGGTCTATTTTGGCGGCAAGGCGAGCCCAATGTATGGCATGTAGTAGGTCTGTTGCATTATTTGGGTGGGTGTATCCTATTCCTTTCCATTTATGGTCGAAGGCTTTCCCTATGGATCCAAATATCTTGTCTCTTGGAAATAGTGAGTAGAATTGGTTGAGGTGTATAGGGCATGTGATTGGAGATGAAAAATATGAGTGGTTAACATTAAATGATGTGGTGAGGAAGTTTAATATTGGTGTTGGTAATGTGTATTGGACTAGTTTCAAAGGATCATTCTTTGGGATGCGGTATTTGTATCGTTGGTATAGCCATACAATTTCAGTTTCAAATGATTGTGTGGGTGGTTCTAGTCCATGTGGGGTGTTTTTTACGAGTTGGTATTGTTTCCATAACCAGTGTAGTCTGGTTTTGGGGATGGTGATGAGGTGTCGCCCATTATCTTCATATATGTGGGCGACATCAAAATGTGTTTGTATAGTGTTGGCGTTGGTTTCTATATCATTCTCGGGGTTGCATTCGTAGATAGAGATATGTGCCATTGGTATAATTGTGGCGGGGGTAACATATCTTGTATCACGTTGTTGTTCTATAGCGAAGTGGGCATTTATTAGGTTTGAAAAATGTTTGTGTTGTTTTTTGGTATAGTATTGAGTTAATAGTTCAGTGTTATGGGTACATGTATTAGTGTCGTACCAAGGGAATAAGTCTCTTTGGGTTCGTCATTTTTTGTATGTGTTATTGTTTCTTATTATCCATTGGCATAGATATGATGTATCATTTCTCTTTATCCCATTGGAGTCAGTGTAGTGTCGTTGTTTATGATCAAGGATGATGTAGATAGGGAATTGTCTAGGGTTATTAAAGACGTTTCTTGTGGGGGGGGGTTGGTGCGGGTGGGGTGGATTTGGGGGGTGTACTGGGGGTTCGGGTTGTCTAGGAAGAATGAAGTGATTTATTATAATGTATTTGTCTTTTAGTGTTCTTGGGGGACGGTGATGAGGGCACGGTTGTCGACATTGCGGGGGACATGATGGGTGGCAGAATAGTTGTTGAGCAATGTTTAGTGTATTTTTAATTAGTTTGGTGGGGCTAGAATGATAGTTTCTAAAATCGGTTGGACTCATCATATTAAGGCCATTGGGTAGGGTGATTTGCTCTAGCCTAAGTATATTGTGCATTAGTAACTTTTGTAGTAGTTTAAGCGATGTTTGAGGATTTAGGCCGTGGATGTTTTGTGCTTCTTTCATCCAAACATTTTCGAGTGGGGAAGTGTTTAATAGGAAATTGTCCATTGTACTTTTTAAGTGGACTTCAACTTCTTTTTTGAGTAGGAATAGTGTTCTAGTTATAGGTGAGCGGACACAATGGTGATATTTGATGCGAGGTATTACTTCAGAGCCACCAAATTTTGCTAATATAGATTGTAGTAGTCCATTGTAAATTTTCCCTAGTCTTTGTCAGCTATAAACCCCCACCTCTTTGCGTCTGTGGTCCAGGTGGAGGTCCATGGCTCACATGTTTTAGCTAACCCCTTAGCTTCGGGAACCTCGTGTAATGCACTGCTGCAGCATACTCATGTAATGCAGTGATGCAGAAACCTCATGTAATGCACTGCTGCAGAATACTCATGTGATGCAGAAACCTCCTGTGATACAGAAACCTCATGTGATGCACTGCTGCAGAATACTCCTATGATGCACTGATGTAGAATACTCTTATAACGCACTTATGCAAAGTATTCATGTAAAACACCACTGCAGAGCCTGATACAAAACCTAATACAGAGGACTGTTGCATGACATAATGCAGAAGATTAAAATGAGGACTAATGCATGATATAATGTAAGAACTAATGCAAAGACCAATGCAGGACTGATGAAGTGAAAGATAAAACAACAACTTGTATGCTCATGAACTTAGGATCTCAAAGGTTAATGCCACTAGACAATCAACACAACTCCTTAATAGGGTTCAAAAACCTTGTCATTCAACATTCATAGGGTTCATAAACCCTTTTATCTAACCTTCCTCTTGCTATACTCCTACACACTCCTTGCATCTACCTACCTAAAAAGAGAGGAAAAAGAGATAGATCGTCCTAACCACAAGAAAGAAGGAGTAACAAGTGATCTCATGAGAGCCTTGACCTAGTGAGAGAGATCCTAGTGCAAGAGGTCCTAGTGCAAGCGATCCCAAGGTGAGAGATCCTAGTGCGAGAGAGAGAGAATGAGCCTCCGTGCTCTCCTCCATGGGACTACCCCTCCAACCACAAAGCATTCCTAACCGTAGATCAAGCCATACCTACATCTAATGGTTGGCATCCACGGCCTCCATCACCCTAACCCTTGATCTAAACCCCTAGATCCAACGGTTGGCATCAACGGCCGTCACTACCCTAGCCACCTTTCTCCAACCCCTAGATCCAACGGTCTTCGTTCGCCAACCTAGATCCAACGGCCTTCATCCGCCCTGATCTCATCCGCTTGACGTCATCCTCCGTTCATCGCCATCCTTCGTTTGTCTCCGTCCGTCTGCTGTCATTCGCTGTAGTGCACTGTCCTCCGCTGTCATTTGATATCATTCGCTACCCTTCTCAGTCATTCGCAGTCATTCGCTATCCTCCATTGTCTTCCACTGTCATACGTTGACTTCTGCTGTCATTCACTGTCCTTCGTTGTCATTCACTATCCTTCTCTGTCATTCACAGTCATTCGCAGTCCTCCACTGTCTTCCATTGTCATAAGTTGTTTTCCTTCATACTAACTAATTGACCAAACATAATTCCTACCCATCAACTTCCTTGTTTTTGCAGGCCGTGAGCCAAAACTCAAACCATGAGCGGTTTGAGTGGCTCACACTAACGAACCCCTCAATTCCTCTAACTCCAATCTCAACACAACACGCGCTCATCACTTCAAACTAAATCTTAAATTTAAACACAAAATCTTCACTCTTTTTATAATTTTGAGTACTTGAACAATTGTCAAAGTCAAGTTTTAAGGAATTTTAAGGTTAACACCACATGTGAGCACTATATTGGGCTCACAATCTTCTTAACACTATATTCGTTAAATTGAGACTTTCTCTAGTCTCAAATTAATATATGGATCAAACAACATGAAGATGCCCGAAACTATATTGTCAACAATCTCAAATATATTATATGTTCTAATACCCCAAATCTATGATGTGCGGACATAAGGACATATGGTAGAGCACTCGACACCAACTTCATCAACAAAAACACATTGGGTAGAGCACTCCAAACAAAATTCACCCAAAAAACATATAAAATGATTTCTATTATTAGCATGGTCAATAAAATATAGACATTGCAACATACGAAGTGCATGTAATAAATGCATATTTCTTCAATGGACAATTTAGTCCCAAACTTAATAATAAGATGAACTTCACATTTGTTTTGAAATATAGTAAATGGATATTCATCCATCCCCAAACAATATAGCATTCGTAAGTTCAACCCAAACTCTACCCCAATTTTGAAGAGCACACATATGAGTAATATATATTGCTAGAATTACATATGAAACTATAATCATGCTTACACAATCCTACCAACTCTCTCATTCAACGTGGGTTGCTTCTTGTGTGATCCGAGCAAGGTTGTCTTTTGCAAAAGTTATGTACTTTTGAGGGACGGACACTGATCCACTATGATTTTTCCGTGGTTTCCATGCTATGAATATGGAATCTGTATCCACCCAAGATGGACCGTGCTCAGAATCCACCTTCCACCGAAAATTATGGTTTATATCCCAGCCTGTATAATGCCGAATCACATCTTCGTTCCGTGCTATCGGTCTGTAGTACTCCATTTGTATTTGTCAAAAATGAGGGCTGGAAGTTGCAAAATTTGGTTTAGACAAAGCTCTTGCCACCCACACTGGCTTCGCATATGTCTCATCTCCAGGACGCAAAATGAGCATATAACCTTCATGACAATCCACCGCAATGCGGAATGAAGGTGGGGGACGTTGACTAGTAGGCCCAACATAATGGTCGTCCACATCAAACTCCTCACGAACCTCTCCATTTTCCAAAAGGCAAGCCTCCGAAGCTTGTACTTCGACACGAGTTTGTGGCCAAAACCCGTGCCTCAAAGTATGAGGGCTATCTTGGTGTAGGTCTGCCAAGGCGGCACGAACACGTGTCCAATAATGTATCCAACTCCCGTAACGATGCCAACATGATCCACCAACATCCGCTATCTTCAAACTCTCCCAATATTGTATGAAGCCTGATATACCTTTCAAAATATCCTCCAAATTCTTCATGGGTATTGGCTTGCAAGGCCTGGGCTCTCCATCCGGTAACATCGTCTTTCCATCCGCATCCACGCGCCACACAAGGAGACCTTCCGGCGGGCTCCAGTCTTGTGTCGTGCACAACAACTTGTATTGCATGGCGGGTACACCATCGTCACGCATGTAGAAGCGGAATTGTTGTGCCTTCGTATGCCCGATCAATCGGTGAGCTCCGCTTTGAATATATGGTTCTATAAATGCCTTAAAGTCAGGCACCTCCTCAATCATATGGGGGATGACGGGAACGTTCTCCAAATCCATGTACGACTTCATCAATAAGGGGATTGTTGGAAAATCCTCCTCCCTCAACTTCATGCTCCACCGCCCAAAAGATGCATCAATATCATCGTGCGTGTGGCCTACCAGTAGGAAGGACACAAAAACCTCCTTGAAAATGCCTTTCGCAACCAACAACGACCAATATGCAAATACATATCTACTTTTATTGTCCTTGGCACAATTGTCCAATTGGACACGCAAAGTGGGGGGCAACTTCTTGGCAATCACGGGTTCACTGGGTGGCTCTGGCAACGAATGCAAGCATACATCTTTTCCATCCAACACCGCTTCATATAAAGGTGTTGAACCCGTATTTTCAAATAACAATCCTGAAGAATAGGCCGGCGGTTTCTCCAAATCACGGAAAAGCCTTGCGAATGACCCTATCGTGTGGTTTGAATCCGCTGGATACAAATCAAGAGCATAATGAGCAAACTTGACATCCCCATGTCCATGTGCAATCATTCCTGCAATGCCAACCCAATGTGATTAGTATCTATGAATAAATAAACCAATTTGAGGGAATCCATGTTCTCAAGCACATCACGTAATAAAACACCACAACATTTAGGGTATGCGATGACATTGTTTCCAAATTCACATGTAACCGATACAGGCAGCTTAAAAAATCCATCCGTGGCCTTGATTCGATTTGCAAAACATGGGGAGGCTGTTTTGGCATGATCCATTTTGTCATGGATGACCGTAAGAACCTCCAAGGGCCTGGAGATGGACAAAGCTCTATTTGTGTAGTAATCATTACGGTGTGCCTCTTGCATGTTTACATGCTTGAAATAGTTCAATTGATGTGCCGCATATGACTCGGTGCCCATCGTGTGTGCATCGCGAAGGCGCTTCAACTTCTCGCAATTAGAGCAACGGGCAAATTTGTCCCCTCGTCTTTTTGTAATGTATTCGCTAAAGTTTGCTTTCTTGATTGCACTCAATTTTGACAATGAAATTGGCTCCAAACCGACCTTCTCGCCAACTGCATTCACGTCCAACAATATGTCTTTCCATTTTGTGCATGTGGGAAGAACTTTCTCCACAACCTTTTCCCCGGTTGTGAGTGTGCGTATTTTGTGTGGCATTGCATCGGCAAGGGGGACGATGATGGTCGCCAGAGTGGCCGTTGCTTGCCTTGTTGCTTCCCTGGGTTTCTTTAAACCCACGTTCCCATGGTGATGGGAACGGCGGCCTTCCTTGGCATAAGCAGCTTGTCTATAAAAGTCCGCTTTTGACACACCGTGAATGGTGTACCATGCCTTACAACACACGTCTATGCTTTCAATGGTGATGACCTTGCGACCCGTCCCATTCACATGTATCGCCCTATGGACATCAAGTTTTTTGGTGGATCTTAGACGGAAATCTCCAAGCCACATTTCTTCGCGGATGGCCTTCAATTTATCCCTTGGAAACAATTGGCAACAACGATGCACACAACAATCCTTTGTGGCAACTTCTCTAATGGACTCCTCGCCGAGCAACCTTTGGCGTTTAAAATCAGTTGCAGAGGGAGTAGGACGTGCCAATGTCTCGTACTTTCGTAAGCCTTTGCGGGGCCGAATGTTTGCTTGGAGCTCCATTTGGTTTTGCATGTATTGTCGCTCATGGTCACGCAAGCTAACTCCATCAATCGTGACATTCCTCAATGGCCACCTGCGGAGGGAGAACCTATGAGTGGGATCCACCTCGGAATGAATGAGTGACTCCAATATGACAACCCCAACGTCCTCTGTGCCAAGTGGGTTCTCATCAATGCAATCTTGTGGATGGGTGTTACGACAAATACCATCCGCCACAGCAACTCCACTATCATTAACGAGTACCACCTCCAAATTCAGCCACGAGGCCCTTGAAAGTCCCGAACATTCAACAATGGGACAGTGCGGTACGGAAGGCGAAGGTAAATCCAAATGATCTTCATCTGGACTGTCATCCATAGTAGCCTCCCCGACAATGTCTAGCTCATCCTCAGATGCAGATGGCCAAGTGGCCATGTCTTCAGATGACCAATCCCCTCTTTCACTAAACCCATCCATTGTGCCTACACACATGAACATACCACCTTGTCAAAAAAATCACAAAAATTGTAGATTCCAAACGAAGAATACAAAAACCAGCTTATATAATCAAAATTGCAAATACTCAGTGCTCATACATGTTCATATGACAACTATGCCATTGGGTTTGCAAAGGTTTGGGTTGTCCAGCGGACACACTGTCATCCAGAGCCCATCCACACTGTGGGGATGGCTTTGGGTCGAGCGGCCCAAACCTTGTGGCAGGATGGGTTCATGGTCTTCCAGAGCCCATCCACAATGTGGGGATGGGCTTGGGTCGAGCGACCCAAACCTTTTGGGGGGATGGGTTCATGGTCATCCAGAGCCCATTCACAATGTGGGGATGGGTTTGGGTCGAGCGACCCAAACCTTGTTGGCGCAGGATGGGTGTAGGCTCATCACAGAGAGCACCCACACTGTGGGGATGGGCTTGGGTCGAGCGACCCAAACCTTTTGGGGGGATGGGTTCATGGTCATCCAGAGCCCATCCACAATGTGGGGATGGGTTTGGGTCGAGCGACCCAAACCTTGTTGGCGCAGGATGGGTGTAGGCTCATCACAGAGAGCACCCACACTGTGGGGATGGGTTTGGGTCGATCGACCCAAACCTTTTGGCGGGACGGGTTCATGGTCATCCAGAGCCCATCCACAATGTGGGGATGGGTTTGAGTCGAGCGACCCAAACCTTTTGGCGGGATGTGTTCATGGGCATCCAGAGCCCATCCGCAATGTGGGGATGGGTTTGAGTCGACTGACTCAAACCTTTTGGCGGGATGGGATCATGGTCATCCAGAACCCTGCCCACACTGTGGGGATGGGTTTGGGTCTATCAGGGTCAAACTAAAAACCGCCCACACTAGGGCAGGTGTTTGGGTCGACCGACCCAAACTTTAGAAGGGTCATACTAAAAACCGCCAACACTAGTGTAGGGGTTTGGGTCGACCGACCCAAACCTCCTCAGGGTCATACTAAATCCGCCTACAATGGGGTATGGGTTTGGGTCGACCGACCCAAACCCACCGCAGAATCCGGCATATAATGCGGCGGAAATTGCGAGGTGGGATGAATTTGAGCTCATTCCGAAGTTCACAGTGGGGTTGCATGCTGTGGATAGCTGCTCGTGAACGGCAGCGTGCACGAACCTTGAAGTACAGCTCCGACTGAGAGTTCTCCCTACGATTTCAGGAGTGGGAGAAGAGCAAAAATAACCAACTTTTGGGGGGTGCGCCCCTTTATACTATCCACCTCCGCTTCCCCAACTTCCTCATTGGATGCCTTTCCCGCCTAGTTCTCCTGCAGAGGTTATTTTCAAACCTCCTGACAGAATTCCCCGCCTTTTGTTAATTATAAAAAAATGCGAATCTAACCTAGCTCTTGGATACCCCAACCGTCATCTGACTTTGTGTGTGTTGAGAATGTCTATTGAAAGTAATGTGGATATTTAATCCATTTCATATTGTTTTGTGTGGATATGACATGCACCATTGGAAGGAAGGGTGGCGGCCACATGTATTTTTCCAAGTGTCATGAGGAGAAAAGGTTTGGGATAAGTGATTTATATTAAAGACTTCTAGAATGTCACTCTAATGCATCATATACATATTAAATCATGATACTAATCTACTTGATCTCAAACATTACGGTATATTTTAACCAATATGTAGACAAAAGAAGTCTAAACATTGTGTAACGCCTTATGGTAAGAGTCACTAAATACAATAGTTAAAGTAGTTATTAAGATCCTCGCATGAGGAATTATATAATGATTGCATACAACATTGCTCTATTCTCTCGCATGCAAGTGTGGCAATGACGAACGTATGTGGACGTCGTTAAGGGGATACTAACCACCAATGTCGCTTTTTAGTTCAATCTTTCAATGATATTTGAATCTAATATCCTCAAGTTCACTTCAAGTTTACTAATGTGTGTGAGCAAAACATCCAAAGTTGGACCCTAAACCCTTATAACATCCACAACATGAAATGTGTATTGAATAAACACAAGACCAATTAGTATATCATGTTTAAACGTCCCAAATAACATATTAACACGATCAAGATTGTATTTACTCTAACCTTCCTATTAGACTCTTCTTCATATACAAACAACATCTATTATATCTTGCGCCATTATGTAATATACGTGGAAGGGACATTGAATAAGAACATGATTGCGTGAATGGCTTCATTTGATGTTGTGCTTCTCCGATTTACTTTTATATCACATTCCATATATTACATATATCATGAACCATGGTTTATTGGCAACTATGTGATTCATCAAAGTGAGCAAAACATCCAAAGTTGGACCCTAATAACATCCACAACATGAAATGGCATTTGAATAAATACAAGAACTATCAGTGTATCACGTTTAAACGTCC
Source organism: Polytrichum formosum (assembly GCA_964035585.1). Taxonomy (NCBI): domain Eukaryota; kingdom Viridiplantae; phylum Streptophyta; class Polytrichopsida; order Polytrichales; family Polytrichaceae; genus Polytrichum; species Polytrichum formosum. The sequence goes on from OZ037936.1 coordinate 62,987,840, forward strand.
CAAATAACATATTAACATAATCAAGATTGTCTTTACCATAACCTTCCTATAAGACTCTTCCAAACCTTGGACAACTAACTAAGTGGCCAGCTATTTAGTTAGCTAAAAGCTCCAACTAGCTAAAGCTACGTAGGAATTTGGTGCCTCAAAAGAATAGCTAGCTAAAACTAAGTGCCATAATCTGGGCGAGGAAAGGTAGCTAGCTAAAGCTAGCTAATAGCTAGTTGGAATGTAAAACATACATTATTTTTTTAATATTAGGAGGGATCCCATATAGCAAAAACCTTGTTGTCCAACTTGACACCCACTTAGTTAGTTGTCCCATGGCTACAGTTTAGGTTTCAATTATGGTATCTGCAATCAATTTTCTGTATGCCATTTCCAAGCTAATTCTTTTGGAAACTCTCAATTTTTACATTGAGATGTTTGTGTAGAAATCTCAATACACATGGCACGGTCTTCACTGTTCCTAATAGTCAATAGTCACATAGGAGAATCTAGTAAGATCATTAGTGTTAGCCGCTCACCCTAAGTGGGCATTTAATTAGGAACAATCTTCTAGATTAGTTAGTCAAGCTTATAATTAGGAACAATCTTCTAGGTAGGTTAGTCAAGCTCATGGTTGGGCTCACTTGTATATATATAATGAGCAATGTAGCACCAATGCCAGTTGAAAGTGAGGAAGCCAATGTATACGTGTGGATTTAAAAAATTCAAGTTTCCTTGTGCACCAACATGAAAATAGAGAGGCAACCACGAGCAATACAACCAAATATATATTGTTTGGTTTCGTTTGAATGGATTTCTCTTTGGTTTAGAATGAATATGCATGTCACACAACTTTCTAGCTAGTTGAAGCTAAGTGAAAATGAGAGTTCCGAAAAATTTAGCTAGCTAAAGCTAAGTAGGAATCCTAGGTTCGGTGAACCTAGCTAGCTAAAGCTAAGTGACAAATAGGGGCCCGAAAAATTTAGCATGGTGATGCAAGTTGGCCAACTATCCAAGGTCTGGACTCTTCTCACCAAAATGCACAAATTGAATGTTACCCGTTAATATTGGATAGATTAATATGTTATAACCCTAACCCCTTACCCCCTAAACCCTAAACCCTGAACACCAAATATCGTAGTTGTTCACTGATGCCTCCATATACAAACAACATCTATTATATCTTGCGCCATTATGTAATATACGTGGAGGGGACATTGAATAAGAACATGATTGCGTGAATGGCTTCATTTGATGTTGTGCTTCTCCGATTTACTTTTATTTCACATTCCATATATTAAATATATCATGAACCATGGTTTATTGGCGACTATGTGATTCGTCAAAGTGAGCAAAACATCCAAAGTTGGACCCTAATAACATCCACAACATGAAATGGCAATTGAATAAATACAAGACCAATAAATACAAGACTGATTTACTTTTATATCACATTCCAAGTAAATATATGATCATCAATGGTTTATTGGCGACTATGTGATTCATCAAAGTGAATATATAAGGGATTTACTAAAAACTTGAGCATGTTAGCATTTTGAAATAAGGATCATGCAATTCAAAATCCTTACAAAATGCACTTGGGGAAGGCATTCATTTAGGCTCCACACTGAAGTATTCTAAATTTCCGAATTTCATGTTGGGGGGTGGGGGTTATATTTCTTATTCATTGAATATTGTGTGAGTTGTTGGCATCATTGGTAAAGTCTAAAAGTCAATGATTACATCGTTAAATGTCACGCAATTGTATTATTTTTCTAACGTGCTCAAACAAAAGAGAAACAAATGACTTCAACTTGTTTGGAAAATTTAGGGCATGGTGTCATGTAAGTAGGGGTTAAGTATTAGTTTTAGCATAAAGTTACGTTGTAAAAATGCATTAGTTGTATAAATGGTTAGTCTTGTAGAATACCGCATTTGATGTAGCACCTAAGGGTACTCCAAAGTGTCTTCAAATAACTAATGCCCGCTAAGGGGTTAGAGTTAGGGTTTAGGATTTAGGGTTCCCCGTAACCCTATTTCCGTTGGTGCCCTAATCCTGTGGGCACCCAATTCCCGAGGCAAACAAAACCCCAGCCGCCACAGTTTCTCCTCCTTTCTCTCTCTCTCCGCGCCAAGCATTCGCTCCGCTTGTCTCTTGGAAGCGCCGCTTTCGCGAAGCGCCGTGGCTATTCAGGGCGGCATTTGATTCCTTCTCTCTCTCCCGCCTAGTGTTTCTTCTCCTTCCCTCCCTTCTCTTGCTCTTAATCTTAGAAGCTAGGAGGTGTTTCCAATAGAACAAAAACCTACGGAGGAAGTTAGTCGAAGATTGTTGAAGGGTTTTCGAGCATTGTGTGGGAGCTTTAGCGAGTGCTTGCGAAGTTCATGTGTTTGTAGATTATTTCTCTTTTGGAGTTTGTATTGTATTTGGAGTGCTTGTGAGATTCAGGAGTTCTATAAGATAATCAGGAGGTGTTTGAGACATATAGAAGTGATTTGAGAGCTTCAGTTGTTGTTGGAGTGATTCAGTTGTTGTTTGAGAGATTCAGCTGTTGTTTTGAGAGATTCAGCTGTTGTTTTGAGAGATTCAGCTGTTGTTTTGAGAGATTCAGTTGTTGTTTTGAGAGATTCAAAAGTACGTTGAAAGCCTCAGGAGTTGTATGAGAGATTCAGGCTTTATTTGAGAGAAGTAAGAATTATTTGAAAGCTTTAGTAGTTGTTTGGGAGTTTAGCGTGTGTCCGAATCACATTCAGCTGTTTGTGTGTTATTGGACGAAGAACACCAGCTCTACTCCACAGTTTTTGCAACAACAGCTTTAAAAGGTAATATTTTTTGTTATACCCAACATGTATTAATTAATTCATGGTGCTGTAGCATACACAACGCATAAGCATTGTATATGCTCTGTGTCAACCTTTAAAATATATATTAAATAGAACAGTTTGGGGAGACGACCCAAACACGTCCTGCTGTTTGGGTCGGTCGACCTAAACCCAGCCTCCTATTTGGAACGCTCGGCCCAAAAACATCCTCATGTTTGGGTCGCTCGACCCAAACCCAGCCTGATGTTTGGGTCGGTCGACCTTAACCCAGCCTCCTATTTGGTACGCTCGGCCCAAACACATCATCATGTTTGGGTCGGTCGACCCAAACCCAGCCTGATGTTTGGGTCGGTCGACCTTAACCCAGCCTGATGTTTGGGTCGGTCGACCTTAACCCAGCCTCCTATTTGGTACGCTCGGCCCAAACACATCATCATGTTTGGGTCGGTCGACCCAAACCCAACCTCTAAATTATTATCTTATCAATAAATCCATGATGTTAAACACAATATAAAATGAAAATCCACCCAAAAAATAACAAAATACCATATCACCATCAGGGATGTGCAAATGGACGTGACGCGGCCTTTTTGCGTCACGTCGCGTCACAAATGACGTGACGCCGTCACGTCACGTCACGTCAGGGCATGACGCGCACTGACGTGGTAAAAAAAAGTTACTGTACCAATTTTTTGTAACTTTTTTTTTACTTTTTTGGACGACTGCTCTAGTCGACTGCTACGAGCAGTCGACTTCAGAAAACAAAAATTAAAAAAATCTATTAAAAAATCTGAACCGTTAGATCTTCTTGGATTGAAGATCTAACGGTCCATGATTTTTTTTAGAATTTTTTGATTTTATTTATTTTTAGGTTTTCGTTGAAGTCGACTGCTTTTAGCAGTCGACCAGCTAGTCGACTGCTAATAGCAGTCGACTGGTCTTGGTCGACTGCAAAAGTAATTTTTTTGCAGTCGACTGCTAAGTCGACTGCTATTAGCAGTCGACTTAGCAAACGACTGCAAATAGCAGTCGACCTAGCAGTCGACTGCAAAAAAACATTAAATTAAAAAATTCCAAAAAAAATTCTGGACCGTCAGATCTTCTTGAAAAGAAGATCTGACGGTCCAGAATTTTTTTTAATTTTTTTTAATTTTTTTGCAGTCGACTGCTAAGTCGACTGCAAATAGTAGTCGAATTAGCAATCGACTGCCAGAAAAAATTAAAAAATTCCAAAAAAATTCTGGACCGTCAGATCTTCTTGCCAAGAAGATCTGACGGTCCAGAATTTTTTTTTGAATTTAAATTTTTTTTTGCAGTCGACTGCTAGGTCGACTGCTATCTGCAGTCGACTTAGCAGTCGACCAGGGGGTTGACCAGGGGGTTGACCGCGTCAGTTTACCCCTGGGGTAACTGCCGGATTTACCCCCCCGCGGATGTGACGTTTTCAGGTCTGCCGTCACGTCGCTGTCACAGGACGTGACGCGACGTGACGCGACGTGACGTGTAATCCCTGATCACCATACAAATGATGTTCACATATAACAGTGCACAATCTACCAAAATATATGCGCCAATCCATTAAATTTCCCTTAAATCAATTGAAAGAAGTTTGGGTCGAACGACCGAAACTAACATTAAGCTTGAAGAAGTTTAAACTATCCATTAAGCTTGAAGAAGTTTGGGTCGAACGATCGAAACTAACATGGTTTATTCTTTTCTTACAGATGGCCCCAAAGAAAAGACCCGGTGAAAGGTGGTTCATGCTTGCGCCAGACATGTTATGGCAGGAGCACGAAACACCGCAGGATGACTCCTATGTTCCAAAGGACAATCTTATCCTCGCTTGGTCAATTCAAGTGGTCAAAGCCTCGCAATACAAAATGATATTTGTATTGAAAGTTGGCACCATGGAGAACCATACATGGGCCACAGTCACGGGGTGGGAGGTGGCATCGGTTCAGTCGCTTGGTGACTACGTGGACGTCATCCTAGAGAACTCCGCGGTGCAGAATGTCCATATGTTCATGCACCAGTTCTCAGAGCCGTTCGACGCAATCTACGTAAAGGAGTCCTGCGTTGAGCCAGACGTCATCAAACCGGAGTCGATATTTATCGATAGCAGTATATCGAACACGAAGGTCTCTAGCCGGTTTACAAAATTAAAACATGCAATTACCGTGCTGAACAAGGCCATTCAGAGCAAAACAAAAAGTCAGCAACTTGCGAGGCGGAAAGCAACAACTGAGGAGGGTGCAGGGTCGTCAAGGCCTCAAACGGTGAGGAAGCCGCGACCAGTACCGTCTGACTCAAGACGGACGACTCCCTCAGAGACACCGGCGGATAGCGAGACGCCTACGCCTTCTGCCAGCCGCCAAACAACACCATCGAAAAGGGCGAGAGAGTCATCTGTAATGACCGAGGAGCCAATTTCACCTGAGCTGCGCATGCCAAAGCCCGGGCAAGAGGTGGATGCGATGGAGATCCAGAAAATCGTAAACAATTTCACGTCCAAGTGCTCCCACTGTTTCTTCATGGGTAGAGATTTCAAGTTCGATGTCAACATCAGCCAGTGCCATCTAGCGCCACCAGAAAAGTGCGTCCGGGCAAAAGAAGACGCCTACGTCGACTGGATAATCGCGCAGATCGTCAGCGAACAATTCAAAGACGACAGGCAAACAATTGTAGTCATGCCCCAGGGACAGAAGAAAATGCCTACCCCTGAAATGTGGCCTACAATTCAGAAAGGCGATTTTTGGCTGATAGACGGCCAGCACAGTGTGGAGGCATCAAAGAAAATCCAACTGATGACCGAGTGGGATGATCCCAACCATCAGAAGGAAAAGCTGAAGGTCTGGAAGGCATTGGTGGTGTGGTCCGACGACGAGACCAGGCTCAGCGACATCTCCCGATACTTCAACATGGGGAACAAGAAGAGGGCCTACCAAGCTTCCTGGATAAGGAATATCATGGCCTCACGGGAGGTGTGAGAGTTCTATGGCAGGCCTCCCAAAGAGAGGGAGAACGCCAAGGACAAGAATCCAAAGTGGGAGGTGAGTATTGTTTGGGTCGATCGACCCAAACTCTTGTTTGCAGCCTCGTTTTTTTAGGTTTGGGTCGATCGACCCAAACTCTTGTTGCAGTTATTGTTCATGATATGTCTTGGAAATCACATGTACATATCTAACACGCATTCAAATGGTTTGTTTTGTTGAAATGCAAGATTTCAAATACCAGATGATAAATAAATTCTCCTCAATTGACAATGCTAGTCAAAAGCAGAAGAAATACAACGATCTAAGAGGGGAGATTTATTTAATCACAGCTTCCGATTTCGTTTGGATGAAATGGAGGAGTGTATTTGAAAAGCATGAGGCGGGTGAGCTAATCGACCCCGACACTGGCATGTTCTTCAACCAGGCATCGCGGTTCAAGCAGATGAAGCCTCTCGTGAGGGAGTTCTTCAGAACTCTTCAAGGGCTGTCGGAGGCAGAGATGGGCAAGGCGGCATCCCACATCCTCCACATGCAGCCGACGGTGAAGAGATGTTGGGTCCACCCGAAGATCGTCTTCAGCAAGCCCAAATGCTTCGTCCCTTCGTGCTACACCATGAAGGAATGGACGGAGAACAGGAAGAAGAAGACGACCATCGTCCAGGAGCTGCACAAGCTAGTTCCTGAGAAGAAGCTCATCGTGGATGGAGAGGTTCACGAGGCGCACTGGAGGGCATTCAAAGCAGAGTATAAGTTCACCAGTGCGTCCATGGCGGCACTCATGAGGGAGGCGGGAGACGACTTCCTCAGGTCGAAGCTCGTGAAGGGGGGGAAGAACCGGGCGTTTCCTGAGCACTCCGCGCGTGCCTTCTCCAACTTCGTAAAGGAGAAGCAGATCGTCAGTTTCGAGGGCGACGCGCATTTCAACTTGGTCACCCTCGACCCTCTAAAGATCCAAGGCTGGCCGGGGTCTGATGCCAGGAAGGCCATCAGGACGAAAGCCGGGGACCGCTTCCCCTTCGGAATGATAGACTTCAGGAACATCCCTGGAAGCTCATTCGAGGGGACAATGAGCACCCCTTTTTACGAGCCATTCCTGTCAAAGTTAGTGGACTACAACAGCCCCAAATTCCGGGAGGTCGACATCTGGTTGTGGATTGTCGAGGATAGGAGGGCGGAGCAGGTGTACGGGATCGTGCGGAAATTGCAGCCAGAGTACGCCGTCTCGAAATCGCACTACGTTGTTGCACCGACGGAGGGGGCGTACAACACTTTGAAAGACAAGAAGACGAAGGTCGTCAACGTCCTGTGCTTGTACTTCGTGTACAAAGCTGAGCTGCTGAAGGTGCCAAACCATCCCATAGGCCGGATGGAAAAACTTTTCCAAGTCCCAGAAGGGTTGGGTACCAGCAGGAGCTTGTACGACGAGGCGAAGTACGCCAACTACCCCGCGGATGAGCTGCGGATGGAGTTCTACCTGCGGATGATGAGGACCCTCACGAAGAGAGGGGACTGCATCTTCAACGTCTTCGGGGGCTCCAAACCAATTTTTTCTGCTATGGTAAGTAGCTCTAAATAAATTGTCGACAGTTTGGGTCGAGCGACCCAAACTACACTCTGCCTGCTCAGAGTGGAGCAACCTAATCTACACAAAGCCAAATTTGGGTCGAGCGACCCAAACTAGGCATTGTGTAGGTTGGGTTGCTCCATCCAGACCAGGCAGTGTGTAGTCTGGGTTGTTTTGTGTAGTCTGGGTCGGTCGACCCAGACTACACACTGGCTGGTCTGAGTGGAGCAACGCAATCTACATAATGCCTAGTTTGGGTCGCTCGACCCAAACTTGGCTTTGTGTAGGTTCGGTTGCTCCATCCAGACTAGTGAGTGTGTAGTCTGGGTCGACCGACCCCCAGACTAGACACTGCCTGGTGTGAGTGGAGCAACCCAACCTACACAAAGCCTACTTTGGGTCGAGCGATCCAAACTAGGCATTGTGTAAGTTGGGTTGCTCCATCCAGACTAGGCAGTGTGTAGTCTGGGTTGCTTTGTGTACTCTGGGTCGAGCAACCCAGACTACACACTGACTGGTCTGAGTGGAGCAACGCAATCTACACAAAACCTATTTTGGGTCGAGCGACCCAAACTAGGCATTGTGTAGGTTGGGTTGCTCCACTCAGACTAATCAGTGTGTAGTCTGGGTCGAGCGACCCCCAGACTAGACACTGCCTGGGTTGGTTGGAGCAACCCAACCTACACAAAGCCTACTTTGGGACGAGCGACCCAAACTAGGCATTGTGTAAGTTGGGTTGCTCCATCCAGACCAGGCAGTGTCTAGTCTGGGTTGCTTTGTGTACTCTGGGTCGAGCGCCCCAGACTACACACTGCCTGGCCTGAGTGGAGCAACGCTATCTACACAAAGCCAACTTTGGGTCGAGCGACCCAAACTAGGCATTGTGTAGGTTGGGTTGCTCCATCCAGACTAGTCTGTGTGTAGTTTGGGTCGCTCGACCCAAACTATGCAGTGTTTTTGTAAGATGGATGCCGATGTTTTTGTTTTCATTTTCTTTAGATTTGGTGTAAATCTAATGCAAGTGATCTGGGAATGTGCAGATGTTGGGGTTGACCATCTATTCGTACATAGATGACGCCGATGTTCTTTTCTACAGAACGCAGAAAGCGTTGGCGAGAAAAATGGACATCCTCGATTGGATCCCCGGAAGCTACGCCGAGGAGATTGTTGAAGGGGGCGAAAACCCTTTGGATAGGGCGAGGCGGACCAACCCGGAGGAGTTCGTTACTCAGGCCCCCGTCGCAATTCCCGAACCTCTGGTGGAATTGCATCCTGGCACCTCGTCACGGGGCCCAGGTGATGAAGCGGGAGAGGACGAAGAAGAGGAAGAAGAGGACCCCAAGGCGGAGGGCGAGGTGGAGGAAGGGGCAACGGGGTTCACGCAGGAATCTGAAGCCCCCCAACGAAAGAAGGCTATGCGGGTGGCAACTCCGCAAAGTAAGCTGGTGCCCGTCCTCACTGTGGACGACGCGAGGGACATGTACTCCAGGGACGCGACCGCCGCGTTCAGGGAGAGGAGGAGGCTGAAGGGGAAGAAGCTCTACGGCGACTACGCGGTGGAAGAGACCATCGCCATTAGCAGCGAGGACGAGGACGACATGGAGCTCGCCAAACGGCTCAGGTCGGATCGCCCTCCCCCAAAGGGTGGAAGCATCCTTGGGTGGTACCACTAGGAACGTCACACTCAAATTTCACTTGACAAGGTAAAGTTTAGGAAACTTGTTTTCTATCTTAAGTGATTGTTTTTTTCCATAGGAACATATTTTTGGTGCGATTAGGTTTAGAGTTTAACCATTAATATAACAAACTAACAAATCACCACATGTTTACCACCTTAAAAGGGTTGTTAGCGAAGAATTTCAGGAATGAACTTTGAATACTTTGAAATTCAGGAACCTAATAGGAATGCAAAATAATATCAATTCTCTTTGGGATCATTTTTGCATGGTAGCCTCTGAGTTTTTATGTGCCACCTATTCATTATTAGCCAAAAATAGTTACCAAAGTGATAGGTAGGCTCATTGGACCTCCAGGAACAAAGCTTTCCGAGGGCAACACCATTAAGGACACCTACATTGACTGTTTTTGTATTTATTCTAATCCCAAAGGTACTTCTGGGCATCTTTTAGTGAACAAGTGGTCATTTGCAAGGAAAAAACAAGGTGAGGATGCAAAGTGGCCTCCTTATCATACTATCAGGAATTACAGGAATGGCATAGGAAACCATCATGCCAAACGTTCTTACTTCCTTAATGATAACTCAAACTTATCATTTTTTGACCTTTAGACTGTTGGATTGAATTTAATTTTTCTATGAATCGCTAGATCAAATTTGAGCTGAAAATATGCAAATATGAACTTTGAAAAGAATTAAATGGACTTTCACCTTCCATTTCCTGGACATTTTCCTGGGTGGTTCCTAGTGGTACCACCCAAGGATGCTTCCACCCCAAAGCGTTTGCCGGCATGGTGAGGGTGAAACCCGAAGTCCTCACTGTGGACGAGGCTAATGAAAAGATGCGGAGGGACGAGGAGCAGCGCGTCCGACTAGAGAAGGCTGCCGATGAGGAACCCTCGGTCCGCAACGAAGTCGCGGAGTTGAGGGCTCTCCTCTTGGAGCAGGAGCGGCAAAGGACGATGGCCCAACCTCCGTCCAGCGCGGACCTGATCACGCAAGTGATTCAGGGCATGTTGGCGCAGGGGTTGGTGATGGCTCCCCCGAGTGCATTTCCGCACTTGCCCGCCGGCTTCCCTCCCCAGAATATCAACCCGCCGTGTGAGCCCAAATTGATGTCCACATGTGTTGTTAACACTTGTAAAACATTACAAGTAGTGTTTTGTTGATTTATGATTATTCACAAAAATATAAAAAGAGTGAAGCTTGAAGAAAGCTAAGTTTGAAGCATTAGGCTTGTGTGGAGTGGATTTAAGTAGTATGAGGACATACCTTGATAAAGTGTGGTAGGTAGAAAGCCAATGTTAGTTAAATGTTTGAATTAGGATCTTTGTTGATCATTTGAAGGAGGAAGGCTTAGGAGATTAGATGAGAGCCTACAAAGTAGGAGGAGATTTCGAAGGCTTATCGAGAGCCTTGTGGATGGGATGAGTCCCTACTTAGGAGGAGAAGGTTAAAGGGTTGTGATTGGAGGCTCTAATCCTCTCACCCTATCCTTACCTCATGCCCTCTCTCCCTCTCAACTCACTATATAATCCCTCATTCTTCCCTCACTCATCCTCTCTTTCCTTCGTGCTCCTTAAGCACCCCACGGGTTATAAGTGTGGGTATGTGGGAAGCAAGATAGGAGCACATGTGTGTGCTTAGTTCTTAGGAGAAGAGCCAAGGCTATTTAGCCTTGAAGAGGGATTGACCTCTTGTTAGAAGTAGATTGGGTTCAAGGAATTTGGAGTTTGATTGTAAACTTCAACTTGTTGCATTGAGATTCATATTGAAGTGAGAGAGTTCAAACTTGTTTAACCTTGTGGCATTTAGAGTGACTAGATTGTACTAGGTGCATTACTTGTAGTGTTTTATTAGTTATGAACTTGAGCAAAACTTTATAGTGAGAGATTTGTCAATTATGGATGATCAGAGTGTTCAATGGGTATGAAAATTTGAGGGATTGTTTATTATAAAGTATGGGAGTTGTGGTAAAAATTTGAGAGCTTCAGTCATTGGGATGAAAGAGTTATTAAAAGTTGAAGGGGAGGGTGTCTAGGAACAAAGCAGCAAGGTTTGAAAATATGTATCTCTTAGAGGGTTATAGATATGGATACCAAAATTTGACACTACCTTCTGAACTTATATATTTATCTTGTGTCAAAATTTTAGATTGATTGGACGTAGGAGTTGGAAGTTATTAGAGTTTTAATGACCGGATGATTTATCACAACATTCATACTAAGTAGTTAGAGTTAGAATTTCATGCATAACTTTTGCATACGAACTCTGTTTGTGCCAAAATTTGGTGTGGAGATTTTTGATAAGGTAGTTAACAAGTGTACCAAATTTCACTTGAAGAACATAAGTTGGGTGGGAGTTATGATAAGTTATATAAGTGTTTTTCAACACTTGTATTAAAGACTTATGTGCCTCATGGAATCAACAAGCCATAGCCTCCGCGAGGTGTCATGCACTAGTGAAGAATCATCAGCCAAGACCAAGTTTGCAAGAGGGAAATCTTTGAGGGCATGCGTGGCAAAGGCGGTGGGGTGGTGTCACCAAAAATCCTCCACCCTTCGATTTCGTCCTAGCCCGAGTGGAAAAGTTTATAATGACATGTAGAGACTTCTCTCTTTGTAACTCAATATATAATTCCAATCTACCTTTGGAATATACACAACTTGATTAACACCACACTATGTAGTTTTACATTCCTTAATGTCGGGCAAGGTTATATCCTTAGCCTTTTCTAATGTCCACCCGGCCGCTTTGGCCACGCATGTCTTCAAAGATATCCCTCTTGTGAATCGAGTCCTTGCCGTCGACTCCACACTACTACATGAGTTTTGGCTTATTGATTCCGTGCTATCACATGTCATCGTGGTTGATTCCGTATTGGTACATGACACTTCGCTTGTGGATTCCATGAGCACATAGGCTTTAAATACAAGTATTAAAAAATACTTATATACTTATCCTTGCCCTTCCTTCTCTAAGTTCTTCTTGATGTAAATCTCTATCAATGTCTTCCTACTAAACTTCAGAATAGTATAACTCCCACCCAACTTATGTTCTTCAAGTGAAATTTGGTACACTTGTTAACTACCTTATCAAAAATCTCCACACCAAATTTTGGCACAAACAGAGTTCATATGCAAAAGTTATGCATGAAATTCTAACTCTAACTACTTAGTATGAATATTGTGATAAATCATCCGGTCATTAAAACTCTAATAACTTCCAACTCCTACGTCCAATCAATCTAAAATTTTGACACAAGATAAATATATAAGTTCAAAAGGTAGTGTCAAATTTTGGTATCCATATCTATAACCCTCTAAGAGATACATATTTTCAAACCTTGCTGCTTTGTTCCTAGACACCCTCCCCTTCAACTTTTAATAACTCTTTCATCCCAATGACTGAAGCTCTCAAATTTTTACCACAACTCCCATACTTTATAATAAACAATCCCTCAAATTTTCATACCCATTGAACACTCTGATCATCCATAATTGACAAATCTCTTACTGTAAAGTTTTGCTCAAGTTCATAACTAATAAAACACTACAAGTAATGCACCTAGTACAATCTAGTTACTCTAAATGCCACAAGGTTAAACAAGTTTGAACTCTCTCACTTCAATATGAATCTCAATGCAACAAGTTGAAGTTTACAATCAAACTCCAAATTCCTTAAACCCAATCTACTTCTAACAAGAGGTCAATCCCTCTTCAAGGCTAAATAGCCTTGGCTCTTCTCCTAAGAACTAAGCACACACATGTGCTCCTATCTTGCTTCCCACATACCCACACTTATAACCCGTGGGGTGCTTAAGGAGCACGAAGGAAAGAGAGGATGAGTGAGGGAAGAATGAGGGATAATATAGTGAGTTGAGAGGGAGAGAGGGCATGAGAAAGGATAGGGTGAGAGGATTAGAGCCTCCAATCACAACCCCTTAACCTTCTCCTTCTAAGTAGGGACTCATCCCATCCACAAGGCTCTCGATAAGCCTTCGAAATCTCCTCCTACTTTGTAGGCTCTCATCTAATCTCCTAAGCCTTCTTCCCTCAAATGATCAACAAAGATCTTAATTCAAACATTTAACTAACATTGGCTTTCTACCTACCACACTTTACCAAGGTATATCCTCATACTACTTAAATCCACTCCACACAAGCCTAATGCTTCAAACTTAGCTTTCTTCAAGCTTCACTCTTTTTATATTTTTGTGAATAATCATAAATCAACAAAACACTACTTGTAATGTTTTACAAGTGTTAACAACACATATGGACATCAATTTGGGCTCACAAACGGCGATGAAAATTGGAAATGACCCATGTTTATTTATTGAATAATTAATAGATTGATTTTTTAGAGAATATAGGGGGAAAATTGGGGAGGAGTATTCAAAGTAATTATTGCCAAGAGACTAATTGAACATGTGCGGTCACGGCACAACCAATTTGAGAGGACGCGATGGCGTTGTACATATGCATGTCACAAATTTTTAGGGTTCGAGGGTCTTGTGTCTACATATGAACCTTGGATTGATGCATGTGATTGTCCTGGAAATTTTGAACAAGGATTCCAGTGTAACTTTGGCATGTCGTCTTCATTTATTATGTACTTGATGTAGAAGTTTACAGATACATGAGCGAGCAACGGGAGGACATGGTGCAATTAATGTGTGTGTTATGTGGCCAAGACAACACGTCACTAGATATGCACGTGTCAAATATATACCCACCTAAATTTCATTTATACAACTCTCTTTCTCGGACGGGGAGTAAATCACCGTCATAGTCGCAATACTCTAAGTCATCTACCGATGCGTCGTCCGGTCCCTCTATACATTCTAATACTTTAGCAACCACTCCTGGCCCCACTTCCACTACATCGCCCAATATGGGTGTCTTCGGTACGAGATCGTCATATAAGCCCGTCACTTGCAATCTGAAAAAATCTGAAGTCCTGCCCAATGCTATGCATTGTACTTCATCCGTTCTCTGCTGTTTGGAGAATACTCGAACGAATCTCGGTTCCTTGCACAAAATGACTTCCCATCCACGTTTGGCTACAAAGCCAACTTCCCATCCAACTTCCCATCCTCCCCTAGAGAGCCCAACTTATACACAGCCCCTTGCGAAGCAAGTGGGCCTAGTCCATTGGAGAGGATTCTTTCGCAGACAACAATTCGAGGGGTGGAAACAAACGAGTTTGAAGTGCATAACGAAGAGCGCTGTAGTGGTTGGCCATATCGGCACCATGTGAGCCCAATATGGTGCCCACATGAGGTGTTAACCTCAAAAGTTCAATCGACGGTTGCTTTTACCTTTTCTTCAATTAATCAAAATTCCAAAAGAAGTGAAGCTTTTGTGTTGGGCTTAAAAGGGAGGGTTGACTTCACGGCGGGGAGCCGGTAGCGGAGAGCCGGTAGTTGAAAGCCGGTATCCGGGAGCCGGTAGTTGAAAGCCGGTATCCGGGAGCCGGTAGTTGGGAACCGGTACCCGGGAGCCGGTAGTTGGGAACCGGTACCCGGGAGCCGGTAGTTGGGAACCGGTATCCGGGAGCCAGTAGTTGGGAGCCGGTATCCGGGAGCCGGTACTTGGGAACCGGTATCCGGGAGCCGGTAGTTGGGAGCCGGTAGTTGGGAACCGGTACCCGGGAGCCGGTAGTTGGGAACCGGTATCCGGGAGCCGGTAGTTGGGAGCCGGTATCCGGGAGCCGGTACTTGGGAACCGGTATCCGGGAGCCGGTAGTCGGGAGCCGGTAGTTGGGAGCCGGTAGTTGGGAACCGGTATCCGGGAGCCGGTAGTTGGGAACCGGTACCCGGGAGCCGGTAGTTGGGAATCAATATCTGGGAGCTAACTCTGGTGGCAGGGGAAAAGAAAGGACGAAGGCGGAAAGGAGACAAAAGGGGGGCCCAGGGCGGTTCAACATTAGGCCTTGAGGCACATTAGTTTGAGATCTGGTTAGGCCTTGAGGCACATTAGTTTGAGATCTGGTTAGGCCTTGAGGCACGTTAGTTTGAGATCTGGTTAGGCCTTGAGGCACATTAGTTTGAGATCTGGTTAGGCCTTGAGGCACATTAGTTTGAGATCTGGTTAGGCCTTGAGGCACATTAGTTTTGAGATCTGGTTAGGCCTTGAGGCACATTAGTTTGAGATCTGGTTAGGCCTTGAGGCACATTGGTTTGAGATCAAGTTAGGCTTTGGGGCACATTAGTCTGAGATCAGGTGGGCTTTAATCAGGTTGAGGCCTTTGGGCAGACTGGATGGAGATTGGGTTTCGGCCTTGAGGTAATGTGAATAGAATTTAGAGCTACGGAGGATTTATGCTTTGTCCTGGGCAGCTGCAAGGGAATTCGGAGCTAAGAAGGACTGAGGCCTCGGCCTGGGTCAGCTGCAAAGGGGGTCAGGGCTGGGAATGTAAGCCAGAAGTGTGAAGTGGATTCGACCTCTTGAGAATCAAAGGGGGAGTCATTTGGGAAATAGGAGGTTTTAAGTTGAGTTGATAATGGCAGGGTCCCAATACCTTGCAATGTTGTAAGGTGGGTAGTGGGCATTTTGAAGGATACAGTAGGTAGGGCTTAATGTACTTCCAGAATGTGGAAAGTGCCCTCGGGTTTAGGAACCACATTAGTGATTCCGATGACACATGCAATATGTAAGAGGTTAGAAGAGGAAAAAATGGACTGTGGTTGTGAGTAAAATGGGTGCATATGTATTTTTTCAATACTAATGCCTTATGAGGTTGAATAAAGAGAGTGTGCTTGCATTTAAGTCATTGGGTTATGAGTATGGAGGTTCCCACGCTAAGTTTCTACAAGGACATGTGAGCCATGGATTCCCATCCGGACCACAGACGCTAAGGGTGGGGATTTATGGCTGACATAAATGGTGCGTCCGCCGGGAGTTAAGCGGGATTAGTAGTCAAGACTTGGAGGCGATTAGGGAAGACTTGGAGACACGACCTCGTGAGAGAGGAAAGAGCACTTAGCTCATGGTAAGTGTCTTACTTAGAGTTTTTGATCTTTGTCATTGACTAGTTTATTTCATTTTCCTTATTTCCTTGGAATGAATTGCATATTTCCTTTATGCATTTTATTTTGAGGAGGGAGCGCGGCTAAGGTATGTCCTCAACCTTTTTGGGGATTTGCTAAAAACATAAAAATAACCTATGATCGTTAGTTCACTAAAACCTTAGAGGGATAATTAAATTTAGGAAGATTGGACTTTGATGCTCACCACGGGGTGAGTCTCCCAGTCTTGATATTTGAAGTTGATGTTTTAGATTAGAATTGTTGGTTTAGAAATTGTTGTGGTTGATGTCACATCGAGTCACGGTCGAGGGTGAGTGCTAACTTGCAGGGGTAAGCGAATTGATTAAGGTATGACATTTCTTCAAAGTAAATTGGCTAAGTAATTAAGGAATGATTTTAGTACTCGTCTTTGTTGTTATCTGTTGTAGAGGGTAATTCCCTAGTCATCACATTGTGTTAGAGATGAGAGGGTGATTCCTCGGTCTTCAATGTGGTATATGACGAAGGTCAGCCCCTCACTCTCGGTATCGTGGTGAGTGTCAGCTGGAGGAAAGGTTTTAGAGGTGATGCTCTAGCCCAACCAAAAATTGACATGAACATGCCTATCCCCTGTTTGGGATTTTTCACTTAAGTGGGCTTGCAGGTTCTTTTTCCTCACCTCCCTAATATTTAAGTCACACCAAGAAAAGTGATAACATTAAGGAGTGAAGTGGTGAGGATTATGTTTGGTCAAGTGAGGGTTGATCGATTTCGTGGGGAATGCAAGGTAAGACTCGATCTCAAAAACCAAGCTTGATATTAGGATTAGACAAATCCACACGTAGAAGGAGATTATCTAAGATTAGTGAAGTTGTAGAAGAAGTTGATGTTAAATTAGAAAGTTGTTTGAATGTTGAGCCTAGTTTTAGTCCATTGCTAGAGACATTAGAATTAGAGGCTCAATCTGAGAGAGAGGTGACTCCCTCCAAGTTGAGTGGTGAGACATCATCGGAGACTTATACATTTGGGAAGGAAATTCCGGTGGGCATTGATAGAGAAGTAGAAGAGAACACACCAGTCACCATGGATCAGGATCGCGGGCCGGATCCGCCACCCATACCTCCTATGCTACCCATTGATCCGTTGGTGAGGCCGAGAGGTCTACCCATCGTGGTTCCACAAAACTTGCCGGCGGTGGACATGCCATCCCACCTCCCCAAGTTTTATGGAACTAAGGATGAGGATCCTTCTAGGCACATGGAGAGGTACATTGAGAGGTTGGCTAGCTCTCTTGTGACTAATCCGGGATATTGGTTGGTATGGTTTCCTACCACTCTAGAGGGTGAGGCTTATGAGTGGTATAGGGACCATGCCGAGGGACATTTTAGAGGATGGGAGCAATTGCAAAGGGAGTTTTTGAATGAGTTTCGGCCGGAGGTTGGTCAAAGCACGGCATTGAGGGCATTGGCTTCGTTGAAGCAAGGTAGGGAAGAGGAGATTTCGGCCTACATTAGGAGGTTTGATTTGGTGTGTACACGCTTCGTGGGCACTATGCTTAACGATGACACCCTTAAACAATTCTTCATCCAAGGATTTTTTAAGGCGGGGACCATTCGAGGTGTATTGGAGAGGAATCCTCAGACATTGGCGGATGCCAAAGCGGCGGCTAGGGAGATGGAACGTATGGACAGAGATTACGAGAAGTTGTGGCCAGGGTTGTCTATCCCGCCGTTGTGACGGTGTCGTGCCGTCACGACGTGTCGTGTCGTGACGGACCCCTCCGTCACGACACAATAGGGTCCACGTAGGGTCAACATAGGGGGAGCCGACTAGGGTGGGTAAAATACTTACCTTTTTGCCAAGGTGGCGTCCTATGTGGCAGAAAACGTCGACGTGGATGTGCATATTTCCCCTGCCACGTAGACCATTTTGCCATTGTGTTTATCATTGTGTTAAAATCAAAGTAATAAAATATTACTAAGGAGGGTGTGGGGCGGACGGGGGCGGACGGGTGGGGCGGACGGGGAAGGGGGGTGGTGCGGACGGGGAAGGGGGGTGGAGCGGACGGACGGGGGGGTGGTGCGGACGGTGGATGGGGGTGGAGCGGACGGACGGGGGTGTGGAGCGGACGGGGGAGGGGGGGTGGGGCGGACGGACGGGGGTGGAGCGGACGGGAGAGGGGGGGGGTGGGGCGGACGGAGGAGGGGAGGGGCGGACGGAGGAGGGGGATGGAGCGGACGGGGGAGGGGGGTGGAGCGGACGGGAGAGGGGGGGGGTGGGGCGGACGGACGGGGGTGGAGCGGACGGACGGGGGGGTGGAGCGGACGGGGGAGGGGGGGTGGGGCGGACGGACGGGGGTGGAGCGGACGGGAGAGGGGGGGGGTGGGGCGTCCCACCCGTCCCACCCGTCCGCCCCGCGTTCCCTCCCGTCCGCTACCCTCCGTCCGCCACACGTTCCCCACCGTCCGCTCCTCGTTCCCTCCCGTCCGCCCCACGTTCCTCTCCCGTCCGCATGCGTTCCCTCACGTCCGCTCCACGTTCCCTCCGTCCGCCACACGTTCCCCGTCGTCCGTACCCCGTTCCCATCCTGTCCGCACCCGTTCCCTCCCGTCCGCCCCGCGTTCCCCCCGTCCGCCCCGCGTTCCCCCCGTCCGCCCCGCGTTCCCCCCATCCGCCCCGCGTTCCCCCCGTCCGCCCCGCGTTCCCCCCGTCCGCTCGGAGTTCCCCTACGTCCGCTCCACGTTCCCTCCCGTCCGCTTTCCGATCCCTTCCGTCCGCCCGCGTTCCCTATCGAGTTCCCTTCACGTCCGCTCCACGTTCCCTCCGTCCGCCACGTTCCCTCCGTCCGCCCGTTCCCCTCCCGTCCGCGCCTCGTTCCCTCCCGTCCGCCCGAGTTCCCTATCGCGTTCCCCACCCGTCTGCTCCTCGTTCCCTCCGTCCGCCCCCACGTTCCCTCCGTCCGCCCCCACGTTCCCTCCGTCCGCCCCTAGTTCCCACGTTCCCCATACGTCGTTTTCGTACCCTAAACCCTAATTCCGACCGGGATCCCATAATGATTGGGCTCCTCGTTGCCTATATAAAGCCGTGAGGCTTTAGTTCCTACCACTTTCCTCTCCTCCCACCACATAGGGACCCGAGACCTTGTTGCGTCCCAAAGGACAGCATCACCGCGCGGGTCTCAAGGGGTTTGGGAGGGCAGGGCAAATTGTGGGGGAACCCTCGCAATTTTTTTTTCAGATTCACTCGCTCCCGTGATTTTTATTACGAGAGATTTTCACACTCACTTATTCACGTGATTTTTATCACGACTCATTTTCAGATTCACTCACTCACGTGATTTTTATCACGATGGAGGGGGAGGGCATTGCTCCTTACGAGAACGAGGATTTGAGGGTGCACCGTGCTTGGCTCGTAGGCAATGCATCGGCGAATACTGCCGAGGGTACGGGAAGCGATCCTGGAAGTGGAAGTACTGCAGCACGTCCACCACGTCCAGATCCCTTTCAGTTTGACGAAGAGTTCTTGGCTGTTGGTCATTCGGGAGGCAACCAAACACGGGGAAGCCGTGGAACACGTGGGAGTCGGGGAAACAGTGGACATAGAGGGAGAACTGGAAGGGGACCAAGCTCAGGCAGTTCCACAGAAATACATGCACCGGCTCGTTCGGAGAACGTGCCACCACAATCTCCGACACGGCGGACATCAAGACCGGAGAGCCCTGCACGTGATGTACCTCAGGGTTCGGAGCAGACTGAAAGACGGGGATTAAAACGCCCAGCAGTTTCGGAAGGGACGGAGGACGGATCCGCGGCATCGGGTTCGCAATCAAAGAAAAGGAAACATAGAGGCAAACGCGACCCGCGGACCGATGAGGCTCGAAATCATTGCAGGATCGTGTTGTTGGATTGGTTTAGAAGTAACAGCATGGTTTATTTGGAGAAAAAATACCTCAATGATGGTACAAAGGGTTTAGAGTTGGCGAGGAACGAGTTGATGCTTATTCTCACGGAAGCCACGTCTGGACCGGAGTTTGAGGAAGCTAGGGGCATGAGCGATTGGAACACATGGATTGAAAAACAAGCTGTGGAAGCAATCTACAATCCAACGATGTCATATGAGGCTATGCATCCTGGAGAGGGAAGTAGTGGTGGGAGGAGGTCCGAGCTGTACATTAAGCTAGAGAATTGGAAAAGAGGCGTAATAGCAGCAAAAGGCACATCCGCCCGCAACCTTCCCGTTTTTATTGACAGGCAGCTGGCAGACAACATTGCCACTCAGGGCCGGCAGGGTGTCATATGGTTGCCTAGGAATGTGGAGATCAAACCCTTGGATAGGGAAATCTTCCAAGGGACCTTCGGAGTGGTGCGGAGAGTCACAATTCATGGAGCATCATTCATCCCTAACTGGATAGAGTGGGCTGGGAAGACCATGAAGGCCACGAATAGTCTGGAGAACCGAAAGGAGCGTTCGGTTGAAGCATTGGCATGCCCAGTAGATCATCCTGGGATAATCAAGCTACAATACCTCCACCCGAAAACATACGAATCCTATTCGATGTGGTGGAATGGAGGCTCCTTGAAGAACATGAGGGTCTATGACCACCAAGTTCCGGAAACCCACGAGCGCACAATCCTTCAAATGCCTGGGGCAGACTTTGAAGCACGGAAACGGTTGGTTGTATATCGAAGGCATCGAGCTTATTTGGCATGGGCTCTAATGTGCATTGTGGATGTAGTGCACAAGCATGACGTGTTGCACAATGACCTTAATCCCAACAATGTCATGCTGCATTTCCCACAAGACCGTGAGAACACGGTTTTCATTGGTGTGTGTGATTGGGGGATGGCATCATGGGGAGATGAAGACGCACCCTCCAACTATGGAAAAGAATCAGTGGATGAGATGAACAAGCACCGCATAAAATACAACTGTGCTGGTCCAGAATTATTCCATGTACGAGGGCAGCGTGGAACATCTACCTCTCCGGTGAGGATGGCTCGGAAACATAGGCACACGTTTCTCTCGGAGTCCTTCTCAGTGGGTGCTTTGGCAAAGAAGATTTATGCCAGGGATTCGACTTCCTCGTTGTTTCAGCTAAACAGTGATCCAAATGGCTTGAAGATGCGGTTTGAGATAGCATTGGATGCATTGACGAAGCCCAATCCAGCGGAAAGGTCAACCATCACACACGTAGTGAACATGTTGAAGTCGCCTCCATACAACATGGTTAACCCGACAATGTGCTTCCGTGACACTGCAAAATAGTTTTTTTTTGTTTTCTTTGCAGCAATTTTGGATCATACCAATTTTGTAACCGTTGGAGATGTAAATAAAGCCATCATTTTTTCATACACAACTTGTATATTGTATGAGATTTATGGATCTTAGTGCAATGTTCATACTCCATGAGGATTTTTGCTTCATAATCGAGATGAAGTCTATGGGAGACTAACCAAGGTTCTCGCCTCTCGTGAGGCCACATCATTCTTTCACATCGTTGTTATCACATCCATGTGCTAAGTTCAAGTTAACTATAGTTGTTCGTGATATGTCTTGCCAAAATGCAATTACCTATATTTATTCTAATTTTGGTATGCCACAAAATGTAGTCAACTATAGTTATATCTAGTTAACTAAAGTTGAGCACAATGTTGCAATAGTTATATCGGTTGTACACGTGATCCTAAACATCTCTAAATGTTCTTTCTTGTACTCCACACATATTGCACACATACTTCACAATTGCTTATATTTATATTTATATAATTCACAATCACTTTTTTTTGGAAGTTTGGACATAGTCTCGGTTTTTTGGCTCTCAAAAATTCATATGAAGTCCAAAAAATGAGTTCTTGGTATCCATGGATAGGTAATGAAGTCCTCTACAAGAATATGCAATAAAAGTCCTCTATATAATAGTCCCCCCATCTACATAATAAAGTACACTAAAATAGCAATAATCAACTAAGGGTGAACGTAAAGTGGTTAAAAAAATTTCTCTTGGAACTGAGAAGTGGATGCATAGTTTCATATTGCTTTGTGCTTGTTTATCTCAACAGAAACTGTTCGGTTGGTGAATTAAAAATAAATAAATAAATCATAGAAGTGGTACAACATATTATACAAGTCATAACTTTATTATTGCGACAACGTTATAAATGCCCTTTATTAATCATATACATGAACAAACCATGCAAACTATAATATTCCACTTCATTCCGTCATCCCAACCTCGTAGATGCTCCTGGCTTCCAGCGAGGCTCCATTTTTGGAAGAGGATTCGGCTGAAGTAAATCAAAATAGCTAATCGTTCGGTCTTTCATCCGTTCCTTCAATGGTAGCCGATGAGGCGACAATCCTCTCCTCTTCTTACGAATAGACATAGTCTTTGAAGATTCCCCCGCTACCTTGACTATTTCAATGTCGATTGAAGTCTCCTCCACATCCACATCCACATCCACATCCACATCCCCGGGCTTCTCCAAAATATCCGCACACAAATCAATTAGATCATTTAGATCTCCACCCACGCATTGTGTGTGGTCCTTCTCCACCGCATCGATCTCAAAGTTGTCTGCATATCGTCGTTGTTCCTCCGCCGCCCTCATCCTCCAAGCTTGTGTAGATTGTGAGAAGGGAGTCATGACATACTCATCACGAAATCGATCCCTAGCACTTCTCTCATCTCTCTCACGCTCGGGTGTTGCATTGAATGGAATATGGGGATCGTCTAAATTGTGTATCTCCTCATCGCATTCTACACCCTCAAACATGACTCTCCCCTTTCCCATCGTATCCATGATACTCTACCTTCGTTATATGTATGAGTCTCAATGATCTACTTATATATTGACCTCTAAGGACTTGATGACCATGACCAATAATTGATGTAATCCAATATGTAGAGGATCCAATTCTCGTTAGTAAGATAAAGTCAACGCAATCGGAATAAAAAAAAAGTTGGTTAGGTTAAAAATGTACACTTTTGAAAAAATCTTCCGACATCCGCATCGGAAACCTCTTTGATACCTCTTTGAACTTTCCATATTTGATTAGTTATCCACTCATTCAACAAATCATTAATTTGTGCTTCAACCTTAGTGGTTCATATAGTTTCATAACCGATGTCACCCATCCGAATGCACCTTCCTTCAACAAATCATTAATTTGTGCTTCAACCTTAGTGGTTCATATGGTTTCATAACCGATGTCACCCATCCGAATGCACTTTCCTTCAATAAATCATTAATTTGTGCTTCAACCTTAGTGGTTCATATGGTTTCATAACCGATGTCACCCATCCGAATGCACTTTCCTTCAACAAATCATTAATTTGTGCTTCAACCTTAGTGGTTCATATGGTTTCATAACCGATGTCACCCATCCGAATGCACCTTCCTTCAACAAATCATTAATTTGTGCTTCAACCTTAGTGGTTCATATGGTTTCATAACCGATGTCACCCATCCGAATGCACTTTCCTTCAACAAATCATTAATTTGTGCTTCAACCTTAGTGGTTCATATGGTTTCATAACCGATGTCACCCATCCGAATGCACCTTCCTTCAACAAATCATTAATTTGTGCTTCAACCTTAGTGGTTCATATGGTTTCATAACCGATGTCACCCATCCGAATGCACTTTCCTTCAATAAATCATTAATTTGTGCTTCAACCTTAGTGGTTCATATGGTTTCATAACCGATGTCACCCATCCGAATGCACTTTCCTTCAATAAATCATTAATTTGTGCTTCAACCTTAGTGGTTCATATGGTTTCATAACCGATGTCACCCATCCGAATGCACTTTCCTTCAATAAATCATTAATTTGTGCTTCAACCTTAGTGGTTCATATGGTTTCATAACCGATGTCACCCATCCGAATGCACTTTCCTTCAATAAATCATTAATTTGTGCTTCAACCTTAGTGGTTCATATGGTTTCATAACCGATGTCACCCATCCGAATGCACTTTCCTTCAATAAATCATTAATTTGTGCTTCAACCTTAGTGGTTCATAAACCCTAAACCCTAAACCCCTAAACCCTAAACCCTACGTCATTCCAAATTACTACCACATATGTGCCATTGATTTGTTCTCACACTCATGTAGAAGTGTTTCCATACATGGTTTGAGGGTTTAGGTTCCTAGCTTTCCAACGAACCCACCTGCTTTTTTTTTCGATGCCTACATTTTTTTCATTATAATAATCAATCATTGACAAGATCTTGGCCGTTAGATTGGAGGGGTTATTTTGAGCAAGTAATAAAGTGGCATGCTCCTTTGAGTTTGGACTTTTGGGCTTGGCCTTTGGAGGCTTCACACTATGCCCAACTAAGGCTACCTTTACTATATTTTATTGGCTATTTAGGGTTCATTTCTTTGGACTCTCAACAAAGTTGGGCCGCTCAATCGCACTTTGATCCACTCCCAAGGGTTAACATTTATAGATGGTGACTATAGTGTCCGTTTTTTGGCTCTAAAAAATTCATATGAAGTCCAATTCATATGTGGTCGCAATTCTACGTTGTTCCCCTGCCGCCCCGTTCCCTCCCGTCCGCTCCGCGCTCCCCACCCGTCCGCTCCTCGTTCCATCTTTCATCCGTTCCCCCCCGTCCGCTCCTCGTTCCCATCCGTCCGCTCAGCGTTCCCCACCCGTCCGCCCCGAGTTCCCTCCGTCCGCTCCTCGTTCCCCACCGTCCGCTCCTCGTTCCCACCCGTCCGCTCAGCGTTCCCCACCCGTCCGCCCCGCGTTCCCTCCCGTCCGCGAACATGGAGCGGACGGGAGGGGAACAGGGGGCGGACGGGGGGAACTGACGGCAGGGGAACGCGGAGCGGACGGCAGGGGAACGGTGGCGCGGACGGGAGGGAACGCGGGGCGGACGGGTGGGGAACAAGGAGCGGATGGGTGGGAACGAGGAGCGGACGGGATGGGAACGAGGAGCGGACGTGTGGGAACGAGGAGCGGACGGGATGGGAACGAGGAGCGGACGTGTGGGAACGAGGAGCGGACGGGATGGGAACGAGGAGCGGACGGGATGGGAACGCTGGAGCGTATGGAGAGGAGCGTACGGAGGGGAGCGTGGGAGCGGACGGGGGGGAACGCTGGGGGCGGACGGGAGGGAACGGGTGCGGACGGGGGGGAACGCTGGGGGCGGACGGGAGGGAACGGGTGCGGACGGGGGGGGACTCTGGGGCGGACGGGCGGGAACGGGTGCGGACGGGTGCGAACGGGTGCGAACGGGTGGGGACGCGGGAGCGGATGGAGGGGCGGACGGGGGTATATAAGTGGAGGGGACCACTTACATACCTTACTCCACTCCTTCTGGGCGCCCAGACAACCCTCCTCTAACACAGAGTGCGGGGTAGCGGGGCTCTCGGAGGAGTTAAGGATCCCTTTTTTGGGATCCTTTTACACTACTTTTGGCAGGTTGTGGCCGGTTTTGGCAGATCCACGTGGCCGTTATTTGGCATATTCCTTGTGACGCGCCCAGTCAACTGGCCTCTGCGTGAGCGCCGGTAGCGGGGTGCTCGAAGGGTGTGCCGAATAGTTGAACTTTAATTTTTAGGGACATTTTTGAACTAATTCCACAGCAACACTATTTTGAAGTGTATGCTTGGATATTTTGTAGCACTATTATGAAGTGCAATTAGTATTTTAAAAAGTAGAGTTCTAGATTAGAATTAGAAACTCCAATTTGGGTGGAATTAGAATTAGAAACTCCAATTTTCAGACATGGCAAATGGAGGAACTGGAGACATGGCAAGTGCAAGTGGAGGATCTAGTTCTGGGTGTTCCAGAGGACATGGACGCAAGGCCGCTGATTTGGAGTGGAATGTTTACGATGATCCCTCCCAAAAAGCCAGGGTAGGTTGGGAGAATGTACCACAACCGTGGTCAGCGAAGACTGCAATGCAGTACGTGGGCTTCCCTCACTTTGATCGGTTGTGGCCAAGATATTGTCACGAGCGACATTGCAAGGCCGTCAATGCGAGCTATACGCAGCTTGAAGACGTGGAGGCAAAATGGAGATTCCTAACGATACTTAGAAGTATCTCCAATTTGGATAGATGGCCCAAGAGTGCAATTCCAAAGTCGGTGGCGTGTATGATGTATGCGGAGCACGTGTTGCGAGTTAGGGTGGATTGGTCAAGTTTGGGTGCTCTGCATGATCAAAAATTTGGGGGTATTGGAATTGCATTCACTAAATGCACAGTTCCGGATATTCCATACACTCCCGTTCCGGAGTGGTTCAGGAAGAATCCTAAACTAGTGGATGAGCCTGGGGCACCAATTCCAGAAGGTCGGGAACCAAAAAAACCACGTACTCGCAAACGACCAGCCAATGACGTGGAGATGGCCATCGAGGAGGCGTTTGAGCATATGGATGAGGAGGGCATGGAGGTAAATGTCGATGTGGTTAACGAGCTGGTTAACCAGGTGGTTAACGAGGCCCTAAACGAGGTAAACCCTCGTCAACTTGGTGCGGACATGATGGAGAGCAGAATGGAGGCATTGCGCCAGCAACATGCCGAGGAAATTCGTGAGTATAAAGCAAGGATTCTCGAGCTGGAAAATCGACTTGCAACACTTACGATGGGGGAGGCTGGCAGTTCAAGTAGTACACCAATTAACATCCAGTCTTTGGAAGCAGAGAGGGATACAGCTTTACAGGAGGCCATGATTGCAAAGTCACAAGCAGTGGACGTATGTACGAGGAATGAAGTAATGCAAGGAAAGATGGAGGCTTTGCAAAAGGAGGTGGTGGACATGCAACAACAACTTCAAGTGGTCAATGAAGTGGTTGTCGATCACGAATCCAAGATTGGCGCACTGGAGGAGCAGAATGCAATGTTGAGGAAATTTCTATTGGATGCGATCGTGGAGCGAACCAATATGAGGACAGGGACATTGCTTTCTATGGCCAAGGCTCGTCAATATGAAGCTGAATTTGAGAGCATCCAGCGAGAATGGAACCGCAATCATAGATTGCGGAACTTGATGCTCACGTCATGGCCAGATCAAGAACATATGTACCCTAGTAGGTGGGATGATGAGGATGACTTGAAATTGCCTAACGGGAGCTTGGATTGGCGGCAACTGATCGACTCCGATCATCATTGGGATGTGACCCAAGTGCATGAATATCCATACAGCATGAGGGGTGAGTTGTTATAGCCGGGTCCACATCCAATGGTCTTCGACGGATCCGTGTGTGGGATTTGCGGCAGTCCATTTGGCCCAGAGGGATGCTTTCAAGTTGGATCGTGTGGGGGCCAATTCCATCCACAATGTCTGATAGTGACAATGATCAGGAGACGGCAATGTCCCCATTGCAGATCACCCTTCCACCCTCGTTTGTACCTCCAATTTGGCCTTCGGGATTACATGCCTAAGGACTGGGTGGTAAGGCCAACGGACTATCCCTTCAACCTTTGCGAGTTTGATGGGACTTCTGTTGAGTGGAATTGGTTATTCAATCGTGCAACGGTTGAACTTTGGAACGATAACAAAGATGGCGAATGGACACAAAATCCACGTCAAATTTTGTATGTTGCAGACGAGTTGTTTCCCAACAAGCCCCCAAACCATGGCATGAAAAGATTTTTGTACCAAACTTTTGGTTGGCATTGGGATGCGACAACCATGCAATTACGGAGAGGCATTCAAACTCCTTTTTACAATGCAAGTGGTGAACTATCAATATCGGAGCATGAGTTGGAAGAAGATGCACATGAGATGCCCATGGAACGGGATTCCCATTTTGAAGCGCACTTAGAGCAGTCGTACCACAAACACAGAACGCAGTTGGAGGCAGTTGAAGCACTCTTGAATAGAGTTACGGATGATGCGGTATTGAGATGGCTAAATGGGGGGCCTAGACCACGTAATGCCACTCCACTGTCTCCTGGAAGTCGTCCATATCTCACCCGTGAAACCACGCGAATGATGGAAGCCGGGGAATCATCACGAGCACGACGAGGATCTACTTCAGCTGCAATAGACCTCGATTCAGATTCGGATTAGGCATTTTTGTAGCATGTTTAGAAAGTTGTATAGGAACGGAGGAAGACTTTGTACACATTGAACATATTTCATGTTCAAAGAATATGTAATATAAAGAGGAGTTACCGACAAGTTGTCATTTCTAAGATCGTGTAAAAGATAGCATATGGATGTCACATGTTTTAATGTTATTCGAAACTTTTAAAAACTCACTTGAATATTTGTAATTCATATGATAGTCTAACCAAAAGTACTATTGACTACATAGTCAATATTGAATACCACATAAAGATATAATTATATAAATATGCAATAAATAATTTTAAAAAACATGCAATAAATAATTTTATTACTATAATAAAATGATACAACTTCGAACGTAACGTTCGCTTTGTGGTCTAAATGTCTTACCGAAGGCCCTAAGGTTGTAACTTGTATCAATTTTGACGGAAGTAATAAATTATGGGAGTACGTGGGAGCACCGAAAGAACACATTTGTGCAAAACCATTACGTTCGAATCCGTACTGTAGGATCATTTGCTTCGACACATTTTGGGTCCTCTTCAGACTCGTCTGTGCTGAAATCATCATCCGTTTGGGGAGTCGCGCTTCGAAGATGCAACTCTCGGTCACGTTGTGAGAAAATTATCCTCTTGGTCGGCCGGGAGCCATCTGCATCCTGTATGCCATTTTCATCTAGATGTGGTCTACCCTCATCTTCATTGTAGTCTTCAGCAGTAAACGGAAGCGATCGTCCCTGATACCTCTTCCTAGTACGTTTGACACCTCTCGTAGTTCTCTGGCGCCCTCCACCCGTACCACGACTTGAGTGCACTTCATCTCTACTTCCATCTATAAAAGCATCCCCCGTTGTACTTCCGCCTCCAACTCCAAGACCACCTCTTCCATTGGATTGACTGTGTGGAAGTGAAACAGACGCGGGTGGAATTGCAATTGGTATGTTCTCAACAACATGTCGTCGTACAGAAGGACGACGTGGCGCCTCTATAGTAACATTTCTTGAAACATTGTGCATAGCAACCAAAGTAGCACCCACCGCAGTTGCACGTGAAACACCCAATCTAGAAGTATTGGCAATACTTCGAGTGAGAGGACGATGTTGACCTTGTGCATGCAATTGCACCGTAGAGGTGGATGCAATCCTTTGAAGAGCACGGAATCGAGTTGTAGGCATTTCAGGAACATTGGGCGTTGGATCTTCTATACGATGGTTGGATATGAGGGAGGCATCCATGGATTCAGAATGTACTCGGGTTGGAAGTGGATCATGTTGAACGTGCGTTGGCTCATTTACGGGTAGTACATTGTCGCCTTCACCAAATGAAAGAGAATCGCTCCGATGTTGCAAGGAATCTACTTCAATTTCCACATTCTCACTTGCCCCCATAGCAACATTATGGTCAGATGGAAACCCTTCTCCAGTGTGGAGAGTTTCAACATGCGGTCTTCCAATAGACCCCTCATGATCGTCATGCATTCCGTCGTTATGTTGGGGGACATCCGGTTCATCAAACTCAAACACCCCAAGGTTTCCATCACTACCATTGCCATCCTCATCTTCTGAACCATGATTCTCGGAATCGAGGTCATCCAAATCAAAGTCGATGTCATCAACATTGTTGTCTTCATCATTTCCAGCCCTATCAGTTGGATCCACGTCATCTTCGTTGTCATCTTCTTCGTCAAGGTCATCGTCAGAATGGACCTCATTCAATTCGTACCATTGAGCAGGTCTTGGGCCCCTCCGATGTCGAATGAGCCTACTATTGGTATATATGTAGACGAGGTCCTCAGCACGACTATGCTTCAAGCGATTGCGACTCTTGTTGTGAACGTATGAGTACATGCTCCAATTGCGTTCACATGCGGATGCGGAACATACTTGTGCAAGGATACGTCTTGCTATTGTTTGGAGGGCTTTAGCTCCACCTCCCATTGCATCCCACCATTCATGGAGAGGTGCGGCATGCACGCTCGGGTCAGTAGAATCAGCAAAAGGCCCTCGATTTTCAAGAAAATCTTGGTACTGGTGGAGGATTTGGACATAAGTGTCCTCATCTTGAGCAAGCCTGCGAAGAACTCGATTTAGGATTGTCCTCGAATTGTCATCCTCATGGAGTGGGGCCCAACCACGTAGAAGCGGATTTAACATCGCTCCAGCCCAGTGTAGATCATTCAACATCAACCTCCATCTATTTTGAAACGTTACCATAGCATTTGCAGCAAGCTCAGGGCTTAAGCGAAATGGAGGTTTACTGAATCCACGAATATGGGTTTGTAAATCATGCATGACCCTCCAAGCCATTCCCATTGCAGGCGCCTTGCCGTCAAATACACGAAGAGCTTTAACAACCGGGATCACCATATACAAGAAATTTTCGCACGTGTTCCAGAATCCATCAGAACGTATAAAGCTTCGCACAACAGAGCCCTTCATGTAAGAGGTGCCAGATCTCCTCCTCATATCACGCATTAGAGTGATCCAATCCTCATCAACCACCATTCTTTCCAAAGCATTGCGTACTTGGAGAAGACGTTCAATCATGATGAAGTTCGTAGCAAAACGGGTCTCTACAGGTAGGCGGAGTGAGAGATTTGGTGACAACCTCCGGAATATAGCTTGAGAAGCATGATGGTTTTTAACAAATACACAAATATGGCGGGATTTTTTTACCAATTTTTTCACCCATTCCTCCTTCCCCCAATCTTTTAAGAGGAGATCTAGGCAATGTGCAGCACATCCTTGAAAATATAGATCGGGATTTGCTCGAATCAAGTCGCGAGCAGCGGAGGCCATAACTGGGGCATTGTCGGTGCAAACTTGGACCACATTATGTCGACCAACCTTTTCCACAAATGGTTGAATTTGAGCAGCAACGTAGACATGATCCTTGTGATTTCCCGTGGTGTCAATGGTACCCAAGAAAACGTCTCCCTTTGTGCCACATTGAAGAACGTTTAGGAGAGGTCGGTTTTGCACGTTGTCCCATCCATCACAACATATTGTAACACCGTATTTTTCAACGGAATTCCCCAGCTTCTCCTTCACTTGCCTATCTAGGTCAACCTTTATATCAGTTAACAACTTCGTACGGATGGCATTGTACGATGGTGGTGTGTAGGCTGGCATTCGATGACGGGCAGTTTCACGCACAGCATGAACAAATGCAGGATGTCTCACAATGTTGAAAGGAATGTTAGCTTCATAAAAAGCCGTTGCCCATGCTCTATCGAGGAGTTGTTTTGTTGACACATTGAACCCCTCCGTTATGTTGAGTTGACGTAGTTCACGAGGAGGAGTGCCATATATCACAACATCAGAATGTTGAGTGGTTTGGGACATAAGCAAAGGCTCTGTTTCACTAATTACGGAGCCCGCTATAATAGGCTCCAAAGGTACAATATCTGCCACCAGAGAGTCCTCATTTACAATGCCTACATGTAAGGGCACAATGCCTCCGCAATGTTCAAACAAGGCCCTAATATGCGGGGGTACCATCCTACATGTGGAAACATCAGAAGCACCCCCTACATGAGGTCTATAACCAAGGTGGGCCAACATTCTATCTCCTCGGTAAGATATGACGAACGGGCAAAACCTACATTTAACCTGCCTTTGTGATTTACCGGGAACCCTCCCCTTATCCTCGTACCAATGATCCCATGCATCGTTTCGGCGTGGCATGACTTCAACAAAACCTGCAAATACAAACAAGTTAGAGCAAGTCACTTTGATCGCATACTAGGTCCTGTTCAAGAGTGCCACGAGGGCAACCCTAATTCACAGACACTAGATTGGACAAAGTATACTCTGCATTCGGGTCTCACGCATTCAATCCTCACTCCTCAAAGGAGAATCAAAAGACTTGAGACACACTATGTCAGTGGAGGCAAAAATGGCACCTTGCACCCTCAATTTATAGTGTTCGAATCGGACGGGGGAGCGGACGGAAGGGGTGGGAGCGGACGGGGGTGCGGACGGGGGAGCGGATGGAGGGGGGGGGAGCGGACGGGGGAGCGGACGGAAGGGGTGGGAGCGGACGGGGGAGCGGATGGAGGGGGGGGGAGCGGACGGGGGAGCGGACGGAGGGGGGGGGAGCGGACGGGGGGGCGGACGGGGGAGCGGACGGGGGGGGCGGACGGGGGGGGCGGACGGGGGGGCGGACGGGGGGGGGGCGGACGGGGGAGCGGATGGAGGGGGGGCGGACGGGGGAGCGGACGGAGGGGGGGGAGCGGACGGGGGAGCGGACCGGGGGGGGGGGGCGGACGGGGGGGGGGCGGACGGTGGAGCGGACGGGTGAGCGGACGGAGGTGGGGGGAGCGGACGGGGGGGCGGACGGAGGGGGGGGAGCGGACGGGGGGGGGGGCGGACGGGGGAGCGGACGGAGGGGGGGGAGCGGACGGGGGGGGGGGGCGGACGGGGGAGCGGACGGGGGGGGGGGGCGGACGGGGGAGCGGACGGGGGGGGGGGCGGACGGGGGGGGGGGGGGCGGACGGGGGAGCGGACGGGGGGGGGGGGGCGGACGGTGGAGCGGACGGGTGAGCGGACGGAGGTGGGGGGAGCGGACGGGGGGGCGGACGGGGGGGCGGACGGGTGGGCGGACGGAGGGGGGGGGAGCGGACGGGGGGGGGGGGCGGACGGGGGAGCGGACGGGTTGGGAGCGGGGCGGGGGACGTGGGCAGACGGAGGTTGGGAACGGGAACGGACGGGGTGGAACGGGGATTGGGAACGAGGGCGGACGGGTGGGAACGGGGATTGGGAACGGGGGCGGACGGGGGGGCGGACGGGCGCTAGTAGAATTTTCCCCACTTTCCCTTTACTTTGCTGACATGTCGTCACACGTGGACAATGTAAATCCTACGTGTCCGAAATTGGGTAATGTAATTACACAAAAAAATCGGTAAAATTCAAGTCCGGCAGGATAAAGACAGCATCCGGCATAATCCGGCATAATGTCGTGACGGATACGTGTCGTGACGGCACGACATTATGCCGGGATAAGCCTCCGTCACGACACAATAGACAACCCTGGTTGTGGCGAAGGGAGGATGAATCAATACCCCAATTCATTCCCATTCGACCAAGAGAGGTGGAGGGACAATTAGGTAGGCAAGGGAGTCAAGGTCAGTATGCCTTCATGGACACAGGTCCACGGCCGCTAGCAGCTAGGGAGCCGGCACCACTCTTAGCATTGCCCGCCCCAAAGATCGATGCACACATTGAGGAGGTGGAAAAGAGGCTAGGTGCTAGTCAGTTGGGATTTCAGGAGGCCATGATTAAACAGATGCAGAGCCTTACAGATCAGATGTCATTGATGATTAGGAGTCAGCAGCCAGGTCCTCCGCTTCCAGTTGAGTCGGGTAAGCATGCTTCGGGATTGTGGTGTGTGCAGTGTGGCCAACCTGGGCACACCAGGCAGTTTTGTCGAGTTGGACAGACCCGCGATCAAAGAAACAACGGTGGCCCACCTCCACAAAATCAGAGAGGCCCAGGTCAAAATCAATATGGTCAAGGCAACTATAGGGGACCTCCTCCTAGAGGACAAGGTGGTCAAAATGTGGAAAGAAAGGAGTTCCATCCTTTTTGTGGGAGATGGCATGCACTGGGTCAGTGTTGGTCTGAAGGACCAGGTTATGGGTGTAGCAATTGTGGGGGGAATCATCCTTCGGACGAGTGTCGACAACCTGATAAAGTCATTAGCATGCCCAACACGGGGGTCAACCTACAACAACAAGTTAAAGACAACATGAGAGGGGCTAGGCCACAGGGCGGACCTCCTAACGAGCTTAGGCCACCCAATCTATACTATGACCATGGAAATGCAAGGCAGACATTCCATCCCCCTACGGAATTGCAAACGGCAACCGGATACATTCCGATTCAGAATAGACCAGGTGGTCCACAACAGTTCAACAATAGGAGGCCAACTCCTCCCACCGATCCGGGTCCGTCGAGTTCTCAGGATGTTAGGTTCGTGGATGGTGTCACTGAGCCGCATTATGATGAGTCTATTGCCTACCAAGTGGGTGTTGAAGACGAACAAGGTCAATGGCCTCCACACACCAACGCCATCACCTACGAGTTGAGGAGTTTGGCAGATGAGGTCACTCATGAGGCTCCGGCATTAGCAGTCACCACTAGAGCTATGCGGGGAAACATTGAAGTAGAAAAGGTTGTGGAAGGACAGGAGGATTGCTCTTCGGACGAAGGACCTAACCTTTCGGATTTGGATAAAGTAACTAGAAGAGCCACTAGGGAATTAGAGAGGGAGAATGAGATTGTTCAGGATAGGGATAGGCCAAATGTCATTCATGATTTATATGGCAGTGAGATGGGAGAATGGGAAGGACCTAGCATCCCTTTGGATGAGTTTGATAGGGTAGAAAAGACCAAGGTCGGAAGACCTGAGGGATATGATTTGTGGGCCGATCTTAGCTCATTGAAGGCCGACATAACCTTCGGCCAATTGTTAGAGATATCACCCATGGCTCGTAAAACTCTTAAGGAGGGTATGCCGGTAACTAGGAGGACTAGGAAGGTAAAAACTAGAGTGGCCGCGAGAGTCCAACTACAAGGGAAAGGGCGTGACCTCAAAGCAATTGAGATAGAAGTGATGGTGGTGGACAAGGTGGTTCCGAAGGTGTTAGTTGATGGAGGTAGTGGGTTAAACATTTTGCCGGAGCACACCATAAAAAGGTTGGGCCTTAACCTTACTGGTCCGTCACCGTTCATCATCAACATGGCGAATCAAACTCCGGCGGTGCCTCTGGGAATGATAAAGGACTGTAGGATTAGCACCGGAGGGGAGGAGTATGTGGTTACTTTCCATGTCATCAAAATGCATTCTAACAAGGATACATTTCCCATTTTGTTGGGTAGGCCTTGGTTGAGGATGTCGGATGCGGTAGTGGATTGGGGAGGAGTTAAGCCGTCCATTACTTATGGTCCTAAGGACAATAGAGTCAAAGTGTCTATAGGGTCACTAGGAAGTTGGGTTAGGGAACAACTCTCTTCATCGTCCGAGGATGAAGAGGAAGGCAAAGAGAAAGATGAAAGTAGTAACAAGAAGAATGAGGCACTAGTTGGAGTTGTCCATTCAGGCGGACAGGGAACTATGGTAGATTCAGGGTCAAGTAGCTTGGGCCCCAGCTTCTATTATTTGGGCGACAATGGGGAGTATGCACAGTGGTTGAGGGACTATCCCGAATCGGAGTATGACATTATGATGATGTCCTATCATGTCTGTTTGAACGAGGAGAGGCTTAGCTCAAGGAGGGCGGAATATTCCTTGTTGGAGCCATGTGAGGTGCTTACCGAGGAGGAATGGATTAGAGGAGGATTGACACCTTGGGTAGATAGTGTGGATGAGAGTGATGTGAGTGTAGTACATGTGGATGGGACTCAGGATGAGGGGGTTATCATTGAGGCCGCAAGGTTGGAGGAACCTTTGCACTTCAAGACCACATCAATGGGCATCGTGGCGGGTCAAGATGTTAAGGATTACCCTAAGGTACCTCCGGATTGGTATAGAAACAATGATGAGCAAACACATGTGTCGGAGGCAGATTGGAAATATGTGGATGTGAGAATGAAGAATGGGAAGGTTAGACAAATGAAAATGGGGTCTAAGTTGGGGGAGAAGGAAATCAAGGAATATGGTGATTTGGTGGACGAGTTTAGTGACACCTTTGCTTGGTCGTATGATGAGCTTAGGGGTATCCCGAGAGAGATGGTGGAGCATCGCATTCCTTTAATTCCGGGCGCTAGGCCAATTAGACAAAAGGAAAGAAGAATGAATCCACAATTACAATTGTTGGTTAAGGCGGAGTTGGAAAGATTGTTGAAGGCCGGGTTTATCAAGCCAGTGGAAATCACGGATTGGGTCTCTCCAATAGTTTTGGTGAAGAAAAAGAACGGGAAGTTGAGGGTGTGCGTGGATTATAGGAAATTAAATGCATGTACCCAAAAGGACCACTTCCCACTACCATTCATCACACTATTGTTGGAAGAGGTAGGTGGTCATGCGAGGTACACATTCATGGATGGATATGCGGGCTACAACCAAATTTCTATTGCCCTTCAAGACATCCACAAGACGGCTTTCACCACTCCTTGGGGAACTTTTGTTTGGGTGGTCATGCCATTTGGGTTATGTAATGCCCCGGCCACATTTCAAAGATTGGTCATGTACATCTTCACTGACTTATTGTTCAAATCCATGACTGTATTTGTGGATGATTTTAGCACTCAGAGTGATGCTAGTGACCATTTACAGTGTGTTAGGGAAGCCTTGATTAGATGTAGGAGGATGCGGCTAGCGTTGAACCCGGATAAGACTTTCTTGGGTGTGAGTCGGGGGGTATTACTTGGGTATGTGGTTAGTGAGAAAGGTAGGGAACCGGATCCGGAAAAGATTGAGGTCATAAGTGGGTTGGCACCTCCAACCAATGCCAAGGGGATTGCTAAGTTGCTAGGTCATATGGGTTGGTATCGGGACTTGATCCCTGACTACGCTAAGATTGCGGTTCCTATCACTCAATTGCTTAGAAAAGATTGTAGGTTTGAGTGGACCGAGGCATGCCAGAGGACATTTGAGGAGTTGAGGGATAAGTTGAGCACTTATCCGGTTTTGAGACCACCCGATTGGGATAAACCTTTCCATGTGTTTTGTGATGCTAGCAATGTGGCGGTAGGTAGTGCACTTTGTCAGTCCACGGGGGAGAAGGGTAAGGATCAACCCATTGCCTATGCTAGTAAGCAATTGACACCGGCTGAGAGGAACTATTCTACCACGGAGAGGGAGTGTCTGGCTATGGTGTTTTCTGTCAAGAAGTTTAGGCATTATCTCATGTGCAACCCGGTCGTATTTTTTGTGGATCACATGGCCATCAAATACTTGGTCAACAAAGCGGAGCTAAGCGGAAGACTAGCTAGGTGGGTTTTGTTGCTGGAGGAGTTCGACTACACGGTGGAATACAAACCAGGGCGTATGCATTTACAAGCTGACCACTTGTCTAGGTTGTCAGAAAATGTAGGCATTAGCCCAGTGGATGATGGGTTAGTTGATGACAATCTTTTTGTTGTTACCGCACAACCCGAGTGGCATGCCGGTATTGTGGAGTTTTTGACAACTCAGCAGTTGCCATTGGATTGGACCAAAGAGGATAGAAGAAAAGTTAGAGTTAATAGTAGACACTTTGCAGTGGTGGGCCATAGGTTGTTTAGGAGGGGAGCTGATGGATTGTTGAGGAGATGTGTGTCGGAGGCAGAGGTGCCCTCCATCTTGGCCGCATGTCATGATAGTGCCTGTGGGGGGCATTTCTCCGGACAACTTACGGGTCAAAAGATTCTTAGAGCAGGTTACTTTTGGCCGACCTTGTTTAAGGATGCACATGAGTATGTTAAGCGTTGTGACGCTTGTCAGAGGTATGCGAGGAACGACCTCCGAATGGAGATGCCCCTTCATGTGTCCTTACCTCTAGTTCCCTTTGAGAAGTGGGGAATTGATTATGTGGGTGAGGTTCATCCCCATTCCTCAAAGGGAATGGCTTACATTGTGGTCGCCACCGAATATCTCACCAAGTGGGCGGAGGCTAAGGCGGTCAAGACCGACACAGCTGCACATGCAGCCGCATTCATGTATGAGAACATCATCTCGAGGTTCGGGTGCCCGAAGATTTTAGTGAGCGACAGGGGGACTCATTTCTTGAATTCCTTAATTCAAGAAATGACTGACAAATTCCAAATCAACCATAGGAAAACCACTCCTTACCACCCGCAGACTAATGGTCAGACGGAGCGCGTCAACGGAATATTGGTGGGCATCCTTCGCAAGACGATTCTTGATTCTAAGAGGGATTGGGACGTTAAGTTAACCGCGGCATTGTGGGCGTATAGGACGACCTTCAAGGTGACAACTCAGGCGACCCCTTTTTCATTGGTGTATGGATTGGAGGCCACACTTCCCATCGAGTTTGAGGTGGAGTCACTTAGAGTTGCCATTGGCTCACGCCTGACGGATAGTCAGTCCTTGAAGAATCGATTGACCGACCTTGAGGAGTTGGACGAGAGGAGAAGGATGGCAGCTCAGCATGTTGAGGCCATCCAACGACGGAGGAAGATCACCTTCGACAAACATCACAAGAAGAGAGTCCTACGGCCAGGTATGATGGTGTTAATTCAAGATGCCAGGAAACTCGAATTCCCGGGTAAGTTTGATGCAGTTTGGTTGGGGCCGTACCTCATTCGGGAGGCATTCTCGAACAACTCGTTGCAATTGGAGACATTGAATGGCGAGAGCTTTCCGACGCGCACATCCGGCAGTAGGTGCAAGGAGTACAGGGCCTGAGGTGACGACTTGCCTGCGCAGCAAGTGATTTTGGATTCATTCCCCGATGGTCGCCAATTATGTGAGCCCAATATGGTGCCCACATGAGGTGTTAACCTCAAAAGTTCAATCGACGGTTGCTTTTACCTTTTCTTCAATTAATCAAAATTCCAAAAGAAGTGAAGCTTTTGTGTTGGGCTTAAAAGGGAGGGTTGACTTCACGGCGGGGAGCCGGTAGCGGAGAGCCGGTAGTTGAAAGCCGGTATCCGGGAGCCGGTAGTTGAAAGCCGGTATCCGGGAGCCGGTAGTTGGGAACCGGTACCCGGGAGCCGGTAGTTGGGAACCGGTATCCGGGAGCCAGTAGTTGGGAGCCGGTAGTTGGGAGCCGGTAGTTGGGAACCGGTACCCGGGAGCCGGTAGTTGGGAACCGGTATCCGGGAGCCGGTAGTTGGGAGCCGGTATCCGGGAGCCGGTACTTGGGAACCGGTATCCGGGAGCCGGTAGTTGGGAGCCGGTAGTTGGGAACCGGTACCCGGGAGCCGGTAGTTGGGAACCGGTATCCGGGAGCCGGTAGTTGGGAGCCGGTATCCGGGAGCCGGTACTTGGGAACCGGTATCCGGGAGCCGGTAGTCGGGAGCCGGTAGTTGGGAACCGGTATCCGGGAGCCGGTAGTTGGGAACCGGTACCCGGGAGCCGGTAGTTGGGAATCAATATCTGGGAGCTAACTCTGGTGGCAGGGGAAAAGAAAGGACGAAGGCGGAAAGGAGACAAAAGGGGGGCCCAGGGCGGTTCAACATTAGGCCTTGAGGCACATTAGTTTGAGATCTGGTTAGGCCTTGAGGCACATTAGTTTGAGATCTGGTTAGGCCTTGAGGCACGTTAGTTTGAGATCTGGTTAGGCCTTGAGGCACATTAGTTTGAGATCTGGTTAGGCCTTGAGGCACATTAGTTTGAGATCTGGTTAGGCCTTGAGGCACATTAGTTTTGAGATCTGGTTAGGCCTTGAGGCACATTAGTTTGAGATCTGGTTAGGCCTTGAGGCACATTGGTTTGAGATCAAGTTAGGCTTTGGGGCACATTAGTCTGAGATCAGGTGGGCTTTAATCAGGTTGAGGCCTTTGGGCAGACTGGATGGAGATTGGGTTTCGGCCTTGAGGTAATGTGAATAGAATTTAGAGCTACGGAGGATTTATGCTTTGTCCTGGGCAGCTGCAAGGGAATTCGGAGCTAAGAAGGACTGAGGCCTCGGCCTGGGTCAGCTGCAAAGGGGGTCAGGGCTGGGAATGTAAGCCAGAAGTGTGAAGTGGATTCGACCTCTTGAGAATCAAAGGGGGAGTCATTTGGGAAATAGGAGGTTTTAAGTTGAGTTGATAATGGCAGGGTCCCAATACCTTGCAATGTTGTAAGGTGGGTAGTGGGCATTTTGAAGGATACAGTAGGTAGGGCTTAATGTACTTCCAGAATGTGGAAAGTGCCCTCGGGTTTAGGAACCACATTAGTGATTCCGATGACACATGCAATATGTAAGAGGTTAGAAGAGGAAAAAATGGACTGTGGTTGTGAGTAAAATGGGTGCATATGTATTTTTTCAATACTAATGCCTTATGAGGTTGAATAAAGAGAGTGTGCTTGCATTTAAGTCATTGGGTTATGAGTATGGAGGTTCCCACGCTAAGTTTCTACAAGGACATGTGAGCCATGGATTCCCATCCGGACCACAGACGCTAAGGGTGGGGATTTATGGCTGACACACCATTTCTGAAGTTTTGTTTCTAACTATGAAGGTGGATTTCGGAATATGTCGTGGGGGGGGGCCTATCGGAACCAAGAGGATCAATGGACTTAGCACATACCCTCCTGAATACACGGCTCAACATTATTATTGACGTCCGAACTTCCTTTCCCATTGTGCAGCGCACACATAGTAGCAACACTTGCTGCATGAGGACATGGTAGTCATGGGATTTCAGGCCTTCTATGTGTCCATCCATGTTTACACGCTTCCTCAGTTGACCCACATAGTGGGTGGGGGTTCACAATGCACGCACGTGCTCCACAAAGACTTCACGCTCTTTTTTTGTCAGAACGTACGAGGACCGAGGTAAAATGATGTTGCCTGGTTTCTTTCCTTGTACGGGCCAAAGATGCTTGCGTATACCTGCCTCCTTCATGTCGAGACGAACTCCAAGTGTGTCCTTCTCTCCAAATATGGTTTTCATGACATTCTCAACGATGTTTTTTTCACAGTGCATGACATCCAATGTGTGTCGAATTAAAAGATCCTACACAATGACTCGAGCCAGTCAGAAATTTGACGGTGCGAATCACAATATCACTACGTGCAATCATGTGATTGTACATGACTACGTCCACTCACATAATTTTCATCATGACATACACGTACTTTCCAGTATGGAAGGTCATACATGCATATACAAACAATGGATGTGGAAAACTTGTCATGTTCCACCTATACATGTATGTCGTGGTCATAACTTTTGATACAAAATTTTGTCAATATAAAACATGACTTGGTGTAGTCATGTTAGAGAACACATGACGGAGTGTCTCGGGGGGGGGTAGTCATTGGTTGGAGTAGCAATATACGTGCGAACAAATGATAGGGTATTTTTAAAACATGGGGGCTAAAAAATATAATTGGACTTAAGAGTAATATAGGGTATCAAAAATGGTACTGGACATTTTTAAAGTACTATAGGGTATGGAATAATAGGTAATCTAGAATTATAAGTAATGTAAGCCATTTTTCTATTAGACCAAAGTAGAAATTTACATAATGATAGCATGTGAAAAAAAAAATTGAAAGTAATACCCCCCTATAAAATAATGGTTGTTCGCACCTATATCCTTAATTTTTTAACACACTGCCCCCCCCCCCCGAGCGGAGTGTAGTCATTCCATGGATGAACTATTGGATGTCAACCTACAATGCAGTGTGTGGGTTCAAAGAGTAGTGTGCATACAGTTCTTCTCCGACCAAAATGTCCCTTATGGCTATGGTAATTACATACCCCCATTCCTGTTTGTTCCCACACCACCACATTTCCTATCTCTTTGCGTCCTATGGGACTATTTATGACGCCAGCGACATTCCCCTTCATTACATCTCCATCGATGTACAAGTCTGGCTCAGCTTGCATCGCATATGACTTCACTCGAGGTTGTGCCTTGCTCAAAGTTATGTATTCTGCCAAGGTGTACTGTGGTCCTACAAAGGGAAGCAATTCCTCTCCCTCTTTGGCGGGTTGGAGTGCAAATAAACCCCAACCCATGAATGGGAAGTTGGACACCCTTACTTCCCATTCTCTGTTCCAATATGAAAATTGTGTAAGTTTTGGGATGGGCCCGTCACACCACTGTCCATCATACACGTTTGACCGCCACCTCTGCAAGGCTCGTACTCTTGTAGACGTTGTGTTTGGCGTGGCATATGTTGGCGTTTGGTATCCTCCTAGAAAGGTTCTCATGGATGTCATGCAGGCAGCTTTTATAATGGGTCTCCATCGGGCCAACAAAATTCATGTACACAAAGATGAAAACTCGCCCAAAGCAGGACCACCCACTTACGCTCATTCAAAAGTGGTTTGTTGGAATGACTTACCAAGATAGAGGCTGTAAACATAGGGTCCCTTTTTTTACTGCGAAGATGCTTTTGAATTGTGGCTCGATCGAGGACTTTCCCTCCCGCACACTCCATGCATGGACATGGGTACTTGGATAACTGCATGGCGTCTGCTTGGACCTCTTCTTCTTGCCATAACTGTAGATGCTTCAAGCTTTGGAACTCCCTTTCTACCATCCTGTGGAGTGCGCGGCATACGCGGCGGGTCAAATTGTGATATAGGAATACCTTACAAGCAGGGAGTGCTCACATGCGCGCAGTTACATATCTAGGTGGATACACACGAAAGGGGAGTCATATAACCCAGGGCAGTCATATAACTGTAAACAGTCATATCACTAGAGGGAGGCCCCAGTGGATCAAGTGGAAAGGATTAACACCTTTTGTGTTGGAGTGCACACAAGTCCATAGGACACGTGTAGCTCAACGAGGATGATTTCTTACAGGATGTGTACCTCAATGAGGATGACTTCAACCCAAAATGAACGGTTGACACAGTCACTAGACATTGGTAATGTCTAGTGAACCAAATTGTGGCATCAAAAGTTCCCGATTAATTATCATTTAAAAATTGAAATTGAAATTTTTATTCTCCTTTAACTTTTATAGTACTAAAAAAATCTAAAATAAAAACTTTTTAGGTGAAAAACTCAACATTTATGAACTATTTTTAAACCAATCCTTTATTTTTAATTTGTTAAAATGATTTTTTCCTTTATATGAATATTTTATAATATTTTAAGTAATGTCGTTTACTTTCATATGTTCTCATACACATTCAAACTAATTAAGAGTGATTGACCCTAATTAAGCCTGATTCATCCTAATTGAACCTAATTCAACCCAAATAAATCAACCCAAATAATTCAGCCCAAGTGAAAATAGACTTTACTTCATCCAACTGAAGTGAACCTCTTTCACCCAACCAAAGTTCATCCACCCTAATTTCATACAAATGAAGTTCATCCAACCGTGGTGAGTGGTGAGAACTTCCTTAGGGTTTCGGTGGAGGTCTCGAGGACGCTTCTCCAGACTACAATTCGAAGGGTTTCGGCGGGGGTGGGGTGGTTTGTGAGTTTGTGGGTTAAGTAGATGTTTGCAGGAATTTTTGGGTTGAGGTTATGCCCAAGAATTGCGTTTGTTTGTCTGTATGGGTTGCGAAGATGGTGAGAATTTATGGTTTGCGGAGTTTCTTATGAAATTTCTCAAAATCTATATTTAGAGTGGTTGTTAACTCCACTTCCCTAAATATCTATTTATCT
Organism: Polytrichum formosum; assembly: GCA_964035585.1. Taxonomy (NCBI): domain Eukaryota; kingdom Viridiplantae; phylum Streptophyta; class Polytrichopsida; order Polytrichales; family Polytrichaceae; genus Polytrichum; species Polytrichum formosum. Next base: position 63,031,157 of record OZ037936.1, read on the forward strand.
ATGGCGTTCGTAGATAGTACTTATCACAAACGGTTATAACCGTCAAGTTACTCTAATGTTCGTATTTTCAAGATATCGCTATATCCTTGCCGTGGCTACATTATATGTCATTTATAAGAATTTAATCAATGCTTACATGCTCGATTGATTAAATCTTATAATGCTTTGATTTTGTATCTTTCCACTAACGGAATGTACATGAAATCCTTTCTTCCTCATAATTAGTAAATATTCTCATTAGCATAATTGTCTTTAACAAAATCTTGTATACGTCTACTATGGGAATGTATTCCTAGTCCTATATACTTCATAATGCTCAATAATATCTCCTTCTATACTAATATAATAGTCCTTTAGTCAAAATCCTAAGTTCTCCTTCACTAAACGCTGATGGTCCTATAACCGTGGGTACGGGACCCTATAACCGCGCGTCGTTCTTGTAATTCCGTGGCAGTGGACCTAAAGCCGTGGTTGAACGTCTCTCCGAAGCTCCTCTTCCCTCCAACCTTCTCCAATGCTTCCTTGGTGAAGCTTCTTCAAGTTTCCTTCAAAATTTGATGTTCCTCTTGTTGTTTTCCTTTTGTTGTTGGGCAGTTGAGTGATGTAGCATTCAACATTTTGTTGGGTAGTTAAGTGATGTAGTATTCAACAAAAACCCTAAACTTTGTCGCTTTCATAGTTCTGTTGGTTTTGTAGGTTCCGGAAGTCCTGTGTTTTCCACGTTTTCTGTGTGTGTGTGTGTGTGTGTGTGCTCATCCAAGCATTAGGCTTTGTTTTGTTGCTCTTGTGTGTGTGTGTGTACATGCTCATCTAAGTATTAGGCTTTGTTTTGTTGCTCTTGTGTATGTGTGTGTGTGTGTGTACATGCTCATCCAAGTATTAGGCTTTGTTTTGTTGCTCTTGTGTGTGTGTGTGTGTACATGCTCATCCAAGTATTAAGCTTTGTTTTGTTGCTCTTGTGAGTGTGTGTACATGCTCATCCAAGTATTAAGCTTTGTTTTGTTGCTCTTGTGAGTGTGTGTACATGCTCATCCAAGTATTAGGCTTTGTTTTGTTGCTCTTGTGTGTGTGTGTACATGCTCATCCAAGTATTAGGCTTTGTTTTGTTGCTCTTGTGTGTGTGTGTACATGCTCATCCAAGTATTAGGCTTTGTTTTGTTGCTCTTGTGTGTGTGTGTGTGTACATGCTCATCCAAGTATTAGGTTTTGTTTTGTTGCTCTTGTGTGTATGTGTGTGTGTACATGCTCATCCAAGTATTAGGCTTTGTTTTGTTGTGTGTGTGTGTGTGTGCGCGCGTGCTCATCCAAGTATTAGGCTTTGTTTTGTTGCTCTTGATTCGATGCTTTTGAACTCAAGGTTGTGCACAACCAACCTTTTAATTTTGAGATGATTCTACATTTAAAAGACATACCGATGCAGTATGCTAATTCTGGGAAATTGTGATTAGCAGGATACGCGATTGGACCAACATGAGAAAGAAAATATATTTGGAGAGGATTTGTACATACCTATTGCGCGGCCATTTCTACCCATTTTTGTAAGTAAAAGTTTTTCCTACTTTGAGCGGTGTGCTCATGGATAATATCTTGGATGTAGTGCAATGTGTCCATGTAAGATAGGTGAGCTTTATGTGGTCACTCGTCTTAATTGGATACCTATATTGTGTGGTATATGGCAAGGCTTGTAGTTAAGAGTGGCCACAAAAAAAAGACATGTGCTATGAGGACATTGGTCTATGTGCTCAAAATATAGACACCAATCTAGGTTCAATTGGGAGCTCTATGTGATCAATTGAACTAGAGAGAGAATTTTTACCTTGACCTCTTATATAATTTTTGCATCTCATGATCCTCTGATTTGAAATTTGTAATAACAATCATTTGCAGATTGTGGTTGGCTAGTCAGTTTTATTGCTATTTGCCACATGGTGGCTTTTGAGACCAGTGTTGGCCACATAGAATGGAATTGTCTGGATGGTTGGTGTCTTTTTAATTGTAATGATTTGTCTTCAGGTTAATATTTATTCCTTGCTTATTCATTTTCTTCAGGTTCTTTTTCAATTTTAGAACTTGTTGCATCCTAAGTTGATATATATGTGGATCAAATGCAGATTCACTTTATATCCTCTTTGATCACTTCAAATTATGCATTTCTTGATACATACATATAGCCAACTCTCTTTTCCCATTGGACTACCAGTACTACAATAATATCTTTAGGAGGTGAATAAAAAAGAATTCAAGTTAATACCCCAGGAGAAAGCTGAGCTCACCTGTAGAGACAACATTATGACTCCCTCCAGTCATAGTTTAGAGTCATCATGACGCACTCCAATCACATTCTAATGATTATGACTCCTTGGAGTCATAGAATATGTGGAGACATTATGACTCGTTGGAGTCATGTTCCAGCATTATCACTTTTTGGATTCATAATTTTTGTGACATGTAATGTCCATGTATTTACTCCCGTTCGTATTCAATAGTGTGGTTCTCGCGACTTCCTCTATTTTTGCCGAAATGGACAATGTACTAGGAAATTTGACAAGAAAAATTGCTAATCTGCTTGATGGCGTATAAGTGGAAATATTTCGCACAATTGCTAGTTTCCCCGGCAATTTCATTGCCGGTTTTGGAAATGATTTCGAATGAGCTTGCGCGTGTTTTCGAGAGCAGCTGTGGCGTGCCTCTTGGAGAGCTAAGCCCATTTCTAGAGCAGGGTGGTGGCTGGGGTGTAACCATCCGAGCGAAGGGAAAAAAACAACTTGCTGAGACGGATATCGATGATGACGAGGACGAACAACAAGAAGATGAGACATCCGAGGATGAGCGGTCGAAACCAAAGAGGCGGAAGGTAAAAACAGTAACATTTAACGATATCTCTCAATTGGTACTAACCTTCCCCGTAATCTCTTGCATTTGCAGTCGCATTCAATCATTCGCGTTCTTTGGGTCTCACTCCAATTACATGTAAGGAAAATGTTGATAAAATATGTCCGCATATGCATGTCACTTCATGAAGTCATATTCGGACTCTAGGCGAACATGTTACTTAGTGCAGTCATATAATATGACTCTAAGCAGTCATATGACTTTGTCCAGTTATATTATGCAATCATATCTTTCCGTGAGGTCATATAGTAAGACTGTATACAATCGTGTAACTTAGTACAGTCATGTAGGGTGACTCCATACAGTCACATCACGTCACTCCATGCAGTCATATATTGACTTGCATGTCTAGGTGTGTAGGGAAATGCAAGTGAACCCAAGTCTTGGCCGTTGCAATCAAGCCGAAAGAAGAGCACAGTTGCCGATGAGGAAGATATTTTGTTGTCCCAAAACATGCAAGATACTCTCCGAGCTTGTGAGATGGACGTTGACGAAGTATCGGCGTACAACGAGGAGGAAGACGATGGCGCATGGCACATGAATGAGTTCCTCGACGAGCTGGAGCTCTGGGAGGTAAGCATTTTACGGTGTATGGCTAAAAAAAGAGCCGATCCGACACACCTCTGCGAGAAGGTGCGGAGCCTCAGCCGGACGACGGATGTTGAAGGCGGTGATCGCGGCGACGGAAGAGCACGCCACCGACAATTCAAACTGAAGAATTTGCGGCGGAACTTGAAGAAGAGCGACGAACGGAACACGGGCGTTCATGTGTTGACGTGGACAAAGCCGGATGCCCGACAGGGCAGCATATGCTCGACTGGCTTACGCGACTACAAGGCTACTTCCGCGACTTCGACTAGAGTGTCGACAAATTCAAGGTGCATCCGTGGTCGCTTTTGATAGTGTTTGGGCGATGCCCTGAAGTCCATCACCAAGTGGTCTATGAAAGCACTCAAGGCTCTGTCGGAGGAATGAAACAAGCCTTTCATAATTAGATAGTTTACATATTGATGGTAAATGTGGCAAAGACTGGCACATTTGGATATGTTTCGAGATATTGACTACAAAATATCATTGAATTTATTTATATTTATCTGTGCAATTTGTGTCTCCAATGATTGCTTCCCATGTATATGCAAAATGAACTTGCTACATATTCGTATAGACCTGTGATAATTTTTTTCTTACTTGCCTCAGTCATGTAACGCATGACTTGAATGCGTCGTAACCGCTTGGAATGTATTCGAAATGTGATTGACATTCACGACTGGAAGTAATGCGGATCTAACCCAATACAGTCACAACCGCGTATAAATAACCACGTAATGTGACTCTTCATCACAAAAAATATCACTTCATCATGTCATATTGTGCAATACATGTCACCAAAAATATGACTATAGGCCGTCATATAATAATGGCATCCCAACAAAAAATTCGGCTAATGCCATAAAAAACATGACTACAATCAGTGATAAAACTAGCAGTCACATTCCACGTGGTCTGCCACGTCGGCCAAATTATGACTCCTCACAATCATATTACACGTCAGCAAAAAATATGACTACACAGAGTCACATGCCACGTCGGATTGGTTTTTTTTCTGCCCGGGCAGGTCAAAAAATGCACGGACTTCAAAGCCAGTCAAGACATGCCCCACGTGCTGTCAGGATCGTAGATTCTGTTCTTTTATACGCCCAAACTACCGTATATATTCATATGACTGATGTCCGAAGCGACTCGTCGGTAATGAGTAGACCCAGTCACCGCGCGCGTCATTCCCCCCCGGTACCTTGTCAGTCATATTTTGGGATTTTATGACTTAAAGCAGTCATAAATTGCAGTCATAAAATGTGCGTTTTGTTGTAGTGAAGTGCCTTAACTCCAAGACTACATCCAACAATGTGAAGCTAATCTTCAAGACTAATTGGTCTTGGTTCTTCCCTTGAAACCTTGCACACACACGTGCTCCTCTCTTGCTTCCCACACATCCACACTTATAACACATGGGGTGCCAAGGAGCACAAAGGAAAGAGAGAGTGAATAGGAACACAAGTGAGTGAAGAAGGTGAGAGAGAGGAATATATAGGGGGAGGGAAGGGGTGAGCACCCCTCAAAGCTCAAGATAAGCCCCTCGATCCTCTCCTACTTTGTAAGCTCTTATCCTATCCTTTAAGCCTTCAACTCTTAAACCAACAACATAGATCCTAATTCAAACATTTAACTCAAGGAGCCACCCTTGGTTCACCACACACAATGCTCACCTAACTAAAGAACTTTCTTCACACCGCTAAACTTCTAATCAACCTAAGGTCTAAACATAACTTCACTCAAGCTTCACTCTTTTTATAATTTTGTGAATAATCATAAAACATCAAAACATAACTTCTAATAGTTTCAAAGGGTTAAGAACACATGTGGGCACCATTTTGGGCTCACAATTCCTCACCGAGACAGGGCTTCCGCGTCCCTCTCTCACTATGCTCTTCGTGTGCATAATGAGCCCCTGTTGCTTCACCCGCGGAGACCCCTCTCCCCAGCTCCCTTTTTTTCCGCACTGTCCGGCATATTCTTCGGGCGGCCCGAGAAAATTGGACGCTAATTGAATTTTTCCTCTCTTCACCACCTCTCCCCTTTAACTCTACTTCCCTTTACTTTTCACCTCACCTTTTTCACCCGTTAAGCCTCACTCTACCCCGACTTAACTCCACTAACTTACCTCAATTTAATTCCAAGTTTCTTGGCCTTTTAAGTGGTTCTCTAGTTTTAAGTTCATTTCCCCCGTTCGAATTAGCGTACTCCTTAGGTTAGTAAGTCATGTGAGCAACCTTTTAGGCTCACAGTACCGCCTGCTAGAAATCTTTCTCACTGGCCGATTGAATGCATACCTTGAATTCCAACCTGCAAATGAAGCATTCTTGAAAAGCTATGGTGAGATACTTTGATTTTCTAGTGATCTTAGATGATGTCTCAAGGTTGCACCAAACATTCTTGTCCTTCATTTTGCATGACATATACAGGAGGGGCAATTTTACCAGTGGGGGGAGTTTTGCATACAGGGCTTGGACACGAGGGCTTGCACACAGTCTGTTATTGAATGGTTGTTGATACCTTGGACACTTGCGTGTCACTTTTCATAGCTTCCTGACTTTATGTTCTTGGAATGAGTGTAGCCCAATTCAACCTGTCAGCTATGTAGCTAAAAGTGAGACATGTCTGTTACTTGAACAAGGACTATGTTTGAGTGCATAGTATATTTACAGTCACTATATTTGTTAATTTGGGACTTTTTCGGCATTTTGAGACAGTTACAAATATAAGAATATGGATCAAATCACACAGATATTGGAGAATGTTGTAAGATGCAAATACTTTGAAGTGGGTGTTCATATCAAGAACCCAATTAAGAACTTGTATCAAGATGGTTTGGGTAGGACGACCCAAACATTAGACCATGTTGTTGTGGTCCATATATTAATTTGAGACAAGAGAAAGTCTCAAATTAACGAATATAGTGGTAACTTTGTTGAGTATTAGCAACACAACAAATCAGTTCTTTTGAATTGCAGAGAGCAAATGAGTTTAATGTTTGGTGAATCAAAGAGGTCAAATAATGAACACCTCTTATTACTGAATTGCACACAACGATGGGGACTTCTCATTTTATTTTTGATCAAGCTCACATGGTAAAAATTGACTAGGTCTGAGATAGCTTGATGTAGCTTACATTGGCATTGTCAAATGTGTACATGGACTTTTGAAATTTCTTAGTTGGAGCTTTCCAAGTCATCTGTGTATACTTGTTCCTCATCTTCGGTCTTTGGGAGACAGTGTGCTTATTTATGCAATGATCATGAATTATAGTTCTGGTTAATCTTGGTAAACGTTGAGTTTAGGAATGACTATCTGCATGCAAATGACGTATCCAATTTGTGCTTATTATTTTATTTTCTTGTATTTTTTGTATTTTTTGTATTTTATTGTACTTTTTGTACTTATTGTAATTTATTGTACTTATTGTATTTTATTGTACTTATTGTAATTTATTGTACTTATTGTAATTTATTGTAATTTATTGTACTTATTGTAATTTATTGTACTTATTGTAATTTATTGTAATTTATTGTACTTATTGTACTTTATTGTACTTTATTGTACTTATTGTATTTTTATTATACTTATTGTATTTTTATTATACTTATTGTATTTTATTGTACTTATTTTATTTTATCATATTTTAAAAATCATATTGTCCTATACTACACTTTATTGTATCTTAGTGTATTTAAAATTCAAATTATAAGATATATTTAATTATAATTTATTATGCATATAGTATATCTTAATATATATTGTAATTGAACTACATATAATTGAACTAAATTATTGAACCTTTCAAAACACTTTTGGATCACCTTTGAATGATGACAATATATTGTCTTTTCTTAAACTAGACGCAAATATGAAACAAAACACATTTGTTTACATGTGTCATATATACAAGACATGCAAAAGAAAAAAAAATATTGTGCAATCTGATTTAGATATGAGAACATTTGTATATGCAATTACAACGGTAATGTGCACAATTATTCCCACCTAAATCAAGACATAACAAAAATTACCTAGGGTTGTGCATGCAAAGCTTGTATTCTCCAATCAAAAGGTTACATAGGAATGAATGTACTTCGGCAAGCCTTAAAAATCAAGGCCACCAATACATTTATACTTGGTGGATTATAAGAAATATAAAAACCTAAAATATAACATGTATAATCATAGATTTGTTTAAAAGGTGAAAATATTATTTATAATAAATAAAAAATTATTATTTTTACATTTTGTATACATGTTCAAGTTTCTAGAAATAATTGTAATCCACAACAACAAACCCCATATATACGTCCACTCAATCCAAATGTGTTCAACTAAGTCCAAATGCCCCATGCTTGTATTCTAGTTTTCATGGTAGAGGCATCCTGAAAATATTGCCTTGGAATTAGTTGGATGGCCATGTAGTGTACGCAACCACACTTGGCAATGTGTACAAAAATGCTCTAAGTGAAAGCAACTTTATTCAATGTGCACAAAACATTGATTATATATAGGATTAATTATTTTTAGATTTTTGGGTGATAAATGAATAGCTTTAGTCCTTGATCAAAATTTGAGAAGAAGGTGTACAAAATCCAAGAAAGGTTTGGTTATAGGTATAGTAAATAGCCATGAACTGGCATGAGCAAAGTGGACAACTACGGTTTTTAGTCTTTCATAAGAAAGGACAGAGCCTCACGGTTCTACCGTTTTCTTGTTAGTTAATGAATCCAATTTTACTTTCCAATGAGAAAGTCATTGAACATTTTTTTCATCCATAGCATGTAACTCAACAGTTGCATCAAACAAACAAAGACAAAATCATAGTAACTTAACCGCAATACAAAGAGAAAAACTCAAGGGAATCCATGAGCGCTCCAAGAGCCTCTAGTTTGTAAAACCTAGAATCCAAATGCAAACCCTAATAAGAATGGACAAGGTAGTCATTGTGGACCATTACCATATGACAACAATGAATGAAAAACAAAGAATTTGATGAAACTAACACATCTGTTGTCAAAATTTTGTCTAAACATGAGGGGCCCCTTTATACATTTATCTTTACTTCAAAATTCTTCATAGCCTTTCTAAATGTATACACTAAGAAAAGAAAAACTATACCTCTCCCTTATGTATACTATGTGCGTTAATGCCTCAATTAATACCCCTTCTGACACTCACGCTAGTTCGTACGTTGTATGAAGAGCCCACTTCCTGGGCTCAAAGGCTGCTCCATGAGGTGCTATGAGCTCCATTGCTTCCTATTGAGGCTGCTCATGTGGTGGTGTTAGGCGGTGCATCGATACAATTTGTTGTAGCAAGAGTAGGTGTAGTAGGGCAAGTTGTAAGTACACATGTGTGCACACTTATTGTACCTTGTGATAGGGATGAGTGGAAGTAGCACTAATGCAATACAAAGATGGCGTTCTTATGGTATTTCGGTGGTGTAGATGTGGCTTGCAAGCGTGTTTGTTTTCTATCTTCCCTTTGTGGTTTTGGTGTTGGATCGGGGGACGTAGGTGTGAGTAGATGTTCGGAGTTGTGGTGCAGGGCCGGTTGCTTTTGGTGTTGGCGCTCCTCGAGTTTTTGGTGGCTTGTCTCCCTTGTTGGTGTCGAATGTGGGTTGGTGATGGGAGTTAAGGTAGAAGGTCCTTAAAGTAACTTGGACTTAAAAGCGCCAGCTATAAGTTGTCCTAAAAGTGTTTGGGGTCGAGTGTGAAACGAGCTTGGTTTACCATATTATATTTACTTAGTATACTATATTTATATAAGAGGTTAGATGCTTTACCAACTTGCATGTTGACAATTGAATCTCAATTTTTGAGTACTTAACCCTCCTTCCTACAAGTTACAATAAGGACCGATGTTGGTCTGCACTTTGAGAAATTACTGAGGCCACATATGATTTATTTATTTTTATTCTTTTGGCAATATATCACAAGTACATTTGCTAACCCCCATGATTTTTTGATTTTTTTTGTACTCATTATGTCTGCCTAAACGTGGAAAATGTCATGGGGGTGTTGCTTTAAGGACCTTCTACCTTAGTTTGTTTGCATTTCTCACGGTCGAGCCCATCTTGCGTTGGATTGTATGCGAATGTTGGATGGTGTTGAGCTGTGGGGGTGAATGCTCAATTCTGTATTGCGAGGTGGAGTCTTTGCTGTGGTGAGGTTTGGCGAGGCTTCGGCCATCGATGTCTAGGAAGGTTGCAATATGTATCATCGTGTTCATCATGTAATTTTCTTGTTAATGGTGATAACCCATTCCAATATGGAAAAAATGGTTGTTCACAAGAGAGTGTTAAAGTCAAGGATGAAACTTTTCCCTTTGTTGATACATTTTTGTACATATAGTAACTTATTATTATCTTGTTTGAAAATCGCCAATTTTCTATGGACTCTTTTTCTTACCTCAAAGTGTATATCTATTCTTAATACAATCTTGAAAGGTTGGACTATAATTTTATTGCATACATTTATCACGATCTCTTGAAGGTTAATGATTCTAAATCAATTACAAACAATTTATGAAAATTACTCAATATTGCTACCGTATTGATGTGATCTTACAATCATTAGCAACAACTTTTCTTTTTGGTACAATAAAAGTTGAGGTTTAGATGATCTAATGATTCCAGAATACGCTCTAGGAAGTTAAGAGTTAAACGAGCCTTGATTTCAAATTCGAAATTGGACTCAAACTTGAAGATTACTCTCTTGATTTACAAGAAGTATTCTCTTGATTTACAAGAAATATTCTCTTGAGTTGGAACTGATAAGAGTCGACGCGAAAGTGGTGCCACATTTAGCACCATTTCAAATTTTCCATACTTTGGACATGGAAGCTACATAGTAGGGGTTGTCACACCTCTTTCTTCCCATTCTCAATCTTCAAAGAATGGGGACGTGGCACGCTCTCCTTGAAAGTTGGAGGCCCATTCTTTGAAGATTGAGAATGGAGAATGGAGAAAACTTCTTCTCATCCACGGGTGAAGAATGGAGAATGGAGAAAACTTCTTGTGTGAAAGTTTTACCGCAAAGCTTCTATTTTTCGCTTCTTTCACCGCTGGAGGTGCTTCTTGCACCGCTTCTTACCACATGTTGACTCACGGGTAATTCCCATTCTCCATTCTCCATTCTCCACGGGCCACAATAGGGGTGTCACACCTTTCTCCATGGAGAAGCTATCCTATTGGCTCCTCTTTTTCCTCATTCTCCATTCTCCCATTCTCCATTCTCCGAGGAGGTGTGACAACCCTTGTGTAAACTCCCTGGGTCCAAGTTAGTGCTCTCGACCAATAAGATTTCTTGATGTGGAGTTTCTTTGGTCTCGAACCCTAATGGACAACCCACCTAAATAGAGGACTGCTCCACTGCAGCCACTGAGATTGCGCCATGTCACCGGTTGGCGACATAAAAAGCCACCAATGGTTTAGGCAGACGAGCCACGATGGCACCCAAAAGCGTGGCCACTTGGCAGCCTAATAGCTCCCTCGGCACCTATTTCCACTGGAACCATCACCTTATTACCAGAGGATAATGTCCTCGACCATCGGTCGAAATCCTCGTTCTTCCAAAGACCACTGGATTCAAAATTATACCGTTGGGCGTACGCTTCCCTCGTTGCCTTGTTCCACCGCCCTCGTGCACCGCTTTTGCGAAGCATCTCTGTTTCATTAGCGATTAGGGTTTGCACTTTCTCAACTCAAATCCCCTCGTGCGATCGCAAATTCGCGCAATCCCTGCAGTCCATTTGTGCCTTTGCGTGTGCCGTTGTTATTCTTACGTGTTCTCTTGCTCTCATGGATATAATTGGGGCAACGTGGAGACAGAGCGAATGGAGAAGTTGAAACCCTCGGAGGATAGGATTAACGTGAGGAGGAAGAACTGTATATGAACATGGGATGAACCTCATTTCTCTTAAAAATGTTCGGTTAACGGTTAATATGTGATGTATACGGTTGAGTATAATCATCCAGAAGGCGTTGCTCAAATGGTATGGCCGGTATGGTGATGATGGAGTAGTAAATTCAGGTTTTCGAATCCGAATAAGGTTTTGAGCATGTTGAGCGGACATTTGCACATCCATGTACTAAGTTTGGTGCTATGAGAGACTGAACTGCCTCACAAACGAATTTGAGAGTAGAGCCCTTCGGAATTGATTACAGGCCCGAAGCGTGTATCGTACTCACGCTTGATTTGAGGAATTTCGCGGTTTCCTTTCATTGGGAGCATTAGAGAAGGAGGAAGGAGGAAGTACAGAGCATTAATCATGGAGAGGGCTCCAGCCCTGCTGTTTTGCATGCTATTCCTCACATGGAGTGTAGACGTGAGAGTGGAGGCGTACAAAAGCCCTTTTGTTCCTATTGATGTGCTTCCACTGCTGCCGAGGGCTGTTTCATGGCCGGTTCTGAATACTCTCTACAATGCAGTTGATTTGTTGCCAGAGTTTGTGGGCGCGGTGTGGGCCGAAAATGATACTGTCGCATGGAATGGGACGTGCTTCCTGCAGAACGAGGCTCACATGGAGTACACCGAGCCAAAGGAGGAAGGTCACAGGGGCGGTGGCATCCTTCACATTGAGGTGCATGACATAGTTGTGTATGATTCTCAGTTTTAAAAAATTGTCTTGGAAATTCTTTTGAGCTCTCGTCGCTATGTAGGCAGCTCAATTCAGCTTCTTCAGATAGTGATTTATGCCCATCAATTTGTGATTTTATTGCACATAAATGCACAGAAGATAAATATCTTAGCTCTGTCGAGAAATGCTCTGTTTCATCGGAATCTGCACACTCGAAGAACCTATCGTGTCCTCTCTTGATAACCATATAATTGCTAGTGGTAAAAGTAAACCCGGTGATTCAAATCCCTATAGTTGCTTCATAAACAGTTGATTACTGTAATTTTGCCTTGCCCCGCATCATTTAACTTGTCAACCAGTAGATTCTCATACTTTCGCTCCAGAATGAGTTACAATATGTTATAAGGCCATTATGAGGCTACGGTAAAAGAGGCAGACATAATGATGGGCATAACCACTATTTGGAGAAGCTAAATTAGGTTATTCCTACCATTCAGCTATAAGTATTGTCTTCAAGGTACTTACAAAGGTATACTTCTAAAGGTCTCAGATGGTTGTTGCTCCAAGCAAAGTAAGTTTTGCAAGAGATGTAAATATTGGTCAGTGTTCACCTAGACACAATGTAGATGCTAATTGCTTTTATAATTCTGAGTGCAGACTAGCAGTGCACACAGTTGGACATGCTTGGATCTTTACGTATTTGCAACGCCATACCGTGTGACCTGGGATTACTATTTCACTGCTCGCAAGCACACCTTGAAAATTGACGAGTGGGAGGAAGGGGAGCTTAACTATGTAAGTTTACGGCCTTCTTTCCTCTTCCATTTTTGACCTTGTCACACTCTAACAACCTTGAAGGTTTTTTGGGGTTCCCATTAAAGCTGAACTGTCCACTTGTGGACAAATGGACCTTCTGCCAGCTACTTATTCTATGTGCACCTTCAGACATTTTCTAGTTTCTGGAGTTGGTCAGTTGCACGCTTATATGTGATTTAGTGTGTTGTTCTTATTATTCAATTCATCAACAAAGTCCGTGTTGTCTGGTGCAGGTTAAGAATAAGGGCTTTTCTGTGTTTCTAATGCCAGCAGGCATGCTTGGAACGCTGATGGCCTTGTGGGATGTGGTCCCTATTTTCTCAAACTCAGGTTGGGGAGAGAATTCCAATTTAGCATTCCTAAAAAGTCACATGGGTGTTGAATTCGCCAAGCGTGATGCCCGAGTTACAAACATAACAGTAGCTGACTTGCACTCAGGAGATTTTCTAGCCCTTTCAAAGATAAGGGGGCGATGGGGTGGGTTTGAAACGCTTGAAAAATGGGTGACTGGGGCACAAGCAGGGCATACAGCAGTCTGTTTGCGCGACGAAGATAACAAGCTTTGGGTGGGTGAATCAGGGCATGAGAATGATGCAGTAAGTGCCTTCCTCTTTGATGCATGTGATGGTGTCTTAAGTAAATATTGAACTTGAATGTGTTTTTCTATATGTAAAGATGGCTGTTAGAACATTTGGAATATCTGATGGATACTATCAATTTTGGGGTCATATGCTGTGGTTTATACTTGTAGGATCACAGTTGGTTGTGAGTACATTATCTCATTTCACTCATTTGAAAGTATTGAAGGCTATCGAAAGAGATAGATTGTTGCATTGTGAACCTTTTAAATTTTTTGATCATGTGGACAGATTATTGATGGTTGTTTGAATTTTCTTGACTAGGGTGAGGAGGTGATAGTGGTGGTTCCGTGGGAAGAGTGGTTTGAATTACAAATCGCAGATGTTGCAAATTGCCATATAGCAGTCCTGCCATTGCACCCAGATCTGCGAGCCAAATTTAATGTGACAGCTGCATGGGAGTATGCTAGGCGCATGAGTGGCTTACCTTATGGGTACCATAATATGATTTTTAGCTGGATCGACACTCCAACTGATAATTACCCCCCTCCTCTTGACTCCAACTTGGTATTTTCTTACACTTCTTTTTGAGAAAATAAGGTCAAGCAAGTTACTTATTGTGGTGAATGGAAACATTTGATATATTTTTCTTCTGTCTTGCTTCTATATTCTGGGAATATAAGTATTTAGTTAGGATTACCTGTTTGTGGTTTTTATAGCAAGCTATCTGGTGGCAGGTAGCTTCAGTGATAACCATGTGGACTCGCCTTCAACCTGATTATGCAAGCAATATGTGGAATGAGGCTCTTAACAAACGCCTGGGTACTGAGGTAATCAAAGTCTCAATCTGTTTTTCCTTTCTTCCAGGAGTTCCGCAGATGGGTGTTGTATGACAGATGGTCTGGCAACGCATGGGATATTGTATATGGAGATGTGGAAAGTCTTATAGCTGCCACCCTCTTATGCATAGTTGGACAGTGCATATACCATAGACATGTGTTTATCAAATTCTGATGGTCATGTGATACATTATGCTTTGAGAGCAGGGCTTGGATCTCCCGGGGGTAATGGTGGAAAGTGAGAAACGAGGCATTGCCTTTGAAGAACTATTGGCCATTCCAGAGAAAGATAGTTGGGAGTATAGTGATGGTTTCTCCACCACTTGCGTTGCCTTCATCCTTCAGATGTACAAAGAAGCTGGCCTTTTCGGTCCATTGGCAAATTCTATTCAAGTCACAGAGTTTACGGTGGGTTTCCTCAGCTATTCAGTAGCCAATAGATTATACTAATGGCGATGAATTGGCAACAGTACAAGATTGGATTTTCTTTTGTTAATTTGCCCAGCACGTTGTTCGTAAAGTTAGGTGGGAGTGCTCAAATTCAGTTAATTGCTTTGAGAGGATGAAAGTAATTCATACTGAAAAAGGATGTGGTGTTGCAGATAAGGGATGCTTATATGCTCAAATTCTTTGAAGACGACGTATCTCGACTTCCTAGCTGGTGTATTGTCACTGATCCAGCTACCCCATTTTGTCAAATTTTAGGGCAGTACGAGATGGAATTACCTGGATACAACACAATTGTGCCATATGCCCATATGGATGAACGGTGTCCATCTTTGCCTCCAACATACGACCGGCCCAGAGGATGTTAATATTCATCAATTATCAAGGTGTTTGTAAATACTGGTTTGCGACTCTACACACTGGAGACTGGTTCAAGACTCTGACTGCAAGGGAATTCCAGCTGCCAACAATTTCGCTCTATGGGTGATGTGGTTGGTGCTAAATGCTTTCAGGGAGGGCATCAAATTCATTGTAAAGTTCTATCTCAAATAGAGGTAGTTGTAATCGAAGTGGGGCTTACATTGCCTTATGTGTTCAAACCACATTCTAAAAAGGTTTGGGTAGAACAGAGGCAATCATCTGCTGCAGAATGCATCACTGGATTGTCCTGTTCATTGAGATTTTTCACTGTATTCTTAGGGAAGACCTACCGATTTGGTAAGAGTTCTGGGATAAGAATCTGCTGCGAGAAATCTCCTTGAGGAAAAATTTCGCCATTGAAGATTTATGTCCTTTCACATATGGATGAGTAAGAAATGTAATAAAAGTATAGCCACTGGCATTATGTGCAGTTGGAGTTTCAATTGTGATGTTCACTTGAGGGGAAATTGGCAACTCCCGTGTATGCCACAAGATGTCTGAATGTGGCACTTGCAGTCTGCACAACGAAGGTGAGGGTTTTATGGATCTCCATTACACGGTGTGATTAAATCATAGTGGAGTAGAAGCGTGCACAAATGTGTCAATTGTTTCATTAGCTAATTGAGTAATCAAAACTTGCAACCTCAAGTTCTTAGTTCCTTTGTGCAGTACCTGTAGTCCCAAGTTCACAAGTCCCATGCAAGGTCATGTGTATTCCCCCCACTTCACATGTAGCAACTCCCCTGACATGGAAATCATGCTGTGCACACCCATTTCTCAACTGATGTTTGTTGTCAGAAAGTGTCCACTGTTCTTGCAACCTTCAAGGGCAAAATGCTTGGAAGGCTAGTATGAGGTATTTAGAACACAAATCAGACCACTGTAAGCACCAATCTACACTGCTATTGGTAAATGCTGTGGGTGCATAATATTTAGCAACCCACATTGTATAACATTGGAGGTCCAAGAAACAAATGATGATATCTTCTACAAATCTTGCTCATTTTTTCACAAACAATTACACACTATCTTGTTGTGTTATTTGTGCTCGTCCTCAACAAGTTTCGGAGAGAGGGAATTACTGTATATGAGCGTACCTCTCATTCATCCAACATAAAATCTTGAAATAGTATGTAGTCCAAAGGTTACTTCTTTTAGTTGATTTGGCATTTGTCACGTGAGGTGACATCGGGGGCTAAGTCACGTCAAATTAGGAGTAAATGGACTCCATTAGGAGTCCATGTGTGTGTTGGATGAGTAATGGACTCCATTAGGAGTCCTAGTTAGTTGTTCATCCACTCCATGGATGAAATCCACATAGACGGGGGGTTATGTGGAGAGGAAGGCATCTTGACTTGTCATTGTTGTCAAGTCAAGTCTTGTGAGTGTGTTTTGAGAGAGAGAGCTTGTTGTTGCTATCTTGTGGCTATGGTGTAGTAGATCATGAGTAAAGTCTTTGCATTCTTTCTCCATCACTTGCACTCTTGGATTCTCCCTTCGTGGAGTGAGAGATAGCTTGACTCTTGTGTGTGAATTTCAAAGTTTCTTAAGCTTTGTAAGGAGACTTCTTAGTTTCTTGAGCTTGGAGAGAGAAACCCTCATACTTGACAACAATTTGGCTTATTTTTCATTTTTGGTTGTATTTTTGAGCTAAAATGGCCCAGTAGTGGGAGCAAATGACTGATACAGGTGTATGAAAGCTTAGTTTGCAATTCCTTGCAACTCTCAAGAAGATTTTGAGAGAAATCTCCGCATTTCTCTTTTGGTGTTTCTTTGTGTTTTCTTGAATTGTTGATGGTTGAATCTTGAGACCAAATGGAATCTCAAGTCACATCTTTCTTGCTTGCAAATTGTGTAAGCAAATTTAATTTTTTTTAATTTTTTTTTCCCGATTTGTTTTTAATTTTTTAAGAGCTCCGGATGGATCCGGAGCTCTGCCACACCCTCCTGGAGCTCCTGAAGCTCCTGGAGAGGGCGGGCGGGCGGGCGCAGGCCAGGCCCTGACGGCGGGCAGCCCAGCGCAGGCCAGGTAAGCCTTTTATTTTTGTTATTTTTGTTATTTTTGTTGTTTCTTTTTGTTTTTGACTTTTGACTTTTATTTTATTTTTGAATTTTACTTTTAACTTTTTACTCCCTAGATTCTCGCAAAAAGTTCATTTTTACTTTTTACTTATTATTTTTTTTACTTTTATATTTTAGATTTTGAGTTTTCAATTTAACTTTTACATTTGACTTTTTACATTTTGATTTTGACTTTTGATTTTTCCTTTTCACTTGCTACATTTTACTTTTCACCTTTTTACTTTAATTTTTAGGTTTTTGTTTTTACATTTTTACTTTCACCTTTCAAACTTGGCATTAAATTCTCACAAACTTTGAGGTTCAAATTTGGGGGCATACTAGCTCCGATTGGAGTGAAATTTGAGCCTATCTTGTGTGAAATTTGCCAAGGAATCCAATGGTGTAATTGGATTGTTGATTGGAATTCAAAATCATTGCTGAAATTATTAATTTCAACGCTGATTTTTGTTTTTGGGAGCAAATTAACTCCGAACGGAGTGAAATTTGAGCCTAATTTGTGTGAAATCTTCCTAGGAGTCCATTGGTGCAATTAGTTTGTTGATTGGGGTCCATAATCACCTTGGAAATGAGCATTTTCAAAGCTGATTTTTTATTTTAATTACCAATCTCAAACCTTTGCACAATTTTGGACTTCTAAGGCATAAATAAACACTTGGCATTTGGCAAGGGATTGCCATTTAGATAGCCCGCAACAGGTGCAGGTTGTCCATTACCTTGTAGATAGTTGCAGGTACTCAAGTGATTATTTTATGGTTCAAACTAGGAGCCGATATTATCGATCTCCATCACCAGATTACTTGGAGGACGTGCATACCACAAATCTTGAGCCAGAGGTAGATACCAACGAGGCTTTTGAGCCTATTTCGGCGTTGGACACTACTAGTAGGCTTCGGATTTGGAGTGTCGGCACGTTCGACGATATGGAGGACGATCACCACTATTCAGTGCGTGATCGGTTCTCAGGTCGAGCTGGGGGCATTTCCTTGCCCGATTGGAAACTCCGGTTTCGTACCTGGATTAAGGAGAAACGTCAAAGGTCTTCCAATTTCAATGATTGGTATGCCTTTGAGCTTCTGCCTCAGCATTTGGAGTATGAGGCACTCCAAACTTATGAACGCTGGACAGAAGGTCATCAGCGACAACTCCGGGAGGTGGAGCAATATTGGGAGGCCCGGGTTGAGCTTATTTCAGCCCTTAAAGATGGGGCGGTTGCCACCTTGGCTCCACCCACCTTAGGAGGAGGAACCACTGGAGGAGCCTAAGGACAAAGAACTGGCACTTGGGCCAATAGTGGCTAGCAATAGCACGGCTACCCTTTCACGGATGGCACGTGCTACACAGGCAACATTGACGGCTGTTGGTCCACCACCTCCATTTAATCCCCTTGCTGAATTTGTCGCACATTTGGAGGTGGAGTATGGTGGGTTTAGGCGAGACCAGATGCAGCGCATCCAGGATTTTCGCCGGGAGAAGGATGACACTCCACGGACCATGTACACGCGACTTGCGCGATTTGCTGTTGAGTCGGGAGGTGTTTTCGCTGAGAGCCAGCTTGTCAAAATCTTCTTGTCTAAGATTGATAAGCGGCTACTTGAGTTGGCATCACCTCGGATTATCCTGGATTACGAAGGCAGAGCTATGCTTGCACAAGCGTTTGCCGTAGTTGAGAGATGTGATCGGGCTCTCTGTCAACATGATGCCACGGATATGGTATCTTGGATGACAGAGACTAGCAAATCAAAAAGAATTGTCACAGCTATTAGTAGTTTAGCTGAGACTCAACCTGTTAAAGAGCAAAAGATTTTGTATTGTTGGGGTTGTGGAGAAGCTGGTCATTCGAAGAATGATGCCAATTGTCCCAAGAAGAAGAAAAACCAACCTTTGAAAAAAATAAAACAAAAGATAGAACCGGTAAAGGCGGGGGAAAATTCTAAGAAGAGGCAATTGAAATGTAACCATTGTGGCGGCACTAACCATGATGTGGATCATTGTTTCCAACTTCATCTTGAGAGGCGGCCTGCTAGTTATGTGACTGGCAAATCTTCACGGGAGCAGACTCTTGAGGCTAAGGTTGCAGAGCTTGAACAAAAGCTCAAATCTTCTGCATCTTTTGCTCAAATTTCTGAGCCGCATGCAGTTGTTGGCACTTCCGGTTCTGACATGTATATGTTCGGAGCATCTGGAGAGGTGATAGCTGCAGCTTCTACCCGCGCACAGACATTGGCAAATTCAGTGGCTTCTACAAGTGAGCAACGAGGCTTCACGTCCTCGCCATGTCGGTCCAGCAGACCAGGTTGGTCAAGCACGGCTACCTCTATCATTTGGATTGGTAGACACTACTACTGCTGTCGGGGTTAAAAATTCTTTACCTTTGGGAGATGGAGATTCCATTTCAAAGGACGTTATGCAGGTATTGGCACATAAAATTCTTCATATGCCAATTTTCTCGGGTTCGGAGTTGATGGCTCCGGATTTCAAACCTGCTGGAGTTTTCCATTTGGCTGGGAGAATGTTAGAAGGCAAGGCGGATTTGCCATCCCTTCAAGTATCCCAAGCTGTTGTTGACGTGCCTGTGGCTGAGGAGGTGGAGGACTTAGCCAATTTGCGAGCGAACCTTGCAGATGCGGCAATCATTGCTTTTGGTAAGCACACTGATATTCCTCCTCCAATAATTCCATCAATGGACACGTTTTTTTTCACATTGTGTAGCAGGAGCAACATATCTTGCAGATGTTTCTGCAAGATCTGCTCGAGAGCGGCATAATTTACAACCTGGAGTTGTACGTCTGGTGAACGACAAAGCTTTGTTTGTCGTGTCACGCACGGATAATCCCGTTATTTGTGCTACACCACTGAGAGTTATGATGGATTCTGGTGCTCAACCGGTTATGATTGGCAAGGGACTTGCTGACAATCTGGGGTTGATGCTAGTGAATTTAGATCCTTGTCCATTCACAATTGTGACTTCAGTAGGGGGTACTGAACGTGCAACAGGTTACACCAAGGCACCTCTCCGTTTGATTTTTAACGTGGGGGCAGGATCTACCTACAATCATTTAACAATGAAGTGTGTTGTTACCAATGCAACCAACTATGATATACTAGTTGGTCAGCAAGTTCTTTATCCACTTGGCTTTGGTTTGGATAATTGGACTGAGGAGGCGTGGATTAGACCGGGATGGTCTACTGGTGATGGCAGGAAGGTATTTATTCCTGTAGCATTTGCAGCTACTTCTATGATTATGGTTGCGGAGGCAATGTTTGGTTGTAGTGGTTTAGTTTCAGACTTGCCTTGTTCACCAATTTTGTTGGAGGAAACATTGGCCTATTCTTGTAATGTAGCAGAGCAACGAATTTTGCCATGTACCGAAATTTCTGCTCGACATTTCAAGGATCCATCTCCACCATGGCGTACTCCTAAGGAGTTATCCGACCATTGTCGACATATTGTAGCGGCTTTGGAGCTTGGGGAGACACCTCCAATATCATCCTCATTTTCTTTTGCCCAACCCATTCGTTGGCAACCGTCACCTAAAGGTATTGTCCTTGTAGAGATCTTTGGGGGCATTGGCACAGGTTTGGCTGCAGTATTGGAGGTTGGGATTACAGTTAGGCGGTATATTCATATGGATAATGGATATGCAGCCAACAGAGCCGTTCGACACCACATCCAATAATTGTTGTTGAGGTAACCCACACAATTGTCAGTCTCTGCTATTCATGGATGTTGTGGTCAACTCCCTCAAGACGTCACTATGATTAGTGATGAGGATTTGAGAAGATTGGGCCATGTGGATTTGATTATTGCAGGATGGCCTTGTCAAGGCCATTCGCGTGCAGAAACTGGCCAAGGTTTGGATGACCCTAGGTCTAGTTTGTTTGCGGATTTGATGCGATTGATACAATGGTGGTTTGCCCACCAATAAACTCCGCCAGGGTACATTTTAGAAAATGTGCCATTATTGGGTGATACACGACACAAAGTGGTGAAGGATGGTGAGTACATTAACCAAGTTTTGGGTATTCCAACATTTCTGGATGCTGCATCCTTGGGATCCTTTGCTCACCGGCCTCGTTGGTTTTGGACCAATTTGGTATCACCTCATGGTGCTTTCAGCGGCAGTCCCTCGAATTCCTCGGCTTATGAATCGCAAGGTGGATGACATTTTAGATGATCATCGTGGTTCTTTGGCGGTTACCAAGGATGACACCTTGCCACTTGCAGTAATTAACAAGGTGGGAATTCCGCGAGGTGCACTACCGACTTTTGTAACATATCCACGGTCTTTTGCATTTCGATCTCATGGACCAGGCATGGTTTGGGATTTAAAATCCCAAACTTATGATGAGCCTACGACAGATGAACGGGAACGAGCCATGGGTTTTCCTACAGGTACCACAGCTGCTCACGGACTTCAAGAAGGTCAGAGATGTTTTCTATTGGGATAAGCTATGGATTTCAATAGCATGGTGTGGATTATTGGAATTTGTCTTGCTGCTCAACAATATTTTCATGACCAATTGCTTACTCTGAGGGCAGAGGACAATGGTCAGGGGGCAATGAAGCTGCAATCCAAATTTCACATGGAGGTCAATGATGCTGAGGCATTATTTTCTTTGAAGCAGCATGCTGCAGAAGAGCTTCGAGCTCAACGTGTTTTTGCTACTTTGGCCCAAGATTTTGGTGTGTCTGATTGTAGTGGAGAGGATACGCATTTGATTTCAAGTGCAAATGATGGGGGCAAAGGTGTTGCCCTCTTCACGGACTAGCAATCACAGGTTGTGTTGGCACCAAGTGACAATCCTTCTATGGAGAAGGAAACCACGGAGTTTGACGATTGGCCAATTGAAGTGGGACCAAAACTTACTGGTGCCGAAGCACGAAAGGTACGGGCATTTATTCGCTCTTACCGTAATTGTTTTGCCTTTAGTCTTCATGGTCTTGAAGGATATAAAGGTAAACCTCTTCGTATTCAACTCGAGGACGACCATCCTATTTTCAGACGGCCGTACAGACTTAGTACATCTGAAAGGTTGGGTGTTCAAACTCGATATCAAGAATTCTTGGCAGCGAAATTGATTGAACTCTCTAATGGAGAGTATGCTTGTGCCACGGTTATGCCTTCAAAGAAAGATATCTTTGGCAACTGGACGGAAAAACGGATGTGTGGTGATTATCGTCCAGTCAACCGCAAGACCAAGTCGGATCGATACCCAATGCCGATGCCAGAGGAGTTGTTTGATGCATTGGGATTTGCTAGAATTTTCAGCACTCTGGATTTGAGGTCTGGTTATCATCAATTACCTTTGTTGTTGGGTGATCGGGTGAAGACCATATTTTGGGGAATTGATAAAGATGGCAAGGATCAACTTTATCATTGGAAATTTTTGCCATTTGGTCTCAAGAATGCACCAGCTGAATTTCAGCGGGTGATGGACCAATTATTAGCTGGTTTACCGTTTGCTAGATGTTACATTGATGATGTTATCATCTTTAGTAATAGTCCACAGGATCATGTGAGACATTTGCAAGCGGTATTTGAACGACTACAACGGTGGGGACTCCGTTTACATCATAGCAAATGCAAGTTTTTCCATGATCAATTGTCCTATTTAGGCCACTTGATTGTTCCTGGCGGTCTTGGTGTGCAACAGGCGAAGGTGGATGCTTTGCACAAAATTCCCGCACCTAGTGATGTACCACGACTTCGGGCATTTCTAGGATTGGCAAATTATTATAGAAGGTTTGTCAAAAACTTTAGTTTGATTGCCAAACCTCTCACCATTCTCACGGGAAAAGACCAACCATGGATTTGGAGTCGAGAACAACAACAGGCATTTGATACATTGAAGCAGAGGCTCAGTTCAGCACCAGTGCTTCGACGCCCGGATGTGTCTAGAGCTTTTCAATTGCACACGGATTGGAGTGCAGTGGGATTGGGAGCGGTATTGACACAGAAAGATGAAGAGGGAAAGGAATATGTGGTGGCTTATGCATCTAGAAGCAATAATAGTGCTAAATCTAATTATTCTTCTTATGAAGGCGAGGCCCTGGCGGCCGATTGGACCATTGCACATTTCCGACCTTATTTATATGGGCAAAAATTTACTTTGGTGACTGATCATCAGCCTTTAAAATGACTTATGGAATCAGATAAACTCACCGGAAAACTTGCTAGGTGGGCATTGTTACTTCAAGAATATGACTTTGAAGTTGTCCACCGAGCAGGAATTACCAACTTGGATGCAGACGGATTGTCTCGCAATCCAAGTCCTTCAGATGAGGATTTAACTGGGGTCAGGTGGCATGGAGATTGTGATCGTGAGGCGGTGCCGGGTTGGCATGTTGCCACATATCTCACAATTATGTCAGGATTGACTGTTGAGATTCTTGTGGAACACCAAGATGAGGAGGTTGATAAATCTCTCATTTTTAGTGATGTGTGGGAAGACCATGCGGTCTTGCACAAACTTCAACAAGGGACATATCCCTTTGGACTATCCGCTTTGGAGCGAGATAGAGTTAGTCACCGAATAACAAGGTTTCGTTGGAGAAACGGCTTGTTATTTCGTGTGTGGCCGGACGGAATGAGGCGCATCGTTCCAAGGCCAGATCAAAGAGCTTCTTTAGTACGGCAAGTGCACGAGGAGCTTGGATGTTTTGGAGTGCGAAGGACACACTCTATGTTACGCAACCAATATTGGTGGACTGGTATGTATCAACAGGTTGCCACTTATGTTTCCCGGTGTGAAGTATGTAACCGAGTCAGGTGAAGTTTTAATACTTTATCACCTCAACTTCAGCCTTTACCTATTATGAGCTTGGGATATCGTTGGTCTTTGGATTTTGTCGGACCGCTTACTGTCACTCCACGTGGGGCAAAGTATGTACTTGTGATGGTGGAGCATTTTAGTAAGTGGATTGAACTCGTGGCTCTTCCCCAAAATTCTTCAGAATTGGCAGCTATGGCATTTCTTGATCGAGTTTTGGCACAATTTGGAGCACCTGCAGAGGTGTTGACGGATCAAGGGAGAGAATTTATTGGATCTTTCGAGACTTTGTGTATCAAGGCTTTGATTGATCATCGAACAACCTCCAAAAATCACCCTGAGGCAGACGGCTTAGCTGAACGAGTTGTTCAGACTGTTAAGCGCGGTTTGCGGAAGTATGGGTTGCTTCATGGCAACCATCACGATTGGGACTTGATGTTACCATGGATCGCAATGGGTTACCGTTTCAGCAGGCAAGCATCTTTGGCATCCTATAGTCCTTACCAACTCTTGTATGGTCGGGAGCCAATTTTACCTAGCTTTGTGCGAGAGAAATTGGCTCCTGTGATAAACTTGGATGATCCAGATGTTTGGGCTCAATGTCTTCATGATCGGGCAGAGTTCTTTCAGAAGGCCATGCCTATGGCCATGGAGAACTTAAATATAACTCAACATCATGATACATTACGGTATGCCCGGATTCGCAGTGGAGCTTATCGACCTCAGGCTCGTAGATTTTCCAAAGGGGATTATGTTTACTTGCAACGAGAGGCGCCTACGACATTGGATGTCAAGGTTGGGCGCATAATTTTGCGGGTAAAAGATGTTTTACCAAGTGGTATATTATTGCTTGAAGGCAAAGATGGACGGGAATGTCGTGAGCATTCAAAGAATTGTGCTCCATGTCACCTTCCCATCGACGGCTTTGTGCATCCCGAGTTGGTGGTTGTACCACAGGGTCTGCCTTGTTATGTGTGTGGAGAGAAAAAAGAAGCTGCAACAATGTTATTGTGCGACCAATGTCAACGTGGATGGCACATGGCATGTTTGACACCTCCCCTTTTGACTCTTCCTTCTGGCAATTGGGTTTGTCCTCGTTGTCGGAAATCCTCCCACTCCATGGCCATTCATGGTCATGATTGAGGACTTTGTGGATGTTTGCCACATGTCTTAGTGGTGAAGTTGTTATCTAGTTGGTCGGTAGTTTTATGAGATTGAAAATCATATTGGGAGAGTTATCAAAGAATTCAACATAAATTATTGAAGGCGATTAAGGATGGGGCTCACATTGCACCCAACCTACAGTTCTTGGGTTACTTCCTCAATCATGGGTTTAATTCCTTCGATTACCACTACACCAACATGGATATGTACAGATGTAGCAACAACTTCATCATGTTCAACACCTCTACCGATGAGTGTGTTTATTCCTAGCTGATTGGAGGGGCTCCTTATCTGCTAGGGGGCACTTGAAGAGGTGGTTGTTTAGCATATTAGGTTGCTATGTTTATTTTGTTAATTGATGTTAATGACGACACTCGATCTGTTGTGTTTAACGATCTTAGTTTACACGACAGCTGTCACGTGAGGTGACATCGGGGGCTAAGTCACGTCAAATTAGGAATAAATGGACTCCATTAGGAGTCCATATGTGTGTTGGATGAGTAATGGACTCCATTAGGAGTCCTAGTTAGTTGTTCATCCACTGCATGGATGAAATCCACATAGACGGGGGGTTATGTGGAGAGGAAGACATCTTGACTTGTCATTGTTGTCAAGTCAAGTCTTGTGAGTGTGTTTTGAGAGAGAGAGCTTGTTGTTGCTATCTTGTGGCTATGGTGTAGTAGATCATGAGTAAAGTCTTTGCATTCTTTCTCCATCACTTGCACTCTTGGATTCTCCCTTCGTGGAGTGAGAGATAGTTTGACTCTTGTGTGTGAATTTCAAAGTTTCTTAAGCTTTGTAAGGAGACTTCTTAGTTTCTTGAGCTTGGAGAGAGAAACCCTCATCTTGAAGAGGTGGTTGTTTAGCATATTAGTTTGCTATGTTTATTTTGCTAATTGATGTTGATGACAACACTCAATCTGTTGTGTTTAACGATCTTAGTTTACACGACACATTGGAATTAGCA
The DNA here is from genome assembly GCA_964035585.1 of Polytrichum formosum. Taxonomy (NCBI): domain Eukaryota; kingdom Viridiplantae; phylum Streptophyta; class Polytrichopsida; order Polytrichales; family Polytrichaceae; genus Polytrichum; species Polytrichum formosum. The sequence goes on from OZ037936.1 coordinate 63,057,310, forward strand.
AAGATAAACAATATTTTACCTTTAACCATCTAAAAGGCCTAGACTGAGCCTCTCCAAGCACAAAAACATGTCTTTGAGCTATATACTTTCATTTTTTAGCTAATCATGTCAAAAGTGACCTTATCTAAAATCAACTTATTCTTCAAGTGCACTAAATGAGTAGGTTAAACACTTTGATGTTATTAAATATTTAAGTTCAAATACACAACTTGGGAGCCCTTGGATGCAAATACATACATTATATTTTGATCATCATTGTCAAATATAAGTATATTTCTAAGTTTTCCTTGACATAAGACAAGTGTACATAATAAGGATTCAAACTCACAAATATATAAAATATGATATCTAGACTTGGTGAGGCTCATATAAATTTGGTGAAAGGAGGTACCATTTAAGTTTGGACAGTCTTGCAACTAATGTACTACAGTCTAACCTCGATAATATCACTCTTGTTTATAGAACACCTTGATATTGTCACCCAAAACTTCGAAACCAAATTTTATAGTGTAAAACTCCCTCATTATTATCCCTATCACCCTTGATAATGTCACTGTTTTTTTCCAAAATTTGTAGTGTAAATGTGATAATAACAAATAATATGGATGAAAAAGGCCGGATGGACAACAAATTCTATGGATGACGTCGGCATCTCCGCCGCCTTTCTGTTTGGATCTCTGTTCTTGGAACCGAGAACCGGAGAGTGGATGGCTTCTAGATTTTGCAATAGGGGTTACGGATTCTTGAGGTTCTTGAACGTGACCTGATCGCACTGGTCAACATTTGGAAACAACCGAAACTGGAGTGAAAAGATAATTTTTTTGCAGGGGAATGTGGAGCTGGATGTGATTAGGGTTATGCACCATCGGCAGGTAATCACGCATTTGGTCATGTGAAGCATGTGGAGCTTTGAAATTGTGCAAGTTTCAATATGGAGAATGAAAGGAATAGGGGTTTCAAGTTCTGGAGGGTTTAGGACTTGACCTAATCGTTGCACCATTTGGATTCAGCCGAGACTGGAGTGGAAACAAAATTTGTTAAAGAAATTATTTGGAACTGAATATGAGGAGGGGGGTGCATGGTTGGCAAGTGATCACGCATTGGATCATGTGAAGCATGTGGAGCTTTTAAGTTGTGCAAATTGCAATATGGAGAATGAAGGGACAGGGATTTAAAGTTCTCGAGAGTTTAGGGATTTGACCTAATTGCAGCAACATTTGGAAGCAGCTGAGAACGGAGTGAAAAGAGAATTTGTTGATGGAAATGTGGGAGCTGGATGTGACTAGGGTGATTCATGTATGCTGATTTAGATACACTGATTTTCTCCAGAGTGGGATCAATGGACGAAGTTGAATTGTATCAATATTGTTCGAGGCAGCGAGTTTTGTGTAAGGAGGCAGGGCGTACAGGATGTGACTGTCATTACGGAGCAAGAGCAGGTATATTATGCCTTTTTGTTGCTTTTTTATCTCTTAAGCAAGGACCATGTCTCTCTTAGAAAGCATTTTGCACTTCGTTTACATGGCTAGCTATTGTATTCAAGTTTACATACAATGGTGGATCAACACAAATTCAAGCTTGTGGATCGTACCATAATTAGCAAGATTCTTTGTGCAAAAGAGAAGTGGTTGAATGTAGATACAAATTTGCGTGGAGGCAGTGTACAACATGCTCAAGTTGGAAAATGGCCTCAGCTTGAAAAAACTTTGGTTTTATGGTTTGGACAGGTAAGAGCACGGAGGGGAGTTGTGACTGATGATATCATTATGCATAAGGCTGATGAATTGAGGGATTCATTTGGCATATTTGATACTGATTTCAAGCTTTCTAATGGATGGTTGCAAATTTCAAAGCTCGACATGGAATCAAGTGTTATTACTTACATGGAGAAAGTGGAGATGCAGATGCAGTTGGAGTTGCATTGGCCACGGCAAAGATCCCATTCATATTGAAGAAATATGATCCGGAGGATGTCTTCAATTTTGATGAGACAAGTTTGTATTATAGAGCCTCTCCTTTGCAAGACTTTGAATATTGGGAAGGCTAAAGGAAATAAGAAAAAGAAGGACCGTGTCACATTGGGGCTTTGCACTAATATCTCAGGCAAGGAGCGATTGAAGCTTGTTTTCATTCACAAATCAACGCATCCTAGATGCTTTCCTCGAAAATTTGATCCAAATAGTACAGTGCACTATTATTCTAATAGTTCAGCATGGATAAATAGTGAAGTTTTTACTCATTGGGTGAAGAGTGAGAACCGACGAATGACATTGAAAGACAGAAAAATTTGCATTATCATGGATAATGCAGGAAGCCATGATATGCATGGTGAGGTCAAAAAAGTTATAGATGGCTTTAATGCTTTCGTGCTCTCCCATATCACTATCTTGTTTCTTCCACCAAATGTGACTTCAATTGTTCAGCCTTTGGACCAAGGAGTGATTGCAGCATTTAAAATGTGTTATAAGTGCAAGCTTGTTGCTTGGACTTTGCAACAAATTGATAACAGTTCAGTTGGAGATTTAGGGAAGTTGAATGTTGATGTATTGCTATGCTATGGTGTGTGGCGGCATGGCATGAGGTAGATGATCAAACCATTAGAAATTGTTGGAGGAAGTCCGCCATATTGCCTGCAGAGTGGATTGCAGATATTAACAATCTTGATGAATGTATGAAAACCAAAATGGAGGAAGCAACTTTGGAATTGGGAAATCTCATTGCAACATTGAATTTGGGCTTTGATGTCCAAGGCAAGCCTCTAGAGAAGCTTTCTCCATTGGAGTACATAAACATGGAAGATGAAGATGATTTTGAGGTGGAGTATTCTACTGAGGAGCTTGTACAATTAGTGCAAGATGGCCAGGAGGCACATGACCCCGTAGAAGTAGACCCATTGATTGATGATAGCAATGATGTTGAGTCTAAGGTAGTGAAGTTAAGTGATGCACAAAAATTTGTTAAAGATGTTTTGAATTTCATGGCTAGTCAAGGTTCTCAAATTTTCAACACTATGGAGTTGTTAGGAATGGAAAAAATCCATGACAAGCTCATTAGAATTGGTGTTGCACATTTAACATCAATGTCAACAAAACAATGTGACATTAGGAGCTTCTTTGTCTCTAGTGATAGGTCTTTACCTGATCTCAATGACACATTATGATGTGCTATCTTTGTTATTCAAGCTTTTGAAATTGATTTTATATTTTAAAACATTGAATTCTCATCTTTGTTATTTTCTTTTGAACACTGTAATTTTTATTTGCTTTTCTACCTATTTCTTTGATAATATCACATTATGCATAAATCTTCTAAATGTGACATTGTCAAATATGTCACACCTTGTTAATATCACACTTTTTGGTGAAACGGATGGTGTGATATTATCAAGGTTAGATTGTACTATGATATGGCATGTGGGTATCAAATTGAATAATCTTGCAGATACTCCTATGCCCTTGGGATCCTTGACAATACTCAGGGTAAGCATGTCCTTGGCACATAGGTGATTAAACTCTTTGAAGCATGTAACTAGGTAGAAACTTCTACGTTGGCAAAGCCAATAATCATAGATGTTATGCCCTAGGCACACATAACATTGCTTAGGAGATGAGGTGTCTTCAAATGGGTTTGGGTGAAGTCCCTTACCACAAACCAACCCATTGTTGGTGTCGTGCCCAACCTTGCTTAACTCCGGCCAGTCGTCTTGGGGTGGGTAGGTATCAGTGGGTCAGTGTGTAGGTTGCAGGGGGGGATTTTGGAGCTTGGCGAGAGGGGGGTCCCAAGTGCAACAATGAGGTCATTCAAAATGTCACAACTGTCTCGTTGAGGGTTGGATCGCTTATGAAGACATGATGTTTTGTATGATCTATCCTCTTTGATTCCTACTACATGATCTCTCCTCTTAAAGTCATGCTACCTAGGGTTCCTGCTTGCATAGGAGTTACATGTAGGGCATGTTTACATCAGTGACCACATGTCGTGAGAAAATTTGAATTAAGGCTTGCCATGGTAACACACCTTGATTTGGAGCCATGACATAGAGAAATCCAACTTACATGTGAAAAGCCTTGGTCATTGGACATAGTGTGAAGTGCAAGGCAACTTCTTCTTCTTCTTCTTCTTTCTTTTTGAGACAACCTATTTGGGTGGTCTTGTTCTAAAATCTAGGTGACCAAAATATTGATTTCTTTTAGGTAATATGGGATTGCACATCATTTCTCGTATGTTTTTTTAACATTGTCAATCTAATTTTTGGTGACCTAGTATGAAGTGACATGGGACAAACATTCAGTTGTCAACCTACAAGAGAATTTTAAAAGCGGTGGTCATGGTCATTGGTCACTAGTGTAAACAAGTTGTTAGCTAGAGAAGTTTTATTTGAGGCTCAGCAATCAAGTAATGTGAGTTATGATTTTGTAAATGAGGTATGTGGCCATGTAGTGGGCACTTCCAACTACACAAATAGTTTTGACCGTTGGAATGGAATTGAAATTCGCACCATCTAGTTACCAATTGCAAAACACATTGCGCGTTCTCATTTGAATTTTCAAGATTGAATTTGAGATGCAAAAGTTATAAGAGGGAAAAGTGAAAATATTGTAGGGTGTTGTCTTGGGTCAACACTTTGAGTACCAAAACCTAATTTCCACATTGGGGCTGAAAACGGTCTTGACCAATGTGGATATGACATGTAATAATTTTCTTCCAACAAATAAATATTTTTTGTCGAACCACATAACACTCTCTAGTAATATTTTTTGTAATTGAAGCTCGGGGAGGTCACTCCATTGTCAAGTTGAACACCACGTGCGTTAAGACAAAATCTACTTTTTCTAAAGGGCATCACCAAAATGGGTCAAAATTTTATCAATTTTTTTCACGAGTAGATATACATGGTATCTATCACATACTAAAAAATGGTAACCAAATTTGATGATATCTTTTTTTAATAAAACATACCGTTTCTAACTAGAATGACGCAGAATTGAACTAAAACAATTACTACAAAAATGAAGATGACTAAAAATTTCAAAAAAATATACAAAAGATACTATCAATGGTTATGTATATGTAGAAAAAATATCATAATTTTAAAAATTATCTATGACATGTAATATAGGGGTAGCAAACTTTTAACGCACGTGGTGTTCAACTTGACAATGGAGTGACCTCCCCGGGAATTGAAGACATAGGTCCTTCCAAGTGTGTTTCAATATTGAACCCATTAATATGGTGCATGTATTTTGACCCTCTTTTGAGCACATACATAGTTCAATCTCATTGTAACACATATCTTTTTAGTGCCATTTATTAAGTACAAGGCCTTGCCATGATACATGTGCCACTCAAGTTAAAAAGAGCAACCACGTAAGACTCACGTACCTTGTATAGCTTAAGTGAGTTCTTTGGGTAGAGGGTTGTGCCAAAGGAGCTCTCAAACCACCTTTTAGCAAACACACCTTGAGTTTGATACATAGGCTTTTACGGATAACTCCAATTTTGCTCCAACTTTTTGAAAAAAAAGTTTGTGACCATTGTATATTGTCTATTTTTTGTTTTTGCAATAGGTATATCTAGAAACTTCCATATCTAAACATGGTGGTTGGTCAGAAAAAGTATCATACAGATATTCTCAAAGGATCATGTATAGACTTCTTAATCTGCACACATACAACAATCTACATGTACATCTAATTGTAATATTTGGCAATTTAGGTTTTTCTCAAGGCCTAGGCAAGGTGGACGTTAAACCCCCCCCCCCAACTTTTCGGGGGAGGTAGATTCGGGCAGGGGCAGCCCCCCCAGAAAGAAATCCATATTTTCTGGACCCGACCGAAAATTTAGCCCGCCCGCCCGGCTTCAAAAAACCTTTGCCCTTGCATTTTTGAAGGCCACTTATCCACAAATCCCATATTGAGTGCACTTCACCTTCAAGGTCCAAAATCCTACACACACACACACACATATGTTTTCGGTCGGGTTTTGGAGGGTTGCCCCTGCCTAAATCTACCTCCCCCGAAAAGTTCGTGGGGGGGGGGAAGTGTTTAACGTTCCCCCCTAGGCAACATTTCCCCAAAATTATATGGGCATATAGAATACCCAGTTTTAATGCCATAGGTTGATATGGGCATGTGGGCCCTTGGGGCGTGACGGAGTTATTGCCTACGAGCTTACCTCTCATTCATCCAACCACAATGCCTTGAAATAGTATGAAGGTTGGAGTGTTCTTTTTAAAAATGATTTGATGGTGAAATCAACTTCAAACACCCCGAATTGATCTACACTGTTTATGGTATTTGGTGTCACAACACTATTTGCGAAGAGCCTAAACTAGATGCGTAAAGGTCTCAAAGTGTTATGCCCACTAATTGCCAATATGATTCCATTTGTCTACATAAGAAACTTCATTAAGTGAAAAAATATCTACATTACGACATTTAGAGTAACACATTGGGATACTTTAGATGACAATCTTGCGTTTTAGCATGCAAAGAGAAGATACTTTTGAACATACAAATGGCAAGCGTCATGTGTTTACAGTTTAGTACGCAAGAGGAAGATATTCTTGAGCATACTAATCGCAAGTGTCATTTGTGTGCACTTTAGTCAACTTGTAGACCATTGTGTAACATAGGCATGCACCTCATAACACTACTGAACATACTCATGCCCAAAATATTAGTAAGCGCACTTGAACACCAAGTGTCATGAGATGACACTAATGATGAAGTTGTTGATCATTATTGCAACCGAGCATACGCCTCAAAATAGGGTAAATGACACTATTATGCGTGTGACACCATATACACTCTAACCTCCCTAATATCATGCTCGTGGCAACCAAAGTGCACATGATATTAAGGAGGTTTGTAATGTTAACATGGATGCTTGATACTAGAAAGAAAGTGCAGCGTGTGACATTATGGAATGACACAAAGTCAACATTGCAATATTGACAACAATGACAATGACGATAACATGATACGTGCGAGCGTGTGGTTTGAATCATTCAATGGATTACTTTAATGTCAAAAACCCATGATATATGAGAGGGAAATGTGACAACAAGGAGGGAGATTTAAACTAAGCACATTTGCCTCCTAGGGTTTCGCGATATGAGAGAGGGAGTAACATTATGGAGGTTAGGGTGTACCATAAATGATGTAGCATGATGCATAAAACCCTAATCACCCATAAACATGGGCGAGGCAAAAGTCTCACATACAAGCGTGCCTCTCACCATGCAACATAAAAACATGACCCCCTACAAGTTTGTGGATGATTCATCTCAAACGACTCAGACTATACTAATTCAGGATCTTTAGAGCTAGTTTTGGTGTCAAATCTTATTTTTAAAATATAACCTCCAAGATGCACACTATTTAATGGGTTTTATGTTGGAGGAATGGGAGATACACTTGGGTCCAAAAATTCTCTTGCCACAAACATGAAGGGGGTAGGTTTGTACCACAAAACTAGGAGACCATGGCATTCTAAATACTCACAACCGTTGATTTATTCTATTTTATCATGTGTGAGGACCCACATGAATAGAAATTCATTAATATAGCATTTGGTTGAGGGCCCGGTCACATATGACTTCACAGTACACTTGAGGTCCATGACCACACTACATGATTTTGGAGGTGTGTTGGGACGGCTTTGGACACTTTCTTTTGGGCTCTCACAATTTCATGGTCACGGCTCTTGGCTCGTGTGTGAAGTGGCCCTAAGTATATGAAAACTAACAAGGTTACCAAATTAGGAGGTACATACCAAATCAAGTTCTCCCGATTTTATGCAGACCTTCACATGACTTGGCAAGTGACCTTTCTGTCAAGGTGTTCCATCAAATTTCAACTTGCCTTTAATGACTCGCTACGGTCGATGCACTATTTATCAATAAAAATACGTTAATAAATGGGCACTTTCATGCACTGTGAAAGAGGTGTTGTGTTGTCGTCCAGAGTCCTTCCATTTTCATGATGGAGGTGTTTTAACTTAGGGCCACTTTACACACGAGACTGAAGGCCCGTCACCATCGCATTCTAAGATCTCTCATTGGTCAAAAAGGCCGACACCGTCCCGATTCACTTCACACTAGAAGATGAAGGCCTGAGGGTTCAAAGAAGTTATCATGGATGAAAAGTCTACACAGGCTTCTACACAGGCTTCTACATGGTAGATTATGGGTAATGTTTCATGATTTGTTGGAATTTGCACCATGCATGATGAGGATTTGGGCAGACCATGTCAATGAAATAGGCGATATGGCCTTTGGATGAGAGTCAAGGGCCCTCACAATTACATGGTCATGGCCCTTGGCTTGTGTGTGAAGCAGAGCCCTACATTGGGTGCCCATACCCATGCCCATGGGTTTTGGGTGGGCATGGGTTCGATATTATTGGGCATGGGTGGGCAAGGGTTCAATATTATTGGGCATGGGTGGGCATGGGTGGGCAAGGGTGGGCATGGGCATGGGTGGGCCAAGACTTGGTGTAGGCGGGTAATACACATTACACAATTTTTGAATACATTGGCGGCAATTTTAATAGCATGGGTGGGCACGGGTGGGCACGGGTCATGCTATGGGTGGGCATGGGTGAGCATGGGTTGGCACGGGTCATGCTATGGGTGGGCATGGGTGGGCATAGGTCGTTGCTGATGGGTATGGGTGGGTATGGGTACAAATTCGAAGGAAAATGTCGGGCTCTGGTGTGAAGTGGCCTTTACTCGCACGCCAACAAGCAGGTGAATGTTTACAACACTTATATCGTATATGAGTGCACATGTCCTCCATCCGACATAACACTTGAGCCCCTATAGGTTTCTTGCCAATTCATCTTAAATGACCTCGAGTAAACCACTTCAAGCTCCGTAGAGTTAATTTTGGTGTCAAATCCACTAAAAGAAAAGGTATCCTCCAGGTTGCATATTGTTTTAGGATTTCTATGGTAGATGAACAAGAGGCACGTTCGTATGGACAATTATTCCTTCTATCCGGGGAGGAGAGGTGTAGTTAGGATTTTGGATATGACAAAAACCAAGGAAACGCTCAAGGAAGACTTATAAGGTGATTCTTATATCATCTAGACGCCTCAAATAAGTTTTATTAGGAAAATCGTAAGGTTATTATATGTTATTCTAGGTTTTAAAGGCACAATGCATTCAACTCAACATAAAGGTTTCAAAATCACTCAATCACAATATTTGCATTATGTGGCAGTCACTCATCCTCACACTATTTTCCCGGGCAATAATATGGTAGTGTGTTCATTTTGATTGGTCCAAGTGCAGTGCACAACCATCGACAATAGTCTTGCAATAAGTATCCCATTTGAGTCTCTTTACCAAAGCCAAGGACAATTTGGTGTGGTCAATAGTCTTGAACTAATTAGCCATTTTAGTGTAACTTGAATCGACAATGCAATCATTCCCATAGGGAGTCTATTTTCCTTAATTGAGTATTTGATTTAATGATGCAATTAGACCATAGCCTTGCATTTAAGTTCCACTTGCAAGTAATACCTATTCAACTCCTAAGGCAATGAGCCGGACCACTTGTCAAGTTAGGAGTCCATAGACTGGATTCATGTATCCTTATTCCCCCAATTTAATTTTTCTAATTTTTTAAGGTGAAGCACAATCCACTTAACCAGACTCAACTTATACATATGCAAAGGCTATGATCTAATAAATAAGTATATTCATCGTAGATTTCATTTACCTCTTCCTATTATTAAAATTTTCACAATAAAATCTTAATTAGCATCTAAAATTGCCTTGTACGATTACCAGCTCCTCCGCTATGGTTGCGGCTTTCTTTTAGTTGTGCATGCTTCTTGTAATATCAAGAGTCATATCAAAGACCTTTGAACTACTCGACCATTACCACGAAGACAATGATCTCGGCTGACACCACGGACATTTGATCAGACAGTCTCATCCGAATCTCAACGAAAAGACTTCACATATTGCAATAACATACTTAGGGCCACTTCACACACAAGGCTGAAGGCCCCTGACCATGGCAATGTAAGAGCTCTCATTGGTCGAAAAGGCGGAGACTAAACACTAGGCGGAGACTAAACACTAGGAGGTGAAGGCCTAAAGGCCCAAAGAAAAGTTCGTGGATGAAAAGTCTACATGGAGTCCTACATGGCCGGTTGTGGACAAGGGGTGCATGGTCTACCGGAATTTGCGTCAGGGCCAACCTCTTGGAGGTGGGCCTGACGCAAATTCCGGGAGACCATGATTTTCTTGATTTTTTTTCCAGCAAGACAAATTTCAAGGCAGATTCCATGACAAATTCCAGGACAAACAAACACCACCAAGTAATTCTCTTAAATTGATAAAATTTGAGACATATTACATTAAACCAAATCCTCCCCTCTTTTTCCGCCAACAAAATATGCAATGGTCCCGCAACATGGTCCATTCTCACTTCACACTATGCTTGAGGGCCCGTGACTACATAAAACGGCTTTCCCAACATCTATGGTACGGCCTTTGGATGAGAGTCGAGGGTCCTCACCATTACAAGGTCACGGCTCTTGGCTCATGTGTGAAGTGGCCCTTAGATATATGAACCCAACATCGTATTCTAGAGGCTAATTGATTCTCCGGTTTTTATTTTATGATCATGTACCCCATTTCTCCACATACTTAACTACCATCCTTCCTTAATTTCGTTCATCTTTTCTCCCTCATAGGGCAATCGTATCGATAAATCATTTTTTCTCAAGTCACGAAGCCGCTTTCATGGACAGACCACGGCCTTGACGAACCTCTTTTGAGACAGTCTAAGAGGATAACCTTCACAACTCACTCAACTATAATGATCATATTTTCTTGTGAGGTAGATAGTTGATCGTATCCGAGACTTTGATATGTTCCCCTCAAAACACATAAGATGTAGACTGTTCTAAAAAAATAACATGATATGAATACAATCCTTCATGACTCCTCATTCCATTCCAATCAAGAGATAGACTAAGGTAGGAATACCATAAACCGTTAACCACCCACTAGCCGTCCACTAGACTGCCTCATAATGGTGAAGTGCCATGTCTTAAATGGATCATGGCTCGGCGGCAATTTCAATGCAGTGTAGCCAATGGGAGACAAGGTCTAATGTACTCATGATTAACGGGTTTAGGCGATGTTCTGTATGGAAATGCGGAGTACCTAGTGATCGGGAAGGGGGTTGGACAAACTTTCCACTTTGAAAAATTGTGGAATTTTTTGTACAAGGTAGAAAAATACGAAACAACTTGCATTCTTCATGAATCCTTCTCGTCTATATTGGAAAATTATCTCATGATTGTCAGACTAGATCTTCAATGTGAATCACCTTATTTTCACGGGTTATGGTATTTCTACCTTATAGACCTTGCAATTGAGTGTCTCTTTCAAACTTAGGGCCTGGCTGCACCCGGGGGTGCTGGGCCGGGACCGGATTTGGCCAAGCCCTACCCGGAAGCTCCCAACCGGGTAGGGAGGTTAGCCGGTCCCAAATCCCGGCTCCACGACGGAGGCCGCACCGGTAGGGTATGTGCCGGAGAGACCTCAATATTCATCAACTTGCGAGACGGCTGTGGAGGCAGCGGGGACTGTCCCCATCGCCGGCGGGCCTTTCTCTTTCTTGTGCCATTTGTTGAAACCGAAGTCAGGTGCCTCGAGCTCTGCAGATTTTAGGGTTTATATGGATTTCATGTGTGGATGAGCGAGTGGAATTGGTCCAAAAGTTCAAGTTCTAGTTCAAGTCCAAGTTCTAGGTCTTGGATGAATCATGTCTTGGTGATGATCCTCGACATGCTCAGATTGATTACACAGATTGGACATTGAAGATTAGTGATCCATTTCTGAACATGATAGGCTGTAATGCTATATCACTCACTCATAATGGCAAGAACATAATGGAAAAGGTTGTGGAAGTGGTGCTCATTTGAAGCCACCGAGCTTTAGTGACTGCAATGTCCATGGTTTCTGGAGCTTCCAAGTCTGTTAGAGTGTTTGGTTTTAGGTCTATTGTCATCATTGAGAGTTTTGGATCTCTGGTTGAGGAGTCTTCTTGCTGATGCAATCAAGTAGGCGTGGTGCTGGAGCTTTAAGCCTTTGTAGGAATCAGGTTACATCAGAAAGGGGCCTTTTAGAAATTCATGACCCCCCTGCACCTCGCTCAAACCACATATTCACTCCCACAGAAACACCACAAACGCTCACGAACTAAACTGCACAAAAATCGATACACTCTGATGCCAACTCGCATCTCGATTCTGCTCCTGATGATACCTACCTACCCTTGTATCGCATTGCCTGCCAATTGTTAACAACAACATGCCTAAGGGGTCCATGTAAACCTTCTGCAAAACGAAAATATTCCTTCACCAAGTTCAAGCCACTCATATGATTTCTCACCAAAAGCGAAAGAGCACCAAAAGGCATTGCAGCGGGCATCAACAGAATCACATGGAACCACACCCACCCAATTTCTCACACGTAGAGTTTCCTTTCTCCTTCCCGACAGCATCATATTAGGGTTCTGGAAAGAAGATCAAATAAGCGGTGGCCGAATCAGGTAGATGAAATCAATCAAACGGCACAATTTTGCAACTCCCTCGGAGCCTGCCACCTCCGAGACAGGAGTTTGCAAAATATTTGTCTACATTTAAAGTCCACATCGAAAGCACCGGCCCACTCACCAGATAGATTTGTATAGATTTGTGGGAAGATTTTTGGGCACAACCGAAGCCAAAGCTCTCACTGAAGCAAGCTCGGGACAAAACCGCGAACCTGTGCAACGACCTCGCGCGCGGAGCAGGACCCGTCAACGAAAGCGCGTTATCATCCAATCTCACTCCTAACGTTGCTTGGGAGCACCGTTCCAAAACACTCTTTTCTTTGTGCTTGGCTCCGTTATCCGGGAGGGACATGCCCCCCTGCAACCTCTGACACGCCTATATGATCTCCGGTACGGACCCACCGGATGCGGGTTCCAGATTGGCCCCAGCTCCGGTTACCGCACCAGTTCTGGGCTGGCACCCCCGGGTGCGGTCCCCCCTTATACACACAGACAATTAATTCAAGAGAACTTCCGCCTTCAATCTGTCTTTAGATAGGGATGCACTGGCAATCCTCTCACTCTAGATGGCCATCTCAAATGATCGTAGTCTATAGTCTCATATGGCAATTCTTGCACCACCTCTCGTTGCAAGGGAATCACTCACATGGATTTGGTGAGGAACTTAACCAACAAATGCGACTACTTTGGTTATTTTTTCAATTATCTAAGGATTTAAACAATGGTCTAGCCTCTATGACTCCATCACAAATTGCTCCATTCAGATGATAGACTCAATATTCAATTTCCAAATTTTGTAATCATCTCACAATAGGAAAGCTATAGGATAAAAACTTAGCAACACTTAGTATTCTCAATCATCAGGGCTAAGAAAACAAGGTTTCACCGCTTAATAATTCCAATCACAATTGCCTGAAGAGTTCAAATTGAGACACAAACGGGGTAGTCTGATTTAGTTATCCTGGATACTAATTAGGCAGTGAAAAAAATAGACAATAGACTTGCAACTGAGGAATCACTCCCAAGGATCTTGAAGATTATCCTCCCAAGGAGGTGAATTTTTTATAACAAAAATTTCACACTTCTCAACAAATCGTTAACAAATTATAAGTGTCGAACTAAGTACTTTGTGGTGATATGTCTTCAAATCCACAAGGAGACCTAATTGGTTATCATTTTGTTTGGATTGATATAGCCAAAAATATCCTTTAGACATTAGATTATGAATGAAAACATACACATTCATCCATTATCTAGCAAATTCATTCTCTTCAGATGTTTAATATGGAGAAATTTAACTTCCACGCATCAAAAACAATAAATTTACAAGGTGATTTTTGCTTTTCTATCATAGTGTAAAATTTGGACATAATGTTCCATTATAAAAGTTGTTGGTGCAAGAGCTAGGCTGAGATCTTACTTGGATTTCAAAAGGCATAACACTATGGCAATACCCATAAGCATATTTGAGATTTGAAACAACACATATTGAGGGCTTCATTGCACACAAGGATGAAGACTCGTGACTTTTGAAATCTACAATATATTAGAGTTGTCCATAAAGTCCCTCAAAAAGGGACGAAACCGTGGGTTTTGATCCTTCTTTGATAGAACTTTCTATTAAGAGCTTGTTAGGTCATCGTGTATCAGTGCCTATTTTGGAAGTTGGGTGAAATTTTTGGGACCTCTTCTTTGCACCTCTCAAACTTTGAGAGAATTTAAGAATCTAAAAAAGGTATGTGCATGGTACCCATTGTCCTAAATCCTGGACTGGCCTATCCAAGGCTAGCTTTAGCCCACCCATCCTAGTAGGACAAGCTAGAAAGTTGTTTTTTAATAGTTGACACCACTCTTTGTGTATGGTAATTTAAGCATTAAGAAAACTTGGATGACTTTGTGTTGATTCTCATAAACTCATGGTTTGGGATCAAACCCACAGTTTGATCTACTTTACTTTACGAATAACTATTGTTTGTTGTAAAAGTAATGTTCATCTCAAGCTCATCCAAGTTTATTGTAGAATGTTTTTAAGGTTGTTTTTCTCTACCCAACACACCTACTAAGATATATGTGATGAAAAACGTTAACCAATGTTATTTTAGGCACTATATGTACTATCAAAGTTTCTCTTTTAAATGATGAAATTGTAAATTTGAGATTAATGGGTACCGTATGAGAGGATGTTGGGCCTATTCCTTAGCATTACACATCTCCTTGGTTGCGTCCTGTGAGACCATGTTTCACATGAGCGTAAATCTCCTTTAATATCAGGATTCCCCGTTTATGGGGAGCACTCAGGTTGCATTGTGAATGAGACGGTGGAGGTAGTAAAGATTCTTTTACCAAAAACTAGTTCAACATTGCACATACAACAATCTTATAGCAAGTTGAACAATTATTTATCGTTTCAAGAATAGAGAGGTGCAAGTCTCGATCGATTTCATTCTAATTTGAAGGGCACGATGTTCCATAGTGTTTTTGAATCTCGTAGAAGGTCATTGAGTTAAGACTTGAGGGAGGAAGCAAATTTTCGTGCTCATGGGTGTTGCCCATTGCAAGATCAACCATCTTCAGTAGTGCATGCAACACCTCAAACCATACATGTTTCCAAAAATGACATTCAAGCTCATTGTGAGGGACATATATCATCCAATCACCTCTAAAACATGCAATGAACTTTGATTTTGGAAACCCGTTTCTCACATATACACATATACACATATAAGTTTTTTACATAATAATAATAATAATAATAATAATAATAATAATAATAATAAATCCATCCCATCATCCAATTTTAAAGCAAGATTTTCACTAGCTACCCCAACATAAGAACTTCAACTTTGCAACTACTGGGTCTTCTTAAATTTTGTTGAAACAAAAAAATAAATTCCATCCCAACTTTTTTAAAGGGTGGAGTTGGTTTCCACATACAAGTGGTTGACCATAAAACATGTTGGCGATAGTGGGATGAATTGCAAGTTCATTGAAATGCACCTACTAGCAACAAAGGGTCAAGATGCCTGATCGAATTAGAACGGCCTGCACATTGGGCACTTATGCCCCATTCCCACTTGACTTTAGCTTAGCCTAGAAGTCCATTCTAGAAACACGGCCTTCACGCCATCGGCGCTATTTAGTCCCAAGCCTAGTTGGCAAAGGACGTGGCATGGTTTAAAAGCGGAGGTTTTAAGCCTCGAGCACCGACCCTGCCATTGGTACTTAAAGATGAGACAAGAGTATAGGACTTTTAGAAGTGTCATCTCTGGCCCTTGTGATTGGTTGCTTTTAGTGTTAGTTATGAGGGCATGAGGAGCTCCATTAACAAAAACCGATCGTAAGATAGACGAGTGGTAAGGTTTTTGGGGATGGGACAAAAACTATCCAACATGTCATTACTCTGTAGATGAAACAATGAGCATGTGTGAAAGCTACTTAACTAAACCTACTTGAAAATCTTTGGAGCAAGTTCTTGTAGGTGCACCGGGATAGCCAAGTGCCTCTGCTATAACAGAAAGAGTTTTACTTGGTTTTTAGGAAAAACTTTGGTTATTTGGTAAAGCCATGTGGAGATAAGCCTTTAGCAAGCCTGAAAGCTGGGAGAATTTTTAGGTAGCCATGGCAGGGTCGGTAAAGGGTCATTAGAAACGGCAATTTTAGAGGTGCTAACTAGGATTGGCAAAAGTTAGTGACCTAGGTGTAAAACCCAAACAAGCAAGTCAGAGTTGTAGGCTAAAACCTTCGGGGATAGAGCCAGGTGAGGAAGGGGCATAAGGTAGCCAACTCGTTCCTAACCCGTTAAGCAAGTTAGCATATTTGAGGTTTAGGTATGATCAGAGAAAAAATTTCTCATGTAGGGAATTTGAAATAAGAAAAAAAAACCATATTTTTCTCATAATATATTCACAATAACCAAGTTACTATGAATTTCTTAAGTGGACAATTTTTCTTACCTATACTCGTCGTATAGGTTACCCTATTTCCAATCACCAACTGGTCACAAAACCGAGAATGTTCGATTCCCATAATCAATAATTGGCACTTAAATATCCTTTCAATCTAAACGTAGTTGTCAACTTAGCCACATACATTTGGCTAAGTTGGATTCGATCATGACATGTCAGCACCCACCATAGATTGATATTATCATGCACAAAATTATGTTGGCCTAAGTTACAAAAATGGGGTGGTGTTTGGGAATGGGTTGGCTACCTTAGTGTGTAATTTGTTATTGGAGGTGCCTACTCTATGGATCGCGATGTTGCCGGAATTGAGTACTTCACTTGTGTCCCAACATGCGAGTGCCACAATTAGCAAGGACTCAAATCTCTCACCTTATGAAAAGGAAAGCCATGATCATACACTAGATTACACATCTTCTAGTGTCTAGCAATAAAAAAAATGGACCTGTAATATTCGAATGTGTTGGAATATCTTGGAATTACAAAGTGGATGTTGAAGTTCATATACAAAAATCAATCAATAAATATTTTCAGCCAAAAATAAATAATATATGAGACATCCAACATTGTCCCCAAGAGCCCAACGTGGAGCCACGTCATGTCTTCATCTGGGCCCCTCACTTGGCATGAAAAATCTTGTATATTTCAAGAACAGATGTCACAAGTCATGTTCAACTTTGTTTTGATCTACAAGACAACGATGCTTCACAATCATTTTAAAGCTCGTAGGAGATTGAAGACTTGAACAGGGAAACATATGTCATTGTCCATGCCACGTGGATGTTGCCCATTGTAAGGATCAACCATCTATAGTAGTGTGGGTAACACCCCAAACCAAACATGCTTCAAAATGGCATTTGAAGCTCATTATGAGACACTAATCATCCAATCAACGAGCTTTGACCGCCTCTAGAATAAGCATACACAATTTTGAAATACATATAACCTTTTAGTATTCTATACATGTCCTCATCTATCATGTCATCCAAGTTTAGAATAAAACGTCATTTTCACTAGTTGCCCCACCTTGAGAACTTCAACTTTGCAGCCGTTGGATCTTCTCAATTGTTTTGATAAAACGAGTTATTTTTTTTTCCATGTCTTTGTTATTGAGTTAGTGCCCACATACAAGTAGCCAATCATAAATTATGTTGGTGACAATTGGTATTACATATAAACTTAACCCAACTCGTAAATGAGGCAACACCATGATTCACGCCAATGGTAAGATTAGAGTCATATTTCTTTCTTTCTCCGGTGACAGTGGATTGAATTGCCGTCAACATCAAGGGTGATATGAAAATTCCAAATTCATTAGAGTGCACCCGGGGCAACAAAGGGTTGGCTTGGTAGTCGATGCACCAATGTGGCGCTCAATACACTAAATCCTTGGATTTAGGTAGTCCGACCCACACTAATTCTCACGACCAAGTATTTTATCCACTTGGAAAGGTGCCATACAACCTTGGAGCACTTGAAAAGTCTTCGTCGAGAGGTGGTCAACACATATGACTACCCACACTAAAATGAGTGTACTACCCATGTTGTGTAGTACCCACAATGTAGTCATGATATGGTGGAAGCAATCGAAGTTTAGAAGTGTACCTATAGATTTCATTGTACCATTGCCCCTTCTCCCCTTCCTTTTCCCTCATCTTTAACATTCCTATTGCTGAAACAAATCAAGAGAAGAAAACAATTCTAGGAACTTAATATCGTGATACATATTCAACCCGAATTTTAAAGATGAGAGTGTTAAAACCACCCATTTAGGAGAAAAGA
Organism: Polytrichum formosum; assembly: GCA_964035585.1. Taxonomy (NCBI): domain Eukaryota; kingdom Viridiplantae; phylum Streptophyta; class Polytrichopsida; order Polytrichales; family Polytrichaceae; genus Polytrichum; species Polytrichum formosum. The sequence continues at coordinate 63,075,637 of OZ037936.1, forward strand.
AAAGAAAAAACTTCGGCGTTCCATAACATGACTAAGCATCTAGATGATTTTTTTCAAAGAAAGAGGTTGCAATTGAAAGACTATGAATTTATAGTTGTTTGTGTAAAACTCTATAGTACACGGCATGAGTGCTTCCCATAAACAAGGAATCTTGGAATTGAAGGAGAAGTATTCTTGCACACCTAGTCCCACATAACACAACCAAGGAGATGAGTAATGTTATGGGATGAGAGCTTGTCATTTACCTTATATTGATCATGGTAGTTCATGGTGCAACACAAAGTGTATGGCCTTTCTTTCGGAGAGTGGGCTCTATGGTGGGTGGCATGATCAATTAAAACCACCCCACCCATAAATAGAAAGAGTAGTAACTGACCGGGATAATAGTTGCATTAGGTGTTTACATATTTAAACCGAATATAAGATGACATCCATAGATATAAATGGAACTTCGAGTGGGGTTGAGTAATGTTATGTATGCGCCCAAAAGGAAGCAAGTGATTGATATCACATTACTTCGGGTTACATAATTTTTTTTATACATGAAAATGAATGAGGCGGGGATTCGTGCACAATAACTATATGAATATGAAAATTGGTGTTGACCACCTCAACTCCAAAATTATGGGTTGCCTCATATTTGATGTTGTAAACATTACATTGATCATCCCAATTAGAGCATGTTACCGTTTGGAGTTACCGTAACATTATTTAGATCCATAACAATGTTATGTGAGATTTACAATATTCCGCAGAATATTCCACCATTTAGACCGAATGCAGGGAATATTCCTCAGAATGTCAGTCCCACAAAACACTGTTATGAATCTGAATAATGTTATGACGCAATGCTATGACTATTTGATGGGAATGTAACATTTACCAAGCAAAGTCATTCGTATTTTATAATGTTCGAACAACCTATTAAAATATTGTTACTAAACATTGAACTACTGAGTTGTAGTACGCTAAATAGTATATTTAGTGTTAGATACTATTCAGAGTTACTCACTCCTATATCTTTTTACTATTAATGTAATTTTTTTACCAACGAAGGTCGAATTGGGTTGTTGGACATTATAGAACATTAACATCTTTATGTGGTAAAAAATTACATTAATAGTAAAAAGATATAGGAGTGAGTAACTCCAAATAGTAACTAACACTAAATATACTATTTAGTGTAGTGGACCGCTTCAGAGGTCGGTGTGGTTGGAGTGAGAGGTCCAATGGTGCTAGTTGCTTGATGAGTTGTGTGTGATTCTTGTACGTAGGGGCGGGTGTTTTTTTTGCAGTGAGACGAGGCACCTTTGTGCGTGTGTAGGGCTATGGTAAGCTTGGCTTGATTCAAGAGTGAGCGATGTGGGTTCGGAGGTACCTTCAAGGTTAGTGTGAGTGATTCTTTGGTAGGAGAATTGTAGAGGTAGTGGTAGGGAGGATTGATGGTGATTCGGTAAGCTTTGTGAGTGGATCCCTGATGGGAGTGTGTGGAAGGTACTTGATGAGGTATTGGTGAGTGTAGATCTTGTAGATCTGAGAAAGTGAGTATGTATACACACAGTAAAGTTGTGATAGCAATCCATGCATATTGTTTTTGAGTATGTGCATCTGAAGTCACCTTGCACGCATGGCTTGCATTCCTCCTATTGGTTCCTAGTGCTTTTGTTGATGGCTCCCGCGCTGTGTGAGGTAGTGGTAGGGAGGATTGACGGTGAATCGGTGAGCTTTGTGAGTAGATCCCTGATGGGAATGTGTGGAAGGTACTTGATGAGGTATTGGTGAGTGTAGATCTTGTAGATCTGAGAAAAAGAGCGTGTATACACACAGTAAAGTTGTGATAGCAATCCATACTGTTTTTGAGTACGTGCATCTGAAGTCACTTTGCATGCATGGTTTGCATTCCCCCTATTGGTTCCTACTGTTTTTGTTGATAGCTCCCGCATTGTGGGTGTCTTTGTGAGAAGTTCCGGTGTTGTGTGGATGCCGAGATCGGGATTTGCCATGACCGAAGGAGCTGGACGATGGCGTTTGTGCTTTTCGTCCTAGATCTCCCCTTCGCGTCTGGTGCATGTAGAAAAGTTTGTTTGTTGTCATTGTGTCTTGCCCGCCCTGTGGATCCGTGAGTGGTCGATATGCTCCGCTACGTGATGTATGCTTCGAGGAGCTCCGGTGTTTGGCACAATTTGGTGACGTTTTTCTCATACAACTCTAGTTCCAAGAAATGCTGCCACAGCGGCGCCACTTCTACATGGCATCCTCGGACATGTCGAACTTATTGCTCCATTTCCTTAGTCCATAATTTAGCATAGTGAGACAATGGCAATTCCCTGGCGATTTTGCTATCAACCAAAAATTTGCACAAATGGCATCGACATCTGAAGACATAACCAACTCAAATGAAATCCAAAAATTCAATATCAGTTTGCAACTGTCAACAAAGAGAACACCAAACGTAAAAATAAAGAATTAACACTAGTGCAGATTAAACCGTGACTCTTTTACACCTATGTCGATAGGCTTTCAAGCCTCTCATGGGGATTGGGGACCAAGTGTGTGCAAGATCCTAAATGAAACTTCATATGTACATGAAACTTTATTGTGAAATGAAAAATGGATGACACTACACTGTTCATGGTATTTAGTATCACATGTGTAATAGTGTCACTTACCCTATTTTGAGTGTATGCTAGGTTACAATACTAATCAACAACTTCATCATTAGTGTCACCTCATGACAATTGGTGTTCAAGTGTGCTTACTAATATCGTGGCATGATTATATTCAATAAGTAGTGTTATGAGGTGTATGCCTATGCTGCACAATGGTCTACAAGTTACACTAAGTATACGCAAATTACACTTGGCATTAGTATGCTTAAGAATATCCTCCTCTTGTATACTAAAATATAAATTCATGACATTTGCCATTAGTATGCTCAATGACATCGAAACCCCTTTCCACCTCAATCAGCCATCAAACACCATTATGGCCCTCCATCCCCCCTACTTTCAATCAACACGATGGTTTGGTCCAAAACCTAAAAAGGTACATAGAGACATGATATAAAAGCAAACTAATATCATGTGCCAAAAACACCATACCAAACGTAGACTAATGGCTATCCACCAGTGACCTACACCCAAAATGGACTAATCTCTTATGGGACGCCCCTTGGATATTTGATGTCTATATCATACATGAAACTTTATTGTGAAATGAAAAATGGATGACACTACACTGTTCATGGTATTTAGTATCACATGTGTAATAGTGTCACTTACCCTATTTTGAGTGTATGCTAGGTTACAATACTAATCAACAACTTCATCATTAGTGTCACCTCATGACAATTGGTGTTCAAGTGTGCTTACTAATATCGTGGCATGATTATATTCAATAAGTAGTGTTATGAGGTGTATGCCTATGCTGCACAATGGTCTACAAGTTACACTAAGTATACGCAAATTACACTTGGCATTAGTATGCTTAAGAATATCCTCCTCTTGTATACTAAAATATAAATTCATGACATTTGCCATTAGTATGCTCAATGACATCGAAACCCCTTTCCACCTCAATCAGCCATCAAACACCATTATGGCCCTCCATCCCCCCTACTTTCAATCAACACGATGGTTTGGTCCAAAACCTAAAAAGGTACATAGAGACATGATATAAAAGCAAACTAATATCATGTGCCAAAAACACCATACCAAACGTAGACTAATGGCTATCCACCAGTGACCTACACCCAAAATGGACTAATCTCTTATGGGACGCCCCTTGGATATTTGATGTCTATATCATACAAGTACTCAAATTTTGGATATTACACATGATGTCAAGGCATCCATAGTTGACCAAGTCCATTTAACCGCTCACTAGGGTACTTGTAATGCCGACATGGATGAGATCTATGTTTTTTAAGCAAACAGAGTTGAGGTTTATGTGGTGGAGGCTTATGATCAATTACCCTCAGAAGAGTTTTGACAATTGTCATAGCTAAGAACTCACATTTAGATGAGCAGTTATGGATTAACCTACAGATTGATTGTGTGTTCTCCTAAACTTTACTACTTCAAAAATTGTGGCAATTTTCATATTCATAACAAAAGAATTTTAAAAAATTGCATTCTCCTTAGGATTTGTTCGTCTTTGCAAGAAAAATAATCTCCGTTCAATACTCCTCCGAAATATACATGAAAACTCTCTTATTTTATCGGTTATAGGTGCCTCAACCTTACCTAAGCAACTATTGCAAAAACACGCCCTTAAACAAGACATCTTGTCACTATGCAACCTTTGCCCACTAAAACAAAATGACACATGTCTCCACCTACTATCATGTTGCACAACCAGACACATAAATAACTTTCACATGAATCGACACAACATAACAGTCATGCTCTTGCCAACACCCTCCTAGCCCACCCCACAACAAGATGCTTCACACTCATTAATGCCAGTAAGCATTGAATAGAATACCAGGCAACACCATCCCATCATGGCTACCTCCCAAAGTATAAATGCCCGGCCCAGCTATGACCAAATATCCTAAGCATACTTGGCACAACACCTACAACCTAGCTCCCCTTCACACGCAACCCCAACCAAAATAATAATACAAATATATGAAATTACCTACTGCAATGATAGATTCCTCCAGGACGCTACCACTGGAAAACTAAAGAAATACGACATGCTACAACCGCTACTAACCCAACAAGGATGCTTGGTCCTTCCACCAATAATCATCACAACATGCATTGAGGCTCCACCCACACCCTGCCACCTAAAAGACCTTGAGATTTCAATATCACCACCAACAAAGTCCACAAATTAATGGAAACATTCTTACAAATATCTATTATATCATGTAGGTCACATCATACTTAGAAAAAGAAAACTAATAAAGAACAAACCCTAATCCCACTCGACTAACACCAAACACCACATAATTCCTAATCACTAACCCTTAATTCCCAAATTAGCAAAATCAAATAACCTAAACTAGGTCCACCTACTGAAAATAGGTATTAAGCCACCCCCGCCACCTCATCACCACGCGGTCATGGAAAGGAGGTGATGAATAGACACTGCATGTCAATGTATATGCATTGACGTTCTTTCTTTTTCTTGCTCAATAACACCTTCCCCTCGCATTAAAAATAAAATATTAAAAAAACTATCATCACAAGTATCCCATGTGCTACGCTAAAGGTCATAGTGTTTTTTTATTGGCTTTGTCTATAGGACAGAGACTATGCATCAACTTCTCTGTTCCAAGAGCAAATTTCCTAACCACTTTGTGTTCACACTTGGACGCCACTTGTTCTTGCTATTTTCGGTCCAATTTATTTAATGTGGATGTTAACTATAGTTTTATATATACATATAGTTAACTATAGTTGTTCCCTAAAATGTATTGAAAAAATCTACTTAACTATAGTTATTTTGACAGTTGTTAATTATTTATTTTAAAATTTTTGAGTGATAAATGAGTAGCTTCAGTTCTTGACCCGCATTTGAGAAGAAGGTGCACAAAATCCAAGAAAGGTTTGGTTATAGGTATAGTAAATAGCCATGGACTGGCATGAGCAAAGTGGACAACTACAATTGTAGTCTTTCATAGTAAAGGACAGAGCCTCACGGTTCTACCGTTTTCTTGTTAAAAAAATCACTACAAAGAGTTACACTCTAACCTTGATAATGTCACCCTTGTTTATAGAACACCTTGATATTGTCACCCGAAACTTCGAAACCAAATTTTCTAGTGTAAAACTCCCTCGTTATTATCCCTATCACCCTTGATAATGTCGTTATTTTTTTTCCAAAATTTGTAGTGTACATGTGATAATGACAAGTAATATGGATGAAAAAAGGCTGGATGGACAACAAATTCTATGGATGACGTCGGCATCTCCGCCCGCCTTTCGGCCTTTCTTTTGAACATTGTAAATTTTATTTGTTTTTCTACCTATTTCTTTGATAATATCACATTATGCATAAATCTTCCAAATGTGACATTATCAAATATGTCACACCTTGTTTATATCACACTTTTTGGTGAAACGGATGGTGTGACATTATCGAGGTTAGACTGTACTTATTATGATGAATAGTATCATGTTGACTATTAGTGAACATGACACTTTGAGACCTCTAGGCATCTAATTAAGATTGTACACCAATAGTGTATGTGCCACTAAATGCTATAAATGGTGTAATGAAAGGCTGGAATGTGCCCACATGTATTGTATTGGGACTTTGAATTTAATTGCATAATTCCCTAGACTCTAGATGATCATTGAGGTTTTCTTTGGATATACGGCCCCTTTTCATTCATTGTTGCCAAAGTCACTGAATATCTCGTTCATCCATAGGATGAATCTAAAAAATTCATCCTACCACATATATCATTTGAAGCTTGGACAATACTAGCATCGGGCATTATAGATTTACAACATTTACAACAATATTGTCACTTACTAAGTGATATTTCATCCAAACTCCAATCATCCATGACAATATTTCATCACAAAAATGCTATGATGCAAACTATACCAAACTATATGTAGTCTAGTCCAAGTCATTTGAAATGACTTGGCCACAAACCTAATGTAGGGTTTTTATGTCGGATGGATGAGAGGTATGTTTGTAAGCAATATTTCCCTCTCTCCAATGAAAAAGGCACTTGAGACTCACCGTTTATGGTATTCAATGCCACATACATAACTTGCAAAGGGCCTAAACTAGATGTCTAGAGGTCTGAAAGTGTCAAGTCAGCTAGTGGCTAATATGACACTATTCGTCAACATAATTAACTCCTTAAGTGACAATATGACATTTAGTGTAGCACATCGGGGTACTTGAGATGATAGTTTTGCGTTTCAGTATACATGGGGACGATAATATTGAGCAAACTAATGCCGAGTGTAATTTGTGTGCACTTTTAGTCGATTTGTAGACCATTATGTAACATAGGCATACACTTATAAAACTATCGAACATGCTCATGCCAAAATATTAGTAACCGCACTGGAATGCCAAGTGTCACAAGATGATACTAATGATGAAGTTGTTGATCATTATTGAAACCGAGCATATGCCTCAAAACAGGATGAATGACACTATTATGCATGTGACACTAAATGCCATGAACGGTGTACCATATTAGTGTGGCCCACGCTATCACCCAACCATAAGTGTATTTCTACGCTGCAAAAGAGTGGAATGGTAATGGAAAGGTAAAGAGCTTTCGAAATAAATATGACCTAGCACATCTAAAACCCTTGACACTTCATCAAATCGTGCTCATGTTCATCCTTCCACACATTCTCATTCATTCATTCATTCATCCGTAGATGAAATGAACCATCTGGACTATGCAATAATAATCGAGGGTGTTTTCATTAGATAAATAAGAGGCACATTCGTTTGCAATAATTCTCTCTTGGTACAACTTAACACATAGTTTGTAACCTCGATGCAAAGTGAAGCGGTGCTCATCATTTGTCTTTCCACCCATTCTCACTCATCCATCGGACCATTTGTCCATTGTCATCATACTTTTCAATAACCTCACTAATTTAACATTTAAGTATATTCCTACAAACCACTTGTCCAAAAATAATGAGGAGTATGCACTTGCAGTGATAAAAACATCAAACAACAGTAGCAAAAAGCAACAACATAACAACCAGAACTCCAGATGTTTGTATTCCACGTTTGTCAGCCACCATATCTGTGTAGTTTTGTGATCTAGGGGTGCGTCATATTGACGGCTGGAATTGTTCAAAAGTCATGCATAAATCCAAACATAGTTAAACCCTAGTTACTATTTGTACAACATAAATGGAAAGCTTTGCATATGAGTGTACATGTCATTCAACCGATGAAGACACCTTACATAATATACATTGTGTGGGGGTGTGTGTACGCGTGCACACTGATTTGACACTAAATTAGTCCTCAAGACCCTTTTGAGATGAACTACTCTCAAACATGTAAGAGATTTCTTTTGTAATGTATGGATGGATGAAAGGTATGATTGTATGCAATAATTCCCTCTCGTTGTAACTTGTCACACTTGAAACCTCGATGATGAGTAAAATTGTGCTCATTGTCACATTATGCTACAATGAACTGAATTGTCACATAAGAAACACACACACACACACACACATGGTGATTTTGTTAAATGTATTAACTACACAATACACTAGCCTTAATTTTTTGTAATTCAACGGGGTCAAATTCGCAAAATAAGAAGAACCACAAGGAAATCTTCCAACATTTCAACTCCAACTTACATAACTACCACAAATCCTTGCCCCACGACAAGGATGCATAACACCTACCATGGGGGTTGCAATAAAAACATGCCCTCCCAAGCTTCTTGTTAGTTCATTCCAATTGGGTTCTTTCATAATAACTTATGATCTTTGACCCCAATTTAGGGATCTCACTGACTCAACATGCAATTCCCCTTTCTCTGCAAATTTTCCTATGTCTTCATCCTCACCTCCCCCATGGTAGGTGAGATTTCGATTCATGACCATGGGGAATGCAATATAACTTGCCCCTCCCAGCTTTTGTTGTTGATTCAATCCAATCGAGTCCCACTATAATAGGTAGTGTGTGTTCACACGATGATTATGGTCCAGGTTGTACTTCAATTTTGGGTCATTATTTGTGTGTGTGTGTGTGTGGGGGGGGGGTAGTATATTTATTTAGAGTTTAATTTGCGGTAGCTAGTCAAGGCCGCATGGGTGGGGAGGAGGATTAAGAGGCGTATGTCATCATTTGTGTACCATATTCCTATGGGGTAGAGGTGTGAAGTCATAGTGAAGGTGAAGGTGTTATGTGAGTATTTTCACGTGCCATTGAAAATATGTTATCATTGAGAGTGGAGGTGAAGTGTTAGTTGATATCTTTGATGGCTATAGTCACGAGCGTCTCTTTTGTTAACTAGTAGTAGTCAGTTGAGTTCTATATTCTTTGGTCGAATTATTGCTTCTTGCAAACCGATGTTTATCAAAGCTTCAGTGAACACAATGTATAACATGGGGCTACACTCTTTCTTGTGTCTGATGTGTTTACTTAAATAATGTGACAATGAATCAGGTTGGCCTACTTTAATTGAAGTTTTTTTGTAAAATTGAAGTGGCTCAAAGAAATTATTATCATCCACATGTGTCATTGCGTGGGCCTCCACCATCATTGTCTTACTGCCCCTCGTTGCACACGATCAACACAGAGTCTCAAAGGACGAAATATCTTTGAAAACTTAAGATGACTTGTCAAGCCTTGATGCCGCCAATGCTTGACGTGAATAGTGCGTTTTAGATAATGTTTTTGGTGGTTAAGTATGTGCTTGCGGTTTTAAACCTACGGTAGATTGTGACATGTAAGTTCATGCACACTACAATATTTTTCCTATTTTATAGAATAATGTGGATTTTCTATTATAGTATGTACCATATTAAACCAAAGTAACTTAATTAGAGCATGTTTACATTGAAGGCCCAAAAATATGAAATAATACGTAGCCCGGAGGTTATTATTATTATTATTATTATTTGGATTCAACACCATAATTAGCTTCAAAGACCCGACCCCGTATTATTAGCTAGTCCGTGTCATTTCAGATGAATCAGCCACAAACCTATTATATGTAAGTTAGGGTGTTGAGTTTTCACGTTGGATGGATGAGAGGTACGCTCGTAAACGATAAGTTAATTCCCTCTCACCCCGATCTTCTTCTATCCATTATGATTTATTCATCCACGCATTATTTCATCCATCCATCCATCCGTCTGTCCACACATCCGTCCGTCCAGCGCCGCCAAGAGCCTTTAATGGACATCATCGGAGACGGTCCCACCTTTCTTCATTCGACGGAATCCTCGCAGCCTTTGTCTCCTTCCTTCCTCCCTACCTCCCGCAAAACGTCTCCCCCGATCGCCAAAAACTGCCCCTCTCCTCTCCCTCCTCCTCCGCAACGATAATCCAACTGTCTTCCAAATCCGACCTTCCTCACCTCCACTCATGTAAGCAGATTTCGAACTTCGCATCCTTCCACAATCCTCGACTTCACCATCCTCGGAACCATCCCAGAGCATTTTCGTCTTCTTCTTTCTTCTTGTTTCGATCCAATTGTGTCTGCTCATCATCATCCATTGCCCCTTGCCAACATCCACTCTGCAATCAACCGGATGCCAGATTTGAGCCTACATCGTTGGAGTTCCATCTTTGGAGCTTCCTGGACGCTTCGTCAAAGTGTTGTGCCCTCTTTACATCTAAATTAGTCAATCGGTGTGTTTGGATCCAACTATACTGTCCGAGGGTTCTTTTTTCTGGCTCCACTCGCACCAGCTAGCCAGACAGACAGGAGGTTACTTAGCTGGTCAAGTTCAGTCACCTGAATTGGTTTTAGTTTAGAAATGCTTGATTCGTCATTGTGGTCGCCATGGTCGTCATTAGCGAAGGAAGTTGGCTTGTTTCGCTTCGAAGCTTTCGCACTAGATTTCAGCCTATTGCATAATTAGGGTTCCTGTAAGGTGGAGTCAGTACCGGAATCCCTGAAAGCTATTTACCTCCTCCACATGGCAGGGATGATGAGAAATGCATTATAAGGAAATTACTCCTTGTTGTGATTTCCCCTCGTTAATGACCAGTTGCACTGTACCTAAGTTCTTCAGTGTGTGTTTGTGTCTTCTATGTGATCTAAGTACTGTTTGACAGCTGATGAGGTGCTGGTTTGTATTTAGAGAAGTCGTCTTTCTTGTCCACTATCACCTAATTTATCATAGGTATGACGTGTTCAGATTCTGAGGATCGCGGATTTAAGTTGTTATGTCATTGCTTGAGGAGGTGGCAAGGTATGACGGTTTGGCAGATTCTGAGGATTGCGGAGTAGTCTTTTTTAAGTTCCCACACTGAGATAGGCATTGTATAGATAGGTAGCTTACTGGAAGCATATCTTGCTTGCTCTACAGGCGAAGATAGATAGGCATGTGACATGCTTTGCATTTGTGGACTAGTTCCAATTGAGCACTGGAAATTGTGGCTTAATGATTGACCGGCTTCGACCTCTTCGGAATGTGAGTAGTTGCCGTTTACTCTGCTTTGTTTTTCCATACTACATTGGATTAGATAGCCACAGAAACACAATTGATAGGCGAAGACACTGGCTCCTGACAGGCTTTTGTAGTTGTAGATTCACTTGCAGTCGTCGGACATCCTTAGGTTGCCATTTGAGATTCAGGAGCAGTATAAATTAGGTTGTCGTTTGTCGTGTATGATCAATGCTTGTGTCGCAGTTCATTCAGAACATTCACTTGTAAAAGTTGGGAGTGTGTGATGGTCCAAAATGTGAATTGCTTTTCACTCTTATTTAGGGTTCTATTCTGACTATTATACGTCATTGGTTAGAGAACGACAGGAGCACGCATCTCTTGATAGGCGATGATAAGATGTGGATCTGTGGGTTAGCTCCAATGTAACCAGCCATGTGCTGTATCTGGCTCTGCTTATTGTGAACTCTGAGAAGAATTTATTACTGGTGAGGAGATGTGTTTGCAATGGTCACATTCACCAGAATGGACTTATCATGAACTTGTATCTTGACAGATTGCGCTCCTGAATGTTTGGAACTAGTTGTGCAGCTATCTGCTGAGGATTGTTCAGGGAAAATGAAGGATATTCCTCTCTGGAAGCTTGACCCGGACAGGGAAAGTATCGGACTTTTGTGGCCAAAAGCTTTGCCGAAGGTGAGCTGCCGGTAGTTCTGACTGGATGATGGTATCTTATGCATTGCAAAATGTGTCTACTACACAGTGGAACGAGGGATAAGTGGATTCACCCAGTCCCATTCTTCACGATTCATTCTCTTCCTCACTCATTGTGAAGCAATGCACTCCAAAAGAAACCTCAGTTTTATTAGATTTTGATAGCTCGGGTGTTGTCTTTGCTGCTGCTGTATTCTTTTGTAGTGCCTGTTTAATTGATTATTTAGGAAACTGACATGGATGTACAGGGTTGAAGATTGAACCAAATTGTACAATTAGCAAAGGTGAAAGGTCATCATCCAGTAGCATCTCAACCCGTTGTCAAGTTTGTGCCGGTAATGTCTATATGTCCAGTTCTTTGTTGCTAGGTAATTCTATATATTTGAATTTTGCAAGCTGAATATTACATATGTGGGTCATGGGGTGCATTGAGTGACAACTCTAAACACCATTATTATCTGCATTGATTGGGATAGAAATTTTACTCAAATGTAGATCAATACTACTTCATAGAGACTTGGATAGTCTTCAACCGGATGCTCTTTCATAGATGCTTTCCACGATGTCTAGAGGGAAGAAAGTGATAATGACCATGCGTCTTAATCTTATGTTTATTTATGGCCATTTCACAGGTTTTACCCCTACCTGCATAGCAGATGCCACTCAAACTGACTCAGAGAGCACATCCACTTAAAGTCTAATAGAAAAAAGGGAGACAACAACTGGGTCTTCAGTTCTGGTGGAAAAATACTTGCTATGGGTGCATGTCTGAGGAGCAAGGAAATTAGATGGATGGACCCCAAGTCTATCAAATTCAGTGAAGACTCCATAGCATACTTCTTTCAGAGGGGGGCTCCGAACACAAGGTGGTTCACTGACTCGTGCGTTGGGTTAAGACGAGGCGATGAGTCACTGCAGAGCTTGCTGGAGAAGTTAAGTTCAGGTGCTATAAAAGTGCATGACATACCTCGCATCCGGGTTTTTAAGTACAAGGACTGCTGGTACAGTCCTGACAATCGGAGGTTGTGGGTGTTCCGGCAGCATGGGGAGGAAATACAAGTTGACATTGTTGGAAGGCCAGCAAACGCATATTTGGCAAAACTTGAGCAAAGACATGGAGATGGTGAATCTACATTCATCATCAAGGACCATGAGAGGAAGCTATCTCACGAATTTGCCTCTAAGCAGGATCTGTTGAATCAGATACTAAAATGGTCTCCCAGAGTTTTGTTGAGTAATCTACCATTTCAAGAGGCATGAGTCTGGCTTCAACTCTTCAAGATGGACTTGTGATTAAATTTCTTGAGGTTATGGAAATTTTGAGACAAATTTCAGAAGTATGAAGTATTCCTTGCTGGTAAAAACTGTACATCTGCTCTGGTTTGATAGTGAGAGAGTAATTGGCAAGGTAAGTTGATGAAGTGATATCTATGTTTTGCAGATGGAGGAGATCCCACTGCAATATCCGAATGTTGAGCCATATATGAAGATTCTAAGCCAATGGCTATTAGAAGAGACTCGTGCACAGATTCAATCAAGTGTATTGAAGATTTCAGATCTGGCTTGTACAGAGATTATCATTGATGCTGACATTAGACCAATCAGCAAGAAAAGTGTATTGAAGAGGATAACTTTCACCCCCGATCCTGAGTCATTTGAATCCTTGAAGAGGTCCAATAACTTGACAACAAAAGTGTACCTTCCTGCAGCATCTGACATAGTTCTAATGGCTACCTTTGTACCTCAGAATGCCCGGGATTTATACCAGGTCAATGAATGCTGCACCTTAGCTGTAGTACAGGGGAGACATACCACTTCTTTAGGATCTCAGAGGTCATATGAGGCTATATTACATGCGCCAACTCATGGAGAAGTGTATAAAGCGCTTATTGAAGGGGAGAGAAAATGGTATGCTGTGAAACTGGAGAGTATTGTCACATGTCAAAGAATCTGGGATGCACTTCATCAGCCTGAAGCTGCACCAATGGCAGAGTATATTGCCACGTATTCTCAAACTCAGGTATTCAAGAATTTTGAGCAAATGTTGTAGAGGATGGACGTGTCAATCTTTTATTTACTCTGAAAGTACTCCCTGTTTAATGACTAATATTATTGTCACTGATCTAGATTAGGACTGGATATATGACCTCAGTTGGTGTTTGGCTTTTGAAAGACCATTTGATCGTTTAGAAAGGACTCAGATAGTTTCTCTTGACAGAATGTTGAGCTGGGACTTCAAGACTCTGAAACTGCAGTTGAGGAGTCAAAGCTGCAGATGTATTGCCATGATCTCCGTCGTCTGAATGAATCTCAACTGCAAGCTGTGAAGAGCTTCATTGCCAGGCTAGTGAACAAAGAAAGTGGTTGTTGCTTAGGGCTCATTCAAGGGCCACCTGGCACAGGTAATAACCTCTTTTGCACTCTAGGGATCTATACTCATGAGGGAATCGCCTCATCTTGTTTTCATCTCAAATTTTAGAGGTATAAATTTTAGTCTGTGGTTCTGGATGCTACTCATGCACGTCATGTGTGATAATGGTATATCTAGTTTGAGAAGCAATAGATCAAATTAGGTTGGCCATTTCTATTTGAGCCTGGGAAGTTCTAAGGTATTTGACTGATCACCTTGCTCACAGGGAAGACATCAACTTTGACGGCTATGCTCTCAGCTACAGCATGTTTGAATACCCGCATCCTCGTCTGTGCCCCGACCAACATAGCAGTAAATGAAGCTGCACAAAGATTTCTAGTCCAACGGCAGGAGGATTTGGACCTCTCTCAAAATTTTCATTTTTGTAGTGACAAAGCAGATCCTGGACTCCCTGCAATTCATGAGGATGGAGGCAGTTGTACCCCATTGCGACTTGGGGACATCGTTATGCTTGGAAGTGAAGACAGGCTTACAGTAGAGGGAAGTGTGTTGAAGCATATATTTCTACCACTTCGGGTGAAACGCCTACTAGCTGCTCTGCATCCTGAGGATGGATGGTATGTCTTATCCAGAACATTGCTGATGTATTTGATGGAGGTGTCAAGCCCCACATCAAATAATCCTGCTGGACAAAAAAGAGAGCGGAGTATCATACAAAGATTAGGAAAGGACGTCATAGTCCATGGTGAAACATTGTGTAATGATCTTCCTACCTCAAACCTTAGTAGTAAAAGACTAGAAGAAATCCTGGCAGCAGTATCTGCTACTCGAAAGCTTCTTCAAGTCATTGTGCATGAAAAATCTGATCATGACCGTCCTCAGTTTTCTCCCACTCCTACACGACATGACATTCAGGATGTTAAAAACCAGGAAACAAGCACCCGAGTTGTTGACACTGCTAGATTGCATTCACAACCACCTGGAAGTGAAGTAGAGACTGGTAAATGCCAGGAGCAACAAAACCAAGTTGATGATGCTCCTCAATTTTCTCCACAAGGATGTGCAAAGAATAAGTTGGAGGATGGGAAAAGTAAAGACTCTCAACCTGTTGATGATGTGATTTTTATCGATGATGATGATGATGCCCCTCAATTCTCTCCACGGCCATTTGAAGAGACTGAACCTGAGGTGGAGTCCACGAACCCTGGGCTATTTGACAGCCCTGATGTTATCAGGGAGAGACAAGTTCTTATTGAGATATTGACGGGACAGGACGAAGCCCCTATTTTTCCCAATGCAGCAGCTACATCGCCTGATTGGTTAGAAGCTCACTGTGTGGAAAATGCAAGTGTTGTATTCAGTACAGTGTCCTCAGTCGGCTTGAAGATTATGAAGCTTGGAATCCCATTCTCATGTGTAATTGTTGATGAGGCTGCCCAGCTGGTGGAGGCAGAGACTGCAATTATCACTCAGATGAAGGAAGTCAAGCACATGGTTCTTGTTGGGGATCAGAAACAGTTACCAGCTACTGTCATGAGCCAGGTATAATTTCCAGTTGAGCATAAATGCCTCCTGATTAGGTGCAAGTCTTTTGCCATTCTTCAGAGTATAGCTCATGGTAGAATGACTGGATAACAAATCTAAGTGACAAAATCCAGGTCAAATGTTTTCACCACTTAATTATACCATTATATATCTGCTTGGAATCTGCTTTCACAGTCCTTTCATTGAGCACATGATGTAAAATCCTGATATTCATTGTTTTGGAATTTCTCACCAGCTTGCACAGAGAAATGGTTATGGACGTAGCCTCTTTGAGAGGCTTCAACTGCTTGGACATCCTTGGGTTCTTCTTGATGTGCAGTACCGGATGCACCCTGCAATAAGTTCCTTTCCCAATAAGACGTTTTACAACCAGAAGTTGAGAAATGGAGAAAATGTTCTCGAAGAAGCTTATAGCAGGGCTCCGTTCCAGCAGGGCATCTATGGGCCCTATGCCTTTATTGATGTCTCCTATCTATCAGAGGAGAATGCAGGCTCCAGCAAGAGAAATCCTCTCGAGGGGGAACTTGTTGTACACTTGATTCAACGTGTGCATGATTCAGGTATTGCCACTTAACAGTTCCCTACTTCTTGTATATACATATATTGATGAGCTCATAACCCATGCTATGCTATGGCAGTTTGTGCAGCATTTGAAGATTTTGGGTCAGAAGAGAAGCCCATTAGCATAGGGGTGATTTCCCCATATGGTGGCCAGGTGGCTTTCATCAAGGATCAAATGAGCAAAATGAGTTGCACATACACTTCCAAATCAGGTGTACAGGTCCTTGATTGGGAGGTGAAATCAATTGATGGGTTTCAAGGCAAAGAGAGCGACATCATTATATTTTCTGCAGTTCGTGCAAATGAATATGGAAGAATCGGCTTTGTGGATGATGAACGCAGATTAAATGTAGCTCTTACTCGTGGCAGGTAACTCTTCACTTGGCTCTTTTTGTAAGGATGTTCATTTGTAGATGATATTATTCTTCACAAGGAACTTATTGAAAAGTCTTCAGAGCAATTGAGAAGTCTAATTGTACTCATAGTTGGTGGACTCTCCATCCATGGATGTTGTATGGAAAATCCTTTTAGGACCTTATTTGGAGTTTTCAAAGAAAGGGTGCTAATACAAGCTCTTCATTTTAAGAAACATAATTAATCAAGAGTGAAAATTTTAGATTGTTTTACTGACCTTTGTCCATTCAATTGCTTAAGTTGTCACTGACTTATAATTTCCATCTATGGTTGGCAGGTATGCTGTTTGGGTCCTGGGATCATCAACAACTTTGTGCGCACATAGCAACCTCTGGAGGGATCTGATTCATCATGCAAAAGAATCAAAGAGTTTCTTTGATGCTGAACAGGATGAGGGAATGCACAAGATCATTGATACATTCAGGAGACACCGCAAGCCAGTTTACCACAAGAATGATGATATCAACTGGCACAGGGAGTACAAAAGAATCAGATGTAGTGAGTCTCCCAGGTGGAGTATTTGGGACTGTGCTGAGGCAGCTACGGTATGTTCTAACTTTAAAATTGAAGGCCTTGAAGTTGATAGTGCAATTCTTACGGCGCCCATGCCTTATGATGATTTCGCTTCTAATTTATCTCTGCGTTTATTCACCTCTACTTAGCTATACTTATTCACCTCTGCTTCCAATGGTAGACTATATGTTGTGTTCAAGTAAGCTCTAGACTATGTATTCCAAGCAAAAAACAGAGGTGCATTCTTCAATTTAGTTTCAATTCTCATAATTGTCAGAGAAAAAAATGAGTCACTCCCTCTAGGTGAAGAGATGTTAAGGCTCTGCACAGATTTGGTGTGTGCTTGCACGCCCTATTAACGAATCCTTCACTATACTAGAAAGGAAGCAGGTTTGTCACATTTTATCGATTATGTGAAACTGGTCAGTCTGGTTTGCTGACTACTGACTTGTAGCTGGAACATGTTCAGGGTACTGGTCCAGATTGGTCTTCAATTATCGACCCACACGAAAACCCAGTCGGAGATGTAAGAGCCATACCCACTGACCTTCACAAGGAAGGGGAAGAAGTGTTGAGAAAGCGGCACTCCAAATGTAGTGGTTGGGATGTGAGACCCTCCAGGGCCTTCAGAAATTCAGGATATGGTAGGGATGGCCAGACGGGAGATTTGCGTCAACGACATAACCGGAGACATAGATATGAACACTCGAATGGGAGGCAAATATGGCCGGCACACACAGGTCGGCATGGCTGGGGCTCCTCACAGCCACATGAAATGAACAGGTTGAGTACACATTCTTAATTAACCAGTGTGAGGAGGAATGTGTGGCATCTTTCCAGTGGCTATGAAGAGGATGGATATAACCCATAGCCATATCTTCTCACAAATCCATAAAAATGATGTGGATTCTTGATTTATTGTTTAGCTCAAATTCTCCTCATGCTGGTTATCTATGATAATGAATACTTGTTGCCCAACTATGGGTTATAGCCAGTTGACTTCACGAGCCGCAGGAAGGCAACTGGCTATAACCCACAGTTTAGCAGCTCATGTCGGTTTTTATAGTCTTGGTATATGCTTCAAAAAGTTGCTCCTATATCTCCCTTTTATTTCCTTCAATTCAGAAGTGTATGTTTGACAATCAAAGACAAGTGATGCACTTATTGTTGTCAATTTACAGGTTTTCTGACACCTCTGGAGGACCTATTAGGATGAATGCTGATGTCCATGGTTTTTTTGACGACCAATCATGATGTGGTGAGCCAGTCCCAGATCCACATAATTGGGACCAGCAGCCTAATTGCTCTTGGCAAGTTGAAGGTTCACCACATTGGGGTGATGTTGGCTGAACATTAGGGTCAAGATACACAGATGGCAACCTCTGGTGCTATGTTCCAGGTATACCACAATTTTCTTGGGAAATCATTTCATGACCTGGATTTTGTAAATGGTTAAGAACCATGTACAAATTGTACAAATACGAAGTATCAAATCTGGCAATTCATGCCAACTGAGTCCAGAGGGCATGGTTGATACACGACTACAGCTTCTCCTTCCGCTTAAAAGTCCTCTCATACCATAAAAAGTTTCATGGTGTGCATGGAGGGCAGACTCTGCATGAGCTAGCTAAGGTCTCCAGTCAGTTGATTTTTTTGCATTCTCTTGGTGATGTTTGGTAACATGGATGGACTGAGTTTCATGGCAGCTACCGTGGGAAGGGTGAAAACACAGAAACTCTGTATATCCCTGGGCTATATAGTTCGTAGCTGAATGGACCCCTAACTTGGGGTCAGAGATTTTGATCTACTGTCTTAGTGGGATCCAGTTGGAACAAATTAACAACATGCTGTGGAGGGGCAGTTTTTTACTGTACCCCCCATAGTGGTTGTTATGAAGTGAAATCTGCCTGAGTGGGCTTACCGGACATAACCAATTGGTTGCCTTCCCAATGTTTCTAACATGAACATGCAAATGCGTAGATGTTTGGAGCATGATGCAAGCAGACTAAGTGCTCAAAATTCTACACCATTTATGGTGTTTAGTGTCATGCGTTCAAGTGTGCTTACTGATATCTTGGCTTGAGTATGTTCAACAGTGTTATGAGGAGTATGCCTATGCTACATAATAGTCTGCAAGTTGACTAAAGTGTATATATATATATATATGGCACTTGGCACTAGTATGCTCAAGAATATCTTCCTCTTGCATACTAAGATGTAAACACATGGCACTTGCCATTAGTATGCTCAAGAATATCTTCCTCTTGCATACTAAGATGTAAACACATGGCACTTGCCATTAGTATGCTCAAGAATATCTTCCTCTTGCATACTAAGATGTAAACACATGACACTTGCCATTAGTATGCTCAAGAATATCTTCCTCTTGCATACTAAGATATAAACACATGACACTTGCCATTAGTATGCTCAATAATATCTTCCCCTTGCACATTAGAACGCTAAACTATTGTGTGAAGTATCCCAATGTGCAATGTAAATGTCAATATAAATAAATTTTCACTAATGTTGAAAAATATTATCATATAGGGACCTCTAGGCACCTAGTTTAGGCCCTTCGCAAATGGTGTACATGACACTAAATACCATGAACGGTGCAGTGGAATCAACGGCCATCTGCAAAATCCTCTCCACTCTTCACAGTTTCACAACATCCTCTTGAATTGCTGTCCAGTAACCAGTGCATTTGAAGCAGCAGTGCAATAGGCATTTTGCAATCTTGCTCGCTCAAGCTTGTGAACTTGCTTTGTAAATCAAAATTTAGCAATACTTGATGAATTATGTAAAGAACATATTCCAGAAATCCTCATGAATGAAATGCATAAATCCAAGAATACATTGTGAGGTCGTATTATGCCATTCCATGAATCCATCTGGTCTGAGAAGCCTTGTGTTTTCTATCTCTTGGCAATATATCCATAGAATTGAAGTCTTGACTTGCAGACTTTGAGGCTCGAGACAAGATGTCACAATACATTTCTAAGTCCACACAAGAAGACTTTCCACAAATAGACCAATCACTTCCACATCTCTGCTCCTTATGCTGGTCAATTTCACATTGATTCAAGCTAATTTAAACCTTGTTGTCGCGTCCCCTGTACCACTCTGTACACTCTTCAGCTGTAATGGCAAAATGTGAGGCGATCACCCTTTCAGAGGTGAATCATGGATGACCTAGAAGGAACCTGATTCCTACTGCTCGAAAGCAAGAGATTAATTGAGGCTGCAACCACAATGGAACAGGCAGAACCATGCTACCTCCCACCTTATGCTGCAATTCTATGCTCCTCATGCAGCGAGGAAGCATCTGTCTGCTTCAAGTCTCACTCATATGTTGTTGAGAATAGAGCCATTTCATGCTTGACATAACTGTAATTGATCTCACAATGCTTTCACAAGCTCATGACTTTTCCTTCTTTGCAAATGCCTCACCCTTGAGCTCCAACCGAGCACCCACAACATACCCAGGTCCCACCTGCACAAGATTAAATGCACATGCTTCTTGCTTGAGTACTTGAAGTGTCTAGGTCAACTGCAACTATCTCCAGTTGCAAAATAGAGAAGGGCACCTTATGACTGTCGACAACAATGTACAATACCTTCACCTTCATCATGCATGGACAAAACAGCATCAACCACAGAACAGTATCAATCCAGGATAAGAGTAAGTCCATATTCCTAACAACAGAAATATCATCTCTAGAAAGCAAGTGGTCGACCTGACCATGTACCTCTGTTTTCGGAATATCCACTCCAAATTATGCACAACTTCTAAACCAGGAAAAAGGAGAGAAGATTGTGTTTAACCTGGCAGTCCTTTAAAGAGCACCGCTCTTGCAAATTCACATTGCTACAGATAATTGAATTCTGAATTGTGCAACCGTCCTCCACCGTCACATAATTCATGACCACGGAATTGATGATCTTGACGTTTGAACCAATGCGACAATGTCTGCCCACTACAGATTTCTTCACACTGCATTTCTCCTCCAGTGTGGAGCCCTCTCCCAACATGCACTGAGGTCCCACTGTGGTTTTCCAACCCACTTGTGCAGTTTCATGTATAACATTATTATGGTTTGAGACTGTGTAGCCTGTCAAATGAATTGCTTCACCTGCCACCTCTCTGTTGATATCCAGATATGCCTGAAAACAAAAAGAATTGAGATATTCCACTGGGTAGAACTAGAAGCCTCTCTAAAACAGAAGCTAATCAAGGAGCAGAATAAGGAAAAGTGAAAGGAAAGCTTGAATAAAATGGAAAGATGGGCAGATCATAAGAAAGGAAAGTTCATTGCAAACATAAGGTTGCTAAGTTCAGCATTTTGTAATAGTCATACCTGCAGTGAGTTGACACGAACACAGAATTTTCCCTGGTTTGCTATGTATGTGCAGCATTTCAGTTGTGGAGCATTCACCCGATGACCGCCCTGAGCAGCCCGAAGTTGTTGCACAAATGTTTCTGTATCTGGAAGTGAAGGGTTGTGATGACCATCATCCTTATCCTCCACAGGTGATCCAACTGATGTCAAGGGAACCCCCAGTCGTAATTGACATCTTACAAGGTAGGGAACCAAGTCTTGCTTGATGCTCTTTATTGTTGGCTTAGATTCAAGAACCCCTTCAACTAGTAACCTGTTGAACGCATAAAGATGGGCATCCACAAGATCTGTTCGAATTTCCATCTGTCCAACTGCACGAAGAAGGGTCCGACGCACTCGCACATCTTTATCACTCTGAAGATAAAATACACAGCACAAACTTAGAGAAATCGGATTAATACTTGTTGAAGCTGACTAAGTAGCTTTGTGGTTGAACAACAGTTTCAGCAGTCATAGACAAGATTTGCACAATCAAAAGTAGGGGCATAATCGAAAACAATTAGCAACCAAAAATCCTTGAGTCTTGGACAGAGTAGACTAATAGTGCTACTCCATGCCATGATAGACCTAATTGTCAGGTGTTATACTCTTCATGTACTAAACATGGAATTTGCAAATGCTGAATCCCTGTTTTAAACAGCCGTCACAAGTCATAGCATTCGTTTATCTGGTAGAACTATGACATCCATTGTAATAGCAATAAACAGTTACTGTGACAAATGTAGGCATAGACACCAACCCATTGAGACTGAGCTCTAAGCAACCTGAACCTAACAACTGAAGAACTTATAAGAAACTTTGGTGCAAATACACCAAAGACAAGTTCAAATTCAAATCAGTCCAACAAAATTGGACTCATAGGGAGGCAAAGAACTAACCTGTGTGCTGGGAGCAATATACAAGAGCTTCTGATGAGTTGAGTCCAGGCCAATAATGTCACATACTGCTGGCTGTTTGGTCTTGTCAGTACCGGGTTCCAGGGACCCAATGGACGCTCGGTTGCATACCAAAGCTGTGACAAGAGCTCCTTGACGTCGATGAGCAGCAGCCACAGCTCCAACTGGCACATCACATACAAGATCTCCACTCACAACCAAGAAATCTTCTGCTGTCAGGCGATGCATCACAGCCCTCAAAGCATCTGCTGTGTCTACATCTTCTGGCACAGTGGCCACCTATTCAAATGACCACACGTCCGATCGCATTCAGTACACAATCAGGATAAGGCCAAAAATTGTCTCCAGAGAATATAGATGGACCAGAGTGCAACTCAATGACAAATATTTAGTAACCTTTTTAATCCTCGATGCAACATCTTCTTTACTCACTGGAATGAGCTTCTACATTTTATTCCACACAGGTAATTGTCCAAGGAACATAAAAAGCAAATCCATCAATGAAGAACATGAGCTGCTCCTGCTCAGGATGGGCCTTAATGGAACAGTGAATTTAAGCGGACACCTAGATTTGAGTGGTTTGTGGTTAGGTGTGGATCTCAATATGGACACCAAAAAGACATGTGCTTAGAAGAGATTGCACTACATGCTCAAAATATGCTAACCATTCTAGGTTCAATAGTCAACATGATTGGGGGACCTATATGACCACTTCATGAGCGTGTGAAACATCACTTTGTTAATGAATAAGATATTCATATGAGCTCCAAATATTATGAGGCAAATGGCTCACACACAATCAGGATTTGCTAATCATCCTGCACTTATTGGGTGTTTCATATCGTGTGAGAAGTGGGTGCAGAGAGACAAATATCCAAATAACACACGTCTACCTTATGAGGATTAGTGGATCCTGCCTGCAAAGGCCACATGAAGTTCACGATTTCCACATATATGAGTGCGACTTAATGACAAATGTTTAGTAACCCTTTTAATCCTCAGTGCAACATTTTCTTCACCCACTGGAATGAGATTCTACATTTTACTCCACGTAGGTAACTGCCAGGGACATAAAAGGCAATTCCATCATGAAGAAGCAGAATGTGCATTAGAGCTGCTCCTGCTGAGTGAGCTATGAAAATTAGAGAATACTGCCTCCAAAGGCCAAATAACGTTCAAGAATTCCACATATACGAGCTGACATAACATAGACTTATATAAAGGGTAGAAGCGCAACCCAATGGCAAATATTTAGTAACCTTATAAACCCTCAGTGATTCATCTTCTTCACCCGTCAGACTGAGCTCTTACATTTTATTCCACCAAGGTAATCGTCCATGGGACATTTAACATTTTAAATCAATGGAGAAACAGGTTGTGTATGACCTGCCCTGTTCAGGTGAGCTATGAACAATCAATGAATCCTGCCTGCAAAGGACATAAAGTTCACGAATTCCACATATACGAGCTGAAATTGAATGAACATAGACTTTTAAACTTCCACGATATGAAATGAAGGCAGGAAAATACCTCGACGCGGAGGCGATCATGGACGGCCTCGGTGACCCAATTCCCGATGCAGAGCGCGGCATCCTCCCCGCTGACCACCACGATGATGTCCTTCAAATTGCTGGCCTCCAGAAGCTCCAAAACATACGACAACACCGGCTTGTTGCCTACTGGCAGGAGCGCCTTCGGCACGTCCTTGGACACCAGCGGATACAGCTTCTTCGACAACCCGCCCGCTAGCACCACCACCTGGAACCCCATCGCCGGCCCCATTCTCTCCAATTCCGAGCTCCTTTGTTTCAATCAGAAAAGTGAATGTTGAAGCTCAAGATGAGCGGAGATTTGGTTCACAGCTTCACAGTGGGCGACTGAGCGGGACAGAAGCAAACCCTAATTGCTCCGCGAGAGCGACACGGAAGCGAACCCAAATTGCTCCGACAGAGCGAAACCCTAATTTGGGAGAAATGCTTGGGCTGTGTGTTGCGTCGAGTGGCTTAGTGAGCCCCAATGTCACTAGCACAACTTAAGCTAAGTGGGCCTAATTTGGTTACTTATCTTAAAGGGACACCTATATTTGAGTGTTGTATGGTTAGGTGTGGATCAAGAACAAACACCAAAAGGACATATATTTTAAAGAGATCGGATTAATTTGTTCACAATTTGTTCATTATTCCAGATTTAATGGTCAACATAATTGGGAGGATCTAAATGATCATTAATGAATAAGAGAATCTTTACTTTGATAATGGATAAGATATTAATATGAGCTCCATAAATTATGAGGAAAATGGTTGTTGACACAATTTGATTTTGCTAATCATCTTGCACTAATTGTGTCTTTCATATCCTACAAGAAGTGGGTGCAAAGTTGGAAGAGTTCATTTAAGACCCACTTCTTGTTAGATATGCAATGCATCATTAGCCCGAGATAATCAACAATTCAAATCGCAGTCATAGCCATTTTTCTCATGATTTTTGGAGCTCATATGAATATCTTAAACATTGTCAAAGTAAAAATTCTCGTGCAATTAAATGATCATATAGGTCCTGCAATTGTGTTGACCGCTAAGCCTAGAATGGCTAAGAAATTTTGAGCATGTAGTCCAATCTCTTGAAAATACATGTTTTTTTGGGTGTTTGTTGTTACATCCACACCTAACAACACACCACTCAAATGTAGGTGTTTGATTAAGAAAAGCAACCAAGTAATGGCTTCAAAATTAATTCAATGAAGCACATGATGTTAAGTTGACATCCATGTATTCCAAAAAGAAAAGAAAAAAGAAAAAAGAAAAAAGAAAGCATACATATTTCGTATTGAGATGATGGAGAATCTTAAATCAAGGTTTATGGCCTTATTTTAATGACTTGTCCCTAACTTAGGATTGAGGCATTGTAGGAACTTACTTTGAGCGGGGCAAGGTATGGTAAATAGATGACATGCTATACCCATAAAGTCCAAGAAGCCCAATTTTTATAGGGCTCAAGACGTGGCATGAAGGCATTGCATGTAGCTTGTGTAGTACATGTGGGTGCACAAATGGTAATTAATGCGAGTTTGGCTTACAAGTACATATGAGATGGGTATTGCTCCACTTAGTTTCCTGCAAATAAATAGGGTATGAATGTTGGGGGAGAGGTAATTATACCCTAAAGTCCCATGAGGAGTTTGTTTCATTTAGATATACCTTATACTCCCTACAGCTCATATGTATTCATCCATGTAGCAATATTTGTCATTCTCTGTGTCATATTTCGATGACTTTGTCAATAGAAATTGATTTATGAGCATAAAAGCAAGAAATGCTTTTTTTTTTCAATCACTTATATTTTGTAAGCATAATTAAGACTATTTACTCTAGTAGTTCAACATTCCCGTGTACATACATGAGTGTATTGTGTAGTCTATAATATGTATGTAGAGTCTTATTTTTGGTCATGACGATTTTGTATATAGGGGTTTTCAATAAGGGGTTTTGCACATACATGGCTCCCACTTTCAAAGAAGAGTATCCCCCATGCATATGACACATTTCAAACTTGCGCAATAACCTCAATGTTTTCCTAACATATATTAAAAGATACACATACTGCGTAGAATTGATGTGTAAGGGAAGAACAAGATCTTTTATAAGGATCTATCTTTGGCAATGGTCATGCAGAAGGACGTCAAAACAAATTTGACTCTTGTGGTTGTTGCTACTATGCTCGAGAGTGAGAGTATATTAAGGTAACTTAGCCTAAAAGCGACACTTCCAAAAACTTTTGCACTTTCCGGCAAGTTAAATAGCTTGGAAAAATATTAAAAAGAATTCAAAGATCTGTAGAAGTTGTGAAGAGTCTTTAGAAAATAACAAATTCATATGCAACCTACAGAAATTTGCAAAGTCGTTTAAACAAATGGCCCTTTTTCTCTCCATTAATATTGGATTGTTAGGGTGAGAATCACCACAAAATCAACCTTATTGTAGGTGAAAGTCTTCTATCAAAACAAAGTTGTTGTTCTCCTTTTGTGGAACACTTTCTTACACTACCTTGTTGAGCAGATCCTATATTAGCCATTGTGATTGGCCAAATTGGTGATATTCTTAAAGCATTTGTACATCCTTCTTCCGCTGCCAATATCATTGGCCAAAGTGGTGTTATTTTGCACCTAATGCCACGTATGTAAAATCCATAACATTATTAAGCAGTGTGCCTTCATTCATGTGGGCCTCAAGAATATACCCATGGGATGCCACAACTAGAGCAAATTCAATTTCAAACTGAATTTGAACTAACTGTGGCATCCCATGGCAAATTTGGTTTGAAACTAAATATGCACTAATTATGGCATCCCATGATTATATTCTCAGGGCCCACATGAATGAACACACACTACTTAATAATGTTATGTCACTTTTGACAATGGCTTACTCAATGATACCTTTTCACTCACATGTTGACAGTTTAACAAAGAATATAACATTACTTAGCATTAGGGTGTTACACCATGAGGCTGGGAATTTCTTGTATAGGTGGCTCAACATGGAGGCAAAGTCCCAACTTTTGAGCCTCAAGAAACCCTTAAAATATGGGTAATTATCATTGAAGTCAGTTCTTGATTATTTTATGCAAAAATATTTGCGGGACTTGTGTTGAGACTTGGGTCTAGCTTTTTGCTCAACCCAATTCTCAACACAAGTCCCAAGCCTCACCTCCAAAAAGTGTCGCCATGTAAGCATCCATGTCATACTTGGGACTCAAGACTTGGGACCCGTGCGAAGTGGTAAGTCCCAACTTCCATGCTCTCAACGGCTGAGATTGCACGGATTGGCCTCAAGTGAACTGGGACTTTGAACTTGGGACCCGTGTGAACTGGCCCTTACACTACAAGGAGAGGAGGAGTGCAATAACCACCCTGAGTAGATACCATGGTTGTACACAGGTCCAAAGAGGGAGTACATGTTGTAAAAAAATCAAATTGCAAGGTCCGATGAGTGGAAAGATGCTCCCTTCATATAACAATGACGACTTTGGTGATGGTTTTGGAGGAAGAGCCTGCAGCACTGCTCATCAGTCTAATGCACCTTACTATGAAAATATTTGTAGGTACATCGAATGATACACACGAGCATCTCATGTGGTTGATGTCCCACCCAGTTAAGACCCCATCACAATTATTTCTACACAAGCAGGGGTTCTTCATGACCCTTGCACTTGTTCTGCTCTTTGTTAGCACGATGGTAGATTCTGTATCATCAGACTCAAGACCTAGGGGATTAGACCGAAGTACAGAAATCCATTTAACCACTTTCTTTGAGGTGTTTTCCAAGCAAAGTACTTTGACCCTTTTTATTCAACCCATTCCATAGCCAATTCGATTCGGCTCAAGATCTGGGACTGAAAACTTACGAGAAGCACCAAGTGACTGTGATCAACCCTGATAATCAAACACATTTGGCAATGTTTGCTGTAATTCTGTCTGGTAGCTCTGTCTACTCATAGCAGACTTCCATGTGTGATCTTGGATAGAAGGCCACATCATGGTTGACATTGATGTAAACCTCTTGATTATTGAGTGAATTTTTCTTTGTGAACTTTGAAACATCAACAGCAATGATCAAGCATACCCTGAGACCAAAGTGTGTTTGAATCACCCTGGAAAACCAAAACCAAAACCAAATGGGTACAGTAAGTGTTCAGTTGATGAATTCTTCATTTGACATCCAAAACAAGGCATGTCCAACTACACCATTGTGCACTTGAAACATCAGCCCAATATACTCACCTCTCACTCGTATGTGCTTTCATAAGGTTATGCATGGACCACTACAGTTGTGTAACCTGCAAGTTCCATATGTGTGAACTGCGTGCACATCCTTCCTAGAATTTACCCTGTTCTCATTGGGTTTAAACGTCCTCTTTCCTAAAGAGAACATTACAGAGAGGAGAGGCTCCATATGTGTGAACAGGGTGCACATATTACCAAGAATTTACGCTATTCTCATTGGGTTGAAACCAGTGTTGCTCTGGTATCATCCTTTTTTGATACCATTCAGGTATCTCTATAATGAGGGTTCACATTTTTTGACACCAGTAAGGTATGGGTATTTGATGGTATTTTTGTTTTTCGATACCATTCGGGTCTACATACCATGCAAGAACCTTCATACCTAATCAAAATCGCCATAGTATCAATATGGTTTAGAATGATATTGACCTGATTAATAACTCGGCTACAAAGATTCTCTCTCATCTTGACATACCCAACAAATCTCAATATTTGACTGGTATGACAATTTTGATACCCACAGGTAAGTTCTTTGATACCAATATAGATGTTCATTATTGATACCATGCATTCACCTATATACCGGTCCAACATTAGTTTAAACCTCCAATTTCCTGAAAAGCAAACTACAGAGAGGAGGGGAGGGGAGCAAGGGCACTGTCTCTTGACATGAGTGTGCTGGATTCCTATCTTGTGGCTCATGGTCGAGAGATTAACATGCAACATTCTTAGCCCACACTTGCATCAAAACTGTTGGTAATGTTACAAGTTGCAATGATGACACACATCAGTACACAACAAACCTGTTCATGAAACAGATGAGGCAGTGACAGGAGGAAATTAGGAAGATGGTGGAGGATGCATGCTGACCTTGACAAGCATGCCTTGTTCTCGTCCCATTGCCAGGCCACCAACAACCACCTTGGGTCAATATTGAATGCTTGGTCCTCCAACTAAGCGGACTTCAAACGCTTCCGGACGACCGTCTTGCATACTCTGCCACTAGGCCTGCAAAGAATGAAGACTTGTCTTCAAGCAGCCTTCTCGGTTCATCGTACTCTGAAACCCTCCCTGTGCCAAGGACACAACATGAGTTGGGTACAAAGTGTGGGCAGACCAAGCAATGCTATTTACCCACCAATCAACTGAGATTGATCTCCTCTTGGAGGTTCAGTTGGGAGAAATAAGAACACATGGTGGCACAAAATATAGGGTCCCATCTAATCTTTGGGCTTAAAAATTACAATAGTTTAGAGAGGATCCAAGAAATTCATTAAGAGAATATTCTCATTTTGTCCTTGGTATATCCATTAAATTTGTAGAATTATAAAAACATATGTATTACTTATAGCCTCCTGACAATTTCCATTTTGTTGCACCTGGTATGAACAAAATACACAAATATAACAAAATTGATTTCTCTGCATCTGTTCAACACGTCTGGTGTACTCAATTAACTTGAAGCTGCTGACACAAGGAACTTTGGGCAATTTCCCACCTACAGAAACATGTGGTAGAGTGGAAAAAGCTGGGAATAGATTTGATTACCGAGCTTAAGCATCCTGATTGCCCAGCAGGAATCTCACATACATAATAAAAATGAAATTCATGATGTATACTTGATGAGGTATGATGAAGCTCACCATCACTGAGGACCAGAACGTGGTCACTGTCAATCACAGTTGGTATCCTATGCGCAATTGACACAACAGTGCAATTGGTGAACTCTTTACACAAAGTTTGCTGAATGACATTGTCTGTTGCAGTATCAACGGAGGCTGTTGCCTCATCAAGAACGAGAATACGCGTCTTTTTAAGTAAAGCACGGCCCAAGCAGACCAGTTGCCTCTGTCCCACACTCCAGTTTTCACCGTTCTCTTCGACTGCAACCATGTTAAATGTGAAAAGTTAGCCATCACTCATAAACACCCTGGAAGACTATACTGAAGAAATTGCAAAGTTGGATTTGAGCCTTCCTAAAAGTATCATTCCTTTCACTAATCATTTTTTATGCTGCAGATCTATAAATGGACCCTAGATCCTCAATTGCTTTTCCATACTTTTTCTACACTCCGCAATTGCTGTGCAAAACACACTAGAAATTGGTCCATTGCTTGTGTATTTAAGTTTTAATGTTGCACTTGCATGCATTGTTACTGCATTACACACATGTAGGGAAATCAATCCGCTCTTTTGCAACACAACCAGGGTATTTCATTTATTTCATTCAACATATTCAAACCCAAATGTACTTGACACACCTGAGGAGGAGAGCTTCCCTTCTTTTGCTCGTATGACATCACCTAGCCTGCACTTATCAAGTGCCTGACAGAAAACAGCCCACAGCAATAACAAATTGAACACGAATAAAGGATAAACATATGCTTGAAGATGAAACTCTCGTACTACACAATAATCTCATCAAACAACTGAGCATGGATTGTATGCTACTATTTCATCAAATCCATTGAACTCCTCACAGCTACATAGCATTCTTAAGGATGTGGACGTTCTCTTCCTATTCTAGATTAAAAAATAGTTTTTCACAAATTAAAGACCTTGAGTACATGCATGCATGCCGAGCATAATCAAGTGGCAAGCTCTCATTAGTCGACACCTTATTGCTGCCTACCTTCAGGCCCAAAGCCTTCTTCCATACAAGAATCAATTGAAGGGGTGCATCCCAAATGGAATCATTCTTTGGTTATCCGGATTACCTAAGAATTTTTCCTTTTGCACTCCAACCTAAGCTACTTAAGAATATTATGTACTTTGTTGCAGATCATTTGAAGGATAGTACCTCCCAGACTTCGGTATCTGAGTGCTCTCCAAGAGGATCAAGGTTACCCCGCACCGTGCCTTCAAATAGAGTGGGATCTTGGGGAATAATGCTCAATCTTGACCTCAAATCATGCAGGCCAATGGTGGAAATGTCCAGCCCATCAATAACAATCCTTCCACCGACAGGATCCACCATGCGGAACAGAGCCTGTATAAGTGTAGACTTCCCACTCCCTGTGCGTCCAACAACTCCTATTTTCTTTCCCCCCCAAAATGTGCATGTAACTCCATGCAGCACCATCGGTAAATGATCACTGTACCGGACCTTCAAGCACAGTAATGACATATTTTGAAGGCCAAGAAGCATGGTTAGAAACTTAACAATGATGTGGATACAACAAGCAGAAATTTATCTCAGATTTAGTGTTGACAAAGCAAACACAAGAAATATGATGGAGATGGAACCTGTAATTGGTGCAAACTAATAAATGGAAGAGCTGTCTCTGAAAGATATGGTTATGCTTGCAAGGGGTGCAAGAACATTTTTACTAACATCACATGGTTCAAATGAATCATGAACTACAAACGCATGCCCTCAGATGGATTCTGTGGTATCATTAATGAAGAAAAGGATATGAACAAGCAAAATTGTCAAAAAGTATTTGTAGACTTCTGGGAGGATAGTTAGTTCTATGTCTGGAATTTCTGTTGTGATGAACTTGAGTTGTTTTCACCTTTTCAATCTATGCTTTTGACAAATAAACGCAGAAGAAAATCATTTGAAGCCACACTTACAAGTGAAAATAATTAACTAGCCTATCTCAGGGATAAAAGTCTGAGCTGCACCATTTGTGTGCAAGGACCAGCATGACACAGAAGATATATGATGCTATCCTGGTAGTGATGAAAGGTTCCATTGAAACCTCTCTTGTGACTTCAGTATATATGCACTCTACTTCAAATTTTATTTAGAAGCACAAGTTGACACTATTGCTCACTGACATTGCATCAAAGATTTAAGAAATTTACAAAACAAAAAAAGGGGGACGACTTAGTGTGCACGACACCATTTGCAAATAAAAACTTAAAACACAATTTTTGAAGATATGAATAAAAAAAGGGGATTGCAGAATTCATATGCCCTAAACTCATACTCTTTAGTTCACCTACCTGTAAGTTTTGTAGGACTATCATGCCTTGGGCTGGCCAAGTTTGTGGAGGGCGAAATTCTTGAATAATCAACGGGGGTTCACTAGGGACAGTGGAGAACTGTTGAATGCGCTCCACCTTGATGATCTTCTTCTCAACATCACAGAGACACCATATCCACCATGATTGTTGACTGTTTAAGCTTAACCCATAGGTCACTGCAAGCCCTGCTAGACCTGGAAATGACCAGTTTACATGCTGTCAGCAAAAGGTAAACCGGCAGATAATAGTGTAAAGTGTTGTTATGATCGATGCATATCAGATACTTACTGGACCCTCATGAATATACCATGTAAGGAGGTTTCCTTTGGTTCATCCATGGCATGGGAATGACAGACATTAGAGCAACTTCTATGGTCAATGTAAAATGATTCCCTCAATAATTGGACTTCAAAGGTTTTTGGGCCAGCACTGCATGCTCATCTCACTCTTAAAGTCAATATATATCATGAATCTTCATTGCCCACCAATTATTGACAGAGCTGACCCTCTAAAGTCCTTGGACCCCTCAAGAATTAATGGTTGGAAGGGTTCGAGGGTTTCCTCTCTCTCAATAATCGGTGGGTAATAAGGATATGGAAAGCATATGGGCTTTGTGGATGGAATGAGCATGTGGCATTAGCCTTAAAATTTCTGAAAGCTGATTATTGAGAGAATCAATTTCCAGTGACCATAGAAGTTGCTCTTCAGTAAACAGTGAGTCTCACCTGAGTCTATGGCTTTGGATGGAAACCAAATCACAAGTAGCATGCATGATGAGAAAACAAGCGTTGTGAGAAGCTCCATGCGGAACACCAGCCACTGGATGGCTGCCAATGCATAGAACGATGGACGCATATACTTATCATAGAGCTCCATGTTTATGTCAATGAAGCGCTTTTCTTGACCAAATCCACGAATTGTAACTGCTCCTGCTATGGACTCTTCATAGTGGTGGATGATAGGAGCCTGTTGTATACTTTTCACTCTTTGCAGCTCTCTTGCTGATGCCATATAATAGCGCTGTGCACATAGAACTTGCCATTAGGTTCTGCTTAGACGAAGATGTTCTGACAACAAATTTAACAGATATAATTCACAGTATCAACTTGGAGGTTCCTTTAGAAAAGAATTCCTGCTGGACAAACTTGAACTCTTGTTTGGCTGACAACCTTAGCCAACATGATGAGCATACCTCAATAGAGCAACATCCTATGATGTCCCTAACAGATCTCAGTTAAGGGTTACCTGCAATATAGGAATGAGACCTCATCACTGGACTCAGAGACAAAGGGTTTTAGCATTGCTGTTGACAAGACACCAATCTATTATCCTCTAAATTGAGCAAGTAAGAACAGAGGAATATTTGAGGAGGAGGGCTCTCATACCTGCATGAAAATACAAGCAACAAAGACAGGTGCAAATAGGAGCAGAATCTCCCAGCCTACTTGTGACATGACAATTATAGTTCCCACCAGCTGTATCGTAGTCACTGCAAAACCATTGAATTTGTGATAGACTTCCCAATCAAGTTCACTTTGGTCTGATGATGCCTGTTCTCATGCACGCAACACAATCGATTAGCTGCACAGTCTAGATTGTCAAAATAAGAGTACGATCTAGTTTTGGAGAAAATGTGAGGTTCATAATTGTCCTCACCCGGCTTAGAATACGTCCAATTGGAGTGCCATCAAAGAAGGACATGGGTGCACGGAATAGACACCGCATCATGTTCAGAAAATACTTCTGTGCAGTTTGGAGCCCCACAAATTCTACCAGTAGAGAACGAACAACAATAAATAGGGTGCCGCCAACTGCAAGCCCTGTATAGGTTCCCATTAATTTCAGTGGGCTGATGTGGCTCTTTCCTTCTCTTGAAGATGCCCATGCCATCCAGTAATTGCTCAGAATCTGACATGTCTGTAAAAACCTCCAATCCCGCCAAAAGAAATTAAAGAGAGCACTTCTTGTGTGCACTCAACCTAGATATGCAAGTATCTCCTGAAAATTCCTCCTACAATCCATTTGTGATAATTTTGCATCCCTTTATAATGAAACTGCACCAGAACAATACTTAAGTAATGAGGCTATTGCAGAATACATTGCAAGAAGTCAGGCTTTGAGAACAGGACATACCAAGAAGCATGTTTGTGCAACGTAGGCCACAACAACAAGCGAGCCCTTGTAGACAGAAGTAAGATAAGACCAATAGACTTCAAGTGCAACCTGACCCCGCTCTCTTTCTTCGTCTTTCACAAGTTGCTCTTTCGGCTTGTCATCATCATGGTCTTTTTTCCTCGGAGAAAGAAGTGGATTAACATGCGACTCCTCATTTTCTTTTGCCGTGCGCTTTGGATCCTGCTTCATAGAATCTGCTAGACTTCTGATTGCAGAAACTGTGCCAATCTCCATGTTCGAAATAGCTTCATGGTGTGCACTTACTAAGGAGCTGAATTTTGTGCCCACTTGTAGAAGTTCATCATAACTTCCAGACTGTACTATCTCACCTTTATGCATCACCTGCCAGCAGCACAATGGACCCAAAGTTCCATCACAAGTTGGGAAGAGGTATTCCAAATACTATCATTGTCCCTTGGGCAATGTCAATCAGGAATTCAAGGTGAAAAGAAAAGAAAAATGATCTGAATTTAAGACATTATACGTCTTCAACAACAGGTGGGAAACCTAGGAAAGAAGCAAGTGCTAGAAACCGTGAAGAAAACTGACCAGAATGAGGTCAGCTTCAGGGAGAAATTCCATTTGGTGGGTCACATAAATCACTGTCTTGTTCCTCAATTCTTTCAGAATGTACTCCTGTCAAGATAAAACCTCATGACTATTACAATAATCTCCATAATCTGACTATTATAGCACCTCATAATAAAACCTCATGACTATTATAGCATAATCCCCATAATCTGATCAAGATAAGGTCTTTGTGTATCAAGTCCGTTGAATGTAGTGATGTTCTTTATTTCCAACATAAGATTCTACCCAAAGATATGACATGGTTCATAGAGTTCAGTTTGTCACGAGTTCACAATGAAGGGCCAGATTAGTAATTATGGTTATAAATGAGGGTAAATGTGCTTTACATTGTACAAGAAGGTCCCAGTGTGAGCGTCCACAGCACTGAAAGGGTCATCCAAAAGATAAATATCTGCATTTTGGTACAAAGCACGTGCGAGCTGGATGCGTTGCTTCTGACCGCCACTTAAGTTGATACCCCGCTCTCCAATTACAGTTTGATCTCCAAAGGCAAAAAGCTCTAAATCCTTCTTCAGACCGCAGGCCAATAAGACAGACTCGTATCTCAACTGGTCCATGACACTGCCGAAGAGAATGTTGTGCTCAATGGTGCCACTTTGTATCCATGCTGATTGGGCTACATATGCCATGTTTCCTACTACTTTCACCTGCCCCCAGATTGACATCAATTTATCCATATTAGTAGAGAAACAGAAAAAATCAACTTCATAGCATTCTTAAGTGGTGTAATGGGTGTGCTCTCTAGAATCTTGGGGAGTATACACTCAGTGAGCATCTTTTTGGCAGGGCCTTTAAGTTGAACCTTGGTAGATGGGAAAAGGCTTTGTCTGAAGGTAGGTAACAATGAGGTATCAACTAATGAGAGTTTCCCATTTGACAATGCTTGGCATTCATGCCTGTAATCAAGGACCTTGATTCTTGGATTAATTCTTGAAGCTAGAATAGAAAGAGAACGTCCTTACAAATGTTGAAGATTGCTATGTGCACATCCTGGGGAGAACACACATAATTTGAAGGTAATTGGTTGCTGTGATTCTTTTGACTCCAATGAAGTAACATGTACAGCTGCATCCAAACAATATAATGGGCGGGTAATAGACAATAAAACATACAATTTACATAGGTTCTGTGGGCCTTACAGTCCCAGATAACACTGGCATCTCTCCAAGTATGCAAGACAGAAGGCTTGACTTGCCAGAGCCCACCATCCCACAAACTGCAACCCGCCACCCCATCTTCACATGCAAGTTTACTCCCGTGAGAGTGTGAGGCATCGCAGTAATTGGGTTCCAACTGAAGTTGCCACATTCGATACTGATAGCATAACCTCCATTGACGCTCCTACTCGGATCTTTGGGTATACGTGTCACAGAGCTCAGTGGTAGTTCAGGCTCTTGCAAAAACCTCCAGAGCCTCTCCACTGATACCTGAAAGAAACGATCAGACCTGTCATTTTACTTCTATATTGGGGATTATAATGTCACCTGCATTTGCTGTGGCCACAACCTTATGATGCATGCATTAGCCTAGTTCTATGTTAATCCGTCTTCAATATACTTGCATAAAGATATCCTATGTGGACTAAAATGTTTCCAACTGTGATGGCTACTGTCATCTATGAGGACCTCACAGAGCTCAGTGGTAGCTCAGCTTCTTGCAAAACCTCCAGAGCCTCTCCACCTCTGACACCTGAAAGAAATGCTCAGACCTGTCAAGTTACATCTATTTTGAGATTAGAATGGCTACTGAAGACCTAATGAATTTTACAAATAAAGAGCATGCGAAATAGGTCAATTGCTGCTTCTTCACCTTGGTTTGGGCAAGGTTCGATACGAATTCGGGGAAGCTGTCAAGAGGGTCTTGCAAAATGCGGAACGTGGCCAAGGCTGTAAGGATTTGTCCAGCTGAGAGAGAAACTTTCATAACCGCACATGTCGCAAAAGTTGCAGTGGAAACCAGAATGGGAGCGGTCCAGAAGAGGTAAACTGTGCTTGCGGTCGCCAACGCCTTTTTCCATAGCCAGTCGAGCTCCCTTGCTCGAATCGCCTCGATTTTTGCAAGATACTTATCATCCCACGCTTGGAGCTTCAGGATGCGCATGTTGTGCAAAGATTCAGAGGTAGCCCTCATCCTCTCATCCTTAACCTCCATCACTTTGGATTGATACTTCTCCTGCAACTTTGTGAGAGGGGTGTTGATTAGCAGAAGCAAGCATGCGGCAATTAGGGCTGCCACCCATGCTATGCCAACCACACGGTGTAAAACGACCAGTGCTAGGACGATTTGCAAAGGAAGAATCCAGAAATGGTTGATGGACCATGTAAAATTGGCAATTCTTTCTACATCAACGGCCATGTAGTTGATGATCTCCGCACTTGTGTGATCATGCCTCGACTCACTTGAGAGCCGCAAACCCTTCTGAAACAGAAATGCTGTCAACATGGCTTTCATTCTTAGCCCTAAGAACTGTGAGCCTAAGTACCATTGCCGGTTACTCAGATTCTCCACAACTTTGGCGAGGAAGAAGATGAGCACGAGAACATAACCCTGATGCCTGTATCGGCGATGCCCAGAAAGATATTCCACGAAATCGTTGATAAGGTAAGGCCCCACGTATGTGGCAAACACATTTGTCACCGCAAACACAGCATTCCAAGCTCCTTCTTTCCACAACGACAACACGAGTGCATGCACCAAAGATGGCGCTTTCTGTGGTT
Organism: Polytrichum formosum; assembly: GCA_964035585.1. Classification (NCBI taxonomy): domain Eukaryota; kingdom Viridiplantae; phylum Streptophyta; class Polytrichopsida; order Polytrichales; family Polytrichaceae; genus Polytrichum; species Polytrichum formosum. The sequence continues at coordinate 63,113,369 of OZ037936.1, forward strand.
TCCGCAAAATCAAACAACCCCAGCTCGCTCGGAACTCGCCATAGGCCTTCACAGCGCAATTCTCAGCCGCAAGCAATGGCAAGTCATTGAACTCCAGGTGCCTCTTGTGGCCCTGGGCCAGCAATGGGTTAAGCCATGCGATGGTCGCAAGGCTGCAGACACTTGCAGTTGCATATGGTGTTATGACGTGGGTTCCTTCTCGTGAACGTCCTCCTTGTTCACCATTCAATAGAGGCTCCTGAATCTCTCTTTCGCCCTGCTCTCCCTCCATTTTCCCAGACAAAAATCCTTGCAGCGCACCAAGGAAGGAGGCAACACTCGGTCAGTCTTTTGTGCCAATGAAAATGCGCAACACTGATGATATTGATGATAATGATGCACAAGGCTACCCGGATTGTGAGTATCCATCACTCTAGCGGAAACACCCAGATTGTAGCTTCTTCTTGTTTGCATCTGAAATTCAAGCTGCCTCATACCTCAGGTAACAAGGCAGGGAGAAAGGCTGTTGTGAAGGTGATGATGATGAAGGGCTTCTCAGGTGGTTCAACATGACTGAATTACACTAGGTAGTGTCATTCCAAAGCTTCAACTGTGTTTCAATGAGATTCTTGCCCAGGTAGTTGGCGGCATTCAAACTGCCTGCCACGCCAGCCAGCAAACACATTGCACAACGTGTTAGCCAAATGAGCCAAACTTTGGAAAGTTACAGAAACATTCCAGATGAATTTAAGTGTGCCAATTTAACCGTGAAAACTCTGCAGAAAGCAAACTAGTGCCACCGTAAAGTGATGCTATCTGCATCCATACATAGTTGTCATTGTCTTTCACTGTGAGATTCGGCGTTTGGAGGCTCTACTCAGGCACCGCCACAAGTAGGCCTTGATGATTTCTGAAACAGGTTTCTACATTGTGAACACCTCTAATGTCTGTGAAGGGTATACATTGCGCACTTCATCACAATAGCGAATATGGGTTGGGGCCACTGGGAAATAGTATCCACACTGCGAAAGCAGTAGATCGTGAAGCTGCAAACATCTCAGCAGAAACTCAATCCTCTTGATTTGTGCGGTTACCACAGGCCATGTTCTATTGCTAGAATTAGGTATTTTGTTACACTATGTCCACAGCATTTTTTGATTTCTGGCCTCAAATTGATTCAGTGAAGTCGAGGATTGATAATTGGAAACTTACATCGAAACGTATCTTCATTCAGAAAAACCAATCAACCAGACTTCTTAGGCGATCCTTCCAGATGCATGTAAGGGATAATAGAGGAGGATCCATCCCAGAACAAGAAATTGAGGATCATAACCACAAATTGAAACAAACGGGAATTATGTATGCTAGGTACAACTGTAGATTCAAAGGGTCATTTGAGGTTTTAAGGGGCAAGGTTACAAGTGTTCAAGGGACGTAGGTATTTGAGGTTTTCTGAAGAGGCATTCTTGGCACATGGCCTGTTTAAGATCATCTTGTTTCCTAATCCTTCACTTTACATTATTAAAAAAGCTCCCTGAACCCGAGAGTTCACGTATCTCATATCAGCATCCTTGCTCTCATGACCGACAGAGAGGAGAAACGAGTCTCCACATTCAAAAACTAACCTGCAACCGAAAGGCAAGGAAATAGCAATGCAGCTGAAAAGAAAGCACACTCGAAATTTCTGTTGCAAGGTAAGTTCCCAGGGCCGTGTATCCTAATATGCGAGACGAGCAGGAAAAAACCACAGGTAGACAGACAGTCGACAGACGCCGTGATGAGTTGGCCACATGCATTCATCTTGACGGCGTCCTTTCATGACCTTGGAATTAGTGCAGGAGAATAATTGTAACAGGAATATCCACTGATACTTCGTTAGGATGCTACCCAATTTCAATTTCTGCATAAACCTGCTTTCCCTCCGGACGACAAACTCTGTCGTCCGAGTGGATCACACCCAAGTTTAGCTGCAGAACAGATGACAGGCAATTTCTTAATTCCAACAGTGGAGAATTTTGTATACCGCTTGTGAACACACTACTCACTGAGTGAAAAGCCCTTGCAAGAGGACTCAAGCAGGTTGATAAACTTGCTTTTCGTACAAAGACGGATCGAATGGAACAAAAACCTTGCAACAATTGCTCCAATTCAAAAAAATAGATACAAGCCCAGGTTGCTGTAGAAAGTCAGGTCTAATAGAGAGTTATATTCTATAATAAGTTTTTGAGGTTGCCACAACTGACTTTGTATGCAGGGAGGGCTGTGAGCTCCATGGTCATATATCAACGTGAGAAATGAAGGTAAGACGGATTTTATGAGTAAAAACTTTTGAACATAAAGTTGTACACCAACAAACGACACTATTTACTTCCATCCAGATGAGGTAAGGGCTGGGGCGAACCAACCCGTACACTAGTTCCTTAGAGGCAAGGGTTTAGGCATCCAACAAGGAACGAGTGTCTAGGTTGGTTCGCCCAAATCATGAGGTAAGGGAGTGGAACACCCTTAAAATCAGATAGAGAGTCAGTTTCACTGATTAACTAGCCATTGTAGACAGAATTCCATCCTGATCTGTTTCCAATATTTGACATTTGTCATGTTGCAACAATTTACAGCAATTGTATATTACATTGAGATGAATCAATTTGCACTTTATGTGGATCCATTGTCCCATGCAAAGGCACCTTGTTGTCCTTTTCAGGGACCTTTATGGTTCCTGTGAACGGTCACGCATCATCAAGAGTTCAGTACATTCAACCCGTGCTACTATGAGCTTGATGTTTACAGAAGTTGACAAGTCAAATACATGGAACAAAAAATCAGATTATTCAGCTACAATTTTCTTTTTTCTTTTTGATGCTCTGCACCAGTTTGCTACAATTGTTGTCATGAGTGAATTTTCCAGTTGTCAACACATTCTGTATTGCGTAAAGAAGTTCACAAATATCAGTGTTTCTTAATTGCATTTGTTAAAAAAAGTATACAATTCTTGTTTTTGTACAGCAATTAACTATATCTTATCATCGGAGACTAGAAGCTCTTGAAAAAATCAAGTATACCTTTCACCCAGTTCATACATTTCTGCACAAATGTTTCTGTGTTTTCTCTCAGATCTCCTCGGCTGACACTAAAAGCCTACACAAGCCCTACAAGCACCACCATCATTTGATGCACAATAGAGTGGATCTCAGACTAAATACATGCTTGACTTCCTTTAAAGGGCTTGGCTGCTGAACAAACTCCAGAACCTTGAGCTCTGCACCTATGTCAATCAATTGTCTAAAACCTACAGACTAGAAGCAAGTGCTATCAATTTGCATACTTTTGTTTCCTGCGCTCCCCAGCACCTGCTCTTGTGGGCCCTTCAGGCTTGGTTGGAGGTGGGGCCACGACAAGAACAGGGGCTGGAGGGGGAGGTGGTGGTGGAGTAGGCACCTCAGGCATAGGGCACAGCAGTATATGTTTCAATCGATTGTTTCTGTAGTGCTTCCAGAAATAATATTGTTGGCGATGTGCAATTTCCTGCCATATCCATAACTTTAAACATTAGGGCCTTCCATTTAGTCCTCAACAAAGCATTCATTTGATACATCTTGATGTACAACATTCCCAAGTTAAATTTACAAGAAAAGGAGCCAAAAAAACATAACAAAAATCATCTAATATTTCCAAGAAAACTTCATTATTAAGACACGTGATGCAATGAACAACCTAGGTCAACCTTGACCGTCACAAAAGAGTATGGCAAGTTTGACATGTATTTCATACTACAACATATGAAAAATAATGCTGACCAAACCCACACTAGATTTTGTAATCTTGTAAATCACATGCAAAGGATTAAATGAAGGTCAGTCTCACCTTATTTGCAGGATGAGCCATTGCTGCTCGAAATTGTGAATTTTGGAGCATATCCAGGAAGAAGAATGCATGTGGATACCTGAATACATCAAGATAGGATTATATTTTTTTTATCATATGCAGTATAAGTAGGCCACAAAGTAAGATGCCTGCCAGCCAGGCCTAATACAAAAACCTGGATCCGACATCGCCCTTTAATCACAAGTAGCCAAGAAAGAACCAAAACGTTGCATTTTGTTGGAACGAAGGAGAATAGTGAAGGTGCACATATATGAAAGGCACTCACATAACATATTTTGCATATTCAGGGCATTTCCAGTATAAAAGATAACTGAGGTAACCTACAAAAGCCTCATCATCAAAATACCGATTTTATGCCAAATTTGTCACAGTCAGTAAAGAGTTAGATCTCCCTACTTTTAAATATTGATAACTTAGAAGAAAATGCTTAAGACTGTGACAACTAACATCAGTGACCAATTATCTGAAATGAAGCACTTCTTCACTAGAAACTGAAGTTGAAACTCAACAAACCTGACTTTCTATCAGTTCTATCGGAACTAGCAATTAGATGTAAAACTGAAGCATGAGACCAACTGCAAGTTCAAACCACATTATTGAACCGATGATAAGGCATGCCAACACATACGATGGATGTAAGTAGGGTTGGCTAGCAACTGGACAAACTCGAGCTCCAGCAGAAAACGTTGGCGGCCACCATCAGTCTCCTTTAATTTATCTTGCCACCTTATTCACATAAACCAAATTACTTTCATAAGTATAACTAGACAGTCTAAAATTAACTCAATCAAATCCCGTGCAAAAGGTAGCCTGATTGAAATCCATATACAAGCATACTCCTCTGCCTATTGCCTCACATAGCAATAAATTAAAATTGTTATTCTCACCGAGATTCAGTTTGAGGGTCTTGCTTGGACTCGGCAACTATGGAGTTAATTAGGTCAAGATCTTAGTGATTCCAAGTCCAACCCTTGGTATGTACCTTACCCTGGTTCAAAACTCACCTTTTTTCTTCAGGTATTATAATATTTTTGGGTGAAACTTTGTGCAAGCATGCAGCCTTGTCAAGCCAAAGTTGTGGTGTTGGTGATAATTTCTATTTATTTACTTATAGTTGATGTGCATTGTGGCTTTGTGTAAATCAAATAGTAAGCTTATGGCATTGAGCTATACCTAAACATATGTGGATCTACATGATTCACTTTGAGGGAATTCCAAGACAACATTATAGCAAATATTAGCCCCTTCAATTAGTTCTACCCTAATCACAATAGCTATAGTATACCTAGGCTTACTTCCCCAAACCAATTCAATTATCAAGTTGTAATTACAAATTTTCTTGGAAAACATTATTCATATTGGCTACTTATATTTGGCTATCAACATACAAGAATGACATGGAATGCAAGGTTGTGCACCTGGTGGAAGCACGTCTTGGTGCTCATGAATTATTGGTTTCATTATAGGTGAAGGTTCAAAAAGTTTTCTTGTGTTGAGTAGTTGCAAATGGAGCACATTTGTGATAAATTGCCTAGAATGTACGTTGGTCATATAACTACCACAAGGAAGCATGATATCAATGTTTTATGTTGCATGGTTGATCGTAATGATTACATGTTATGTATGTAGAAGTATTTTTTGTTACTTGAACTTATTATTACCATTATGTATGCATTGTTATGAAATTATGAGCCAACATATCCTTAAAAGTTTGAGCTTTGGGAGATTATATGTGTCCCATGTATAGAATCATCAATTTAGCATAGCTACATAATGTCACAAACTACACTAAATTCTCTATAATCACACATCCATGTGAACACTACAAACCTCTTCATATCACATGCACTTTGGTTGCCATAGGTGTGATATTAGAGAGGTCATAGTGTAATGTCAACCTAGCTAGCACGGCAACCAACGTTTGTTGATTGCTACTATTCTTATTAACATGTTTCTCACGCATAAACCCTAAACATTATTAAACAGTGTGCACTCGTTCATGTGGGCCCTGAGAATATAACCATGGGATGCCCTTACTTGGTATACATTCAAACTTGATTTGATGCCCCAGCCCAATGCAGATCCAAACTTCATCATGGGGCATCCCATAGTTATATTTTTGGGGCCCACATGAATGAACACACACTTAATAATGTTATGTAGTCAACAACCAAACATGGTAGCATGTTAGAGAGTAAAAAAATTGTGAGATTTGTGGAACCTTAATAGCCTCTTCTTATAGTGAAAGGAGCATTGAGGCCTATTTGAGTAATGTAATGATATGTGAACAAGTGCAAGAAAAAAAAAGGAAAAAACTTGTTCTGCCTTGAGAAATTTTTCTTCACAAAACTCTCATAACCACCATTGTCGTGTACCTCTCCATAAGGAGTGCCCAAAACACCATGGGCACAAGGGGGACCCCGGAGTGACACCCGGGACTTGTGGCGCAATTGGTGAGAGGGCCCAAGTGATCCTAGTGTGGGTGAGGGCCCCGGGGGTTGGGAACGCTTCCCACCCACAAAGACTAGGAGTCACGAGGGTAAGGCCATAAGCTATGCGTACCTTATGGCGTGCAAATTCTAGAATGCTCAAGAACACCTCAATCGGAGGTGTGAGCTAAGAGATATGGCAATTTGAGTGGGGCGTTGTCCCGGGACAACGCCCTGGTACAGCAGTGGCCTGGAAATGGCTCCCAGGACTGCCAAGGTTTGAACATGCATAACTTCCTCAATACTTGCCCCATTCGGGCAAGTGAGGAGTCCATCAACATCTACATAAAATGTAGATGACGATGGAGTGGTCGCATGCTAGCATCAGAGATCACACAAAGAAGTTATGGTGTTTTGAAGCTACTGGGGGCTTCTAGTCCCAGCAGCTAAGGGGAATGTCTACTTGGTCCCAAGTGTTGGGAGAGAGACAAAAGGTTACTTTTCGGTGGGGTAGGGGCCCTGCCTAGAGTCCTAGAGGCTTATATGGGTGAGGTGGTGTGGCCGAACCCACCCGAGACCAAACGGCATGGCCTCCACGGGCATTGGCCCAACGTGGGGGCATAGTTGCCTAGTATGGTTCGGGTTGTTATAGTGTTGCTCCGGCAATGCGATGATCAACTAAAGATTGGACTTCCATGGATGGAAGTCCACATCTAATATTTGGTTACCAATTAAAGGCAGAGTCCCGAATGCAAGTGTAGGAGGCTTGGTCCCCCTCCTATGAACTATAAGGTCCACGGTATGGGGAGCTAACCATTCGCATGACGGAATGCGAAAGGTTAGCGCTTGTGACCCTTGGTAGAATTGAAAAATGACCAAGATATTTAAAGGGAGCTAGCGAGGGTTGCGACAACCACTTTTTGATTTCTTTGGCATGTGGGGATTTGGCAAACTATCCCATCTCAATTTGGGACCAACTAAAGCTAAGTAACTTATGGAGTGACAACATGGAATAGAAAATGCTACACTAAATATGATATTTAGTCTCATATAGCATTTTATGTCACTATGGTAACTTTTCGGATGACACTTCTTATGAAAAAGTGAACGACTATTCTCATGGATGATCAATGAGTTCGTCCACTGGCCAAAACCTTACCTTCTCTTGTCAGCAACTTGTGATGAAATATTGTCATGGATGATTGAAAGTTGGATGAAAAATCACTTGGTAAGTGGTAGTAATTGCAACACTGCAATTCTATAATCCCCCAAAAAATTTACAAGAAATGACAAATAATGTGGGGTTAACATTTAGTGTTGGTGCACTATACCGCGGTTTACAATTAGTATTGAGCAAGACAATCAAAATTGGTGACACTAAATATCATATTTAATGTAGCATCTTCCCAACAATTAGGAATAAATTAAAAAAATGATGAGCATCAAATGGATGAAAGAAAGACGTCACTGGACGAAGTAGTTGTCCTGACCTCATGCGATTGGGGCTTGTGCCGATTCTTTTCACAAAGTGAGGCCACACATGTTTGAAAACGCCGGTTTTGAAATGGAGTTTGGTAAACCAATGTAAAAGAATTTTAGCCTTGACATGCTCCTAACTTCGAGGAGTTTGGTTTCAACATTGGTCCCTCTTTTATTGGGTAGAATCATATGTTTTTCGATGTGGATCCAAGATGTGTTTCTATAAGGCTTAAAGCCTCCATTTCCGATCGGAGTTGGAAACGGATGGTTTTAACCCAAAAAAAAGGAAAAGGGACCAACCTCGAAACCCAGCTCCTTGAAGTTAGGCACATGTCAAGGCCAAAGTTATTTCATCTTAGCTTACCAAAGTATATTTTGAAACCAATGTTTTCGAACGTGTGTGGCCTCCCCTACAATCCTCCTCTTCTCGCAATGTGTTGGAAATTGGGGGCGGTCGAAGTGGAGAAGACTCAAACATTCTACTATCAGTTGTTTGTTCATTTTAGGTATGTTGGTGTAATTTGGTTCATATTTGATGTTCTCCAACTTCTACCAATCCTATTTATGCAATGAAATTTATGTTGTGTTACCAAATTTGTGATGACACATCAACAAAAAATGGATCTCCCTTGAGTTAGTTACGATTATTGAAAGTGCACTCAAATCCCAATAATACAACACCTCGATATTTGACACATTTCCCATCAACCAAACTTTATAATGTTAATTTACCTTGATAATACGACTATGACGCTTGTAATATGACGTTTTTAGGCCCAATTTGTCATATAATAAAGGAAATTATGTGTGTACGTGACGGAACCCACAGTGGGATTTGCCTTGGGATCCGGGAGTACATGGAGAATTCATCAATGACTTCATTTAAGTTAACTCAAGTTAGATGCTTTAAACATTGGTTTCAATGTAGACCTTACAGTTTTGAGTCTTTGGGTTTGGGTGGAGGTTGAAAGGTATAGGGATTGCTGGATTTGCAAACTATAATTATGAAGTTGTTGATTTCTCTTCTTGATTCAAAATTTGTTGTCACACTTGAATCTCACATATGCTTAGATTGGAAATTCAGTCCTTACCAACTCATACTCCTAAATTTGCCCATGCCACTCTATGATTTCTTGGTTGTGGAGGTGACAGCAGTCTTGAGTGGCGGATGCTCTTAATATTGGTTATAATTTCAACAAATTATGGTGTTGATGACCACATTTGTGCACAAAACAATTTGCACACAATTTGATAAGCACTGACCTCCTCCGCATTGGTTATGGCACCATAAGATGTTTACAATATGAATGAGACTAGTTTATTTTCTCGTGCCCAACCAAACAGACACTAAACGCAAGGAAAAAATTGTGGGTGCAAAATTTAGAAGGACTGTCTCACTCTTGCTCTTGTTGTAAACATAACATGCAATGACAAATTAAGACTCGTGATTGTTTACAAATCTCTATGCCCAAGATGCTTTGGAATGTGGTTGCCAACATATTATGTGTGGTGGTTTGCAAACCAAATGGCCTAGATGACATCATTTGTTTTGACAGCTAGATGATGAGCCTTGATGTACATTTCAAATCTCAAAAGTGGAAGGTGTATTTAACTATGAATTAACATGCTACTCATTCCCTTGAGCATGTTGGTAGGGGTGAATCATTTGGTTTTACAACCTTGCAATTGATCAATGTCACTATTGTTTTCTTACCACCTAATGTTACGAGTGTGGTACAACCCTTGGATGAGGGAATAATTGCTACATTTAAAATTCAATGTAAGAAGAAGCTTTGGAATGGGTTCTCTCTCAATTTGATTCTTCTATTACTCACCATGAATTGAGGAAACTAGTGCCTCATGAAAGGCAAGGTAGTATGTGATGCTCTCAAGTGTGGAGAGAGATGAATCCCCAAATTACAAGAAACAACTAAAGGATGTCCAAGATTTTACATGCAAATTGGAGTGTCAATTTTGCCATGGACGGTGAACGTTAGAAATCGAGAATGAAAGGAACAACAAATGAATTGGCAAGTCTCGTTTTCTCTTTGAATTCTCCACATTAGTGAAGAATCGCCTATTGAAATTTATGTGCGATGGGTAGGAGAAAAAAAAATGTTGATGTTGAGTACAACACATCTAAGTTGGTGGATTTGGCATGGGGTAGAAAAATCCATTTGGGTTTAGATTTGAATGATGACCCAATGGAGGGGAATGATGTGGATGACCAACCCATACCAATAGTCATGTTTTCTCAAGCCCATGAGTACGCCCAATTACTATCAAATTTTGCAATGGAGTATCCTTCAGAGCTTTTAGTTGTAGATGTGATGAACATGCAATCTTTTATGAATAAATTAAGCATGACGTCAAATTCCAACATCAATAAACATCATCAAAAGACAATAGATTCATACTTTTATAGTGTGTGATGCGGTGATGACATCATCATAGGACTATAGTTTTCTTAACTCCATATTGTGTGACATTGTGAGAATATTTCTTTAATAACAATGTTCTTTCATATTATGTATCTTCATTGTGTATACAAAATTATATTTTATATTTTAAGATCACCTTCGAGGCAAGAAACTGTAAGTAGGCCAAGCTTGTGCAATAGATGCACATTGAGAACAAAATTAGGTTGATGACATTGTGTTCATCCTTGATGTGATGATGACCATGTAGGTTTACCTAACCTTAAACCAAAACCACACACACACACACAAGACTACATTTCCCACTCAAGTTTGTCACATTCAAGGAAGTGTTTGGGCTAGGGTGCACAACACATTCCACAAACATGGTACATAAAACATTAGCATATATGGGTGCATAACACATTAGCATATATGGTGTTAGAACCGAGGAGGCGGGAGCATGGAATGTTCCCAACGTCCGAGGAAGGTCAGTGGCTCAAAAGAATGACCAACATCATTGGAGCTGACTCCATCCATGGTTTTGTCTGGTTAGGCAAACTGCGGGCAAACCATTAAATTATGGTATGGGCATTGACGTGTGGGCCAGGCACCCGGATTCTTAGGTGGTTAGAGCTTGATGGGGGTGCTTTAGCGTCCGGTGTCTAAGGGTGAGTTTCCATGTGGGCCCCTTGCTCGCTAGATTCTAGATAATAGTGGGTCGGAGGTGTTTGCATGTAGTTAAGCACAAGCCGCCATCCAACCGCATTATGGCGGTAGACTAGAATGTGGAGGGCCGTAGACACAACCTGCTAGACTTCTATGCGCCCACTCAAGGAATCTTAAACCTACAAGTGTCGGTCACCGAAGGATTAAGACCGATTGAAGACTCAAGAAAACCAATGATGGTCTAGGACTCCATCCTTGGTAATTGGGAGGCAAAAGTTAATAAGTGAGCCCGAATTTGAGAAAATGAGAGTATCTATTTGACACATACAAATTGTGCCCCTCCATATTCCCTCTACATTTGGACAGGTTTGTCCTTGTTCACACTAGAATCTGGTGGGCTACCGGCCTACATGGAAACTCACCCTAAACTGGCCCTGAAACTATGGAACGCTTGCCGCATTTAGTGCATATCGGATGGATGAAGGTGTACAAGGATGAACGTGGTGACGTCACAGGTGGAATGAAGGAAGGAATGCAAGCGCCACCCCAGTCTGACCCCTTGGCTTTGCGGCGACCCTCCTCCTCTGTCTATGTATCTGTCTCGCTCGCAATTCCCAAATTACTTACTTACATAATCATCGAGTCCTCATCGCCCTGCACCATCGCAACTGGGTGAAGAACGTTCTGCAACCGAACGCTCCAGACTGTGTATCTGTGGGATTTGAGGGAGGCAGGCAGGCAGCATGGGTCAGAATCCGGACATGAGCAGGATTCCGGGGCCCAAGATAGCCCCCTCCATGCTCTCCTCCGACTTCGCCAATTTGGCCTCGGAGGCCAAGTTCATGCAGGATTGTGGCGCCGATTGGCTTCACATGGATGTCATGGTACAGCCAATGCTCATTTGCTTTCCTTCCCCTTCACCTGCTTGCTGTGTTTGTTGCTATGTAAAGGAATTCGGTGGTTTCTTAGTTAGTTCCCAGGGGTATGCTCGATTTTGAGGGAGTTGGGGCGGGATGATGTTACGAACAAATGTCCAATTAGATCAATCTTTACATTAACCAATTAATTTAATGCTCAAATTTCGAATTCGACCACCGTATGTTGATGGATTCCGATGTTTTGCCTCGTCAATTTTAAGAGGGAATTTCGTGCCTAATTAGGGGAGCCAACACACATAGTTATAGCCGGCTACGAAGTGATTTGACCATCCTTGGGCGTCTCTTAAACGTTTATTGTAGGATCTGGGTATGGAGTTGCTTTGATTCTGAGGCTAGGGCCTCCAAGCCGGCGGGCTCAGCGTTATTGACACAATTGTCGCAAGAGATCCCCAAGCACGGGGATTAGGATTAATAGACCTCGTTGATGCTCATTACTAGTTACATTCGATGTTGAGTCAAATGCAATATCCTAAAAGAATAATATTAGGCCTTCTGCACTCTCTATATTTTCTTAGGGCGAGTGTGAACTGATGTTTCCAACTACATAAGCATGTGAGTTTATTGTTTGTAGTTGATTTCAAAGTGTACTCATTCTAGTGGGACTGGTGTTGGTGTTTGTGACGTTTATGTGCAGGATGGGTAAGATTTGAGAAGCAGCTCACTGACCAGAACAATTGCATGTTTGGTATCCCCCTGTGACGTTTGCATTGTGCCATAAGTGTACTTGTGTTAAGCAATGAATAAATAAATATCTCTTCTTGCATTCCATTTATGTATTTCATATGGAAAAGGAAGTGTCAAGAGCCATGGTTTTAAGTCTGCAGAATTCTGCTCTTCTGGAAATGCAGGCACTATGTACCAAACCTAACTATCGGTGCACCTGTCATCAAGTCCTTGAGAAAGCATACGAAGTAAGTTTCTCTTGCACAATCTTTTTTCTGTCCATTTTTCTCCCTGCATAATTTTACATTGAAAACAGCAATGAAGTGTTAGTTTGAGAGCAATTTTGTCGCTGGAGGGTTTTCCTTGAACATCTCTTAATTTCATGTGTGCAGTATGTTTATGGACTGCCATTTGATGGTCACCAACCCCATGGACTATGTAGATGAGTTCATCAAGGCTGGTGCTTCAGGCTTCACTTTCCATGTTGAAGTCGCTAAAGGTTGGCTCTCTATTTTCATGCTTTTTATATCATCATTGAGGGTTGGGATTCATAGGAGCTCAATCTACACGAACTCAATTTCAATCACGTCAAATTTCACAATGTGCTGTCCTTTCAATCACGGTTGCTGGTTTCAAAACAATTTGGTTGAAAGAACTGAGAAGTGCTGTCTCAAAATCATTGTCGTATTCATGCATCACTGTGACCTAGTTTTTTAGTGTGATCAACATCTTTAGCAGCTCATTTGTTTCATGGATTCAGATAACTGGCAGGAACTTGTGCGCAAGATTAAGGCTGGTGGTATGCGAGCAGGAGTTGCTTTGAGACCTGGAACACCTATTGAAGAGGTTTTTCCTTTGGTATGCAAAACACACAAAAATCTCACTGTCTGTTCCTGACCACCAGTTTCTATACCCGCAATTCTAACTTTCACTTTGTTTGTTTTCGAAGTTCTGGGTCCCTTTCTTATTTTGCCACTAACATCTGAATGTAGTGGTATTATCTTCTCATTACAGGTTGAGAGTGCAGAACCAGTGGACATGGTGCTTGTCATGACAGTGGAGCCTGGGTTTGGGGGACAAAGTTTCATGCCTGAGACAATGCCTAAGGTGGCGTGATGATTTCTTCCTATTAAGTGCCCTCCGTGCATTGACAGCATGAATTTTCTGCTGTTAAATTGGGATCATACCAAAGATTGACAGTCGACCATGAAATAGGAGTCGTGCATCTTTGTAGTCATGCCAGATTTGGCTTTACTTTCTTCTTAATTTTCTAATTAAAAGAAGATGTGGCATGACAAGATCCTTGTTTCAGGTCTATGTCTTGACCACAGGCAGTTGCTCTCGAGGATTAATTATATCCCTCAAGTGATCGTTGTTATATTTGTATACAGGTGAATGCTTTGCGGCGGAAGTTTCCACATCTTGACATAGAGGTACTTCAGCACTACCTTCTGTGGCAGGAGCACTCTAAACTAATATGTTCTACCTGAGAGTGTGATACATGGTTGTGGTGGTACATTGGAGGACTTTATATACTCCCAAACCTCAAATTTTGCAAGTAGGGGATGCAAATGTAGAAACAGCAATACATGGATCCAGCATTATATATTGCACTACAGTAGTTATTATCTCCTGTTGAATTTGAGAAATTTTTAGGGTGTTTGCTCATCTGTTCCGGGTCTTTGGCAGGTTGATGGGGGCCTAAGTCCTTCGACAATCAAACAAGCGGCAGATGCAGGAGCTAACTGTGTTGTGGCAGGGAGTGCAGTTTTTGGGTCCAAGGACCCGGCTGGTGTCATTTCCACACTAAGGAAGAGTGTGGAAGATGCCCAAGCTTCTTTGGTCTTCTTGAAGTGATGATGTTTTTGAAGACAATCAGGCTCCCACAACTGGCTCTAAAATGTACATGGTGGCATCACCAGTTTAGTCATAATACATAGTTACCAGTAAGCTGCTGGGCAGTTTTTTAAGAACCAACTTTGGTGGAATCGGGGCCAGCTTACAGGTTTGATAGATTTAGTGCAAATCGATTCTTCAATATCATCACACTAAGCTGCAAGCAGCTGGTCAACTGTAGCCTCGAAGTTCTTGTTTTAGTCTTGATGTTTTAGTCCATTTCAAATCTTGCTGGCTACTCAAGTGCAAGAAGGGTCAACACTCAGTGTGATGTGATTCCCAAAGGAGTTTGAAGCGGAATCTGAAATCGGAGGTTTTTGAGAGGTTTTTCAGCTCACAGCTAGTTTGATCTCCGAAGTGGCCGGTTGCAGGCGCCGAAACTTCAGGCTTATATGTACAAGTTTTTGAAACAAATTTGTAGTTGCTCACGGAGCCTCTCAGATCACCAGCTGGATTACAATAGATCAACCGAGATGAGTTCAGAGTCACAGGGAATTCCGGCCTTAGTTGCTCATGCAGCTGGGCGAATCAACCCGCCCCCCACCCCCTCCTGTTTGATTTCTCCACTTTCGCATTCAATCTGCGGTTCCGAAGTCTAGCCAAGAATTCCAACAGTAGTTCTCGCACGGGTTGAATGGAAGTGCAAGCGTGAGCTTGATGGCGCCTTTCTTGGAATTTTTAGTTCTCCCCTTTCACATAAAGTCTGCGACTTCAAATCCCCAGGCTGCCTGCCTGCCCCCGGCCGGCCTCGCCTCTAAGTGCGGGACAGTGAGGGACCTGCGCCTCACTGCCCGCCGCTCCCCCGCTCCCCGCGCTCCCCACAGATACCCGGGCGATACCCGGAGGAGACGCAGGTTTAGGGAGGCACGCCGCCTTAATGAGCTCCAACATCCTGCTTTCTCCTTCACCCCTCTTCTTTCTTCCTCTCTCTTCGCTCACCATCCCCATCGCCAGGCTTGCCAACAATCTTCCACCATGGTAAGTCACAAAAATCTCAAAAATTTGGACCACGACTTCGTGATCCTGTCAAATTTTCTGGTCAGAGCTTGTTTTGAGAGTGGTCGGGAGGTTTATTGTGGAGAATTTGATCAATATGGCATTCCTTTTCTTTTGTCTTGATTCGACATAGTGTAGGTTTCCCCCCAATTTGCAGGCTTACAAGTAGGCATACCTCCACCATGGCAACCTAACTCATAATATCAATCAATCTGTGCACAATTATGCGGAACCGTGAAATTGCCTATTTAGAGAGTGTTGTTTCCGATCCCCTGCCGAAGACTTTGATCGGAGTCTTGGGTCCTGAATTTTCTTTCTTGAAGATATCGTTACATGGGCTTGGTAATGTATTAATGTCGCCAATGTTGTTGTGGATGTGCTTTGAGATGTCATTTTTTAGTTTTCTTGGATGTTCCAGTCTTTTTCCCCCTTCTTCATATGGTAAGTCAGAACAGCTCAATTGGTGTATAGATTCGTGTTGAGGTTTTTAGTGTGATATTGTTTGGGAAATGGGTGTTATAATGATGCAGGTGTTTGAGGATGAGCTATTGGTCTTCGTGGTTTTATTGTTGCGTTTTTGGGGGGTTTTGTGAGGATTTGGCACTTGCTCATGTTTCTTGCCAAGAAACATGAGTAGCAATGGATTAATCTGACCTTCATATGAGACTTGCCCGTCTCCTTGTGCGGGATGTCTTTCTCAGAGCTACTTGTGAGAAGTCTTTTTCTAGTTGGGATTTGATCACTCGAGAACAGTTTGCGAAAACCAAAAAAATAAATAAAGAATCTGAAAGTTGCAATGCTGCACTGTACGATGAGTCTTTCTTATCTATATGCCCATCATTATGATTGTACCAAGTTTCTTTCAAGAATTTGCAGTGTGCAGATGTAGAAGAATCAAGGATTGACTCCTTCACCTCTCTACATTTCTTATGAAAATAAATCTTTGCGGAGCATCTAATAACAACTCTAACAAGTAGAATAAGATGTAGAGCATCTGGAATTTTGACATACTTGCATTGACCTACCCGGACGGCATCAGTTTTGAAGATGTGCAAATGTTGAAGATAGGTCAGATTAGGTCTCTTCTTGTTTTTGGCATCGCTACGCTTGATACTGGTTGTTTATCTCTCAACAGTGTTGATGAATATATGGGTGTCACAACTACAAGCCTAGCAAAATAAAACCAGTCTATATACAATTGCTATGAGGTACTGGAGCTCTTTTGGAGTCACCTCCCTGGAGTGAGTGACTGGAAACTACTACCTACACGGACTACCTACTGGCTGCAGGACACTAATTCAAACATTTGTTGCTGTTTATTTTGTACTTTAGTTTATTCCAATGCAAGGCTGGGGGGTGGTTATTCGGTTTGTTTCCATGTTCTCCAATTTCTACTGAATAGATTTACACAACAAAACTTGTGTTGCATTTAGCAAATCTGCAATGAAGCATTAGCAAACATTGGAGTGCAAATTGGCCTTCACTTGATTTAATTGTGGTCATCGAAAGTGCATGTTTCTTGCTTTCTAAATTGAAAACATAAGTCCTCCCAAATGTGTTCACTATTGTGGAGTAGTAAATGAGTTTAAAGACGTCCAATCTCTTTTAAACATGTGGCTTTATTGTGGTTGATCTTTGATCCTCACTGAACCATCCACCAATCAGATATAGATGTCTGATTAAGAAAAGTTATCCAAATAACACCCACATACCTTAGTAAATATGAGAGATCCTAGTAGCATCCTGATGACAGATAGGTCAGATTAGTAGAGTGTGTGTGTGCGCTGATTTTGATTGTTGTGTCAATTCAACATGCAAAAACCTTCAAATGATTATCCATATGTAAATGGCCACATGACAAACATTTCTTTAATATGGTGAAAATAGTACTTTAAGGCCACTGTTGTAATAGTACAGTAGCTTAAACTCTCTGTATCAGCGTCATGGAGATTGGTATTACTCAATCAGGGACATGAGAGGACATTGACTTCTATCACAATTTTGTAACACAAGCTTATATCATCATTGTGCAGCCAAGACTGGAGAATTTTTTTCGAAACATCCATAATGATTGCTATGGTAGACAACCCTTATTTGCTTACTTTTCTTATTAGGACACCTATATTTGAGTGGTATGTGGTTTGGTGTGGCTCCAAGAATAGATACCAAAAAGACATGTAGGAAGATAGAAACTAAGAGGACTGTAATTATTTTGGTAATTTCATTTCTTAACTTGAAATTATTATGAATTTTTGAAGCCAAAAGTTGGCCAGAACATATTACCAATGTCTATAGTCTACCATAACCACTCATTTAAACACTCATTCCTCCCCACTTTAGCACTCAAAACCAAGATGTGTGTCATGGCATTATTGGTTCCAGCTTGATTGAAATATAGATTGTCGATGGACTCTTGATCGGGAATAGGTACCTCTACTATAATTGCATGTTTCATATTCTAGGAGAAGTGGGCTAGTTGGAATAGTAACCATTTATGACCCATCTACCTTACTAAGATTCGTGAGTACTATGGACGAAATAAATTAATGGCAGATAACATGTATAGTAGTAACATTGCAAAAATTAATGTAAGGGACCTACAGCTTACTGAAACGATTCAACAAACCTACATTCCAAGAGCTCTCTGTATTCATCCCATTCTCTAAGCTCGAAATGAAAGAAAGACAATCCTTGGTACAGAACCATGTCAAGAGGTTCTCTTTATTCACAACATATAGCAACAATCATAACAAAATATATAACAAGACAACTGAAGCCTTCTCAATGGAATCACACTATCTGATAGGCTGATCAAAGTCAGCTCCTCAACAGTGAGCTTGCAAGCAGAATCAACTCCTGGTCTTTTCAGGCAGGGACCTCAGCTCAAGCATGTGAATAAACATCTCAACATTTACAAAAACCTGAGCTTAACTTAGTCCTAGACTGAGTAATAAGCTCTTGCAATGAAAGTGCAACTGACTTAAACCTCATTGTCAGCAGGCCATGATCGTCATGGGTGAGTCTTCTCAGAAATTATGTGTGTCCAAAAAGGATGTGTCTGTGATGACCTTCCCAACACCCATAAGGTATCCCTTCCCATAAATTGATGTCATCAATTTCCTGTGACCTCTAATCACCCTTTCTTCGAAAAGAGCAACCCTCAGTCAGTTTGGCACGCCCACCACTAGGTTGGCACAGTACAGTTGTGCAGCCAGCACATTGCACTGGTGTCTGTGAGTGGCTGAAAACAGTGGTTCTGCACAATCGGATAGAAACTAAGGTAAGCACACCTAAAAACGACAGAATGACTGCTGAGCCTAGTTTCTATTATTATAACGGTCAAACTCACATTATTTCTTTTTTGCAAAATCAAGAGGATTCCAACCCACTATAGAACAAATCATTTGGTACCATGTATAAAAGTTATAAGGGTTTTAAGTTTCATTTGAACGCGACCTAAAATCAACACCTACGGCAGAGATCTAATGAGGTGGGCCCTGGCTTTGGCCTTCTCTACTAAGAGCGTCACGGCTGTACATCCTCAGCCAATATGTATTTATTGTACAAAATTTCTAGGTGTTGGTTTTGGGTGTACATGTCTTAATGAGATATTTCACCTTTGGAACATATGAGACTGTCACTCATTTTTTGTAGGCTTAACCTAATCAAGGTATTGTTCTCTACAACCCTTACTCATAGCAATTTTAAGTAGTGTAGTGAGTGTTTTCTACCTAGATAAGCATCTTGGAGAGTATACACTCGTGAGATTCTTTTTGGCAAGGTCTTTTGAGTTGAATCTTGGTAGATGGGTGAAGGCTTTCTCCAAAGATAGGTAACAATGAGGTCTCAACTAATGAGAGCTTGCCACTTGATTATGGCATTCATGCATGTAACCAAGGACTCCATTCTTGGATTCATTCTTGAAGCTAGAATGGAATGAGAACGTCCTTCCACATGCTGAAGAGTGCTATGCTATTACATACGACAGTTTGAAGTACACCCAGTGAGAGGATGAAAGAATGAAAAAGTATAAAACTCTTTAATGATTCAACTTCAGGTGAATAAACAGGGTTTTATTGAACTCTTACATGGTGAAGCATCCCTGGCACTTGACATCCTGCCATAGATACAAGATGAATCTCACGTCAGACAAGAAGTTCCCACAGAATTACATGCCAAATATGTGTGGGTAAAATGTAAAGTATGATGACATCACAACTTGCAGTCTAGTAACAAGGCTATATAGATCAATCATATGGAGATGAAGATGATATTTAACTATTTTTTTTTTCAGTTCACATAATTTGGACAACAGGAGAAATGAAGAACAATACAAACCATGAAGAAAGAGTTTGGAGACTGCACAAGCCTCGTCAGCTTATGCTTGCTCTTTTCCAGCTCAGAAGGCGGGTGCAGGAGATCAATGTCACTGGAAAGCACCTGCAGCATCGAAGAATGTCAACCATGAGCTTAAAACAGAGTGTATTTTCTCATAACTTTCAGTAAGAAAGTTGAGGAGCTGACATTTAAAAACATTTCTCCACTAATATTGAAACAGTCGAGCAGAGTCTCTTGAGATAAAATCAGTGGCCAAAAAGATCGAAAGCTTGACATGGCAATAAAAGTCAGCACAAGTTCAAAGAATCTCAATGCTTGTGTTGAAACTTTATCTCTCTTCAACATTTGCACATCTTCAAAACTGATGCCGTTCGGGTAGGTCAATGCAAGTATGTCAAAATTCCAGATGCTCTACATCTTATTCTACTTGTTAGAGTTGTTATTAGATGCTCCGCAAAGATTTATTTTCATAAGAAATGTAGAGAGGTGAAGGAGTCAATCCTTGATTCTTCTACATCTGCACACTGCAAATTCTTGAAAGAAACTTGGTACAATCATAATGATGGGCATATAGATAAGAAAGACTCATCGTACAGTGCAGCATTGCAACTTTCAGATTCTTTATTTATTTTTTTGGTTTTCGCAAACTGTTCTCGAGTGATCAAATCCCAACTAGAAAAAGACTTCTCACAAGTAGCTCTGAGAAAGACATCCCGCACAAGGAGACGGGCAAGTCTCATATGAAGGTCAGATTAATCCATTGCTACTCATGTTTCTTGGCAAGAAACATGAGCAAGTGCCAAATCCTCACAAAACCCCCCAAAAACGCAACAATAAAACCACGAAGACCAATAGCTCATCCTCAAACACCTGCATCATTATAACACCCATTTCCCAAACAATATCACACTAAAAACCTCAACACGAATCTATACACCAATTGAGCTGTTCTGACTTACCATATGAAGAAGGGGGAAAAAGACTGGAACATCCAAGAAAACTAAAAAATGACATCTCAAAGCACATCCACAACAACATTGGCGACATTAATACATTACCAAGCCCATGTAACGATATCTTCAAGAAAGAAAATTCAGGACCCAAGACTCCGATCAAAGTCTTCGGCAGGGGATCGGAAACAACACTCTCTAAATAGGCAATTTCACGGTTCCGCATAATTGTGCACAGACTGATTGATATTATGAGTTAGGTTGCCATGGTTCTTCTTCTTTCTTTCTTTTGAGACAAAAGAAACAAGTCTTCCTACTGCCCTCACTTTTTGCAAGTCGTCAAATTCAGCTGAGTTTTTTCATAGTTGACGTGAGTAAGCAGAATCACACAATTCCACTATATCACAGCTGCTTGAGCTAATTAGGCAATAAGAGATTTTCTAAAAGGCTCTGGAATTAGAGATATTTCACTAGCCTAGTGAGTCCAACTTGGATGTTTAGATCCATAACGACCCAGTCAGCCTAACTCCAACGCTCTTATATTGTTTTATTTCAGAAAAACTGTTGAGAAGTTCTTAAAAAAAAAATTACTTGCTTTTATTTTCAGTATGAGGTCTGAGTCCATTTCATCCTGTTTGTGTTTATTTCAAAGAGTGTCTTCAGATAAAAATGAGCTACAATCTTCTGATGCAATGAATGGGGAGATTTTGGGCAACATCGGTCGATATCCTAATGTTTCCAAGTCCAACCAGTTTCATGTTGATTCCTTTTGGATTTTCATGAAGTTCTTAAAAAAAAAATTACTTGCTTTTATTTTCAGTATGAGGTCTGAGTCCATTTCATCCTGTTTGTGTTTATTTCAAAGAGTGTCTTCAGATAAAAATGAGCTACAATCTTCTGATGCAATGAATGGGGAGATTTTGGGCAACATCGGTCGATATCCTAATGTTTCCAAGTCCAACCAGTTTCATGTTGATTCCTTTTGGATTTTCATGATTAATCTGAAGTATATTCCATAGATTCCTCTTAAATGATCAGCGATTGGCCTAAAGTCTTGAATTTCAACTGGTTATTTCTCAAACTCATTCGGCCAATGTGCAAGTAGCAGTCGGATTTCGAATCATCCATTACGAAAATGTTGGAGAGATTATAAATACCACCTGACATTGCATTACAATTGTTTCTCCAATTCTCCACTACAGCTAACAGGTATCAATAAAAGGAACACATATCTGTCTTCGAATATTGCTATTTGCAGAGAGCACATAAAAAATTCTCATTCTCACAAGATGAAACAACTTCATTAAATCAGCCTTTACAAAATGATTAAGGAAAGATCATATAATAGAGTTGTCCTCCAACTCAACATGACTTTTGGTTCAGAGTTGGCTGCATACAAGACCTATAGTTAAGTTTCCGGTGTATCCTTGTAGGTTTAAATGAAGTACATTCTATATCGGTTCATTAAGGGTCAAAAACATTTTGGCATGTCAAGAGGTGCTCAAATGAGTTTGGCCCTCGACAAACCGAAATTGGTTGCTCTTCATTCAAAGTCAAACACTACCTCCCAGCATGCACCACAATTGGAAAGAAATTACTGATGTTGTATACAAAACAACCAATGGAAATCATGGGGGACCAACTCCCCACGAAAAGTCCCATTGAATTCAAGGTTCACTTTAATACCACAGGAAATTTCATCACAAAAATCTGTCTCCAAATTGCTATTGCAAAGAGCACATCAATATTATTGATTTTCATCACAAGCTGAAACAGCGCACTTGTGGTAGACTCATCTATAGCAAGGGTTGAAAGCAGGCCATCTGATATCAAAAGCTTTGTTATGCTGCATGAGCTGTGCTTCCTAAATCAGAGAAAGAGCAATTGATGAAGTTACACACCTCATCAGGAGTCATGGCAGACGTTGATTTCAAAAACCTTTGCAAGTAAGAGCCCTCCCCTGCAAGAACTCCCCAGTTATAGACAGGTTCATATGCAAATGTCAAAAACCCTCACAAGGCAAGCAGAATATAAACTACACATCCTATTGAGTTACTTATAATAACGAAGACAAATGAGCAATGCTATAAAGTCATTCACCAACAAAAACGTCAATAGAAAGGTGACTTACATTTTGGCCCTTCTCTGCGATTCTGTTTTGCTCTGCCACACTCGCTGCCTCAGACTGATACAATTCCGAACTTGGTCAGATACTCAATTTACAACACATGCAAGCTGTGCATGCTAAAAAGGCAGTGAACAAGACCAAAGCACTTGTCACACTACATGTTGCAATACACATGGGAAAGAGGGATAGAAATCTCAGAAACAATTGAACTCGATACATCCCTTTCATGCGCACCTCAAGAGTGATGATAGGGAACAGAAGCAGAACAGCAAGAACAGCGCTGTGACCATGGCCAAGAGCTCATCGTCGAATCCATAGACATCATGAAACCCTGCATCTTCTGGAAACCCAAGCCCCTGCACAAACTGCACAGATCATGCCAAACACCATCAAATCCCATTACTGCAAATCCCATCCCATTCCTGATCCTTTCATGCAGAAGCAGCTCAAAGGGCAGTGTGAGATATCAAAACCCTGACTACTCCCGCCACAGTACAGTAGTCCTAATCCACAATAACCCTAATCCACAGTAACCCTAACCCGGGGTAGGCCCGCCGGGTGCGACGACCCGGGCCGGGGAAACGGAGGGTCGCCCGGGGGAAGGGTTCCATATGGTAAAGGAGACGGCGGCCGATCTCCGACCTCTTTTCCAAGCTCTCACGAACCATGGGTACGTTTCACTCCCGTTGTCTCCGCAAATTTTTTTTAGGTCATAGTGATGTGGGAGTGTGTTTTCTGAGCGCGAGTGTGGTTGTTGTGGGTTTCAGGTATCTCTCGGGATTCCACTCACAAGAGGCGGGCCACCGGAGGCAAGAAGAAGTCATGGCGCAAGAAGCGCAAGTAAGTTCTCTGTCCCAATCGGGTTCCTGTCTGTGTGGAGCGATGGCGTGGGTGGGTGGTAAGTGGGGTTTCGGCATGGGTTGCTGATGGATGGATTGGTGTGTGCTCGGGCAGGTACGAGTTGGGAAGGCAGGCGGCGATGACGAAGCTGTCTAGCAACAAGACAGTGAGGCGCATTCGCGTGCGCGGAGGCAACTCGAAGTTCAGGGCCCTCCGTCTGGACACTGGGAATTTCTCGTGGGGTTCCGAGTCCATGACCCACAAGGCCCGTATTCTGGACGTGGTGTACAACTCATCGAACAACGAGCTGGTCCGAACTCAGACTTTGGTGAAGAACGCCATCATCCAGGTGGACGCCGCTCCTTTCCGAACGTGGTACAGCCAGCACTACGGCGTGGAGATCGGCAAGAAGAAGAAGGCGGTGGCAAAGAAGGACGCTGAGGTTAGTGACGAGGTTTTGGGACATTGTTAGTGTGTGGAGGTGGAAGTCGATGTAGGTCTGGGAAACCTAATTGGGTGTGTGGGTTTGCATGGTTATACCGTGGGAAGGGTTGTGAGGCTATTCGTACTGAATTTGTGAGATTGTGTTCTAATATGGCAGGAGTCCGCCGAAGCCACGGAGGAAGAGAAGAAGAAGAGCAAGCACGTGTTGAGGAAGCTCGCGAAGAGGCAAGAGGGGCAAAAGCTGGATGCCCATTTGGAGGACCAATTCGCCAGCGGCAGGCTGCTTGCTTGCATCGCTTCCCGACCTGGTCAATGCGGTCGCGCTGACGGGTACGTGGAATTGTGGTTTGTGGGCCAAAGGCAAACTGATGTTTGGGAAGTTGTTTAAAATGTAACCGGAAGATAAAAAAAATCGTGGTCCTCGTTGTCTTTTCTATTCCGTTGTATGTATACACTAGATGTGGAAAGGACGCAGTGTGCTGATAATGGATGCGATGTTTTATGCAGGTACATCTTGGAAGGAAAGGAGCTTGAGTTCTACCTGAAAAAGATCCAGAAGAAGAAGGGCAAGGGGGCTGCTGCCTAGGTTTTTATCTGGTGGTCAGGTAGTAGTAGAGGAGGCTGTGGTCCTGCCAGGCAGCAAACACATTGCACAAGCATCATTTGATGCACAATAGAGTGTACCTCAGACTAAATATATGCATGACTTCTTTTAAAGGGCTTGGCTGCTGAACAAACTCCAGAACCTTGAGCTCTGCACCTATGTCAATCAATTGTCTAAAATCTACAGACTAGATGCACGACTCCTATTTAATGGTCGACTGTCAATCTTTGGTATGATCCCATTTAACAGCAGAAAATTCATGCTGTCAATGCACGGTGTCGAGGATTCCATCACAGTGGCGTTGTGGACCACTGCCATCTCGTTTGATGAGAGCATCAAATAGCATACCTCTTTCTGCTTAGCTCGTGAGCTGCAACTGTGGAATCGAGTAAGCAAGTAATTGCATTTTAAGATTTAAATCGTTTTGAAATGCATCTCCAACATTATTTGTGGAGATTAATTGAATCGGTACAACTTGTATTTCTTTGCTGGGTGTGATTAGAAAAAATTCTAGTACATCTTGCTTGAGGATCCACCAACTTTGGCTTTTGATTGTTGTGGATGGAATCAAGGGGTTTTGTAGCGATCGGTTCAAACCACATCATATGAACTCGGTAAAACTGGAGATGGAGAGCCCAGGTCATTCATAAACATCCACGAGAACATTGAGGACAATTTGAAGAAAAATATGTACAAGCTACATGCCATCAAGAACCAAAGATTGCCACACAGATGCAAGTTTAGTCACATGCAACATGGAATCAAAATCCGGATTCCAGAAAAACTCTTATAATACAGAGAAAAATTTACAATTGATCATTTATCAATGCATTAAGGCAATGCATGTGAGCAATCAATAATCAGATATTTCCGACCAATGTACAGTTGCGTCACATGAAGGAATTGGTGGAGTGCTGTGGGTTGTGGTATCCATTGCAGAGAACCAGGCTCAGACCCAAGTGGGCAATCTGTGCACAACTTATTTCATATCTGAATGTGCTAAGAGGAATCTATTAGTATACAAAGTTTCAGCAGGTTCTAGAATTACATCTATTATCTTCACCTTATCACCTTCCAAAGCAACATTCTGGATGCTGCCTGAAGACAGGTCTGTCATGTAAGGGATCAAAGGACCCAATTCTGGATCAACGCAACTATGCTTTGCCAGTGCAGATATTCCATGCCATGAAAAGACAGGCATTTATGTAGCTCAAAGGGAAGGCCTAACCTGAAATGATACAAGAAACATGGTGAAAAGCCTCGCAAAATCAGGTATCAGTCGCTCTTTATAGTGATTGTCCAACCACACACACTTGATGCTTGGAGACGGTTACCCTCGGTCTTAACAGGGTCATTCAGAAGAGACAAGGTTATGGTTGCAAAGCTTCGGCCAGTCACAGGTAATGAGGCACTCTGTTCGGAGAAGGTGATCTGGTACCTATCCGTCACGCAACCTTAGAGTATCGATCCAATTTCTTGGTCCCCCACCTCTTCAATAACCCCACAAACCAATCCCTTGCACAAATAGTGCCGAAGCAGCTACAACCAGGCCAGCGAAGATTGGAGGAACTGCCAAGTCCATACCCGTCTTCTGAAAAAGGTTTGCAGGAACACATAATTGGTCGCGGCCATCTAAGGGTAATCGGAAGCATTGTTGGCACGCTACTGTTCCTTTGTTTAACGCCTTTGAGCATGCTTGTACAACGTCCATAGATGGAGAGAGGCTCCTGCTGAATCCAACTTCTAAGCTCAAAGCTGCTATTGTCACTGTTATAGCAAGTAATATAGTCCAACATGCGGTGTAAATGAACATAGGTTGACTTGAAAACCTTTGTAATTGGGACGAAGCCACCTGATACCAGAAAGAATAGAATCAGTTACAATAATAATGATTTTAATCATAACCATCTTCATTATCCCTGTTCGCATCTCCAACATCCGTGGAGTAAACAAAACGCAATCCCCTGAAGAGCAACGTAAGGAATGGATGCACAGTGCACATGCTCAATAATGTCAATCATGACAAATTAGTCCCTGTAGCTGAAACACCCATAAATCATCTTAGCAGCTTAAGGGACAATAAAGTTATCCTCTAACTCTCAACACAGTTTTTGGATTGGGAGTTGGTTGATTTGCATACAACACCTTCCATGTTTGGTAAGTTTTTGGTGCATGCTTGGAGGGAGTGTGGAGGTTTGAACAAAGAACATACTGTACCCATTTATTGAGTTTCAAACTCATTTTGGCATGCCAAGAGATGCTACATGGAGTTTGGCCCTCAATGGGTTGCTCATCACTTAAATTTAAACACGACCTCCAAGCATGCATCACAAGTGGAAAGAAATTATTGGTTTTGTAAGAAAAACAAACAACGGAAAATCACAAATCATAAGGGGCCAACTTCCGACAATAAGTCCCATTGAGTTAAAGGATAACTCTAATAGCATGTATATAGTGTTCAAGCAATCACCTGGCATTGTTGTGGAAACAGGTGGAAGGGAATCCGCATCTGCTCCATGAGTGCTTGGTGTTGATACTGGACAGCACTACCGGTTCGCATCATGCTCCGGACATATGATGATGTCACAAGAGACCCTCTCGACCCTGGAAGAGACTGAGGCCGCCGCAATAGAGTGAATCCCCTCATTGAAATATTGTTTGACTGGAAGTTGTAACAACATGAGTGCATGTCAATTTCTTAACACAGCTTAAATTTCTTCATACAAAACTGGACCAGGACGGGCTAGGCTAGCGCTAGTCTTCTCTGGTTACATCATCATTCAATTACTCTAAAGACGTCCCTCACCTGTTTCTCTTTTGCAAAAAAGATGCACACTGCAGAGGAACTACAATCTCTTTGTCATTTGTGAACAGAAACCACTCTTTCTCTCTCTCTCACTTCTCCACATGAACAGAGACAACAAGCCATCCCAGGCAAGGACTTCCAGTTGTTCCAAGCAAATTTCTGGCCAGAATTTCTCTTCAGTGTCCTCAGTTTATTGATCTGTCCAACGTACTCCACATCAGTATGAGGGTAAATGTGCCTAATTCAATGTCTCGTCCTAAACAGACACCTATATATTTGAGTGGTGAATACTTGGGTATGGCTCTAAGAACGGACACCAAAAAGGTATCATGTGCTGAATAGAAATTTGACTACATGCACAAAATTTATTGATCATTCGAGACACAATAGTCATCAACATAATTAGGGGAACCTATATGATCACTCAATAACTCAGAGGATCACTTCACTTTGAGAATGAATAGGATATTTCATTCGAGCTCTGAAAATTATGTGGAATTTGTCAATCATCTCACGCAAACTAATTGTGTGTTTCATATCCTACGAGAAGTGGGTGCAGAGAGAAGAGTGCCCATTTAAGACCCTCTTACCTTAGCATTTGGGAGAAGAATGAGGAGCACACACTCCATACCCAAGGTTCTCATTATTTCTTTGCAGGAGAGGTTGGTGGTTTTGGGATCCTATAGAAAATGCTCTGTATCCCTAGACTTGACAAATACTGTTTTCTAGCTGATACGACTGAGAGAAGAGATTATGAGCATCAGCTTAACCTTGTATCAGCCAATCAATCAGTCAATCAACTCTACATCCATAACAATGAGAAGATGAACCACTTTTAGTCACCTCATCAGTTCGTAAAAGAAAGTGCAGCATATTCAGAAACAACAAAATAAGACCTCAACAAATATGGTATACTGCACGCAAATAAGGTCTGCAACAGTCCTCTTCTACTAATAGAAGTGTTTGGTCGGAAAGCAGTACACGTGCTCAAATGTACTCCAATTTCGTCAAAGTATTTTCGGAATATTTTCAGACTACTGATGATCTATGTTTGATTGTATTGATTTTATGATCTATGTAGCTGTGTTTTCCATATGTGCCTACAGTCTTCAATATACTACAATAGATGTGATATGTCAATTATAGATAATCCTCGATTTATGTGCCAACTACTAATCACCAATCGATGATTGTAGGAAGGTTGTTCTGTGAGCAACTCCCTGCGATTGCTTTAAGGGATGGAGAGGACAGTGACATCCCACAGAAGAAAAGAAATTGGAGAGGGGTAGTGTTACGAAGTGCTCTCCTTAGTAATTTCAATAGGAGACCCCTGTAAGATCAGGAATCTTTCGGTCATTAATGTCAAGGAGAACTGTCATTTGTGCTACAATGAGAACTATGGATATTACACATGTATCATGTCAAAAGCAGATCACAAAATTCTTCGTGGACTGTAGGAAGGACACCCGGGATACAAGAGAAAGCCAGATCTCTACAATCCTACTTTTCCAGAAAGGATCTGCTCAAAGATGCTTCAGATTCCGAAGAAAATTGCATGTGAGATCACAACACGAATCTAGAGTCCACTGGTTCTGCACTCTCAACCTGTAATGAGAAGATAATACCACAACATTCAGATGTTAGTGGCAAAATAAGAAAGGGACCCAGAACTTCGAAAACAAACAAAGTGAAAGTTAGAATTTTGAGACAGCACTTCTCAGTTCTTTCAACCAAATTGTTTTGAAACCAGCAACGGTGATTGAAAGGCCAGCACATTGTGAAATTTGATGTGATTGAAATTGAGTTCGTGTAGATTGAGCTCCTATGAATCCCAACCCTCAATGATGATATAAAAAGCATGAAAATAGAGAGCCAACCTTTAGCGACTTGGACATGGAAAGTGAAGCCTGAAGCACCAGCCTTGATGAACTCATCTACATAGTCCATGGGGTTGGTGACCATCAAATGGCAGTTCATAAACATACTGCACACATGAAATTAAGAGATGTTCAAGGAAAACCCTCCAGCGACAAAATTGCTCTCAAACTAACACTTCATTGCTGTTTTCAATGTAAAATTATGCAGGGAGAAAAATGGACAGAAAAAAGATTGTGCAAGAGAAACTTACTTCGTATGCTTTCTCAAGGACTTGATGACAGGTGCACCGATAGTTAGGTTTGGTACATAGTGCCTGCATTTCCAGAAGAGCAGAATTCTGCAGACTTAAAACCATGGCTCTTGACACTTCCTTTTCCATATGAAATACATAAATGGAATGCAAGAAGAGATATTTATTTATTCATTGCTTAACACAAGTACACTTATGGCACAATGCAAACGTCACAGGGGGATACCAAACATGCAATTGTTCTGGTCAGTGAGCTGCTTCTCAAATCTTACCCATCCTGCACATAAACGTCACAAACACCAACACCAGTCCCACTAGAATGAGTACACTTTGAAATCAACTACAAACAATAAACTCACATGCTTATGTAGTTGGAAACATCAGTTCACACTCGCCCTAAGAAAATATAGAGAGTGCAGAAGGCCTAATATTATTCTTTTAGGATATTGCATTTGACTCAACATCGAATGTAACTAGTAATGAGCATCAACGAGGTCTATTAATCCTAATCCCCGTGCTTGGGGATCTCTTGCGACAATTGTGTCAATAACGCTGAGCCCGCCGGCTTGGAGGCCCTAGCCTCAGAATCAAAGCAACTCCATACCCAGATCCTACAATAAACGTTTATGAGACGCCCAAGGATGGTCAAATCACTTCGTAGCCGGCTATAACTATGTGTGTTGGCTCCCCTAATTAGGCACGAAATTCCCTCTTAAAATTGACGAGGCAAAACATCGGAATCCATCAACATACGGTGGTCGAATTCGAAATTTGAGCATTAAATTAATTGGTTAATGTAAAGATTGATCTAATTGGACATTTGTTCGTAACATCATCCCGCCCCAACTCCCTCAAAATCGAGCATACCCCTGGGAACTAACTAAGAAACCACCGAATTCCTTTACATAGCAACAAACACAGCAAGCAGGTGAAGGGGAAGGAAAGCAAATGAGCATTGGCTGTACCATGACATCCATGTGAAGCCAATCGGCGCCACAATCCTGCATGAACTTGGCCTCCGAGGCCAAATTGGCGAAGTCGGAGGAGGGCATGGAGGGGGCTATCTTGGGCCCCGGAATCCTGCTCATGTCCGGATTCTGACCCATGCTGCCTGCCTGCCTCCCTCAAATCCCACAGATACACAGTCTGGAGCGTTCGGTTGCAGAACGTTCTTCACCCAGTTGCGATGGTGCAGGGCGATGAGGACTCGATGATTATGTAAGTAAGTAATTTGGGAATTGCGAGCGAGACAGATACATAGACAGAGGAGGAGGGTCGCCGCAAAGCCAAGGGGTCAGACTGGGGTGGCGCTTGCATTCCTTCCTTCATTCCACCTGTGACGTCACCACGTTCATCCTTGTACACCTTCATCCATCCGATATGCACTAAATGCGGCAAGCGTTCCATAGTTTCAGGGCCGGTTTAGGGTGAGTTTCCATGTAGGCCGGTAGCCCACCAGATTCTAGTGTGAACAAGGACAAACCTGTCCAAATGTAGAGGGAATATGGAGGGGCACAATTTGTATGTGTCAAATAGATACTCTCATTTTCTCAAATTCGGGCTCACTTATTAACTTCCGCCTCCCAATCACCAAGGATGGAGTCCTAGACCATCATTGGTTTTCTTGAGTCTTCAATCGGTCTTAATCCTTCGGTGACCGACACTTATAGGTTTAAGATTCCTTGAGTGGGCGCATAGAAGTCTAGCGGGTTGTGTCTACGGCCCTCCACATTCTAGCGGACCGCCATAATGCGGTTGGATGGCGGCTTGTGCTTAACTACATGCAAACACCTCCAAACTACGCTAGTCCAGGAACTACGTTGGTTAGATTCTTGAATCATTGCGAAGAGAAGGGGTTCAACGCGTTAGAGTTTGTGTGACATAGAAAAAGGATGCCCTAATGTTCCTTTCGGGCAACGACCTCGTAGAATTTGTTGAAAAGGCATTGTCGGCAACAACACAAAGGGGGGCGTGGGGTCTCTATTCTACGTTGGACACGTCGCTTCATGCAACCAATAGACGCCTCCATGCATTTCTAATATTGTTAGTGGATTATTTTGGCACGCTACGGGTCAAGTGTGTTATGGAGATGGCTCACTTTGAAATGCCTATCATGAAGCCATTGGACGCCTCCATGCATTTCTAATATTGTTAGTGGATTATTTTGGCATGCTACAGGTCAAGTGTGTTATGGAGATGGCTCGCTTTGAAATGCCTATCATGAAGCCAGTAGCCTTGGTGCGGGTTCATGTGCAACTGAATTGACCTTTGAAAGCGGTGCACATCCGTGAAGCAACCACCTCGACACAATTTGGCTTGGGGTCACCATGGCGAAGGTCTCTTCATGTCGAAGCCATGTGACTTTTGTCATCGAGCATCAATTTAGAAATGTAGATAGCTCGTTGGTGTTCAACTTTATCATATGTATTAGTATGAAGTCATTATCCAATGTGACTCATTTACCGGCTATTTTTTCCTCAACAGCCGCCGATTTATAGCAACTCTTCCATTGAACCTCATCACCAAATATTTGCATGTAAAGACAAACCCCCTAGCCAATCCCAATTCTTTGTCATGTTCATGTGCAAACACATTAATTGTGGACAAAATTTCAAACCAGGGCTGCACCCATGCTCACAACAATCTGAATGATCATTGCCTTCATTTCTTTAATTTCTTTGAGTTCGACATCTCAGTCTCTACCAATTGTTTTCAAGGCAATGGAAGGCGAAGAGGCAACCGATCCCTATAGAGATAATGTCATTTCGTAGTCTGGCAGTTACCCTAGCCATCTTTTCAATACGGGGATTACAAGCACTGCCACTTGGCATCACCCAAAATAACAATGCAGGTAAAGTCCCCCGCCCCGACCAATCCCAACATTGCTTCACCCACTATATCCATGGCGACATTTTAAGCCAATGCTCGCCTCAACACACTACTTATTGCTTGTTGAGAGTTTACAGTGACAAACAACAAGCTCACTTTGTTGGTTAAAAGTGGATGGTGGCACCCACTTTTTGCATTCAAATGCGGATACATTCATAGGTGGAAACCTTCACAACAAAACTTCCCAACATAATATTCACTTATGTGGACATAAATATGACAACGGATGGACTTGCTCTTACTCTAGGGTATTGGCGGACTCACTCGTGAGGTTTGGCACAAATCCATTGTCGGGCCACATGTCGTGTCCATGTTTGTTGGAACCGTTGCGAATTCATGTTTATTGGCTACAAACCTAATCATTTTAGTAGAAATAATCTAACCTTTCATGCACTTAAAGTAGGCATAACTGGAGAGAAGATACGATCCATGCCATGAGAGGGTTGGCAGAGACATCCAACTACATTTTATGATATAATGCTTGCTCACTCCTTATCCTTCTTATGAATCATTCAGTGAAGTAGTTCTACATCCAACGCCATTGCCCTAGGGTGTGGCCAAGGATGTTTTACGAACAGACACTCTATTCACTCTGGCCTCCTTCGGAGACCGGAGTTCTTCTTCTTCTGAATCATTCAAGTCATCTTATTGAATTGGGTAATAAGTAGTGTGTTGAGTGTCGGTGAATGTGAGCATGTTCAATCCTAACGTGTAATGTGTTTAGGAGTCCCCTTGGCATACAGTAGTTTGTAAACACATGATCAACACGAGCAAGGCATGATGGAGAATACACACTTCGAAATCACTCCCAAATCACTCAAGAGATTGTGCAAAGACTTGAAGATGTATGCTTCCCTCCCTCAAAACCATAATTCCATGTCTCTCGAAGGATACAACATTCTTCAACTCCATACTTTTGTTCTCTTTCTATATTTGTGACAATACACATGCCGCATGGCAGAGATGGAAGAAGTTACCAAATTTTAGGGTTTGATTAAGGACAACCACTATACACGAGCTCCATTGGTTGCGGACACAATGCCCATTATATTCCTGGCCCAAACAGAGATTTGGGAAGGGGTTGAGTAATGTTATGGGGTAGGCTTGACAAGGCGATACTATTTGAGTAGTAGGAACCCTTCACTTGTATGAGCCACTTGATGTTAAAAAGCTAATGTGGGGAGACTTAATGCACCTAGAAAGAGGACTTCGATTTGCATGTACATATCATAGTGCTTTTGACATGCAAACAAATGCCATAACATTATTCAGATCCATAACAGTGTTATGTGGGACTGACACAATATTCTGTGGAATATTCCTCACATTCAGCATGAATGGTGGAATATTCTGCAGAATATTGTGTCAGTCCCACATAACACTGTTATGGATTTGAATAATGTTATGGCAAACAGGTAAATAAATGATGAATACCTTTAGAAATATGATGATGAAAGTTATGCTCATAGGATTCATGGTCAACTTTGAGGTTCCATGTATTGATGATGTGGGAGATTTGCAAGTGCGTTGTAGGTATTCTTCTTGCCCTGAGCTCAATGAAATCATCCATCTTCACCAAAAGGTATATATTGTAAATTTCACCATGATTGCACTCAAACTCATCAATCATATCACATACATTCCCTAGTCCAACTACTACAAAAAAATGTCTTTGTATCCATTCCTATACCTAGTTGATTCGCCTCACTTAAACCATAGGGTTGCAATTCAACTATTTTGTTTCTAGATTTTGTAGTTGTAAGACTTCAAAGGGTGAAACATAAGTTGATTTACCTGTTGATTTAGTATAGAACATATCATAGGGTAAAGGTTGAATTAGCACTATAAATATATAAAACCCTAAAGTGTATTTTGTAATGATATTGATTGAACATTGCATGTTGGCCACTTGAATTTGAAGTTGAGGACATCTATATTGCACGATCCAAATTTGACCATTTATTTGTTGAGGACATTCTATGAGTAAGAATTGAGAGAAACAAAACCATCATGAGTCCAACATCTATGTTGTCAAGGTAAATTGATCATTGAAGTCCAATGAGATGCAGGGAATTTTGAGGATACAAAACTTGGATGAATACATTGGTTTGCGCACTATATACCTCGAATGCAATGGTACATGTCACACCTGCACATTGTAAAACATGACTTTTATTACTAAGACAAGAATGTCAAACAAAGCGATCCAAACAAATATGACAGTATTGCAATATATAATTGCGATTGGGTGGACTGGAAATTGGACTCACCCTACTGCGATTCCCTAAAATATTTTGCATGGGGAAGAGATTATGCACATTATTTGTAAATAAGAGAATGGATAACCAATAAGTTGGGTCAATTGGCATTTTTTGAATAAGCTAGATGTGGTGGAATGAGCAGTCCACCCTAAAAAAACTTCAGGTGGAGTGCATAATGTTTTCTCCATACGTGACATGGAGATTTCTTATTTGTTTTGAATGAGTTATTCAATTTATCCCATCCAATTCTTACTCCTCTATGCATTACTTTAGGCGAATGCAAGATTGAAATATGTTGTGGGCATGAGGTCTTTACAGCTGTGTCAAAAATTGAGAATTTGGAACCACTTGTCAACCTTCGGTGTTTGTATTTGAACCAGGCAAGGAATATGCACACTATTCAAATATCATGAACTCAATACCTAGCTTTGGATTTATGATCACAATGATGTTGATGATTGAAGTTGTATTTGGGTTAGCATGAACTATATGAATGGTGCTTTTTCAAGAGTCAAAGAAAACGCAATCCCTAATTTGACTAGAATTGTCATTTAGGGGTCAACAAGCAAATCGAGTAATTGGGTTGAATTGTGCATTCACAGAATGCAATAGAAGTTGTGGAGGGTTTGGATACCTTGAGAAACCTTGAAGTTCTTGATCTTGCAGACAACGTGGTAAAAATTATCCTCTTGACTATGAAGCTTGAAAACATTCTAATACAATCGACAAAGTGTGCAAGTTCACATAATTGTAGGGCTAAAATGTGGATCAAACACAATATTTAAAATTTTGAGAGTTTTCCGGTGAATTGGGAGTACATAAAGCAAACTATTAATCCAAGAATGAAGTGAAAACCATTGGAGAGTTGTAGAGTTCAAGTAAAAAAATAACATTTGATTTCCCGCCGTAAATTGCACAGTGATGTGCTGCCTAAAATTAACCATTTAGGATGACAGTTCAGGTCAACTCAACCTGAATTGGAATGCACATTATGGTTGCAAATATGGTATTCTTAATATTTAGGTCGACTCAACCTAAATTGACTAACATATCGTCCTCATTTAGGTCGATTCAACCTAAATTGACTAACATATTGTCCTCATTTAGTCGACTCAACCTAAATGAGTCGATTCCCCAACTCAACATGCTCTCATTTTAATGGAAACTACAAGTCTGAAGTATAATCTAATATTTATCAACCTAACATGACTTTTAGGTGTCCAAATGGACACTATTATTTTGAGAGGATCCCACTCTCTCAAAATTTTGAATATTGTGTTATCATCTCATTGAACATTGGCTTGAGTTCTTGAAAGCCAATACAAGCACTCACGTTGCAACATTGTACGCCTCTTTTGAACATGTAAACACATTCGTGTGCTCTCATGTGCAAGGAGTTTTCAATAGATGACCCTCAATGCTTAGATGTTTGAAGCTACCATTGCATGACCTACGTGAAAAGTACTAAAGTCATTTTATATTTGGTCAATGACATTCAAACTACAACTAAAACAAACTATGACAAAGGAACACCACACACATATTTGCTTTGATCATATTGGAGAAATGTAATCGATAAACGAGTTGATGTTTGGTGCAACTTTCACACTTTTTGTTTGAATTTCTTTAAAAAATATCAAAATAAAAAAATCCTTGTGGCGTGTTCAACAAGAAAATGGACCTTTTGAATCTTGAAGCGTTAACACAATGAACACATTTGAGTGTCCCAAATCCCCGCCCCCAAGTTACACACCGTTCATTGTATTTAGTGTCACTTACTCTATGTTGAGGCGTATGCTAGGTTACACTAACGATCAAAAACTTCACCAATAGTGTCACGTCGTGACACTTGGTGTTCAAGCATGCCTACTAAGATCTTGGCATGAGTATGTCCAATAGTGTTATGAGGTGTATGTCCATGTTACACAATGGTCTACGAGTTGACTAAAGTGTACACTAATGACACTTGGCATTAGTATCCTCATGAATATCTTCCTCTTGCACACTAAAATGTAAACACGTGACACTTGCCATTAGTGAGCTCAATAATATCTCCCCCCTGCATACTAATTGCAAAACTATCATCTCAAGTATTCCAATGTGCTACGTTATATGTCATAATGTAAATAAATCTTTGCTTTGAAATTTCATTTATGTTAATGAATAGTATCATATTGAAAATTAGCGGACGTGACACTTGGAGATCTCTAGGCAGGCCCTTTGCAAGTAGTGTATGTGACACTAAATACCATGAACGGTGTAGTTTCGCATGCATCAAAGGGTACAGATTATGTCCGAGACGACCCTAAACTACTGGATGATGGTGGAGAGATACCCAAATCTTAAGGAAGAGGTTGGCGGTTCAATTCCCGGCTGTGAAATCTCCTCTCTACTTGACAGAAACTTGCCAGGTGGTTAACTGCCTCCTGTGCTTTGGCGCTGGCCTGTCGGCCTTCTGTCTCCATAAAAAAAAATTAAAAGGTACAAATTGACTCTTTACTTTAACTTCCTTTTTTGGGGGGGGGGGTCGATGGCTATGGTGATTATGGGACAGATCGCAACCGTGACGGGTTTGGCTCGTTGTGTGAAGTTGCGCCACTTGAATCTGTCGGGGAATAGGATCCGAAACTGTGCAGATCTCATACACTTGTTGGTACATGTAATCTACGTCTTGTGCTCATAATACTAAAACTATTAGTACATTCAACATCGTATTCAGTATCATATTTCTAGTAGAAAATTATGCCCATAAAACTCGTAGCCGGAATCGGCTGCAGTTCTTTTGACCAACTTGATCTGCAGTCGCTAAACAACTACATAATTGTTTCTTTTTGTTTATTCTGCGATTGTTGTTTTAAGATTCGCGGGGCGTGTAATATACCGTTGAAAAGGTATCTTCAAGACCTTTCCAACGGTACATTACACGCCCCAATTTTTTTTAACATTTGAGCCGCTAAACCAAGAAAACGAATCTACAGTCGTTTAGCGACTGCAGATCAGGTTGGTCAAAATAACCGCAGCCGAAATCAGCTGCGGTTCTTTTTGGCATAGTTTTCTACTAGTGTATGGTATTTTATGACACTATTGTAACTTTTTCTAAGGACACTACTTATGAATAAGTTTACAAATACCATCATGGGTGATTGAAATTTGGATGAAATCCATGCCAATATTGAGAAGAAATTTTTGATATTATGCATCTTCACAATTCTATGATGGAATATTGTCATGGATGATTGAAATTTGGATGAAAAGTCACTTAGTAAATGACAGTAAATTGCAAGATTGTAACTCTAGAATGCCCAAAACTTTTCTAAGAAGTAACAAGTAACACTAGGCATACATTTAGTGTTGGTGGCACTGCATGGGCGGTTGGCAATTAGTATTGAGCAAGACAAACAGAATTGGTGACACTAAACACAATATATATCGTGGAGTAGAAAATGGACTTTTTGGGTATGTAATGTTGTCATAAAATAAAATAAAATAAAAGTAACTTCGGGGTTTGATTTATACACTAACGTGAATGGGAGCCCGTTCCTCTATACCGTGTTCATGTTTGACCAAGCATCATTGTAATGTTGTCACTTTGGTGGGTACCTTCCAACCCTGATTTCCTTTGTTCCCAGGAATGCAAGAGCTTGCAGTTGCTTGACCTTTCCAACAACAAGATTGGTGAGGAGGGAGCCTTGGAGGTACAAGAACTAAACTACTCCAGACCTTGGACAACTAACCAACTAATTCAACTATTAGTTAACTAGTTGCCTTTCGTAACTATAGTCGTTCGTGATTTGACATGCCAAAAAATGTAGTTAACTGTAGTTGTTTTAATTTTGGTCTACCAAAAGATCTAGTTAACTATAGTTATATCTAGTTAACTAAAGTTGGGCGCAACTTGCATTACAGTACCATGACAAATCATAGCATCTATATCTTTTCCTTTTTCTTTTATTCATGATTTTAAATTTGGGACCTGATGCCATTTGTGACACGCACTCAATTAGCACCCAATGAGCACGACCTCATTATCTCTAAGTAACTCTGAGTATAATGGGTACAACTGCTGCAAGGAATGGTGGGTTCTATTCCTTCTTGGGATGGGCCGGCATGGGTGGCAAGCATTGATTCTTAACATAAGGTTGGTCCGAGACGACCCTAAACTACCGGATGGTGGTGGAGAGATACCCAAATCTTAAGGAAGAGGTTGGCTGTGAAATCTCCTCTATACTTGACATAAACTTGCCAGGTGGTTAACTGCCTCCTGTGCTTTGGCGATGGCCTATCGGCCTTTTGTCTCAAAAAAGATTCTAACATAAGGTCTCGTGAAGAAGTATTGTAATATATTTCAATTCATAAATGAGAGAACTTGTTGGCTGGCTCCTTACAGATTTTGGAACGCTCAAGTTGTAGTTGTTTGATAATTTTCTAGTTAACTATAGTTGTTCTTCAAATCGGTTTGAAAATTTCCTAGTTAACTATAGTTGTTCCCTAAAATGTCTTGAAAAATATCAAGTAACCTATACTTGATTTGTCAGTTGTCCAAGGTCTGAACTACTCCCGCCATCCCAAAATGATTGTATATGACTGTATATGATAGCTTTAAGCTTTAAGAAAACTTGGGTGAACTCTCATAAACTCATGGTTTGGGACTAAACCCATGGTTTCATCTGCTTTAGTCTACAAATAACTTTAATGTTGACCATTCTTAGGGAACATGGAGATGAAACGGGTTCTTAAAAAATGTGTTGGGCGAACAAAGATGTGAATGCTTCCATGGCAAAGCTGAAAAAATTGGTCGGAATTGATATTACTACATATGGTTTCTCATGTAAATGCTTACGGTTTGATGATGGTGTAGATTATTTGGGCCTTGCCATTGCACCTCCTCCGGATGACAGGCAACCCTATTATCTCCAACACACAACACTACCGCAAGCGAACCATTACGGCAATGCCCATTGTGAGCAAGCTCAAACTATATCCTACAAGTAATAATACTACTACTAATAATAAAAAGACCAAGGTAGGGATACGGAAAACGGTGGAAATAAGTTGATTTGGCTAGAAAGAGTAGCTTGAATTGTGTGCAATATTTTCTAGAGGAGATGGAGTAGAGGAAATGATGAGGGATGCAAGTTGTTTCGTAAATTTATTCTTTGACAATAATTAGTTCATTTCCTCAAAGAGGCAAGTCAGTCAAACCCCCTTACTTGTACAGTAGAGTCTCCCTAATTTCAGCATCAAAATATCCTACTATGCATATGGATGCACACAAAACAGTTAATGACACCCAAAAAGCGATCCCAAGCGGTATGAAACATGACCTATCCGACCAATCACTACATGTGGCCTATCACTACATCCTTTTTGGAGCCATCACTGTTACAATTAGTCATTTTGGATCCACACAAGAATCACTCTACTCCTGGGCTAATACTCTAGTAGTGGTCATTCACCGTTTTCCGTTTTTTTTTTTACCTTACTACCATGTTACTATATCACAAATGTAGTTCCATGAATGCGCTAACCTTTAGATAGAGTGGCTTTTCTCTCAACTAGCTCAACATGAGAGTATGTAGCTCAAGGACATCTTTTTATACACGAAAACCCCTTGGTTGTCATTTTGCAGTTGAACTACTTAGATGAGAGTCCAGTCTTTGAGAATGAGCGCAAGTTGGCAGAAGCTTGGACTGAAGGTGGCCACGAGGTTAAATATCTCTCACTTACAACTTACTGTGATAATGCCCCCTTCCCACTTGACTTTAGCTAAGACCCAAAGTATTTCCTAAAAACCAGGTAAAGCTCCGGTTATAGCGGAGGCATCCGGCTATCCCAACGCACCTACAAGAACTTGCTCCGGAGATTTTCAAGTAGGTTTTAGTTAAGTAGCTTTCACACATGTTCATTGTTTTATCTACCAAGCAATAAATGTTGGGTAGTTTTTGTCCCATCCCCAAATGCCTTACTACTCACCTATCTTACCATCGGTTTTTGTTAATGAAGCTCCTCGTGCCCTCATAGCTAAGACTAAAAAGCAACCAATCACAAGGGCGGGAGGTGACACTTTTAAAGGTCCTATATTCTTGCCTCATGTTTAGGTACCAATGGGAGGGTCGGTGCTTGAGGCTTAAAACCTCCACTTTTAAGCCATGCCACATCATTTGCCAACTAGGCTTGGCACTAGATAATGTCGATGGTGTGAAGGCCGGGTTGTTAGAACCAACTTTTAGTCTTAGCTAAAGTCAGGTGGGAAGGGGGCATAAGCATGGTTGAAACTTTGACTTGATGTCACATTCCAATGTTTCAATATATTGTGGATCTGGTACACTCTAAACTCCGTAGTATCACACCTGTGGCAACCAAAGTGCACGTGATATTACGGAGTTCTATAGTGTTAACATGGATGCGTGATACTAGTGAATTAGTGTAGCATGTGACACTGTGGAATAACACAAAGTGCAACATTTTAAATGGTGTGGTGTGGTCCACTCCACTTCGCCTTCCCAGGCGATGTGGCGGATGCATGCACCAACATTCAAAAAGTGGCAGAAGAAGAAGAAGAAGAAGGTGACACTCCACATATTGACACATGGCGCAATGCCAGGGTGTGGGTTGACTTCTTGGGTGGTTTGCATTAATGACAAATTTCGTGATATAAGGGAGAGAAAGGTGACAATAAGGAGTGAGATTTGAACTACGCACATCCGTTCCCTAGGGTTTTGGGATATTAGAGAGTGAGTGACATTATGGAGGTTGATATTACGGAGTTTAGGGTGTAGTTTCGGAAGCCTTAGGGATCAATTATTTGTAGTGAGTATACTATACTATCAAGTAACTTCTCTAGCCCAAGGTTGATTGCAAGCTCCAATGTTTAGGTCTGTTCCAAACCGTACCATTTCCGGGAAGTGGCCAATGTTCTTCAATGTGACCACGCGGATAGCAATAACTTGCTCCAAGATACATAAGCACATTCCCACCCCAACTATCCTAACCATTGTATATCATGGTGGTTATTGATGCACCGTCGTAGCAAGGCATGGGACCACATGCCTATGGTAGCCTTTGGGAATGCAAAAATGAACTCTTGTATTTTATTTATTTATTTTCAGAACCACTAGCAACAAGTAAGAACACAATATAATCGACAATTATGTATATTTAGACAAACCGCTTGTCCAAATATAATAAGGAATGTGTGCTTGTGGAAACGAAAACATCAAACGACAACAACAAAAGCAACAAGACAACAATCACAACTTCGAATGTTTGTATTCCATGTTCGCCAATCACCATATTTGTGTAGTTTTGCAATCTAGTGTACGTCATATTGCTGGTTGGAATTGTCTAAAGTTCATGCATAAATCCTAGTTATCCATTAATACAATGTAACACTATACCATTGAAACATTACTAGTGTTATATTTACTCAGAAGATAGCATTCCTCAAGGCTAACAACTTGCACTAACTATGAGGTTGCATGAACGTGCATGTGTCCATATATATATATATATATAATCATGTTTCTAGTTGGGACACATTTGATAACCGTTATGGGAAACTATGATAGGTCCCAACCATGAGCTATGAGAGAGGGGTGAGCAACTGGTGAAGTTCGACTCACATATCACGTGGATGTTTGTGATGCTCCAGGCCGAGAAGAGGAAGCAAGAGGAAATACGCAATGAAGAAGTTGCTACAAGGGAAAACCACCGAATTGGCAAGTTGTTGCAAGTCCTTATTGAGGGTGTTGATAGTAACCCTTTTTTGTTTCTCAAATTCTGGAATGTGTTTAGGATTGTTAAATCCACCACACACTGGTTATAACGACCACAATCAATATGTAAAGAGTCGAATGAGGATCCGACTTGTCATTCCAGTTCACCGGGCTTATTAACTATAACACCAAGCTAATATCTTCCTTCTTTTCATGAGTGTGATGGAAAATCAAATTGCGGCAGATCATGTGACTGCGCGATGCGTCTTTGTGGTCATTTTCACAAACTATGTGGTCGATTTAACCATTCCCTGCACTTAATCTCCTGCGAAAAAGAAAACTGTAATCCTTTTGGACATGGGTTTTGTGACGAGTGTTGAAGAAGAGACCCCATTCCTCAATGCCCACCGTTTCTTTAGGTTGCAACCTTCTAATCACACTACCTCCATACTGCTCACCGCAAACATGTTGAATTATGTTATGAAAAAATCCCAAACATGTGGGTGAACCCTAAAGATTCCATGGAAGGACCTAACGGTTGCTTAGCGGTTTGCAAACCCTACTTGCTCCATTCCGCTCTCTCGACCCAAGAAACTAGGATCAAAGAGAAATGGCATCCCCTCTGCAACACTAAACCCATAAAGTAGTTATATAATAGTCTCAACTCCAAGCTTTGAATTCATGACATTTATGTAAGGGAGGGTCCAAAAGGAAATTCTGAACCAGAAGGGTCCCTTAAAGTTTTCACCTTGGACTTCCATAGATGGCACATATTTTCGCCACCAACTCCATACACCAAATCTCACTTTTCTTTGATTTGGCCTGCAGCTTTCAATGACATGATTAAGAAGGCCGAAGAAGAGCAACACCTTGGCAATAGGTCACACGATGCGAGCCAAATCATGTTCGAGAAACTGCAAAACAAGAGTATAGAGCGAGAAGCCGAAATGAACGGCACGGATGAGGCTCCTGTTCCTCCTTCACAAACTAGTGATGCGCAGACCGCGATCATGCCCACGGATGCAAAAAAAAGAGCTGCAGGAAGCACATCGAAGGAACCTCCTCAGAAAATGTTGAAGATGAGTGTGGATGAAATGGAGGTTGAAGGGACTCCGATCGGCTTCAAGGCTGTGCAGGGTATCATGGACATGGATTGTTGTGGTGACACGGTGAGGACATATGAGTTAATGGCCTGCCGGAAAAGTAATGCCTCTGACTTCCCCCTCACAAGCCCAATGCATATGGAACACGAGGTATGCCTAAGATGGCAAAGTGACTGTACAAATCGCATGGGTGTTCATAATTTGAATCTTTCAGCTCAGGTGTAGGTGGCATTACAGCAGCCTAGATGAATCGAAAGGTGGTGACTTATGTTGTGTTGAGGTAAAGCGGGCCTTAAAGGGACACTTTCAACTCTGCACCCACTTCTTGCATGACTCCAAACACACAATTACTGCGAGATAATTAGCAAACCCATATCGTGCCCATAGTCATTTCCCTCATACCTTCAGGAGTTCCTATGAATATCTTATTCATTGTCAAAGTAAAGATCACAAAAGCTCCCTGAACTATGCTGACTTTTGAATGGTCAATTTTAAAAGCACAGTCCAATCTACTTTTTGATGTCTATTCTTGTATCCACACCTGACCACAGACCACTCAAATATAGGTGCTTAAGCTGGGTGACCGAACTACGCTCTCTTACATTACGTTCTACCTGCACTCATCTGTCTCCATTTCTCCACCTGCAAACCATGCACAAACATCCTCTGATAAGTTGGAGACAACTCTATCTCCACAACATTTACGATTGAAACGAAAGATACCTCCCAAGTCATTATTCGTACTTGGAAAAAAGCCTCTAACAGGAGCTTAACTGTCTGCCCAATACAGGTTGCAGTGCAGGACACTATTGCAATGAGTAATTCGGATAACCTGTATCCTGAAGAGCCTCCGAAGCCAAACAACCCCAGTCTGCCCCAAGGTGACTATGAAATGCATGAATGGGTGCTCAAAGAACGACAGTATAGACAGAATTTGCAAGGGAAGGTGTTGCAGAAGGCTGCCTTGGATGCTCAACATCACACACTGGAGCTTACAAGTCATCTCCGGAATGCGTGCCCAAGTTCTGCCCTTAGGGATGACACTCCCTTACAAATAACAAGGCCTGTCATTTGGGGAAGCAACATGTATCGAGGGTTGTGGGAAAAAGCAGCTACTATTGTTGACTATAGAGAGATAGAAATTCATTCTTCAACATCACCGAGCATTCCCGAACTTGAATCCAATAGCTTTCAAGAAGAGTCTCGTCAATGTGTTCCAATGACGGACCCCAATTGCATACTCATGCTGTAGGTCAGATGAAAGATCCGAGTGCGTATCTATTTTTGTCGGTCCTTCAAATGATGGTACTTCACGACTTGATACTACTTTCATGTTGGTTCAAATCTT
Organism: Polytrichum formosum; assembly: GCA_964035585.1. Classification (NCBI taxonomy): domain Eukaryota; kingdom Viridiplantae; phylum Streptophyta; class Polytrichopsida; order Polytrichales; family Polytrichaceae; genus Polytrichum; species Polytrichum formosum. Next base: position 63,158,271 of record OZ037936.1, read on the forward strand.
CACAAAATCAGGGTTCCCAGCATCCAGAAAGACTTCGCTCATTCTGAGATTCCTCAAAAAAGAAATTCATTTCAAACTCATTTTCAAACTCCACAATTTCTACACAGTTACTTTTTTCAAAACGAGTCAATCTCGAACAGTGCACTGACCCTCCAGGGCCCTGATGGAAATGGCGATCGTCAAGGAGAATGTGTATATATAGAGTACATGACCGATGAAATCCGAAAATTGACATAGAAAATAGGATAGGGTTGCAATACACCCATATAACATTATTCAGATCCATAACAGTGTTCTGCGGGACTGACAATATTTTGTAGAATATTCTTCACATTTAGTATGAATGTGAGGAATATTCTACAAAATATTGTCAGTCCCACATAACACTATTATGGATCTGAATAATGTTATGCATATCCTCCATCCGCCAGCTCAAAATATTCTCAGCCAGGCAATCCCATCCTATGATCAGGGAGAACCAGCATTTGGTGGGGGGTGAGTGTCGCGCACCTCTCCATGAGGAGTGCCCACAACACCATGGGCACAAGGGGGACCCCGGAGTGACACCCGGGACTTGTGGCGCCATTGGTGAGAGGGCCCAAGCGATCCTAGTGTGGGTGAGGGCCCCGGGCGTTGGGAACGCCTCCCACCCACGGAGACTAGGAGTCACGAGAGTAAGGCCATGAGCTATGAGTAGCTTATGGCGTCCGGATTCTAGAATGCTCAAGAACACCTCAATCGGAGGTGTGAGCTAGGAGATAATAATCATCACCATCACCTCTCCAAAGACAAGCACACACTATACCACCCAAAACTCAACCCTACAATTCATTGGATTCACCTTTTGCCAAGACCATAAATCCACCGCCGCTACCCAACGGAGAAAAACTTAAATACCAAACATTGGTGGACACTCTCGAAGACGCCAAATGGTATATAATTCTCACTATCCTCACAACATGCATTTGTGGAGGCATTTGCGAGGACGAAATCACTATATTATTTGAACAATGCTACATCCCCCTGATGCCCATCCATGCATGCATGCAACACACTCACCTAATATTCATCAAATATCTCACCACACTCATGCTCAACAAATGAAAATTGGAAAACCATCAACAACTAATAACCCCGCTTAAGAAACCCCAACAACCCATATCAACACCAAACCACAAGAATGAATATGGGTCACAACAAAATACAAATAGCCAACCCCCATAAAACCCACCCCCGTAATACACAAATTGCTACACCAAACCCCAACTATCAAGCAACATATCAAGAAAACAATGTACACCCTCACCAATGCCCCCCCCCCCTCTTATGTCTTTTGTTACCCATAAGGACCACCTCCAACAAGTGACAATAACACTTGTCTGATAGCCATGCTCAATAAACCCGTCTTAGCTTCACATATGAACTCGCGGCAATGATCAAGGTGAGGTGTCCCGTATTCACGCCAACTTCATATGTTGGCGTTGTCTCTCTCTCTCCCTACCATAGTGGATGTCAATATTAACTTAGAAGTTGATGTGGATAATAATAACTCATAGTAACATTGCATGACATTGCTCAACTCAATGGTTGAGTTCTCTTGTCATTAATAGAGCTCAAACCACATGTAGCACTTTTAGGCCACATGTTCCCAACGTCGGGTTCCAAATTCAACTCTTACTTTGGAGCCAATCAACACAACTTTTGAAGAATATTTGAAGTCCATTGAGCAACTTAATGTGATGTGTCATACATTGTCACACATAATCATCAATATCTTAACCAATTCTTGCAATGTAGCAAATATCATAGTGTCATAGCAATATCAAGTGGAAAGAGCATAATCTTAGTTGATGGCAGTCTGATGCAAGAATAGAAGTGCATGTTGCAAAATTTTCATTCAATTTGAGGGTGAAATGAAAATGGAAGGAAGAGTCGCATAGGTTTTACTAAGTATAGAAAAAGAGCATGCTGCATGATCTCAATAATGTTATTGATTGTCACTCCAACAATCAATAGATAATCAAATGCCACACTATGTATTGTCAAATGATTAGCCAAGGATTCATGGTGTCTATGTAAACTCATTCATAAGGAAGGATGAAAAGCATTTTTCTATTTATAGAATTTAACAAATGTGGTTAGAGGATTTGAATTCATAAATGACATCAAAAACCCCGACTTAATGAAAAATTAGTCTGATGGGATTGACTCAAATATGGGGTCAATAATGAATGGGCCTCAACATGCAGGGAATTTGTTTCACTAGTAGAGCCCCTTCATCCACAATGGATGAGTTTACATAGACATCACAAACCCCAAGCCTCACGGTGTTTCATGGTTCATCATTATGATGTCCAAGTGTAATTTCCACTTGGAATTGAGTGGGTCTCCATTTATTTAAAGATGAAATGTGGCTAAATCTCAAGATTAATTTATTAATTAATTATATCAAAGTTGAAGCATATACATAAGCATGCAAAGTAGGATAATTTGATGCTCAAAGTAGGGAGACTCTACTATACATGTAGGGGTTTGACTTACTTGCTTCTTTGGGATAATATAACTAATTATTTATGGGGAATAAAATTACGATACAACTTGCATTATCATCATTTCTTTTATTTCATCTATGACAATATTGCACAAATTCAAGTCACTCTCTCTAGTTGAATCATCTTATTTTAACCGTTTTTCATTCTTCTACCACATACACCACAAATCCAAAGCCTGAGGGTGATTCCTAATTCATCATTATGATGCCCAAGTGTAATTTCCACCTGGAATTGAGTGGGTTTCCATTTGTGTAAGGCTACCATGTGGCAAAATCTCAAGATTGATTCATATTTAAAGCCAAAGCATGGACGGGTGTTGAGTCACTGCTCCAAAATAGAAATGCTCCAGTCGTTACCATGTATAGGGATAAAGATAAGCAATTGGAATTCGTGGCCCATGGGTTCCTTTTGTGAATCATTGGTTTCTTGGAGCCTAGTTTAAAAGGATGAACAATGGGTGTGCTATGGATGAGGGTTAACATTCACCCACACTATGTAGAAAAATGTTATTGTTTTGTGGACTTGTCATAGCATTTTTGCTTGAACGTATATGGCTATTTTTAGTTTAATTTTCAAATTTTCAAGGAAACCCGAACTGGCGACAATTATTGGAGTGATGAAGCCACATATGGATGATATTGTATATATTTTTATCCAATTATGGGTACACTCATCTAGAATCTGATGAATTTGGAGGACATTTTAGGCAATTTCATTCATGAAAATAATATATTGGTAGGCTGGATGCAGTGATCGGCCAGATAGGTCATGTTTCACACCACTTGGGATTGCTTTTGGGTGCCATTGCTTTAGGGCCGGATAGGTTTTGTTTCACACCACTTGGGAATCTGGGATCACTTAATATGGTATTCGTGAAAACATCACACAACACATAAAAATGTCACATATGTCATTTTCTCGAATGCAAGGAAGGTTGGCTTGAATCGGTCTTTGAAGGTAGTTTTTTCCAACTACACAAGTTTTTGCCAACTAAAACTTTTCCCAAAGTTCAAGTGCATTCCACAAGACTAGAAACTGAGTCGGCCTTGAAAAAAAAAAGTCACATGTGAATGTGATATTTTCACCCCCCCCCCCAAACCAAAAAAAAAAAAAAAAAAAAAAAAACTATGTTACTGTGCCATTGGTCGGGTTAAAACACTTTATGTGCATTCGTATGCAAAGTAGGATATTTTGATTCTCAAATCAGGGAGACTATATTGTACAAGCATGAGATTTGACTTACTTGCCTCTTTGAGAAAATGTAACTAATTATTTATAGGGAACAAAATTACGAAACAACTTGCATTCCTCACCATCTCCTTTGCTCCATCTCTGGAATATATTGAACAAAATTCCAAGCCACTCTTTCTGGCCAAATCAGTTTAATTCACCATTTTCCCTATTTCCATCTTATTGCAATGCAATGCATAACAGGTAGTATTGGGTACAGATGCCTCTCCATCCAATTTCCACTCTTGGCATGCATCATTAAAGACACATGGCACACTCCAACTCCTTCCACTAGCTCCACGAGACACATGGCAGTTGTCAGCACAACCTTTCTCTTCTACGCAGCTAATGTTGCAAGTTGGAAACGTACACCACTCTATGTGACTTATTTAGTACGGATATTGTACAAGGCTAAGTAAGAAGAATCCAAGACTACAGTACATTCTGTTGCAGTATAAGATACTTAGGTTGGAGCGATGTTAATTCACCTAATGAAATGAAATTGATTTTTAAAGTCCGGGAAACTGAAAGAGCTAATGGGACTGAAAGTACATCATGATGGTTTCAAACCAGTTAATTCTCTGGAGTGGTGGAGTGCGGTAGCCTCTGTGAGATAGAGGCTAATGTTAACTTGTTGGTCTAATTGAAAGAAAGACTTGAAGCTCCCTGGAACTATGTTCTCAAATAGTGATGGAAACATATCTTTAATGGGGTTGTATAGGAGACATTCCAACACAAATTGCGCCTCATTTTCAACTGCATTACATGAGCAAAAGTGGCATGGTCTAATTCTTTTCCCATGGTGTAGGTAAGCACTTGTAATACACACTTTGAGCACTTTGAGACTCTTGATGTTTTCAAAAACATTCAGACTTGAGTTCATGATATTTTGACATGTGTGATATACATATGATTAATTAAAAGTGAGGGTTTACATTTGCAATCTAAGGTGGTTTCGTTGCACTGTTCCACATCAGAATTGCTCATCTGTAGGAACACTCTGAGAATCTCACAATGAGTAGGGCAATGTCACGGTGGTTACATGGTTGCAAAGAACCTCACAACTTGAAGGACACAGAAAATCACGGCTGATTTAAATTGCACTCAGTTGACTAACGATTGCTCAGTAACAAGTAATCAGACCCTTTTACAATAAGGGGCATTATCCAAGGGCTTTCTGCGATTCAAGGTTGTGAAGCAGCAAGGCCATCGGATGAGATGTTACCAAAGCAGAAAAAATTGACACTGGCTTATCAGTCACACTTTTATTTTGTGAAGACTGAAAGCTCCTCTTCATCATCAAAATAGGAAGACTAAAAAGAAGGGAAAAAGGTCCAAAAGTTGTCCCTCCCATTCGTTAGGAAATTATCTTGAACTGTAAACAAGCCTTGGACCTGGAAGTCAAAGCCCTTTAATATCTTATCAGCTGGGAAGTATCTGCTCCTGCCCTTACAACTCCCAAACACTAGGACTGGGTCAAAATATTGTCATCCAGCCAGAGAGTTACATCTGTATAGAAGTCCCAGAGGCACTATTCGGATAAGATTAAAGGTGCACCAAATAAAAGAGAAGCCACACCGCACCTGTGAGTTCAACAACTGCTTCCCAATTTTACCAAGTGCAAATCCAAACCACAATTCCTTTCCAAATCACTAACTTAAGTGCCCACAAATTCAGCATACAAGAGGGGATTACATGATCTAGAAGCAAAAAACTGATTTTACTGTTATAAACAGTAAAACCCAAAGGCAAGAGAGGGTACATTGCACAATTGTGCATGAATTGACAATATTCATCTCCAAGGTAGCTCAACACAACATTCTGTGATAAGTAATAGAAGTATCATCCTCTAACAGAGAAGAACTAGATAGTCAATCTTAGCAGAACCTACCTCTTCAGAAGCAGAAAGGAGGGAGTTAAGAAACCCTCCTGAATGATATCCTTGAATAGAAAAATGTCTAAGAGGGAAAAACAACAAGTTCAGTGTCACAAATGGAACCTCAAAGAGCCTTCACTCTACTCAAATGCTTAAAAACAGAAAATTATGTCATTGAGAATGCTAGGAAATATATACACTTGATGCTAGAACTGTAGCCAAGGGCACAGCATATTGGGCATTGTGGATTTGTACAGACATTCACCACAACAGCTGCACCAGACCAGTTCAAATAGATTATTGAACATCACAAAAATAAGAGAGAAAATGTTCAGTGGAAGTGCCAATGCTGGCACATCAGAGCCTAACAACTGCAATCTAACATCAGGACAAAGGCCTGGAGTGCTCTCATGATGCCTTATTCCTCATCGGCGTCGCTGCCCACTTGGTGAGCTTCCAAGTAGAAATCGCTGCCATCGCCGTCAATCATCTTGGCTCTGTGTCCATGACAACACTCACAGAATTGACAGGAGTTCCAACCAAAGATATCACGGGCTAGTATTGACTGGACAATCAACACATTAGCAACCTTGAAGAGGAGCTGGTGCACATAGAACGGCATGTTCGGAAGTTGGCGCCTATGGTGCTGACAGTACAACCAATAAGGAATGTAGCTTGATTATCCAATTGCACTCTGACAAGCTTCAATGCAGTTCTTATGCACATCATGAGGAAGATCAAGCACAGGTGCCAGATATATGGGCACCCCGCACAAAAATTCCTACCTATACACGATGAAGAGTGAAAGGAAGTTGATCCAAGGCATACCGCTCAAGAATGAACTTGCCCTCCTTGTACTTCTGGCTCTTTTCATAGGCTGATTCCTGCCCATGTCAAACATATGCAGACATATATGTTAAACCCTTCCATATCAAAAGAGATAATAAAGCTAATTCCTCTCATTCTCATTTATATCTAGACTGAAAGATGTGGACAGAAAATATAGATGAAAAGGAATGAAGATTTGTACACAGAGAGCAAAAACTCTCAGGCCTCTACAACACGTGAGATGTAGGGAAGAGACATACGATTCCCACAACTGTACGCACAGCAATATAATGTGACCACTTTAATCTGTATAAACAACACAACAAATAAACCATCCAGGTACTTATATTGTCTACCCTCACCTCTTGACCCTCAATTTTTAATCCCAGGGATGTGGCTTGAAACAAAATGAAGCTTTGGGTCCTTCCAGTGTTTGCAAGACAATGTTTTGTGATTTCGAAAGAAGGCTTACATATTTCCAGCCAACAATCTGCTGGCAACAATTGCAGTAGATGTCAGCCACTGTGTGTTTTCCTGTGGTCATAATCCGATCCTCTTGTGGACCGACTGAAACGTTCACCCTGTAGTTCAACATGGGCTTCTTCAGAACTTCAAACAACTAACCTAGAGATATTGTTTACTAGCAAAATCAACTCTCTTCATTGGGGACTTCATACTACATTCCTTTTCAAAAAACATCCCCAAATCTCAAGTGGGGCGTAAAAAATTCATCTGATTCCTGCCACTGCATTCAGGAGTGGACTACTAAGAGAGTACATAAATGAGATCATGATTGACTTGAACTTGCACACAATGGCACTAATCTGCTTGTACTCTATGTCAACATAATTTGTAATGGATATTCTGACCACTAGCAAAAGCCAGCTCATGAACATTGCTTATGGCAGAATAGATTGAGAAGTTGGAGGTCTGAGTATTTACACAGTGTTGAAAAGATAAGCCTTCCCACGTCGGCAATGGAATGACTACACACAAGAAAACCAGGACACAGATAAGAGCAGGATCATCTTTATCACAAGCAAACTTTGAAACTGCTCTATCCACTACATGGTGTACGAAAACCACTCAAACAGTCACCACAGAACTTAAATGATAAATAACTGGTGAGTTCCTTGCAAAAACCCAGCACAGCCAACACCTGACCTAAACCGCCCAGAGAACAAATTCAGCAACCCCGAGAAGCAAAAACAGCAATCGAACAATTTCCAAGAACCATCACCGTTAATAATGGATTATTTCTCAGTTTGTCCAACATTGTGGATGAGGTACAAACCTTTGAGACAAGCTCGTCACACTGTGCCAAGTGGCTGAGGCAGAAGCGACACCTGTAGATGCGCCCATCCAGCTGTATTAAGTACAATTTGCCCATTTTTACTTCCTTCTCTCCTCTTTCAGTGACAATCCTTGCTGTTTCTGCTTCAACACTTCCAATGCACTCCACTCACAGAGTTCGCCTTTTGAATGCCACCCATCAAAGTCCGCAAATATCACCTCACAATTCTTGCAATGTGCCCCCCACCTGCTGGCATAACAAGCGCAAATGAAGGTGAGCATCACCTGGGATATCTTGCAAATGGTACTGGTCAAGTGATGAGAGAGAGTCCTTAGGGATGATCACATAGCCATGGGCAACAGAATGTACTGCAATGCATGCCGGAAACAGATAAAGACAAAAATCTGATTGAAAGCGTATTGACAGGGAGGGATGTTATCCATGCCTACAATAACCTCAACTTTACAAAAAGAACCAGGCTGAGGTTTGGGCAAAGTAAGCAGCATCCACTTGGTTGATGCCATACATCGCCACCAATGTCCGAAGAGGAAAGATATCATCCTAGACCGGGCAAAAAATATTCTGAAAAATGGAAGACTCCAGCGCGGGCAAGGAGGGTTCCAAATTCCACTACCATTTTTTGTTCACCCTCTCCCATCCTCTCGACGATGGATGGAAGGTGACTTAACCCACAGTACATAATAAAAAGAGAGAAATCAAACCCTCACCCATTCGCAAGGAGGATGAGACAAGACAAAGTACGCTTCCCCCCTTCTCAGCACCGTGCACCTGCAGAGGAATAACAAGCCCACCACATGCCAGCCTGCCTCACAATGATGTCACTGAAGTCGATAATGGGTAATTGATTAATTTTTAATTCCACACAAACTCCTGACTACATGCATCCCTCCTCACAGATGACCTCACCCACCCACCCCAAAATTGTTAAGCAAGCGCCACCTCATCCATCCATTAAGACAGTCAGTCAGACAGGAGGCTAATTTGCCCCATGCCCACCAAATTCCCCCTACACGAGGTCCTCCCAATTCCCGAATGGCTGCACATGTGGCAGCACCGTAAGTTGAGGGGACACTTTAATTTCCAACCCACCGTACTACTTGCGAAGGCATAACCCTTGCCCCACTACCGCAACGTGCCTCTCTAAGGGAAGAAAAAAAGAGAAGCGCAACAATTGAGGCAACAAGCCAGGCCGGGCCCCCTCTCTCTCTCTTTCCCTCCCTCTTTCAATTGACAAAACCGCCTTGTCCCTCTCTCTCGCCCAACAAGACGTTTCACCGGGTGAAAGAGAGGGTCGCAATCGAAGCAGGCCGCGATGTGGGACCCTAAAATCCTACACCTCAGGAACCATGAAGAATCAGGAAGGACTTGGGCAGACAGAAATAGAAACGCGTGATGATGCTACAGATAACCCCCACATCCACAGGAGAACAGCGGGCGAGCGCAGGAAGAAGAAGACAAAGAAGAACGTGTTCGCACCTGCTGGCGTCATCACCACATTCTCCAGCAATTGCAGCCCTCGCTCCTGGACCGACCGACCCGCCATGGCCATGCCCTTCCCTGCGTTGCCTTGCCTTTCCTTTCCTGTCCTGCCCTTGCCTTGCCTTCCGCTTTCTCTTTCTGTCTCTACTGTCCACAGATCTTCTCCGAATTTCCCACACCTTACGAGCCTCGAAAGAAACAAGCTGCGGTTCCCGGCAGCGATGAGAGGCGGTGCGGCGATGTAATTGGTTTGCGTGGGATGGCGAGGAAGGAAACGAGGCAATAGCTTTGCCCAGGGCAGAGAACAGAAGAAGGAGACGAACAAAGCAAAGCAAAGCGAAGGCTGGCTAAAGAGAGAGGAGAGAGAGGATGGATGGATGGATTGCGACAAAATTCATCTAAATCCATGTTCATCCGTCCCTGCTATCCCATCCAACCCACATTTGCTCCCCTCTTTCTCTCCTGCAAACCAGTGGGGCGCTGGGGGCCCCCAGTCCCTCATGCCCCAATCACACCAAACTTTCCGTCCGGTTCCAGCCATGAAATTGCTAAGGATTATGTTGAGAAATAGGTGTTGACCCACCACTTTTCACACTATTACAGCCGGAGATGCTGACGGATGATGCCAGAAGTGGCTGGTGTGATCAACCCCTCATAAAAGATGGACTCTCTTCATAAGTACCTAAAGTATGGTGGTGTGACTTGGTTCACCTTTCATGTTCTCCAACTTCGACCGAGTAGAGTTACACAACAAAAAGCTTGTTGCATTAGCAAATCTACGATGAAACATATGCAAACCATGGATTGAAAATTGGACCTCCCCTTATTTAGTTATGGTGATCATAAAGTCTATGATTGTTGATTTCTTAACAAGAGACATAAGTCCTCCCAATTGTGTTCATTATTGAGTGTAGCGCAATTATCGATATTCAAAAACGTAGTCTAAGTTGTTTTGGAACATGTGAATTTGTATTGTTTGCTCTTTGATCCTCACCGAACCACATATCAATCAACTCTTCAGAGTCTGATTGTAAAAACAAGCCCACTTAAGACCCATCTACATTACACCGATTTGTGCAATTAGGGTGCCCCACACTAATATATCGACATTTCGCAACATTTTAAATACTTATTGTCACACTAACAAAATAGTTAGATTAGGTTTTATTGTGGTTCCTATGCGGATGGATACAAAACTCATATGATCCAAAGCAATTTGCATGCATAAAGAGGCAACCTATTCACGAAAGCAACCTAATTGCACATATCATTCTAGAGGCCTCAACATAATTTTCTTCATTGTCCGCAGGTGCATTGAAATGATTTTCCAACGGGTTATTTTAAGTGTTTAACATCCAATAAGGTCCTCTCTGCATGGTTTTCCATGAACAAAGGTCACCCATTGGTTTCTTATTTGGGGATCCTCTTGAATCTTTATCTATAATTGTATGGCTTTCATAATGGTCTCCGTATGAGATGGGAGATTTTTGAAATGTTGGCACTGGAGGAAATCAAAATTCCCAATTGGTCATTGCTTCATTTAACCATTTGAACCATATGGAGGGGAGGGCATGCAAATGTAGGCAACGCAAGCTAGACAGTGGAGAGAGAGAGAGAGAGAGAGAGAGAGAGAGAGAGAGGATGGATAGATGGATGGATGTTTCACAAACCCTATCCATAGTTTCTCATCCAAGCCACATATGCTCCCTTCTTTCTCTCTTATAAACCGGTGCGGCCCCCCAACTGTGGTTTTACACCCCCCCCATCTTTTCTTTTGTCCCTCACGAAAGACAAGTCCTTTTATATAGGCCTTGCATAAGGGTCCCGAGAGGGGGGTTTTGGGAATATTGGCATAAGAAAGAGAGGAAATAAAATTGAACTCCCATTGCTCGATGGTTCATTTAAGCATGTGAGCCACATGGAGGGGAGGGTAGGTTAGGCAACAAATGCAAGGCATGCTAGAGAGAGGAGAGAAAGGATGGATGGATGGATGGATGCCTCCCAAACCATTCTCATCTATCTATGGTAACTCATCCGACCCACATTTGCTCCCCTCTTTCTCCCCAACAAATTAACGGGGCCGTATCTTTGGTTCCACTTCCCATCATGACCTCCACCACTCCCCTTCTCTCACAAAACATGAACTCTCTTTCATAAGGGGTTCCTATGTGAGACAAGGATTTGTTTTTTAACGGTGACACTAGAAACCAATAACATTTGACCGTGTGAATTATAGGGAGGAAGCGCCACTTCCAGGTGAACTTGAAGCGAAGTGCAAATAGTTGCCATGTAGCAATTAGGGAAAATGACTCCCAATTGCGTTAGCCATTATACACACTTAGTAGGTTGGTCATTATAACAATTTAGATGTTTCAAAATTGGTAGACAATTATGTGCGCACTAATGATAGAGCAACCTTCTTCAAGGGGACTTCTCCTTTGCATCAATGCAACCACACTTATGCACTTGAACTATGTAGATGGGGAAGCTAATGAGGGTGTTGAACACAACAGATAAAAATATACTCGAATCTACAATCAAAATGCTACAATCCCGCACACAAACCACCACACTCCATAAAGTCAAAGCCCACGTGAACATAAATGGCAATGAACAAGCAGACACACTAGCCAAATTGGGTTGCGAACTAGACCATAGAGACGCCGTAGCAACATACGAACATGCACACCCTACACCATACTACCTCCAAAAGATTGGTGGCACTCAATGCAAGAAACACCAGACAAAGGCCCCATTCGACACCTTGGTAAATATGTCCTTAAATATGATAAAAGGCATAACCTAGAAATTATAGCAAATCAAACACACCAACTACATAAATGGCTCGACAACAAAGATATCGACAAGGTATTATCAAATGACTTCTGGAAAAACCCCTACCATTACAGATAAACAAAAAACATGCCCAGTAAAATTCCGAACTGGACAATATATGGGACATGCTCGGAAACAACTCTTCTTTGGTAGAGAAGCGTATCCATCAAATACATGCCCTATCTGTAACTCATTAGATGCAGATACATGGTTACATGTACTCCTTAAATGCAAACAACAACACATTCATGCGCTAATAACAAAAAGGCATAACAAAGCTGTTTGGGAAATACGTAAACTTATCATTTCAAACAAAATATCAAGACATTATACACTTATGAACGCATGCACATATAATGGACTACCTCAAGAAAATACAGTACCAACATGGCTACTGCCATGCACATGCGGTGCCCAAAGGTGCCATTGCAACGCTAGGTTCAAACCTGACATTTTGTGCATCATAGGTCACCCATACAATTACCCGCCACCAGAAGCTCCTACACTAGAAATCACCATACAATTTATAGAATTTACATACTGTAACGACAGATTTACTGCAGAAACTCTCGAGAGAAAAATTACAAAATATTAGCCGCTCATTAACAGTGTCACAATGAGAGGATGGAATGTAGCACCACTTATGGTCTTAGTTGCAGGTGCAAGAGCCACAACCCACATCCCATCAATGAAAGAACTAGAAACAAAACTCAAACTCCCTACCATGAAAATCAAACATACATTTAAACAAATCAACATAATTGCCATACAATATGCACATTCGATATTAGTTCATAAAAGGCGGATAGACAACCTATCACAGGCCTACACGATCTGGCATAACTAAACACCTACAAATCTAATCTACCCCTACCTCGTAGTAGTGCCACAATGAGTACTGCTAATGAAAGTCACGTACTACCGGTTACCGGTAAAGGCTATTAGTCACTAATGTAGTGTCTACTCCCTGCAAAGGGTGAAGTAGTTCTACATCCAACGCCATTGCCCTAGGGTGTGGCCAAGGATGTTTTACGAACAGACACTTTATTCACTCCGGCCTCCTTCGGAGACCGGAGTTCTTCTTCTTTGTTGAACACAAAAAGTCCGTCTCAAACAATGTCTTCTTCACGTGACGTGTGCTTTGTAACATCACTAAGAGGAAGGCCACCCCACAAACAAGTGTGAACATGGAAAAAGGGATGAAAAACAATGGGAAGAATCTTAAAAACCTTCTCAATTATCGTTCTTTAAAATATGTGAGTATTTAAGAGAATCCACACATACAATGCATTATGGTCCGTGTAATGCCTGCCATACAATGCTTTATGACACAATGCATGCCATACATGATCTTTATGCATGGGAATGCCCTTCCTAGTTGTGCATTATGGGAATTAAGGGCACGTGACAACAAGCCTCATGCAAGTGCCTTGAAATTCCATAAAGCCCTCCCCTCATGGGATCTCCCTATACAAAATCACCTGGGAGCTAAACATGGGGGTTTGGATATCAAAAAGAACATAGTGTAATGCACTTTACCTCTAACTTACAAGCATAACATTATTCAGATCCATAACAATGTTACGTGGGACTGACAATACTCTACAAAATATTCCTCACATTCAACCTGAATGATGGAATATTCTGCATAATATTGTCAGTCCCACATAACATTGTTATGGATTTGAATAATGTTATGAGCCATTTGCAACGCAATGTCACATATAAAAGAAGCGGGGTAATCCCCACAACGTTGTTTGTTTAGGGTAAAGTGTCGAACCCCCTTTGCATGTGTAGGTGTGAAACCGGGTTTCTTGGTGTAGGTGTGAAACCGGGTTTCTTGGTGTGGATTCCCACTTGATCCATGGGGTGGAGCTCTTTTTGGTCCCTAAATTTAATTTGTCATCCATTTGCCCATGCTTGCCCCATGCGGTGGCCTTGCTCTGAGCATGTTTTGTTTGTAGTTTATCCCGAATTAGTTTGGCCCTACTTGTCTCCCACTTATCTAACATCATCACTGCAGTAGACATGATATTTAGTGTCACTTACTATTTGGAGTTACACATATGCCATATCTTTTTACTATCAATGTAATTTTTACCAAGTAAAGTTGTTAGGGCAAGACCAGTGGTTCCTGGATCTGCATATGCATCGAGGAACAAAAAGTCGCCTACGTCCTGGATACGGATGCAGATCCGAGAGAGAACTCCACTCACTGCCTACAATTGATACTAAATTCATACAGGAAGGTACCATATAGCCTCGTCTCTTCCTAAAAGCTGCAATTATGTTATTGGTCCTTAGTGATAGAAGGCTCCCTGCATATCTTGACGTTATGCAAGGAGTTCAACAGTTCATGTATTAAAGTTTATCCAATTTGAAACCATATAGAGGCAAGTGGGCCACTTCCTTGCATCTGCATGTGCATTGCGGATGTAAAAGTACATCTGCAAATGCAGATGCAAGGTGAGTGGCCTTGCTCTTAGTGTTCTACACTTTCCCCATTGGGTGGATTCTTCATGCCACATACGAACTAACATGAGTGTAAGAAGGGGTATTGTTTGAGGCATTGGCGTACACAATATGTACATAAGGGAGATGTATTATTTTTCTCTAGTGTGTACGTCTCAAAAGGCTAATAAACCTATGCAGTAAAGGTATATGTGCAAAAGGGGGCCCTAAGGTTTAGAGAAAGATTTGACAATAGATGTGTTAGTTTGTTCACTTCATATTTCATCCATCGTTTTCATATGGTCATAGTCCTCAATGACTACCATGTGTCTTCTTGTTAGTGTTTGTGTTTGGGTTCTAGTTTTTACAAACTAGAAGCTCTCGGAGCTCTCACGTGCTACCTTTAGTTATGCTCTCTAGATTGCGACTAAGTTATTATGCTCTTATCTTCGTTTGTTTGATATGATCGTTCAGTTACATACTATGAATGAAAAACATTTCATGACCTTCTATTTGGAAAGTGAAAGTGGATTCTACACATAACAAAGGATTATTTCATTCATGATGTGTAGTATGTATAAGTAGCGGAGTCATTTATCACATTAAATTGAAAAGCTTAGTATAAATACATGAGTCCAGTTTTAGCATGATGTTACTACATATACATTTGTTTCTCTTTATAAATGTCTCATATATAGTGACCCACGCACGCCATTTAGGTTTTCAGTGAAGAGTCCACTCCATGGGTAATATCCAAACAACCGATTTGACATTTATTGGTTAAATATGAGATATACAATAAATAGATATAACATTGTGTAATTCCAAATAGTAAGTGATACTAAATACAATATTTGGTGTACTTCTCAACCACTCAAGATTGGTTCTTAGGTTACACAATTGAAGGGTTCATTGTTCATCCCCACTAATATTCAAAATGAAAGTTTGTAAGATTCAAGAATATGGATTGCAAACTTCGAGTATGACGGTTACCTATAGGATTTTGTAATCAATGAATAGGTTTATGTAATTGAGAGACCAAGTAGTTGAAATTTCTATGGGTTTTACATGAACTAAACTTTGAACATTTTGGCGAAGAGATCGTGGGTCGCAACAAATAAATGACATTAAGGTTGAGGCATCTATAACCAATAAAATAAGAGAAATTGCATTTGTTTAGGAGGAGTAATAGCAGGGGATTATTTTTCTTGTGAAGAGAAACAAATTCTAAGGAAAATGCAATTTTTTTTTCATGAACATGGAAATTGCTACAAATTTCAAAAGCAGTAAAGTTATGCCTCCTCCCTTTTGTCTTCTTCTTGCCTTTGGATTCCGGAACATTTTTGGGGCAAGGATTTATGGCGTTTTTGGATTAGAGATCGATGTTTGTGAACAATGTTGGTCTCACAAGGGCCCCAAAGTTATCGCATATAAACGTATGTTCATCAATACTCTTTATACGGTGACCTCGAAGTCTTCAACTTTTTGGTCACAAAATGCCTAAATTTCTTGGTGGATATGAACACTTGGATCATCAAGGATTTTCTAGGTACACTAGATACTCCCTCCGTCCCAAAATGATTGTCACACCTCTTGGATTTTTTTGTCCCAAAATGATTGTTCAGTTTATCTGCCCGGCTAGAAATTTGAGGCTCAAAGTCAAATAACTCTGCACCAAACTTTCATCATCAAGAAGTTTTTTGACACCGCAACTTTGGGGGGCGTTTCGGAGTAGTTGTTGTTTTTATTTATTTTAAGAGTCATACTTACAACTACTCGGTCAATGGTCAGCAGACCTTAATCTCGCCAAAGTTAGGAACACGGACAATCATTTTGGGACGGAGGGAGTATATTTAGTGTGGTGTAGTAAAATAAGCACGTACATGGCTTCTAACTTAGACTCATAAGTTAACCTTTGAATCAACCTTCCATAACATTACTCAACTGATGAGCTATGTTCGTGGGGCTCCACAGTAGATTCGAGAATAAAGCCTCCAAATGTTGGAATCCCAATGTTTCATACATAATATGAAAGCAGGCCAACTTAACACAACTCATTAGTTGAGTAACGTTTTGGCTTATTTTATGTCTCAATAGGTCATGCAAAGGTGTTTACAATTACTTGCTACTATTTCAAGTTGATGATGTCAAAAGTAACCCCATCTAAAATCAACCCATTTGTCAGTTTTATTTGTCCAATGAGACCAACACATGTGTGCAAAAACATTAGAGGGGTTTCAAGTTGGAGCTCACGCAATTGACCTATATTCAAATACGTGATGTATATGTTTCATCACCGTTGTCCACATAACCATGTTTTTGCTTCATGTTTAGAGTTATTCATAAAGTCCCCTCAACGAGGGACAAAACCACATGCTAGATCCTTCTTTGAAAAAACTTTCTATGAAGAGCTCGTTAGTTCGACGTGTATCGGAGCATATTTTGAAAGTTGAGTGGAATTTTTGGGATGTCCTATTTTCACACCTCTCAAACTTTGGAAAAAATTTAAGATCTAAAATAGGGTATGTGCATGAGACCTGCTATCCTAAATCCCGGATCGGCCTACACAAGGCTAGCTTGACCCACCCATCCTAGTAGGACAACCTAGAAAGCCGGTTTTTTAACAACTTGACACCACTCTTTATGTATGTTGACTCACTAAAAACTTGGGTGATTTTGTGTTAATTCTCATAAACTTAGGGTTTACAAGTAACATAACACTACTCAATTGATGAGCTATGTTTATGGGTCCAATAGCAGATTTGAGAATAAAGACTCCGGATGCCAAAATCCCACTGCTTCATAATGAACATAGCTCATCAGCCGAGTAATATTATGAAACCCGTACTTTCATCTACTTTACTTTACAAATAGTTAGTATTTTGTCATGATGAAATTTGACTTCAATACTTGGTGACGGCTAGTAGAATCTGCAATCAATCCAATTGTAGCTTGGAACCTTTATGAGTTGAGCAATTGCATTGTACATGGCACCCATATCAATTCGCCATTTGTCGAATTAGTGTGACTCACATTAAATATCGCATAAAAGACCCTTAAAAGTTTCAGGCCTTGGTTACCTTAGAGCTGAATATTCCCGATATTCTCCTAGAGGTTAACTCACCTAGGCCAAAAAGAAATGCAAACTTTGCTTGTTCTATGAATCAAGAGATTCAAATTTAACAAAAGAAAAAACAATACACTATGAAGATGATTTAGTGTCTGGTCTGAGACGACCTTAAACTAGTGGATGATGGTGGAGAGATACTCAAATTTCAAGGAAGAGGTTGGCAGTTCAATTCCCGACTGCGAAATCTCCTCTCTACTTGACAGAAACTTGCCAGGTGGTTGACTGCCTCCTGTGCTTTGGTGCTGGCTTGTCGACCTTTTGTCTCAAAAAAATAATGATTTAGTGTGTGGCCCACATCGTTTATTGGCAAATGATGCAAATGGTCTTGCAATACATGGGTGGCAACTAGAGAACTCATCCTAAATGAACACTTGGAACCCTATATGTTTTTGGATGATTTATCTCAAGTGGCTTGGACTAGATTGATTTGGGATCTTTATGGATGATTCCAATGCCAATCGAACAAAATATAATACGTGGGATGCATGCTATTTAAAGGTCTAAAAATGTTGAATGAATAAGAGGTGCGCTCGTATGTGATAATTCCATCTATCTTTGTTTTTGAGGGGAAACACCGAGCATTGTCCAAATAATATAACATATGCTCCAACCCTCCATGTCACATGATATCCAAGTCATCTTCTTCATACGACGTCTTTATTACTTGGGGTCGTTTTTACACATGTGACCAGTGATAGCGAGTAAGAACAAGTTAGGATTTATCGTAGTTATGGTTGTTGGTCCAAAGACCGTGACCAAGAGAAATCCACGTCATATTTTAACACCCTTGGTCATGTGCCACAATGTAAAGGGCACTTAGACCGGGAGCATTATTCCTAATGTACTCATTTATTTGAGATAGGTTAATACAATTACTCGTTTTCAACATATTTACAATATAATATAATATATGTGACAAGGTCACCATTATCATTTGTTGAGAAAAAATATTTGAAATCGAAATTCCGGTACCCTATAAATTGCCGATGGGGTCTTGATTGGGAACATGTGCATCTACTATACATCATATGCACATGTGAAACAGATCAGGCCGATACATGCTATACTGGTGTTATACAACATGCCTTGTCACCAATAATGAACCAAGTATGATAATTGCTATGTGGAGGCTCTTCCTACCATAGTTTGTCGATCGTGGTTCTACGAACGGATCATAAGTAAATATACCTTAACAATTGGAGACACTCTCGTCGAGTAAGCGGTTGCCCCTTGGCCGGGCCTCACGGAACTTGGCCCTAATTAGCAAAAGGTGGACTATATTTGCAATGCTTCTCACCCAAATTAGCATCAAATAGCATGCTACAGTGGAGTAAGAACTTGGGTGAATTTTAGACTCAAACTTGGGATGAGGCTTTATTAATGCACCCTTTGGGGGCCTGTAAGGGTCATTTAGGGTTTAGGGTCCCTTTTCCAATGCAATTGTGATCATTTTACATCACGATCTTTCTTTCATTAAAACACTATTAGTATTTGGAACGAGGAAGTGTACAGGTTGGATCATGGAAGCTTAAGTAGATAAGGCTGGCTGACTGGCTTTGTCTACTCGCCCATCAGGATGTTGCATTTTGTCATTTTGCTGTCAACTGTTCAAAGCCTTTTAAGAAAGGTTCCGTAGTTCGAGTTCAAGGAGTTGCCTAAGGGCTTCTTCACAGATGAGACTGAGAGCCCGTGACCACTACACTTCAAGCACTCATTGGTGGAAAAGGCGGAGCTGGTCCAAGTTCGCTTCACACTACACTCAAGGGACCAACGGAGTATGTGAATGCAAGGTGGATGTAAAGTCTACATGGATTCCTACATGGCATCGAATGGATCATGTTCATGGTCATTTGGACTATTTTCAAAACCACCTGTTGGAGGTAGGCCTAACACAAAGCTGGGAGACCAAGGCACTCCGAACGCTGACAACCCCGTCGATTTATTTTATTTTATCATGTGTGAGGATCCGCATGAATAGAAATTCATTGAAATAGCATTTGGTTGAGGGCCCAGTCACATATGACTTCACACTACACTTGAGGATCCGTGACCACACTACATGATGTTGGAGGTGTCTTGGGATGGCCTTTGGACACTTTCTTCTGGGCTCTCACAATTTCATGGTCACGGCTCTTGGCTTTGTGTGAAGTGGCCCTAAATCTCCATTAATTGCATTCCACAAACTAATCAAAAGTCTTTCACAAACACATTTGTTTAGGAAGTATTCGCCAAGGGACATTGATGTATGTGGTGATCATCATATATGCATATGTAATGGTTGCGATTATAAATTTATAGTTGTTTGTTGAAAACTCTACAGTACACAATCCCGGTGCTCCCCATAAACATGGAATCCCGAGGCTTACGGAGAATTAATCTTGCCCGATACATAGTCTCGTGGAAAATAGCCAATGAGCTAATTAATGTTATGTAGTCTTTGCAATTTCATTCATTTAGTTTGTAGCACTTGCTTTCAAGTGCATTCTTCCAGTGCATCCTATCACATATGGTTCACCCAATCATAGTGGCAGGTATCTAGGTGAATTGAATATTCTCAATAAATCACGTGCAACTCAGGGATTACGTTTAAAAGATGGGCAAAGGTTGACTTCTCCACACCCATTCACCTTTGAAAAAAGAACAATAGTCTTTGGAGAGGGGGGTACTTCTTGTGATGCCCGTTTCAAGACTAAATATAGACTCTAACCGACTCGAATGAAGAAACCCCATAATTCACGTTGGTGACAACATCAAAATCATCTTCATTTCTTTCAATTCATACCCCTCAAATCAATCTTTTTAGGTTTATGTCATACAACCATTCAGGGTTTTCATATGGCTCAAGGTGTCATTTTGGATAGATTTGATTCTAGTTGACGCGTGTGTGTGTGCATGCATTTAAACAAATCAAGTGAGTCAATTGGTGAGAAAGCAACACATAACCACCAAGGAAGAAATCTCATAATCGGGCCCTCTAAGGGAGATATTGCAATGATACGCATAGGGTTGACATGCCTAATTCAATTACTAATCTTGATCAAACATGTATAATTGAGTGGCATGTGGTTAGTTGTGGTTTTAAAAACGGATATAAAAAAGATGCATGTTTCAAAGAAATTGGACTATGTGCTCAAGATATGATAAACCGTATAAAACTCTATAATCAACATAATTGAGGGACCTATATGACCATCTGATGAACCCCAAAATCTCACTCATACAATAAATAAAATATGCATACAAGCCCCAAAATTTATGAAGAGAATGGCTACAACCTCGATTTGGATTTGCTAACCATCTCATGCTACGAGAAGTGGCTAGTTGGAGAAAATAACCGTTTAAAACCCATTTGCCTTAGTAGGCTTGGACAACCATCAAATGACATCCGAGTTTTTTTGCATGAACAATCATTCACCTATTGCACCAAATGGAAGCGGAGTCAATAGGACATCATGTTAAACAATGTGCGGAGCTTTGTGGTCCTTCTCCTTTGGCTTATTGCCACTCAAACATGCCATAATTGACGAGACCTAATGTTCTAAGTAGCATTGTGCACCTTCGATACCAACCAAAGAAGTTTGGTGGAAAGCAAGGCCATTGTGTTCCCACCAAATAATTGTAGATGGTGTATTAGGGAGTTGATCCATCACAAGATGGAGCTAAGCAATACTTGAAACCTCGGAGCTCAATAACTAATATAAAACAACCATCATTGTTTCATTCATTGATGTGAATGGGAGGCCATTCACTTTCTTTTGATCACGTTTTACAATGAATAGATCTCTACTAGTTTTCCAACAATGGCCCATCTCGTTTGTTTATGTTCTCTTTACTTTTCTATCCACAAAGAGCTCACATCCGCATTTTGGTTTCTTATAACTCTTCCAACTCGTATTCTTACAATCTCCATAGCCACACATATTGGAGCAAAAATCCTATACCACCACAAAAAAGCTACACAAAGACAAACAAAATCCAAGCAAAGCCAACCCATACTCATCAATACACACATAAGAAATCCACAGTCAAATACATGCTCTTTGCCCTTTTCCCAATAAGTTTTTTCCATGCACAACACATACAACCAAGGCACACAAAGTCCACAAACATGAGCTCTCCACATTGGTCCATGCAAACAATCACAAGACTACTCTCAACACCACATACCATGTCACATCTCTCAAAGACAAATCACAAACACACACAACACATCCATACCTAAGCTCCCTACCCATATTACATAACCATTCCAATAGTAAGTATAAATCATATATATAACCAAAATCTAACATCTCCCATTATTATGTATGGAACGTCTCCACCCTCATCTTACAAGCTAGAGACATCTTATCAAATTTGACACCCATATACCACATCCTCGCCAGCATGCCTAAGACATTTACACAAAAACATTTGAGTTATTGACAAAATAAATTAACAACATTGAAACCATAATACAACCACCTCTTCAACCCATTTCTCCCCTTCACACGATCACCTTTGTGGCCACTAACCCCGATCAATTACTCACAAGACATGCCCAACTCATCAACACATTTCATATGTCACATCTCATTCACACCTTAATAATCACTATAAGCCCGGACCCTATAAAATGCAACCTAACCCTACAAATTGGATCACCCCCCCCCCCATAATGCTTACAACACTAAGACGACTTCAAGCCCTCCCCCCACCCTTTAACCCTCCTATCAACAACTGTCAATTATCCAAACACTCACCAATCTCAAATCCCTAAACAACTTACACAAGAGTTACACGACCATATCACAACAAACGTATAAAAAAACCATCCCTCGTTCTCCATACTCTAGCAACTATTCCCTTGTTATCAAAATCACATAATTGAAGAAGCCCTTAAAATCCTCAACCCAGTACATGGTTCCACCCCAAGCCCCCACTAACCAACCCCCCCCCCTCCACCTACAACCCAATCTCTGACCACGCACCTTGGGCCTATCATGTTCTTAACATGGAACCATGGGCACATTAATACAAACCTCCAGACCCACCAACTAACCCCCCGTTAACAACATCTAGTCACTATTGATATTCCTACAATAAACAAAATCCCCAAAGGTAAATTTACAAGATACATAGACACACAATTCCCATCATACAAAAACATATACAATAACACACTAGACACACTAACATGCCTAAGGGGACCTAGAGAGAGAGAGAGAGAGAGGACATGCGCACATGGCGCAGGCCCGCCTCGGCCTCCGCCTGGTGGCCCCCTCGCGGTTGGCCAGCAGGGGAGGCTGATACGCCAGGCGGGCACAAAGCACCTTGTTGCACCCGCCTCCGCTTTCCCCGCCTTCCATTTGCCGTATCTCGGTGTCATGGGTAATCTCGGTGTCGTGAGAGGGAAAGGAGAAAAAGGAAATTTGAGTTCCACAGTAAGAAACTTACAAAAAATTACCTGGTGGAGGATGGCAAATCCGTGGGTTCCGGGTTGGGGCGGAGGGTCCGCTTCGCCACCCTCGCCGGTGGAGCTAGATGAGAATCATCGCCTCTGCTAGGCGGAGCAGCTGATGGTTGCTCATGTGCGCGGCACTAGAGAGACCTACATACAATACGCCCCCACAAGGGGAGGCCTATTCACAATGATTCACACATCAATAGGCTTCCCTGTGAACATTACCAAATTAGCAACCCCCATAGAACTCTCCCCGTATTTACAAATAATCACAATTGCCAACAAACCTCTCTTACCCCCATAATCATAATTCCATGTATACATGCCGACACACAAAGAAGAACTACATTTTGTTAGGAAGATAAATGCAACCTCTAGTCAACCTCCCTAGTAGTGGGGACTAAGCCGTATTAATTAGTCCCACATGGGCATTAGCCACCTTAAGTAAAGTGACGGCCACAAGTAGGCGTTAGTCAAGGGCCTCGGGCTTTGGATAGGAACCCGAGGCCGAGCTAGAATATTCCCACCGAGGTAGCTAGTCCACGGTTTGACCAGGTGCCGACACTTGGACTAGTTCAAGTGTCGAGTCATATTGTATATAAAGGGTAGTTCCCCCTTTGATCAATAGAGATTAAGAAACTGAGTTGCACCGAATCTCTGCTTCATTCTACACCTGGTTTACTCACTTTTAACACGTTATCAGCACTGCTCCTAGCACCTCATTGTTCACTTCCGATTGTTAGTCAATCACTCCTGAGAGTACTTGAGTGATCATTATGAGGGATCATTAGACATATATGCTTCATTAGCCTACACAAGTATATTAGAAAGTCTCTTCCATCCAAGCATATAGTTTTACTACTGGGTTACTATTAGAGAGTATACTCTACCTCGGATCAGACATATCTCTAGTCATTTTGATAGTTGACAAGTCTAAACCCTCTTCCTATCTCTATTTCCTACATTCTGGATCATATTTTAGTACAGAAATGCTGCCAAATTTACTCTAGAGATACATATGTAGAAAGGCAATAAGTTCTATAGTACCGAAGTGCTGCCCAATTTTTGGTAGAAATCAGACATATTTCTAGTCATTTTGATAGTTGACACGTCTGAACCCTCTTCTTATCTCTATTTTCTACATTCTGGATCATATTTTAATACAGAAATGCTGCCAAATTTACTCTAGAAATACATATGTAGAAAGGCAATAAGTTCTATAGTACCGAAGTGCTGCCCAATTTTTGGTAGAAATCATACTTACATTTTCTGATTTTTCTAACCCCTGAAATATTACGTTGTCAAATTTTCTCCAAATACTAACACTTCGAGGTTATATACATATATATAACATGTAGACACTCTTCTGATACCAAACCCAGATTCATATTATATAGAATTAGTATCTGTTTTTCCCTTCAAAGTTTCTGATCACCTCAGTATATGGTTCTGATTGATAGCAATTGACCATATGTAGACCCCAATCCAAATGAACCTTTATTTTATCAAAGTAAACCTTTATTTTACCAATGGCTAATATACACACCAGAATATCAATGTCTACAAAACCTAGCTTTACGGAATCCAAAATGCACGCATTAATGTTTGCACCTCTGAGTTCCGACGGTTCAAACTTCTTAGAATGGGTTAACGATGCTAAAGTGTTACTGAGTGCTGAGGACCTTGCCAAGACTCTAACATCACCACCTCCAAGCACAAGCACCACCCCAACGGACGACACGCCACCGATCCCACCAGCAGCCAAATGGCACACACTGATGATACTTCGACGCCACCTCGACCACGCATTACGACTTCAATACTTGCAGATCGAGGACCCCGCCGAGCTATGGGCGGAACTTCACGCCCGGTTTGACCACGAACAGACGTTGTTCCTGCCACAAGCTCGAGCGGACTGGACCAACATCCGAGTACTCGATTTCCCGGACTTCGCCGCATTCAACTCGGAGCTGCACCATATTACAACTCAACTTCGGTTGTGCGGCCAAGTCATCACGGACGAGGAGCTAATCGAGAAGACCCTCTCGACATTCCCACCCGCAACGGGCATCCTCTCACAACAATACATGAACATGAAGTTTGAGAAGCATTCGAAGCTCATGTCTCACCTATTGCTCGCTGAGAAGCATCACCAAATCCTGCTACGAAACGCGGAGTCCCGACCAGTGAGGGAGGTGCATACGACCATCGCCAAGATCAAGGACGTCGAGCCGGAGGAGCTCAACGGAGTGGTGGGAGCAATCGCACCAGCGGCGGGAGCAGGACCGCGGCGAGACGACCCACCGGCGCAACACCACGCGGAAGTCCACGTCGCAGAGGCCTCGAGAAGGCCACCTAGAGGTTCTTTCCGAAAAACTCCACCCAAATGGCATAAGAAACCCGCAACAGGGAGCCCCCACAGACCTAGACACTTCCCACCTAAGCATGAACATGTTAGACCAACCTCAGGAAATTGTCACAAATGTGGGAGGAAAGGGCACTTTGCAAAGGATTGCAGGGCATCACAGTATATCATAGATATGTTCAGAGAGTTGCAAGAACTTCGCAATAAGCCTAGACAGAACTATAACTTTGAGCCTTCAAATATGCCGGACTTTGATTATGATGTGGAAAACTTCATGGCTATCTACGGAGGGACTTCGTCAAACCAGGACGTTGCCCTCCTAGATAGCGCCTCAACACATACAATCCTAACTAAGGCTGAATTCTTCCACTTCCAAAGTGAGAAGTCCTGGTCCAATTGTAAAATTTTGACAATGGCCGGAAGCCGGACCTTAAGGTTCCGGGAGGGCCGGACAACAATTATCTTGCCCGGGGGATTCCCCCTCGATTGTCCAAAGGCAATGTACGCCCCAGACGCCCCGAGGAGCCTGATCAGCTATCGGGATCTGCGGGCGAGAAATATCCACCTCTGCACAGCGATGCAGGGCGATGAAGAAGTAATCGAGCTTAGGCAAGGATCCAAGATCCTTGCCACCGCTAACGCAGGCCTCGATGGACTTTACAAGGTTGCCATAAAACCCTTGGCATCTAGCCCCACCCTAGGTGAGAAAGAGGTTTGCATGGCCGCGTGGGAGGGAGATCCCACGTCGGAGCGCAACCTAGCGCAGGGGGTGTCTCTAGACACTAAAGTCGCCAAACCAGACATATGACACTTAAGATTGGGGCATCCCGGAACAACAGTGTTTCAGCGGATGATCCCCCTGACCCAAGGTCATAACCTTACAACGGCCGATGCCGGGAAAACGCAGGAATGCGTGGCCTGTATCCAGGGAAAATTAATCCGGAGACCTTCACCTTGGACACTACCCACGGAGATGCCACCGCCACTATACAGGATACATGGGGATATTTGTGGCCCGATAAGCCCACCATCGGGAACCTTTCGATATTACTTCGTCCTCGTGGATGCATCGGGAAGCCACCTCGAAGTCGCGTTACTACCAACCCGGAACTTAGCCTTCCCCAAACTACTAGCCATCCTCCTTAGATACAAAAACCATTTTCCCAACAACCCAATCAAACACCTAAGGATGGATAACGCGCAAGAATTCCGGTCACATGCATTTGAAGACTACTGCACGGCATCCGGGATTAACCTGACGTACTCAGTACCCTACGAACACTCACAGAATGGCCTAGCAGAGGCATTCGTGAAAAAGATACAACTAGTTGCAAGGCCCTTATTACTCTATTCCCGCCTCCCATCCAACATGTGGGGCCACGCGGTACTACACGCCGCGGCCTTACTAAAACTCAGACCTACCCTCCTTAATACCCAAACCCCACACGAACGCCTATCCGGGAGACCCCCGAATGTGGCCCATATCAGAACCTTTGGATGCCAAGTTTGGGTCCCTCTTCCCGACCCAAAATGGTATAAACTAGGCCCCCAAAGACACGAGGGCATCTACGTCGGTTACGACTCGCCCTCTATCATCCGTTACCTTGAACCCGCAACCGGAAATTTGTTCAAAGCTCGATTTGCTAATTGCAAATTCATAGAGCATATATTTCCAACCATACCCTCAATCAAACCATCCCACACCTTAGACTTCGGTGCACCGAAGACCCTCACAATGAATCCCGACCCACCTACGTCATTAACCAATACCGAAATCTCAAAACTCATTAACCTCAAAGCCTTAGCCGAGAACGTTCCGGATGGGTTCTCAACCGAAGAACGGATCATTCGTAGTGCAATCCCTGGAACCGGAAACATACTACCCAGAACCGAGCCCACGTTACCCCAGAAACGACCACCAACGAAAACACCAACCAAACGAGCGTCTAAACAACCCAAGATTCATTTTACCACCGAGTCTTTAGACTCGAGTCCAAAAACCGATCCGACCACATTGGACCAAGCTAAGAAGAGGAAAGATTGGCCACAATGGCAAGCAGCCTTGGAGGCCGAGTATTCATCCCTCCGAAAACACAACGTATTTTCGGACATCTCGGATGACCTTGAAAAACCACCCATTGGCTATAAATTCATTTTTACCCGAAAACTCGACTCACAAGGACGGGTACTACGGTACAAGGTAAGATTAGTCGCCCAAGGCTTTAGTCAAAGACCCGGGGTAGACTTTGATCAAACTTACTCACCAGTTATGGATTGTGTTTCCTTCAGATACCTCCTTGCATTGACAGTCCACCTTGCATTAAAGATCTACCTACTGGATGTGGTCATCGCCTACCTCACGGCACCTTGGACTCAATCCTCCATATAAATCCTCCACCCGGATTCCTAGAATCCGTCTTTAAGCCCAAACCGGGACGGTTTGTAGGCTTGAGGATTTATAAGGCCTTGTACGGCCTCAAGCAGTCAGGCCGAGCCTGGTACCATCATCTATGTCACTTTCTCATATCACAAGGTTTTATCCATAACTCCACCTTACCTTGCATTTTTACTTATTGCACAAAAGATGGTTTTGTGATAATAGTTATATATGTAGATGATTTGAACATCATCGGGACACCCGAGATGTGCAAATTTGCCCAAGACATTCTAACCCGGAAGTTCGATATGAAATGTCTTGGCCCCACTACATTCTGCTTAGGACTTCAAGTCCATCATATGCCGGATGGCATATTCTTACACCAACAAGCCTACGTGCAGAAAGTGTTAAAAATGTTTCAGATGGAGGAGGCCAATCCATTGGCTGCGCCAATGATTGGACGGAGCAAGACGAACGAAGACCCGTACCAACCTCGTGAGGAGGAGGAGGAGGAAGTGATAGACAAACAGAAATACCTCACCGCGGTTGGTTCATTCACCTACCTTACGACCCATACCATGCCCGATATCGCATTCGCCACTAGCATTTTGGCTAGACATAGCCAAAATCCCACAATGCGGCACTGGAATGGAGTCAAGCATCTCCTAAGGTATTTACGAGGTACATCCGACCTCGGACTATATTACCAAAGAACTAACAAACCCGAAATGACAGGTTTTGCAGACTCCGGCTTTAGGACTGACCCAAACGCAGGAAAATCACAAACCGGCTACATATTCTTTACGTGCGGAGCCCCGATTTCATGGAAATCCACTAAGCAGACCGTGACCGCGACCTCGACGAATCATGCGGAGTTGCTAGCCTTCCATGAAGCTGCTCGTGAATGCGTTTGGTTGCGGACAATGGAGCGGATCATAAATCAACAATGCAAGATCCAGGAGGAGACAAAGCCAACGACCATATTCGAAGACAATGCCGCTTGCATTAGACAAATGTCTTCAGGATTTATCAAGGCTGATAGGACTAAGCACATAAGTCCTCACATTTTCAGCTTTACACAAGATCTAATAGATAAGGAACAAGTAGATATTCAAAAGATAGAGTCGGAACATAATATAGTCGACATGTTGACCAAAGCTCTCCCGGCTTACAAGCATAAGAAGTTGATTCATGCGGCCGGGATGAGATCACTCCAAGAACTGACCGCATCATATTGTTAACACTCTTTTCTTTGTCAAGGTTTTGTCCCGATCTGGGTTTTACTTGATAAAGTTTTTAATGAGGTTAACGATAGGTTGAGGAGGAGTGTTAGGAAGATAAATGCAACCTCTAGTCAACCTCCCTAGTAGTGGGGGCTAAGCCGTATTAATTAGTCCCACATGGGCATTAGCCACCTTAAGTAAAGTGACGGCCACAAGTAGGCGTTAGTCAAGGGCCTCGGGCTTTGGATAGGAACCCGAGGCCGAGCTAGAATATTCCCACCGAGGTAGCTAGTCCACGGTTTGACCAGGTGCCGACACTTGGACTAGTTCAAGTGTCGAGTCATATTGTATATAAAGGGTAGTTCCCCCTTTGATCAATAGAGATTAAGAAACTGAGTTGCACCGAATCTCTGCTTCATTCTACACCTGGTTTACTCACTTTTAACACATTTAACCCCCGCTCTCTAACAAACATTAGAATCAACTTTAACAACCTATACAACTCGTTTCCCAATGATTTCAACTTGGACATCTTCCTCATTGGTAGACAAAACCAACACTCCCACACCTTACCATCTAGGAAGACCATGAATTGAAACCATCACAACGAACCTCCAACTTCTATTTAGGTTGAGACATCCATAGTCGACCATGAACATTTAACTGCTCACTAGGGTCATGTAATGCCGACATAGATGAGATCTACACTTTTTAGGCAAACAAAGTTGAAGTTTATGTGGTGGCAACTTGTGATTGATTACCCTCGTAAGAGTTTTGACAATTGCCATACCCAAGGAGTGGCATTAAGATGAGTGGTTATGGGTTAACCTATAGATAGACTATGTTCAACCCTAAATTTTACACTTCAAAATTTGGAGTAATTTCTATATCCATGATTTCTATAAAAATTGATTCTCCTCATAATTTGTTTCACTTCGCAAGAAAAATATTATTCCTCCTAAACAAATGCAAACTCTCCTATATTATCAGTTATAGATGCCTCAACCTTAACCCCAAACACAATACCATTATGAATACAAGGAGAACCAAACTATAATCACATTAGTTTAATCGATGGCTTCTACATACCTAATACCGACTATATTCACCCACATTGTCACACTGCCATCCATCTCAACCTTAACTCATACCACTTCCCAATAACCCTCCAACTCCCTCCACAACTCATCATCCACAAACCCCCCTCAACACCAAAGGACATGCCCCCCCTACCCCATGCCATAAACAAACATACAAACATTTCAAACCTTGGATAGCTAGCCAACTAGCATTACCTAGCTAAATTTTCTAGGCCCCTATTTGTCACCTAGCTTTAGCTAGCTAGGTTCACTGAACCTAGGATTTTTACTTAGCTTTAGCTAGCTAACTTTTCCAGAACTCTCATTTTCACTCAACTTCGGCTAGCTACAAAGTTGTGTGAATGCATATTCATTCTAAACCATGAAGCAATTCAATCAAGCAAAACCAAACAATATATATTTGGTTGTATTGCTCTCAGTTGGTTATGTATTTTCATGTTGTTGCACAAGGAAATTGAAAGGCTTAAAATCAACATGTATAGTCGGCTTCCTCACTTTCGACTAGCACTGGTGATAGATCATCATCTTCATTATCATCATCATTTACTTCATTTTCATTACCATTAGAATCGTCAATGTCATTTGGCAATTCATGACGAGATGGAATCAAGGTGTTCCAAATCGGAGTTTATGCGACATCTGTTCGGTTATTAAGAATCAGTCTCATGTTCAATTTCAAAAACATAGCCGCTTCAATGAGTCCAGGTCTGAGAGATGACCGTTTGGGTGCAATGACATCATTGATTCCACTGAGATCACATTCAGATTCCAGCTAGCTAACTTTCCTTGCCCGGATTATGGCACTTAGTTTTAGCTAGCTATTCTTTTGAGGCACCAAATTCATGCGTAGCTTTAGCTAGTTGGAGCTTTTAGCTAACTAAATAGCGGCCCACCTAGTTAGATGTCCAAGGTCTGAAACATTTCCCACAAAATTCAATGAACTTAATCTCATAAATATCCAACATCTTACCAACCTCCTACAACAAACTACACCACTCACTTTCAACGGATGGTTAGCAACACACACAAAAAAATCGTGAATCCAATAATACACTCCATCAATGAATGTGCCATACAAATGTGTGTTGCACCCCCACAAAACAAACAAAATGGGAAGCTGGAATCCTACCTTGCAAACTCCAAAAACAACATAATAAACACCTCCACATGTACCACCTAGTTAAAAAGGCTATTCGAAGTACTATATTCCCAACTCACCCCAACTAGCACATTTTACCAAAAATTCAAAACATTAAAAAATCCCCAACACACACCCACCACCAACCAATAATGACCCACAAGAATTAAAATATCGACTATATAGTATCGCTAACATAGCAATAAAAACACCAAAGCCGAAGCCCAAAAAATCACTAACCAATAAACTTCTCATAACTAGACGAAAACGATAAAAATATATATAGTTCCATACGACAAAAGAACCTTCAAAAACACATAAATGAATCTTCAAACCACAAGACTCCAAACTGCTTGATTGCCTCTTAAACAAAGACATAAACTTGCCGATAGACCCAAACCACATTCCTAGCATCGTATACTTCATACAAAAAAGACAAGCCCCTCTATGCTTAGACCCCACACGCCACCGTAATGACTGCATGTGTGCAAGGTGACAATGCCCCTTGTAGACACACAAAAGATTCATATGGAAAAAATAACCTCTCCCCAACTTGCACCACTAGCATCATCATTTACAAGAATCATCTATGACAATTGGTTCTCATACAACGATTAACATACATAATCGGTTTTTGGAACTTTGTTGCTTCTGCAACAACCAGTTAAACAAGTTACCTACAACATGTGAATAAAATGAGTCATATTCCTTGTCCAAACGAACCAATAGGAAGTTGACACATTAGCAATGAGGCTTCAAAAACCAATTACACTACCTATTCAAAGAGGATAAAAATATATTTTTTCCTGCAACTTAGGGCCGGCTTGCATGGGAACCCAAGTCCCAAGTCCCATTGATGTCAACAAGTCCCAACATGGAGGTAAAGTCCCAACTTTTGAGCCTCAAGAAACCATTAAAGTATGATCATATCCATTAAAGTCAAATCTTGATTATTATTATGCAAAAAAATAGTGTAAGTTATGTTGCGAGTTGGGTCTACTTTTTTGCTCAACCCAAGTCCCGAGCCTCACCTCCCAAGAAAAATATTGCCATGTAGGCATCCATGTCATACTTGGGACTCGGGACTTCAAACCCCATGTGAAGCGGCAAGTCCCACCTTCCATACTCTCGAAAATTGAAATTGCACAGATTGACCTCGAGTGAACTACACAGTTTATGGTATGCAACGTCACTTGCTATTCAGGGTTACACAATGCCATAACTATTTATTGAGAATGTAAAATTTTACAAAGCAAAGTCATTTATGGTCTGTAATGACTAAACAACCTATTCAACTTTCGAGAGTAAAAATCGAAATCATGGGTGAGAAGTTATTGCATTGCGTAATGCCAAATAATAAGTGACACTAAATACCCTAAACGATGCAGGACTTAGGACTTGAAACCCCGTCTTGAAGTGGCGAGTCCCAACTTCCATGCTTTCAGCTGATGAGATCGCATGGGTTGACGTGAAGTGAACCGGCCCTCGTTGGCCACTTTCGTATAGCTTCGGTAAGGGCCACTTCACACATGAGACTGAGAGCCCGTGACCACTACACTTCAAGCACTTTCATTGGTGGAAAAGGCGGAGCCGGGTCAAGTTCGCTTCACACTATGCTTGAGGGACCAACGGAGCATGCGAATGCAAGATGGATGTAAAGTCTACATGGATTCCTACATGGCATCGAATGGATCATGCTTCATGAACACTTGGACTATTTTCAAAAACTACCTCTTGGAGGTATGCCTAACACAAGACCGGGAGACCATGGCACTCCAAACGCTCACAATTTGGTTTATTCTATTTTATCACGTGTGAGGACCCGTATGAATAGAAATTCATTGAAATAGCATTTGGTTGAGGGCCCGGTCACACATGACTTCACACTACACTTGAGGGTCCGTGACCACACTACATGATTTTGGAGGGATTTGGGTGAACCAACCCATACATTCGCTCCTTATTGGATGCCTAAACCCTTGTCTCCAAGAAACTAGTGTACGGGTTGTTTCGCCCCATCCATTTTGGAGGTGTGTTGGGACGGCCTTGGGACACTTTCTTTTGGGACACTTTCTTTTGGGCTCTCACAACTTCGTGGTCATAGCCCTTGACTCATGTGTGAAGTGGCCCTTAACACACAAGGCTGAAGGCCCCCGACCATGGCAATGTAAGAGCTGTCATTGGTTGAAAAGGTGGAGACCATCCAACATCACTTCACACTAGGAGGTGAAGGCCTAAAGGCCCAAAGAAAAGTTTGTGGATGAAAAGTCTACATGGAGTCCTACATGGCAGGTTGTGGATAAGGGTGCATGGTCTACCGGAATTTGCGTTAGGCCCACCTCCAAATTCCGGGAGACCATGAATTTTTTAATATTTTTTCTAGCAAGACATATTTCAAGGCAGATTCCAGGACATACAAACACCACCGAGTAATTCTCTTAAATTGATAAAGTTTGAGACATGTTATATTAAACCAAATCCTCCCCTCTTTTTCCGCCAACAAAATATGCGATGGTCCCACAACATGGTTCATTCTCACTTCACACTATGCTTGAGGGCCCGTGACTACATAAAACGGCTTTCCCAACACTCATGGTACGGCCTTTGGATGAGAGTCAAGGGTCCTCACCATTACAAGGTCACGGCGCTTGGCTCATGTGTGAAGTGGCCCTTATTAGCGTGTGGGGGTTGCCGTGCAGCCAAATATAGAGACATGAGCAGAATAGTGAAGTTGACGAAGGTAGGCCTGGACAGCCACAGCTAACTTACCCGAGATCTGACTCATCAGGAGTTGGTGGTCAAACTCTTCTCCATTTGCAAGCGCTTCTTTTCCTGCAGTCAAGATTGGCTGTCATTCATTTCGTCTGCCAAAGTAGGAAAGGATGGGAACCTATACACCATCGAGCCCAAATTTGACCACACTACCAACCTACGGCCGAGAGCTACATAGGCGCCCACCTATATATGAGTTGCGCCCCTACCACTATTACCCAAGGTGACAACATAGTCAAAGTATACTACACTCTAAACTCTGTAGTATCACACCTGTGACAACCAAAGTGCACGTGATATTACGGAGTTCTGTAGTGTTGACATGGATGCGTGATACTAGTGAATCAATGTAGCATGTGACACTATGGAGTAACACAAAGTGCAACATATTAAATGGTGTGGTGTGGTTCACTCCACTTCACCTTCCCGGGCGATGTGGCGCATGCATGCACCAACATTCAACAAGTGGCATAAGAAGAAGAAGAAGAATAATAATAAGAAGGTGACACTCCACATATTGACACATGGTGCAATGCAAGGGTGTGGGTTGACTTCTTTGGTGGTTTGCATTAATGACAAAATTCGTGATGTAAGGGAGAGAAAGGTGACAATAAGGAGTGAGATTTGAACTACGCACATCTGTTCCCTAGGGTTTCGAGATATTAGAGAGTGAGTGACATTATGGAGGTTGATATTACGGAGTGTAGGGTGTATAGGGAAAAAAATAGACTCTCCTTGTATAGGATTGTGTGCAATAAATATTTCTTTCCATATTTGGAACTGACATATTTGTTTGTGGGCAAAGTTTATTCTGCATTTTCATGCAACCAACTGATGTTCTAATAGGACTCTCGAGAAGTTAGCTTAGGGTATGACCATGTAGATGCTTAGTAATGTTATGTTGGAATTAACAACGAAGCAATACTAATTTAGTCTTCAGATTGAGCCATTTGAAACAAATTAAATCACAAACCTATGGGGGTCAAGTTTTCATCCAGTCCTCCTTTACCTCAATTATAGTGGTGGGGGCCAACTCAAAGAGTGGATGTAGCCCTGCCCCCTACCTACCTATTGAAATCCACAACATCTTCTTTCTAGAAACTACTATATGTACACCTTTCCCACCTATTATTATCATGTCCCACTATATATTTGACATACAACGACAACTTTGGTCAATGCATGTTTTCTTGACCCACGCCATTTTTCAACCCATAGTATCGTATGTTCCAAATTATGAATATATGATCAATGTTTTGTACATGACCACAAATTATTGTGGGTTGGAAATATAAAATTGATTCAATGATGATATAAATTCAAATTTACAAATAAGTAACTATTTATAATGTATATTTGAGCACTCATAGCATGTTAAATTATAAGCCGCCCTAAATCTAACCCACACATAAAATAGAGTAATTTATACACTTGATCGGTCTTAATTAGTTTAAATGTGTATTAATACTTGTAGAAACCTAGGCCTTGTGCTCAATTACCTTCTAATATGGTTATTTACACTTAATTACATTTAATCACACTTTAATTAGTTTGAATGTGTATGAATACTTTGTGAAAGTAGAAGGTATTAACTAAAATATCATAAAATAAACATACTCAAAATAAAACATTCATTTTAGTTCCATTTTAGAATGACAAAGACATTGTCAATGGTAAGTCACAAAAA
Source organism: Polytrichum formosum (assembly GCA_964035585.1). Classification (NCBI taxonomy): domain Eukaryota; kingdom Viridiplantae; phylum Streptophyta; class Polytrichopsida; order Polytrichales; family Polytrichaceae; genus Polytrichum; species Polytrichum formosum. Next base: position 63,194,072 of record OZ037936.1, read on the forward strand.
TTATAACCTCAGTGCTAATGAGGGTATTGTAATATTTTTCACTTCCAAGTTAATTATATGCTTTATCGACAATTTCACTTTGGAAATGAAATCCCAATCAATTGCTTATTTACTCAATGGAAGTGAACATATATATGCGATTTTGGACCTTGAAGATGAAGTGCACTCAATATGGGTTGCATGGACAAGCGGCCTTCAAAAATGCAAGGGCAAATTTATTTTTCGAAGTCAAACGGAGCATGCAACAATTTTCCTTTGCGATATGGAAATCTTAGATTTGTTTTGTGGGGGTTGCCCAGAGGTGCCGGATCGTGGGCCCCGGCCCCTATCCACTTGCCCTTGAAAGTTCATAGGGGGAGGTCTAGCATCCACCGGTTAGTTGTGGCTCCAAGAACAAATACCATAAAGACACGTGTTTAAAAGACACATACTTACATGCTCAAAATGTGATAACCATTATAGACTCAATAATGAACATAATTGAGAGGGGAGAGGAAGGGCAACATGGAAATTTAACAAGCACAAAAATGTTCATAACATATTGATACGAGCTCCAAAAATCGAGAGGAAAGTGGCTACGAACTTGCTTTGGATTTGCCTAAGCATATCGTACTAATCATGTGGTCCATATCATAGGAGGAGTGGACTAGTTGGGAAAGTTAACCATTATAAGACCACTTCTTCTTCTTTCTTTCTTTTTCTTCTTCTTCTTTTTGGCACAAATTGAAAATTCAATTGCAAAAGAACTTAAAATACAACCAACCCGGACGAGCCAGCGCAACCTGAGTGGAATCAAGAAATAATGCCATGTTGACCTCAAATCTTCAAATGACATGGATAAAGGTGATGATGCACATGTTGACCTCAAAATTGTCCGAAACGTCTTCAAATTGACTCTCCGAAACTTCGGAATCCTGAATTATTATAGGAGAGCAATAGTGAGTAGGTGGCAGCCGACATTGATCGGCAAGGCTTGGCTGGCTTGGGGGCGACTCCGTTATAATAGACGACGTTGGCAGAGAGCTCGAGACTCACTCCACATCGGTCACTTGCGGCCTTTGTAAGAACATGATGATGATTGCCCACCACGTTCCAAGTCTTCAAGTCATGTGAACATGCTTGCCAACCCATCGTCGTAAAGGTGAGGTAGACGGGTTTTTTCTTTTTCTTTTTCTTTCTTTTTGAGACAGAAGGCCGATAAGCCAGCGTCAAAGTATAGGAGGCAGATCACCTGGCAAGTTTTTGTCAAGTAGAGAGGAGATTTTCACAGTCGGGAATGCAACCACCAACCTCTTCCTTGAGATTTGGGTATCTCTCCACCATCATCCAGTAGTTAGGTAGATGGGTCTTGAATGGCTTGTTTTCTTAATCGGAATAAGGGCCACTTCACGCACAAGATTGAAGGTTGTAACCATTGCAACTAAGAGCTCTCGTTGGTTGAAAGGGCGGAGACCGTCCAAGTTCACTTCACACACGAAGGTGAAGACCTAAAGGCCCAAAGAAGACTTCATGGATGAAAAGTCTACATGGAGTCCTACATGGCAGACCATGGATAAGGTTTCATGGTCTCCCGGAATTTGCGTCAAGCCCAAGAGGTGGGCCTAACGCAAATTATGGGAGACCATTAATTTTTTAATATTTTTTCCAATATGATAGATTGCAGGGCATATTCCATGACAGACAAACACCACCAAGTAATTCTCTTAAATTGATAGAGTTTGAGACATATTATATTAAACCAAATCCTCCCCTCTTTTTCCGCCAACAAAATATGCAATGATCCCGCAACATGGTCCATTCTCACTTCACACTATGCTTGAGGGCATGTGACTACATAAAACGGCTTTCCCAACACCCATGGTACGGCCTTTGGATGAGAGTCAAGGATCCTCACCATTACAAGGTCACGGCTCTTGGCTCATGTGTGAAGTTTTTGGGGATAGTCGGTCAAAATCCTAGTGATTCTAAATCCAACCAATTACATGTTGACATCTTCCGGTTTTTCTTTATTCATTTGAGGTACATTCTATAGATTATTCTAAAATGATCGGTGATAGATTCTCCTGAAGTCTCCAACTTCAACCGGTTATTTCTCAAACTCAACTGGTTCATCTGTAACTAACCGCTAGTTCTTCCCAAGCAGTGATTGGAATCCTATATCCGATGGATATGTGGTTCGGTAAGGATCAAAGAGCAAACATCATAGTGACACATGTTTAAAAGAGATCGGACCATGTCTTCAAATATTAGTAACTACTCTATATTCAACGATGAACATAATTGGGATGACCTATGTATCCAATTGAGAAATCAATAAACATGCACTTTTGATAATCATAACTTAATCAAGGGATGTTTGATTTTCAATCCGATTTTTGCACATGTCTCATTGTAGATTTGCCAATGCAACACGAGTTTTGTACACTAATTTTTCACCCACACTAATACGACTATTTAGTGCACTTTTGCATCTTCGGGGCTCTCTTCTCAATCGATGCTGTCACCACGGTCTTGTTTTTGAATCTCACACCGTGGCTTTGCACAAGGCTTGCACTACAATGTTGTAATTTGATAGGGATAAAGGAAGACTACCATTGCTTTTACATCCAATCTCGGTCCTTGCCACATTTTCATTAGGGCCACTCATGCTCGAGACTAGTGGCTTGTGACTGTTAATTTTTGTAGAATCTTATTTTGTGGGATAGGCCAAGAAGGTTCGAGACTTTTTTCACTCCAAAAGTTGAGGGATGTTAAAGTCAAGGAAACATATGAGAGAGAGACACACGCACACAAATGGCAACCTCTAATGTTGGCGTGAACGAAGGACGCTTCATCTTAATATAGTTGCGAGCTCATATGTGAACCCGAACAAATTTATTAAGCAAAGCTATGGGAAAAGTACTATTGCTTAAGGTCGGAGGTGATCCCTATTATTAACTAGAGACAAAGGGAACTATAGGTCCATTTGGGCATATATGAGTTTTTTGGTGTAGCAATGTTATGTATCTCAAGGGTGGGTGTTAAGAGGGTAGGGTGTCGCAACCCTTGCTAGCTCCCTTTAAGTAACTTGGCCCATTTTTCATTTCTAGCAAGAGTTACGAGCGCTAACCATTCGCATTCCGCCATGCGAATGGTTAGCTCCCCATACCGCGGACCTTCTTAGTTCATAGGAAGGGGACCTAACCTCCTACCTGGTTTTCGGGATTCACCCTTTTAATCGGTAACCAATTCTTAGATGCGGACTTCCATCCATGGAAGTCCAATCTTATGTTGCACATCGTGTTGCCGGAGCAACACTACAACAACCCGAGCCATACTAGGCAACTATGCCCTCACATTGGGCCAATGCCCATGGAGGCCGTGCAGTTCGGCCTCGGGTGGGTGAGGCCACACCACCTCACCCATATAAGCCTCGGGCCAAGCCTCGCTGTCACCAAACCGAAATAGCATTGGTCCTCTCTTCCTCCCCACTCGAGGACTTTTATGATAAGTTCATAAAGGGGTTTTGATCCCCATTCCATATCCAATACCTCCCCATACTTTTCGGTTAACTCTAATGCCTCTATCCCATGATATGGAACATAGCCAACAAACAACAAACAACAAAAGTAACCAAATAAGGTTCATCTACCTTATGGACAAGTAGCAGTTGATGACGTGGCCAATACGTTAGCCTTCCAATTTGCCTCTTCCGTCTCTCCCTTGTCCGGAGCTTGTTAGGGTTTTAGGGTTTAGGGGTTTAGGGAGTGGCAGAGGAAGAGCGAGCGATGGCGATGACGAGCAGGCTGGTGGCAACCCTGGCTCGGCAAGCCAGCAAGCAGTGGTGGGGTGGGGATCTCGTGAAGCTTCGCAGTTGTCATGTGCTGCCCGTGGCGGATGAGATGTTCCAGCCTGTGAAGCTGCCAGAGTCGAAGGTGAGCTTCAATAATTGATGTCTGATGAACTTCTTCTCTTCTTAACTCTCACGAGGTCACGGTTGGAGATCTACTCGCGCCTCTATGATTGTGTCCATTGGTACACACAGGACATTGCAGCACATGTTTAAAAAGATCAATTATTCTGTTGACAAGCGGACATGTCAGGCTGCCGTAGTCCTCCTACGTGAACGTCGTAGGTTTTGGCATCACCATCTTCACAAAGTTTGTGACTGTCAGGTTTTCATGTATTTTGTGTTGGCGACATTCAATGCAGTAACTGGCATTTGCTCAATAGCTTCTTCTTGAGTAAATTTTTTTAGCAGCCGACTTCAGAATGATGAAGTCTATGAAAAGAACATGGAATTCTGTCAAGAGAGCGATAAATCATCCCCAGGAACAAGAACTGTATCTTACTCATGTTGAGTGAATTGTAGGGCAAAAACCTGAAACCTGTCTGATCAACCTCTTCTCTCCTCAATCTTCATGAGGTCACTGGTGGAGAGTAGATCTACTCGTGTGTTGATTGGTGCACACAGGACATTCCAGCACATGTTTAAATAGATCAATTATTTTGTTGATAATCGGACATTTCAGGCTGCAGTAGTCCTCCCATGTGAACGTCATAGGTTTTAGCATCACCATCTTCACATTCCTAAAGGGTTGTGCGTGTTAGGTTTTCATGTGTTTTGTGTTGACAAACATTCAATGCAGTCACTGGCATTTGCTCATTTGCTTCTTCTTGGTAGAAATTTTCAGCAGTCGACTTCAGAATGGTGTAGTTTATGAAAAGAATGCGGAATTCTGTTATTAGAGCAATAAGTATCTCACTCATGTTGACTAATTTGTAGGGAAAATTTAAAATGATCAATCACAAGTCAGGCTGGAGTATTCCTCCTTTGTGAACATCATAGGTTTTGGCATCACCACCTTCACATTCCTAAAGGTTCGTGAGTGTTAGGTTTTCATGTATTTTGTGTTGGCAGACATTGAATGCGGAACTCTGTTAGGAGAGAGATAAATATACCACTCATATTGACTAAATTGTAGGGCTAAGATCTTAAACAGGTCACGCCAGGGTGCGATGCATTACCATCTATGTGTTTGCAGAATATGGGTGTCATGCCCCTTTCAAAACTGGTGAAATACACTCTCAGAAATGTTTGGCACCTAAATTTCTCAAACTCACTGGAGCATATCATTTGTCTTAACAGAGATGGTGGGTTTGTTTGCAGTTGGAAGGCCGAATGAGGGAGGTGATATTTGTCCAGTTGCATCCTACTAATGTGTCATGGAATAGAGGAGCATGCAGAAACACATCTGGTTTTGCAGCAACGTTTCCTTTGGAACGAACGTATGTTTCGGATAGGCTCTCTCGAGTCTACCCAAAGGTTGATAAAAAATCTGCAGTGAAAAGCCTTGATGGGGATACAGAGTTACCTCCTGGTCAGGGCCTGAGTCAACCTCCAGACCTTAGGTTCAAGAGATTGAATCAGACTGGGTTGAAGCAGACAACCAAGGCCATTATTTTAGGCTCTCTTCTTGGAGACGGACATTTGCGTATTCTAAAAGGTTAGTTTATGACCTTGCCTTACCTTTGAGCTACATCTATGTCATTCTTTTTCTGAAGCCTGTTACATGGATGTCCTGTTTCAAACTTATTAGTCTCCTTGGGCTTTTGTTTTACAGCTGCGTAGGTTAACCTGTATGTGGCTATTAATCCATGGAGCTTCTTTGTCTTGACCAGGTGAGAATGATGCCAGATTCCTCTTTCGCCATGCAAGAATGCATGAGGAATATTTTCAGTGGAAAGCTGCTGCCTTGAAGGAGATTTCAAGCAAGGCCTCATTGCATTTTGGTTTGAACAAGAAGTTCTTGTTCCAAAGCCAAGCGTTGATTGCTTTGACAAAAATTCACGAGGTGACACATGACAAGAACCATCTGCTTATTCGCAGGACATGGCTGAACCACTTGACACCTGAGTCTTTGGCAATCTGGTGGTGTGACTCAGGCTCCTTAGTTGCAGGTGCTCGAAAAGGGGTGATCTGCACAGATTTTTTCTCGGAAGATCGAGTCCAGCTTTTGGCGAAGTATCTAGAAGTTGTGTGGAAGGTTTATACCCATGTTGGACCAGTCAGGAGAGTTCGCGATGATAGGGAGGTAAAGGAGGTATTTTACTACCGACTTTGGTTACGCACTGAGGAGCTCAAAAAGTTTCTGCGTATCATACTTCCTCATATACCAGTTGCAAGCATGTTAAGGAAGTGTATGATTGTCTACAACAATGAGTCTTGTCAACAAAGTTGGATTTCTGAGATGAAGACAGCTCTCCCTCACTTTTCTACATTTATTGACGAGGAGCTAATAAAAGTAAAGAAACCTCGGGCTGTTGAAGACTTTGTCAGTTGTGCACTTTTGGGGGCTAAAAAGAAGGATGTATAGCAGGTTCTTGGCCCTCCAGACAAGTACGCACCTGGTTGCGAGAGTGAGCATACTGATTGTGTCCTGGAATGATATGCCGTAGAGGACTATTTGGTTCAAAGTGAGAATCTACAAGGTCTCAATCAATGAGATAACAACACGTAGCAATTTCCTTTCAAAACATAATTATTTTGTGTTGAACCAGATAGGCAACTACAGTATTGAGAGGCATAGTAGTTGCAGGTTGTTCCTGACCCAAGTTGATACTCCTGTCATCCTTCATGCTTCTGGAAGAAATGCTCTTGTTATACTGGCAGCCCTGAGCCAAAGAGGGCTGGAAGTATTGTTAATGATGCAACTTGGCAGCTGGAATTTGTTGGGAATTAACTCAATACTGAGGGCCAATTCAGTCAGAACAATGCAGTCTGCAGTACAAGGCAATCTGTTCATGACCCCTTGCTAAGTCTCTGCAAAGCGGCTGGAAGAACTTGGTGTGGATGAACTTCTGTTGCGGAGCCTTTCTGGTTGGCACCAATCGTGTATATTGGTGGTAGGAGATTGTCGGTTGCACTATCGAGCTTCAAAGAAGCTTGGGTTGCTTTATTGAAGTGCATTGCAAATTTCCAAAGATGTCGACAATCTACTCATCCTCTTTTGCAGTGATATGTAACTCAGAAGGTGAGGACGATACAGTCTCTGCAGTATCCTCTCCTTTTTATCTGATTCTCCTTGACTCTGTCCTTGATGTCACATAAGCTGAACCGTTAGTTTTTCTGTTTTTTTTCTTTCTCAGGCACTTTTGTCTTTACTTTGGGTCCTTCACACTAAAAGCCAGTCACAATTGCAAGTGCGTACTTCTAAAGGCAGTTTTGAATATAGGTTTGTTGCATTGATATTTTTGTTCCACAGTGCCAGCGGCATAATCAAACCACCTCCTTTGAAGTCTAAACGCCTAAACTTGATACATGTGATCACTTTGGTCAATAGCGTTGATGTTATTCTCAGAGGGGAAGTCAGAGGTGGAAATTGGGTGTAGGTACCTGTTGACATGCATATGCTTGCAGTTTGGAAGGTAGCTCACAAGTTCACCATCTTACACAAATTTGGTTTCACATGTGCAGGATTTCAAGCCAAACATTAATGAAGCTCATTCGTGTATCCTAACTGTACGGGTGATGTGGTTCTGGCCACATTCTCGAAAGTGTTTCTTCATGGTAGAGATTGACGAAGTCAAAGTTATGTGCAGGGAACAAATTGTGAGGAAAGGTTCGAGTGGTTGGACCAGTCACGCAAGTGATTTCTGCAAAGGTATCTGGTTTGTCTCCCATAGGGAATTGTTCTATAGGGTTGAAGCAGCCTTTGAATTTCCACTTGTCTGAAGGTGGAGTTCCTGCATGGTTTTGTTACATAGACCTACTTGTCAGATGAGTGAATCACAAATCTTAGAGTTACATCATCCTTCTACTGTACCCATATAGCTTATAAATATTTATCATATTACTGCAGAGGTGAAGTTGTAATCATGCTTGTAACCATGCATCTGGTTTCTGATGCTGTAAGCTGCTGACAGTGTCTTGATGGTCTTGGAATCCTGTTTCATCTCATCTTCCTTGTGTCAAAAGTTATTATTCGAGCTTTTTCTTTTTGAGGTTGAGATGCCTAGGGCTTTGCAACCCAAAAAGATACCTTGGAATAAGAACGGAAGGTGTTGGGCGTTGTGTTCACTAGATTGGAACAAAAGAATGGTTTTAAAGAACATAGTGGAATATAACGTATCTTTCTCACATACTCTTGGAATTAGTGTCAGTTCTAACTTATGTTAATGTCAAAGTGTTCCTTTGGCTTCATCTGTGTGGTGTCTTGGGAAACTCATCCATTGTGGATGAAGGGGCTCTAAGTGAAAATATGTTCCCTTTAGGGTCAGCACCCATTCACTCAAACCAGGCCTCTGATGGCCAGGGCGAACCGACCCATACATTGGTACCTTACCGGATGTCTAGTGATGTCACATTTGAATGAATCAGCCCTCAACCTCATAGGGGGTCTTTTTGTATTGGAGCCACTTCATCCACAATATGTAGGATGGTTGATTTTAAGTGAGTGCCACGAATCCCTAGCCGTTCGCCCTCCCCGGTAAGGTACGAATATAGGGGTTGGTTCGCCCCAGCCGGCCTCTGATGCCATTTTCTGAGCCCTATATTCTAAAAGTAAAATACGTTTGGCTATAGAATATTTCACTTCTGTTTTCACCTCCTGAATGGACAAAGCCAGCACAAAGCCTGAGCTACACTTGTTTGTCTAATCAGTGTGGATTACCATTGGAGTTACTGTACGTGTTGCTATAACTTTTTACTGAGAGTGTCGTTTTCTACCCAAACAACATAAGTACACTAAATATGATATTTAGTGTCAGTTAATATTTAGAATTACGCAGCACTTTGACCGTTTGCTTTACATCTCATTTTTTTCCAACAAAGTTTGAACTGGTTGTTTAATCATTATAGAACATTAATATCTTTACTTGGTAAAAAATTACACTAAAAGATATAGGAACACTAAATAGTACACTACATATCATATTTAGTGTACTTAGTACGCACACTGGAGAATATGAGACAACTTAGTTGGTACAAAAGACGATGTCAGCAAAAAGTTACAGCAACATGTAACTCCGAATGGTAACCCACACTAATTTGACGATTTAGTGTAGTCAAGTTTGCTCACTATTTTATATATACAAAATTTAGTGTGGCCCACACTACTCATTACTCATCATGGGTAGTGTCGGTTGCCACATGTAAATGATCATTGGGTGGCAACTAGAAAAGGTTGCATGGGAGCTCCTACATGACAAGTCATGTAGCCACTCTAATAGAGCCCTACATTGGGTGCCCATACCCATGCCCATGCCCAAACCCACCCATGCCCATGGGTTTTGGGTGGGCATGGATTCGATATTATTGGGCATGGGTGGGCATGGGTGGGTATTATTTCCCTGCATCCCTGCATCCAACTCCAAATTGGAGTCAAACTTCTCGGATGCAGGGAATACGCTAACCAAGAAGCGCTCCGGGCTGAAGCCAACGACAGTGAACGACCTTTTATTTGTCCGATCCAACCAAGACTTGGTGTAGGCGGGTAATGCACATTACACAATTTTTGAATACATTGGCGCAATTTTAATAGCATGGGTGGGCATAGGTCGCTGCTGATGGTTATGGTCTGGGTATGGGTACAAATTCGAAGGAAAATGTCGGGCTCTACACTCTAATCAATGGATCAACGGAGCGAGCTAGATGTCCGCCTATTTGAGTTTGGTGCCCACTAATGTAACCGAGGTAAAGGAGCTATTGTAGATCCTCATCGGTTTGTGGTTAATGCATCCCAGGTGGGTCCCTTGCAGACTTACTCGGGGCCTCTAATATTGATTATGGGGTTGAATCAACTGAAAAGGGAATCTACATGCTATAATATAATCGATTGCGTTTTAACCTTGAGTAACGTTGGTGGAGTCTAGCTCAAATAGGTGGGTGTATATCATGCTCCCTAATCAAATGGCACACCGATTTTAATGCCACACTAAATAAGATGTTGTGGATTGTGTAGTGTGTTAATATGTATATAAAAAGAAATTGACATATCTCCCATATCTCCCTGATGTAATTAAGTTTTACATGACATAACACAAACTATATTTTGTGTTGTTTTTGTCATTAATTTTGTGATAAATCTACATTACACCACATGTGTAGTATAAAAGTGTTGAATTTTGCACAAATAGCAATATATTTTGCTAGTTTTATGAAAAGTCAAATATCATGTTTGAATATCAAAAGTACACATACAAATTGAATGATAACCTTCCAATCATAACCAATGTAAGGCACGTCCATTGGTGGTTCACCACTACAACTGACCACAATACAATCTTCATACTCCCCTTTTGGTCAATTTTATTTGAATGTTTGTTGTTGTATTGAACACTACATGTAATCCTGCTACATTGTGAGTAGCAAGTTGGACCCACGCCATCCCAACACATCGCACATCGTTCATATGAATTGGTAAGATTTGACGACTTGTACAATACGATTAGTTTTTAGTAGGTTTGTTGTGTGGCCCTCATTGAACCTCCACAACACCACCTTTTGCTTCTCTCTTGATTGGGCTCATGCATGTTACACCCATGCACCTATAATACATAGATAGTCACATATATTGGTGGGTAGGTGGGTAATAATGTATGTTGGTGGGAAGGTTGCAAAACATTTGAAGAAGTTACAATCCAAAAAAAGCGTGTAGATTGGAACAACAATTGAAGGTCATTCAATTCAACATTTGAGTGCAATTCATTGTGAAAAGGTTGTTTTTTTTATAAGAAAAGAAGTGAAAGTATACATAAGTTTTTTGTCATCAAAGAATCATCAACAAATAACAAAAATAAATATACATGTGAGTACAATTCATTGTGAAGATGTTCATATTAAAATAACTATTTGGTTGAATTTTGTCACAAAACTTAAAAAAAACTTAATAGATTCTATCAAACACACCCAACTCCACCCCTGTCCTTGGCCACCAATATTTCAACGCTACACTAGCGACTCTCTCTCTCTCTCTCTCTCTCTCTCTCTCTCTCCAAAAGCATCCCACCCTAGTTCATGAGTTGCATAGCCTTGGCAATCACCATTAGATGCTTTGCAGTCAAGATGCTTGGTATATTAGATGCAAACATACCCGATGTTACAACAAACCCCCCCCCCAGTTCACGTGTAGTTGCTATTATGTTCAATGCATTATAACATATTGTTTATAACTATATATATTAAAGCCATTGTCATACTTTTCAAGATATCCATGTTTTAAATGGGTAATTGGATTCTCACCCATGTTGATGATGCCTAAAGGGCAAGGAGTATGCCTTGTTGAAGCTTATTATGTCATAAGACTACTTGTCGACGAGGTTATGTGCAAAGACCAAAACTCTAACCCAAGACTCCACATTCACTTGCAAAACACATAACTCCCCAAGTGATACTTGTTGAATATATAGCACCATGCTTACTCCATCGGTACTATTGACAAATGAAGGTGGGGAACCACACTTAGTCATATATGAATAGCACTTGAAATGCCATCAAACGTTGAATTCATGTTGATTGAACTCGAATGATCACAATGTTCCAAATTTACCCACGTCAAAGTGAACACAAGTACATTAAATAGTCTTATTCATGTGGGTTGCAATAATTCTTTGGAGCTAACGTTAATTTTGAACATGCACTAAATCTCTCATGTAAAATTAGTGTAGGTCACACCAAGTGTTTATTTAGGAAATTGATATCAGTAAATATTTCATTTTATGTCATTTTTAGAATAATAGAAAATACTTATGTAAGGATATGTTATATTATATTATATATGAGTTATTGGTCAGAAGTCTCAAGAAAGATTGAGGGAAGACTAGGGGTCATGGATCCATGTTATTTCCACCGTATCTAGACAATTCAAATGGCCCTTTGTTAATTATTTCCATGCGAATTTTCCATCGATAATAGGACTATTTGGTGTAGTTTCCTTCATTCACATATATCTCAAAGGTGTTTCAAAGGGTCGATGTGTTTAAGGTTCCACCTAAGAAAATGATTTTTGCATACTTTTGGCCCATCTTTTGGAGTCCCGTCTCTATTGATAGGCACATGCTTCATGTAAACCATTTTTGTTGACAAGATCCCATTTCCCTTGACATTGTGTTAGGAAGTGTATGATAGTCATGACCTATTTTGGATAGATGATTTGTATATTGTGGACATTAAACCCCAATAGACATGGACATAAACACTAGCTTTGTGAGGAGGCAAACATAAATGAAGAGCTTCTTCATGCACGAGCTATTTTCACTATTTCACAAAACAAACATTTGTGATGTAATATTAAGGACCGATAGAAAATCTCAACAATTTGAATGAAGGCATGGCAATCATTTGGTATAAGTTATTGGTTTTTAGGGTTTTCAACACAAAAATGCAAGTGGGTCTTCATAGATGAGGCTCAAACATTTGCTTCTATTTCATACAACACATCAAAGTGAATGGCTATGACACCAGTAGTTTAAATGTGCCGATACCCACTAAAAGTTGAAGCAACAAGGTGACACCATAATACATGTTCCACGATACAAAGCAACGTCGAAGTCATCTCTCTTTGAGGTCAATGATCTCCTAATACATTGGTTAGACAATGTAAAATTTAACAAGCTCATCGCTGGAGATTCTATGTCACATGTCACCCATTATAAGGTGTTCCACCTATATATGCACCTCTGTTTGTTATAGATCACACCCCACCAATGTATTCCGAAACTGTACAATGTGAATATAGATTGTGGTGTGACATTTTGGTAGACAATGACAACTTGTTTCTTGCAAGGTTATAATTCCTTAAGTACACCCACACAAAGTAGCTTGAAAAGAGTGTGATGAAGATTTCATATCAACCAATATAACGAGAAAATATACAATTAGCATGAACATGTTAAAAGCGTTTAGAGTTAACACGAACGCTCATCAAACAACACAATCTAGCAAATTCCTAGACTTGAAAGAGCATTTAACATCCAACAACATACACGGCACACTTGGAATTTTGTACATAGACACGTACATTGACCGGCAACGCAAGTCACGCGTCCTGCACATTACCTAATCTTCAGATTTCCTAGATGCTAGAGGGTTCCTCTCACAGCCGGATCTCCAGGCCCTAGCTTTGAGGAACTGTGGTGGGGTCAAGATCTAGGAAACAGAAGATTAGAGACACTGGCGGCAGCAAACAGATTACCTAATCTACCCTTTTCCTAGATACTAGAGGGTTCCTTTCAGCCGGGTCTCCAGGCCCTGGGTTTGAGGAACTGTAGTGGGCCAAGATCTAGGAAAAAGAAGATTATAGAGACTGGTAGATGTGGGGCCCGAGGCCGGGCGGGCGGGCGGGCGAAGAGAAAGCATGCACGGGGGCTCCATGGCTATGGCGGATGGCCATGGCCGCTTTGAAGTTCCTCGCCCTGGTTTCCTGTGTTCAGCATGTGACCGCATCAAGCTCCCTGACCATTCTTGGTTTGGCACTCTTGGTTAATATCTTTTGCACATTTTCCTCCGGGTGCTCCTGCCCATCCTATTCCCATTGTTAGGTGCTTCTTTCCACGATTTTCTTTTGCAATTGGGGTTGGTTGTGAGCTTGATTTGATCTTGAAAGCTGTGCGGGAGGAATTGGCTGGAGTTCGGGATTGTGAAGAGGTCGGAGCCTTGCCTTCTCTCTCTCTGTCTCTTTCTCTATTCTCTTTAAAGAAGCAGAGCGTTGAGCAAGCTGGAAGGGGAGGAAGGAACGAGGGTTTCGTAGGTTTTGGGTTCGCATTGAGGTTTTCTTTTTCTTTTCGCCTTTCTTTAACCCCCGCCTCGCAAATTGCACGGGTGTCGAGCTTGATCGCATTTTGGCCTCCAGCCCCTTCTCTTTCATGCATGTTTTTGTTTTCTGCTATTCTTTGCATGTGAAAGTCTTGCTCAGTTGCCAGTAAGGTTTTGTCCAGCTTCTTAGCTTCCTCCAGGAGGGTGTCGTCTTTAGAACTTGTATAGGCTTTTGATGAGGTCATCCATTGTTTTGCAGTGAAAATTGTCTTGGTGGAGTTTTTGAGTGTGGCTGGGGGAGCTTCGTGAAAATTCATATGCATCATCATCCCCTTTGAGTTTCTTCTACACTAGATTCATAATTTCTTGGTTTGATTTCTTTAGGGTCCGTTTACACATAGAGGCTCTTCTTCTTCCTCCTATATGTGCTTTCCTCTTAGTTAAGTTATCGAGGTTGCCAAGAGCAGGGGGCTCCCATAGCTGTAGCAGTGGTGAGGGTTTCTAACTTTAGTTATGAATTGGTACCTCATGGACATAATTCTGTGCAATTGCCATTCCTCCCCGTTCTTGCACTGTCCTCGCTCATGCGCACATCTACGGAGCCATGACGAGTTTATCCTTGAATAATTTTTATCGTATGGATCATTCATCCTGTTCTAGTCTTGAAGTCCCACATTTCCTAGTTTGGTATATCTGAAATCTGAACCAAGAAGGCGATTATCTTGGACTTTCCTTTTGCCCCTTTTTGCGTGGCTTGCAGCTTTGAAACCTCCGCTGGTTTATTTGGTTGCCACTTTTAGTTCTTTATCTTGCGCATGTGAATTTTATCTGTTGGACTCAACGCTATTCATCAACTGCGAGTGTCAACAAGGTACTTAGAGCCCGATAGGAACCCTACACCCTATCAACAAGATTTTCAGCAATACAGTTTCGTGACTAAGCTTATAAGGTCACTGGAAATTCAACCATCTTGGTTCTGTTGTCCTTTTCAAAGATGAGCACAGCGGTAGCATCTTGTGCAGGGCCAAGGTTTCTTATACTTGCAACCAAGTAGCTCTCTGAGCTGGGAACGGAGGATTTTCTTGGTGGGTTTTGGGCATGGAAACAATGGACACGACTATGCAGGTTGCTGACATTGCCAAAGAGACTCCTGTAACTCTGGGACTGGGGAGCTCTGAGCATGGTGGTAAGGAGCTGGGTTTAGCATCGGGTCTGGCATTCGATACCGACATGCATGATCAACACAAGATCCTTACTGAGGAAGGGAGCCCTGAAGTCAGTCAATCAAGAGGCGATGTAATAGAAGGAGAAACAAGTTATCTCGGAGGAAACGAGAAGAAGAATGCCGAGCCTCAATGTTCTGGGGATAGAACAAGATTGGGCAGTGATACCTCGGTGAGCATTTTTTTGCGTAGTAGTGTTCCTTCTGTGAATCTCGTGGTCACTGTGTATCGTTTTTTAAGGAAGCTTAAGGTGACGAACCCATTAGATCAACTTCACTGCTAATTTCTGAGTTGAAGTCTTAATATTCCGAGATACAACTATGATGTTTCTTGATAGATCTCCAATCCCGTGTATTATTAGACGGGGTGGCTAAGAACGTACAAGTATGTGTGGTATGACCAGATTCTGGCCAAGAAGATGTTAGGGTTTGAAAACACTAACTGGTCCTGGCTTTCAAACGCTTTTGTAAGTATGATAACATTGATTGTAAATTCATCACTGTGCACTGATATCTTCAAAAAAATTGTAGCAAACAAGTTGGTGTACAAATGCCTATTATTTGGGTCTTTGTCTTTGTAAGCCTACCATACGGGCTCTCTGTGCCCACGGACTTTAATGAGTCTTTGGGGATTTGAAGCATGGGACATCAGATTGTGCACTTGGAGTACAATTTTTTTGCACTGTCATTTGTTACTATTTGTATGTAAATAATATTCAATAGTTTGTTCCACATTTTTCCTCTGATTTAGCAGGATGGTGTGTGACATATGGATCTGCAGGAACCTATGATTGTTGACCAGGAAGCATCCAAGGGTGATAGCAATGAATTACAGGCAAGTGTAGTGGCAAATACTGCACTTGTGGAGATGGAAACAGGTAAGCTTCGAGGCTTTGGGGTTTAGTTGAGCAATTGGGACAGGAAGGACTCGCACTAGAATTGCAGTGCATTATGGTGGTAGACTCTAATGGGGAATGCATTGCTGGAAAGAGAGTTCTTATGGATTGCACTGTAGCAGTTTCCAATCTCCAAGAGTGAATCAATCTGTTTGTCAGCATGTTGAATTAGGGCTTTTGAAAAGAGGGGTTGCTGATCTGGTTAAGTGTTGCTGTGACTTTTGAACCAGAAGGTGAAGTAATACCAGCTGAAGAAGGTGCTGCTGAGGTTGACTCGTTGGTTGAGACTCCTGTGAAGTCTGCTGACGCAAGCGTAGGCCAGTCTCCCACAAGACAGGTTAACCCCTCTGCTGAGAGGTCAGAGGGGCCAATGATAAGGAAAGATAACTCTGGGGACATGACAGAATTTCCGGTACATGAGGTTAACCCTGAAGGTGCAGAAAATTCTGTAGTTAGGTCTAGAGCATCTTCTCAAAGTGCACAGGTGATTTTTCACCACAATGGCATCACTGAGAAAATTGGGGAGCTGGCAGTGGTTGAAGAATCCAGGAAAGAAATGAATATTGTAAGGGCTTCGCCAAGCAATATTGCGGAGGTTGTAGCGGCAGGCATTGCAGCAGGAGTTGCAGAGGGGATGGCCGAGAGTATTGCAGAGACAATAGCTAAAGAAGCAGCAGCTGGAGTTGGACAAGTTTCACCAGATGGTCTTGCTATTGAAGGTGGACGGGTTGCAAGAATGGATATTGCTAAAGCTGTGGCAGAGGCTATAGCTGAAGGTGTGGCACAAGAAGTTGCCCAAGGATTGGCAGATGGACTTGCAGAAGCAGCTGCAATCGCTCAAAACCTCAGTGGAGTTGAAGAACATCATACTGACAATAACCAAGGTGGAGTTGAAGAATATCATACAGACAATAACCAAAGTGGAGTTGAAGAACATCATACAGACAATAATGAAGGTATCCAATTTTCCTACATTTATCCTTTCTCTGTGTGCAAACTAGAGATCGGATTTCCTGCTTGAATAGCATGGGATAATAATCCCTCTCTACATTTTTGGGCGGCTTCATACTGAAGTGTTGAACAAGCCTAGATGATTCTGGCCTACTGTTGAACTGGTTAGTAATTTGATCCATCTGACTGTTCCTTCACGAACTTGATATTGCAGAAGGAAATGAAGATGGTGTAGTTTGTGATTGTGGAAATGTGGCTGTTGTGAGAGTGGTTGGGGAGAAGAGCCCAAACAGGGGCCTGCGCTACTTCATGTGTGCTAGTCAAGAACCCTCCTTTTTCAAACGGAAGGGCAAGAGGAAAGACTCGGATACAATTGGAAAGTGCAAATTTTTCAGGTAGCACTTCACAAAGACTTATCTGATGTCCTGATGGAATGAAGGTCTCACTCTTGCTGTACTTCTTTTAGTGGTTGTGTTGCAATTGACAACATGGGTCTACTGGTTATCAATATGACAAGTTTCTTCGGATAGGTGTCATGGTGTATATCATTCGCATCCAACTGTTGATCCAATATTCCTTAACTACCTTTTATGTATGTGGAGATTTTTCCAACCTGACTATTGCATTGGATGTGTAGGTGGGTAGATGCACCAAGGCACACAAAAGAGGAGAAGAAAAAGGAAGAGAAGGAAAAATCACAGCAACAGGAAGATTTGAGTCCCAATTACTCTACACGATCTTCTGCTAAGAAAGTTAGCTTTTCTTTGGAATCACCCTTTACTCATGACCCGTCTTCCCTCTCTGGTGATGATTGTCTGGCTCCTGAGATGCCAAGTCCCAAGGAAGGACAAGGGAAAGGGCCAGTTCTAGAAGTCCATGACACCACTTCTGACAAGAAAAGGAGGCAATCAAATAGGCAGCAGAGAGGAAGGACTAATGAAAATGATGAGAGTAATGTCAACCCAGTCGGAGCTCAGTCTAGCCCTGCAGGGGCATCACCGCGATTTACAAGGGGATACGTAAAGAAAGGAAGCACTAGTCAAGGTGTGTACTCTTGTCATTTGAATGTTGGTTTGTTCTAGTCTCCATTTCAAGGCTGAGTTCATATTATGTAGGGCAGATGGTACTGGTGAGTTTTGTCTCTCTGATTATACTGTTTGAATTTGTACAGATCAAAAGTCATCTTTACTGCCTTCCATGGTAGCTAATGAGAGGTCATCAGAGGACTTGGAACAAGATATTGGTTCAGCTCGTCTACAAGCAGTTTCTGACATTAGAAGCTCACCTGATACCGCAAAGATGAAATTAATGGAGAACCAGAATGGGCAGAAGGTTAAGAGTTCAGCAGACATTCATTTGGAGGGAATGGAAAAAGGACTCCAAAGCTGCAGTTCAAAGGCTATAGAATTGGACCATAAAAGCAGAATCTCAACAGGAGGTTTGGCCGGAGATTCAAGCTCTTCAGGAGTTGTATTGGGCCAGCAAATTATTCAACGTGGCACTAGATCTGCTCTGAAGAAGGGATCTTTGACCAATAAGGCTGAAAGGACTCTTCCTAGAAATATTGCTGATGATGTAAATGCAGTAGGAGGCTCTTCAGAAAAGGCACTTGAAGCTCAAGTCATGTCACCAAGTGGTGAAAAGAAAGAGCTTCATTTTACAAGGTCTGCATCTAAGAAAGGGGCTTCTGAAATTATGGTAGAACAGAGCAAGGATGTCTCCACTGCGAATTTATCAACAAGTGTGCTAGGCAAGCGAACAAGTGATTGGACAGATAGCTATGTAGGACCTGAGCTACAAGGGCCAGAGAAAGCAGGCCAGTTACGCAAGAGGCGCAGTGTTCGAGGGGAGAATGGGCCAAGTAGTCGATATCTGCTTGGTGGCAATGTTGGTGGAAGAGTTTCTGGGTTTGGCTCCTCAGAGAAAAAGCCTCTGCATTATATCAGAAGATCAACAGGGCAAATCAGAGGGAAGTCATCAGGGGTTACTGATAATACATGCACTTTTTCACCACTTGCTTTGGCAGGTGTTGCAACTGCTTTAGCTGGTCACAAGGACCAGAAAGATGGCCGTTTCAGGAGGAATGGTGGAAAAGTTAAATTCAGCTCTGCAGAGCAGAAGTCAAAAAGCTTGTCTGCAAGTTCTGCAGAGAAGTTGCAACTTGGAGCAGGCAGTAACAAAACTCGAGGCAGCCAAGCTACAGAAGAATCTCCTAGCATAGAAACTGATAAGAGAAAGCAGTCTCAAACCCGGCGGCAGCAGAGAAAGCTGCCACTTTCTGAGGTCTATGGCACTGTAGAACCTGTGCCACCTGTGAAGCCCACCACTAAATCATCAGTCCATGCTGATAAGGATCATAGCCCGTCACCTTCCCGACTATCATTTGGAAAAAGTACCTCACCAGATATTGGACTTGAGCATAAGGAAGCAGGACCCTCCAAGTCTCCACTGAAGAAGAGGAAGCTATCTCGGGTAGTATCTGAGGACAATGGTCTGCCTGACACACATATATCGAAGAGGTCTGCAGCCAAGAAGGGGAAATATGGTGCTCAGCTGGTAAGTTCTCCTTGAGTGTCTGTAACACAACAAAACTGAAATGTTAGGCATTTAAAGCATGTGATTGTATGACATCCACTTGAACTTGCAGCACCTGCATGTGATGCAGAGACTTGTTTCTGCCCTACATATAAAAAAATGTCAATGTTTGCTGCAGGGTTTTACAAAAGTTTCTTTTAAATAATGGTATTCTTTCTTTCTCTGGGGTTTGCATGCTTGCTGCTTTCTGCTTAATTGCTGGTGCAATATTTTGCGGGCAGTGCATGATCATGGTTTGGTCTATTCAAGAAGATTGTGAAAGGTTTCTCACATGTCAAAATATCTAAGGTTGGTGCATGGCTTTAGTCCTCAAGGATCCACTTGGACTGCCAGAGGGGCTGAACTTGATCCTTTTCAAGTAGATTTTTTATTGACCTAGTCTGAACGTAGTTAGTTTATGTGATAAGACATTGTTTGCTGAAATTCCTGAGCAACCTTGGTACTGAAGGAGAAACAAGCTGACATGTGTTTCCTGCTTATGGACAGAGTTCTGGAAAACACAACCTCTTGTCCTCATTACTTGATACTCCTGTAATCTTTCCCACTGTTCGGTATGCAATAAAGCTTTCTGCTGAGGATAGTCATGACCCTGATGATCCATGGTCTCTGGATGGACCATGGGCAAAGAAAGAGGAGACTGGACAACAGTTGGAGAGCGTAATGGAGAGAGATGGAATGAAGGGGAACAAGGAGAAGGAAAAAGAGGATGTACCACAGTTGAAGGGGGATAAGGAGGAGCAGAAAGAGATTGGAGGAAAGGAGGGGAATGAGGAGGAACAGAAAGAGATTGGAGGAAAGGAGGGGAATGAGGAGGAACAGAAAGAGATTGGAGGAAAGGAGGGGAATGAGGAGGAACAGAGAGAGATTGAAGGAAAGGAGGAGAATGAGGAGCAGCAGAAAGGGATTGGAGGAAAGGAGGGGAATGAGGAGGAACAGAGAGAGATTGAAGGAAAGGAGGAGAATGAGGAGCAGCAGAAAGAGATTGGAGGAAAGGAGGGGAATGAGGAGGAACAGAGAGAGATTGAAGGAAAGGAGGAGAATGAGGAGCAGCAGAAAGAGATTGGAGGAAAGGAGGGGAATGAGGAGGAACAGAAAGAGATTGAAGGAAAGGAGGAGAATGAGGAGCAACAGAAAGAGGTTGAAGGAAAGGAGGGGAATGAGGAGGAACAGAGAGAGATTGAAGGAAAGGAGGAGAATGAGGAGCACCAGAAAGGGATTGGAGGAAAGGAGGGGAATGAGGAGGAACAGAGAGAGATTGAAGGAAAGGAGGAGAATGAGGAGCAACAGAAAGAGGTTGAAGGAAAGGAGGGGAATGAGAAGCAAGGGCAGAAGGAGATTGATGAACAGGAGAGGAATGAGCAGGAGCAGGAGCAGATGGAAGAAGAGGAAGAAATTGAGAAGCAGGAGAGGGAGAAGGATTTCAAAGAAGAGGAGGGGATTGAGAAGGAGGAGCTGGAGCAGGAGCTGATGGAAGAAGAAGGAACTGAGGAGCAGACAAAGGAGGAGGAATCACCTAGGGTGATGGTGGAAAGAACCGAGTCACTGTTTGCATGTGCCTCGGGAAATATTGCTGATGTTTCAGTTTCTGAAAGTACCCCAGCAAGCTGTATGCCAGAAGGTCATATGCCCAGCCCACGTTCTGTGCAGCTGGACATTGACAAGGAAGTGGAGCAACCTTTCAAAGAGGACCTCAAAGATCTGCTGGCTCAGCCAAATACTGTTATTGAGAACTCTTCAGTATCTCTTGAAATTCAAGCCCATGAATTGAGCTCATACAAGTCCAATAAAACCCTTCTGCTGAAAAGAGGTGATGATGGTTTTTTTCCTAACAAGGATGATATTGCTAATCATCGTGAATCCTCAGTTCCATTTTCCGGAGATTCTGGTGTGCAGGATGCAAACAAGCATCAAGAAGATATCTCAGACAAGTCAGGAAGCAAACATGAGTCAGCTCAGTCAAGAGATAATGCGAAGAACCATCCTGAATCATCTCTGGCTAGCAAGGCAGTCCCTTCAGCTGAGGAAGACTCTGTGCTGCTTCAGAATGTGAACGATCTTACATCTAAAGGAACAGGAATCATTGTCAGTGGTGAATTTCAAACAGAGTTGAGTGGGGAGGACGCTTTATGTGCCTCTATGCACAAAATAGAGGGCTCCCTTGGATCAGGTTTGCATACTGTGTCGCTTTCTTTAGCAGAAGAAGCCTCTACATTCCTTCAGAGGGGAAATACACCTGTGTCTGAAAAGCTCAAAGTAGATGTTACTGGTCCTGATCAAGTACTGGGCATCACAGAAAATTCTCCCTTGTTGTCATCTGCAGCAGGTGGGGATGATGCCACAGTACCTGACAAAGATGATTTTCCAGCATTGGAATATGGTGGCCATGTTGAGGAGACAACCAATGGGCAAGGTGGACAGTCAACAGACATGAACCATCAAGGAGACATTGGGTTGCATGATAAAGTGGCCCTTACGGAAGGGAATGATGACATTCTGTTACCAGCAGTTGAATCAGGGGACTTGGCTGAAAGATCCTTGGATTGTTCACCCCTTCCAGCTGTGAAGAGCTTTGAGAGTCCTAAAGTACATATAAGTACAGAGAATTCTCCAATGGAGACTGATGACGGTCTTGAAACTGGAGTAAAGCCAAGCACTCAAGATAAACAAATTGTAAATTCTGTACCTTCATCAGCTATTGTACAAGGTTCTAATCTTCTTCAATCTATATCGCAATTTAATCTACTATGCAGGGAGAAGAATGCACCCTTAGGTAATAGTACAGTAGGTGCATCTGATGGTTTGTTGAAAACCACCTCAACGGATTTGATAAAGCATGGGCAAGATGATTTCGACAAATGTACTGAGTACCCGGATCATGGAGCTAATGTCCAAACCATTGGGAATGTGGAAGAATCGCTTGGCAGCCAAATTCTAGTTGTGGAAGAAAGCACATCTGTTGAGAATGCCATTGTATGTACTCCAGTGGATCCCACCAGTAATGAATCTGTCATACCAGGTGAAGGCTGTGAACTACAGGCAGCCGAACCTGCTACCCAAGCTGTACTTGTGGTGCAAGAGTCACTCATGTCCAACAATGAAAGTACAAAAGAAGGTTTACTTGTTGGTATGGAGGATCACGGCATGCTTAATCATTCTGACATGCCACTACCAGGCGAACAGCTGCCATCAAATAATGATACTTTGCAATGTGAACCATTGGAAGAGTCTAATAGGGTTGTTAAGACTGACATTGTTGAGGAGAGTGCACTTCAGGGAAGCATTCTCTTGGGTGACGTGACCAGCGAGTGTGATGCTACAGAAGCAGGTAAAGACATAGATTGTACATACCACTTACCTGCTGAAGATGCAGAGGTGTTGGGGGACATTAACAAGAGCAAGCTGGCACCAACTCAAGAGATGCATGTGGCAGCAGCATTTCAGAAGGGCAATGCTGAAGAAACTGTGAAATTGGCTCAAGCAATGGCAGAAGAACCTGCAATAAGTGGCAATAATGTGGCAGGTGAACCCTCCCCGAATGAAACAGTGGGCCAAGCAAGTACCAGTGATTTAGTAGTTGAAAGGGGTGTTTTAAGCCCGGCCTCTGGTCAGGAAACTGCTGGTGATACCCCTCAGATACTGGATTCTGCTAGAGCACCAGCTGCTAGTGAGAATGCAGGTTTTGTTGATTCGGTGTGGAGGCTAGCATCTGGCAGAAAGACAAGGTCGGTTGGTTCTATTGGAGCTCCAGCTGTAACGAGCAAAAGGTCACGATCAGTGATTACCTCTCATAAGGGTGGTAGGTTTGGAGAAAACAGAGGTGGCTTCAGGGCTCAACCTGAAGCACAATGGGTTGATGTGCCCTTAGATTGGAGGAATGAAAAATCAACTGGTCGGATACATCTACTTCCAATTGCTCCTAGAAAAAGTTCAGATTCTGGTACAATGCAAGTTGGATCACGGCTTTTACAATCTGCTAGTATTGTGCGAGGTGCACATGAGGCCCGTCCAAGGCTTGCAAGAGGTGAAGTTGATGAATCTTCTATTGTAACAGAGGATAGAGAAAAAGGTCACAGTGCCAACAACAGGGGAAGCACAGATTCATACGCAAAAGAACCCACTGAAGGTGTGAACAATGGACAAGCTGTCCTTGGTTCTCCCAATCCAGCTGGTTCTGGAGAAGCAGTGCCCTGGTTGGGAAAAAGAACTGTGACCACAGGGGCTCATTATCTTAAACGCGGGAAATCTGCTTGGTCATCCCAGCAGCTCAATGGTCAACCAACCTCAAGTCAAGTTATCAGGAAGTCTTCTGGGAGCAAAGCTGTTGTTGACAAGGCTATACCTCCTGCAGATGTGCAATTAATGGTTGGAGGTGCTAGTGAGCAAGTAGATGATGGAGTAGAAATAGTGCAAAAGCGTAAAAGGGGAAGGCCGAGGAAGGACAGCAAGAAGACTGTCCTCAAGAAACAAGCTATTGTTCAGGTAGGGTTTGAAAGTGGAGAGAATGTGCCTGAAAATGAAGGCGTTCTCCAGGAGGAAGCTTCGCATGCAGTAAGTGGAGACAAGTTAGATGCAGCTGAAGGCGTCACTGAAGCTGTACATATGGATGAGGTGAGACACAATGATTTTGAGGCCATGCGATCTAGAAGTGATCTGAAAAGTGTGCTCCTTTGTTCTGGTCTGCCAGGGTAATGCTTATTCTGGAAAAATGGCAGTAGTGATCTTGTTGAATCATACATGATTGCGATTGGGTGCCTTTTGAATAATATTATTTCTGGATTACTGGAGACTGTCCAACTTCTAATGGAAGTAGTAAAGATTTTTAGACTCTGTTTGCAATGTTGGTGCTATTGAATTATCAGAGTTGTTTGCTAATGGGAACTTACTGTACAAAAGTCATTGTACTTCTAATGCACACATTACTTGCCTTGTGATTTTTATAGTTCTGTGCTTGCAATGACTTTTCCAGGGGGTGACTGCGGAAAAGGGTGTCAAGGAGCCCAATGCAGATGCTGTTGGCAATGAGATAATGGAGGGATCCATATTGACACCATCACATACCGAGGACAGGGATGTCCAGCTTGAAAGGTCAGCCAGTAATACTGAGAGAGAAGATGGGAAGCATGGAGGACTTTCTGGTGAAACAGATGAAAGTAACAGGCCCGGAGAGGGAGGTGACATCACCAATGCTCCTGTAGGTCAGTTTTTATTTTGTGATCATCTATCTTCAACTTTCTGGATACTGAGTTTGAAGTCGATTATCCACAAATTCTTGGTAATTTGGATAATTATATTTGGATGCATCTGATGTGTTTGTTGCAGTGTCCACCTACACCTGCCAAATGAGTTGTTACCCCTGTTAAATATCAGCATAGTAGTTGAAATGCTGTTGTGAGAATTAGAGCTGGAGAATGTTCAGCTTTGCTTACTGGATCAGTGTCTAAATTTTGTCTTGTCAAGGTTGATAGGCTGCATATTAAAATGATGTGTGATGAGATTGTTACTAAAGCTGGTTCTTGCATTTGTGTGCATCTCTTTTTTGCAGGGGTTACAGAAACAGATATTATAGCTCCTCTCTGCGCATGCAAGACTATCCCACGGCAAGCAATTTTGAAAACTGTGATCCGAAATGGTGACCCTAATCAGGGACTTCGGTATTGGAGTTGCAGCAATTACAAGGTGCCGTTCACCAAGAAACAAAGACAGTCTGATGGGATTGGGGAGAGTTGCAAATATTTCAGGTTGATATCTACCCCATTTATTGGGTTGTCGACCTTCAATCGTCTCTAGAAACTTGTTTGCTGTATCATTGACAAACAAGAGGAAGTGCGTTTTGGTTCAACTTTCTCGTATTGAATAACACTAATGAATTTGATCAGTTTGGTTTGCACCGCAACTTACTGGTTGCAGTACTCTATGTCTGAACTGATCATAGAGCAATTGGCTGAGCTTTGGTGCTGAGTATGTTGAACTTTTAACTAGTGCCTTGTGCTTCAAGCCTGGAAATTATACCAAGTATGGGTTACATTTGTGTTGACTATGAGAGTCAACATACTTCTGCGTAGTCACAAACTGAGGAGTTGTAGCTTGGGGGTATCAATTGCCATCTTCTACAGTCGAAACCTGCTTAAGTGTCAACCAGAAATGCTTTTACCTATATAATATCTGCATTCTTTGTTTGATGTCTACTTGGATCAACATGCTAAGAACTCCACTCTCGATGTGGCAGGTGGTTAGACACTCCACGAGTTACTGCTAAAGAGAAGAGAGAAGCACGGAAGGAACGCTACAGACAGGTGGAGCTGCAAAGGCTTTTATGAGGAGCAACAGGTCATATTCAACTTCCTCACAAGTGACCACATTCAGCAGCTCTCTAGGTTTGGAAGATACTTCAAATGTGGGAAAGATGATATGCTAGTACAATTTCCCATTC
The DNA here is from genome assembly GCA_964035585.1 of Polytrichum formosum. Classification (NCBI taxonomy): domain Eukaryota; kingdom Viridiplantae; phylum Streptophyta; class Polytrichopsida; order Polytrichales; family Polytrichaceae; genus Polytrichum; species Polytrichum formosum. Next base: position 63,219,898 of record OZ037936.1, read on the forward strand.
TGCAGTCAGTAAGGAGGCCCTCACTCATTCATCAATTTGCCACATGTATCATATCCCCAAGGCATACTTGGCAGTTTTTGGAGGGCCACGTCTTTACCAGCTGTGAGGAGCATGTATATGTCACTAGGTTGTCGGTTAGTTGAGAAGCATTGCCCCCAGGTTGGTTCCATGACCATTCATGGAAAATGATACCTTATAGTTGTAGGTTGTTGTTAATCCTGTACATAGCCATTGATGGCTCCATCTACAAGTGAGCAGAAGTAGGCTGCACTACAGTGTACAGTTGACTACTTCCTCACCTCTTTTTGTGGACTATGTCATTGCAAAATTGAACCTGTTTTATTGCATCTATTTGTGTGATGTCCCCACAGTCTTCATCCTAGGTGTCAGGTTTCGAGTAATACCATGTTGGGTTTACTGTAGCTACCTGTAAGCTTCTTTCTGAGTTTTATTTTAGGATTCCAAAATTCAAATCAACATGTACATCAAATAACTCTCAACTTCTATCGTTCACAAACATGCTACATGGCGGGTAGTTTAGGAAGCTTACCAAGTTTTCTATCCTCATTCATGTTTGTTTCCTTACTTCCACCTCACTTAAAACAAGACAATCCCAGAAATGAAGCAATAATTTTCCAGGCTTTGATCTTAGAGCAAGCCCAGTGACTTCCTGCACCTGCATCTGCATCCGCATCCGGGAACAGAAAGTGGGCTCCATCTGGGATGCAGAAGCAGATGCAGGTAAGCCAGCCAGTCATCCCTGCATCCCTAAAACCACTTTATGTGATGGGTAAAGTACGTAATTTTACATTCCAGTAATTCTCCCGACTTTTACTCGACTCAGACTACGAGCTGCCACCCCTCCTCGTGTTATTAGTAATCATTTCATAAATTTAGTGATTTATACACGCCTTACTTAGATAATCATCTTTTTAAATAATTAATTATATAACCAGAAAATTATATATAAGCAGATACTTATATAAAATATTTAGATAATTATATATTACATATAATTTATTATTATTGGTATTATCAGTATTATCATATATTTAGGGATAGTATAAATGTAGTCCATATTTATCTTTGAAATTTATTCTATAATCCATTTCATCTACAAGTTTATAAGTATAAGCCTAAGTATTTGTAATAAAAGCATCGATCGTTATTGTCATCGATTCTATTTGTTTTGCGCAAGAGTCAATACTAATTGTAAAGGACCCATGTAGTGTCACTAAAACTAAATGTTAAACTAACATTTTTGGACATTATACATTTGCAATGTTGCTATTATTGTTACTTATTAAGTGCTTTTCAGTCCACATTTCAATCATCCATGACAATATTTCATTACTTAAGCACATACCACTTGACTATAGGTGTGTAGATTATTGTGGGCTAAATTAACATGAAGTGTATGTAATTCATTTATTGCTCAAATTAATATCAAATTTTAGTGGATTATTAATATTAAATGCTAAATTTAGTTTAAAATAAACACTCATAAACGTTATTATTTTATTCATTAACTAGTTTAACATTAAAAAACTTGAACTAAACAATGCTTATTCAATTCAACATATGATTAATATGTCAATTTACTAAGTAACTGAGAAATAAATATTGTATAATCAGTAATTAAACAAAAAGGATTACCTAAAATAAATAGATCATAAAATAGTTATTATGTATATATAAATTATCCAGTAATCATAAAAAGGTTATAATCAGAAATAATAATTGTAAATATATTATTAATTAGTTTATAATTATAAATTATTAATGAGGTTATAATTAGAAATAGATTATTAATTAGGTTATAATTAGAAATAGGTTATTAATTATGTTATAATCTTAAATAGGTTATAATTAGGTTATAATCAGAATTGGTAACTATGTATATATTAATTAAATATTCAGATTAGATGTATAACAAGTAATTAGTAACACCGAAATCAGATTGGAAATAGTTAGGCCAAAAGTTAACTACTAAATAGAAAATCACTAACTACTCCTTCAAATATCACCCTATCTCATCGAAGACCGGTCCTTATTTACCTATCTCCAACCAGGTTATCACAATTTGGAGTTGTCTTTACTGGATATCGCATTAAAGTACCCTGTAGGCCCTGATAGCAGGCTCCCTGCATATTTGCTCGAAATGCAAGGAGTTCTGCTCTTCCCCTAAATTTTTTCATCCAAGCATTGCAGGTAGCAGGCTCACTGTGTTGCGGACCTCTCCATAAGGATTGCCCGAAACACCATGGGCACAAGGGGGACCCCGGAGTGACACCCGAGACTTGTGGCGCTGTTGGTGAGAGGGCCCAAGTGATCCTAGTGTGGGTGAGGGCCCGGGCGTTGGGAACGCTTCCCACCCATGGAGACTAGGAGGCATGAGGTTGAGGCCATAAGCTATGCGTAGCTTATGGTGTACTAATTCTAGAATGCTCAAAAACATCTCAATCGGAGGTGTGAGCTAGGAGATATTGCATTTTAAGTGGGGTGTTGTCCCGAGACAGCGCCCTGGTACAGCAGTGGCCTGGGAGTGGCTCCTGGGACTGCCAAAGTTTGAGCAGGCATAACTTCCTTGATACTTATCCGAATGGGGCAAGTGAGTAGTCCATCTGCATCTACGTGAAACGTAGATGACGATGGTGTAGTCGATTGTTAGAATCGGAGATCATATGCGGCTAAGGAAAAATGTCTACTTGGTCCCAAGTGTTGGGAGAGAGACAAAAGGTTACTTGACGGTGGGGTAGGGGCCCTGCCTAGAGTCCTAGAGGCTTATATGGGTGAGGTGGTGTGGCCGAACCCACCCAAGGCCGAACGGCAAGGCCTCCATGGGCATTGGCCCAATGTGAGGGCATAGTTGCCGAGTATGGCTCGGGTTGTTGTAGTGTTGCTCCGGCAACATGATGTGCAACATAAGATTGGACTTCCATGGATGGAAGTCCACATGTAAGAATTGGTTACCGATTAAAAGAGTGAGTCCCGAGAACCAAATAGGAGGTTTGGTCCCCCTCCTATGAACTAAGGGGTCCGCGGTATGGGGAGCTAGCCATTCGCATCGCGGTATGCGAAGGGTTAGCGCTCGTAATCCTTGCTAGAAATGAGAAATGAACCGACATAGTTAAGGGGACCTAGCAAGGGTTGCGACACATTGTGACACATTCCTGCATCTGCATCGCGGATGAAAAAGTGCAGATGCGGATGTAGGGTCACTGGGCTTGCCCTTACACGCCTGTTTCATGGATTTCTTCTGATCTAAGGTAGAAATACCATAACCCATGAAAATAAGACGATTTGCATTGAAGATATGGTCTTACAATCATGAGATAATTTTCCAAGATAGAAGAGAAGGATTCATGAAGAATGCAAGTTGTTTCATATTTTTATTCCCTGTACAAAAATTCTACAATTTTTCAAAGTGGAAAGTTGTCAAACCCCTTATTCATTCACTAGATTCTCCTTACACCGAACATGGTAATCCTCATTTGCATACAGAACATCACCTAAACCGGTTAACTCATGAGTACATTAAACATGACTAAATTTGACTAAACTAAGTGTACACGCATTGAAGTTGCTAGCCTCGCAATGATCAGTTTTAGAAATGGCACTTCATTATTCTGACGGAAGTCTATTGCACGGGTAGAGGGTAGTTAACCGGTTTGGGTATTTCTACCTTACTTCATGCAATTTTCCCACATTCTTCATCCAGTCTTACAAAATGGACAAGGCGTAAAAGGTGATATGGAATGCTGTGCTGAAAAACTTGTCTTCCATCAGAGTTTTTACTCAGTTATGTGTGGTTTTTGCATTGGAATTCACACACCGGTTGCATTGTCAAGTGCACTTAGAACATGGACATTGTGGTCTGTAGAACCATCATAAGTTATGACCTGCTAGTACCTACTCCTGGTAAATCAGAAGAATTATTGGTTTGGCATCTGCTTTGATTCTTTCATGGTACCTTCATGATAAGAATGGTATCACCCACTTGACTGCATAACTTGCATCATGTTTCCTGCATTCCCTGCTTGCATGCGTTAGGGCACCAAACTTAAAATATGCACCTCACTTGACATAAACTTGTTACTTTTTCCAGAGCCCTTCAACAAAACAACAACTTATGATTCACTAGCTTGCCTCTACCTTGCAGCTTGCACAGAGTTGGATAGCTTGCAAGTAGGTACTGATTCCATAATGAATGTCAAGTCCCATATTCTTCCATGTCACCTCTAATTGGGTCATGTCCAAATGTTTGTGGCCACTGCGGCCCTATATTAGAGCCGCAACTTTCACTACTATCGGACTATTATCTGCACACATGTGCCCTTGTCTGGGTGCCTGAAACACAATCCCACATATTTGACTACACATACTGATGTATTTGCACATGAGCAAATTTAAACAATAGGCCATATCTGGTTGTTTTTTCTTTTTTACAAAATTTGGCTACCACAATGAATGTCAAATAATCAAATTCTTCCATTTTACCTCTATTTGGGGCCGTGTCAAAATGTTTGTGGCCACTGCTCTGGCCCTATATTGTGGCCCCAAAATTACTTCTACCGAGTCATCTTCTATGCTTGCAGTGTCTTTATGCTTGCAGTTGTCTGAAACCCCATTCAATTCATATAACTCCACATACTATCAAGTATGCACACTCAAGCATACCACACACAAAACAATGGGCCACATGTAATAGTGGACAATTTGAGATTGTGATCATAATTTCGTCAAAAAATTATGCTCCCACAATAATGTCATGTGCAAAACTTGGCTCCCATATTCTACCATTTCACCTCCATTTGGGGTAGCAACAAAATGTTTGGGACTATTGATGTATTGGCCCTATATTAGGGCTACAAAATCACTGCTCTTGGATCATCTTATGCCCTCGAGTTGCCCATGTCTGGGTGTCGGAACCATCATCCCCCTTATGTAACTCCCTCATACTATTGAGTTTGACACGCATGAGCATATCAACAGTAGGTCACATGTAACAGCAGACAATCTAGCCACAATTTCTTATTGCGATCATAATTTAATTATTTCCTTTGAATAGTCTGGCTCCCACAAATGAATGTCATGTACAAAACTCCCATATGCTTCCATTTCACCTCTATTTGGGGCTCCATCATCTTGCTTATATAGCTCCACATACTATTGAGTATGCATGCACGAACATATCAAACTGTAGACCACATATAATAGTAGACGATATGCCCACAACCACAACCGATTCGTGAATTTTGATCATAATTTTGGTTATTTTTCTTTACAAAATCTGGCTCCCACAATGAATGTCACGTACGAAACTTGGCTCCCATCTTGTTTGGTTCCACATGTGTTTGGGGCCACGCTGAAATGTTTGTGGCCATTGCTATTGTGGCCCTAAACTTAATTAGGGCCACAAAATCACTACTACCGGGCAGTGTGTATGTTTGACAAATTTCATTTGACATCCAGCTTCAAATCCAAAGTGTCACGTGACGTTTTCAAAAACAATAAAGAATGTCAATTGACATCTACATTTTTTTCTAAAATGTCATCTCAATGTCACATGCCAAGTAGTATGTGTCATTTCAAATTCTAAAGTGTCAATTGACACGTGGTTTTTTTCTTTACAAGTCACACTACATGTCAAAATCTAAATTGTGCGTGTCAATTGACGTGCATTTCATTTTTGTGCAAGTTTTTGCGTGTCAAATGTCAAAAGCTTGCAAAAACTTTGTCAAACATACACACTTACTATCGGGTCATCTTCTGCGCATGTGGTGCCTTTGTCTGAATGCCTGAACCACCGCCATCCCGCCTATTCAACTCCACATATTGCTGCGTCTGGACGCACGAGCAGATCAAACAATACGCAATATGCGCTACGGATTCCACGATAAACTCGGCCTCCTTCAACTCCTCGATATCCGTCAGGCACACGAGGATCTGGCACACGCAATTCAGGTACGAGATGTAGGCCAAAAACCCGAGGATGCAATTGTCGCAAGGAGAGTTGTGGATCTGCAAGGAGTCCTGCAACATGATCCGGTTGGTGACGACCGCGAGGCTGAAGCAGCACATGACCTCCGACGCTAAGCAGAATGCGGGGCAATGGGACTCCCCACACTGGCCGCTACAGGCCATGGTCCCCCCGCAGCACATGTATTGGTTCAAGTTGCCAAATAGGATGCGGGAGCGTTGTTGGTAGGCCGCACATTGCGGGCAACACACGGTGAAGAGGAAGTAAGCCGGGGCCGCACAAAATGTGCACGAGAGTGGTGTCGCCCATTCGTTGCGGAATGATGCCCGTGCTTCCACCTTCGCCGCGTTCCTTGAGAAGAATGCCATGATTTGATGTTTAGTTCACGCGTTGTTTGGTTCCTGCAGAATTTCACGACACTAATGCAGTTTGACTGCGTTAGTGTCGTGCCTTACTACGCACGATAATGTCACAAATACGACACTCTCTCTCTCTCTCTCTCAGCGGAAGCTGAATGTCGCAGCGTTGTCAATAAAATCCACTAGATCATGGTAGTGTAAATTAAACCCCTATGTGTCAGGTTTACATATGCCCGACAATATTCACATCAACCAGGAGGTTGGCCTTGGCATCATCATCATCTCTCTCTCTCTCTCCCTCTCTCCCCTGTTGTTTAACTTCAATACACTAAATTGTTCCAAGGCATTGGTGTTGCCCATTCATTGCGAAATGCTGCCTGTGCTTCAACCTTTGCCACGGTCCTTGAGAAGAACGCCATAATCTGATGTTTAATGTGTTTGTTTCCTGCAGCATTCGTAAATACTGTGCGTTTTGACCATGTTGATGTCACCCTAATATGCACAAGAATGCCACAAATACGACACTCTCTCTCAGTGGAAGCTTCAAAATATTGCAGAGTTGACAAAAGAACATGACATTAAATCCACTCGATCGCAATATGTGTTGGGTTTACATAGGAGCCCAGTCTATGTTGGACAAAGGGTGAAGTGTCATCGACCAGAAGTTTGGCCATGGCATCATCTCTCTCTCTCTCTAACTCAACTTCACTGCTTCAAATTGTTTCAAGCATCGGTGTTGCCCTTTCGTTGCAAAACGCTGTCCATGCTTCAACGTTCGCCACGTTCCTCGAGAAGAACATAATGTATTTTAATGTGTAAATGTTTCTACTTCCACGACCCTGGCTGCAGACTTTGTAATATTACTTCCTCCCCTCTTGTTCAAGCTTCAATACTTTAGACTGTTTCAAAGCATCCTAGTGCACGTTCGTGGATGCCGTCGTCTTCTTCCTCTTCTTCTATAAACCCTTCAAATATATGCCAAAAATTCGTGCATATGCCATCTTTCGATTTCTTGTTACACATGTAGGCCTTACTACAGTGTGCATGACTTCACGGATGTTCTCAAAAGATGGAATTTTGCCAAATTTTGCTCACATTTCAACTGATCAACGAGACCATTACTAGCTTTGAATGCTTTCACCGAACGTCACTCGTTGTCAGCCATTATGTCAAGAATGACCTTAGCTACTATTTTTGAAATATATGTATCATATTAATGAGGGTAATTGAGGCAAGCTGATGAGGCCGAGCAAGCGAACGATCGCGAACCGTCGGTGTTAGAGGTTGAGGTCGTTTGGGAAAGGTGTTCAACAATCATCTTGGATAGCTTAACTTGATGATTATGACAGTTAGGGTCCGCATCAGTATAATTGACACGTGATGTGTGCTATTCAAATTTGGTTACCTATCTCATCGTTGATTTCATAAATATATTTTGAAATTATCTATTATATTAATGTGGGTGCTTCACATGATTGAGGCAAGGTGATGAGGCCGGCTTTACCTACATACTCTTACACATAGTATAGTTGATCTATCCAAGTTGCAATGCAATGCTAGAATGGGCCACAATGCTAGTGGAAACGATTGGCTAGATTTTGCAATATTGCTTGGGGACGAAGAGGCATCAAAGGAGTCAGAGGGTAATATTGTAGCCATTGTTTCTTCTAGAATCTCATGTTGATCCAACGGTCTTTCAATGCATTTATGAGCAAAAAATGGGATCCGATGAAATGATTTTGGTTTGCTCAAACCAAACCCAAAATGAAGAGATTCCTTTTTGCTCTAACCTATAGAGGGTAATGAAGAGGTAAACCAACATCCCCTTTGAGTTGACACCTAAAATTGTATGCATTAGCATACACTATTGTGTATAAATGTGAGATGGAAAATATCAAGTAAATTGGAACTAAGCTAGGTGTCCAATGTGCTAAAATAATAAAGGGTGCAAATATACATTGCAGTTTCTAGCTCATGGATTTAGATGATTCATTCCCAACAAGCATTGGATGCATTGTTGTTTGTTCAACAAACAACAACTAACAACCAACTTACACTTCACATAACTTGTATATGACTTCTTATATGATGAAATGATTGTGTAAATTCATCTTTGATTGTGAAGTGATGCAAAATTCCCGTATTCCTTCTCATTCCCCATCTCCTATGAAAAAAAGGGTCGCACACTTCGCCCCTAAAGCACAAAATGAGGTAATCGCAGCTTCTTTGTTTACTTTTTGTCTTCGTATCGGAGTAAAGTGTATCACCCCTTTCCATACGTAGGTGTGAAAAGAAAATACGTGGATGTTAAAGTTAGGATTCAATCCGTGGAATATGACTCTCTTTTCATTCTTTTGGCTAGGTTGGTGGGGGTTACAAATTTGCCCCATTTTGTGGGGGTTTGAAAACATGGTGGCATACACTGCCCATAACATTATTCAGATCCATAACAGTGTTTTGTGGGACTGATAGTATCATGTGGAATATTTCATCATTTAGGCTGAATGTGAGGAATATTCTAAAAAATATTGCCAGTCCCACATAACACTGTTATGAATCTGAATAATGTTATGTCCTCCAAAAATTTGATTTTATTGTATGTTAAGGCTCCACCAAAGTTGTACATGGGCTATGTTGAGTGTTAGCCCCCCCCCCTCCTCCTCGAAAGGTCTTTTCACAATAGGAGTTTATTTTATTCAAGAATTCATGCATTATATCCTCAAAAGTCCCTCAGGGGGGTGACCGGCCGAAAAGTAGAAACCATGTGAGAACAACTATAGGGTGCTTTTTATTCATTGGCAAGAAAATTTATAGAAACTTTGGATCTACCATAGCCTACTTAAATTGTGAAACATGTGATTATATATAATTTAGTATAAGAGGAAAACCTCCACTTCAGGTCTCGGGGAAGTCACTTAGTGTATTCTTTGGGGACACATGAGCGTACAACACATATTTTTTGGGGGGCTATGTAGCTCATTTACTGCATTTTAGTGGACCCTATATTTTTTAATAATTCTACTTTCTTCAATTTCTTACCACCCTATGTGTAATTATAAATTAAAATCTCCATAATATTTTAGACCCTTCATTATTTATATTTATTTGAATTTTCCTTCGTGTACAATAACATTGTAGTATAGTATTAGAAATGGAATTCATCACGCACCAAAAATTAAGCTATGTATACAAGAAGCATGTTATTTACATAATTGGTTATATATCTAAGCCCATTGATAATGGCGTACTTAATTGTTTCATCCAAACATTGAAAGAAGTCCACAAATTCCAAAACAAACCAGCATCACTAAAGTGTCCATAATGTGTTCACTAACACAATTGCACTAACATTGCACATGTTATCATTCAAAGTGTGAAGACAATTTGAAATGCCTACTTATGAGTCCTATGTGAAAATTGAGAAACGATCATCACAAAAGATGCCATGGCCTCTCGCCTAGAACAAATCCATCAATCGACTATAGATTCAATATCTACATATCCTTATGTCTAGAATTCTTGTCTTGCGTGGGAGGAACAACCAAAGAATTATACAAACATCAATGAAATGTTCCTCAAAAGTACACTTAATAACCCTCATCCAATGAGTTCATCCATTTTGTAGATGGATTTGTGATCATTTTTTCATCTAGTTCTTAAATTTTTCTTGCCCTAAACTCAACCTAAATTTTTTTTAAATCCCTACCAATTACTATAATGCTATTTTAGAAGTACTATAAACATAATTTTGGTTAGGGTAAGTGACCCTATATTATATATAATGTGCTACCTCACATTTCTTCAAGGCTATGGTATATCAAAAAAATATATAATTTTTATCAACCATGAATAAATGTCACCCTATATTTGTTCTCTCATAGTTATCTAAATTTTTGACAGTGACTTCCCCGGGCTTCAGGTTTGAGGTAGAAAGAAATTAGCATGACAAAAATAATAGAGGAATTAAAAAATAAATAGAATGAGTATATTCACATATAATACATGCAAAATGGATGAAAAATTGAACGACTGGGTTATGATGTGTACACTCTTCTTTCACCAATATATAGCAACGTGGATATATGTCATGCCATATTGGAGTTTTAAGTTTGCCTTCATACGGAACGAGTAAATCAAAATTTTATAAGTAATTTAGCATCATTTGAAATAGTCTAGTTTTTCTTTTATAATTACCTATAGGGTGTTGAATATTTGGTGTTCACGTTTTGTCGGGAGCTCATCTAAACCGGGCCTAAGACTAATTCTAAGTTACCCAAAATATTGCTTCCCTTAATATGTTAGCTTGCCCACGATGTTCGTTTAAGCAAAATAATTAGCATACTTGGGTCTTACATAACATTACACAACTCTTTGGTTGGAATATGTGGGATTAGGTATCACATGAGCTTAATTCTCCTTTAATTATGGGATTCCCCATCTATGGACAACACTCAAGCAATGTATTATGAACTTTTTGAGAAGCAACTGTAAATTATAAGATTATTTTAATCACAACTTCTTTCTTTGGAAAGAGGCCATCATGTATTTGTTTGGTAATCTTATGTAGAGTAGACAAACCCATTTCCTATACCCCCCCCAACACACAATCTTAATACATAGAGTCCCCTAAAATTGTGAAGTTTCATACATGTAGCTATCATTTCCCAACGTGATGAAAAAAGCCGTGAAGTTTCACACATGTCGCCAGCACATTTGGCGTGATGGAAAAAGTAAGTTAAAAGGGCATGGATTTGGGTTCTTGAAAATGGCACTAATTATACTCAAGTTTTTGTTTACAAGTTATTGAAAATAGATTGACATGTGTTGTGACTATGGGTCGAGAGAGAATCTTGCCTTTGAAAATTTATAATAATTTCAAAACTTGGAAATAAATTATGATCTTTTTGTTAAACATTGTGATATCAATTTGCATACATGTGAAAGATCACTCCAATATCACACATGCACTACACTTATGCAAAATTGCTTAAGTTATCGGAAATGGGTCTCTCTACTGGAAGACCAAGAAGGTCAATAACTAGAAACCCAGGTGGCAGCCAATAAGGAGGCGCCACGTTTGCGAGGGCCTTGAGTCGAGTCGACTCTTCACCTCCTGCGACAAGTGAGTGTGGAGCGTAACTAAGTTATAGTATTAGGGTTTAGCAAGAGCATCAGAGCAGGTCTCCGGCGATGGCGGCACTGAAGGAGCTCCAAATGCAATTGGAGAATCAGGCCTCTGCCCTCAATAAATTCCAGAAAGGTAAGATCTCCACGATCGCATTTCCATCACGCGAATTTTCGCAACAGGTTTTGGAGATCTGTCGATGTTGTCGAGGCGATGTGATTTGTTGCCATCCATAAGAATTCTTATGTGTTGGAGATCGGTTTGCCGTTGCAGATATAGGTAAAAACCATCAAGTGAGGCGCCAGTACACAATTCAGCATGGAGAGAACGAAATGGTGCAGAAGGTAATTCGCTTTGTCTGGTCTTTGTGCTTGCTATCGGTTTTTCGCCGATGGTCCACCCAATCGTAGTCGGGCCAATCATACTGGGGTATTCAGGTGAACTGGATATTTCCAGTCACCCGTTTGCTCTCCCTTGAGGGAGATAGGTGCACATCAGCTTCTCTGAACCTGATCAAGGTGTTCATCTTTGAAAAGAAAGAGGCAGTACTCTTCGGGCCCTATAATTCTCGTGATGTCCGTTTAGTCCGTTTGGGAATTACATATAGATTTAGACCACCTCGAAGATGAAGCATCCCATAAATTCAATTCATGCTGGTGGCAACATCAGAGTCATCTTTCTTCCTTTTCTTTAGGATGCTATTTTTTTGTTCTTTGGGTGCCCCTAATTCACGTGATGTCCATTTCGGGATTGTGTATAGATTGAGACCAACTTGAAGGTGAAGCAACCCCATAGTTCACACCGAGTCATCTGTCGTAGTTCCTTTCTTTTCTTCAGGATGCTATTCTCTTGTTTCTCGCATGAATTTTTGTTCCTGTCAGTCTTCTTCAGTGTTGAGGCAGGCAGTAGCAGAGATGCCAACTCGCAGGTCCTTCCGCTAAGCAGTCCGTGCTTATAATTTGTTATGATCGACAAAACTGCAAGACCTAACTGGTCGATCGTTGTGGAAATTATGCAAATTATGTATGGTTTGATTATAAAGGGATCAGTAACTGGTTGGCAGGAACTGGAGCTTTTAGAAGATGATGCCAATGTGTTCAAGCTGATTGGACCAGTGTTGGTGAAACAAGACTTGGCTGAAGCAAAGGCCAATGTCAACAAGCGAATTGAGTACATTACTGCTGAGTTGTAAGATTCTCGATACCTCTCATTTTCTACTGAGAGAGCAAAGTGGGTGCAAATCTAAAAATGGACGAGCATAGTTCACCGGTAGAGTGGTCTTCAAATTTCAATCAAGACCATGTTGAACAAGTACAGGTTTTGTGTTACTTATACAAGTATCAAATTCTAGAAAGGAAGATTAGGGAGCCTCTTATAAAGAACAGCAACGGACTTCTATGCAAGGGTTTACTCGAAAATACATATCATGGTTCACTCATCATATTCGATGGAGGACAATATGTGGTGGCTTCTTGTCTAATGGTGAAAAGTGCTGTAGCTGTGTATCTTGTAATTGTGGTGCCTATCTTGGATGGTATATTGGGGAGCCAAAATTTGCAATACCAATTTTAAGTGTGCCTTTTTGGAAATACTTCCAAAGAGATTCATGGAGTTTCTAGATTGAAGGTTCTTTTATAGTAGGTATAGTGGAAACCAGGACTTTATGCAAGTTCAGTAATAAAGCTGAAAATGTGAGTCGGTTTCTGGGTCATTATATTAGCGATAGTTCAATTTTTGCTTTTTGTGTTAGTGATACAAAGATTTTTATCCTGTGTGTTCAGGAAAAGAATGGATGCAACACTGAAGACAATGGAAGATCAGCAAAATGCTAAGCGAGACGAGGTATTGTTTCTCAAGCATCATATTTCGTTTTGGAGTATACTTATGTTTAAGTCTGTTATGGATGTGAAATTGAAATCGACACATAAATGTAAGATGTGATTTCTACACCAGATCGGCTGCTAAAACATAATGTTATGAAATTAGGGCAAGGAATCCAGTTACCAATTTCTCCTGTTTGACAGCTTGTGATGAACCTCTTTCTCCATGTTTGTGGGTTTTTCCAGGTGATGAAGTTGCAACAGCGTATACAAGCTGCCCAGGCTGGGAAAGCAAAATGAGGAAATACTGCAAGAATCTCTTTTTGTACATGCTCGTGATAATACTTGCGCATGCTGAGATTCAATGATCCCTTCAGTTGCCTCTTGATTAATATTTGACAGCATAGGATATTCAGAAAATCAAGTGAACATAGGAACTTGAAGGACCAGCACTTTATTTGACAAACTCTATTGTGCTCTTGTTTTCACAATCTTGTTTGTTTAGCTTCTCCACAATGAAAGAGACTTCAAGAATGAGCTTGGTCTATTGGTGGAGAACATCATCAAAAACAGAAAGTTTTACTGGATGATATGATGTGCTGTGGAGTGCTGCATATCGATACAATCAAGAGCCTTGGCTTTAAAATAGCAGAATTGAAAAATGTGGGGACTCCTGGAAAGAGCTTGATGTAAGTCTTTGAATCTCTATCAGTTATCCACATGGGTTACCAATGTTGATATGATATCTTGACATGTGACTTACGGTTGATAACCAGATGATCTCTACTTAGATTTATCATAGGACTTACAATGATGTTTTCCAAACGTACATTTGGTGGCTTACAATGTAAGAGTGGTTGATATCTATGATTAGTCAAGACAAATTAATTCTCCAGGTTGCTTGCTGAAGATAGGGAATTAAGAGCCTGATATGGTGGAGTGCGACACTTATGTAATAAAGAATGAGTTACATAGAAGTTGGTTGTGTAATCTTGTTAACTGATCACAGCCAATACAGTTCTCTGTCAAGAACAACTTATGGATACATATTCATGTAGCTTATGAAGTTTTTGGAGACTTGTATCCGAGGAACCTGCAAATTAAGGCAAAAACACACTACAGTACTTATTGACTGCCTTGTCCTAATCCCATGTCGACAATCCGTCTATGACCAGTTTCAAAACAGAGTAATTGGGGACATAAATGTCTAATGTTCTCTTCTTATTTTGGAGGATTCTTATTCTGTACACAAGTGAAGTTACTTAGGAATGAGAATGCCTAATGTGACCAATTCCACCACTGATGTACTGGCTGGTGATTGGACCCCGGAGATGACAGTAAAGAGCTTGGTTTAGTCTACAAAAGTGAGATAAATTTGGGATAAAGCAACTACCTTTCTTAGCGGGCCAAATACACCAACCCCAGATTACTGTATGTCATAATAATGATAGACACATGTTGCACCTTCCATCTACATGTAACAACAAACATCTCAAAAGGCTATGAATCGCAAGACACAATGTTACCACACACCAACTGCACTAAATATTGTATTTAGTGTCATGGTATTTCATGTCACTGTTAACTTTTCTAAATGATACTTCTTATGAATGAGTTTACAAAATGCTGTCATCTCAATTTATTTCTACTTTGTTTGTTTTTGGTATATTCTGCATCCTAACAATTCTATGATGAGGGACTGTCATGAATGATTGTAATTTGAATGAAAAAATAACTCAGTAAGTGACAGTAATTGTAACATTGTAAATCTATAATTCCATTTTTTTTACAAAGCATGAAATATAACGTTAGGTTTACATTTAATGTTGGTGACACTTCACGGACAATTTACAGTTAGTATTGAGCAAGACAAATAGAATTGGTGACACTAAAAACAAAATTAAGTGTAGTGAATCATTGGCAATGCCAACTACCACTTTTGCCTTGATGACACTGGTCATAATCATTTGATGCCAACATTAAGGTTGAGGGCGCTATATCCAACATCCCACCCAAAAGCAACACCTATATGTACACCTCATCCTGTAAACCTCATCACGTGCCCAGAACACACCTTAAACTATTCAAATGACTCCGGCCCAAAGCATGGACAAATTTGGGTGAAAATGGGGTGTTTTTGAGAAGATGTGGGGTTCGTTTTAGCCAAAAGTGGGATTAGATTTGGGAAAGCATCAGAACATAGCTAGGGGTGGCTTGCTTATATGTTTTTTTTAAAGATCCCATGTGCAATTGTTATAAGGGCTTAATTTATTGGGTGGAAAGTCGATTTTAGTGCAGGGGCGTTTTGGGCAAAAAGTGGGGGCAGTTCTGGAAGATAGTGGGGTTGGTTTCAGACGAAACATGGGAGTGGCTTTGGCGTGTGTTGGGAGGGTTTTGGGAGCTGTTTCATTTTGGGAAAAGTAGGGATCTAGGGATGGATTTAGGAAGGTAGGTGTGAGAAGTGACTTCAAATTTTACAATATGTTCATATAGTATGCATTTTTTAATTTTTTTTTCAATTTCTACTATGTCTAAGCCAATCTACTAAGCCAATCATAGAGTAGAGGCGCCCATAGCCGATCACTTAAGAGATTCTACGCCAGGTCTAGAGAAGTATAAGGCAGTCCAAAATTTTCCCACGTAGGAAGATAAAAATCAGGAGGACTGCAAAATTTTCAGTAATTTTATTCCTTAAATTGAAAAGACTGTGAATTTTTGAAGCCAAAAGTTGGCCCAAATATATTACCAATGTTTAGAGTCTACCATAACTGCTCATTTAAACCGCTCATTCCTCCTCACTTCAACACTCAAAACCAGAACATGTGTCATGGCACTATTGGTTCCGGCTTGATCGAAATTGAGTCCCATCCTACTTGAAATTACAATATCCTAGAGATTGTTGATGGGGTCCTGATCGGGAATAGGCACCTCTACTATAATCCAACTAGACCCCAAAAGCTCAAAGTGATGGTTTAATAAGCACCCTCTACCTTACACCACTAAACCGCCATGGTGAGGGCCCCATGGCACATTGGGGGCTAGGGCGAACCGACCCATACATTGGTACCTTACCGGATGTCTAGTGATGTCACATTCGAATGAATCGGCCCTCAACCTCATAGGGGGTCTTTTTGTATTGGAGCCACTTCATCCACAATATGTAGGATGGTTGATTTTAAGTGAGTGCCACGAATCCCCAGTCGTTCGCCCTCCCCGGTAAGGTACGGATATATGGGTTGGTTCGCCCCAGCCGCACATTGGGGTTGTGCGGACCCAGATTCCTATGGCATTTGTACTATGGATGCTAGAATGTTAAATTGACATTCTACAATTAGTGTGGGTTATGAGGTGCAGTGTCCGGGGAGATTTTTTGGCCGTATTCAGTCAAAATCCTACTGTGTCCAAATCCAACCGGTTACATACTATGATCTTTTGGTTCTCTTCATTGGTTTGAGGCATATTCCATAGATTCCTCTAAAACGATCGGTTCTCCCGTTCATTGCCGAGGTAATCCGGATTCCCATTCTTTTTCAGTACTTAGGGCCACTTCACACACGCGACACTGAGCCTGTGACCATTGCACTTCAAGCACCCTCATTGGTGGAAAAGGCGGAGCCAGTCCAAGTTCGCTTCACACTAACCCTTGAGGGACCAACGGAGTATGTGAATGCAAGATGGATGTAAAGTCTACATGGATTCCTACATGGCATCGAATGGACCCTGTTTCATGGTCACTTGGACTCTTTTCAAAAACCACCTCTTGGCAGTAGGCCTCACACAAAACCGGGAGACTATGACACTCCGAACGCTCACAACCGTCGGTTTATTCTATTTTATCACGTTCTGAGGGCCCGCGTGAATAGAAATTCATTGAAATAGCATTCAGTTGAGGGCCCGGTCACATATGGCTTCACACTGCACATGAGGGTCCGTGACTACACTACATGATGTTGGAGGTGTGTTGGGACGGCCTTTGGACACACTTTCTTTTGGGCTCTCGCAATTTCATGGTCACGGCTCTTGGCTCGTGTGTGAAGTGGCCCTTCAACAACTCCAGCCACAAAGAATGGTTACTACACCTTGTCATGATACCAAGTTAAAATGTCAGCAGGTTTGGTCTAAGACGACCCTAAACTATTGGATGATGGTGGAGAGATACCCAAATCTTAAGGAAGAAGTTGACGGTTCGATTCTTGGTTGTGAAATCTCCTCTCTACTTGACAAAAACTTGCCAGGTGAGTACACTACTAGCACCTGTGACCTGCGTCGCTTGCACATGTCATTGCCATGTCCTACGACACTGTTGAATGTGCAAGGTTTACAACAATTTAGCATGCGAGTGACATTGGTTAGAGTGGAGTAATATCTAGTTCCATGAGTCATGTACATAATGAAATCAATTGCATATGCAAATCCCAGTTACCAAGACACATTGTCTTTCAATTCCATGACAATGTCTCAAGGCCGACAACACAAACATCATGCTACACGACTAATGCACATATGTTGTGAATGATTTCCCTAAATCCACATACCAAAACCATAATTCCATTGTAACACTCACTCGTTACTTGCAAGAACAACGCATGTAATCCCATCATACTGGATATCATACAAAATACAGGTGTGCATAGCCGAATTTCGTGTACATGTAAAATATTGTATTATAATCTGATGTGTGTTTTGATGTGCATATGAAAGCTCGACTACAGTGGCCTCATTTGACCATCTGCACTTCCTAAACCCTCTGCACTTGCATGTCAACATGCTGCAAATGCAAATGCACTATCTACATGACATGGTCATCCAACTGCCTCCGAATCAACCAAATGTAAGTGTTTAATTCTACCTCCCCCCTCACACTATTCGCCTTCTAGTTCGGCCCACCAAGGATCTTCCTCTACATCACAATCGTGATCTGTGGCTGAATCACTGTCCCCTGATGACCAATCCCCTTCCCATGCGGCCCCATCTCTTTGTGCCCGTGGAAGTCTACCAGTTACTCCAACTCCAACAGGAATGACAACATCGCCCACTGCAGCTACACCTGCTTCATTTCCTATTGCA
Source organism: Polytrichum formosum (assembly GCA_964035585.1). Classification (NCBI taxonomy): domain Eukaryota; kingdom Viridiplantae; phylum Streptophyta; class Polytrichopsida; order Polytrichales; family Polytrichaceae; genus Polytrichum; species Polytrichum formosum. Next base: position 63,238,252 of record OZ037936.1, read on the forward strand.
GCTGCAACATTGCGAACTGCATCTAGTGCATCAATACTAGGGTTGGCACCCAAATTCAATTCTCCATCTCATCCATACTACTTGCGTGTTTCATATCCTAGGAGAAGTGTTTCATATCCTAGTCAGAAAAAGTGACCATTTAAGACCCATCTACCTTAGCAGCTTGGTGGGTTGACAATGTGTCATCCATTCCACAATTATGTTATCAGGGTGCACTGTTTTTGATGACGATGATGTGGAGTTTTTTTTTTGTGCTTTTGTTACAGGCAAACCGGCTCGATCTCTGTTGTCTAGTCCATTTTCTGCAAGCTTAATGATGGGGTCGTCATCTGGGAACAAAATTGTTTCCCTAACTAGATTCGTTTAACTTGGTTGTTAAACGGCATCGCCAGCTCCTCATGAGTTGGCGGGTACCACCTTTTCTATTGGCGCAATCGCGCCACAGTTCGGATGTTTCGGCAGTCAGATTGCAATACGACCTTCCAGCCAACCTCTTCCTCATCGTCATGGAAGAAAACTTGTTGAACATGCTGAGGGAACACATATGGTTGAGTCATTGCACGTTGCCTTCTCCGAAAATTAGCCATCCAGAAACCATATTTGTCTCTTTTAATGGCCACCCGACCATTCACATCAGGAAGGACCCATGATCCCCTGAAAACCACCAGGGGCAAGTTTCCATATCTGACCTCCAAAATTTCCCGTAGTACCCCTACGTACGACAAGGTCCCTTCCCGGATATTCTGATCTGCTACACTTGCCCTGGAACCTTGCTCACATATCATTGCAATGCCACTATCATATGTAGCAAACCCCCCTGTTGTATCATCAGTTGTTGCTCTGTAATGACAACCATATGCAAAGCATGACTGATATACAATGACGTCTGTGGTAGGAGGGTAGGCTAGCAACATCAACATTTCATCCACCTCTATGCCCGCACGAACATCTCTTCCCACTCGGTCTTGCAGCCATTGCGGAAATTCTGGCAAATGCTGCAATTCATGAGGATACGGTATTCCAGCTCTGCCAAACCGAAATCCACGCACACTCTCTCGGAAAGCGACGCATCCTTGCTCAACAATAGCCTTTGTGTCTACATACACCCTGCATCCATATAAAACATGTTCTTCAGGAGGTGCCTAACCAATATGGATTGTAGGGAATATATACACATACCAAAATATGCACTCACTACCAATATATGCAAAATATGCAAAGTAAAATATGAAAAATATGCAAAATATATACAAAGTGGATTGCAGGGCATATATACACATACCTATATAATGGAGCAGTGGAAGCTGAATTTGTTATCACATGCAAATGTATGGCTGCCACCTCTTGCCGCGACAATCTTCGCTTCAATCCCTTCCCTTCGCACACCACCCCTGTCACTCGTCGCTCCTCTTCCTCATCCCATATCCTGCGTCGGGTGTGGCCGAAATCACGCATATACTCCGTGCAGAGCCCTAGAGCTTCGTCCACCAAATACCCTTCCGCCATACAACCCTCTGGCAGAGCTTTATTACGCACGTATTTCTTTAGAACTCCAAGATAACGTTCAATCGGGTACATCCATCGGGCTGATACGGGTCCGCAATCAAATAACTCATCTACCAGATGGATAACTAAGTGGGACATTATATCCCAGAATGAGGGGGGAAACCATGCTTCTAAAATGCAAAGAGTCTCTGCACAATATTGTTTCAACCACACTCTTTCCCCAAGATTAACCACTTTCGCACAAAGTTTTTGGAACACAACGCAGAGACGAATGATACCCGCTCGAGCAGCTGGATGCAGTAAGTGCCTGACAGCTACAGGCAATATCTGCTGACAAAGTACGTGTACGTCGTGGGACTTGAGGGATTGCAATTTCCTCTTCACTACATGTTTTTTCAAGGTGGCAGAATAACCTGTGGGTACCTTTATGTTGGAGATGCAATCCATGAACTTCGTTTTCTCCTCCTCGCTGAACACATAAGGTGCGTGGGGCTTGAACATGCTCCCATTAGGCAGGTCACCTTTGTTTTGCAACCACAACCACGGCCTTACCCTCAGCTCCCGCATATCTTCACGCACTGCGACTGTGTCTTTGTCGCCAAGAATTGTCTTCAATACATTGTCGATGACGTTTCTTTCAACATGCATTACATCTAAAGTGTGGCGAATTAGCAAATCCTGTAGGACACCCTCCCCCATTCCAAGTAAGTACACAACATATGTAATGCATGCCACAGTGCATTACTATAACAAACAACATATGCATGGTGCCAATTTTGGATATGATGATAGGGCCTTTGCCATGTAATACCTCCCAGTATGGAAGGTCAAATAACACCGACCGTCGTTTAAAGCCATATATGCGAGCGGGGTCAGCACGAGCCGGTCTTCCACCATTTGTTACAAATGTATCCCGGGCTGCCGCCCATGCTAGAATATTTGTTGCCTTGATTTTCCTTGGGGCCTCCCCATCCTGGGTGGAAGCATCCTTGGGTGGTACCACTAGGAACGTCACACTCAAATTTCACTTGACAAGGTAAAGTTTAGGAAACTTGTTTTCTATTTTAAGTGATTGTTTTTTCCATATGAACACATTTTTGGTGCAATTAGGTTTAGGGTTTAACCATTAATATAACAAACTAACAAATCACCACATATTTAGCACCTTAAAAGGGTTGTTAGCGAAGAATTTCAGGAATGAACTTTGAATACTTTGAAATTCAGGAACCTAGTAGGAATGCAAAATAATATCAAATCTCTTTGGGATCATTTTTGCATGGTAACCTCTGAGTTTTTCTGTGCCACCTATTCATTATTAGCCAAAAATAGTTACCAAAGTAGTAGGTAGGCTCATTGGACCTCCAAGAACGAAGCTTTCCGGGGGCAACACCATTAAGGACACCTACATTGACTGTTTTTTGTATTTATTCTAATCCCAAAGGTACTTTTGGACATCTTCTAGTGAACAAGTGGTCATTTGCAAGGAAAAAACAAGGTGAGGCTGCAAAGTGCCCTCCTTGTCATACTATCAGGAATTACAGGAACGGCATAGGAAACCATCATGCCAAATTCGACACGGGCACCAAACATGGCTGATGTCATTCCGAGTAGCCTCTGCCTCCTCCCTTAACCACATCTTCCCATCCCGAGCGGCAATTCTGCCTGGATCCGTGAGGGGCGCTCTAGGCGCCCTGCACATATCGATCTCGATGTTGTCATCCATGCCTAAACCCTACATGTGTAGGCAAATGTCACTCACAATACAAATGCAACGTAAACCCTAACCCCTACATCTCAAAAGGATCGAGAAAGCAGTGCAAAACAACTACGCTGTGAACTTGAATATTAACATTTCTAACTGCAACCCTAAGTAAATTCCTTCTAAGGTTGCATACATGCAAGAGAGGGGGAGGGGACCCTAGCTCAACCCCCCAACAAGTCTAAGGAATCACCACAAACATAAAGGCGTCCCACCAATCAGTACGTGGGGAGAGCTGAACTACAATCCAACTGCAACTTTGCAGAGGAGTCTGCACACAATGCCTATATCTTCAATGCGAATCACCTTATTTCATGGGTTATGGTACTTCTACCTTACATAGGAGAGTTGTGTCTTGTGAAAATACTTAGCCCTCAGAAGTCCAAGGTTACTGTAGGAACCTGAAACAAAGAAACCACATTAGTGAAGTTAACACACGGTTGGAAGTTCTTGCTACTACTTGAGAGGATGAAACGAGCTCTAAACCCCCTGCTTTGTCATGTTTAGGATAAAAAGAGGAGATTTGGGCCACCATAAAACAACTAGACAGTAACAAGGGTACAATACAGAAAATCCAACATGAGGGGATAGAGGGTACGAGACAAATCAAGCACAGATAAAATATTATCGCAACCAGCCTAACCATCATCCACCCAACCACCAATAAGGTAGACGTGTCTTAGATGGATACTTTTCTCTTCGCACCCACTTCTTGTAGGGTATGAGACGATTAGCAAATCCACTTCATGCATGTAGTAATTTACCTCATAATTTATGGAGCTCATAGGAATATCTTTCTCATTACTGAAGTGAAGATTTTCGTGCTCATTAACTCCCACATATAAACCCCCCCAATCATGTTCACTACTGAGTTTAGAATGACTAGCATATTTTTAGCACACAATGTAATCTCCTTTAACCACCTGTCGATTTTGGTATCAATTCTTAGATCCCACGGCTAACCACATGCTACTCACCTATACAAGTCCAGATCATTGTTGTCTGTTGTCCAATTCAATTGGACAACATTGAGTAAGCATCACATTAATTTCATAATCTTATCATTAACTCCCCGCAAATATCATCAAAGCTAGACCATCTTCCCCCCACGAGATTGGCGCACGGAGGAGCTAGCTGTGTCTGCTTCTCCTTGCAAGACCAATTCGGCATCCCCCGCAGGCACAGGTGGGGCAGCTCCAAGCGACGGCGTCGCGACCCAGCCAAACACCAATGCCCACCCCAACCGGACTGGGAAGTTGAGAGGGATCTGAACCTGACTGAGCCAGAGAGTATTAGGCAAGAATCCACACTTGAAGGTTGGACGCCTCCCCACAATGTGCACGAGGCGAGACCTCAACAACACCCGCATAACCTCACAACCCAAGAAAAATAAATTGAACCCCAAGAGCCCGGCCAACCCGATCTGCGATTGCACACACCAAGCACAGTGACCACTGAGAAGCCCAAGGGAACTCTCACCAGTTTATCCTGGGTGACGCTGAAGAGTAGCTCCAAGGTTCGTCGTCGATTCGGTGCATGATCTCGAAGAGGACGTGCACAACATCGATCCGATTTGCGTACGGATCGTGACGCCACCCCGTCACCGCCAGCACGATCACTTCGTACTCTCTAGGGCCGCCATACTGTTGTCTCGCCGTCAGGATGGGACGCCCAACCACCGCCTGATCATGAGGAGGATGCCTACTCCACGATCAAGGGCCGCCAAGAGGTTGATTCGCTTGAACGTGGATCCCACGCCACCTGTGTGATCGTACCCGCCCCGGATCGGATCACTTTCTAGCGACACCTCCCCTTACACGCTCCACATCCGCATCTATAAGGCCTCCGCATTTCAGGCGCCGACCCCAAACCCTTATCAGATCGTGTACCGACGCTTAGGCGTGTCTCACACAGAATTTGGGGAGACCAGTGCCTCTAAGATAGATCATCTTCTTCATGAGATGGAGCTCCTACGCCAGCTAGCACATTCACACTCCCAAGGGGCAGTGCTAGCCCCGCACTTGGGTTGGGGTGCCTTGGCTCTCTGCACTGCAGCCGGCAAGCGATGGCCTTGTGGGTGGCCAATCTCGTGACGGGCGCGGCGATCGACTGGCTCCGGGCTTGGCACGCGGACACTCCTCGATGCACTGTGCACACTCGGTGCCTTGGCGGGAGACCACCCTGTGACATGGAAATTCTTGCATGGGTTGGGACAATGTGGGTACACTTGCAGGCTACACCTACATGTGTAGGCAAATGTCACTCATAGTATGAATGCAACGTAAACCCTAACCCCTAAGATTGCGAAGTGGATGTTTGATTCGCATTTAATTTTTGTGTTACGTTCGTATGTGAAGTGGTGAAGAGCAGGGTAGTTTTTTTATTCACATACATGAGGGGGTTTCCAAAGTGGGTGTTGGTATGTGGGTCATGTGACCTTCACTCACCTCCTCCTCAGATCTTGATTCCGACACCCGCCTGTCACTGCAAACAATGGGAAAGAAGACAGAGTATGAGCTCCGACGCCAATGTCGCATACAACAGAACGAGGACATCCTGTGCAGTGTTGGTCTTGGCAGCTCTCGCAGGTAAGCGGTTGACGTTAAACTGTAGGTTTTTTTTTCCATTTCTAACGGACATGCTTCCACCATCGTCCACTTCCCTTCCAAGCGCATGTCGGGGGAAGACATCCCAAACTAGGGGTGGCAGATAGCTCCAAATGCCACATGTGATGCCATGTCCCCTCTTACACAATAGGCCACGTCACGTAGGTGCGACGTGGACAGTGACACCTCAAGGAATCGCGTGAGACGTGGTTGAGCCAGATGTCGATGTTGCCTACGTGTCTAAACACGTAGGATTATGGGCGGGATCGTCCGTATCCTAGCCTACCGGATACTTTTTAGATTACGCCGTACTTACATGCGTGTGATTAGATCAAGGCACTTAATCACGTAGCAACCTCGTCCGAATGCTCCGCCGCCAAGACTCCCCATCAATGTTGCCATGAGAATTCACAGTAGGCAACGGCAAATCAAGGGAAGATTCTAGGGTGGAAGCCCATCGCAATTGCAAAAAGTGGTGTGTTCTACTACTAGATTGTTTGATCGGCCGGTTCCATGGAAGTACATCGCACTGGTAGGGAGAGGAGGAGTGCAAGGAACGCTGGTATGGCGCACATGACATACGAAGAGGGTGGCCAAGGGGAATGGGAGACGGCATTGGACATAGACTACGAGCCGCTGGAGGATGACTATGAGGTAGAGGAGGTGGCAGATAGCCCCAGACCAACGCGAGGACGAGGGAGAGGTGGCCGAAGAAGCCGAGGTCGCGCGGCGGCGGCGGCGATAACAACACAACATGGATACGGTGCAGGCTCTGTTGTACAAGTGACTCCTCGATCAAAGGTATAGTCACGAAGTTCATGTGAAATGTGCGTGCATGTTCAGTTAATGTTGTGATCATCGTGATTATATTACAATATGCATGCAGAAAGTAATGGGAGAGTGTGGTTGAATGTAGGGCCGGGGACGTGGTCGCAGCAAGGTTGCATCATGTCAAGGTTCATTGGGAGCCATCGACGACCCTAGCATGGGCTTGATGCAATCGCCCTTCGTCCCACCCGGCCCACGGGGAGGTCACTCCCTCTTTAGTTAATGCATACACGTGCGCTCATGACCTATTTATCGGGGGGCTATTTACCTTGCAGAAAAGATTATAAGGTATGGTTTTTTCAAAATAAAGGTAAATTCTTGTATTTTAATACACCCTATCAGTAATTATAAATTTTTTGGGGAATCATTTTAAAACACCCTATTTTACTTATACTACATTTTTTTTCCTTCCCGGCACGTGGGCAGAGACCATTAACTCCACGTTGGAACCATTGGTTCAGTAACGTTCAAGCAAGCCAACCTGCAAAGTCATCCATCCAAGCATTTTCAATAGAAAATTACCTCTTTTCATCCACTAGCACATGCCCTACCTAGACCTGCTACCCCTAGTAATTGTTTCCACGCTATTTTACATGTACTGACTATATAAAAGAGGCCATTATATGTGATGGTATTTTACATGTAAACATGTTTCATTATTTTAAACCCCCTATATTATATGTACATTTTTTTGCAAAATTTACCTGCAATGAATATATTAGACCCTATTTTTTATCGCACGTTGTTCTACGATTTTTCGCCAGTGACCTCCCCGTGACCCGGCCACCCTCACAGCATCAGGCCAAAATATCCATCACATGGCATGAATTCCTCGCCTCGCTATGCTGGAGCTACTCATGGCAGCGGTGGCAACAATCATGAAGGCCTCATGCGGCACCCATCTGCACCCATCCCACCAACGCCGTCACGTGACAGTGTCCCAACGTTCAAAGTCCCAGCAACACCTTCCTCATCTGGAAAACGCATAGCTGCATCACTGGGGGCAACGGCGGCACATGTGAACTCCCAACCTGAACCTATGAACGTCAGGAGAGCACACAATAGATGCCTACATCGGGAGTTTGATATGCAGGTTAGACTGATCCAAGAGACAGGGGGGGCCCAATCATCACTTTGAAGACAAATCCCTCTGGACAAGTGTGTGAATTAAAATCGAAGTGGCACAAAGCCATAAAGTCTCTGTGCTCACGTTATCTGAGATATAGCATAAGGGAATTCGACAGACAGGATAAGTTGATGGTGAAGTTGATCTGCGATACTGTGACCTTAAGGATTTTCAAATACGAGCCATACGGCTTGGCTGAAGATGATGTTAAAGATTACATGATGTCTCATATGAACACCTCCAGGTGTAGATATCGCAAGTTCTGGTTTTCTAATGGATGTAATGAGAATCAACCCCCTGGAAATGTGAGTCCCTCGGATTGGAGGGAATGTCACAAATTCTGGTCGAGTGAAGAGGGGAAGCAGTTATCTAAGCGCATGAAATACGTCCGATCTTGTGTGGGATCCCAGACGGTGACGTGCACCACCCTGCCTTTCATACATACCTATTTACATGAGTATCTAGCGGTGCGATGTTGGATGAATTTTGTTTAGGAATTGTTGACCATGATTGTATTTTTGTTGACGTAAGACATGGTATGGTTCATGTCATGTCAGGCCATTAATTTGGGTGAGGATCCGCCTGTACCCGCACCCAGTTCACAACGCTTGATTGGCCGCGGCCGTGGCAGACCGATGTCACAGGTGGACATATCTCCAATCTTCTAAGGCCATGTTATATGGGTTGTTGTTGTGTATGTGAAATTTATAGCACATAAATTGATTATGTAAGTAATGTTTCAAAATTGGAGTTGTGTGGGTTGTTGTGTGATCAGGAGAATTTTGCCGTGGAAGATTGTCATGGTGACTGGAGCAACGAGCAAGTAGGAAGGAGGCCGGTGAGTTTCAATTACATTTAGCTCCAACGTTGAATGTCATAGTAGCCCTGTAATTGAAATCTATGTGTGCCATTCTGAGATATGAATGATTGTGGTATGTGGCAGGGTTTAACAACTTACCTAGAAGGGAATTACGTGGGATACTCGGAGTATGCAGCTTGGAGATCCGAAATGAATGGCAGCATGTCTGAGTTGTGGCGTTCGCAGAAGCAACTACATGCCACATTGGATAACCTGGAGAGGTTGGTGCTTGGCCAATACGAGAGCCCGCCCAAAATTCGCACGGTATGTCCACGGCGGAGCAGGTCACCCGATATTGAACTTGGGCAGACAAAAACATCAGAGTACTTGGCTGCAGTGGCTGTTGGGTGTGCGCCTGCTCTTGGGAAATTGTCTCCGAGAGACCTGTTGGATTGCTTCAAAGATTGTGACGAACCCAGAATCATGCGCCATGGCAATGTGGACATCAGTGGGAGTCGGGGTGGTGGGGGGAAGTCCTCACCAGGGTATGCAGGACGGGGACCTAAGGAAAGCAGGGGGCCTAACCATCCAACTCGCTCTCCAAATTGCACGCCATGTACGCATAAGGGGAACAACAAGAAATCAAAAGGTAAAGAAGTAATGGCAGCAGTAGCACCAACTAAATGCGGTGACACGCAAATGGTGGACCATGACAATGGGTTTGTTGCACCTTATGAGGAGACAGAAATCATGGACTACAGGAACCCTGCACCTCCGAACTGTGGCACTGCACAGAAAGATAAGGTGTGTATCATCATAGACTCTAATGCCTCAAGAATTGCATAAGTTGCATTGCGAAGGATGTTGTTTGATTGTTATGGATATTTATCTAAATCCCGAAGTATAGGCAATGATGTCATAATGGCATGGTTTGCCCAACAGGTACCAATTTGGGATAAATTCCTAAACGCGAAAGTGTCTAGGCCAGTTGCGGGGAAGAACAACTTGGAGGCTGATGATGATGGTGAGGGTGAGAAGGAAGACGATGATGAGGTACGACACAGAAGACGAATTGCGTTCATGAATGGCAATGTGTAGGAAGTTCTAAAGCAGAAGATGTGAATTGTTGTGTGTCATTAAGTGTGTTTGTTTGGATGTTGCGGACAGGTACAGGAAGTGGGGAAGGTGCATGTAGCCGCTGTGGGTATGGTCGGCCATGAGCGTCAGACAGTTGTCGAGATATTCCATCCTAATTTCGGAGATGAGGTTGTGGGGGAGGGCATGGCAGGAAATCACTCAGGGAGCTCAACATCTGTAGCCCGCATGATTCCTCCAGGAGCACAGCTCGTGACCATTTCGAAAGTTTTTCGGAAGAATATCCCATTTCTCCTGGCTCCGCCGATTTACCCACCACCCCCGTCTCTGGAGGATTGCATAGGATTTCAGGTGTTGTGGGAGGTGAAGCACCTTCGACGGAGGGAGATGATTGAGTTGGAGTGAGTCATTCATTGAGGTAGGCCATAATGTTCTGACATTATTGGTAGTTGGTGCTTTTGGGAAATGCCCATGCACTTGGTTGTCATCGAAGCACAATAGGAGGACTGCCTCGTAGTAGGGTAGCCTAGATCTGCAAAGTGCCTGCGTTTGTATGTGGGCATGCACCAAGTGTACACTGCAGAGTGTGTGAATGAAATATACCATGCATTGACAAGAACCTTGTGTGAATTCCTGGGATGTATGTGTCTATGTGAATATCCTCCTCCCTGAATTATGTATGTGAAGAGGAAATGTATGTCGTTCACAAAGTGGTTGCTGATTCCATTCAACTTCCCACATGAATGCATTGTTCCTTGTCATTTGAATGGTGCTCAATATGCCCCTCATTGCTTGCCATGCCATGAAGCATTTTACAGGTTGGGAAGTTCCAGTTAACACAATGACAAAGTGCATTTTACATCCGCATGAGTTAGTTGCGAGATCAATGGCATTTACATTTCACCACTGACTTGGGTAACGCATCCTTTGTCACTGACGTAAGTGAAATTTGTCTCACGTCACTACTAGTGAAACATGGATTTCGTGACACAAAATGGTGTCATGTGGTCCGTGACACAAGTCACAGGTGCTAGTAAGGTAAGTGTGCCAATGACCGCACGGTCAATCTTCAAATCCTTGTAAATAATAATTTACAAGATTAAATCTTTTCAAATTTTGAAGGATTGTTAATTGTGAAGTGGGGATTCTCTTACAAAAAATCAAATTAAAAGATATTATGATTTGTGAAAGCTATCACAAATTGAATCCAGACATACACATGTGGATCTCAAAAGCTTATTGAGCCCTTCACCGCACACCGTGCGGTACCTATAATAAAACACCTAATAGTGATGGTACCGAAGTTCCCGAAGGAGTTCTCATGAATGAAATTTGTGCGGTGGGTGTGCGGTGGGTGTGCGGTCCTTGGGTTGCGTTCGGTCATTGGCACACTTACCTTAGTGGTAACTACCTCATGTGCTTTGGCGTAGGCCTATCGACCTTCTGTCTCATAAATTTTTATTTAAAAAAGAAGAAGAAGTCAGTAGGTTAAAAACAACGATGTATGTACATATGTATGTAAAGCTTATTCACGAATTGTGCTTCTGTTGACAAATTTGTTTCGGATAAAAGGACGGATTCTTCCTCCCATATGCACAGAAGTTTCATAACCACCAACATCCAACACACACCCCGCATGATCAGCCGCAGCAGCACATGTGCGAAATAGCCCTTTGCATATACAGTAAAGCAACCTGTTGTGGGTTTTTTTGGCATCGGATGTTGCGTTTTTGCCTCGCCAGGAAGTGGGATGGATTAGCCAGCCCGGCAAGAGAGACTCGGCAATGCTTGAGAAACAATTGGGGCACCTTCCCACACTCGGATTCGTCCAACGACTCGCACATCCGAGCGAGCGAGTGCACTTAAAGAAAGGGTTTTTTTTAATGCATCGTTACAGCTGCTCACTCCCCATCCCACTAGGAGAGGAGGAGAGGAGTGGAGTTGACTTGCGAACGAAAGCAGCTGGGCCAGGCCACCAGATCCCATTCTCATTGCTCATTTATTAATAACGGAAACCCCGTTTTTTTTTGTACACCCCCCAAAAGCAGCAATACCGTAACACCATAGCAGGTTCGCCACCTGGCGAACGAATATTTAATTTTTTTGAAAAAATAAGGTTCGCCTCTCAAAAATTGAATTTCTCAATTTTCGTTTTTTAGCAAAAATTAAGTAAAAATGACCCTAAATAGCTTAGAAATAGCAAAATATTTCAAAAACTAATTTATTCTATTTTCGTTTTTTTGTCTTCAGAATTTTCTAATTTTTACGTTTTTTATTTTTAGAATTATTTTAGGACGAACCTGCTATGGTACTACGGTAGCCATTCAGAGAACCAAAAAGCAGGCTGAGGAAATTTATGAGTCGAATCCGAATAATGAATCTTGCTACGCCACGCACCGGCCACGCACCAGCCACACACACGTGTAACCAAAATGTGGCTTGTAACTTGTAACTTGTAACTACTTGGCAGCTTCCGACTGACCTTGAGTCATTCTCCCATGGCAAGCCTATCCCGATGCCGCCCACAACTACACCAGATACATAATTCTATCTTACCCTTCTTGGGTGTTTTTTCCAAGGCGAGACTTTGAGTCTCGACTACACTCTAGCCTCCCTAATATCACGGCCTGTGGCAACCAAAGCGCACGTGATATTAAAGAGGTCTGCAGTGTTAACATGGATACATGATGATAGAAAAATTAATGTAATGTGTGACATTATGGAATAACACAAAGTCAACATTGCCATGATGACGATGATGACAATGTGATGTGTGTGAGCGTGTGGTTTAAATTCTTTGGTGGATTATTTTAATGTCAAAAGTGTGTGATATAAGAGAGGTAAATGTGACAACAAGGAGGGAGATTTAGACTTAACATAACTGTTCTCTAGGGTTTCGGGATATAAGAGGGGGAGTGGCATTACAAAGGGTGACATTACAGGGGAGTTAGGGTGAATTTAGATTGATAGTTGCACTACACCGTTTCATGGATTTAGTGCCGCTTACTTCTTTAGTGGCAAGCTTTCAGAGGTTAAGGGATGAAAGACTTTGATACACTAGAATGTTTAATTAGTGGGGGACACTTTTAAGTCAACGAATACACATCGATTTCCAACTCTGAGTATAACGTGGAGTCGTGGACTACATCAGATCTTTATCGACATCTTACCTTTCTAGTGTTATTTTTTAATGGCAAGAATTCGAGTTTCAACATTTTACATTGATGGTTGCACGATGCACTATACTGTTTTATGGTGTTAGTGTCAAGCTCTTAAGGGTTAGGGTTAGGGCACACTAAGGGCCAGTTACACCATGGACCATGAAATCGGACCAGGGAAGATGACCTTTTTCCATGGTCCGACTTGATGGTCCGATTTCTTAAAAGATCAATTTACAAAGCCTTTGGGCCCCTCACTAGGTGTAAACCGAATGTGGATCAAAAGGAATGACCATGTACCAAAAGTGAGCGTGCTGATTTTTTTAATATATGTCCAAAAAAGGCAGTTTTGAAAAAAAAATCAAGTTTGACCATTCTCTTGTCTTCTCTTGTCTTCATCTTCTCTTTCCCAATATACATTTCATTAAAAATTTATCATAACATCATTTTTTGGCCATGGGCCCCTGCCTTTTTTTTTACTAGAACACCTCTTTTGTCTCTCCCACCGCAAAACCCATTGGACCATGTCAGTGGATAATGTAGGCCTTAAAACATGTCTTTTGGGGACCTTGAACTCCATGGTCATTCTGACATTTTTGTCCTTGGTGTAAACCAAAATTGTCCCAGGACGAGTTCAACAGCCAAACACAGATTTTACAAGGCCTTGGGATGACTTCATGGTCCATGGTGTAAATAACCCCTAAAGTGTGTAATTAGTGTGGACCACATTTAAGTCAAAGAATGCCCAACAATTTCCAAGGTTGAGTAAAATGTGGACTACATCAAGTCGTTATTGACACCTCACGACAATAAGATCTTGGAGAGTAATGGCAAGAGTTGACACACTTGTCAAAGTTTCCATCCATTCTAATTGTCAGTCATTTATATTTAGTGTGGTCCACAATTTGGGGGAGGGGGGCACTAGAGCTTGCTTTTTATCTAGCTATTTTTTGATGAGGACGAGATCGGTGAGATATTCAACAAGTGCATGTTTTTCACCATTTTTTTGAAATCTAAAAATGGTATATGTAAGCCTTCAAGCTCTTTATGGAGTGGTTATAAACATTACTCCCTCCCAGTGTTCAAGATTGAAGCCCTCATATGAGTTTCATTTTGAAGGGCTCTCAAATTTCAGCCCTTCAATGAAAGGCTGGTTCAAATCCAAGACGTCAACCCAAGAATATAGAAATGAAATACAAAACTCATATTAAATTTGTGCATGAATTATATGGTACATGTTTTCAGTACAATGTGAAGAATTAAGAACCAACCATCTAACTCCACTTCTTGTAATGACAATGCCCTACGCTTGTTGGTTCTTGTGGCAGGCAAATTATATTGAGGACTTCAAGTGACGTCTTCATTTTCAATTTGGGGTTGCATTATGAAGGGTTATTTTGAGAGAGGTATATTTTGAAGGGCCAAATCGCGTTTGAAGGGCATTGAAGACTTCAATCTTGAACACTGCTCCCTCCATCCCAAAATGATTGTCCTACCTCCCGGATATTTTTGTCCCAAAATGATTGTCCGGCGTATATGCCTAGCTAGAAATTTGAGGTTCAAAGTCAAATATTTCCGCGTCAAACTTTCATCATCAAGAAGTCTTTCGACATCGCAACTTCAGGGGGCTTTTTGGAGCAGTTGTTGTTTTGTTTTATTTTAAGAGTCATACTTTCAACTACTCAGTCAATGGTCAGCGGGCCTTAATCTTGCCAAATTTAAGAACACAAACAATCATTTTGGGATGGCGGGAGTAACATGATGATATTAACATGTGAGACCCATGTTTTTATTACATTTGTGTGACAATGCATAAAGTTTGTGTTTGTGAAGTTTTGGGCTAGAAGATGTTTCCCTTGTGATTGAGCATATCTAAACCTTAAAAGAAATGAGTAATTTGAGCATCAAAGGCCCAAAAGGAACATGAGAGATTATCAATGATTTTCCAATTTGTAAGATCCGTTGTTTCGACAAGTTGGAATGACACTTGGAAACAACACTCATCTTTATCTACACACACATGTTTCTTTCCCTTTATATCTTTCCACAATTTAGAATAAAGTAGCAGCCCACATTCTCCGATCACGCCCACAATCTTGTTTCCTCCTCATCCATGCCAACATTCACAATATCACCCTTTTTGCGACCTATTATTCCTCATTGGCTCCTTGAGTATCGTTCCCAAACACAATTATGTCAATGCTTGTGATGCATTCTTTGGAAAGTATGAGTATAACGTAATACGGTATCTCTAGGTATAGCTAATACATAGAGGTCCTATATGCAAACTTACATTGCATTTGAATCATCCAACATGTTATTTTTAGATTATCGGTATAATTTTATGCAACAAATATGTCCATGGTGCATCGACTAACGTTACACTATGCTTTGGTTGATAGCCAAAACCATTTGAAGGGTGTTGTGAAGGCCAGCAGGGGTGGTTAGCGTTCCCATTCAATTACTTATTTACTAAGTGGAAGTGAACATATACATTGGACATTGGGCCTTGAAGTTGAGGTGCACTCAACGTGGGTTTGTGAACAAGGCAGCCCACAAGAATGCAAGGGCGACTTATTTTTGGAAGTCGTGTAGGGCGGGCGGTGTTTTCGATTGAGTTCAGATAAGTTTTTCTTGGGTTGCCCAAGGGTTGCAGGTCACGGGTCTTGGAAATTATCCTATCAGGAGACTCCTCCCCTAAAAAGCTCGTTGGGTAGAGGTTAGTGACCCCCCTAAATGGTGGCCCCTCTAATAATATTTGCGGTTGCCAATATATTCCTTCTCAACTTCACTCAAATTCACATTGGGTAAAGCCAAATTTCGTATCCCAAATCATTGTTCTAGAATATTAGACTCTGGAATCTGGGCCCCACATAACAAAGTCATGCTATTGAATAATGTTATACAAGTGAACAGGTTATATTGAGTTTAACCCCTACAAACACAAAGCGAATCTTCCCAAAATCGCTTGAAATAGTTCAGTCCAATTCAAGAGCTTCTTAAAAGAAAAAAGAAAAACCAACACCTCTTAGATCCGACCGTACAGATGTAAACTTTGTGTACTTTAGATGTCCACTTCACAAAAAATATCAGCCATCCACATATATTGATATGACGTGTATATTGATATTGTCGGACAACGACGCTTACCCAAACAAAAATGTCCGCCTCGACCTTTAGAAAGGTCGAAACGAAGCTCAAATTGTTACTATGCGCACATTGAAAACTTGACGAAGCCGTTTCCAAAATCGAATCGAGAAGTGAGCGTTTGGAGTTGAAACTCGGTTGACCCACGGCAGTTAGACACATGGGTGGCACGGAGCTCAACAACATTCTAGACGTAAAGTTTGCTACCGGAACTTCCTTGGAATTTAGTAGTAGAGCCTCCGGCCCAACAGCAGTTGACCCTTTGAATTGCGACTCTTGCGGTGGGTCCTCTTGGGATTGGGATCTTAGTAGAGTACACCGTAAAGGAAGAAAAAGGAAGAATAAAGCAACAAGCAGCTCGGTTGGCGGCCCCATATGACATCAACTTTGTGTGTGTGAGGGTGATGTAATTGTGTGTGTGAGGGTGATGTAATTGTGTGACATCCGGTTTGGCTTCCCGATGAAGCTTGACCCATGCAACTTCACCGTTACCCACCCCCTTTGTAAAAATAGTGAAAGCGTGCCAGGTGTATAGTTGGGGCCAAATGTCACGTTGCTATTTGAGCTCGGCGCCAAGCAATCTCACCGATGTTAAATGGGTACTATGTATTGAATATACATGGCCCCCCCTCCCCCCTGTAGGTTGGTTGTCAATACATCCCAATTTAGGCTCATGAAACTGATATTGTATGTGCAATTAGGTTGGCACACGCTAATATATCGATGTTTCACACTATCTTGAATGTTTATTATCGAATTTGTCCTTTGATCCTGATTTAGGAGTTCGTTTTACTCAGCATGATAATCTCCGTGTTCTCTCTGGTGTTTTGAAAACCCTAAACCAGTGTCAACGCACTCAGGCATTGACTGGAAGGAAAGAGCCAAATTGCTGCTTTTTGGATCAACCCTTCCGACCCATGTGGCTCCAGAGTGGCCCGAAGGGGCTTCACACACACACATAGACTTATCTGAAGCCACTTTTTACTTGACTTCTTTACGAAGATTCGTGGATGTTTTACAGTGCTAGGTTAGGTAACCTGTAGCGCTCGAGCACATCACTACTGTAGTGATGCAAGCTTCGTCCCAACAAATTGGAATATTTGTGGCTAAAATCCACCAGGGACGGAAGATTAGGGATGAGGATATTTGTGTGATGTGGCATGATGCCCTTATTTGTATCCATAATGTTATGAGTCTATAAAAGTTAGGTGTTGGCAATCACCGACGTGCACGTGTTGCTTTTGGCACATGAATAAAGGTGTGACGTAGGTGGTCAAAACCCATGGCTCCGAGTTGCACCCGCATGTGATGTGGCAATTCGTGAATCTATGGGGTATCATAAAGCTACGTGATGGAAAAATGTAATGAAACATTTGTGTAGCTCAGGCTCCAGGAGCTTCTATTTTAAGCCAAGTGGGTTTCTTGAATGGGGTCAAAGATCCTGATATAGTTTAGTACATCAGAATTGTCTGTCTCTCTCTCTCTCTCTCTAGAAGTCAATGCTCAACATAGTCCACTTGAGGCACACCAATATCTGTCATCACTTGAAAGGTGTTGAACTTCTTCAATTTCATTTTGAAGTGACACGATGAGAGATTCCCAGAAATTGGACTTGCATTGGCCTCCTTGTCGATTTGCTTTAACGAACATGCTTTCGCTTTATGGCCATAGTATTTGGCAACACGAACGATGGTCAAAAAGGGTTCTGCTAGCAATCCATTCATGCCACTCCCGAGTTGGTGCACTAAACATTGATTTAGTGCGACATTGTTGATTAGAGTGGTCTTTGTGACTTGTCATGGACCGACAAGCGACATGTGACTTGCGACACCTTTTTTTAATTGTCTCCCAATGAATACAAGACATTGCATGTGTGTCGATGATGATTAGTGTGAGGCACACTAAACTTTGTAACATCAACCTCCATAATGCCACTCCTTCTCTAATATCTTGAAACCCTGGGGAACAAATGTTCTCAATACAAATCTTACTCCTTATTGTCACATTTCTTTTTCTTATATCATGGGTTTTTGACATTACTGCAAACCAACAAAAGAAGTCAAACCACACTCTCGCACTGCGTCACATGTTTGCACTTCTCGAATTGGATCAACATCATGTAGAAGGATGATGTGTAGCTTGTACTCCTCACTCATAATAGCCTTCACTCAGAGCTCTGCGCATTGCAATTGTCTTAAAAGATCCGCTTTCAACATCACCAATGAAGTTTTCGGTGATATTTGAAAAGTTTTTTTTCGCAAATTGCGATCGATTGTGTCATGGTTTTCGGTCAAAGATTCTTTGTAGAATCACCGTCCAAAAATGCATTGCAATGCATGACATAATCCACTAAATTATCTGGAATTTGTGGTTGAATTGTCGGTGGCACGGGGGGGTCACTCCATTGTCAAGTTGAACACCACGTGCGGCCAAACAAAATCTACTTTTGGTAAGTTGCATCACCAAAATGGGTAAACATTTTATCAATTTTTTTCATGGGTAGATATATACGGTATCTATTACATAGTAAAAAATGGTAACCAAATTTGATGATATGTTTTTTTAATAAAACATACCGTTTCTAACTAGAATGACGCAGAATTGAACTAAAATAATTACTTAAAAAATGAAGATGACTAAAAATTTCAAAAAAATATAAAAAAGATATTATCAATGGTTATGTATATGAAGAAAAAATATCATAATTTTGAAATTTATCTATTCCATGTAATATAGGGGTAGCAAACTTTGGCCGCACATGGTGTTCAACTTGACATGGAGTGAACCCCCCGTGGTCGGTGGTTGACATAAATGATTCAAACCTTCATTTTCATAGTGCAAAACCCACCATCAATCACCAGATCAACATCACAATGTTGCACTTTGTGTTATTTCATAATGTCACACGCTACACTAATTCTCTTATATCATGCATCCATGTTAACACTACATAGCTCCGTAATAGGCATAATAGACATGAGGGGTTCATATTGCGGAGTTTAGAGTGTAAGTCTCTCTCTCTCTCTCTCTACTAAGGGGCGCTTCACACTATGGCCGAAGGTCGAGAGGCCGTTGATTTCCACCAATCAAATTGCAAGAAACCAAGAGTTCGGCCTCTCGACCCTTCACACTATGGCCAAAGTCCAAAGGCCGTCGCAATTTAAAATGATTACTTTTTGAAGAAGGCGGCGGACTCTCGAAGGAAGTTTGGGTTGGACGGGAATAGAAACCCAAACTATGGTCGAGAGGCCGTCGGTTTTTTTTCATTCAAAAATCAATCATTGACAAGATCTTGGCCGTTAGATTGGAGGGGTTATTTTGAGCAAGGAATAAAGTGGGACGCTCCTTTGGGTTTGGACTTTGGGCTTGGCCTTTGGAGGCTTCACACTATGCCTGGCCGAAGGCTCCAATTGCTATATTTTATTGGCGATGTATTTTCAGCCCATTTCTTTGGACTCTCAACAAGGTTTGGCCACTCAATCCCACGGCCTCTCGACTTAGACGGCCATAGTGTGCAAGCGGCCCTAATTCACAACGGCCGTCAGCACCAAGGCGCACCGGCAAGTTCGCGAGGGCAAAGAGGAGGCAGGTGGCCGGCCGGCCGGGGAGAAAGGGAGACCAGCTTCTTCAGCAGCTTCCTATCGAGGAGGCCGACACACGCGCGTGATATCGGAATCATAAAGAGCCATCAATGAGGTCTCACCCCGGACCCACAGTCCACGTGTGCAAAGTGCCTCTGTCCGATCTACCTTTTCAACTGCCTCACTCACAATGGCTACTAATAAAATATAATAGCTGAGTCGCTTTGTCAGGTCGAGTCAATTGTTGAATGTATTGGCTAGGGCGAACCGACCCATACATTGGTACCTTACCGGATGTCTAGTGATGTCACATTCGAATGAATCGGCCCTCAACCTCATAGGGGATCTTTTTGTATTGGAGCCACTTCATCCACGATATGTAGGATGGTTGATTTTAAGTGAGTGCCACGAATTCCCAGCCGTTCGCCCTCCCCGGTAAGGTACGGATATATGGGTTGGTTCACCCCAGCCGTAGTACTACATACCAAGTGTTGGTCTAGTAACTTGTCAATTTCTTATACCATTCACGTAGTATCTAAGGTAGAAATACCATAACCCGTGAAAATAAGGTGATTCGCATTGAAGATATGGTCTGACAATCATGAGATAATTTTCCAAGATAGACAAGAAGGATTCGTGAAGAATGCAAGTTGTTTCATATTTTTCTGCCCTATACAAAAAATTCCACAATTTTTCAAAGTGGAAAGTTGTCAAACCCCTTACTCGTTCACTAGATTCTCCCTACACCGAACACGGTAATCCACATTTCCATACAAAACATCACCTAAATCGGTTGCCTCATGAGTACATTAAAACTTGACTCCCATTGGCTACACTAAGTGTACACGCATTGAAGTTGCCACCGAACCATGATTGGTTTCAGAAATGGCACTTCACTATTATGACGGCAGTCTAGTGCACGGGTAGAGGGTGGTTAACCGCTTTGGGTATTTCTACCTTATAATGAGGATTTCACCCTTTTTGATAACAGTAGGGGTTGGGTAGTTGATGGTATATTTTGGTGTCCATATCATTCGGGTCTATGTACATTCTAAACTTCATAATGTCAACCTCTTTAATGTCACTCCTTCTCTTTATATCCAAAACCCTAGGGAACAGATGTTCTCAATTTGAATCTCACCCCTTGTTATCACATTTCCCTCTCATATATCACATGCTTTGACATTAAAACCAACCACCAAAGAATTCAAGCCACACACTCGCACACACCACATTGTCATCATTGTAATCAATGTCATTATTGCAATGTTGACTTTGTGTTATTCCATACTGTCACATGCTACATTGATTCTCTTTTATCACCACATCCATGTTAACACTACATACTTCCTTATTGTCACGTGCACTTTGGTTGCCACAAGCACGATGTTACAGAGTTTAGAGTGTGTATATGATGAGGATTTCACCATTTTTTAATAATAGTCTAGTATGAGTCATCGATGGCATTTTTGTTTTCAATCCCATTCATGTCTATATATCATGCAAGAACCTTCATACTTAGGCAAAATTGTTCTAGTATCAATATGGTTGAGAATGGTGTTGACCCAAATAATAACTCGCGTATATAAAGATTCTCTCACCTTCACACACCCACTAAATATGCATATTTGACTACTGTAGTAGTACAATTTCAACACCATTCTTGATGTTGATAATTGGCACCCATGCATTCATGTATATACTGGTCCAACATTGATGCATAGGGCCACACGGTTGCATCCTCATGATACAGAAGTTATATTAGGTATAAGAAGCTAGTTGCAGGCTTGCAACTATGATCAGGGAGAACTGGCAGTTAGGGCCACTTCACACATGAGACTGAGAGGCTGATCACACTGGCCAGTTCTGACACCATCCGTCGGCATCTCCGGCTGTAATAGTGTGAAAAGTAGTGGGCCAACATCTAATTCTCAACATAATCCCCAGCAATTTCACGACCGGAACCGGACGGAAAGTTTGGTGTGATCAGGGCATGAGTGCCCGTGACCATTACACTTCAAGCACTCTCATTGGTGGAAAAGGCAGAGCCGGTCCAAGTTCGCTTCACACTACGCATGAGGGACCAACATAGTATGTGAATGCAAGATGGATGTAAAGTCTACATAGATTCCTACATGGCATCCAATGGATCATGTTTCATGGTCACTTGGACTATTTTCAAAAACCACCTCTTGGAGGTAGGCCTCACACAAAACTGGGAGACCATGGCACTCCGAACACTCACAACCGTTGGTTTGTTCTATTTTATCATGTGGGAGGACCTCCATGAATAGAAATTCATTGAAATGACATTTGGTTGAGGGCCCAGACACATATGACTTCACACTACACTTGAGGGTCCGTGACCACACTACATGATTGTGGAGGTGTGTTGGGACGGCCTTTGGAGACTTTCTTTTGGGCTCTCACAATTTCATGGTCATGGCTCATGGCTCGTGTGTGAAGTGGCCCTTAGTTACAGATGAACCGGTTGAGCCGGTTGAAGTTAAAGACTGCATGAAAATTACCTATCATTTTAGAGGAATTTATAGAATATATCCCAATTTAATAAAGAAAAACCAGAGGATGTCAACATGTAACCGGTTGGACTTGCAAACCAAGCACTAGGATCTCAACCGATTATGCCCAAAAATCTCCCCGATCATTGGCTTGCAGGTAAGCTTAGACAGAGATGCTTCCTTAAACCCCCGGAACTTGACCATAACATTATTCAAACCCATGCAGTGTTCAGTGGGACTGACAATATTCCGGGGAATATTCCCGGAATTTTCACATTCAAACTGAATGTGAAAAATTCCGGGAATATTCCCCAGAATAATGTCAGTCCCACAGAACACTGCATGGGTCTGAATAATGTTATGACAACAAAACAGAATACATTATGTTCCTGCAACTTAGTATGGCTCTGTGCTGCTCGTACTACCTAAGGGCCGCTTTGCACACAGACCAAGAGCCGTGACCATGAAAACCTAGGGCCCTTGGAAACTATCTAAAGGCCATGGCCCGTACCGTGGGAAAGTTGAAATCCAATCTTGCAATTGAACGGGTCTCGAGCTGAGTGTGGAAGTGAAAGTGGGCCATGTTGAGGAACTCCCACGTATGTTTGGGTTAGGGTCCCCACCATGGCAATATTTCTAGGAGCCAATGATAATTTAATCGATTGTTACGGCCCTCTAGTTTTGTGTTAGATCCGCTTTTTTGTGATGTGCCTAAAGCAATAGAGTTATCCGATAATTGAGTTGGGGTTTGGGATGTAGTTTGGCCGGGAGTCGTTCATCCAACCTCAATTCTATTGCTTAACGTTAAACATTTATTTAGGCGGTTGATTGTACCAAAGGTTGGTTGACTCCACAAACCCGATGATATCTAAGGTCAGGGTCGGGTTAGGCCCGCCCGGCTCCCAAGAGTAGACCTGTTGGCTTAGGGTGTTGATGTCATGTATTGCCGGCCTTGGGTTGTTGATGTCACCCATCACTATTGGCCGTAGATGAGCCTATATGCCCGTTGATCGGGCGTTCCCTTTGGCCATGCCCGTTCCCAAGCTTATGTGAATGTTCCCAATGGTCACGGGGGGGGCTACTTAGTGCATTTTAAAAACGACGTGCGGCATAATATAGGGAGGATTAAATTGGTTTGACATAAAATTTATAAAATAATTCCAAATAATAAAGGGTCCATTAAAAGTAGACAATCCCATTACAAGTAACGTAGATAGGTATAAAATATGGGCCATTCTTTTTTTGTAAAAGTAATATAGGGGCTGGAAATAAGGATCCTAGGATGTATGTTTAGTAGGATCAATTTTGTGCGCATGCTTGATGAGGGATGGATGAAAAGTGACTCATCATTTGCCCAAAAATGGATGAAATTGTAAGCCTAACCCTACAATAATTCTTTTCCTGACTTCTCGCCCTTCTCTCCCTGGCTTCTCTTGGTGGCGATTCTATCCCTTCTCTCCCTTCTCTCCTTGTCCACTTCCACAACCACCTCTTCATATCACACGTTTTATTCAATGATGGGGTTTTTGTGATTTGCATGTTGCCCCTACCATATTCGCCCAACCGTTAAGGTTTCCTTATTTTGCGATTTTTTTGCGAGATCATTGTGACGTTGTGTGAGCCCAATTATGGGCCCACATTTCAAGTTAACCTTAAAATACCCAAACACAAGGATGCGCATTTCCGTTTGGGATTAGTTAGAAGTTTGAACGCGTTAGTGTTTTAAAATTATTTAAGTTAGTTAAAGAGGAGTTGTGCAACTGTGTGTTATGGAAATGAAAAGAAACCAAGGAAGCGAGTGGTTAGTGTGTTTAGGTGTTGGGTACGACTAAGATCAAAAGGGTTATGCTCATATTATTGGCCAATTTGGATGTAATTGCTATCCTATTAAGGAGGGGGGGAGGCCTCGGATTGAGGATTAGACCCTGGATCTTCGGATCCAGGGAAGGGGGTCCAGGTGTTGTTCGGTTGAAGTGTTCGGAGAGAGAGAGCTAGAGGGGAAGGGCTGCGAGGTCGAGAGCTCTCTGGCTCGCAGGGGGCCCTCTCTCGGAGATGGGGACGGGAATCTGGCAAGAGAGGCTTCGAAGTCAGGCCGAGAAGCTTCAAAGCTTAAGTCAGAATCCTTGAAGTTATCCTGATTGGCTTTGAAGTAGATTCTGAGCTGGGTGTGTGGATCAGTGGTGTCGAAGCTATTCTGACTCTCTGGGTTGTTGAAGTTTGATTCTAAGTAGCTGAAGTTTAATTTTGAGCTAGGATTTGAGCCAGGGGACTTGACATAATTTTGAGAGGCTTCGAAACTCAACCCTGAAGTAGGATTTTTAGCCAGATGTTCCGAAGTTGAACTCTGAGGCGAGGTTGTGAGCCAGATGTCTTGAGGTTGGATTCGGGGGTGGAATGCAAGCCAACAGCGTTGAAGTGGGATCCGCAGCGGCGTCGAAGTTGAATGCCGAGCTAGAACGTGAGCCAGGGTTGTCGACATGATTCAACACGGTATCGAAACTCGATTCTGAGGTGGAATGCGAGCCAGCAGCATTGAAGTCTGATTTAGAACGGCTCCGAAGCCGAATCTGAGTTAAAATTTTGAGCCAGAGGCTTGAAGTTAACTCTGAGAAGTTCGAAGTGGATTCAGAAGCTCTACAGTTGAAGGTGAGGCTCCTGAATGGATGAAGGGGCCCTAGGCTGGCCTCGAAGGCTCCAAGGTGGAATGCGGGACTGAAGGGCTGCGAGGTCGAAGCTCCCAGCCACGTGGCAAGCCAGGGAGTGGTGTTGGTAAAAGGGAGCAATTAAGTATGTTTTGATAAACCTGAATGTGTGGGTAGGTGCCTTAGGGTACTAGAAGCTGGAGTAGTTAGTTGAGTAGGACATACATTACTTAGGAAATTAGAGGGGAAAGAAGATGTTAGGATGACTGTATGTAATAATCATCATAGGTGCATAAGTATTTTTCAATACTAATGCCCTGTGGGGTTTAATAAAAAGAGTGTGCTTTGTATTCAAATTCAGTGGAGCACGAGTATGGGGTCTCCAAAGCTAAGGGTCGATAAAGACATGTGAGTCATAGACTTCCACCTGGATTACGACGCTCAAAGGTGGAGGTTTATGGCTGACACGTTGCCTTCAATCCAACTTCCATCTTTGATCACTTTAAGCTCTCTCTCATCGTGCAATCTCAATGTCTTGTAGGTAGATTCTTGCACTCTCTAAATGTGTTGCTAACATATTTTCTCTGGCGTCTCGCTACTGCCAGGATTCAGTTGCATTATCTCTTGCAAAGCTTGTTTGCACGCATTTTTGCGTCTTGAGGCAACATCCAGGTTCTATCTGCTTGAGGCAAGGTGATTCTGGTTCCCTATCTCCCAATCATTATCATTAAGCATTTGGAAAAGATTAAAGGTCAGTCTTCTACACTAAAGTGTGGCAGGATTGCTGGCCTCAACTTATTCCTAAGTTAAATTAAAACTGGAAATGCTACTAACATATTGAACGGAGTAGATGCCAGTTCATGGTGGGTGGGTAGGGTGCATGCTATGCGGCGGTGCAATGGGAAACAATTTGGGGTACTAAGGCAGGCGGTTGACCTCCTTGCCCGAACGAAGGAATCAGGGAGGAGAAATCCTAACAATCCCCACATCGAAGTAATGTTGCAATATTATAAAAACATCATGGCCGTAATAAGTTTAAGTATGATCACACGGATAGCAAATGGATTGATGTAGATTTCATTATGTCTATTGTAACCATGAGCTACAATTCTACAAATGAAGTGTACACTCTAGATAGGAATGATTCAGAGCAATTATCCAAGTTTGTGACAGAACAAACTATATAGGGTTCATGACCAAGTCCGGCTCATCTTGGAGTGTTTCACACTATGTTAGTATTGTACACTATGTTTTTGGTCTTCACTAGTATGTAAATTGACTTTGAATGAAGGATTTTTACAGAGCGGGTGTTGTGTTTGTGAACACACGCTCGCTCTTGTTGTATTTCCATCCTAAGCCTTCTTGTTGTATTTCCACCTTAAGTTTTTGCACTTAGTTTTTGCAATCGTATGTATTCTTTATACCTTTTTGTCGCCATGTTTTTTCCCACCACTTTTGCATTGCATACACTTTTAAATTAATTTTTTAAAATTATAAGGAATGTAGACTACAAAAAATTACAATGACATGGGCATTATAAGTAATTGTAGGGTGCAAAAAAATAGGCAATTTTAGACAATTAAGTAATTATAGGGAGCTTTTAATTTGTGCCTTGGAGGTAAATAGCCCCTAAACAAATACCCCTCCGCCGCACGTGGTGCACAAAAATCTTATAGAGTGACCCCCCGTGCCAATGGTATAAAGGCGTTCCCTCATGGCCTATGGCCGTTCCCGAGCTTATGCAGATGTTCCCAATGGTATAAAGGCGTTCCCTTTGGCCATGACCATTCCCTAACCTACATGCATGTTCCTATCATTCCCAACCACTATACGGAGTTCCCGTGTCATAATTTGTGTTCCTATAACCCGTCGTTCCCAAGACATAACTGGCATTCCAATTGGATTTAAAGACGTTCCATGTGTCATTATTTAAAGTTCCCGCAGACTCTTCTATGGCTCCCAAACCTACTTGTCATGGATAGACTTGGTGAGCCGATTATTCAAAGTCCCCCGCCCTTGGCCATCGCCATTCAACATAACGGTGGTTTGGGTGTTTTCCAAGCTTTGCTATTGCTTGTTTTGGTCTTTCTCACACTTTTGGTACTACGATAGCACCACCATCATGAGCTCCTCGTTAGTTGATAGTATGGTTTGTTTGTTAGAGGACTCCTCTTCATTTGAACAAACCAATTCTAGTAGTAGCAATGATGACATAACACTATTCAAATCCATAACAGTGTTCCGTATGACTGACAATATTATGCGGAATATTTTCCACATTCAGGTTGAATATGGAGAATATTTTGTAGAATATTGTCAATCCTGCAAAATATTGTCAATACTGTTATGGATCTGAATAATGTTATGGACACATGTTGGGACCAAGATAGTCTACTTATTTTGCATATGGCGTTGCTTGCAAGCAACTCATCCGAGTTCTTCAATGCCGATGAAATGGAAGAGGAGGAGGGAGGCAATCCTCTGTAGATCCACAAGAACGTGTCTGAGATTGTTTAGGGAGCATGAGAAAAATTTATGCTAGATTCAAGCCACTTACAAATTTAATTTGCAAAGAGTTCCACAATTTGTGTCTTGATGTTGTGCCCATTCTTGCAACACATGCTCGCACCATGGGGGGGGGCTTAGAGTTGTTGGAGATCAACCCTGCAAACTTACATCTCAACAACGTATTCTTTTATTCCTACTCTTCCTTAAGCATGACAACAACCACATGTACGATTTTGTTAATATGGAATTGGGCTAAGAGTGCCCTTAATGACGATATTGTTTTTGTTGCATCTTGCATCAATGATGCCCTAGCCCATGAAACAAAATGGTTGGATGCTTGTGAGAGGGAGGAACTAGTTGGTGTTCCTAGGGGGGGGGGTGGACTCTTCATACCACGTACTAACTAACGTGAGTATAATAAGGGGCGCTATTTGAGGCATTACCGAACATAATACACATAAGGAAGATATATGTTTTTTTTCTTTAGTGTGTACATTTAAAAAGGCTATAAAGAATTCTGAGTAGATGTAGATTCAAAAAAGGGCTCTAAGGTTTAGAGGAGAAATTGGCAATAAATGTGCTAGTTTCATCGAATTTATAGTAGCCATTTTTGTTGTCATATGGTGATAGTTCCCATTGACTTAAAAATGTAAAAGAGGCCTATTTATTTCATGATTTATATATTTGTGTATGTAATGGAGGCATTAAACACATTAAATTGAAAAGCTTAGTATAAATACATGACTCTATTTTCTAGCCTACCATTAGTACATATACATTTTTTTTACTCTATGAAATTATTGTATATAGGGGGTTTTATTTCATATTCACCCATGCATGTCATTTAAGTTTCCAATGAAGACTCCACCTCCTGGGTTGGTATTCTACCTATATTCTATGAATGTATAGGTTTCATAGATAGTACTTTAGTCAACTTTTGTAGACCATGTAAGGACTCAATCCATGCCTATTGGTTTAATGGCAAGAAAATAATGTATTCAATCAACAATCCATTTGTTGTTGATCATAATCATATTTTCATTTACCTAGGCCCTAGATACCCTGGAAGCTTTCACGATGTAACAATACTAAAGCACTCTAAACTCAATGCGAATTGGAGAGACATGTTTATTCATAATGATGATTATTTTGAATATCTACTTGGAGACCCCGGTTACCAAGGTCAAAGTATGTATATTGTGGTGACAATTGTCACTGCAGTCGAAGTAACAACCCACAAAATTGGCTAGATGGGTGGACTACTCTAGTGCCTCCAAGGAATGACCTTCTATATCCTATAGTTATCCAGATGCATAACATTCATCCAACCATTCTTCATCCATGCAAACCATCCTAAATTCATCCTAAGTTCATCCATTACAAAATCATTCTTTGTCCAACCTAAATCATTCCGACTTCATCTAAATATCATCCATTGTACCTAGTACATTCATCCAATAGATCATCCAAGAACAATTAACCTTTTCGCCTCACCGTCATTCAATTATTAACTGCTCATGCTCAATGCATGGAATTTACTACAACCTACAGTAATTTTAGTTATAAATTCATAGATCCCTCGTTATTAATCCAAATTGGACGTGTGATATACCATTGGAGAGCTATTGGCAAAAAAAGATACTCATAAAAATACAAAAGAAATAATTCCAAAACCTTGGAAAATCGTTTTAGGGCTGGACTGTGGCGAAACACCCGCAATGACAATTTCTAGGGGAACTTTAGAAATGAATGATTTATTATTTCTAGGTTGGAATTGGACATATAAGTTGTCTTTGGAAAACTATTGAAATGGCCTATTTGATTGAAATACTAACACTAGTAAAACCATTTGGAAATTTGCGGCAAACTTGCTACAGTGGGAGGAGGGGTTGGCTATAAGTAAGTAACTTCTACCAACCTTCATACCGGTTACCCTTGGTTGGGGTGGCCAAGTGGTGGAAAAAATTGGGATTTTTGCCACCCTTCTACGGAATAGTTCTTGGATGGATGGCCTTTTGCCATCCTCCAAGCCAACACTCCAACAGTCCAATCAAGGCTAAAGCTAGAGTTTTAGCAACTAACTACTAACCCTATTTCTACCTCATGCCTCTAAGCCTCAAACACCAACAATACAACCAATAATACATGGAAATGGATAATCGGTCACGGCCTTCAACTCCAGCAACCATAGATTCACGCAACAATTCTCCAACAGAGTTTACAAAACCTTTTAATCAATATTAACAAGTTTTATAAACTGTTTTAATCAACATCAAGTTCAATCCCTTTGATTAATAAGAGAAAAGAAGCATCGCAAGGAGCGTCGCCACCTATATGGAGGGAGGAGAGTGAGAGATTCTTAACCAAGAGAGAATGGCATGAGAATGAACCGGGGTTAACCTTTGCGGACCACCCCTTCTAGCCACAAGGCCTACCAGTTGTATTTTGGGTCCTTTCTTGCAATTGAATTTTCAATTTGTGCCAAAAAAAAGAAGGAGAAAGGTATTCTAGATTTGGCCGACCTAAACCTAACAGTCAATATCTACGGCCGACTTCATACTACTTATCATTCTACTACACTTGTAAATCCTAAGGTTTTCAATTGCTACTACTTCGATCCAATGGCCTTCGCCTTGATTCACGCAACGCCTTCATCACACTAGGCTTTCATGCCCACCATCTTCATCAGCAGTATACCTCTTATTTATTTTTTGACATGTTGTGCCGGGTTTTCATGAATTGTCTAATTATATAATAATGCTAACCGATTGATATCAATCTAACTCCTAACAATTAACTTCATTTCTTGACTAGGAAGTGAGCCTTAATTCAAGTCACGAGCAGTTTGGATGGCTTATATATATCATCCAAAAGTTAGGGACGTTGACAATGGCACCATCAATGTATATGATAAGGTACATGCGGGATATAGGGTTTGTGTAATGGATTTCTCTCTAGTTTAGAATGAATATGCATGTCACACAACTTTTTAGCTAGTCGAAGCTGAGTGGAAATGAGAGTTCCGGAAAAGTGTGCTAGCTAAAGTTAAGTAAGAATCCTAAGTTCGGTGAACCTAGCTAGCTAAAGCTAAGTAACAAATAGGGGCCCATAAAATTTAGCTAGGTGATGCTAGTTGGCCAACTGTCCAAGGTCTACAATAATTATTCCTAAAGTCCCTCAAAGAGAGACGAAACCGTGGGTTTGATCCTTCTTTGAGAAAAAAGTTATGTTAAGAGGTCGTTAGCTCGTCATGTACCAAACCCTATTTTGAGAGTTGGGTGAAACTTTCGAGACCTCCCCTCTCAAACTTTGAGAAAAATTTGGGATTTCAAATAGTGTACGAGCATGGGACCCGCTGTCTTAAATCCCAGAGTAGCCCATGCAAGGCTAGCTTGGCCCACCCATCCTAGTAAGATAAGTTAGAAAGCCAAATTTTTAATAGCCCGACATCACTCTTTGTGTATGATAATTTAAGCATTAAGAAAACTTGGGTGACTTTGTGTTAATTCTCATAATCTCGGGGTTTGGGACTAAACCCATGGTTTGATCTGCTTTACTTTACACATAACTTCAATGGTAAGGCCAAATTGGGAAATTAGTGCAAGCAGGGTAGAAACTTAGAAGAAGAAGAAGAACTTTGGTCTCTGAGGAAGGCCGGAGTGAATAACGTGTATGTTCGTAAAACATCCTTGGCCATACCCTGAGGACATGACGTTAGATGTGAAACTACTTCACCCCTTCAATATATAGAAATTTAGAATGTAGTGTCATTGCCGCCGTCACTTTGCTCAATACCATCAAATATTAATTGGAGGATACATTGGTTAAGTCATACCATTATTCAGATCCATAACAGTGTTATGTGGGACTGACAATATTCAACGGAATATTCTTTGATATTCTCATATTCGATATGAATGTGGGGATTATTGAGTGGAATACTGTCAGCCCCACATAACACTGTTATGGATCTGAATAGTGTTATGGTTGCGGGAACGAAGGGTTTTTGTTAAGAAAATTAAGCCTGAATGGATGAGGTCACGTTGAGGTGATTAAAGCACCCGCACACACTGTAGGGGTTTAAACTTATCAAATGGCACACATCAGCAAGCCAGACGCCACCTATTGTGACCTCCTGGCAGCCAACTTCCGCTGACTTGGCACACACAAACAGGTGCATGCATTTCTGGTCCCTTTTGGATTAGTTCTCGCTCTCGCACCTTGCACCACATCACCCCCCATTGACCCAAAACCCCAAACCTTCACGGCCCCCATGCAATAACATTAAACAATTGAACAAACGCAAGGTCATTCTTCTTAATTGGGCACGTGTGTTCAAGCACAATACAGTGGACAACTCCTGATCCCTGCTTAGTGTTAAGTGAAAGTGATTCAAAACTATACACTAATTTTGAATTTTGCGAAGAAAACAAAAAATCATAGACATTAAAAAAAACATGTTGATCTACAAAGCCAAGCAATTTATGATGACCGAAAAAATTCCAAGAAAAGTCTACATATTTTAGAAGACCATGCAAGTGGTGTGCAAGTAGGTGATATTGAACAAGAAACTGTCTAAAATTTGTTTAAAATACGATAAAACTACATAAAATTGATGGTTTTCTAACTTTTGTGATGATGCCCTCAAGTGGATAACGAATTCAAGGAATATGAAGAAGAAGAAGAAAAATCCAACTTAAAAATATTTGAGGTCATGAAATCTATGTCCAAAACTAGACTCAATCATGTGCTTTTGAGCATCACTTTTAATGATAAGTTTTGGAGATCTCAACTTGATATTCTACATTTGAGTTTTTAACACAATAATAAGGGTCATCATGAAAAAAAATCCAATTTAAACAACACTTTGTTGCTATTTCTAAGCCTTTGACCAAAAAATTATGGTTTTAGTATACTGGAGCACTACTTCGGTCCACTTTACCATGCTTGCACATGCATGCATTTGAGTGGTTTATGGCAAGTCTTGTCCTTGTTGGGTGGACTTTTCATTGGAAACCTAAATGACGTGCATGGGTCACTATGAAATTAAACCCCGTACACGAGAAGTTTATAGAGAAAAACAAATGTACTTAGGTAGGCTAACAACAAATTAACGGTAGGCTAGAAAATGTACTCATGTATTCATATCAAGCTTTTCAATTTAATGTGATAAATGCCTCCACAACATATACAAAATATAATTCATAAATTAAATAAGCCCGTACTACATACAAAATCCACTTTCGCTTTCTAGTGAGAAACTCATTGAATATTTTATCATTCATAGCATGCAACCCAACAATTACATCACACAAACAAATACAAGAGCACAATAACTTAGCCGCAACCCAAAGACCAAAACTCAAGGGAGCCCCATGAGTGCTCCAAGAGCCTCTAGTTGTAAAAATCTAGAACCCAAATGCAAAACCTAACAAGAATGGACAGGGTAGTCAATGAGGAATATTACCATATGACAACTATGGATGAAAATGTGAGTTGGATGAAACTAACACATCCGATACAATCAATTTTTCCTCTAAACCTTAGGGCCCCCTTTTGTACATCTACCTTTGCATCAAGATTCTATAAAGCCTTTTTAAATGTACACACTGGACAAAAATAAAACCTCTCCTTTGTGTATATTATGTACACTAAATGCCTCAATTCATAGCCCTTCTTACACTCATGTTAGTTCATACATGGTGTGGAGAGTCCACCCCTTGAAGTCTTGTCGGACACCAAAAAGATGCTTGTGATGAGATTAGACACAGTTGTAGGTTCAAATGTGTTGACTTTGGTAACACATTTGTGAGGGCCTAAGGCAGGTGGTGTTAGACATGTCACTTTGAACGTTTGAGCATCAACATCATTAGTAGATTGTAGAGTTTCAAATGATGCTTGTTAGAAATAGTTTCAAGACAATAATATATAAGGGTTCAAAGCTTTAGTGATAGATGACCCAAAGCCAACATAGGAGCATGATTGAGGTGATGGACATTCTTAAAATTCAACTTATTGGGCATGATTTGAGGGTGTTGGTTCTAAGATGGTCTACTACCTTATGTGATTGTTTTATAGAGAAAGAGAATATTCAATTTGAGCTCTTGTAGCTTTGACATCTGAGCTGTGATTTTGAAGCCTAAAACGATGATATGTGTTGGTTTGCAATTGATGACCAAATGGAGATGATCCTTGATTTGAAATGATGGTCATACAAGTTTGTGGAGTTGGAAGTGCCCACAATACCTTAGGACAAGCACACCTATTGTAAACAATTTGAACATCTTGTGCTATGTGGGGTTTTGATAACGACATAAAAAATCACATGAGCACATTAACAAATCCAAATGAGCAACATGAAAGTTGTGGCTACTATATCCAGAATTTGGCTAACTATCTTATGTATTCTTGAAGTAAAAGCGATAAACCACCTATAGTGGTTTCTTGCGCATATGTACACTCTAGACTTAGTCATGTACTTATACTCACATGTATCCCATATGTGTTAATTTTGGATGTATCAATATACATGTATATAAGAACATTTTTGTTGATCGCACATTGTCTTATTTGCAAATCAAAATTTGTCGCATTTCAAACACATTACTTCTCAAAAGTATGTATAATAAAGGTTTTCATCGTATATCTTCCTCCAAATAGATGATATTTGCAATGTGCATGTGATGTCGTTGACGGAATCAATCCTAATATATGCATCATTACTTTTGAACAAATCTTATGTCTATATTTACCGAAACCCGAGTTATAAACCAATACAAATCATTTTTCATACTAGGTGTACTCACATTAAGGTAGAGGGTGCTTTAACCGTCATGTTAAACACATGTTGCATTTGCCTCCTTTGCTACAATATGGCTGTTATATAACACAATATTCCGTTTTCTAGTCGAATAACATTTGCTAGAGCGGAATGCCTCACACCTGAACAAATTGCCCGCTTGTACCAAAAATCTAGCAGAGTCTTTCTGGAGGGAATACCATGCAAGTTGTGCACTATTCCACACTGCACTCCCCTGGAGGCATTCTCTATAATTTAAACGCTTAGTATCGATATTATCATTTGATTAGACAAAGTTAAATGTCCCTCATTGCCATTTGAAAGGGAATTCCAACGCATCGAAGAAGGCATATTTTGGTTTCGATATGCGAAAGTTATAAAGGTGCAAAGTTTGATAGATTACCCAATATCAATAGGGAAACCTGATGTTTTGGGTGGTGAACATTCTCATAACCAACATGTGCTTATATTATGCATGATTTCAAGGTGTTGGTTTTGTGTGGGGTGTCGGTTATAGCACCCTCTACTTTACTACTTATTTGGATCCATACTTAACCAAGGGACGTCGGAACAGAATCAAGAAGAAAGATGAGCAAGAAAGAAGGAAACAAGGAAACGTGGCCGGAACAATATCCCAACGAGTTGAAAATCATCTCGGGTCTCATCCAACATGAAGACGCACTCCAACATTTGCATGAATGCAAAGAAGGCGTACTTTGGATTCCATAGAAAGGTTCGAAGGTTGATTGATAGATTACCCAAAACAATTAGGACACTATGGTGTTTAGGTGGTGAACATTCTCATAACCAAGATGTGCTTATCATGCATGACTTTAGGGCGTTGGGTTTAGGATGGGGTGTTGGCTATAGCACCATGCACCTTGCTACGTATTGGACCCATAACCAAGGGACATTGGAAGTGAATCATCAACAATAAGAAAACACATACAAAAAGGCTCGAAACCACCAAGGAAACGTGGCCGGAACAATATCCCAACGAGTTGACAATCGTCTCGGGTCTCATCAGACACGGAGACGCACTCCAACATTTGCATGAATGCAAAGAAGACGTGCTTTGGATTCCACATGCAAAAATCAGAAAGGTTTGAAGGTTGATTGATAGATTACCCAAAACCATCATGACACCATGGTGTTTAGGTGATGAACATTCTCATAACCAACATGTGCTTATCATGCATGACTTTAGGGCGTTGGGTTTAGGATGGGGTGGTGGTTATAGCACCATGCACCTTGCTACGTATTGGACCCATAACCAAGGGACATTGGAAGCGAATCATCAACAATAATAAGAAAAACACATACGAAAAGGCTCGAAGCCAACAAGGAAACGCGGCCAGAACAATATCCCAACCAGGTGGGAATAATGCTTTTGAGAGTCTCCTCATCAGACAGGAAGACAGAGCCCAAGCATATGAAATTGAGACTGTTGGGGGAGTCGAGTGGCCGCATACGGGAGGCAAGCAAGGCCAGCAGGGACCAATCAACGAAGGGTTGGGGAGGGGAAGGGTCTGGAAGAGTGGGTCCCACCAGTTCCCTCGAACCGGTCTAGCCGGTTCTACACCGGCAGCCCCAGTCTCCTAACCGCCTCAGGTCAGGAAGGGTCCTTCCTCGCGTGGTCCCGGTGACGGAATGCTGGCATCGCTTGATCGACTGAGCTGAACAAAGAGGGAGCAGCGATCCTCCCCACCAGCTATTCTTCAGATTCCAAACACATTATATCAGCTGTGTGAGAAACAAAGCGCAGCCTGGAAGCCTGAAAGAAAACGTGGCCTGTAGGACAAGTGAGCAGTTGAGTAGAGGTCGGTGAACACGCAGCTCTACAGATTACTCGTCATAGACTTTGAAGAAGAAGTGTGTAGTGTAACTGCAGCAAGTTAGAATCTCATTCCTTACCTGTTACAGCATTTCAATTGTATTGTGTGAAGTTTCGGAGGAGCGAGGAATTTGGTCGCAGAATTAGGAATTTGGGAGTTGAGGTGGAGTTGTGGGAGGTTTTTCGGGGGTTTAAGGAGCTTGGAGCGAGAATTGGGAGGTTTTGGGGGAGCGTGGGTGATTAAATTGAGCATTACTTTGGTCGGAAGGATTCATTGGTGGGGAGAGAGAGAGAGTGGGGTTGGAGGGATTAGGAGGAGACCAGCAGGTGCGGGGGCCACCGAAGAGTTAGTTTGGGCTTTGGTTGGGGAGATATTTTGTTTGGGTTGCAGCAATTGGAGCTGGTGTCTTGGCTGTCAAGTCAAACAGCATCAGTAGCTATCGCTGAGTGGGCGAGCGGTCCAGAAGGTTCCGGGTGTCCAAAAGATCGCCTACCTGAGTTCATTGGTTGCGGACGGACGAACTTGAAGGTTTGTCCCATTCTGCTCTTGCGGCAAAGAGGTTTCCAGAGCGAAGAGCGCGAATCAATTAGCAATTGGATTGATCGAGCAGGAGAAGAAAAAGAGGAGAGAGAGAGAGAGAGACGAAGCAGCAACAAGAGGGGAGGAACAAAAGGGATTATTTCAAGGATTGCTCCTACTCTTGACAGGTTCTCTTTCGATTTTGCTTTTGCGAGCTTGCCGAGCGGCAAGGAGGATTCAAGAGCGAGGAAGAAATCGAAGAGAAGGCGAGCAGCCGGAATTTATTAGTAGTAGGAATCAAAGTGATCGAGTAGGGGAAGAAAGAAGAAAGAAGAAAGAGAGAGAGGAGGGGGGGCAGGAACACGGTTTCGCCAAGCGTGCAGAACATTGCCTAATTTATTTACTGCAGAGACAATCTTGAAGGATTATCCCAACCATTTTGCAAGAGCGAGGAAGAAAGCGAGCAGCAGGAATTTATTAGTGGGAATTGGAGTGATCGAGTAGGGGAAAGAAGAAGAAAGTGAGAGGAGAGGAGAGGAACAGGGGATTAGGGGGAGGGATTTCTTTTTTTTATTCGTCCGACAGCAATTACGATAGGTACTCTTCGTCGGTTCGGAATGCAGTTAGGCAACACATTGGGGGAAGGCAAGCAGCTGTCCCCAACGAGCGGCCACATTGAGAAGCCAATACGCAAGCCAGGCAAAAGATGGAAGAAAGGGTCGATGAAGGGAAAAGGCGGGCCAGAGAACGCAGCCTGTGAGTTTCGCGGGGTTCGACAACGCACATGGGGCAAATGGGTGGCAGAGATTAGAGAGCCAAAGAAGAGAGCCCGCCTTTGGTTAGGATCTTTTTCAACCGCAGAGGAAGCCGCCCGCGCTTACGATATTGCAGCTCTCAAGCTTTACGGACCGATGGCTGAGCTTAACCTCCCAAATTACCAACCGAACACTCCTCCCGGAACAGAAGCCAAATTCTCACAGCAGCAACAACAAGACATGGAGGAACACTTTATAAGGGAAGCCACCGACCACTTGGACGCAGAAGAAGTAGAAGAGGAAAAGGGTGAGATTAGGAAGAAACAGGAGGGTTTAGGGTTTAGTAGCTCAATGGATGTAGAGCAGCCGCGTAATCGGTATATTGAATCGTTGCAAGTGGAGTCAGGTAGCATTTCGAGGTTTAGGGAGACATCATCATCTTTTGATGACGAGTCGGAGGTAATGCTCAACAACAGGCGAGTTGAAGGTGATGTAGCCGGGACGGCTACATCGTCTTCCAACATGAACCCTCAACGAATGATTAGCAGGGAAGAATGGGAGCAACAACCTCATCAGCCGCATTTACATTACTTCGATGGTGGTGGTGGTGGGGGGTCATCGTCATCAAGGCCGAAGGAAACATTCAAGGAGCTGGAGATTTTTTTGAACCAATTTGATGTGGATGAGTCATATCAGACACCGCCTTACAGCATGGAGGATGACCAAAACTCGGGATCGAATTCATCGCCATCGCTCGAGAGCGCTGGAGGCTCGTTCCCTCCCCATTGGGAGAACGAGGATTTAGGTTCGCAATTCCTCACCCTGGATCTTCAAAGCTTAGATAGTGTGCTCAATGGGCCTCTTGTGCCTGAAAGTGTCCAGCTCTGGGACAATCGAGACACTCCGCCACCATCCCCTCGTCCAAGATAACCCTTTCAAATCCATTGAAAGCTTCTGTCAAGACAGTAAAGACCTTCAAATTATTGTTGTTGTTTCATCCTTTTACGAAACATGACCTCTCCTGCTCATGAGTAGTAGATAGAGAGACATGATGAAAGAAGCCAACCAGGCTTTGATGATAGGTGAAATAGAATAGATACAAATTCTTTTGCTGCAGCTCGGTTAGGAATGAATGACCAACCGTCCTGTTTATTGTAGAGCTCGGTATATAGTTGCACAATTATGTCGGAACAAGAAAGATGATACCAAAATTTTGCTCCGAATTGGAAATATAAAAAAACCACTTGTGTCTCATTTGAGTCTCAGCGGCACAGTTTTGCAATTCCTAAGTTTTATGGGCAATTACGGAACACGAGAAATATAGAGAACATGGAGAGCGTTTGTAGAGTGTAGGGTTTTAGGACGTTGGAGGCAAATTTATTTACATATACCATACCATACCATGTTGGAAATCATGAACTGGAAGTGTACTTTTTTGTACCTTTCAACTACCTGAATGCTGGTCTTTTGATCAGTAGAAAGCTTCATTATAGCAGTTGCATCAATCTTACCCCTCTTCCACTCATCACCCTGAGTTCATCGAGATTGATCTCTTACCTTGTATATACAATAAATCATTGATTCCTGACCAGTTCAAAACCAGCCATAAACGTTAAAATCCACCAATCATAACAGTACTGCAATTTTGTTTGTTTGTTTTGTGTGTGTGTTGTTGCAACTGCTGGAACTGGTTTCAGTAGTTTTGAAAGCCTTTGGCCTTGATATGCTTTACTGATTTCCTGAGCACACATTACTCCGTTTTCACATATATTATTAGGGCATATTTTCTGCAAGTAGTGTGTGATGATGTATCTCCAATGCGCACATTTGCAGAG
This sequence comes from Polytrichum formosum, assembly GCA_964035585.1. Classification (NCBI taxonomy): domain Eukaryota; kingdom Viridiplantae; phylum Streptophyta; class Polytrichopsida; order Polytrichales; family Polytrichaceae; genus Polytrichum; species Polytrichum formosum. The sequence goes on from OZ037936.1 coordinate 63,277,269, forward strand.
TCCCCTTGCTGTGTTGCAATTTTTGATTACTCTGCTTGTATATGAGTTTAGGGTTGTTTTGAATTGAACTTCCAATACATCCACGTCTTCTAGGTTTTAGTGTGAGAGTGACACCGATTAGCCTTACCATGGCAGATCCATTTCAGTGGGTAAGTGTGAAGTTCGGAACTGCTTGGAAGTTTTAAGTGAACCATTTCCCTGTTTATATATCCAGGGAAACCAACTGCTCAGGCAAGCACAAAGACCAGCCCCCGGCCTTTCCTGCAGCAGTTGAAGAGTCCACCTTCAGGTAACCGTTTCATCCCTGAGGGTATAAGTTGATTTGTAGATCTTCTTGATTTGGAATTTAGGGATCAGGGTTTAAGAGTAATGGTGTGTATATATCACAAGGACTGCAATTATTTAGGTTTATGAGGTTCAACTCTTCATACATCTGAACCTGGACGGAAAGAACTTGTTTGTTATTTTAGATCTAATATAACCTGTGACATACACTGCTGACTAATCAATATACTTCAGCTGACTGGATTGGGATGAACTCAAGTTTATCAACTTCTGCATGTGCAGTAGGATGGTATAACTATACAGGGTTCTATATTATTGAATGACATGCTGTAGGAACAAGTTCCTTCCATCCATGTACTTCCCACTTCAATAGGGTTCAAGTCTCGAGAGATATTTCGGACGTAAGGAACTTGAGTGTTCAGTATTTCATACTTATGGAAGTATGGCTCAAGAGTGTTGCAGTTGAATGGTTAATTCAGCAAGAGAGAAATTATGTCTTTTGATTGGCTACTTGAGCTTAATCTAGTCACACTCCATATTTGAAACAAACTTGTCGCATTTTCACATTCATTTTGAAGACTAGGAATACTGACAGCATAACCATCTACCTCGCAACAAGTTTGAATTAGTTAAGCAATACTCGCAATACAGGTACATCAGAGAACTGCGAAGAGGTTGGTATCTTGAAAATAATTTTGTATTAAATAAATAGCTAGTGCTTCCAAACATTTTTAGTATAGATGGGTCCCTACTGCATTTTTTTGCAGTGGATACTTCCAGGTCACCCTGAGTCGGCTGCGAGACGCTCAGGAGGCAATGGCATGTGGGTGGAGGCAGCAAGGGAGATTTACATGAAGATTCAACCCCCTCCACCTCATCACTTAAATTTGGAGTGTAAGACTTCTTCAACCCTTTCAATTTTTTGCCCCTTCTTAGCTAAATCAGTGCAATGAACTTGACACCGAATTGCTGAGAAATCTGAACAAAACAATATTCGTTGCAATATGCTTTGCAATCCGACTACCCTAAACCCTAAATATTCCATATAGAGAAATAATTTCAGGATGACCTATTAGTGATCTCAGGTGCATATTTTGCATATAAGAAGCAATCCAGCAGCTTTCCTTTGATCAGCTTGTATTTGTACATAGTGCCTTCAAGTAGAAACCCTGCCTTCTCCAACACACGTCGTGAAGCCACATTGCTTTGCATAATCAAAGCCTCAACTCTCACAATATCCATTTCTTGGAACCCTAACTCCACAATCTTTCTCACCGCGTGTGTCGTCACTCCCATACCCCAATACTTTTTGGCAATGCAGTAACCTAGAACTGCTGTGCAACTGTCGAATCCCATCCCTCTCTCCAAAACAATGGACCCGATGGCTTTGCCATCAACACACAAAGCTTTCAGCCATGGATGAGGAATGGCAACATTTATTAAAAAGTTCCGCGCATCTTCCTCGGATGTGTATGTGTCCCAAACTAGTTGCTCAGTAACTGCATCGTCTGTTGCCCACTCCAAGAAGCTGGAAAGGTCTTCAATTGTAAATGCCCTTAGGGTCACCTGAGATTCGCTGATGCTCATTGCTTCCAATCTGCCACACCTGTGTAATTTAGCCCCAAAACGCTTTTAGCATGTTCAGTTTAATCGTGTATTCTCTCTTCATACCGGACCATATGAAATGCTCATCAAACTCTCTTCAAGTTACTTTGTGTGGGTGTCAAGAAGAATCACCTTGCAAGACAATAAGCTATCACTATCTACCAAAAAGTCACAGCACAATCTATATTTACATTGTACAATTTCAAAACACCGTATGTCTGAGTGTCCCAAATCAGGCTCCGACAGCTTTTACAGGTTAAGCCATTTTCATCATTCCGTTCGTTGGAAGAGATTTTATCCAAAACCCTTTACAGGGTAAGCCAAATCCGTGTTACTCGTTTCCAGTCAATATGTTCCTCCGGTACAAGATTTAGGACAAGTATTACAGAGGAGACCCCACCACTCTCCGCCCGCAGTTTCCTTCGTTGCCACCTCTTGCAACCTTGTAACCTCATTGCTCACCTTCTACCTGCTCATTTTTAACTATCAAAATCCCAAACATCTAAGATGAACCTTTAAGACTCCCTACAAGAACCCAGAAACAAGACACCATACACGGCCTGGCGGCAGTTTGACCTTTTGCAAACCCTGCTTGCTTCACTCCATAGAAACTAAGGGCAGAGAGGGATGGGGTCCCCTCTACAACACTCAGCTAGTACAGTGGGATTCTAGTTTTCTCAAGAACATTTTTGGAAGACTAGGTACATGGGTAGAAATTGTTGATACCATCAAATCTGGTTGCACCATATGCTTTCAAACATAGTCATGTGATGCAGGAGATTGATGTGAACTTTTCTAAAATCCACGATTGAGCTTCCTTAATGATGCCATTGACAATTCACCGTCAATTCGCTGTTAGAATAACTGGTGACAATTCTTGCAACAAGTCGGCTCTACACTACAGAATTTGAGGTTACCTTCCTCAACCCTTGGTCAAATGCACCACAGATCCTTTCCTTTCCTCCCTCGCTATTCTGTCCTTGATACCCAAAGTTTCTAAGGAATTCCAAGATTCTCAAAACACCAGACCGTCACTAAACACCTTCACAATCTTCAACATCTATCATCAAGAGAATTTAGCCTCTCATGTTCACAATTGGTGGACGTGATATTTCTAGGATTGTGAACCACTTGGTGTACCTGGAGTTCTCTAACTGATCTTTCATTGAATTCATCACAAATCAACTCCAACCATTCATCAGAATTATCCAAATTCCACGAGAAGAGATTCCACTATACCACAACACTCTGTATCTAAATCCCCACACCATAACAACATCTCATCAGCAATCGCATTGATCACAACAATTTTGCAATTCCAATAAAAAGGAAAATACTCGAATTCAATCCACCTCCAACCTATCACAAGAACGAGATTCAATCAACCACGAGACACAACCCAAAAATCATACACGACCTTCAAGGAGATGTTCCCCTACCCACTTGTAAATGCTAACTCAACTTAATTCTTTTCGAACACCCACCACACCCCAATTGCTTGAAGCTCACGTTGATTCATGGTGTCCAGAAAAAATAGGGTTAATGTTGGATCGGAATAGCTTACCAACTCCCCTAATGACGTGGATCCCAAACTCCAAGCTAACTCAAATCGAGGCTACCGACATGGCCGAGGAATGCCAGCGGTGTAGGAGGGATGCGTGCGGCATACGCCGTAATAAGGAGACTCTAGAACGGCCTAGGCGTTGACGACATGCCCACGTGGACTATCGTTGACCGGAGCGACCTCCAGGAAGGTTCCTTCGATAACGATTAACCACGAAATCAATATTCATTTCTAATATGAAGGTGACCTCTAGTAGCACAAAATATTGTATTCAAACATTTTAATTTAGTTAGTTCACTAAATATTTTATTTTTATGTCAACGCGGTAACTTTTTCAGTGACACTTTCTATGAATAAGTTTGCAAATATTGTCATCCCAACTTACTTTCAATTCATCCAAATGTCAATTATTGAAACAAAAATTTGGTATAATGTGCATCCTAACCAAATCTGTGATGAAATATTGACATGGATGACTGAAATTTGGATGAAAAATCACTTACTAAGCGACGGTAATTGCATCACTGTAAATCTATAATCCCCCAAAATTTACAAGGTATGACAAATAATGTTACATTAACATTTAGTGTTGGTGACACTACACCGGGGTTTACAATTAGTATTCAGCAAGACAATTAGAATTGGTGACACTAAATACTATAATATTTAGTGTCATGTTATTGTGTTTTTTTTTCAATTTTTTAGGATATCATAATTAACAACAACCATTGGAGTGATGAAGCCACGTATGGATGAGATTACATAATGTTCATTTGATACAGACACATTCATCCAAAATTTGACGAGCACATCCAATTTATGTGATTTACAAACATAAATTGGACGTTGCCATCCATGAAAAAACAAGAAAAAAGTTAGTTTCAGTTAGTTTCAGATTTGCTAAACAAATTACCACTGTCATGTTACACATATATAACATGATTAATCTTCGACATTAACTCCCACAGTTTGTTGAACCCCCATCATGGACTTTAATACCTTTAAGCGTGTCTTTGGCAGGGGGAAATTTATTATAACTTGATTCATGTGATCATGATGTTGATATTTAAACACGTCCCTAATGTCCACTATGTATTCAAACACATGGTTCAGAATAATTGTAAAGTGTAGTCGATTTTTTGTCCATGTATCAATTGGGCTCATCCACTTTTCAAAACAAAATGAAATATGATTGGAGGTTCCATTATGTTGCAATGCACATGCCATAAAACTAGTCTATTTTGAAGCAGGTTGTGAAGGGAGAGATGGAATTATCGTATACGAACATGCCTCTCATTCATTCAACATAATAGACCTCAAACAATATGCATCCCATAAGTTAATTTTCTTAGTTGATTTAACGATGGAATTAGTTTAAAGGACCCCAAATTAGCGAAATTAATGTTTACCATGTATAGAGCCCAATTGTTTCTATTTGTGAACCAGATTTTAGAGACCCGGATCTACATTAAATATAGTATTTAGTGTTATATGGTATTTTATATCAATATAGTAACGTTTCTAATAACACTTCTTATGAATAAGTTTGTCACAAGTGTCATCCAACTTCGTAGGTTTTGCACCCTAACTTTTTTGTAATGCAATATTGCCATGGATGACTGAAATTTGGATGAAGAATTCACTTAATAAGTGCTAGTTTTGGCAACAATGTAAATTTGTAATGCCCAAAATGTTTCACAAGAATTGACATATAATGATAGGTAAACATTTCGTGTTGGTGACACTACATCGACAGTTTACAATCCAAATTGAGCAAGACAAACAGAATTGGCGACACTAAATACAGTATTTAGTGTAGTCGAGTGAAGCCAAAATGGGATGAACTACACTAAATATGATATCCAGCGTCACCAATTCTCTTTGTCTTCCTCGATACTAATTTTACAACGCGGTATACTGTCACCAACACGAAATGGTAACCCAACATTATTTGTCATTCCTTGTAATTTTTTGGGGGGATTATAGATTTACAGTGTCGCAATTACTGTCACTTACCAAGCAAATTTTCATCCAAAATTCAGTCATCCATGACACTATTTCCTCACAAGCTGCTTGACAAGAGAAGGTAGGGTTTTTGGCCAATGGATGAACTCATCCATCATCCATGACAATATTTGTACACTTATTCATAAAGAAGTGTCATCCGAAAAGTTACCATAGTGACATAAAATACCATATGACTCTAAATACCATATTAGTGCAGCAACAACCTAATGGGGTAGGTTTTCACCGGCCCCCCTGGGTAGGTGCTGGGAAACAATAGCCATGAGGACCCGGGCCCACTAAGTAACTGTAGCGACGTGGCCTTTAGTGGGTGCCAACGGCCAATAAGGGCCCGGGCCTACTAAGTATCTGTGGTGACGTGGCCTGCGTTGGGTGTTAATGGCCAATGAGGGCTCGGGAATGAAGGACCTGCTCTGGTGGCCTTCAAAGGAAGGAATGAGGATGGGGGGTCTGAGCTGGCCGTGTGAGCTGGCCATTCAGTAGCCAAGCCCTTATCTGGACTTTAACTTACTTGGGGCCCAAGTTACTTCAACTTGCACTCATGAGGGAGGTAACATGAGGAAAATGTGAAAAGCCTGCTCCACAATATTAATCAGCAAGTTGCACATGGCATTAACGAATATATGAGCAGAGGGTTGGGCTAGGGGCTAGGCCGGACATGCAACCTTAGGGCCACTTCGCACACGAGCCAAGAGCCATGACGATGAAATTGTGAGAGCCCAAAAGAAAGTGTCCAAAAGCTGTCCCGAGACACCTCCAAAATCATTTAGTGTGGTCACGGACCCTCAAGTGTAGTGTGAAGTCATATGTGACCAGGCCCTCAACCAAATCCTATTTCAATGAATTTTTTTCCATGAGGGTCCTCACATATGATAAAATAGAATAAACCGACGGTTGTGAGCGTTCGGAGTGCCATGGTCTACCGGTTTTGTGTTAGGCCTACCTCCCAAGAGGCGGTTTTCGAAAATAGTCCAAGTGACCATGAAACATGATCCATTTGATGCCATGGAAGAATCCATGTAGACTTTACATCCATCTTGCATTCACCTACTCCGTTGGTCCCTCAAGTGTAGTGTGAAGCGAACTTGGACCGGCTCCGCCTTTTCCACCAATGAGAGTGCGTAAGGTGTAATGATCACGGGCTTTCAGTCTCGTGTGTGAAGTGGCCCTTAAACCCAAGGCAACCTGGAACAGCCGGTCTCCATGTGACTGTGCCAAGGAACTACCCATCCGGTGGGGCCCAGTAGAAACGGGTCGGTGGGTCCCACTGACTAGGTTTGGCTTGTGGGCCAAGCCAGCGGATAAGGAGGGAGCCCACCAGAGCAGTCTGTGTCCAGGGAGATTTTTGGGCATAAGCAGTCAAAGTCCTAGTGCTTCCAGGGCCAACCGGTTACATATAATAATCTCTCTGTTTCTCATTTATTGATTAGAAGTACACTCTAAACTCTGTAGTATCACACCTGTGGCAAGCAAAGTGCACGTGATATTACGGAGTTTTGTAGTGTTAACATGGATGCGCGATACTAGTGAATTAGTGTAGCATGTGATACTATGGAATAACACAAATTGCAACATATTAAATGGTGTGGTGTGGTCCACTCCACTTGCCCTTCCCGGGCGATGTGGCATATGCATGCACCAACATTCAACAAGTGGCATGAGACGAAGAAGAAGAAGAATGAGAATGAGAATAAGAAGGTGACACTCCGCATATTGACACATGGCGCAATGCAAGGGTGTGGGTTGACTTCTTTGGTGGTTTGCATTAATGAGAAAATTCGTGATATAAGAGAGAGAAAGGTGACAATAAGGAGCGGGATTTGAACTACGAACATCCAATCCCTAGGGTTTCGGGATATTAGAGAGTGAGTGACATTATGGAGGTTGATATTATGGAGTTTAGGGTGTATATTTCATAGATTCCTCTAAACTGATCGGTGGTTTTCCTGAAGTCTTGAACTTCAACTACTTATTTCTCAAACTCAACCAGTTCATTGTAATTAGGAGTTGGTTCTCCCCCATTCAGTGTGCCGGAGGAGTCACAAATGCAAATGGCATCACTTGACATGCCTAATAAGGGCCAGGGCGAACCGACCCATACATTGGTACCTTACCGGATGTCTAGTAATGTCACATTTGAATGAATCGGCCCTCAACCTCATAGGGGTCTTTTTGTATTGGAGCCACTTCATCTACAATATGTAGGATGGTTGATTTTAAGTGAGTGCCACGAATCCCTAGCCGTTCGCCCTCCCCGGTAAGGTATGAATATAGGGGTTGGTTCGCCCCAGCCCCTAATAAGCTACCAGAGATAGAGCCTCCGGTGCTGGGGCCTGCCATTGTTGGACAATGGCGTATGCAAAGAAAACTCATGTTCCTCATGCTCAAATGGGCTTCATTGTGCAAGCAATTCGAGCTTTTGCAGCTGGAAAACCGCCATGTCCCCATAGATGGGAGGCAACCTCCGCATCAGATTCAATAGCACATAAAATCCTTGTAGGCCAATGAACAGGGAGTGCCGGCAATTAGTTACAAGCTAGTCGGTTGATTTTGAGAATTTCCGAATGAAATAGAAATGTTTAGGAAGGGGTTCCGAAAGAAAAATCAAGGTTTTCGGAAATGGGCTGATTAGGAAAAAAAATGCCGGCATTTAGGCAAGCTGCCCCTGAGTATCCACGGCAAATTACCAATTGAAAGGCATTTTTCATGGCGGGCATCGGACCAGACATGTACTTTTTAGGAAGAAAAAATAATACTATGCATAGTTGGAGTTACCGCACACATGGAAGCTTCAAACTCCCTCCTCTTGTGGACCAAGTAGCATGTAAGTGTGAATTTTTAGCCTTTAAACTTCAGTGCACTACGGAACGAGGGGATAAGAATTTCAGGGATTTGTGGGGCATGATAACTTGGAATCATGCTTTGCAAGCATGGTACCCCAACCTCCTCATTTTTGCAGAGTTAGCTCATGTGCAATGTGTTTCTATAGCGATGTGTGAGCATGCTTTTAGTGTGCAAAATTTGACCAAGACTGAAGTTAGAAATAGGTTGGGCAGTAAGAATCTTGAGGCAATGCTGCGAATTGCCTTGGAAGGGCAAAATGAGGGGGTAGATGACATTATTAGTGACATTGTCCCACATTGGAAAAATGACAGTAAATACCGCTTTTTGTATGCTAATCCCTCTTCTTATTTGAATTCTCCTAATACACCGAGTGTGAGTGATGTGTCTTGTTTGTTTGGGGCAGTTGATACTAACGGCAATGGTACGCATATTTTGTGACTTTCAATACTAACTAGCCTCCATAAAATACTTGGACCATTTGTGGATCTTATATTTTCTGAAGGCTACATTGTATAGCCATAATCGAAGAAGCAGAGTGCATCGAAGGAGCAGAGTGCCGAGGAGGAGCAGAGTGCCGAGAAGGAGCAGTGTATCGAGAGGAGCACCGGGAACGAGCGAGAGACGGGCAGAGAGACGAGGGACGAGGAAGACAGCTAGATACCCGGGTTGGGACCGGGACGAGGAAGGTACTGGACACCCTGGCCGAGAACCGACCTACCCGGTTATGTAGGAGCGGCCGGGAACGAGGGAATGCACCGGGAACCCACCGGGAGCGGCCGGGAACGAGAGAACGACATCGGGAACACACGGGAGAAGTGAACGACACCGGGAACGCCGTCATCAAGCCCGGGAACGGACGAGCAATAAGTGAGATAGAAATAGTTAGATGATTAGTGAACACCTAGCAAGGGTAGATGAAAGACATACCTTAAGAGGATGAAAATCCTTTTAAGATGAACATAAATCATTCCCTTTTCAATGAATAGTTTCATCTTGGATGAAGGAGATACACGGATGATAACCGTACCACATAGCACATCTACATTAAACAAAGAATCCCAACGAATGAACCCCACAAATACATTTCATATCTGAACATTATCACTGCTCTAAATAGATCCGAACATGCTAAAATTAGATTGTAACTGGATTCAGGGCTAAAAATAGCCGAAAGCATACATTTGGCATTAGGGGACATTAGGCCTAACCGCCACATCCAATTAATGGTAGATGTTGAACACTATATAAGAAGCCAACTTAAGGCACATAATACACTTCATTTGAACACGCAAACTCTACATGAGTGTCGGAGCCGCTAGCACTCTCTCTCAAGCTAGTACATTTAGCCGAGGTATTCGTGCCCTAACTCGGAGGGCATTAGAGCTAGCATTGCGATTAGCCGAGGTATACTCGAGCCCTAACTCGGAGGGCATTATAAAAGTAATGCGAGTAGCCGAGGCATATTAGAGCCCTAACTCGGAGGGCATTGGAAATAATATTAAGGTAGTCGAGGCATTTCGCACCCTAACTCGGAGGGCATTGGAGATATTAATGTGCTAAGGTAGCCGAGGTATATTCTTATCCCAACTCGGAGGATATTGGAAATCCAATCGCACCAAGGCACAATTCAAAGGGGACTTCGGATTTAGCTTACCTCCGGTAATCAAAGGCTTCATAAAAAGGAAACTAACCAAGCATCAAAGATCCGAATCAACATAAGGAAGGAGGAATTCGAACCTAGAGGAATAAAGGACCCGAATGAAGATAATTACAGAGGGAAGGTAAATTTTACCCCGGCGGTACACTCAAGTAAATCTCCGACCTCAAGCCGGCCAAGTAAGGAGAATCATTACAGTAAAAGCATAAGTCACTCATGGTTGAGGAAGGTAAGTTGCGGGCTTACCGGCAACCGGTCACGTCATACCGGGCATGACTAGATACTAAATTATTGCACGGTGATTAAATCCAAATAAAAGGGAATTAGCCTAAGGGGATTTCAAAGCATCTAAGGGGAACACTTGGGAATTTAGGCAAAGGGTTTAATATCTCATAAATGAGGGTGATTATTAATCAAACATCTTTGAGTGGAGATCGGTTTATCCTACACATGTGAATGAGGGAATCAACAAGGATTCTAATCCCTCAAATATTCCTAAAGTGATTTTGGAATGTTGAAGGACCAAGGATACAGTGGATACTACTACCATAGTATAATCAAGGTTAAAGAGACAAGATGATTCTCAAGATTTTCATAGTGATAAGGAGCATGTTTTAAACTAGAAACTCTTTATGAAAACATTCTCGGAATATTCTTAGAAAGTAATGAAGATTAGAATCATCCGAACCATGAAAGATATTGTATATAAGAATGAAGTTCCTCTAATGACACTTAACCTTGACATTAGGATTTAAGGGAACATAACCTTACAAACTTAGGTCAATTACTCCTAGAGAATTCAAAAGAGCATTAAAATCATAAGTTACAAGATTAAGTTAACAAAGAGAATACGGACACCTTCACAAGTATTGGAATCTAAAATGATCTAATTTTGGTGGGAGTAACTTCCATGTAAACCGGTCAGCAGCGGGTTACACCGTCTCAGTTGCTGAGGGTTGAAGGTGACCTCGACATACATCTTTGGCCCTAAGATGGTAGGGGCTTTGTTAGGTTCAACTCCTGCTAAGGATATTATTTAGACCAAAAAAATAGAGAGTGAATGCCAATATTCTTTAACCCTGAACACTTGAAAAAAGAAAAGGGAATGAATGAAAATGAAACTTAAAGAAAAAAGATGGGGAGAGAATAAACATCCACCACCAAAATACAAAACTGGCCCCATTTTAGACATTTAGGAAATTGGATAAATAAAAAAGAAATGTCTGCTAATTGCCTAAATACATAAAGAAATGGGGGATATCAACCGATAAAATTTGCACTATGTAGGCCCACTTCCGGGTAAAATTTGAAAAATCCGAGCCACCTCCTAGAACCTAGGAAACAATCTGTTTTCTCTACAGAACTACCCGGACTCTGTTGTAGGCCGACCACAGGAAGGGATCTAAACTAAGCGCTTGTATGTAATGGCCGATTGCAGCTTCGCTTCTGTCGGATCTCCTGCAAATGACACCCAGAAGGTATTAGCTTTCAGACCTTTTATAGGCACTAACAACTTGTAGTTTTTGACTAGGCAAAACGCCTGCCTAGTCGACTGTCGGCGGTTGACCTTGTGAGAAATAAGTGACTAGGCAGACTGTCTACAATTGCCATCTGAGAAATAAGTGCCTAGTTTGCCTAGTCAACGCCTAGGCAAAGTGCCTATCTAGGCTAGTAGACAACACATGTTCAGAATATGAATATTGATTTGTACCTATACCATTACACTAAATATGATATTTAGTGTTTGATTATATTTAGTGTTGTTACCATCAGGCTATCATGCTCATCACTAATTTTCAATTCTTGACCCCGATTCCGATGAAAATAACGAATCACTATCTTCAGATGAAGATATCTATTGCGAGTAGACTAGTTAATCAATAAAATACACAACTGGTAGTTTGATTAGTTAAAGTTTTTGACTAGGCAAAACGCCTACCTAGTCGACTGTCGGGAGTTGACCTTGTGAGAAATAAAGTGACTAGGCAGACTGTCTGTAGTTGCTATGTGAGAAATAAGTGCCTAGTTTGACTAGGTGGGCGTCTATAAAAGGTCTGTTAGCTTTCACTATATTTCAGATAATCTAAGGGCCACTTCACACACGAGCCAAGAGCCGTGACCGTGAAATTGTGAGAGCCCAAAAGAAAGTGTCCAAAGGCAGTCCCAAGACACCTCCAAAATCATGTAGTGTGGTCACAAACCCCTCAAGTGTAGTGTGAAGCCATATGTGACCAGGCCCTCAACCAAATGCTATTTCAATGAATTTTTATTCATGTAGGTTCTCACACATGACAAAATAGAATAAATCAACGGTTGTGAGCGTTCGGAGCGCCATGGTCTCCCCGTTTTGTGTTAGGCCTACCTCCAAGAGGTGGTTTTTGAAAATAGTCCAAGTGACCATGAAACATGGTCCATTCGATGCCATGTAGACTTTACATCCATCTTGCATTCACATACTCCGTTGGTCCCTCGAGCGTAGTGTGAAGTGAACTTGGACTGGCTCCGCCTTTTCTGCCAATGAGGGTGCTTGAAGTGTAATGGTCATGGGCACTCAGTCTCGTGTGTGAAGTGGCCCTAATACGCACAGAAATGTTGCATTTCTGTACAAGCAGCCCCCCAGGGAAGCTCTTACGCACTCGTACAGGTAGCTCTCCATCCTCCCACTCAATCCCCTTAACCCTAAACGTGACAACATACATAACCCATCAGATCATCATCTTTCCCCTGTACCAGCAACGTATTCTAGTCTTATAGTATTCAACATAATCATACACTAGTTTGATGGTCAAATACTTCCACAATATAGCAAAAGTCACACCTTGTAGAGGAACCTCCCATTTGGATAAAAACCTCATATATCTGTATTATGGTATCCTAGCCTATTACCGATATGTGACCTTAAACCGAGCTCTAGGGAACAAATTAGAAATAATGTTTCCTAGGTGGATGACATGTCCCTAGCTCAACTAACCTCACATTAATGCATTTAATGACGTGGAGGGAGAGAGAGAGAGAGAGGGGAGGAGAGAGAGGGGGAAGGAGGAAGGAGAAGGAGGAGGAGGAGGAAGAAGAGGGGGGAGGAGGAGGGACTAGGGAGCCAACGCAAGAATGAGAGGTGTGGTGGGAGAGAGGAAGGTGGTCATTGAGGCCCATAGGTCTCGGTTCAAGGCACATGAGACCTTGCCACAACGTGTTGGATGAGATTAGTTGTTCGTTTAGGATGTCTCTTGACATAGTAAGGTCAAAGTCAGTCTACGGTTCTCGAACATGTTCATAAAAGATAATTATAGAATGCTCATAAGTTGTATTAGCATTGACGTCAAACTTCTTTAGGTCTATCATAAGATACCCTAGGGAACATCTTTAAAAAAATCATATTTAATTCAAAATTAATTTAAAAAATCCAAAATATTGAAATAGACAAATATTTCATTTTACCTTGCATGAAAAATTTTAAATTGTTCATTACCATAGAAGAGGTCATTGTGAAAATTCACCAATGTGTAGCTCTCGGTCATAGGCTAGGATACCATAGCAAACATGGTCGGAACCAAAAAAAATCCTCACCAAAAGTATCATAAAATGTACCATCCAACCCATGTGCACGCTCTGCTTTTGAAGAGCATCCTCACCTAGGCAGATACCACTGACTACACAAAGCTCCAGGACCTTGTGGAACTATAGGCTTTCCAAGTCATACCTAGTGTAGTATCCACACCTTCATTTTGACATACAATTACATAAATAACCTTAGCTTACGAGGGTAGACTCACATATAAACCTACATAAAGCCCATAGATGTTTCATAAAAAGCCACCTCTCTATATCTTACAAATAGGGCAGAGATAACATGTTACATCTACAATTAGATCCCACATCTACAATGCCTCTGATCACAAACATCTAGGCAACTTAATCCTTGTCCACATGAATCCAATCCGATCACTTTTGGCACAAGCCTCCCGTAACATACCATCATAGCAAAGACAAGGACGATGCATCCACATGGCATGCCAGGAACCACCATATTGCTCCTGCAACATACGATCATTCTCTTTTTGCCCTGAAACCTACAATCAAGATGAAAAATGGTAAGAAGTCCAGTGTAGTGTCAAGATATGCAGTAGGCTAAACATAGACTTTACCGGTAATTTGAATGTTCACTAAAACAAGCAAGGCTTGCTGAAAGCGTCTAAGGTAGAAATACCATAACCCGTGAAAATAAGGTGATTCGCATTGAAGATATGGTCTTACAATCATGAGATAATTTCCAAGATAGACGAGAAGGATTCATGAAGAATGCAAGTTGTTTCATATTTTTTTTGTCCTGTGCAAAAAATTCTACAATTTTTCAAAGTGGAAAGTTGTCAAACCCCTACTCGTTCGCTAGATTCTCCCTACACCGAACACGGTAATCCGCATTTCCATACAGAACATCACCTAAACTGGTTAACTCATGAGTGCATTAAACTTGACTCCCATTGGCTACATTAAGTGTACACGCATTGAAATTTGGACCTCGCCATGATCAGTTTCAGAAATGGCACTTCACTATTCTGACAGCGGTCTAGTGCACGGGTAGAGGGTGGTTACCCGGTTTGGGTATTTCCACCTTAGGTGTCCCGATGGTTCTTGCTACATTCGATTTAGGCAACCAACCAGTCTACCTACGATTAGTTGCAGCAATTCGATGAAACGGTGGCCTCGTGCAAAGAGATCGTTCTCATTGAGCCGTGTTGACGATGGGTGGATAAGTGACCACTTTACATGTAACGCTGCAACGCCTTTCTTTCTTTCTTTCCTTCTTTCTTTCTTAACCCGACAACCCCAAAGATTCCCACAAACAAAAGACTACTAGTGTACTTAGGCTGCAGCAGCTGCACACAAAACTTGGCGAAACACGAGTCAAGGTGAGTCCATGACGGCCTCTGATTTGGGTGCAGCCACTTCGGGGTTTACCAGGTCTAAACCAACGAGGGCCATCCATCTCTCGACCCCAATTGCAACAAACACGACACACAAAGTATGGTCGTTAAAAACCACACGTTCTCTCCCAATTTTGCGCAAAACCAATGCACGGGGAGAACAAAACGCTTAAACACTAAACACACTACATTGTATTTAGTAGTGTCACCGGTTCTATTTGTCTTGCGCCAATACTAGTTGTAAATCGCCTGTGTAATGTCACCAACGCTAAATGGAAACCAAGCATTGTTTTCCGTTCTTTGTGATAAAAATGTGGGCATTACAGGTTTACAATGTTGCAATTATTGTCGCTTATTGAGTAAATTTTCATCCAAATTTTAGTCGTCCGTGACAATCTCTCATTGCGTAAGTGTTAGGATGCAGAATATACCGAACTTTGTTTCAATTAGTCACATTTACATGAATTAAAAGGAAGTTGGGAGGACAATATTTGCAAACTTATTCATAAAAAGAGTCACTGGGAAAGTTATCAAAGTGACCTAAAATGCCCTAAAATGAATATATTGGGCCCTATTTTTGCAAAACATCCTAGGCTGGGTAAAACTAGTCCGAGATGACCCTAAACTATTGGGTGATAGTGGAGAGGTACCCATTTCCAAATGGAGTGGGTGGCGGTTCAATTCCCATTGTGAAATCTTCTCTCTACTTGACGGAAAAAAGCTATTACATTGCCATGGTCAGGGGCCTTCCTTGGGGAGATCACTGGCGAAAATCGTAGAAACAACGTGCGATAAAAAATAGGGCCCAATATATTCATTTTAGGGCATTTTAGGTCACTTTGATAACTTTCCCAGTGACTCTTTTTATGAATAAGTTTGCAAATATTGTCCTCCCAACTTCCTTTTAATTCATGTAAATGTGACTAATTGAAACAAAGTTCGGTATATTCTGCATCCTAACACTTACGCAATGAGAGATTGTCACGGACGACTAAAATTTGGATGAAAATTTACTCAATAAGCGACAATAATTGCAACATTGTAAACCTGTAATGCCCACATTTTTATCACAAAGAACGGAAAACAATGCTTGGTTTCCATTTAGCGTTGGTGACATTACACAGGCGATTTACAACTAGTATTGGCGCAAGACAAATAGAACCGGTGACACTACTAAATACAATGTAGTGTGTTTAGTGTTTAAGCGTTTTGTTCTCCCCGTGCATTGGTTTTGCGCAAAATTGGGAGAGAACGTGTGGTTTTTAACGACCATACTTTGTGTGTCGTGTTTGTTGCAATTGGGGTCGAGAGATGGATGGCCCTCGTTGGTTTAGACCTGGTAAACCCCGAAGTGGCTGCACCCAAATCAGAGGCCGTCATGGACTCACCTTGACTCGTGTTTCGCCAAGTTTTGTGTGCAGCTGCTGCAGCCTAAGTACACTAGTAGTCTTTTGTTTGTGGGAATCTTTGGGGTTGTCGGGTTAAGAAAGAAAGAAGGAAAGAAAGAAAGAAAGGCGTTGCAGCGTTACATGTAAAGTGGTCACTTATCCACCCATCGTCAACACGGCTCAATGAGAACGATCTCTTTGCACGAGGCCACCGTTTCATCGAATTGCTGCAACTAATCGTAGGTAGACTGGTTGGTTGCCTAAATCGAATGTAGCAAGAACCATCGGGACACCTAAGGTGGAAATACCCAAACCGGGTAACCACCCTCTACCCGTGCACTAGACCGCTGTCAGAATAGTGAAGTGCCATTTCTGAAACTGATCATGGCGAGGCGGCAACTTCAATGCGTGTACACTTAATGTAGCCAATGGGAGTCAAGTTTAATGTACTCATGAGTTAACTGGTTTAGGTGATGTTCTGTATGGAAATGCGGATTACCGTGTTTGGTGTAGGGAGAATCTAGTGAACGAGTAGGGGGTTTGACAACTTTCCACTTGGAAAAATTATAGAATTTTTTGTACAAGGCAAAAAAAAAATGAAACAACTTGCATTCTTCATGAATCCTTCCCGTCTATCTTGGAAAATTGTCTCATGATTGGAAGACCATATCTTCAATGCGAATCACCTTATTTTCACGGGTTATGGTATTTCTACCTTACATTTGAGAGTGGTGTCTGGTCAGGTGTGGTGGGTCTAAGGACGGCCACTTAAGAAAGGCGTATGTTTAGACAGGGATTGGACTAAGGGCCACTTCACACAAGAGACTGAGAGCCCGTGACTATTATACTTCAAGCACTCCCATTGGTGGAAAAGGAGGAGCTGGTCCAAGTTCGCTTCACACTACGCTTGAGGGACCAACGGAGTGTGTGAATGCAAGATGGATGTAAAGTCTACATGGATTCCTATATGGCATCAAGTGTTTCATGTTTCATGGTCACTTGGACTATTTGAAAAAACCGCCTCTTGGAGGGAGGTAGGCCTACCACAAAACTAGGAGACCATGGCACTCCGAATGTTCACAACTGTTGGTTTATTCTATTTTATCATGCGTGAGGACCTGCATGAATAAAAATTCATTGAAATAGGATTTGGTTGAGGGCCCGGTCACATGTGACTTCACACTACACTTGAGGGTCCGTGACCACACTACATGATTTTGGGGGTGTCTTCGGACGGCCTTTGGACACTCTTTTTTGGGCTCTCACAATTTCATGGTCACGGCTCTTGGCTCCTGTGTGAAGTGACCCTAAGTGCTCAAAATATGGTGGCCATTTCAGGTTCATTAGTCAACATGATTTAGGGAATCTATATGATCACTCAATGAGCAAGAGAATCTTCATTTTTATAATGATGGAGATATTTATCGAAGATGCTCTAGAAGTTATGAGGCGGAAGGCTACATAAATGATTTGGATTTGCTAAGCATCTTGCACTAATTGTGTGTAGAGAGAAAAGTATTTGAATAGCACACATCTACCTAAACTTAACCTAGCCAAAATTAGGAATATTATTTACGATGTTCAAGGTACTTACCTGGGGTATGTGGGCCCCTTGTGTGGTCACTCTTCTTGATTGGACACCTATATTTGAGTGGTGTATAACAAGGACTTTTAGTCAAGAATAGACGCCAAAATGGCTACAATGAGATTGAACTTGTGCTCAAATTCTAGATACCATTCTAGGTTTAACCATTCACACAATTGGGAGGGCCAATGTGATCACTCAAAGAGAATGAGAATTTCCACTTTGACCTCTTGTACCTTTTGCATCTCATCTTCATTAATGAAACTTTGAAATGACAATCTTCCTAATTCGCAATCACCAGCCGGATGAGCCAATTCTTGCTATGGTCTAACAATCAAAATTGTTTGTGGGGTTGGAAGTATTACAATAGGCTTGCCGTAATAAAGCCACATACCTAATAAACACGTCCCACGATGTTCAAGGTGACCTAAGGTACGTGAGCCTCACGTTGTTGCTCTTCAAAATCAAATGGACACATGTATTCCCAATGGTATGTGGCAAGGCTTGTAATCAAGATAAGACATGAGAAAGATGTGTGTTCCAATGAGACTGGGTTGTTTGCTGAAAATAAAGATGCTATTCTAGTTTCAATAGGGAACACAATGGGGAGAGCCTATGTGATCATATGGTGAGAAAGAGAACCTTCATTGTGGATTATTATAAGTTTTGCATCTCTACTCCAACTTTCTTGAAACTTGAATTGACAATCTTCATGATTTGCAATTGCTAATTGGATGGGAGAATTCCCAAGCTGATCCAATGGCTAGAAACGTGTAAGAAGTTCAATGTGTCCACAATAAGGCCCCCATAATGCCGCATACCTTAGGAGCCCATCTGCTCGAATAATGTGCAGTTGTAGACCGAGATCCAACAATATTTATATTCACATTCTTCAAAGTTTAACTTTGGCAGACTTCATGTCCCTTTCCCACATGACTTTAGCTTAGCCTAAAAGTTCGTTCTAAGAACACGGCCTTCACACCATCGGCTCTATCTAATCCCAAGCTTAGTTGGCAAAGGATGCGGCATGGTTTAAAAGTGGAGGTTTTAAGCCTCAAGCACCAACCCTACCATCGGTACCTAGACATGAGGCAACAATGTAGGACCTTTAAAAGTGTTGCCTCCCGCCCTTGTGATTGGTTGCTTTTAGTCTTAGTATGAGGGCACGAGGAGCTCCATTGACAAAAACTGATGGTAAGATAGATGAGCGATAAGGCATTTGGGGATGGGACGAAATCTATCCAACATGTCATTGCTCGGTAGATAAAACAATGAACATGTGTGAAAGCTACTTAACTAAAACCTACTCGAAAATTTCCGGAGCAAGTTCTTTTAGGTGCATTGGGATAGCTAGATGCCTCCGCTATAACCGAGAGAGCTTTACCCGGTTTTTAGGAATGACTTTGGTTATTTGGTAAAGCCATGTGAGGATGGGCCTTAAGCGGTCTAAGCATAAATGGTATCAAAGGAGAGGTTGGATTGCATTGCACCCGTTTAGCTGATGAACAATTCCACATCTTCCAGAAATTTGCAACACCGTAGGTGATAAGCAAGTTCATGCACTTTTGGTGTCAAAATGCTAATTTTTTTGAGTCAACACACTGGATTTTGTACAGGTTCTGACTAATAGAACCACGACACATGGTGTTTTGCTCAAATTTTGAATCAAATTGTTTTGAACCTACTTATCACCTACATTTAACTTACATCTTATAAGGTATGTGGACCTATTGTGGGCACTTTCACTTCATAGAATATTAGATTGTTGGATTGGCTTAGGAATTGTGAATAACAAAGATTGTCCTTCTAAGTTTTGGAATTAGGGTTGGATGCAAAAGTTACAAGAATACAAGGCGAAGACCCTCTTCCACTTTAAATGTTCATACATGCCTTCCTAATTGTGTTCACTACTAAACATAGAACGTGTTTGTATTTTTTGTGTACAATCCAATCTTATTATAAGTTATACCACACGTCTTTTTGATGTCCATTCTTAGCAACTACAAGACTTGCCATACCACTCAAATATAGGTGTCCAATCAAGAAAAAAGAGGACCCATATAAGGCCCCGTTCAAACAAGCACATGAATAAAGCGTGAACAATTTTGACACTCCAGCCGGTCATTCGTCCCCCCCAAAGTGCTTCCACATCATCAGGCCGTCGTGTGTGCCATCTAATTCATCAAATGCGGCTTCAGACTTGTAGGAAACCCTAACCAACCCTAATTGAACAAGCATGTGTGTTCCTCCACCAGAGAAGTTTGGAGCCACCCCCAAAACAAGACCCATAACTTTTCCATTTTTTCCGCTGAAGTGGCTGAACTGGATGATGACATGACGGATTGACAAAGTGGACAAACCCTAGGTTTGAACAACACACTAGATAAAACTGTTATTTCAACCAATGACCTTTAACAATCTTTTGTCCAAGCGCTCGTTTGAACTGGGCCTAAGACCCACATACTTAGTTCATCCACTTAAATAACAAGCAATTGTGGATCTAACCAGCATAATGTTATTAAGTGGGAAGAGCCTGACCTCTTTCCTATGAATGCACTCTGATTCTATAACAGAAATGCATGTTGCAATAATCTTGATGCAATCCCAGCTTGAATTTAAAGTTGATGGAAGAGGGATTAATCTTTAGTAGGTTCAGAAAGAGAACACATTTCATAGGTTGAATAATGTTATGCAAACCCAATATTCACATTCTTTGAAGCCTCACTTTGGCAAAACTACACAATTTGAGTGTAAGCAATATCAAAGAAAGGTTGGGGATCATTAGAATTGGTGTAAAGTAAAGTAGGTGAAACTATGGGTTTAGTCCCAAACCCTGAGTTTATGAGAATTAACACGAAGTCGCCCAAGCTTTCTTAATGCCTAAATTGAAACCATACACAAATAGTATTGTTGGGCTATTAAAAACCGGCTTTCTAGCTTGTCATACTGGGATGGGCAAGCCAAGCTAGCCTTGCATAGGCCGATCTAAGATTTAGGACAATGGGTCTCATGCACATACCCTATTTTCGGTTCTATAATTCTGTCAGTTTGAGAGGTGAAAAGAGGAGGTCCCAAAGTCTTACCGAACTTTCAAATAAGCTCCGAAACACGACGAGTTAACGAGTTCTATATGGAAAATGTTCTTAAAGAAGGATCAAACTCACAGTTTTGTCCCTCTTTGACAGACTTTACATTTAACTCTATTATATCATAGATTTTGCTAAAGAAAACCAATTACACATCTTTCAAAACAATGCTTGGGATTTTATCCATATTGGGATCTGATGTGTTGGTTGTCTCCAAATCAACAGGGAAGAATTTGTTGACTTTTGCAACGTCATCTCTTTGAAATTTGAAAGGGTAGATGAGGTGAGCTACATTCATGCATGCATTTGGTTGACGTCCCTTTTACTAATATTTCTTTTCCATGTGTGTTTCTTGAGAAGAAATTCTGGTGAGCTCAAATGTGCAAAATGTATGTCCTTCACAATCGTTGATCAGTCCATGAAAAGAGTGGATCTTTTTCGCCTGAGGGTTGATGTGGTGCCAAATTATAGGTTCATTATAGGGGGGATCTATGAGTCAAAGTTTCAACCATTATGCATACATGGTTGTCAGTGTTCGGGGAGGATTTTGAGCATAATCAATCAAGAGCCTGGTGTTTCCAAGACCAACCAATTACATGTTGACATCTTTCAGAGTTTCTTTGCTAACTTGAGGAATATCCTATAAGTTCCTCTAAATGGATCAAATGGAGGTAAAGTCCTTCTTTTATCTCTTGAATCGGAACTCCTGCACCCTGAGCTTCTTATTTTCAATGTCTAATTTTTGCATACATTTCAATATCATCACTTCATTCTAGTTCACACATGACATAAATTAGCAATGCTAGCAAATTCTCTTTCACCATTTGATCAATTGCAATTTTATACTAAGATTGAAATCTACAAAGTGTTTTGCTTGAAGGCAAAAAAAGAGAGGGTAAGATTCAATTTCTCAAAAGGTTCACTTATACAGACACATACACATAAGGAGTCCACCGCACAACCGATGTTGTCCAAATATCATCAAATTTGTATTCTTCTTCATCATCTTCATAAGGCCCATGCTGGATGCCCTGCCTACCCAAATGCCTCCCTCCTACATCCAAAGCTTCCATATCTTCATTTAACCCAAAATCAAGATCCTCCAATTGCCCACCCACCAAAGTAGCTAACCAATTTTCATCGTCTCCAAAGTTTTGTAGATATTGTGTCATCCTCCCCACCAACCTCTTCATAATCTTCCCAATCTACTCCATGTTGGGGTCTTCCACCAAGGTCCTATACAAAGTATTACTCGATTTCTTGGACTGCCCAATCATACCATAAGCTTTGTGTATGTGTGCAACTTTGGGAGATTATATGTGTCTCATGTATGAGATCATTAGTTTCAACATTACAATGTTGCACTTTGTGTTATTCCATAATGTCACACACTACATTGAATTTGTATTATCACGCATCCATGTTAAGACTACATAACTCTATAATATCACGTGCACTTTGGTTGCCACATGTGCGATACTATGGCGTTTAGAGTGTATTGCTTTTTCCAAGTCAACCATTCTATGTGACCTTCTACGAGTTCCAACTAAACTTCATAGCATCGTTCTCCTTGATATTAAACAAAATTGAACAAGACTAGCACCTATCTATGATCTAAACACATAAACAAATCTCCATGCCAAGGGGGGGGGGGCGGAGCAGATGAAGATATGAAGTGGCTCCATGGCGACTTCTTTTTTGGAGCGAGAGCCTATGAGATTCTCTTGAGAAAGAAAGGGTTCGTCAAACATGTTGAGTGGTATATGGCAAGGCTTGTAGTTCATAATGGACACCAAAAAGACATGTGTTACAACAAGATTGGCTTATGTGCCTAAAATATAGATTATTTTGGATGTAGGTTAATTATTCTACATGACCATTCTTGATTTTGTTGTGGCCATAATTGGGAGGGCCTTTGTGATCACTTATATAGAAAGGGAGTAAAGTTGTCCGTGAAGTTGGCAGGGAAGTGCCCACAATGGGCTTATATACCTTATGTTTCAATTATTAGATACATAACAATATTAAGTAATGTATGTTCATTCATGTGGGCCTGAGAATATAATAATGGGATGCCCCAACCTAGAGCAAGGAGATTCATACTGAGAATAATGTTATGTAAGTGACCATAAGAACTTGCAATCATACACTATCAAGAAGCATGTGTCCACATTGCACCTTGTAACGCCCGTAGCTAGGTACCGGCGTGAATGTGAGCCCGTTGGCCTGATGTTGATCACGGTAATTTGTGATGCAACATAAGGTGTTATGCCTCCTAGGAGGTGGGCTCTGGTGTAGTACGCACCTTTCCAATTTATTGGGGGGGGGGGTGTGAGGCCAAACCACCCACCCTTAAGCGTCCTAGTCCGGGTGAGGGAATGGGGATCACATTCATGTTCACATAACTCCCTCTTCCCAACTTCGTAAAAATCCATTACATTTCCCATCAATCGTTGCACACCAATTTATTCCATAACAAGATTACAAGTGTTAAGAAACACTCTTCTCTATCATGGCGCTATTAGCGTACTCAAGTACAATTCCACACAACTCAATCACAAGTCCATCTCCTATTGCCACTTTATAATGTATAGTGGTCAACCAACTTGCTAATGACTAATCATCTAACTAACGTTATGTGCTAACTCTATTAACTAGCTGTAACATAATCTATTGTCAACCTAGTATGTTCTTCCTCCCTTTATAACATTGCAATTTCAACCCCTGGCAATTGCCTAGATCCCATACTATTCCGAGGTATGCAACCTTGCTCCAAGCCCAACCCGTTATCCTAATCCAACTAGCTAAGTATCCCCAGCCTCCCAGTCTGATTAAACAAGTCCAGCTGTTGCCCTTGGGCCTCCCAGTTTGATTAAACAAAGCCCAGTTGCTGCCGAGACCTCCCAGTCTTATTAAACAAAGCCCAGCTGCTGCCGAGACCTCCCAGTCCGATTAAACAAAGTCCAGCTGTTGCCGAGACCTCCCAGTCCGATTAAACAAAGTCCAGCTGTTGCCGAGACCTCCCAGTCCGATTAAACAAAACCCAGCTGCTGCCGAGAGCCTCCCAGTCTGATTAAACAAGGTCAGTTGCTGCCGAGATTAAACAAAGCCCAGCTGCTGCCGAGACCTCCCAGTCTGATTAAACAAAGTCCAGCTGCTGCCGAGACCTCCCAGTCCGATTAAACAAAGCCCAGTTGTTGCCGAGAGCCTCCCAGTCTGATTAAACAAGGTCAGCTGCTGCCGAGACCTCCCAGTCTGATTAAACAAAGCCCAGCTGCTGCCGAGACCTCCCAGTCTGATTAAACAAAGCCCAGCTGCTGCCGAGACCTCCCAGTCTGATTAAACAAAGTCCAGCTGTTGCCGAGACCTCCCAGTCCGATTAAACAAAGTCCAGCTGTTGCCAAGACCTCCCAGTCCGATTAAACAAAGCCTAGCTGTTGCCGAGACCTCCCAGTCCGATTACACAAAGCCCAACTGTTGCCGAGACCTCCCAGTCCGATTAAACAAAGCCCAGCTATTGCCGAGAGCCTCCCAGTCTGATTAAACAAGGTCAGGTACTACCCTTGGGCCTCCCAGTCGGATGAACCAAATACCTACTTAATTTCTAACAAGCCCCCTCACTAATTACTCTAACAACAACTCATTGATTCTACTAACCTACTTCCTAATTCACACATTCCTCTTTCTTTCTTTTTTCTTTTTTTTAATCTAAGAGCTCCCAATTCCTAGAGAGGAGAGAGAGAGAGAGAGAGGAAGAAAAAGAAGAGAAGAGGGAGAGAATCACAAGAGGAGAGGGAGAGGAGAGAATGAAGAGAGAAAACAGAGGAGGAGGGGAGGGCACCCAAGACCACAAGTTCCTCAACCTTCTCCTACTTAGTAGGACCTTATCCTATCCACTAACTCCTTACCCCCTAAACCAACAAGAACACGTTCTAATTCAAACATTTAAATCCAAGGACCTTCCTCTTGCTTCATCAAACACTACTCACTTGACCACCACACTCCCTAATATCACTAAGCTTCTAATGAGCCACACAAAATGGCTTAAGGCCTAAACATAAATCCACACCAAGCCTCACTATTTTTATACTTTTGATTGTTTCAATAACACTCCAATTGCAATTCTAAGTAGATCCTAAACATAAAACAAATATGAGCAACCATTTTGGGCTCATATAATTGGCGACCATCGGGGGATGGATCCCGAATCTCTTGCTTCGAAGGCAAGTTGTCTTCAAACTCGATACTTCTTGCACCTACTCTTCGCCGTTCGAGTTGGGAAGCTCTCCCCGTTTAATGTTTCCAATTGCATGGAATTGTTGGGAAATACGTCGCGTATAAGGTAAGGGCCCATCCAAACCGCATCAAACTTACCGGGGAATTCAAGTTTCTTGCCATCTTGAATCATCACCATCATTCCCGGCCGTAATGCCCACTTCTTGTGCCGTTTGTCGAAGGTGATTTTCCTTCGACGTTGAATCGCCTCGATGTGTTGAGCCGCCATTCGCCTTCTCTCATCAAGCTCCTCCAAGTCGGTCAATCTATTTTTCAACGATTGACTTTCGGTAAGGCGCAAACCTATGGCCACTCGTAGAGACTCCACCTCATACTCAATTGGAAGTGTAGCTTCCAAACCATACACCAAGGAGAAGGGAGTAGCTTGGGTAGTTACTTTGTAAGTTGTCCGATAAGCCCACAATGCCGCCGTCAACTTCGTGTCCCAATCTCTCTTAGAGTCTATCACCGTCTTGCGTAGGATACTTACCAAAATACCATTTACCCTCTCCGTTTGACCATTTGTTTGGGGGTGATAAGGTGTAGTCTTCCTACGATCAATTTGGAACTTGTCCGTCATTTCTTGAATCAAGGAATTTAGGAAATGGGTCCCTCTATCACTCACCAAAATCTTGGGCACTCCAAACCTTGAGATGATGTTCTCATACATAAACGCCGCCGCATGCGCCGCCGTATCGGTCTTGACGGCCTTAGCCTCCGCCCACTTGATGAGGTACTCGGTGGCAACTATAATGTAAGCCATTCCTTTGGAAGAATGAGGATGGACCTCGCTTACATAGTCAATGCCCCACTTCTCAAAAGGCACAAGAGGCAATGATACATGGAGTGGCAATTCCATCCGTAAATCATTCCGGGCATACCTTTAACAAGCGTCACAACGCTTCACATAATCATGTGAGTCCTTAAACAAGGTAAGCCAAAAGTATCCCGCTCTAAGAATCTTTTGACCGGTAAGTTGGCCGGAAAAATGACCCCCACATGTACTATCATGACAAGCCTCTAGGATGGTCGGGACCTCTACCTCCGACACACACCTCCTAAGCAACCCATCGGTTCCCCTCCTAAACAATCTATGGCCTACCACCGCAAAATGCCTACTATTAATCCTAACTTTTCTTCTATCTTCCTTGGTCCAATCTTCGGGGAACTTTTGTGTGGTTAAGAACTCCACGATACCCGCATACCAATCCGGCTTGGCCGTGACCACAAAAAGATTGCCATCCACTAATTTATCATCTATTGGACTCTCTCCCATCCCCTCGGACAACCTAGACAAGTGGTCGGCTTGTAGGTGCATGCGGCCCGGCTTGTACTCCACCGTGTAGTCAAACTCTTCTAATAACAAGACCCATCTAGCTAATCTCCCGCTTAGCTCCGCCTTATTGACCAAGTATTTTATGGCCATGTGATCCACAAAGAAAACAACCGGATTACACATAAGGTAATGGCGAAACTTCTTAACCAAAAATACCATAGCCAAGCATTCCCTCTCCGTGGTAGAATAGTTCCTCTCGGCCGGTGTCAATTGCTTGCTAGCATAGGCAACGGGGTGGTCCTTACCAGTGTTGGACCGGTATATATGTTAGGGTCTGGTATAAGCACTGGTATCAAGTAGGGTATTGCAGACCATACCCAACTGGTATCAAAGGGGATAGTACACTAGCTCATACATGTGCATCATGGGCAGGAGATATTTATGAACATACCAATACCAAGGAGGGATTTAGAATGCAATACTAAGACCATTCTTGTGCACATGGTCACGTCATTTCTCCACAGTATTGTTCCTCACTTTCTTAGGGTTGCATTCGAAGGTTGTAGTTAAGTAGATAGGGATGGAAGATATTGGCGGCCTTACAAGACCAAACACTTCCCATAACCATTGTACATTTCCTTTTAGGTACCCTTTTAGAAGAAAAAAGACGGAGAAGGTTTAGGTTTAGGTTCAGGTTCAAGTGTCTTTAACTTTTGTGAGTATAATTAGTATAATGTCTAGTTCAAAATGCATTTTTGCTTTTTTTTTAGACATTTTATTTCATCGCCAACTGGAGCTTGAAAATTTTATAACATACCATTGTTTAGCCTTGGATGTTATCAGCAAGGCGCTTGAACTAGTATTTGATACCATTGCAGAGCCATAATTCTTGCATGTTTAATATTATACCAGATTCTACATTTTATGACCCCCCTAGTACCTTGACAAGGCCTAATAGTGAGTTACAAAGTCAATGCATACCAGGACCCCACTGGTATCATAAAATAGTAATACCAGTCCAACACTGGTCCTTACCGTTCTCACCCATGGATTGACACAAAGCACTACCAACCGCTACATTGCTAGCATCACAATACACATGGAAAGGCTTATCCCAATCGGGTGGCCTCAACACCGGGTACGTGCTCAACTTATCCCTCAATTCCTCAAACGCCCTTTGGCATGCCTCGGTCCATTCAAATCTAACATCCTTCTTGAGCAAGTGGATAATTGATACCGCTATCTTAGAGAAGTTAGGAATCAACTCCCTATACCACCCCACATGTCCTAACAACTTGGCTATACCCTTGGCGTTGGTGGGAGTGGGCAAGTCGTCAATAACCGTGATTTTGTCGGGATCCGGTTCTCTCCCCTTCTCGCTCACCACATAACCCAAAAGAACCCCCTTGTGGATGCCCAAGAATGTTTTATCCGGGTTTAAGGCCAATTGCATCTTCCTACACTTAATCAAAGCCTCTCGCACACACCCTATATGTTGACTAGCATTTGATTGAGTGCTAAAATCGTCGATGAAAACCGTCATGAATTTGTACAACAAGTCGGTAAAGATGTACATGACAAGTCTTTGAAACGTGGCCAGAGCGTTACATAACCCAAATGTCATGACCACCCAAACAAATGTGCCCCATGGAGTAGTAAAAATCGTCTTGTGGATATCTTGTAATGCTATAGCGATTTGATTATATCCCGCATAACCATCCATGAATGTGTAGCGAGCATGACCTCCTACCTCTTCTAGAAGGAGAGTGATGAATGGTAAAGGAAAGTGATCCTTTTGTGTGCAAGCATTTAGTTTCCTATAATCCACACACACCCGCAACTTCCCATTCTTTTTCTTCACCAACACCATTGGAGAGACCCAATCCGTAATCTCGACGGGCTTGATAAACCCGGCTTTCAACAATCTCTCTAATTCCTCTTTAACCAACAATTGTAACCGTGGGTTCATCCTTCTCTCCTTTTGCCTAATGGGCCTAGCACCCGGAATCAAAGGAATGCGATGCTCCATCATCTCTCTAGGGATCCCCTTAAGCTCATCGTATGACCAAGCAAAAGTGTCACTAAACTCATCCACCAAATCACTATATTCCTTGATTTCTTCCTCCCCCAATTGAGACCCCATCTTCATTTGTCTCACTTTGCCATTCTTTGTAGTAACATCTACATACTTCCAATCTCCTGCGGTAACATAAACTTGCTCATCCTTGTTCCTATACCAATCCGTCGGTACATGAGGATAATCTTTGACATCTTGTCCAACCACAATTCCCGTTGACGTCGTCTTGAAGTGTAAAGGTTCTTCCAACTTCTCCATTTCCATGATAGCATCCTCATCTTGAGTCCCATCCACATGTACTAAACTTACGTCACACTCTTCCCTACTATCTACCCAAGGTGTTAATCCTCCTAAAATCCACTCTTCCTCGGTGAGCACCTCACATGGTTCTAACGAAGAATATTCTTCACTCCTTAAACTAAGAATCGCATCACTCAAACATGCATGGTGGGACGTCATCATTATATCAAACTCCGACTCGGGATACTCTCTCAACCATTGTGCATACTCCCCATTATCCCCATGATGGTAGAAACTAGGACCTAAGAAACCCGACACCAAGTCTATGATCCTTTCATAACCACTCGAATGAACTACTCCTATCAATGCTTCATCATTTTTTCCATCCTCCTTGGCATCACGTTCATCCTCCGAAGATGACACAGTCTCTTGTCTAATCCAACCACCTAACGACCCTATGGGGACTTTGACCCTATTGTCCTCCGGACCATAAGTAATGGATGGCTTGACTCCTCCCCAATTCACTATGACATCCACCATTCTCAACCAAGGCCTACCTAACAAGATGGAAAATGTATCCTTGTTAGAATGCATCTTGATGACATGGAAGGTGACTACATACTCCTCCCCTCCGGTGTTAATCCTACAATCTTTAATCATTCCCAAAGGCACGGCCGGACTTTGATTCGTCATATTGATGATGAAAGGTGACAGACCCGTAAGACTAAGACCTAACCTCTTCATGGCATGCTCCGATAAGATGTTTAGTCTGCTACCTCCGTCCACTAACACATTAGGAACCACCTTGTCCACCACCATAACCTCAATCTCAATTGGTTTGACATCCCGTCTTATTCCTTTCGTTTGAACAATAGCCGACATCCTAGGCTTAACCTTCTTAGTCCTCCTAGTCATCAGCATTCCTTCCTTGAGAGTCTTCCTAGCCACGGGTGAAATCTCCAACAATTGTCCAAAGGTAATATCGGCCTTAAGTGAGCTAAGATCGGCCCACAAATCGTAGCCACTCAACTTCTCCACTTTGGCATTGCCAACACCATCAAACTCATCCAAGGGAATTCCCGGTCCTTCCCATTCTCCCATCTCACTACCCTCCAAATCATGAATGACATTAGGCCCCTCTCTATCATGAAGAATCACATTCTCTTTCTCTAACTCCCTAGTGGCCCTCCTAGCTACTCTAGCTACCCTATCCAATTCGGGAAGATTAGGAGCCTCATCCGAAGAATACTCCTCTTGACCTTCTACTTCTACCTCTAATGGGGCCTTCCCTCTCCTAGCTCTAGTGGTAACCGCTAATGTCGGTGTCTCATGAATAACTTCATCTCCTAGACTCTTCAACTCATAGGTGATGACATTGGTGTGTGGAGGCCATTGACCTTGTCCCTCTCCACTATCCATTTGGAGAGGAAGAGTGTCATCATGATGTGACTCCATTACACCATCCATAAACCTCACATCTTGAGAATTAGACGGACCCGGATCCGTAGGAGGAGCTTATTGCCTATTATCGAAGTTTTGTGGACCCCCTTGCCTACCTTGTATCGGAATGTAACCATTCACCGTTTGCAATCCCGCCGGTGGATGAAAAGTTTGTCTCGCATTACCATAGTCGTAATACAAATTCGGTGGCCTAAGCTCATTCGGTGGTCCACCTTGTGGTCTAGCTCCCCTCATGTTGTCCCTCGCTTGTTGTTGTGGATTGGCCACTGGGTAAGTCGCACTAATAACCTTATCCGATTGACGAATTCGTCCGAAGGATGGTTTTCCCCACAATTACTACAACCATGACCTTGTGCATGCCACCTCCCACAAAATGGATGGAACTCCCTCTTCTCCACGTTTTGACCACCTTGACCTCTAGGAGGAGGTCCCCTATTGTTGCCTTGTCCATATTGTTGTTGTCCTTGACCTTGTTGGCTTTGTGAAGGTGGACCACCGTTTCCTCTTTGATCACGGTTTTGTCCACTTCTACAAAATTGACGAGTGTGGCCCGGTTGGCCACATTGAACATACCACAACCCCGATGCATGTCTACCCGACTCAACCGGAGGAGGAGGACCCGGTTGTTGGCTCTTGATCATCAAAGACATTTGATCCGTAAGACTTTGCATTTGTTTAATCATGGCCTCTTGAAATCCCAATTGACTAGCACCCAATCTTCTCTCCACTTCATCAAGGTGAGGATCCACTCTAGGGGCCGGTAATGCTAGAAGTGGTGCCGGTTCTCTAACCGCTAAAGGACGTGGACCCGTGTCAACAAGAGCATAGGGGACTTGACTCTCATACTTGATCGACTCTCCCGCCACCATTCTAGGTCGAATGGGAATGAATTGTGGTATCAATTCATCATCCCTTCTCCACAACCTCTCATAGTCTCTATCCAAAGTCTCCATCTCTCTCGCCGCTCTCTTGGCATCCGCCAATGTTTGAGGATTCCTGTCAAGAACACCCCTAATCGTCCCCGACTTAAAGAATCCTTGAATAAAAAATTGCTTTAGTGTGTCATCATTGAGCATGGTGCCCACAAATCTCGTACACACTAAATCAAACCTCTTAATGTAGGCCGAAATCTCCTCTTTCCTACCTTGCTTCAACGAAGCCAATGCCCTCAAAGCCGTGCTTTGACCAACCTCCGGGCGAAACTCATTCAAAAACTCCCTTTGCAATTGCTCCCATCCTCTAAAATGTCCCTCGGCATGGTCTCTATACCACTCATAAGCCTCACCCTCTAAAGTAGTAGGAAACCATACCAACCAATATCCCGGATTGATCACAAGAGAACTAGCCAACCTCTCAATGTACCTCTCCATGTGCCTCGACGGATCCTCATCTTTAGTTCCATAAAACTTAGGGAGGTGGGATGGCATGTCCACCGCCACTAAGTTTTGTGGCACCACAATTGATAAACCTCTCGGTCTAACCAATGCATCAATGGGGTCTTCTTCCGGTATAGGACCCTCATCATCCCCTCGTCGTGCCATGTCAACCGGTAGATCTTCTCCTATGTCTCTATCAATGTGTATCGGAATCTCTTTCCTAGACGTATAAGCATCCGAAGATATCTCACCAATCGATTTAGAGGGAGTTATCTCTTTCTCCACTCTAATCCCCCCCTTCTAATGTCTCTAGAAATGGACTAAAACTAGGCTCAACATTTAAACAAATTTCTAATCTAACATCAACTTCTTCTACAACATCACTAATCCTAGATGATGTCCTCCTACGTCTAGATCTTTCTAATCCTAATGTCAAGTTTGGTTTTTGGGATCGAGTCTTACCTTGCATTCCCCAAAGAATCGATCAACCCTCACTTGACCAATCATACTCCTCACTACCTTCACTCATTAATATTATCACTTTTCTGGGTGTGAATTAAAAATTGAGGAGGTGAGGAAAAGAACCTGCAAGCCCACTTAGATGAAAAATCCCAAACATGGGATAGGCATGCTCATGTCAATTTTTGGTCGGGCTAGAGCATCACCTCTAAAACCTTCCCTCCATTGACACTCACCACAATACCGAGAGTGAGGGGCTGACCGTCGTCATGCACCGTATCAAAGACCGAGGCATCACCCTCTTGTCTCCAATACTATGTTATGACTAAGGAATTACCCTCTACAACTGATAACGACAAAAACGAGTACTAAAATCATTCCTTCATTAGTTAACAATTCACTTGGAAAAAACAGTCGTACCTTAAGCATTCGCATCCCCCTGCAAGTTAGCACTCCCCTCGACCGTGACTCAATGCGATAACAACAACAAAGTTTCTAAACTAACAATCTAATCTAAAGCATGAAATGTCAAATTCCCAAGACTTGGACTCACCCCGAAGTGAGTGTCAAAGTCTAATGTCCTAAGATTAATTACCCCTCTAATGTCTTAGTGAACTAATCGATCATAAGGTTCTTTTTATGTTTTTAGCAAATCCCCAAAAAGGTTGAGGACATACCTTCGCCGCGTTCCCTCCTCAAAACAAAATGCATAAAGGAAATATGCAATTCATTCCAAGAAAATAAAGAAAATGAAATAGCTAGGAAATCACAAAAATCAAAAAGTCTAAATAAGTCACTTACCATGAGCTAAGCTCTCATCCCTATCTCCCACGGTATCGCCTCCAAGTCTTCTCTAATCCCGCTTCACTCCCGGCGGACGCACCATTTATGTGAGGCCAAACCACCCACCCTTAAGCGTCCTAGTCCGGGTGAGGGAATGGGGATCACATTCATGTTCACATAACTCCCTCTTCCCAACTTCGTAAAAATCCATTACATTTCCCATCAATCGTTGCACACCAATTTATTCCATAACAAGATTACAAGTGTTAAGAAACACTCTTCTCTATCATGACGCTATTAGTGTACTCAAGTACAATTCCACACAACTCAATCACAAGTCCATCTCCTATTGCCACTTTATAATGTATAGTGGTCAACCAACTTGCTAATGACTAATCATCTAACTAACGTTATGTGCTAACTCTATTAACTAGCTGTAACATAATCTATTGTCAACCTAGTATGTTCTTCCTCCCTTTATAACATTGCAATTTCAACCCCTTGGCAATTGTCTAGATCCCATACTATTCCGAGGTATGCAACCTTGCTCCAAGCCCAACCCGTTATCCTAATCCAACTAGCTAAGTATCCCCAGCCTCCCAGACTGATTAAACAAGTCCAGTTGTTGCCCTTGGGCCTCCCAGTTTGATTAAACAAAGCCCAGTTGTTGCCGAGACCTCCCAGTCTGATTAAACAAAGCCCAGCTGCTGCCGAGACCTCCCAGTCCGATTAAACAAAGTCCAGCTGTTGCCGAGACCTCCCAGTCCGACTAAACAAAGCCCAGCTGCTGCCGAGAGCCTCCCAGTCTGATTAAACAAGGTCAGTTGCTGCCGAGACCTCCCAGTCCGATTAAACAAAGCCCAGCTGCTGCCGAGACCTCCCAGTCTGATTAAACAAAGTCTAGCTGCTGCCGAGACCTCCCAGTCTGATTAAACAAAGTCCAGCTGTTGCCGAGACCTCCCAGTCCGATTAAACAAAGCCCAGTTGCTGCCGAGAGCCTCCCAATCTGATTAAACAAGGTCAGCTGCTGCCGAGACCTCCCAGTCCGATTAAACAAAGCCCAGCTGTTGCCGAGACCTCCCAGTCTGATTGAACAAAGCCCAGCTGCTGCCGAGACCTCCCAGTCCGATTAAACAAAGCCCAGCTGTTGCCGAGACCTCCCAGTCCGATTAAACAAAGCCCAGCTGCTGCCGAGAGCCTCCCAGTCTGATTAAACAAGGCCCAGCTGCTGCCGAGAGCCTCCCAGTCTGATTAAACAAGGTCAGCTGCTGCCCTTGGGCCTCCCAGTCGGATGAACCAAATACCTACTTAATTTCTAACAAGCCCCCTCACTAATTACTCTAACAACAACTCACTAATTCTACTAACCTACTTCCTAATTCACACATTCCTCTTTCTTTTTTTCTTTCTTTTTTAATCTAAGAGCTCCCAATTCCTAGAGAGGAGAGAGAGAGAGAGGAGAGGAAGAAAAAGAAGAGAAGAGGGAGAGAATCACAAGAGGAGAGGGAGAGGAGAGAATGAAGAGAGAAAAAAGAGGAGGAGGGGAGGGCACCCAAGACCACAAGTTCCTCAACCTTCTCCTACTTAATAGGACCTTATCCTATCCACTAACTCCTTACCCCCTAAACCAACAAGAACACGTTCTAATTCAAACATTTAAATCCAAGGACCTTCCTCTTGCTTCATCAAACACTACTCACTTGACCACCACACTCCCTAATATCACTAAGCTTCTAATGAGCCACACAAAATGGCTTAAGGCCTAAACATAAATCCACACCAAGCCTCACTCTTTTTATACTTTTGATTGTTTCAATAACACTCCAATTGCAATTCTAAGTAGATCCTAAACATAAAACAAATATGAGCAACCATTTTGGGCTCATAGGGGGGATGGGTGTTTGTTTGTTTTCAAGTTTTCTTTTGTTTAGGACCAAATATGTGAGATATTTGATGGCATTCTCGTGGATATTTCTCATGAGGGTTTTAATGGTTGGTTTTGGGATCTTTAGATTGGTAAGTTTTTTGATGGAGTGTTCGTGTATGGCCCCCTCTTACTCCGGTTGTGATGGTAATTAGGGGGTTGGTCTTCCATCCATTGTTTTGTACAGTGTTAATGAGGGGGTCGTATTTAGTGTGTTTGTGTATGTGCCCACATTGCACATAATTAGGTACTTAGGTATTTGGTTTTCACGATATTATTTGAGAAGCAACTTCAAATCTTGGAATTTGTGTCACTTCATTGAAGTGGGGAAATGGAAAAATCACTCCGACTTAAGTTGAACTACCATAGAGGGCTCTCTATTTTGACATCCCCCCCCCCCCACATATTGCCATGTGTCAATCATACATCAGTTGAGACCTCTTCAATCCCATGTAGAAACTGCACTAAATAGTCCTATTACAGCGGGCCACAATAATTTTCTAGAGCCCATGCTAATTCTCATAATAAAAATTAATGTGGGCCGCATTGATTTTCAACCATGCTAAATTTCTAGTAGAATATTAGCATGGGCCACAATAAACGTTCTTCTAGAAAATTAGTGTGGGTGATTATTTTTTCTATTTTGTGCTACTTTTGGCCTATAACTAATATTCAAAGTGTTGGTCAGAAGTCTTCATGAAGACTTGGGGAAGACCCGGGATCTTGGACTCATGATAATTCCACCTTGACTAGAAAATTAGTGTGACCCACACTAATTAGTTCCAGACTAATTTTCCACCCACACTAATAGGACTATTTAGTGCACATTCCGGCACTAGTAAAGATGAAATAGAGCACCCTCTACGGTATTAGCAAACAAGAGGGCTAGGGCGAACCGACCAATACATTGGTACCTTACCGGATGTCTAGTGATGTCACATTTGAATGAATCGGCCCTCAACTTCATAGGGGGTCTTTTTGTATTGGAGCCACTTCATCCACGATATATAGGATGGTTGATTTTAAGTGAGTGCCACGAATCCCTAGCCGTTCGCCCTCCCCGGTAAGGTACGAATATGGGGGTTGGTTCGCCCCAGCCCAAACAAGAGCATGTCATGAGTGGTTGGGATAATGTCTATAATTAATCCCCACTTTATGTTTGCCGACAAAGGAAACCCGTTGTTGTTCAAGATTGCACTCATACATGTACTTTGAGTACCTTAGTTTGTTATATATGGATGAATGTACTTTGAAATACTTTGAAAGGTCCGTCTCTCCAACTTTACAAAGGGAGTAATGATAAGTGTGTACAGAATCTGGAGTACTAGAAAGTGTGTTGTTCTGTTTCAGCGAACTATGCTTTCCACATTAGATTTGTGTGGTCTCAACCAATGCAAGACTGCCACGTGGCAAAGACTATGAAGAGTTTTCTACTTAAAGTATTCTATGGTTTCTGCTTGCATCTAAGGTATGCGATCTTGTTGTGGGCAATTTTCACGGACAATGTCAGCCATTTGATCAGATTGAAAATTGTCTCATTCGGTTAGCAAATATGAATCACGAAGGACTTCATTTTGTTCCCACAATTGGATTTGAGATGCATAAGTTATAAGAGGACAAAGTGAAGATTCTTCTTCTTTAAGGCATCAGATAGACCCTCTCAATCACGTTCACTGTTGAACCTAGAATGGTGTCTAGATTTTGACCCTCCATGCACTTTGTGTTTAGGGTTTTCAAATTGTGCAATGGGAGCTCAGTAACCCTTATAATCCTAAGGGGTTCTCTCCACTTCCAAAGGTTCACTTGTAATGTAAGAGTTACAAGCTTGGTAAGTGAAACATCCATAATTCAAAAGTAAAATTGTCAATACAAAGTCATAGATTATGATCACATCCATGCGATTGAATGTTTTATTTAAAGTCATAAGCTCCATGTAAGCAATTTCTAAGCAAAACGAAGATAGCAACATCTTCCTAAAATGGAGATGACCTTAGCTTGATTTGATGTTTTTTTGTAGGCATGTTTGACTTGTAGACTTGTGAATTATCTTAGAATGCACATTAAAAAAAAAGGTCATATATGTACAATGTCTTGAGCGACCTTCTCAATGAAACAAAAAACTGATAATTTGTTTATAGAAAAAATGATGTTTTCTTTGTGCACTATTTATTACTAGTAGAGAATTCAAAAAGAACCGCAGTCGAAATCTTTTGATCAGCGTGATCTGTGATTGCAGATTTGTTTTCTCGGTTTACCAACTGCAATTTTAGGAATGTGAGGCGTGTAATATATTGTTGGAGAGGTTTTGAAAATACCTTTTCAATGTTATATTATAAGTCCATGAAATTTTAAAATTGCAGTCGCAAAACGAAAAAAAATCTATAGCCGTTTAGTGACTGCAGATCAGGCTAGTCAAAAGAACCACATCCAATTTCGGTTGCGGGTTTTTTGGGCATAGTTTTCTACTAGTGCATTCTGTATACATGATCATGCCCTTAAAATTAAAACAAAATGATATAATAACTCGTTGTTGTAAAACAAACTTTTACACGATGTAAAAATATAAATAGTATTGTTATTTTTTAGTTTTCATTGACTTTCATAGTGAATAAAGTAATAGAGAAGGTTTGAGAAAATCATGATTATTTTCACGATCTTTGTTGACTTTGAAGACCTTATGTTATTAGAGTTAGTTTTGATTCGATTTGAAGTTAGTTGTTGTTGGAAGGAAAGGTGAAGATTCACTAGTAGAAAACATGATAAAAAAGAACCGCAGTCGTTTTCCCATTGCGGTTCTTTTGACCACCCTGATCTGCAGTCACTAAACGATTGCAAATTTGTTTTTTTGAGTTACCAACTGAAATTTTAAAATTTTCGGGGCATATAATACACCGTTGGAAAGGTATTTTGAAGACCTTTCCAACGGTATATTACAAGCCTCCAAATTTTGAAATTTTTAGTTGGTAAACCAAAAAAACAAATCTGCAGTCGTTTAGTGACTGCAGATTAGGGTGGTCAAAAGAACCGCAATGGAAAAACGACTACGGTTCTTTTTTACCATGTTTTCTACTAGTGATTATTTCACCTTTGTTGATTTTTGTGGCTTTATATTTAAAAAATATGGATAGATATGACTAAGGGGAGATGATATGGATCATCTAATGGTTATGTAGGTGCCCATTAGGCCCATCATGGGCGGATGTGTTCCTGTGTGACTAGGATAAGGAGGGCGGTCTTCCTCTTTCTAAGGGGGCTCTCTCCAATTTTGAGACTTAGAGAGGTTTAGTTTGAAATTTTTTTTGAGGAGGAACCGTATATTTTGTATAACATGGATTTCAATAAAATTTTGCGAGCATATTTGTTTTTCTTTAATGATTCTAATGATGTATAAACTATTCCATTTGGAGTTGTTATGAGAGTCAATTTTATTGTCATCAGAATCTAAGAGTAGGTGCTTTGAACGCATGTAAAATATGACATTTTTTCGTTTATTCTCAAATTTTAGGAGTGCTTGAATTATGTTGTAAGCTTTTCAAAAAACTATTAAACTCTGAATTTGGACATACGATGTAAAAGTTATGATCATAGAAGCGTGAAGGTGTAGATTTGCCATTGAATTTGGGAAGTCCGTATTTAAGAAGCCATAGAAGATGGACATAGGTGAATTTTAAGTTCAACATTTTAGATACATGAATAATAGAGTTGGGTTTCCATAAAGTCCTAGTTCACATCATTTGGAATTTTTATGAAGAAGTTATGGTTTTTTAAGCGGAGAAGTATATAGCTGCCATAAAAAAACTAAAGCTTCAACTTTGGCAGACCATATTTATGAAACGGTAAACCACTTTTTGTTGAAATTTTTATTGTATGTGTGTCTTTGTGTTGCTAGCAGTAACTTTGAAGGGTTTAAACCTCTACACGTTTTTTTTTTGCATTGTGCACATAATTTTGGCATTTTCAAATGGCATAAGCAACCATGTGCATTATGATTTCTCCCATACCTTGGGCATAGACTAGTTGCAGCTAGGAACCCCGTGTTTTTCCATAGCAGAACTTTCTCACCACGACACCGTTTCCATCAATCATAGTGACGATGCCCGGCTTAGGGGCGGGTGTCAATTATTTTTTATTACTCATTCCCAGTCATACAAATTCAATGCTTTAACAAAGAAAATTGAGACGATTTCAATCATGTAGAGTATCTATTAGATTTATGTGTGCATAAGGTTGCATATTCTCAATATCAACTCTTTGTTGAGGAAAAACACCATTTAAGGATTGAAAGTCAATTTTATTTTCGTGTCATTATAAAGCTATTTGATCAGGGAAAACCATAATCATGGGTTGGGAGGTTGCCTATTAGTGCAAAGTAGAAACAAAACCGAGTGCAAAAAATCCAAAGTTCACTTTTCAAAACATTATGCAGATGAGGCCTCTCTTTTCAAAAAGGACCTCCAACCAATGCTACAAGGTTGGGCCAATAATGTGGCAACCCAGGGGGTGGACTCTTCATTGGAAACCTAAATGACGTGCATGGGTCACTATGAAATTAAACCCCCTATATACAAGAAGTTTATAAAGAAACACAAATGTATCCGTACTAACGACATGCTAGAAAAGGGACTGATGTATTTATACTAAGCTTTTCAATTTAATGTGACAAATGCCTCCACTACATATACAAAATAGGTATATCATTAATTAAATAGGCCATGAGTACACTTAAAATCCATGTCACTTTCCAAGAATAAGATATTTTCATTCATAGCATGTAACTCAATGATTGTATTGAACAAACAAAGACAAGAACACAATAACTTAGCCACAATCTGGAGAGGATAACTCAAGGAAGCCCATGAGTGCTCCAAGAGCTTCCAGCTTGTAAATACTTAGAACCTAATGCAAATTCTAACAAGAATAGACATGGTAGTCATGCATGACTATGACCATATGACAACAATGGATGAAGATGTGAATTGGATGAAACTAACACACCTATTGTAAATTTCTTTCTCTAAACCTCAGGGCCCCCTTTTGTAAATCTACCTTTAACACTGAAAACTTTACTAGCCTTTTTAGATGTACACACTAGAGAAAGATAATACCTCTCCCTTATGTATACTATGTACACTAATGCCTCCACTAATACCCCTCTTACACTCACGTTAGTTCGTACGTGGTATGAAGAGTCCACCCCTTGGGTGTGGCAACCAACTGTGTGGTCTCTATGGAATCTAGGTATTAGGGCTAAAGGAACTACACTAAATATGATATTTAGCATCACTTACTATTTGGAATTACGCAATGCTATACCTTTTTGCTATTGATGTGATTTTTTACAAAGCAAATTTGTTATTGTTCTATAATGTCCAAACAACCAATTTGACACTTGTTGGTAAAATATGAGATATACATGATATAGATATAGCATTGCGTAATTCCAAATAGTAAGTGACACTAAGTATCATATTTAGTGTAGTTTGCTCAACTCATACAGCATTGACACAATTAGACTTGCAAATGGGGTGCATATGTTTTGCTTGCAACTATGGACATGTTAAGAACTTGATACCAATGCAAGGATAATTATAGCATCTTGAAATACTTGATTTCAAGTATAAAATTATGGTGGTTCTTGCACACTAAAGCAAGCAATGCAAATCCCCCTCCTATTTTTGTTTTCAGTTTTCAGTTCTATTTTAAGTAATCAAAAGAAGGCTATTAGAGTTATTCTTTGATTCAATGGGGCTTTTCATATGGCGTTGGTTGTTTTATATACAACATCTTCCACATTCGGTAAGTTTTCAGTGTTGTCAGCCATAAACTGCCACCCTTAAGCGTCGTAGTCCGGGTGAGAGCCCAAGGCTGACATGCACTAAATCAACTTCACCACTCCTTGGGATTTATCACCCAAGCTTTTCCAACATGAGTGACAACTACACAACCTTTATTCAATAACACAAGTTAACAAGTATTTAGAAATACTCTATTCCCTAGTGGTCATCACCAAACCCAATCACTTACAACATTAACACCTACTCCCTCACTTCCAACCTATCTCATGGGCCACTCGGCTATCCTAAATCACCCTCTACTAGCATTAGGCAACCCACATTGCATGGGTGGTTTGCCCATGTTTAATTCTGTAAGTCCAATCTACTCACCTAATCTCTCCAACCACATCATAACTAAGCCCTAAAAATCCAAACTCCAACCCTCTGCTGCTCACATTCTTTTACTTCAGTCCTTAGCCTCTGGCTGCATGCCCATTCCAGCAGTTTTTCTTTAAATCCTAGCTGGACTCCTGTGTGATCCTCGCTGGTTGGCCACGTGTCGTAGCTGCGTTCTTTCTTCCCTCTGAGCTCTACCGAGCTCTGTTCCTTCGCCTTCTCCTCGTCCGCAGAGTCGGCCTCCTCGGTCGACTCGGATGACTGTCCAGCAGTGTGCAGCATCACCTTTCAGAACCCTGCCACCTTTGCGGTGTGCACTCCTTGGGTTCGAGAGCTCGCCCAGATTCAGCCTGCACTTGCAAGCAAAATTCCAGGCCTAATATGAAGCATTCAAGGGATTCGCTAACTGATCACAGTTGAGAGTCCTTTTTGGACTGAATTCAGTTGAGGGCGTCAAAATTGAACCCTGCCTTCAGTAGTTGATCCCTCAATCCTTGTTTTGATTTCTGCTATGGTCCTTGATTTGAATGCCCTAATCTTCCTCCTCCTAGAAGCTGACCCCCCTGCTTTATCTGGCATTGGCCCCCTGGGCACTCTCCGGCCCTTGATCCATTATTGCTGACTCACAGTGAGTAACCCTCTTCGCCCCAGCTAGCCACCTGCGGCCTGATTCTTAGCTCATCCTCCTTGCCTCGGTACCTTTGCTGAAGCACCACACATTTTTGATTCGATGTCTCCTGCTCACACTTTCTCCTGGTCACCTATCCATCCCCCTGCCCCTAAGGTAGTCCGCAAACCTCTCAGTCTCTCCCCCAACTCTCTTGTTCCTCTCCCAGCAAGCTGACCTCCAAGCCCGATTCACCCTGCTCCCTCGGAAATCCAGCAGTGATAGACCGCAATACTGGACTCCTCCTTTAGCCTCCACACTGTCACTCCATCTTGGCATCCCCCCTCCCCTTAAAAGAACAGGAAACAAGTCCTAAACCACTACTAACTTGGCCCTTGCCACTAAGACTTACATGTCTCCCAAAACATAATTAAACAAGGTATTTGTTTTCGATCTTTTCTCTTAAATTTCAACTAATCTCACAATTTAACTTAAATCAACTCACACTTTTGAAATTCCAATACTTCCTAGTTTTTACCTAACCTAACAACATGCTAATCCTAGTGTTTTGGGTATTTTCAAGGTTAACTTGAGATGTGGGCACCTAATTGGGCTCACAAGTGTATACCGTACCCGGCCGTCAGGGTCGGCAAAAATTAAATAAAAAATAGAAGTTGAAAAAAATCGGAAATTATTGGAGAGAGAGTCGAAAAGAAAAGTTATTCATTGAAGAGTATGCCGAATATTACAAAATTGAGCCAACTTCATGTAGTAAAATCCCAAAACATTGCATACCGTAGCATCATAACTACTTCATGCAAAAAAAAAAAAAAAAAACCGGACATTATGAGCCCAGTCAAATAAATAAGTGGAAATTTATATTAGAAAAGAAACGAATCAATGGAAAATTTGGACTATTCTCAACGGAGGGTGCACGCTAACGTGTTCATGGCTCGGCGCCCTCTCCACGAGCTCCACGTGGTTGCTCAAGTCACGGGACCAAAAACGCCGAGCCCTTCCCAACCCATACACATAAAATGGCTTGCTTCTGACCTTGCCTTATCATGGTTGATTAACGCAGAGGCGGGGCTAGTGGGGATGGAGGAGTTGCAGAGGTTTATACATGGGGAGGGGCTCTGCCAACCAAACTTGGCCATTGTTTTTGCATTGGATGCCGAAAGATCTCGGAGCTGGTGAGTACAAATTCGACACACGCATTGTTGCTAAGTGAGTTTAGGGTTTAGAAATCTTATCTTTTGACTATAGGGATGATGCAAAACCCTCAATATCGACAATAATTGTAGGACATATTGTGAGTTTCTCTTCAGTTATCCATGGAATTTGTACAAATTGAAGTTTTTGGCCGTCTATCAAATTGATTGTGACATTGTAAGATTCAAATAGACAAAATTGTAATGCATTGGCTCTCAAATTTGGTTCAAGACTACATCTTACACCATAAATGATCCGGTTCGGGTACAGTCGGAAGCATGAAGGCAATGATACTGCAATGGACTTTGAGCAACTGACGTAGCAACTCGAAAGCAACCCTAATGAGGATTTTGGAATTTTTTGTTGTTTGCAGAGCAAATTGGATTAACCCTTGAAGAGCTTGTGGCCAAAATCATGGCAAACCCAGAGGTTGCAGTGGCGTTTCAGAATCCAAAAATACAGACAACAATCACGGATGTAAGTGGCCACCATGTCTCCCTATCAATTTGGTCATTTGGAGATTTGGGTATTCACCCGGCAAGAAAGTTGTATAAATGATAATGATTTTCCTAGTGATATGATAGTGGGCCCTTGCTGCTCAAGTGTTGTGGAAGTTCTTAATTGTTGAGCTTGTTTTGGTCGATTGGTAATATCACCCAGATTTGAATTTTACAGCATCTCATTGAAAGTAGTTCTTCCTCAATAGAGCATCAGATATCCTGCTTTAGAATTTATCGATGTGCACTAGAAGATGCAATGCATCACTGTTCTACAGCCGTAGTTTGGATACAGTAGATTCAGACCTATACACGGATCTCAAACTATCCAAAAAGCTAATGATTATCTACTGTGATGTTATTATAGGGAACTTCTCGAGCCTAACCAGTGCAG
This sequence comes from Polytrichum formosum, assembly GCA_964035585.1. Lineage (NCBI taxonomy): Eukaryota > Viridiplantae > Streptophyta > Polytrichopsida > Polytrichales > Polytrichaceae > Polytrichum > Polytrichum formosum. Next base: position 63,320,984 of record OZ037936.1, read on the forward strand.
CTCGGAACTTGGATGCATGACAAGACTGTATTGGCTGATGAAAATGAATCGTTACAGGTGAAGATAAAGAAATTATGCTTCTTAAGTTCTGCATTATGCTTTCTTACCGCTTTCTCACATGGACAGGCATTTTACAAGTGAAGATAAAGAAGTTATGCTTCCTAAGTTCTGCATTATGCTTTCTTACCGTTTTCTCACATGGAGAGGCATTTCCTCCTCGTCCAAAAAGGTAGATGTGTCTAGCTCAGAGAGTTTTCTCTTTGCACCCACTTCTAGTAAGATGATACATGCAATTAGTGCGAAAAAGGTCATGAAGAAATTGTATGGATGTGGTGGGATCGATTTCAAAGCATTTGAACCATAACCTAGTGCAAAATTCAAATTCTTTTGGTCATGTTTTTTTAGTACAAGAAGGGGGACCCATAAGTAATAACCAAATTCCTTGGCATGCATTGACATATGTATTGTGGGCTCTCACAAATCATTTCAAGGGCATGTGGGTTCGATTGGCAAGCGGGTGACTGCTGATGTGAAACGAGGCAAACATAGTTTGATTGTTTTGTCACAAAATAATCATTTCTAGAACAAACTCTTAACAACTCTTAACAACTCTTCACAACTCTTGACAAATTTACAGGCTTAGTTCGCAAGGTTCATTTTTTTCACACTCCAGCCTTGAATTCTGAATTTTGAACCTTGATAACAAAATAGGTTCTGATTCTTATTTGTCCTTCATATATGTATCCAAACGTCATTGGGAGTGGAGAAGAGAAGTTAGAGTGAAGGCAAATTTGAGATATCACTAATCATGCTTCGTTTGTTGTTGTGTACATTTGTTAAGCGGTGGTCTACCCCAACGTCCTCTTCCACGTCCCCTTCCAGAGGTGCAATTACAATTTCAAATTTTATAGGTATGTGCTCTAAAGTTAAAGTAAATTTTTTTACTTTAAAATGTAAGCGTGTGTGACTGGTTATAGCAAACAAATACAACAATGGCATATATTTCTTCAAGGCGTAATACATACTTTACTATGTGGAGTAGAGTTTACATCAACCATTAGTATTTGGCCTACTTTGTGAGATCATGTGTTTGTCGTATGTCTTTATTATGTATTACTGGTAGTGAAGTTTCACTAGGACAAATCAAGGTCCTTTGGACTAGATATTGGACTTCCTTCAGTATAAATATCACCCAAGTATTTTTTTGACTACCTAGTCATTGTGGAGCGGTCAAATAGTCACTAGTTAAATGTGTCTTAGTCAATATATCATAGTGTTCATTTGACTAAATGGGCGTTTGTATATTTGACTATACTTCCAACATACATAATAAACTTTCACTAGTCAATAAAGCATATGTACATTAGACTATCTCGAGTCATAACAACATAGTGTGAGTAGACTATGTATAGTCAAAATGACACATGTACATTTGACTTTGGATAGTCATAAGAGCTTCCAAGATGATGCATCTTAACCTGAATTGTTTTGACATAATAGACTAGTCCTAGTCAATTAACCATGGTTTTTGATGGTGTTATTGACTACATAATACATACTTATTAACTATAATCATGTTCACATTAATTATGTTTAGTAAAATAAACCAGTTAATTCATTGGTCAATTAATTATAATGTCATTGTATTTATTGACTAGTATAACACCATTAATTGACTGATTATAGTAAATTTATAATAAAAAAAATAAAAAAAACTAAAACTTTAGTGATTTTTTGGACTAAAGGTAGTAAAAAATATTATAAGAAAGATATTAAGACTAATGTTTTTCCTAAGGTATGCATACAAATAGATCATATATGATACAAAACACAGTGAATGTGAAGTCCATGTAGATAGAATAATATAAATCAATGTAGATAGAAAATATATATATGAACATTGTTTTAGTACATATAGAGTCAAAACATAGAAACTCTATTCTAAAATGAGTTTTCCATTCTTTTATAAAAATTTGGCGAGTTCACTAAGAAGATTCAAATTTGTTTTTTTCCATAAAATTGGTGCATACTTAGCATATTTCATGCATACTTGTGGAGGATCCTCCAGACTGTGGATACTGTAGCTTCACATCTTGTACCCACACTTTATATATCAAAATACTAAAACACCCCTCTGGAATCTCATCTCCATTGCACATATCACCTGGACAATCTGCAATTCTGCCTTGAGCAACCAACCCAAAATTGGGATCCATTACATACACACTTACACACCTCTTCCACTGCATGTTCCACCCAAATCACATATTAGTTTCAATTGATAGTGATCTTGTTAACTAGAAAATAAAAACATTTAAAGTAAGTCTCACATGCATCACACACACATGCTTCCATTCTTGCATTATACACATATGCATACCAAATCAATCCTGAACATACTTGAATTTGAACCATACAATCTAGATCAAGGCTCACAATTGATCACTTCAAATCTATTACAATCTGGGTGGAAGCTCATAATTGATCACTTCAAATCTATTACACATTCACATTCTGGGTTTCGGCACATGGTTTCAAGAAGGGCATAAGGTTTCAAAAAGGGCGCTAAGGATTTAGGGTTTCAAGAAGGTTTGCAAGTATGTGATTGTGAGTTTCGGCACAAGGTTTCAACAAAAAAATGGCACAAGATTTCAAGAAGAGCACAAGGTTTCAAGAAAGACATAAGGTTTCAAAAAGAACACAAGGTTTCAAGAAGGGCACAAAATTTCAACAAAAAATAGCATAAGGTTTCAAGAAGGGCACAAGGTTTCAACAAAAAAAGAATATAAGGTTTCAAAAAGAGCACAATGTTTCAAGAAGGGCACAAGATTTCAACGAAAGAAGAGCAAGAGCATAATGTTTCAAGAAGGGCACAAGGTTTCAAGATGAGCACAAGGTTTCAAGAAGGGCACAAGATTTCAAGAACAACACAAGGTTTCAAGAACAACACAAGGTTTCAAGAACAGCATAAGATTTCAAGAAGAACACAAGGTTTCAAGAAGGGCACAAGGTTTCAAGAAGAACATAAGGTTTCAAGAAGAGTACAAGGTTTCAAGAAGAGCACAAGGTTTTAACAAAAGAAGAGCATAAGGTTTCAAGAAGAGCGCAAGGTTTCAAGAAGGGCATAAGATTTCAACAAAAAAAAAGCATAAGGTTTCAAGAAGAGCACAAGGTTTCAACAAAAGAAGAGCAAGAGCACAATGTTTCAAGAAGGGTACAAGGTTTCAAGAAGAGTACAAGGTTTCAAGAAGGGCACAAGGTTTCAACAAAAGAAGAGCAAGAGCACAAGGTTTCAAGAAGGGCACAAGGTTTCAAGAAGAGCACAAGGTTTCAACAAAAGAAGAGCAAGAGCGCAAGGTTTCAAGAAGGGCACAAGGTTTCAAGAACAACACAAGGTTTCAAGAAGAGCATAAGATTTTAAGAAGAGCACAAGGTTTCAAGAAGAGCGCAAGATTTCAAGAAGGGCACAAGGTTTCAACAAAAGAAGAGCAAAAATACAAGGTTTCAAGAACATGGTTCCTATATGAAGGCTCCTTCGCATCCCCTTCTTGAGAGCAATCCTCACTCGGAACACACAAATCACTTTTTGTGACAACAACCTTGAGCTGCGAAACAAGCAGCGAGGGGCTTGGTATATTCCTGGCGAAATTCACAGTGCAAACATTCAGAAAGCAGAGGACACACCGTGTGCAAACACCGAGAGAGACAAGTTCTGTAACGACGGTGAACGGAAGTAATGGCAGCAGCGAATGTAGAGACGATTCCATGGCGCCTTCATCTGCTCCCCCTCCTCCGACGATTCCTTCTTCGCCGACTCCTGCCATTTTTGACCTAAAACATTGGCAAGCACAGGGGAATGGAATCGAATGGAAATCCCAGCTCATACAACTATGAAACCATTGCGCACTCGTCTGGGAAATCAACACCGATGCAAGATCAGTGTATGTAGGGTTTCCGAGGATTCTCAGGGTTTAACCCCTAAGTGTGTAATTCGGACACTTCTCTCTCTGCAGCCCACTTCTTGTAAGGTATGAAACACTCATGTAAGGAAGATGGGTCTTAAATGGTTATTTTTTCTAACTAGCCCACTCCTCCTAGGATATGAAACACGCGATTAGTACAAGATAGTTAGCAAATCTAGATCAAGGCTGTAGCCACTTGCCTCATAAATTTTTGGAGCGCTTATGAGTATCTTATTCATTATCAAAGTGAAGATTCTTGTTCTCATCAAGTGGCCATATAAGTCCCCCCCCTGAATTATGTTGACTATTGAACCTAAATTGATCGTCTCACTTTGAGTTCATAGCCCAATCTAATTTTAATAGTTGTCCTTCTAGTATATGTTTTTGGTGCCATGCCTAACCACATACCACACAAATATAGGTGTCCGATTCAAATAAGCAACTGAAATAGGCACATCTACCTTAGTGCGAGAAAGTTACCAAATACAAATCGTGTTTGTGGCCAATTGCCTCATACTTTACGGAGCTCGTAAAGATTCTCGTGCTCATTAAATGGTCATATAGGACCCCCCCCACCCAATTATGTTGACTATTGAATCTAGAGTGGTTAGCAAATTTTGAGTACGTAGTCCAATTTCCTTTGAACACATGTCTTATTAGATCCATACCTTATCACATGCCATTACATATGTGAGTCCATATTATTGTTATTTTGGATTTAGGCACATACATCTTAACTGCTTTTGGAGCCCAATGGGCCTCTCATACATACGGTGATTTGCAATTGTACAACATGAATATAGATTGTGATGTGCCTTATTAGTAACGGTTTGTGGTCTTGCAAGGTTAATCTTTTTGACACATAAAGAAACTTGAAAAGAGTTTGTTGAAATTTTCATATCTTCCAATATAAAATAGGAAAATACACAATTAGTATGAACATGCTAAAAGTAGTTAGGGGTTAGCCCTTAAAGGATCGATGGTGTTTGTAAACAAGATACATGACAATTTGTACAAATCCCCAACAAGTATTGAAATAAATTCATTTGATATTTGTTTTTAATCCATAATTAGCAATCCTATTAAAAAGAGAAAGTGAAAATAAAGTCATGTGACAACAATGAATAGATATACATGATATGTATTTGAGCCTAGGTAATTCATACGAGCTCACATTTCTTTAAGATTCATTCTACATATATGTATGATGATTTTATTGAAAATTTAATGTGTATGATAAATGGCATGATTTTAGAGAAGGTTACTTTTAATATTTCTAACTAAAAACATCAAGAAGTAATCCTTAACCCTTTCATATAGCATCTTGAAGCTCATAATGGGTTAACCCTAAGGCCTTGGGTTTTGACCCATATAAACATGTACTATGAATCGTATCTTAGACCTAATTTGGAGTTGGATGCCAAAAGAGAGTAAGTTGTGGAGGATGAATTTTAGACTATATATGTATAGTTGGAATCGTAGTGTTATTGTAATTTTATGTCACAATAACATTTTCATATTTCCAACCATCGTACATTTGTATAATGTTGGGAGAACATGGGAAAATGAAATGAACCAAGTAACACCCACAATATACCTTATTAGGAAGTATTAGAAAGTATTGGCCTCATTGAACCTTCACCCAACAGGTCACAACTACCACCTGTCCTCTTAGCATACCCTAAATCTCATCCGTAGGCACACCTTAGTGTATTAATTTTGAGTGAGTGGGGGGGACCCCTTGGCCTCATTAAACCTTCACCCAACAGATGACAACTACCACCTGTCCTCTTAGCATTTATTAAACCTCATCCGTGGGCACACCTTAGTGTACAATTTCCACTAACCTTAGTGTACATGTCAATGTCCACTAGTTTTAATTATGTTTTGTATTTATTACTAAATCGCGACTATGCAGATTTGGTAATGGAAGGTCCAACTAAGGATGCGCTTTGGGCCAGAGAAGAATTGCAAGCGGATCGTCTAAAGTTGCACGAATATTGTTGTCCATGCAACAAATGCCATGGCTCCCGAGTGGTCAATCGAAGCACAATACGGGTACATTTACGAAAATACAGGCATGACACATTCTTCACACAATCAATCCTAATAAGTTCTCCTATCTTAATTACATGTTCAATGCATCCTACTTTCTGCAACATCCTATGAATAACATGGAAATTAGAGGTTGATGTTTTTGTTATTATCTATGTTGTAGGGTAAACATCGTGTGCAGGTGAAAAAACAAATGAGTTTGGCATTGAAGGCTTTCCTGGCAGAACCTCCCAAGCAAGAAATAACAACTCCATATGTACCTAAGGCCATAATGCAATTGGTCAATTTTGATTTGGGGAGGGACTATGGCCAATGGCCTGATTTACCAATCCCACGGATGACCCCTTTCACATAGTGGAACCGTCGTTGGGAAATTAGAGTTTCCACATTTCCATACATGGGTTGGGGTTTGTTCACACTTCAAAATTTGGGACCATAAGAACTAATTCCATTTAGAAATTTAGAAATTTACAATATTGTGTTATTTAGAAATTTGACAAAACTTTTGAACTCAAATTCTTGATCACAGGAGGTACGAGGATGCCGTGAAAGCTCAAGACATATCTCAATTGCAATATCAAAACATTCATAGGAGAAGGGGATGGAGGGCAAGGGTGCAATATCCAGAGGAGTTAAGGCCGTTGCCATCCTATGAAAAGTGGATGCTATATGTCATTTCTGATGCAATCAATGATGGAGAGAAAATTGACGAAGAGATAATTCAATTGAGCATATCCCTACCTTGTTTGACGCTAGGGAACGATCAAAACTATTCATGCTTGGCTAATCCAACTCTAGGTCCATGTGATGTGGAGAGTGATGATAGTGCAAATGAAAATAATGCAGGGCAAGAGATTAATGAGGATGAATTTGACTCAGAAGACAATGAAAACTACCTTGGAATTTCATCTTCAGATGAAGAATGAATATCACGTAAGCTATTGCATCTCATAGGTAGGATCTAGTCATTCCACAGTGCACATAAATAGGTAGGACCTAGTCATTCTATTTCCTATTGCATTTCATATATGGACCTTTTATGTAGGATCATGTGGCAAGTTTGCATGCATGTTATAGGTTGCATGCTACCAATAATGTTTGTTTATTTATGTTAGATTAGACTATGTTTAGTTCACATGTGTGTAAGGATTAATGAATGCCATAAAACAAAGGTAATTGATAAGTTGCTTGTTCCCGATGGTGTGAGTTTCTTAAATTTTTAAGACTATGTCTAGTCTAAATGTGTGATTGAGTTATTGAGTCAAGAAGACAGATAGAGTACATAGGTGGCTTGCTCCCCATGATGTATATTTCCTCTAGTTCTGTGGACTATGCTTAGTCGGTAAGTGTGGTTGGGTTGCTCAGTCAAAAAAACCAAGAATGATTTAGACTATGAGCAGTCAACAAGAACATTCGAACCCTTGAGTTTGGCTATCTTAGTCGGAAAAACACGGAGAGTCAATTGTGCCGAGCCATTGTGACATGGTTTTGTGCTAGTGTTTATATGACTTTGCTAAGTGTCATGTTTTGGATGCAAATGATTTGCTTTACTATAACGAGTAACATGAGGTTGACTCGACATAGTCATATGTTAATGGCATGCACAATATATTTCCACTGGTCATACTAGCATCACTATGTGGAGTCATACAATTTTTTGTCACTTCACTTTGGACAGTAGTATCCTTCATTTACGAGATACAGTGAAGTCCATAATACAATTATCTACCAGGTGCTGTCACACAAACATGGTTGCAATGTTCAAAAACCAAATCATATTTATACAATAGTATGTCATTCATGTTTCAGAATTCACTACTAGCAATGATAATTACTGAACTCCATAGGGGTATATGTCTGAAAATCAACATTGGTCTACAAGTCCACTACACACTCATGCATGCACATACAACCTTAGACAATCAGTTGGCCAAAGAATATAATGGCCTTTTGCGTTGCCAATTGTAGTGATTGGAGGGTCGTCTCCATTGAGGGGTTCAAGTAGGGGATAATCGTTTTTATATGACTCCGTGATTGTCAAAGAAACGTAGAACTGGCCAATCACCTTTGAGTGCAACATCCCGCCTGCTACATTCTTAATAACACCCTTTCCAATGAATGTCGTCTTGGAATCTTCCTCTTCATAGCCACACATTTGTACCACATCCCCCATATTCTGCACAATTGCAACAACCATATGTTAGTGTTAAGAATATATCATTTTAGGGTTGCGTGTTTTACAATTATATCATACTGCATGTTTCATAACAAATGCTCACCAATTCTTGAAAGGGTTGAATCTTCTTTGAAGCCTTCGTGGTGAGGGGAGGTTTATCACCCCGACGTTTACCCACCACTTGTTTGTCTCCTTCTTTTTCCATTTTCTTGGAGCCCTTCTTTAATGGGCTATACCTCAACTTCTCTGCAATGTGCACTCACCCATTTGAGCCTTACATTGATTAATGCAAAATAATTTTGGTTCCCTATGTATTTAATTCAGTATATTCAACACATATCAGTGTATGAAGACGCTTCAGACCAGTAAGACTAGACAGTGTCAAAAGTTTATGATTCCCTATCAAGACCAATGATAGTAAACCAACCACGCGGTCTAGTCCACATTATTCAACCTATTTCGAACAACGACTTATACTAGCGATTGTAGGCTGGACCCTAATTTTAAAATTTTGAACCCCTGATTCTTGATAAGCTCCACTTTTTGCAGAGAGGTACAGCTCTTTAAATCCAAGTTTGATGTGTAAACACTCCCGAGCTTTAGAGATACCAAGTTGGTGCACAACGCAAGGACGTCCAGTTTAAACACAATAGTGGCATCCACCTCCAGAAGGGCAGATAATTCGGACAAATTATCTACCTTTAAGACCGCAAGTTTCGTGCAACGTTTCCATTTGATCGCCCTTATACTCGTAATCCTGGCTTTCAAAACAATTTGACCTCAAAATAAACAATATAACTTAGCATAAATATTCGGAATAATGCAACCCCCTTCATGTAGACGTAACCTTTCTGCAATATTGGCTGAGCCTCCAAAGTCAATTTCTCACCTTCACTCAATCGTATCCGCTTGGGTTTAGGTCCCCTCTCTATTTTTGCATCCCCATCATGCGTCTTCACACCTTGGTTTGACAATGGCCTTCCAATTGACTGAATTGCACCGCTAGAAATCTCTTGTACCTATTCATAACAATTTCCATTAACCGCATTAAACATCACCACATATGTTAAGAGTTATTTAAGTACACACATTGACTTTCACAAATCAAACTCCAAAAGACCATGCTCCAAAATTACAAAACATTGAATACATTAACGTACAAATAAGCCACATAATCTCACCAAATTCCATACATGTTCTTGCTCCTCATGCCCTAAGGAGGCTTTCTGGGACCCGGAAGAGATTTCTGTGCTCACTACGATGGGTTTTCACCTGCACTGCCAAACTCTAATACCTTGCTTATAGGCTCCTTTAACATTGAGCGTACAAGGGGAGACACACTTCTAAGGGAGTTTGAGGGTCCTTTATCAACATTGGAAGGTTGTTCTCCACGTGAGGATGTGCTTGCCATTATTTCTACTGTGACACTAAGCTTGGCCATCACCGCATCTAGTGAGTTCTGCATTGTATTTAATTTTTCATCTAATTGTCTTACCTCTACCCTCACCTCTTCAAGTCTTACATTGCTCGTGCGACTTACATGCGGAGATAACCCGAAACCACATTGAGCATCGCTTATCCCCCCTTGATATAGTGAAAGATGTTGGACGGCTACCTTTTGACCGTGATGTGTTTTTATCCCTAACAAGCTCCACCTCAATCTCATCATGGCGGGGGTCTCTGTTCAATTCTGATGCATGCATGAATATATCTCGTAAGCAAAAATCTTCGACAACTGTACATCCTCGTATATTTCTACCAATATATTGTAGTTCAATGAAAACAACTAATAGATATTTACTTACCAACCTAGCTCGTACCTCACCCTCGGATCGGTCAAAGGTTGATATTTTTTTAACACATTTCTTTGTCTCCCGCATAACATTGGCCTGCTCAATCTTTTTCGGATCTCGAGTGTGCTCCACTATATTCAACCAATGATCCAGATGGATAGACTCTGGTTTTCTCATATCTTTCAATATACGCATCTTCATTTGAGCTCTTTTGTTCTTCAACTATTGGCCTAGTTTACTTTTAAAGACCTCGTACCTTAACACTCGTGGTTCCCCTTTGAAACCGCGATATTTCCAATTCTCCTTTATTCGCGTGTAGATATTGTCAAGTGTTGTTTCATGCTGGTCATTTATATTGTCAACACTCCAATCCAAATAGCTAGAGTAGCCACGCAGAACATTGAGCCATTGCGGCCTACACACCCCGCTGGAAACTTATTGCGGACGGCAACTCTATGATAGAACAAATGACTAGATTGAGGGAATACCTCAAAGGGAGACCAAAATACACTAGAAGTGAAGGAATTCCTCATACAAGACTCAGAATAACACTCGAAGTGATAAACTGGAAGTAGTATTGATAACTAGAAGAGTAAGTACAACTGGTGTTAAAGAGAGTGAGGAGCAACGGCTATCGACTCTCCATTTATACTAGGCTAAAAGAAAATTCCGGAGTAAGGTCCTAAAGACCTTGGAAAACACCCATGGGACCTTTCAGAAGCTTATGGAAGCTTCCGGAAACAAACAATTGGATCCGTATTGAACCTTCCGGAAGCTTGTGGAAGCTTCCGGAAACTAGTGGAAGGTTCTAAAAAACTAGTGGAAACATGTACAACCTTCTAGAAGTTACCCAAAACTAATAGCAACTAAACATACTTAACCACCGTTCTTCGAGAAAGCTCTTAAGAAGCTTTTATATCTTACGGTATAGATCTCACGGGGAACCCATGGGGTGTGGATGAAGTCCGGTATGGCACGTCCGTGACAAAAATCCTGAAAAATGATCCATATTAGCCACAACCCATGTTCCAAACCAACATATTAGCTTGGAATGGAACAAATTATTACATGATACTACATAATATTACATGTCTAGCAAGCATATAAGGCAAATTACAATTCCATGAATTAGGATTTATGTACCATTATCATCAAGATCCACTACAAATCTTTGTTTTCCCTCCCTTGCTCTCTCTTCAAATTGCTCCCGACATGCTTTGTTGGCAGCCTTCCTCTTAACATTTATTTGCGAATTATGTGTTAATTTACTTCATATTGCAACCCGATAATCGCCAATCCCGTCTTTTTCTTCATCACTAATATGTGACCTGGCCGAATGAAGGCGTGATGTCAATGCCAATTCTTTTTTCATAATTTCTAGTTTTTTTTTAATTTCCAAAGCCAGCTTAGCTGCAACACCATCTTTGGGAGCAACAACATCATCCCTTTGTTGTTGCTTCCCCCATACCCGGACATAATTTCTCTCCTCTTCTATATGGATTGGTTTGCTCCAATCAAAAGCCTCACCTTCTTTTTTCTCATCATCTTCATTATCACCATCTTCCTCCCAATCTTCGAGATCGTTGTCACCAAAAGTACTCCACCCTTCGATTTCGTCCTAGCCCGAGTGGAATAGTATTGATGACACTTAGCAAACTCCTTCCTTAGTAACTCAACGTATCATTCCAATATGCCTTTGGAATATACATAACGTTAATGACTTATGATTTAACCTCCAAGGCTACATCCAGAACAAATTTCAGAATAGTGTAACTTTTCCATTACTTCTCGGAATGTCCTAAAATTTTATCTGTAACTAGGGAGACAAAGCAAAAAACATCTCACCAATTTGTGAGCCTATCCCATTTTCTGTCCGACAGTTATGACCATTTTAGTGTGTCAGTCTACCCAGATTTCATAATGTCATAATTTCCTCCCACGGGCTCCAAAGAACTTCAAATTTTGGGAGCAATCACAAAAACTAATTGTTTATGACCCCCTGAAATTTCAAACTATTTTCATTTTCTGCCAAAACGTTATGGCCTTTTTAGTCTGCAACTCTTGAAAACACTTCAGAATGATATATCTCCTTCTCATCTACTCGGAATGACTTGAAATTTGTACCACAACTAGGAAACCTAATAACAAAACATCCCTCAAAATTTCATGCATTTCCAAGCCTCTATCCAGGAGTTATGCCCATTTCAGCTCGAAAATGTAGGCAAAGTTCAGAATGTCATAACTGCTGCTCCAGTACTCCAAACATCCTCAGATTTTGACCATGTTCATATAAACAAGTTGTTTACTAACCCTCTAAATTTCAACGAAGTATCTTCTTCTGCTCGGAAGTTATGCCCCTTACAACCTAGACTACTCAAAAGACCCTCTCATTTATCAACTCGTGTTCCGGTAACGTGTCACCAAAAGTACTCCACCCTTCGATTTCCTCCTAGCCCGAGTGGAATAGTTACGATGACACTTAGCAAACACATATACCCAAGAAATATGAACTCAAGTACTACAACTTGAAGCCATAAATTATATTAAAATCATTCACACCCAAACTAATGCTATCAAGAGGTCAAGCCCTCTTCAAGGCCAACTAGCCTTGGCTCCGAACTTCAAAACCATGCACACACATGTGCTCCTATCTTGCTTCCATACACCCACACTTATAACACGTGGGGTGCCAAGGAGCACGAAGAAAAGAGAGGATGAGTGAGAGAAGAATGAGGGATTATATAGTGAGTTTGAGGGGGTGAGCACCCTCAAGGCTCACGATAAGCCTTCGAAATCTCCTCCTACTTTGTAGGCTCTCATCTTATCTCCTAAGCCTTCCTCCCTCAAATGATCAACAAAGATCCTAATTCAAACATTTAACTAACCTTGGCTTTCTACCTACCACACTTTACCAAGGTATGTCCTCATACTACTTAAATCCACTCCACACAAGCCTAATGCTTCAAACTTAGCTTTCTTCAAGCTTCATTCTTTTTATATTTTTGTGAATAATCATAAATCAACAAAACACTACTTGTAATGTTTTACAAGTGTTAACAACACATGTGGGCATCAATTTGGGCTCACAATCGTCGACGGGCAATTTTCTCTTCTCCCTAGGGGTTGAAGCCATTTTCTTCTTCCTTTGAGACCAGATTCTTGGATTGTTTGGTGTCTGCAAAAAAATTTAAAAAATAATCTCAGTTATATAAAGTCTCAACCTACTTTTGGTATACACACTGATGTTCAACTGTACATAGTAGTATCCACCTCTGCATAACAATGCTCAACTATGCATAGTAATGTTCAACTGTACATAGCAATGTATAACCGTGCATAGTAATGTTCAACTGTATATAGTGATGTTCAATTGCACATGAATACAATTACAATTCTACCAGATTGGATAAAGATTACAATGTACAACTTTGATTGACTATTAGGAGTTCATATTGTACATACAACAACATTTACAGTACTTATTCATTTCTGTTTGAGTTCAATGCATGGAATTGAACAACTTAAAAAATACAAAGATAGAAATGACATATGTAGGCAGAGGATCATTTTACTTACCGGTTTCGCTTTGACCGCAAGGGGTTTTTTGTGCTCCTTTTCTTCCTCCTCTGTTTCTGATTCTAAGGCATAGTTTACATTATTATCAACTTTCTCTAATCACTCACTAGACATACCATCTTCCTTGCTGCTCTCGTTTGCCTCTACTTGCGTTGAAATTGATGGTAAGGTTGACAACCTTGAACTCCTCCTAGGTGGCTTCAGGGAGTCAGAGATTGTCCTGGAATCCTCGAATGTGTTAGCCAGTAACTTTTGTTTTTTTGCTAGCATACAAGCATTGATTGTAGAAAATTGGGAAACCTCTACAAACAATGTTTTTACGTCTTCCTCGCATAATGTTGCTATTTCACTAAGTAAGTTTTTCAACTTATATTCCGTAATAATTTGATGTGAGTTGGGGGCTCAAGAAAGTAGGATAAAATTTCAATACATTGTTGTTCTAAAAGGTGGAAAATTCAATCATGTTGCATGGTTTGGGCCACAACATTTGAAATAAGCCACCCTCATAAAAGATAAGGGTATTAAAGCTGACATTGGTTTGTTGATGTTTTTATTGTTCATATGTAAATAAATACAAGGACAAAATGAAAGACAATGTAGAAACTAAGAGGGCTAATTGTATGCAAAATGTGGAGCTCTTATGAGGCAGCCAAGACCAAACCCTAAGATGTCAAAATCCGCAATCGGGAGGGGGAGTGATGTGTTTGTATGGTTCCAATCAGAGTCGCATTCGGGCACCTGGGTAGCTGCGGTAAGGTAGACAAATTGCGGTGATAAGTTTGAAGCCACAACAATTCCTAATGTAGAACAAAACCACAAAGATACCATGAACTCTGATTAGGGATGCGGGTTTACCTTTCAAGTTAGTTGCCGGTAGGACCGCCGCCGCCAATTTTGTAAGCCCCAAGGATTCCAACTTTCTGGTGTTGGCTTCAATTTTTTTCCGCCTCAGTTTCTCATACGAGGTCTCCTCTTCAATCACTCGGTTCGCCCCGCAAGTCATTACGCATGCCATAAGCTCTCCATTGTGAGTAGGGAGGGTCAAATATTGAAGCACTTGAAGCAAGGACGGTGCAGCTTCAAGCGTATGAAGATCGCAACAAAACTGTCCACCCAACTAGACCTACCATTTTACTCAATAGGGCAGTTGGTCAGGTGTTGGCCTCATATGTTAACCCATTAATTGGTTTGCAAAACTCAAGATATTTTTAACATTCAATGACTTGGATAGAATGTTCTTCATTCAAACCTTGATACTGCCTCCAAGCATGCACCAAGAACTTACCAAACATGGAGAGCATTGTCCGCAGAACAACCAACTTCCAGGGACAACCGGCTGCTAGATACAGATGAACCTGTTGAGTTTGAAAGATACAAGTTGAGGGTCCAGACTTCATGAAAATTACTGATCACTTCTAGAATAAAAGAGATCATTGGAACACAGATGGAACACAGATTTGGGTAGCTGGGGACAAAGAGTCAACCACATATGGCCGAATTCATCACATGTTCAAAGTATACTTGACTACAATATAGCGTAAAAGTTTAGAAAAAATAAATGTACTTTTACATTTGTATGAAGAATTGAATCCTCCAAATAGCACAAGTGCCTCACTTCAAAGCCCAAAGCTTGTTAGACAAAGCCAAAAGTTTAGTAGGAGGCAATATATAGGCAAGTGAACAAGGTGAGGTTTTTGAAGTGCCTCGACTACATTGTGAAATTGGAAATCAATCACCTTATTGGAATCTAACATCACATACCTCTACGTCCATATATCGCCACTGATTTCACATACATTCGATCATATCAAACTACAACTTCAAATGATACCCTCCTAACACACAACTGCACTTTTTTATTTTCCACTTTTATATTTGATAGTTGTAAGACCTTAGAGGATGCAATATAACTTGAATGAATCATCGTCTATGGATCTTGAGCTCGATGGCACATGATCACATGCCAAGGTGCGTATCAAGAAACAATATCAACTGAAATATAGCAGCAGGATAAGCTTAGAAGATACCTACCTCTGATGGCCTCATCTTCAACATCCTCTTGGCCTCCTTCAGGGTTGACAACTTCCAACCCCTCGTGTCCAAGTAAACTGCAAAATACCCAATTCTCACATCATAAAGTAAACAAGCAAATCATTCCTCTAGTATTTTGCCACAGTAAGTTGTAGAAAGCAATACCTTTCAAACACAAATTGTATTTTTAAGATTAAGGATTGGTAGACAGTGAAGCAGGTAGTAGAAGCAAACAGGTGAATTTAATGATCATAAGTCAATGTAAGAGAAAAAAAAAAGATTTTTCTAACACAAGCACAGATCCATACATTCAACCAAGCTTGGCAATTTATACACAACATGACAAAAGACACTGAGACACTGTCACATAATCTTCTTGGAGAGATTATAAATCACTCAATTTGATTAAAAAAAATGTTCTCAAGTGACATAAACTAGGAAATAGAATCTCTCTCTAGAACAAAATCGACCAAGAAATGCACAGGATCATTGAATGCCTACACTTAACCCAAGTCATTGCAACCATATCATTTGTTCTAGCAATCACCCATTGACAACACATTTGACCAATCGTTACAAACACAATTGAACTCACACATTAACAATTTCCAACATAGAAGGATCTTTGTATAATGTAAGGTGATGGGATTCTATAGCATGCATGAATCACCTGGATCGGGACTGCACACTAGGTTGTTATAATGCAATTCAATGTGTGATTGATATAGCCTTTAAGTAATTTCCACACCAACACCCTCTTATTTAAAAAATTGTAATCCAATGGAGTCACACCAGCCACGGCCAAACCTAGATCATTGGAGAAACTTCTGAAAAACGCATTAGGTCCACTGAGTTCCTCAAAACGATGCTCCATCATGATATGCCATTCCTTACTAAAATGAATCAAGATATCGCAAAATCTCAAACCGAAGACGCCGATTGTTTTTCTTGTATCATGATTATGGGTTTAGCCTAGTGAATTTTGATAGATTAGTACCATTATCAGCCGAGTCTTTCGCATTTCCACTCCATGTTGAACAAGTTTTCTTTGCGGATGATTTGAACAATCATGGATGGAAGGTGGTTCTACGGAAAGAGCCAAGGGGAGCAAGAGTTGTTTCTAGCAAAGATTCTATGCCGGACATAGGATGCCTATCTTTAGGCAACATTGAAGAGCATTGTGAATTGGTACTAGCATCATTAGAGAATGATGCAATACCAATTGATCCAATATTGGATGAGGTTGTAGTATTAAGTAGTGATGAAGTGGTTGTAGCTTTGAACACAAATGAGCATGAACCGTCTTTTGAAGATGAAGATGAATTTGGAATTGAAGAAGATGGAAATGCTCAAATAAATTAAATTAGAATATGTTGAGTGTGTAGAAATACCATATTGTGTATAAATATGTACATTTCATTGTGAATTCAAAAAGAGATGGGTCATTTTTTGTGAGTATTCAATAAAAACCCCAAAAACATATGACATTTTGACTTGACAAATCCAAATCGACCACTTTACTATCCATAGTCATGCACGTTCTATTAGACGTTCTCAAACACGTTTACAAGTGCGTTCCCAAGTGAATTTTTGTCCCATTTCACTACCATGACACCGCAAAGTTAATTCGGACATGAAATGAGCAAAGGTGGATTTCTACAATTTCTCCAATCACTGTTCATAGTAGTAAAAGGCATATAGTGAAGTGGGTGTTGGAATAAAAGACGTGTTTTGTTGTAGTGCGTTATCAATCATGACTTGCTTTTGAAACTCTGGTTCAAATGCACGTTGTAGATCTGTATAACTCTATAATTGTTTTACCATTTCACGTCTAGTTATAAGCTTGTGCCATGCTGTGAAAAACCATTCACAAATTTTGGGCCTCATAGTGGACATTTTCAAGTCCATTTTCAAGTCTTCAAATTTGTCAATTTGATTTGAAATTACTTCCATTGTAA
This sequence comes from Polytrichum formosum, assembly GCA_964035585.1. Classification (NCBI taxonomy): domain Eukaryota; kingdom Viridiplantae; phylum Streptophyta; class Polytrichopsida; order Polytrichales; family Polytrichaceae; genus Polytrichum; species Polytrichum formosum. The sequence continues at coordinate 63,338,535 of OZ037936.1, forward strand.
ACTTGTTAAATTTCATTTGAAAGGCGTATTTGAAAGGCCTTTATAAAATAACATTTGCTGGTTAAAAAATAGATGTGCAATTGGCGGGTATAAAAAATAAATGATTCCTAGGATGATTGCTTTTCATCCACGCCCTAAATTCCTTGCTAATATGAACACTCCAACAATCAATGAGCCAAATCATATCTTGATGTGTAGAAAGTCCCAAAAGATCTATTTGTGATGTTCTATAATTCAATAGAATGTTGTTCACAAAATCCTTGCATGTGTTTAGAGTAGACCAATAATTTGAAGAAAATGTAAGATGCCAACCATTGTCTTCACATGAAACACGCTCATCATTCTTCAAATGAAGGAATCTTAGAGTCAAACCTTGGAAAATCACTTGAAAAAGTAAAATATTGTCATTGGTTGCTGAAAAGACAACCATAGTGATTTGACATTTGTCTTGTATTCCTTGTATTTTCACATGCTTAAATTTTTTTTCTTCCCACGTTCGAGCTCCACATGTAGGAACAAGATGAATGTCCGTTTGGTCGGTATTCACAACTAATTCCTTTGGAATGTTGTGAATCTTCGTCAAATAGGCACATCTTTGTGCCATCTTCTTCATTTGATCTTCATAACCTAATGGTAGTTTTCTTGCTGCTGTTGTTGCAACTCGGTAACTCCAATTCATCTCAGCCTTGATGAATGCTAATGTCCATTTGTAACTCACATAAAATCCACTGGAATCCTCTAGAAAGTGGGGTTCCCATTTTGAAATGATTGTTTTTATTATACATTGTATGCAAACTCCATACAAAGGTTGACTAACAATCCTTTGTTTCTTCAAGACCTCACAAATCTCATCTTTAAAAAGAGGATATGAGGCTAAGATTGAACAATGTTGTATAGATTTGGCAAAGTAGGTGCCAAGTTCTACACACATTTTGATATTATTTTTCAAAACTCCATTTGAATGAAACCAACCATACATGGTTCATGTACTCAAATAATCATAGACACAACTCAAGTCTTTTGGCTTTCTATAGGCAGACCTTAAGAAGTTTTATGTATCTCCAATGTTTCGATGTCGTTTAACAGTAGCATAGATAGGAGGCCAAAGATTTGGATTGAACCAATTTCAATATTGACCTCTTATATTTTTTTCTTGTTTTCTTCATGGTTGTTGCCTTCGGAAGATGCACAACATCTTGGTTTTTCTTAGGCCTTCCCACTGATCTCTTCAAGATCAACTTCTTTGGCATGGCTTTCTCTTTCTCCAACTTCTCATTAAAAGTTGCAAACTCCACTTGCACTGCTCTTTCCCTTTCTTCTTTAAAAATTCGTGTAAAAGAAACTAAATCTAATTGCTTATACTTTGGAGCCATTGCTCTATACACATGCATACACAAAAGAACAAATATGCACCACAATCCAGCAATAGAAGAAAAATTTGAAAAAAAGAGTAACACATACAAAGGATCACTAATTGAGATTAGGGCATTCAATTAGGTTAAGCACACCAAGGCCGCCACAAATGGATGAAAAAATAGGAAATCTTTCATTGTCGTGAACTAACCTTATATTAAAGCGCCGAATATTTTACAAATATTTTTTGAAAATTTGATTTTTTTATTTAATTTATTGTTACCATGCCGGACCCACTTTCTCCACTTTAATTAATTATTCGGCATGAGATGTTGACCTTGACGGCTAGGTACGGTACTTGGACGTTTGGATAAAAAAAACATTTCAGATTGATTCATCGAGGGTTAAACTCATTATGACATGTCAAGAACTTAACATTATTCGGATCCATAATAGTGTTTTGTGGGACTGATAGTCTTCTGCAGAATATTCCACCATTCAGGTTGAGCGTGAGGAATATTCCTCAGAATACTGTCGGTCCCACATAACACTGTTATGGATCTGAATAATGTTATGAAGTGTTCAACTAAGTTTGACCCTCAATGAACTCAATGCTCTTCATTCACGATAAGTTGATTAAAAAAACATAAACACCATTACGATTTTACAAATCCCATGCAAAATGTCACATATCACTGGAAAAGTCATAAATCTATCACAACTGTAGATTTGCAAAATGATATAGGAGGGACTTTGTAGGGTGGTGGTGCACCGGCACACACCTCTTTTCCATGGTTGACGCATTTGACCCTAGTAAAGAAGGAGCAAAGTCCTATATAGCTAGATGCATGCATAGGACTCTTGACATTACGCAAAGAGGGGAGGTTATGTAAAGGGAGACAAGGCCAACGTGAAAGCCTAGAGACACCACAAACTTCATGATCCTTTAGCAAGGGGAAAGGATGCAAGATGCCATGGACAATGACAACAACAACACAATGACATGGCTACTTACTTATAAGTGAAACCTAAACCTAACCTATCCTATCGAGAATGGCACCATGCGGACGGGTTCCAAGAAAGCTCGCCCTAAGAACAAGTCCTCCCCATTCGTACAAGTACTACTATTATACTCCCGTAATATTGATACCAAGGGTGCATTTGAGATTGGGGCTCGTGTCGATTTGCGCAAGTTAGCAAGTTGGAAATGGTCCCACCCAAATGGTGTCCAATGTTATTCACAACTAACTTACTGTAGAGGACGCTCTAATTCATCTTTACCAGGGTTGAAAATGAGCACCGAATTGTCTTATGAGAGTAGGTTACCATTTAGAGTTACGTGTTGTTATAAGTTTTTAACCAATGTTATCCTTTTTTACCAAGTAAGTTATATCATGTTTTTTTGATGTGCATACTAACTATTTATGTAGCTTGAGTAACAAGTCATACACTCAGTAAAAATGTTGTAGCAATGTGTAACTCCAAATGGTAACCACACTACTAGGACAGTTTGGTGTAGTTTCCACATGGGATTCAAGGAGGCCTTAACCAATGTACGGCCGACAAGTGCCAAAACTCAAGGGAATTTTTTGGTCAAAATAGGGAGCCCTCTACGGTATCTTAAGAATGTCATTCTTGACGATAGCAGTTGTTGGATTGTGGTAGGCAGTTTGATTTTCCCCCAATTCACAAGGGAATTCAATCTTGGCTAAATTGGCAACGAGCCACTCGGGGCCGAGGCCCCACCGTTGGTGGGAGGAGGAGGCCCTCGTAGGAGAGGTGGTGTTGCAATACCATGGGTCACTTGGCACGTGGGCTCTGAACCCGGAACCTAAGGCCTCCAGCAGTTTGTTGACATAAAGTTCATCCAAAAGGAAACTAGGAAAATGCGGGATTGAGCTTAAGACCAAACTCGATCTCGATTTGCTCAATAAATAAAATAAAGAAAGAAAAGTGACTTAGATTGATATCATGAAGGTATGATTACATGTTGGCTCCCACAAATTCCATGTGCAGATGTTACAGAGTATTTGTATTTGAAAAGGCCCCGCAAGGCATAAAGGCTGCAAAATAAAGTGGTGCAATAGACAAAATATTGAGTGCAAATTTTCCACAATAAACCAAAGGTCAGATCCTCGTTAAGGATGTAGGATGTTGGATGTTGCGATGTGGCGATATGACAATTGGGATATGGCGAGACATCTCTTCTCTTCTACTTGGAATCTGAATTCTCAAATAACTGGATAGATCATCTTGACATCCTCCTCTTCCGCCGATTCTCCTCCTTCCTTCCTTCCTTCAACACTCGATCGATCAATTGCTCGTTGTCTGTCTGTCTGTCTCTCAATCAATTAAGAATGTGTTGTATTTTGAATCGAATATATTTTTAGGATTGAAGAAGCGCATAATCCGCTTCCTTGAATTTACTACTCTCAAATCTCTAGGATTATTTTGCGTGGCAAAGTAACAACAATCACAGAATGTAATAGTGCATCATAGATTTTGTGATACTTGAGGTACTTTTGATAGATTTAATTGCGTTAATAATAAGAGTTGCTTCAAATCCAAGTAGGGTGATTCCCATGATGTGTTGATCGTAATCGAAGGAATCATGTTGTGCCAAGAAGTGGCCATGGAATGAAGTCTGACGGTACCAATTTTCTTATAATCTTTAGGTTTTGCCTAGTTGTGGTTCTAGATAGCATGACATAAGTTAATCCATGCGCAAATGCGTTCCGAATATCAACAATAACCTTGGTTGATATTGTAGCACCATGTGATTTGTGGCCGGTCATTGCGTATGCTAGAACTATTGGGAACGATACTTTGTAATAGTATTGTTCATATGTGTACTTGTGTTGAAAATTGTGCCGTTTTAAGAAGATTTGCGTCGATGTCCCTATGAGTTGAACACCAATGGTTGTGACCACACCGTGGTTTTCTGTATGGACCGATGTTACCGTTGCAGTTGCATCGTTGACAACACCTTTTGCAACATTGACATTTGATGTGAACATAACAAGCGCACCTACAACCACATGATGAAGTTGATCGAATTTTGTGTCGTTCAACCATGTTGATACATTGTGAGCTTCGGTGGCATTTGTATCAAGTGTCACAAGAATTCTCTCTGTCGGGGCAAAAATTGCTTTGAATATGATGTCATTGTATACAGTGACATCTTCGCGGTGCGAACATAAGATCGTCGTGGTTGCATCTATGTAGTCTGGGAGCACAACCTTGTCAATATAGCATGCGCTAAGTGTGTCTTCGATTTCTACTCCTATAGGTGGTCGATGTCGTATTATGTTTAGAAAATTGAGGTATATTGGATCGGATGCATGTCTAACAGATGTTCGAAGCATGTGTTGTTTGGCAGCTATCCAACATGGAGCGGAGGTGATATGGCATGCTTTACAGATGACGTGTGGAACTTTAGGTGTGTGTATACATATCGCAGGTAGTTGGACAAGGTCCCAAACTAATAGCAAAAGCTTGTTTTAGAATAAAGATGTGTCCGCGATGCAGGTGCTTTGTTTGAGGCATTGTTCCACTGCACACAACATATTGCTAGTCATTATTGACATTTCGTCAATGATTATGACGTTTGTGTTCTTCAATTTAGTCAAAACGGGGCTCGGTTCAGGTAACACGGACAAATAGCCATGTGTAGGTATACGGAATATGGTGTGGACTGTAGATGCCGACCTGGAAAATCTGAGTGCAGCTGCTCCCGTGATTGCGGAAAGAATGACTGTTTTATTTTGTTTTTGAAAATATTGGGCAATGTATTTCACAAAGAAAGTTTTGCCACTTCCCGGAGTGCCTGTGAGGATATGTAATCCATGTGGATTTTGAACAATGTTGTCCATAACGTGTTGTTGTTCTTCAGTGAGCACCATATCTCCAATATCAATATCGAACACGTGGTCAATATGTTTTGGTGCTCGTCTTGAATTCACTCCTGTATGATCCAATAACGGAATCGAGACATGAATGTCTTGTGGATTAGTCTATCGGGGCTCGAACACAGACTTAGGGTTTGGATTAGTGTGGTGAGCGGATTAAGGTTAAGGAGTGCAATGGAGGTTACAGCAGGCAGGATCATCCTGGGCTTTGCGTTGCAAACTCGGCAATCAATTCTGAAGGAGATGGGGTACATGGACTTCGAGGTGATCACAGCCGACATCGACGAATCCGGATGGAAATTTTTACATCAGTGGTTGGAAGAAAAAGTATCAAATCCAACGATCGTGAAAGCACAGGCAACGTGGCCTCACGAGAAGGCAAAAGTTGCTTTCATCGCCCATAGACTTCTTCTCGACCATTACATATAATTACACAAGGCATAGCAAGGGCTGGGGCGAACCAACCCCTATATTCGTACCTTACCGGGGAGGGCGAATGGCTAGGGATTCGTGGCACTCACTTAAAATCAATCATCATACATATCGTGGATGAAGTGGCTCCAATGCAAAAAGACCCCCTATGAGGTTGAGGGCCGATTCATTCAAATGTGACATCACTAGACATCCGGTAAGGTACCAATGTATGGGTCAGTTCGCCCTGGCCGCACAGCAAGTGGTCTATCTAACACATTGCATGTGGCTACTACTTACTCTAGATAGTATATTAAATGTCACCAATTTCTAGGTGTCTTGCTTCAATACTAGTTATAGACCTCATGTGTTGTGTCACCAACACTAAATGCAAACCTAACATTATTTATGGTTCCTTGTAGAAAAAAGGTAAAAACATCATATTTACAATTTTGCAATTACTATCACTTTTAAGTGTTTTTTCATCCAATTTTCCATCATCCATGATAATATTTCATTGCAAAAACGTAAGAACTGAGATGACAATACTTGTAAACTTAGGGCCACTTCACACACAAGACTGAGAGGCTGTGACCATTATGCTTCAAGAACTCTCATTGGTGGAAAAAGCGGAGCTGGTCCAAGTTTGCTTCACACTACGCTTGAGGGACCAATGGAGCATGTGAATGCAAGATGGATGTAAAGTCTACATGGATTCCTACATGGCATTGAATGGATCATGTTTCATGGTCACTTGGACTATTTTCAAAAACCGCCTCTTGGAGGTAAGCCTAACACAAAACCAGGAGACCATGGCACTCCAGACGCTCACAACCATTGGTTTATTTTATTTTATCATGCGTGAGGACCCGCATGAATAAAAATTCATTGAAATAGCACTTGGTTGAGGGCCCGGTCACATATGACTTCACACTACACTTGAGGGTCCGTGACCACACTACATGATTTTGGAGATGTGTTGGGACGGCCTTTGGACACTTTCTTTTGGGCTCTCACAATTTCATGGTCACGGCTCTTGGCTCGTGTGTGAAGTGGCCCTTATTGGTAAGAGGTGTCATTGAAAGAGCTACCACGGTGACATAAAATACCATCATATGACATTAAATACAATCATAACATTATTCAGATCCATGACAGTGTTCTGTGGGACTGACAATGTTCCAAAGAATATTCCCCATATTCAGACTGAATGTGACAAATATCAAGAATATTCCCTAGAATACTGTCAGTCCCACAGAATATTGTTATGATATTTAGTGTAGTTGATGATATACTCTTATGTAGTTTTCCACATGACTTGATTCTCATTTCTTGCACTTAAAATTGATTATGTACAAACAAAAATAAGTCTACTACAGTTTACTAGATGGTGACTTCTACTACTAGATAAGGTAGATGGGTCTTAATTATTTTTAATTTTTTCAAATATACACTGATCATCCCATTTAGTGTGAGGGCTGGCTAATTGTGTGTGTGAGAAATTCGTGAAGGTGATTCTAAATTTCTTTATGCTACGAAATTAGTGTCACCATAAGACCTAGGGTTTTGTGCCAAAAATCATGTTCAAAGTGTTTTTGTCATGGTTTTTGCCAGGTTTTGATGAGTAGTAATGCCATCATTCCACTTTACAACATTTGAAGTTGTTATTGCTATTGCACCATCGAGAATGATTCTTAGAGTTGCGACCTTAAGTCTTAAAACATCTTAGAGCACACACTAATTTTCTCGAAATGTATGGTAAGTGAGCATGTATTCATGAATTTAGTATCAATTAGTAAAAATTTCAGCCCTATCAGCCATAAACCTCCACCTTTAAGCGTCGTAATCCAAGTGGAAGTCTATGGCTCACATGTCTTTGTCAACCCTTGGCCTAGGAGACCCCATACTTGTGCTCCACTGAATTTAAATATCAAATACACTTTTTTTATTAACCCCACCGGGCATTAGTATTGAGAAATACTCATGCACCCATGATGATCATTACACACAACCACACTAACACCTTCTTCCTCTTCTAACCCACTACATAACAAGTGTAAACTTCAACTAACTAATCTAATTCCTAGAGCCCTAAGGTAACCCTCCACACGTTAGAGGTCCCTTAAACCTCACTTAACCACAACCCTTGCTAATCCCACTTCTCACTTAGCCCTAAACCCTGGATTTGCCTCTAATTGGCTTGAAGCCCACACTCTGGCTACGATCAAGTTCAACTATGGCATCGACTTGGGTTCACATCCAAGCTGCCGCAGCCAGCCTCCCTCGAATCACACTTTCAGCTGCCGAAACCCAGCCTCCCTGGAATCACATTCAGCTGCCGAAACCCAGCCTCCCTGGAATCACATTCAGGTGCCGCAACCTGTCTCCCTAGCTCGCATTTTTGGCTGCCGAGGCCAGCTCCCTGGAATCACATTCAGGTGCCGAACCTCAACCTCCCCTAGAATCACATTCAGGTGCCGCAACCTGTCTCCCTAGCTCGCATTTTTGGCTGCCGAGGCCAGCTCCCTGGAATCACATTCAGGTGCCGAACCTCAGCCTCCCCTGGCATCACATTCAGGTGTTGCAACCTGTCTCCCTTGGATTCACATTCAGGTGCCGCAACCTGTCTCCCTAGCTCGCATTTTTGGCTGCCGAGGCCAGCTCCCTAGAATCACATTTAGGTGCCGCAACCTATCTCCCTAGCTTGCATTTTCATCTGCCGAAACCCAGCCTCCCTGGAATCTCATTCTAGTGTCGAAGCCTGTCTCCCCTACGTGCAAGCATAGTAAAGTGGACCAAAAAAGTGCTCCGGTATATGAAAGCCATGATTTTCTTGGTCAAACGCCTATAAGTAGTAGCAAAATGTTGTTTAAAATAGATTATTTTTCATGATGACCTCTATTGTTAAGTTAGGTACTCAAATATAGAATATCAATATGAGATCTTCAAAACCTATCATCAAAAGTGACGCGTAAATGCAACTGACTAAATATAGTTTTGAACGTAAATTTCATGACCTTAAATATTTTGAACTTGGAATTTCTTTTCATATTCCTTGAATTCATTATAAACTTGAGGTCATCGTAATTTTTTTTTTCAAAAATTCATCAATTTAATGTAATGTAATTGTATTTTAAACAAGTTTTTGACAATTATCTTTTCAATGACACCCACTTGCACCACCACTTGCACCACCACTTGCACCGTCTTCTAGAATACATATACGTTGTTTGAAATTGTTTTTTGTGAACATAAATTGCTTGGCTTTGTAGATTCATATGTTTTCTAAATGTTTATGAATTTTTATTTCATAAAATTCAAAGTTAGTATATTGTTTTGGATCACTTTCACTTAAACCTGAGCAAGGATCAAGAGCTGTCCACTTTACCGTGCTTGCACCCCCCTAGCTCGCATTTTCATCTGCCGAAACCCAGCCTCCCTGGAATCTCATTCTGGTGCCGAAGCCTGTCTCCCCTAGCTCGCATTTTCATCTGCCGAAACCCAGCCTCCCTGGAATCTCATTCTAGTGCCGAAGCCTGTCTCCCCTGGATCACTGAGGCCTCTCTCCTCCCCCTGTATTGCTCTCTCTGGCTGCCGAAGCCCCTCAACCGAACAGCACCTGCCCCCTTCCCTGGATCCGGAGATCCAGGGTCTAATCCCCACGCTGAGGCCTTCCCCCCTCCTTAAATGAATAGCAATTAAGTCCAAATTGGCCAATAAACTGAGCATAAGCCCTTTGATTTTAGTCGTACCCCACACCTAAACACACTAACCACTCGCTTCCTTGGTTTCTTTTCATTTTCATAACACACAGTTGCACAACTCCTCTTTAACCAACTTAAATAATTTTAAAACTCCAACGCTCTCTAACTTCTAACTAACCCCAAACGGCAATGCACATCCGTGTGTTTGGGTGTTTTAAGGTTAACTTGAAATGAGGGCCCATAATTGGGCTCACAAGCCCTCACTAATTTTGAGATTTGGAAAATAGTTCATGTTTTGGAAATTAGTACCACATGCACTAAATGGGATGATCACTGTACCCCACTTCTTCTAGGATATGAAGCACACCATTAGTACAAGATGGTTAGCAAGATCTAAAATGAGGTCATAGCTACTTTCCTCATAATATTTGGAGCTCACATGAACATCTTGTATACTATCAAAGTGAACATTCTCGTGCTTATTAAATGGTCATATAGGTTCCCCCAATTTTTGTTGACTATTGAATCTAGAATGGTTATCATAATTTGAGCATGTAATCCAATTTTTTTTTAAACACATGGCTTTTTGGCATCCGTTCTTGGAGCCATAATTGACCACATCCCACTCAAACATTGTTGTCCAATTAAGATGAGTAGCTAAATTAGTCACGTCTATCTTGGGTATAAAGTAGATGTGCCTAATTCCAACAACAACAAAAATTGGACACCTATATTTGAGTGGAATGTGGTTGGGTGTGGATCCAAGAACGGACACCAAAAAGACATGTGTTATTGGCATTCAAGCTCATTGTGAGAGACACTCATCATCCAATCAATGAACCTTGACCACCTCTAGAATAGGCATATGGACTCCAAATTTTAAATTTTAAATTCTCACTTATGTAGTTTTCTAAAGACATGTAAAATCTCATATCTCTATTAGCTTCCTCATCCATCCCATCATCCACATTAGAATAAATCAAAACCTCCACTAGTTGCCCCAACTTGAGAATTTCAACTTTAAGACCATTGCATCTTATCGAATCTTATTGAAATGAGAAGATTTTTTTCCCCCTAGATCTTCATAATGGAATTAGTTTCCACATATAAGTGGCCAATCATAGAGTAAGGTACGTGGGTGTTAAGTGGCTCATTTTCTTATTCAAACCCTTGTTTTTGCCCTGTAAATGGTTAGTTAGTGATCCTTAAGAGTCAGCTACCCGAAAAAAACCATAGCTTGTCATCACCTACCCAAAAAGCAAAAAAAGAAAGACAAGAATAGATCCACCATGGACCACATTTGAAGGCAGGCTGCAGCCTTCGACACGTAGCCCAGAACATACCTCTAGTGCACTTTGAGTCCACTTACATGTACAAGGTGCCGATTAGAGCATTGCCACTAGTAGTGGACTGAACTGCAAAACGGATGTAGAGTAGTTCAGTTCAGTTTGGAATTGCCCCACCCATCTGAAAATTGGATGAACTGAACACCGAGGGCAGCCTCAGTGCAGTGATTGTCCTGCAAAACGGAGCAAGTTTTTAGTGCACCAAGCTGACCTGAACTCCAATGAATCGAGAATAAGACAAGAGTATTATACTCTTCCAAGACTTATTTCCTAGTAAAAAAATTACTGGGTTTGAGAGTGCTCGTTGGAGTCGGACTCAAAAGCAAGTTTGTGGGTGGGGCATATGCCTCCTACCCAAATTGAACTTGGATGAATCTCTATTTTGTGTTTAAACTTTTGCAGTTCAGCTTCATTCATAGGTGGTGATGCTCTTAGTGAATTTGGGTCCACCCAATAAACCCCACCCTGCACCAAGGGGATTCTTGAGGAGGGTAGGACCAACATGTTCAAATTCACGTCGGATTGCCCGACGTTGGTTGTTCTTTTTCTTTTTCTAGGTTCACCACAATCTTTGTGCACAAATGCCACATGACCACCTCACCTGCCCATGATGTGCTCATCACTTTTGCCATATAACCAAGAGCCCTTGATTCAGATTGCCACAATTCATACCTCAGTGAGTGCCTCAATTGCAAAAGTTAGACACACTGGACACCCAACTAGTTTCAGTCATTATCATTGCCGTCCAAGTTGAATTTCAAGTCGATCTTGTTGATACTAAGTTGTGAAAAAGTAGGAAGGTGACATTTGATCATCAAACTGGGCTTCGAGGATTACAATATGTGCTCAAAGGCACACTGATATTCACACACACTAACCATGCATCTGAAAGTTATTGTTTTCGAATCGATTCTTGGGAAACGAAGAGCAAAGGTGTAATTCCAACCTTACAAACACGTTTTAAGTTACATTTGCATCGAATTCCACATCTAAAGTTGCCCTGGGGAATCTCGTGCGATAGAGAGCTGATTTTTGATCAGGATCCTGGAAAATGTGCCTTCTTCGAACTAGAAAGTGTGCACATAACCTCGTGAAGCAGCTTTCTCGTTTCTCAAGGATGTGGAGATCCTTGAGCTCATACTTCGGTTTGTATGAGTATCCTCAGCGCAAGATAATGGATCCATGCTTGTCTTGCATGAGAATCAGCGTAGTACCTGAATTCGAGAGTAGAGTTGCAGTTAGGTAACCTGATGCAGGAAGGCTAAATTGACAGTTAGTTACCGCTACTGTCGTTGCTTTTCCTTCCCTCTTCATCGTCGTTGCCGTCCAGCTGGGCACCATCTGCTCCTATCTGCTTTACTTTCTTATTGTCGATTGCATAGTCGAAAGTTCTGCAGCCTTAAAACGATACCTTCTGTTCACCACCACGGATCTGGATGTTTTGTTGCAACTCCAGGGCTAGGGCGAACCGACCCATACATTGGTACCTTACCGGATGTCTAGTGATGTCACATTCGAATGAATCGGCCCTCAACCTCATAGGGGGTCTTTTTGTATTGGAGCCACTTCATCCACAATATGTAGGATGATTGATTTTAAGTGAGTGCCACGAATCCCCAGCCGTTCGCCCTCCCCGGTAAGGTACGGATATATGGGTTGGTTCGCCCCAAGCCAGAAAGTTTGAAATTCTGACAACGCTTAGAGGTTAAGGTATGTGAGTGTTACTTGGTTCGTTTTTCATGTTCTTCAACTTCTACTGATTAGATTTACACAACAACAAAACTTGTGTTGCATTGGCAAATCTACGATGGAACATTTGCAAAAACCGGATTGAATCCCTTGATTCAGTTATGGTTATCGGAAGGGCATGTTTGTTACAAGGAGATCACTGTCGAAATTTTATTAAACCACATGAGAGAAAATATAGGGTACTTTTAATTCAAGAGAGAAAACAAACTATACAGATTTTGGAACTACTATAGCTTGGATGAAATGACCCCACACAATATTATGTCTAAAATAGGGTAGGTGAAAAATATAGGTAATATTTGACTTTTATTAATAAAGTAGGGTCTATTATATTTGAGGAACGAAGAATTTATGTGAGGTTCAGGAATATCTTTGGATTGGATGACAAGTTGCCTCAATTGACTAAAAGTCGTCGAATTTAGATGTTGGCAAGCTTGGGGTGGTCACTAGTAAGAGTTTCAAGATAGTGTTGAATAGTTTGAAGATAGTGCTGAATAGTTTGAAGATAGTAACATTCAATTTTATTTGCATGTACCATTAATGTATTGTTGTCATTTTGTTATAGATTAATGTCAATTTATTTCAAAATTCCAATATTATGATACCGTAGCTCTCTAGTAGCTTGGGTAGAAAATAATTAATTTTAAAGGTGCCTAAAATTTTGGAAAATTAATTTCGTTAAGTGTCTAAAAAAGAAATAACATTTTAAGAGTGCCTAGAATCATAATAATGTCTAAAACCCTAACATACAAGTAAAAGACAAACTTTAGGGTAAGGAATGTTGGTTAAGGGAAGTGTTTAGGTTAATCATAGCCTCAGGGAGGTCGCTCCCTCTTTAATTAATGCATACACGTGCGCTCAGGACCTATTTATCGGGGGCTATTTATCTTGCAAAAATTATTATAAGGTATGATATTTTTCAAAATAAAAGTAGATGCTTGTATTTTAATGCACCCTATCAGTAATTATAAATTTTTTGGGGAATCGTTTAAAAATACCCTATTTTACTTATTTTGCCAAAGAAAATTGGAAAGAAGATTGCAATTCAAACAACGCGTTGAAATTCTCCCTCCCGGCACGTAGGTAGAGAACATTAACTCCACATTGGATACGTTGGTTCAGTAATGTTCAAGCCAACCAACATGCAAAATCATCCATCCAAGCTTTTTCAATAGAAAATTACCTCTTTTTATCCACTAGCACAAACCCTACCCTAGACCCGCTACCCCTAGTAATTGTTTCCACTCTATTTTACATGTACTGACTAGATAAAAGAGGCCATTATATGTGATGGCATTTTACATGTAAACATGTTTCACTATTTTAAAACCCTCTATATTATATGTACGTTTTTTGCAAAATTTATCTATAATGAATATATTAGACCCTATTTTTTTTATCGTACGTTGTTTCTACAATTTTCACTAGTGACCTCCCCGAGATCGTAGCCACCATAGATGAAATTAGGAAAATCTTCCATGAATTATAGAAATGACTTGGATGAATGTCTAACTTATTTTAAATTACTTTTGAATTTGCCCAAGTTTAGAATATTATTTTTTGGGTTATCTAACTTACTTTCACACTTTAATTAATTATTAAGCAGAAAGGTGCCCAAGCTACTAGAGAGCTATGGTAAATGGTATAATTTGCAAACAAAATAGAGGCTATAAAATAATTTTATGGTGTAAATTATGTGTGCCTATAGGGTCTTGACAAATACCTCAAAGTACCATATTATCTTTTAATAGGGTGCCAATTATTCAAGAAGTTAGATGAATAGCCGACTGTAATTAAACCCCGACCACACATTGGTTACAAAAATATATAGCTTGTGATCTCCTTGGGATGTTGGTTGATTTCTTAACTAGATATACAGGTCCTCCCAATTGTGTTCACCATTGAGTTTAGAGTAGTTATTAATATTTGAAGATGTTGTCTAATCTCTTTGATCCTTACTGAGCCACATACCAATCAAATCTAGGGCCGATTAAGAAAATGAGCCCACTTAAGACCCATCTACCTAAATCGGTCAAGATCCTAGTGTATCCAAGCCCGACCAGTTAAATGTTGTGATCTTCAAGTTTTTATTTATTTATCTAGTTGAGGTATATTCTTTAGATTCTTCTAAAATGGTTTGTAATTTTCTTGAATTCTTGAACTCCAACCAATTATTTTTTAAATTCAACCAATTCATATGTGACTAGCATCCAGGGTCCTAATGGTCAAGCCAAGAAGGACCTAGTAACCTCGGTAGGCTTGGCGAGATCCTAACGTGGGCTTGACTATGAGCTAGGCCTAAGTCTAGCAAACTAAGTAAAGTGTGACTTGGGACTTATTTAAGCAAACACTTGAGCATGGCCTCGGATGGGTGATTGGGTGGATTAGGCAGAGAATGAGCCACATAAAACAACTACCAGGTCTACCACCCATGGGAAGATATACCATCAATAAGAGTACTGTGTCATCAGATTGAGGGCCCCTATAGAACCACATAGAGTATTGAGAATCCCTTCATTTAGAAAATCATAACTAAATCATGCAGTACTTGATTGTCGATCAGTTTGTTGCTGTAAATACAACTTAAATTTGCTAACCTAATGCAATTTTGGAGACTCAAATCAGGTCAATGCAAGTACTAGATTTCAAAAAACGAGCCACTTAACACCCACATACCTTAATTGTTGCTGATAGTGGGCTGAATTTCCCACGACATGAAGGGTGGCTTGAAGGTTCCAAGTTTATTGAAACGTCGAGGGATAAAGGCAAAAAAGGGTTAGGAAGAGTGACCACACAAGGCCCACATAACCTTATATCAAAGACTTCATCACGAGTTATGAGTCTAGTTTGAGGGTCAGAACCGCCCATCCGACAAAACATAAAAACGATAGGTTAGGTTGGTTAAGTTAGTACAACCCTAGTTTTTGCAAAGCCAGTTCCAAGCCCCTTCAGCCTCTAGTTGAGGGCCACGTGGACGGTCCAAGATGGATGCTAGAATATGCGCGAACAGTGGTGCAAGACCCGAGGTGTAGCTTAACGACACGTGGACTATAGCCTACAGGAGGACCCCATTCACACTTACCATTCGACTACCACTTTCGGAGCGGGCAGAACATAAGGTAGCTTACTCTACCCGCAGGCAGAAATATTGATGCCTGGGCCCTGCCCCTCCTCACGAAGCACGGAAAGTAGCTGCCGGCTCGTTCGGGCAGTAGATCCGGGCAGAGAAAAACACCACTCCCACTTCCCTTCTTCTCTTGGCCTCCACAGCTTTCTCTTCCACTCCGCAATTCGGATTCCTCCACTGCTCCCACATCCCTCCCAATTGCACTTCGCCTCCCAGGTGTGTGAAAAATTCCTCTCCGCAATTCGGGTGCGCTCAAACCTGGTCAAATTCTGTTCTGTGTGCACAATTCAGGTTGACTTGACATCAATTGGCAGTTTTTTCTTCCTGTCAATGCCTTCCGGTGTAGGACAGGGTAGTAACGAAGAGCTTGTGTAGGTTATGTGTCACACAGTTTTGGTGAACTCGATGTTTTCAGTTTGGGTTAAGTCGATTTGCGAAAATTGGGCCGATTTAATGCGCACATTGTTGAGGAGGTGATGGATATGGCTGTATTGGGAAATTTTCCTTTGAGACCCTGTTTTCCAGATTTTCGGTCGGAAACAGAGTAATGAAGAGTCTGTGTGCGAGGGCATTTCAGTCTGTTGCTCTTTCTGGTTTCCGAATTGGGCTGTGACAGAGTTGTTGATGAAATTTTAATTCGTTTCTGATTGTGTGTGTTGTGGACACAGAACATCATAACCCTTGTGCTCTTTGAGTAAGAAATTGTGTTGGGGTAGCCATGGAATTCATGGGACCGCCTCGGCTGATGATCGTCTCGGACCTTGACAACACCATGGTATGTCTCCTGTCATTGGATTCTTACTCTTTGCATTTAGTCGTGCATATGTTGGAGGTTTCTTAATTTCTCAATTTGTCACATGTTTAGTATGACCAAATTTGGTCATCATGTTCGTGGTTTCCTAATGCTCACCTGAAGAGCTTTGCATTGAGAGTAGGTGGGTTAGGTCGATGTGTTTTGTTTCATGTGTCTTGAAGAGGTTGCCAAATTTTGACAATGCGGGTTGGGTATGAGGAGGGCAATGCAGGAAACAGGTTGCATTGTTGATGTCAGTATCATGTCATATTGATTCGCGGCTAATTTTTCTTATGACGATGCATGCTTTGTAGGTAGACCATCAAGATCACGACAATAACTCTCTGCTGCGATTTGGTGCGCTATGGCAAGCCGATTACAACCATGACTCATTGCTTGTGTACTCTACAGGACGATCCCCTGCTTTGTACGCCAAGCTTCGAGAGGATGTTCCATTACTCACTCCAGGCATCACAATCATGTCTGTGGGGACTGAAATCCGGTACGGGGATACCATGGCTCCGGATCATGGGTGGGAGGAAGAGCTTAGTGAGGGCTGGGACCGTGAAGCCATCGTTGAAGAGGCTGCCAAACTGGACTTGAAATTCCAGGTTTGTTCTTCATAAGAGGATATCACTTAACGGTGTTTTAATTTTGGTCATTTTGGTGTTAGATGATGTTTTCCTTGCAATTCCATGCACTAGATTTTACTTGATCTATTGTGATAAGAGGTTAACCTTCCTCATCAAACCTAGGCGTGGAAACCAATCCGAGTGTCTGTGGGGTCTTACGGTGGTTACATACACAGGATTGTGAATGCGAGCCATTGTAATTTTGGCCTTTTTGGTGGTCGATGTTTTTTCCCTTGCAATTCAATACAGTAGAATCTATATGACCCATTGTGGTAAGAGGTTAACCTTCCTCATTAAACCAAGGTATGGAAACCCAATTTGAGTGTCGGTAGAGTCTTAGGATGGTTACACTTGGTTGTGAGCCTTTGAAATTATTGGCCTTTTCGGTGTCAGATGTTGTTTTCCTTGAAATTCAATGGATTAAATCTATGACCTATTGTGATAGAGGCTAACCTTCGTCATCAAACCATGGTGTGTACGGTGGTTACACATGAATGTGAATTAACAGGTAGAATTAAAGCCATTGTAATTTCGGCTGTCTTGGTGTGAGATGTTGTTTTCCTTGCAAGTCAATGCATAAGAATCCATGACACAGTTTGATAAGAGGTTGATCTTTCTCATAACCAAGATATGGACACCAATTTGAGTGTTTGTGGAGTTACGGTGGTTATCTACACATGGTTGTGAATTGACAGGTGGAATCAGAGTCATTGTAATTTTGACCTTTTTGGTGTTAGAAGCTTTGTTCCTTGCAACTCAATCTACGACCCTTTGTGATAAGAGGTTAACAAAATTCCTCATTAAATTAAGGTGTGGAAAACCAATTGAGTGTCTGTGGATTGCCTTACACATGTTGTGAATTGGCAGGTGGAATCAGAGCAGCGGCCGCACAAAGTCAGCTTCTATGTGGACAAGAAGGAGGCTGAACATGTCCTTGCCACATTGACAGAGAGGTTCAGAGTTCGTGGGGTGAGATCTCACACCAGGAGCTGAAGCCTTTGTTGCTTTTGTGCAAATTTGAGGAAACTGTTATCTGGAATGATTTGTATCCAGGAGTACCACTTAGCCACCAAGAGGTCCAAGAGAGGTCTTTGGTACTGGGGAAGCTTGTACATTTGTTAGGAGGTCAGCAGGAGCTGGCACACATGCAAGCATTGTGGAGGTAATAACCAATCTTAGTATAGGACGGTGTGTTTCTGGAACGTTCAAGAGGTTTCATGACCTCTTAACACAGCCTTCATTCATCTGCAGAAGTGTTCTCAACATTATGGGTCTGTACCATTCTGCAGCGGATCGTTATCAAGTGACCATATTCTCACCCATGTGGAATTCCTTGATCAGTCAGACTATTCATTCACATTATGAGAGGTTGCTTTGCACATTGCCACAAGTAGCATCCTTTCTGAAGTGGTGTAGTGGGTGTTCTCCCTAGACAAGCATCTTGGAGAGTATACACTTGATGAGATTTTTTTTGGCAACGTCTTTAAGTTGAATCTTGTTAGATGGGAGATGGTTTTGTCCAAAGATAGATAGGTAACAATGAGGTGTCGACAAATGAGAGCTTGCCACTTGACTCTTGATTATTGGATTTATTCTTGAAGCCAGAATAGAAAGAGTCCTTACACATGCTTAAGAATGCTATGACAAACCTGAGGCTGCAGTATTTAACATTAAATTCTGAGGCTGAGCCTTGGAAAGAAAGAAAAACAACTCTGATGTTACCACCAGCATGAATTATGGTGTGGCTTCATTTTGCAAGTTGGTCTAAGTCTATATGTAATCCCAGAATGGACAATATGAGAATTTAAGGCCCCCCAACAACTAGCCGGCCAGCACCTATCTCCACCAAGGGCAAGCCCTTGGTTGAAAATATCCGGTCCTCCCGGATACCCGCACTATGATTGGATGGATCATAGGTGGTGGGGTGGACCGGAAATCAAGTGCTAGGAAGGTCGCCTATTCCACCCTGAGGCGGCTTAACCTCGGAGTTCCCATGGGATGTGGGTTAAGGACTTGGGTTCAATTCACCCTTTGAGCCTCAACTATATAACAAACATAGCAAATATTGTGGATGTGGATTTGATGTTTGTAGATGATGGTGTGCTCGTTAAACTATTAGGTTCTGTTTTTGCCTTCCAGTAATTGTGTGTGTGTGTGTTTGTGTGGTGTGCAGCTGAATGCTAAGCTGATTTACAGTGGAGGTGTGGATCTTGACGTGCTCCCAACTGGGGCCGGGAAAGGCCAGGCTCTTGCTTACCTCATGCGCAAGCTGAAATCTGAGGGCCGCACTCCCGGCCACACCCTTGTCTGTGGGGACTCTGGAAATGATGCAGAGCTTTTTGCTGTACCTGATGTTTACGGTGTAATTGTAGGTTCTTTTTCACCCCTATGTATGCCCTATGTTCCTTTGATTTATTTAACTATGTTTTTGTCATTGATGCCTCACATTCTTATTAGAGGAGACAGTATGCAATTTGGATATCAGGTCTATCCCCTAACTTTCCAACATTTTGAAACCAGCTCAGAATGGTTGGCAACTTCTTAGGTGTAAGTGGAAGTGATAAATTCATACCTCTAATTGACAGACAGATCTTATTTATTTCTCTAGGTATGAATATAACTGTGTAACATAGCAAACTTGGCATGTGTTTCAACTACAGGTTGGGAATGCAATGGAGGAGTTGCTTCAATGGCACGCACAGTACGAGGGTGACAAATCACACATCTTTCTTGCAAAGAAGAGGTGTGCAGCAGGCATTCTTCAGGCAATGCAGCACTTTGATCTTCAGCCCAACGTGTCCCCAAGAGACTATGAGCTGGACCTCTTGCCAGGTGGACAAGGTCCTAAACTTGGTGTCCTTGCAGCTGCCCATGAGGTGGTTGAGTACTTGCTACTAATGGAGCAATGGATTAAAGGAGATGTTGAAAACAGTGACACTGTTTTCAACCGCCTGAAATTCTCACTTGTGCGCTCTCCTCTCCCTCCTTGGTTTACTGTGTACCCATAGTACCTATTGAGTTTTGACGCAAAATAATTATTTTCATGAGTGAGGGTGCCACATGTCACGCAGTGGTTGGTTGAAACCTTTGAAAAGTTGACGTGGCATGAAAATAACTTGAATTTTGGCGAGGCAAGGGCCTGAATTGACAAAGTTCTATGTATGTAGAACCATTTCATGGTTCAATAGTTTTAGGCTGCCTTAATGTGCATGTTTTAGTTCTGTATCAGACTATGCCCTCGTTTGACCCCACCTTGTGATCAATCAACAGTTGTCTGATGAATTTGAACGTGGGCTTCAGGAACCTGATGCAAGCCTAGTTCATGCCTATGGAATCATCTCAAATGCCCATGAGGAGATCGACACCATTCACAATATGCATGGGGTGAAGAAAGGAAAGATATTTGCTATTTGGGTTGATCGTGTCAGAATAGAAGCGCTTTCTGACCATCTGTATCTTGCAAGGTTTGACAAGTGGGAGAGAACAGGTCAGAATTTAATCATAACTTTTTGTTGGACTTCATCTGTTTTTTGTTGTCAATACGTTTTGTTCTATAACACAGTGCTGAACACATAAATTTCTGAAAAGAGCATGTCTATTCAAACGCTCCTTAGTGTCCATACCCTAAAAACGAGAGACGAGCATTATGTAGTGTGCATTAAAATATAGTACGAATATCAGGTGAAGGCATAAGAACAAGTAGTAGAGAAAGATTGCATCCGTTGTGTCATCCTCCTTCACGTCAAGAATAGTCACGGTTGTTTAATCCGCTGTAACAGCAGGTTGTAATTCAATGGAGAGTTTTTATGTGGTGGCATTAAATGTATCATGGCGTGTCATATTCAACCCTCGAATTTGTTCAGATCTTGATTGGAACTTTTCTCGTGTTGCAGAACACCACCTCACGTGTGCAATTACAACTGCTCTTTTGCAAGCAAATGTGAGTTGCTCTCTCAAAATTTTCATGACCCCCTTGCTTTTTGTTATAATTCACTTGGAGTATAACTTCAGTGAGAAGAATCTTCAATGCTCTCTGACAAGATTTTGATTTACTGATAAAGCTCAAAATTGCAGTCTCATACACATGTGTTGTCATTTTGTAGGCGGAATGCGCACATGGGTTGGAGTGGAAATTGATTCACGAAACATGGCTTGCTGGTCGAGAAGGCAGTGCTCCAACAGCCACTTAAACTTAAACCCCACTATATTTTACATATGTCATCCTTGCTCTGAAGTTCACAGTAACATTCAGATCACAGGCTGCGTACCCAGCATTGTCACCCTTTGCTCCTCTATTGACCTTTAACCACCTGGTGAACATTTGTAACATTACTTTGATTGTTTATATCCCTACACCTCCAACAGATGATTTTGTATCATTTTATGACTGCTTTTATACGTAGGCTTATTTGTCCATTGTGTGAAGTTTGAATCTTGATAACTTGGGGCATGTTTGCACAGTAGCAAGGTTGGGGAGTGCAACTGATAAGATTCAACCAAGATCTGCTTGAGATGTAATAATTGGGGAACTCTTTCGCAAGATTTGAAGAAATTACACCCATTCTGCTTTATTTGCATAGGGCTTTTGGGAGAAAGCAGCAAGATTGGATAGAAAACTGAGCATAAGGTAAGTGCCTGTATGCAGGCACCTCCAGCAATTCTACTTCTGCCATTACCCTCCACCAATGTGGTGAAAATACCTATGAACGAATAAATATGTAAGGATGCATATTGCAAATGAATGGGAAACTTCAAGTACCAGATGTACAGTAGAGGCACCCATAACCGATCACTAAAGAGATTATGCACCAAATCTGAAGCAACTTTTCCTGTGTAGGAAGATAAAAATTAGGAGGACTGCAAATTTTTCAGTAGATTTATTCCTAAAATTGAAATTACTATTAATTTTTGAAGCCAAAAGTTGGTCCAAACATATTACCAATGTTTAGGGTCTACCATAACTGCTCATTTTAAACCACTCATTCCTCCTCACTTTAGCACTCAAAACCAAGGCATGTGTCATGGCACTCTTGGTTCCGGCTTGATCAAAATTCAATCCCAACTTGATTGAAATTCCTGTACCCTATAAATTGTTGATGGGTTCTTGATCGGGAATAGGTGCCTCTATTATAATAACGAAAATCTTTCAAAAGTTGCAGACATGATAGCTTGTTCCAATGACTTGTAGGGGAGTTGTATTCTGGGTTTAAAGTGGTCGAGGAGTGTATCCTTTCACAAAGACATTATGTTCTTAATAACCAAGGTCTGAATTATTTCATTACTGGCAATATATGTACATGGGTTGTTCATAAGCACTCCAAATGCTACTATCAAGTGCATGTTCAAGTTGCCAGCTTTTGAGTCCTTTGTAGGTGACACCTAGTCAATGGTGATTGAATAATATCACTTCCCTTATGAGGTCTTGAGCATGTGACATTCAGTGGGTGGTGAAGTTCATAGTTAAACGTTTTATTTCTTGGTATAGGGTAGATGTGTGTTATTTGAATACTTTACTCTGCCCCCACTTCTTGTAGGCTATGAAACACGCAATTATTGCGAGATAATTAGTAAAACAAAATTGCACCCGTAGCCATTTGTCTATTAATTTGTTGGAGTTCACACAAACGTCTTATCTATTAGCAAAGCGAAGTTTCTTGGGCTCATCAACCCCCAATCATGTTTGCTTTTGAGCCTAGAATGTCTAGCATATTTTGGGCATATAGTCCAATGTCTTTTGACACTTGCTTTTCTGGTGTACGTGTTTAGATCCACACCTAACCACATACCACTCAAGACATTATTGCTAAGTTGGACCAACATACATCTTATGAAGTTACGGAGTTGAACATCATCTGAGTAAACATTGCTGGGAAGCAAGTCAGTAATAAAATGACCTTTAAAATCATTTGGAAATACCCATTTGCTATTCAACTTATAAAGCAATAGTAATTCTTGTAAAAAAAATCAGAGAGTGCAAGACACCATTGTCACCGAAACAGTTGCAAGCAGCTGCATTTTATTATATCAAGAAAGATTATCGTACTTCCCTTGAACCAGTACATAAACCAGCGAGCATATTATCAACCCTAACACCTGATGGCCAAGTCCCCATCCATAAACTGGTACCTACTGCTGCTTATTAGAGTATTCCCTAGAGTACATAGAAGAATGAAAGAGCTCTTTCCAAAACAAGCTGGGATCAGGAACAAGCTCGAGAAAAATCTTAAATAATGAGCATAACAATTTGAAGATAATTACATGGAAGGTCTTATTCTGTCCTGGTTACAAGGGAGTGGAACAGCCAGACATCACCACAAAAGTAGGTAGGAAAATATCTCCGTTCCAGTGAAAAGGCCCTTCAAAGGAGTTGAGTACCCTAGTGCATCCAGGTCGGATTCCGCAGACATTAATTATTTCTGGTAAACGAAAAATAAATAAATAATAAAAATAGAACAAGAAAAAGGCAGTGTGTCATCATAGGATTGGTGGAACCTTTTAGAAGATGCCATGGAAATTGAATTTGCGTAGAGACCATGCCCAAAAAGGAATATTACATTCTCAAAGAGAAATTTGGGTGCCATGTCAGTTCCTCTGAACCAGCAGCTTGGCAACTCTAGCTGTGAGTTTGCCTTGGTGTTCAGCCATGGCTAGCTCTGTCTTAGTGGGCATTTTGGTTCCATCCCCAGCAAAAGTCCCGGTGCCGTAAGGGGAGCCTCCCCTTGGCTCATCCAGCATGAACATCCCTGCACCAAAGGTGTATCCTATAGGCACAAAAACCATCCCATGGTGCACAAGCTGTGTGATCGCTGTCAGACTGCGCACCCATAACCCCCAATGTCTCAGAAACTGCAAAAAAGTGGAGTTCCATAAACCCTAAACCCTAAAACCTTGTCACCAACTTTATACCTGTATTTGCCTAATTTGGTTAATGATCTTAATCGGACACCTATATTTGAGTGGTTAGGTGTGATTCCAAGCACAGATACTGAACAGACATGTGTTTGAAAGAGATTGGGTTACATGCTCAAAATATGAAAACCATTCTCAGTTCATTAGTCAACATGATTGGGAGGACCTATATGACCATTTAATGAGCATGAGAATCTTCACTTTCATAATGAATAACATCATTCATATGAGCTCCAGCCCTGATTTGGGTTTGCATCTTGTACTTGTTCATATCCTAGGAGAAGTGGGCTAGTCGGAAAGAGTAACCATTTAAGACCTATCTACCTTATATGGTTTCCACAACACAAAATCAGCCTACCCTACATTTGAACCTAATTAGTGGGATTGTGAAGATACACTTCCATGAATGAGTTTTTGGACAAAATGCTTTTTGTATATCATAAAGTAAGCCATTTAGCTGAGAAGGTGAAGAGAAGGTCATGTTCATTGAATTCTGGAGTGAGATCTTGAGGTTTGAGCAAAGGGAGTTGTAGTAACATAGGAGGGAGCTTGCAAGTATAATAATATCCAGAACAAATATATGATTCTGGTTTATTCCTACAAGCTCTCATCATCATCCAAAGAGACATTTTCAAGACTACTCACTGCCCTTGCATTTAATTGTTAAATTGTACGTGTGTGCCCCAGGAACTACACAAAATATGGTTATTACACCAGTAGTATGGGTGGATGGACACCCAACACGTACTGCCTGTTTCATCTCTTTTGATGCCAAAGTGCAATTTCCACTTCAGATCTAAGCAGGTTTCAACTAATGTACGACCACCATGTGGCAAATTTTCAAGACTGATTTAATTCTTTAAAACCAAAGCATGAAGCACTCTAGAGTAGTATGAATGAGAACTTACGCAGTAGTTTCTTGTCCACCACCTTGAGTCCCAGTGCTCACAAACAACCCAGCAGGTTTTCCTGCTAGGGATTGGCCCTGCCACAAAGAGCCCGTGGAATCAAAGAATGCCTTCATCTGCGCAGCCATAGCTCCATACCGTGTCGGAAACCCAAACAAACATGCGTCGGCTGCAGGTAAGTCAGCAGCTTTGATTGTGGGAATTGAATTGTCTTTAGCTGGGGCACCCATTTTTGCCAGCACTTCATCTGATAAGGTCTCAGGAACTTGAAACAAGCAGCCTTCACAACCCTGCACAGAGTCCACCCCTTGCTTCATCTTCTTCGCCAGCGAGAGCACGTGGCCATACATGGAGTAAAACCTGCCATAACCATTTACCAATGTTTTAAATATGTGTGTATATATATATTTAGTTTTTTATTTATTTATTTTTATTTCAAATATTCGAAGTTGCACTGTCAAGGCTACGAGGTGGCGTTCCGGGATGGGGGGGAAGCCAACGTCTTCCCTAGAGTATGACTCTGGTGCTCCCTGCGTTCAATCCGGGATTGAAGGGCCCCCAGGGGAGGTTGCCAAAATGGTTATGTCCAGTAACCCCTGGGACCAACGTTTAATGTTGCAGCAATGTTGATATGTACCCTTCAGGGTTTAATGTGTTTTTCAGTGCTAACTCAAAATTTACCAAATCATTCATTCACCATTCACTCTACTCATAAGTCAACCTCTCCAATCTTGCAACAATAGAATTTAAAAACAGAAGATTAAAACAACAACCCTATGTCCGGTAGGCATTAATTCGATGTTGATTCTAGTTTGATGTAACCTCCCCTGCCCTCAATCTGTGCCATCAATCTCCATGACCCAAGGGCCCAGAGAGGACGGCACCAAAATGTTTATGTCCAGTAACCCCCCGACCAATGTTTAATGTTGAGTTAATGTTGATGCAAACCGTTACAAGGGTTTAACATTTTTATCCTATGCTAACTCAGTATTTAGCTAATCATTCATTCATTCATTTACCAATCACTCAACTCACAGTTCAACCTCTCCACTCTTGCAACAATAAAATTTAGACACTGAAAAATAAACAACAACCTATATTCAGTAGGCATTGATTCAATGTTGCTTCTAGTTTGATGTGATTAAATCGATGTGAAATCAGTGTTGATGGTAAATGAATTTAGAGGTTTGTGATGTTCCCACTAACATAGACGTGCCTAATTCAGTTACTCATCTTAATCGGATGCCTATATTTGAGTGGTGTGTGGTTAGGTGTGGCTCCAAGAATGGATACCAAAAAGGCATCATCTGTTTAAAAGAAATTGGAATACATGCTCAAAATATAATAACCCATTCTAGGCTCAACAGCCAACTTTTTTTTTGGGGGGGGGGACCTATATGCCAGTTAAAAAGCATGGGAATCTCCTCTTTGATAACGTATAAGATATTCATACAAGCTCCAGAAACTACAAGGAAAGTGGCTACGGCCTTGATTTGGATTTGCCAACCACCTTGTACTAAGCACGACTTTCATATCCTAGGAGAAGTGGGAGCACTAGATGAAGAAAAGTAACCATTTAAGACCCCCCACCTACCTTATGTCACTGCTGCCAGTGTAAATTATTCTCAACGTGTCAAAAAAGAGAGAGAGGTAGACAGCGTACTTACACTATGAAGACTTTAATCTTCTCTCCAACCGGAACCTCTGGCGACTCAGACTCAGTGAGGGCAGAGGTGTTAGTATCATTATCGTCCACATTAACATTGTTGTCCCCTTCGGCCTTTGTTGGGGTGGAGCTGGTCTCATGGGCTTCTCCAGGGGCGGAGCCGGTCTCGTGATCTTCTCCAGGGGCGGACCCTATTCCCACAGTCTTGCTCCCTTTGCTGGGAAAACAGCCAGTGCCTTTCCCCATGGCACCTCTAGGACATACCCTGACAATATACCCGGCTCAAAACCTCACCACCATAGCAGGCCACTAGAAGCAGGCCACACCTGTACATCCATCATTGGCCCAGCAGAAACACCACACACAGTTAGGATATTTGACCTCTTACTGTCACCACAACCATATAGGTCAACATGTTTCACATTGATTTCACATCGCCTCGATCACATCAAAATAGAGCATGCATTCAGTGCCTAACAAACATAGGGTTTCGCAATTTCACTCTTTTGTTTCTTATGCAGTTTTATAGTTGCAAGATCAAAAAGGATAGAATGTAAGTTGAACCGGTGTTGAATGAATCCACCATCATTACATGTTGAATAATGAGCACTGTGACGATATTAAACCCTGAAGGGTATGTACCAACACTGACTCGAAATTGAACACTAGCTAGCCACTTGGATTTTGCTGTTTCTTCAATCAGGAACCTCTAGATCCACTTATCAACGCTGACTTTCACATTGTTTCAATCATATCAAAACTACTACATTGATTCAGTGCCTACCCAACATAAGGTTTAAAATTTCAATCTTTTTCCTTCAACACACTTCATAGTTGCAAGATCAAAACGAATGGCATGTGCCTTGAATCAGTAGCACTGTAAAGATATTAAACCCTAAAGGAGATATACGTACCCACACTGTCTCGACATTGAAAGCTAGCTAGCCACTTGCATTTTGAAATGGTATCTGCTCCTTCTTAACTCAGGAGCCTGATTTGTCATACTTGAGGACCAATGCACAAAACAGCATGAAGACGCAGATATTGGTAGTTTCTATTATTTGTTGAACACAACTGAGGAATTGTGAAACCTCTGTGCGAAGTAGGTTCAAAACAAGTGTATTTTTCTGCAAGCTTCATAGACAACACACATTGACAGATTGATTCCAAGCTTTCTGCTTGGACTTCTGTTTCTCTACCCACCTCTGAGATTGCAGTCAGGAATTCAAGCATCAAATTACTGAATGATTGTCCTTGTGCCTTAGTACTGCTACATACAACCCCACCCAATCAAGTGGAATATTCCTACAGGAAATTGGACAAAATTTCATCACATTATGTTCCAGTACCTTACCCCCCACAGTGCCAATCTGTCAAAAGATAATCTACAACTACACACACAAAACAAAACATCGGTTCGAGTGGCATGGCTCACCCAATTGCAGACACAAATCCCTTGTGCTTACTGCACCATGGACTTCCTAAGGAGGTATCGGAAACAAACTGTTGTAGGAAATTTGTAAAGCTTTTAAGAAACTAATTAGAGCTTTTTGCAAATTCCTCACGCCTTGATCGAGCAAGGATGACTAATTACGTGAGGACTAATCTTAGAACCAGCACAAGAACCAGAGAAAAATTTCACCCACCCTGACAATCTCTTGTCAGAAGCTAGATAGTACTCTGAACATTTTAAAAAGGCATCCTACAACATTCATCCTTTGCCAATCTAGACCTACAATGCCCTCCAGAAAGGCCATTCATTTCCCATCTTGACACTTGATACACCACATCTACAAGTACCCTCAGATCTCTTTGTACCTCCATTTCCAAAAACAATATTTACAGAAAAATGCCTCCATACACACACAACCAAAGAGACTAGCCTGAGCCCAAAACAACAGAATTCTTGTTACCATTTTATCGACAACTGCGAGTGATGATGCTTTGGTTTGAAATCCAAAGTGTGCCAGGGATCAAAGATGAGCCACGGTGAGCCTTGAAGCTTACCTTCATTCCTTCCTCTGCAGCCTTCCTTCTTCTCCGAACAGGGCCCAACAGTGGAAACTTCGGGTGCTCCGAAGTGGGTAATAAAATGTGAGCGAAGTTACAAATACAAGGGAAGGTGGAGTTGGTTGTTAGAAAGATGAAGGAGGCTCCGAAAGGGCCCAAAGCAGTGATGGGCGATGCGGAATCCGAGGTGATGCGAAAACAACACCAGATTGAGCATGAGTCGAGGAGGAGGAAGAAGCACAGATGGAAACATCCTCCTCCTCACTGACTGAGTGACTGACTGCCCGTGGATGAGTCAGCTCATTCATCCACTCTTCATTCATCACTTTACCATACATCCAGATCATCATCCACACCTGTATTTTGATTGGTGCGTGGATAGAACAAGGCATAACATTTTAAAGCATCGTGTGTTCGTTCATGTGGGCCCTGAGAATATAACCATGGGATGCCCCAACATAATGTAGGTTCACACTTAATTTGAGTCTTCTTGCACTAGGTTGGGACATCCCATGGTTATATTCTCAGGGCCCACATGAGTGAATGCACTCTGCTTAATAATGTTATGGGGAATGCGGCTTTGTCACAAATCATTACTCAGTGTTTAACTCTTGTTCTATGGGCCCTCATAATATAACAGTTGGATGCTTGAAAAGTTGTGCAAGGAGACTCAGATTCAGACTAAGCTCCCAACATCCCATTGTTATATTTTGAGGGCCCATATCGTTGAGTAATGTTATGCACAAGAGGCTCTATCCTAAAATGACATTTTAAAAGTGATTATTTTTAATCACTCACTCTTTCATAATAAATTGGAAATTTCAGTGAGTTTTCACTGAGCATACCAAACCTTATCTATTAAGTTTTGACATGGCCTCTATTACCACTTACAAGGCAGTCTCCACAATGCCTCACGGGGAGGTCACTGGCGAAAATCGTAGAAACAACGTGCGATAAAAAATAGGGTCTAATATATTTATTGTAGGTAAATTTTGCAAAAAAACGTACATATAATATAGGGGGTTTTAAAATAGTGAAACATGTTTACATGTAAAATACCATCACATATAATGGCATCTTTTATCTAGTCAGTACATGTAAAATAGCGTGGAAACAATTACTAGGGGTAGTGGGTCTAGGGTAGGGTCTGTGCTAGTGGATGAAAAGAGGTAATTTTTTGTTGAAAATGCTTGGATGGATGACTTCGCAGGCTGGCTTGCTTGAACATTACTGAACCAACGGTTCCAATGTGGAGTTAATGGTCTCTACCCACGTGCCGGAAAGGAAACAAATGTCGTATAAGTAAAATAGGGTATTTTAAAATGATTCCCCCAAAAATTTATAATTATTGATAGGGTGTATTAAAATACAAGCTTTTACCTTTATTTTGAAAAATACCATACCTTATAATCTTTTCTGCAAGGTAAATAGCCCCCTAATAAATAGGTCTTGAGCGCACGTGTATGCATTAATTAAAGAGGGAGTGACCTCCCCGTGCAATGCCTCTATCCCATGATATGGGACAGAGCCAACAAATACCATAAAGATACATGTTTAAAAGTTCAAATTCTATTAACTACTCCACACTCAATATTGTAGTGAACATGATTGGGAGGATGTATGTATTCGGTAGAGGAATCAACAAACATGTACTTTCAATAGCCATGGTTGAATTAGGGGATGTTTGATTTTTCAATTTGGTTTTGGTTGATGTTTCATTGTAGATTTGCTAACGCAATGTAAAACTACACACATAAATATGATCAATAGAAGATAAAGAGCAAGGAAACGAACCGAATAACACATGCATACCTTATCAACGGAAGGGTGAAATGATGACTACTATGTAGCACCCGGTTTACTACTAGATTAGGCAAACTAACCTAAATTGGAATCAAGGACCTCAAGTTAGTCTAGTGAGCTTAAATTGGGATGGATCCGCAATAAATGTATAGTGGCAAATTTGTATTGCACTCCCAACATGTGTGGGGGGTACAAACAAAATGAAAGTAACATAAGGTAGAAATACCATAAGCGGTTACCCACCCTCTAGATGTGCACTAGACCGCCGTCATAATGGTGAAGTTCCATTTATGAGACGAATCATGGCTTGGTGGCAACTTCAATGCGTGTACACTTAGTGTAGCCAATGGGAGGCAAGTGTTAATGTACTCATGAGGTAACTGATTTAGGCGATGTTCTGTATGGAAATGTGGACTACCGTGTTCGGTGTAGGGAGAATCTAGTGAACGAGTAGAGGGTTTGACAACTTTCCACTTTGAAAAATTGTAGCATTTTTTGTACATGGCAGAAAAATATGAAACAACTTGCATTCTTCATGAATCCTTCTCGTCTATCTTGGAAAATTATGTCATGATTGTCAGACTAGATCTTCAATGCGAATCACCTTATTTTCATGGGTTATGGTATTTCTACCTTAATGAATACTTTGGATTACATTCAACAACCGCAATAATGCCATGGGGTTTCATCATTATTTTTAATGTTGTTGCTAGATTCAACATTTTAAAAACAAATGCACTCAAATTCCAAGTATTGAGCATGCTCCATAACATACTTCTATAATTCACTTAGGTTTGAATTGATTGAGGCATTGCAAGATAGGAACTAAGTCACATGCATCCTAGTGATGGGCTCAAATGCTTTGTTCATTAGAATGCCAACTCCAATGCCATTGATGTTCCAAACTAACCATAATCCAATCCAATCCAACATATGGGGGATGGTATTGTCAATTATCTAACCGCCCTCCATAGTCCTCTAATATTTTTAATTGGAAAAACAACTCCACGTTCGGATCAAACTTGTCATGCGAGGCACATGTGTAGATGTTACCGCTTCTGCAATAGCAATGCCCTCTGCATAGAAAGTACCAACTTCTTAGGGAAGGCGGGGGATGCCACCAACTCCATCATCATGACAACACTATACACAAACATTTTAATTCCATTTAGATATAATGAGCATTGCCATAGTTACAGTGATTAAAAAAAATCCCGAAGATGAACTTACGTACTCCAACGGGAATTTATTAGAACCTTCCAAGGAGGTGTGTCCTCCTCATCTGCAGCTGAAGGATGTGATGCTGGACCAACAACATGCTCTTGAGAAGATGACACACAAAGCACCTACAAAATCTCCTTAAAAAATGTGGCCATCTCCTTTGTAAGCAACAAAAAACACCCACTTTACGACAAGCATGTACCGAGGCGCCTGCACATCACCACAAAATGAGTATATCAAAGAAAAAATATAAAATATAAACAATGTTGGATTTTGAAAACAAACATGTGGAAGTGGTGATATCCACAACAATTGAACCCGACATTGTTAATGCCTCAATGAATGTTTGCATGAAGATAGGATGTTTCTTGTGTGCGGCTCTCCAAGGACTTTGCCATTCATTAATTGGTCCTTTTCGGTCGTGTAATTGGAGAAGATATCGTCTTCTCCAACTCTCACACCTTGTTTCTCAAGGACATGTTTTTTGTTGAAGGAAATTTCGCACTGTGCTTTCTTGTCACGGCAATACAACAATATACAAAAACGTCTCAACTACCAAAAAAAGAAAAAGAAAAAAAGAAAAAAGAAAAACATTCAACACCATTCAAACCCAAATGAAATTTGGAATTGTTAAACAACAACTTAGAAAGCACTTTGGGGAAGATCAAAGTTTACCTTGGCGGATTTGTCGTTAGCATAGCACAAATGCAAAACATTCACACCCCATCATTAATCTCCCACAAACATATAAATCATGCATTGCAACATAAATTCTCACGTCATTGCACAACTCTTTAGATCTTGGGACGAACAAAAGAATGGATGCATCATCGTAAAGGAAAGAAATGTAAACTCAAATAATGCCTCAACTTTGTTAACATTGTGCCGATTCCACACTAGAATGGAGTCTAGAGGGGAAGAAATCCATGGTATTGGGAAACCTACTGAGAGGTTGGCGATGAGTAGATCAAATCCACGGTGTGGGCAAAAGTCATTGGACACTAATGTTTTGCAAGAATTGTCAATTTGCCACCCTTCAAAAGAATGCTTTAAAATCCCCTTCGAAACTAAAACTTTGAACACTCATTTGAAATGAAACACATGGAGGGATAACGTGTGCTTACTTGTTTCGCAAAATCGTGAATTTTAACCAATAAAGGATGTGATGGAATGTTTAAGGTATTAAGAACATATGTGTTCTCCAACATAATACAAGATGCAGTTAATGCAAAACTCAAGCCTCCTTGGACCAACATAGGCGTATGTTGCGAGATGGGAGGAGATATTATGGTAGTGTTCACCTCCATAGGAGTACCTTGAGAACTTGTTGAACCCTTGGAACTATTAATTGGAGATGGGATAGGTGAAGCAATAAGATTTTTTTAATCCCTACATTTCATTTTTCTAGTATTCGGTGCCACAACACGTGTTGTAGATGGCGCCACACCTGCTATATCCTCCTCCTTTTGTACGTTCTCCATTCCTTCCACTACTTTGAATAATGCACTTTCTTCAAACGGGGAGAACCATGGAGGACAATCAACAAACCAAGGGCAAGCCTGCAATACATTGAAATTCCAAGCTTTGAGTTGCGCAAGAGTGTACATGAATTTGGTGCTTGATTTCTCCACCCAAGAAGAGAACATAGTAGGCTCCTTCATGATGGTTGTCGTGGGGAGCAATTCCTGTCGAACATATCTAAACAAATTAAACACACAAATTAGGACCAACAAATGCAAGTCAAAAGAAGGAAATAAAAACAATGAATAAACCAAACATCTTAACCAATATGTATAGCATTCATTTGATGGCCAATTCACCCACTTTTACTCCTCTCAACTTATATCCCTTGATGAAGGGAGGATCACCTTGAATCGCAATTTTGAATGCCTTAAACCATAGCATTACACACCACTTCTCAGTGTACTTGGAAGTGTTGACCACATCCAAACCTGCATAAATAATACCCAATTTTGGGTTGAGGTCATATGATTCCCACACAATGCATTCCTCCAATGGAAGTGCAACAATGATACAAGAAAGAGTATATAGCCAAGGACCTCATACAATGAATATGAAACAAACCAAACAAATGACATGGTCAAGAGACCATTACTTGAGCCCATAGCAAGTTGCGGACAATGAAGGTTCAAGTGTTTTTTTTCTTCCACATTGGGGAGGGGGGGATGCATAGCACTACAATTGGAGAATTCTTGGATTATGTTTGACCAAGTCAAATGATTAAAGGACTGAATGACAATTGCATGTCATCTCTATGACAATAGATATTGTAAGTGTTGACAATTGCATGTTGTGACATGCAATTTGAGGATGGTTCAACACTAGTATTCTTATATTGGAAATTTTTGAATGTTGTTATGATGGAGAACATAGTGTCAAAGGTAACTTTCAAAAGGTTCATGGTGGACAACAACCAAGCTAATTGGAACGTGTTGAGGAGGATCTACGAGACGGTGACCCAAGTTTGCCCATGGTCGCACATGAGTGCACATGGGTGCAAGCACAATAAAGTGGACAGCTCCTAATCCTTGCATAGTGTTAAGTGAAAGTGATTCAATTTTATGTACTAGCTTTGAATTTTGTGAAAAAAAATTCATGAACATTTAAAAAACATATTGATCTACAAAACCAAGCAATTTATGATGACAAAAAAATTCCAAGAAAAGTCTACATATTTTAGAAGACGGTGCAAGTGGTGTGCAAGTAGGTGATATTGACCAAATGATTGTCTAAAAATTGTTTAAAATATGATAAAATTACATTAATTTGACAATTTTCTACAAAGTTGTGTGATGATGCCCTCAAGTAGATTATAAATTCAAGGAATATAAAAAAAATTCCAACTTCAAATTAGTTAAGGTCATGAAATCTACGTCCAAAACCAGACTCAACCATTTGCTTTTGAGCATCACTTTTGATGCTAAGTATTGAGGATCTCAACTTGATATTCTACATTTGAGTATTTAACACAACAATAGAGGTCATCATAAAAAAAATCCAATTTAAATGACACTTTACTACTACTTTTAGGTCTTTGACCAAAAAACTTATGGTTTTAGTATACCAGAGCACTTTTTTGGTCCACTTTACCATGTTTGCACCCACATGTCTTTTCCATTGGCTTGCGAGCTTGAATACAATGATGCATAAATATATCAAACCACCTTTGCAGTTTCAGCACAAACAAATATGCAAGGATTACAAGGACACTGAAACAATGAATGACGCCAAGACTAAGTATCATGTAATGCATTTGTGATGGTTATCATCCGGAGCTACCACAGAAGAAAGCATTATCGGACTTTCAAAGTAGTTGGGGTTCTAGCACTTCCATTATAGGCAATGGAGTGGTCATATGCTATTTGTAAGTGCATTATAAATTGTTTTTCTTTGTTATAAATATTTGTCACAATTTTCTTAACCCTATACTTATGTGTTATTCACATGATATGATAATGAAAGAAAGTGCAAAAATGCCAACATGCAATTGTAGATAGGTTTTGGTTTGGGTTCCAATTAAGAAAACCACACATGAAAGACTAAATGAGTGTCAGATTGAACTCTAAAGGTCACTATTAGGTGAATTGATAGATCACAATGAATTAAACATGAGATTATTATGATAATCACATGGGAAAAACTGATTAGGTGAGTTATGAGACTTATTATATTGAGGAATGGGGTATAAAGGCCACCCAATGTTGTACATGCAATTGCTTAGTCTCTCCCTCACGACCAACACTCAGCAGTAGCATCTCTCTTATTATGATTTTGTAGTGCAGGGAGTCACAACTCAACAATAGTCTTTGGAGTAGACCATAATCTCATAAACCCAAGGCCAGGGGCACCTTGTTCCAATCCATAGTCTATCCTTTGTTATTACCTCTATAAGGTAATTCCGTGACTATAGTCCATACCACCAGTCAACAACTATTTATAACATGCTTCCATTGCATCTTAAGATTTCAAATTGGTTAATTAAAATCAATGATTTTGACGTTCAATCTATGTTCAACTCCCCTAAATTAATAAATAAGTTCATTTAACTTAATGCATTAAAATTAGCTATTGTAATCTACAAAAGTTTAGTTACAAGTGGCGAGAATGAGTCTACCAGTAGCTAAGCGGACAATAATCTAAGCGAACGAGTATACATACCAGTCACCCAAGCCTAGTAGCGAATCCATTGTCTTAGTAACCAGTTCCAAGTCCCAAGTAGCAATAACCAATTACAAATAACGAATCTCATAGCATAGTGCAGGCCATAATCTTTAGTAACCAGTAAGCGTCTAGTTCTCGAAGACTAACTTGACCACCTTTCCTTTTATGCCGGCTCTTGGGCTCCCTTGCAAGCGATATGGGTTAATGCCTGCCCGCTTACTCCACAATTTGGTTCGCCTCCCGACACCTGACTCCTCGCCTTCTTGAGATCATTGTCTCGCGTTTGACGATAGTCTTTGTGCAAACTCTACACCTCTTATGCCCCAAGGGGTGTCGCACAACCCTCTAGGAGGGTGGTTCATTTCCCTCTCGGGAGTTCAATTTCCGAATTCAAACACTTCTCTGATTTCGCGTGAATTCTGGATTTTTCACGAGAGTCAAAGTCTCGCTTCTTGGAACTCCACTTAGTTCCTCATATGGATGTGATCTCAAACACAAAGTTCTTCACAATGTTGAGGATTTCACACTCCATCAACGGCGCATGACAACTGTCCTACTCATGCTTCTCTGTCTCACTTGAGATCCCAAAATATGGCTTGGACAATTGCCACTATATTAGCATTGATGGTCTATTCCCACCCCCTTGGAAATCAAGACTATAGTCCATACGTACAATTCATACACTTAATTACTTCATATGCCACTCGTTCACGCAACCAGGGTGGTACGCACTCAACTTCACACAGACAATGGCCGTAGGTATTTGTTTATATAGCGCACCCAAAGAGAATGTTTCTTCATCACAAACTTGTAATCCTACAAGGCTATAGTTTGGACACAAAGTTTCTCACTCTAATCGCATCATCAAGACTATGGCACGAGCACCACTTGATACATTCACTCATCTTACTTATCAAATAGGTGAATATGTAACCTCCCTCAGACAATGGCCATAATCGCATGGGAATTACGTGCAACACTTTTAATCAATCAGGGCTTCACACCCGATAATTTACCAGACTATAGTCTTACTAATTGTTAACAAAATATCTCCTCTCTTCATGAGAGGTAGTGATCAAGGATCTCTTCGCTCTGAAGGTCCTCTCCAGAAAGTCAACCTCACAATTACACCCAACTGCACTTCACCTTTTCCCAAGGATCAAAGTTTACTATGTTGAACATTGATTATTGACCCTATCCACTCACCAAATAATTCCAATGATAAACGAATACTCGGAATTCCCCTATATCTTGAGGCTTCCTGGGCCCCTCTCAATAAACCACCAGTTTGATCCTAAATTCACTCCCTTCAATGAGAGCAATAATACCAAGACTATAGTCCACACAATCATATCATTGAAAAGAAACTTCGTAGTTTTATATTATGGAAAAACATTTTTACATCAGCAAAGGCTTCACACCCCATGGTTAGACCAAACTATAGTCTCGCTTACAGACAAGGGAAAAAACTATTCTCTTCACGAGAAGTAGTTGTTAATGGCCCTCTCTCTCCTACCTATGGTCATTGTTGTGCCAACCAACTCACACTCCCAACTGATGTGCATGTCCATAACCAGATTCCTAAGTCCTACTTACTTGATCACATGTCTATTGTCCCTCACAAATGACTCTCATGCTCTGGACTATGGTCAGTGAATTGAACAAAACTCCTTTCCCTTTACTTCTACTAAATAGTCACTAAGTACTTATTCTTTCATTATTTTAGAGTTCTAACTCCAATTCTGAACCTAAACCTCTTCAAATTTCAAAAATTAACCTATTATGCCCAAAAAATCGTATCACAACAACTTTGCATAGACTACATGCAGCAAATGGCTCCAACAATTTGGCAACAAGATGATTTGTTTATATGAATTACAGTGGAAAATATAATCCATGTCTTCATGCAAATGCGAATTACGTGGCATGGTTGAAAAGAAATCTAATTGTACAGATTTTGATTTGGCATCCTTGAAAGTCAAAGTAACTGCTACGTGTGGAGATCCAAAAATGTTGGTTAATGCTAACCGATGCCATGAAGTCTTATCCAAACGTTAATACTAGGGATTGTGCACTAGAGGGGTCCGAGTTGTTTGGATCCACCAAACGAAAACATAACCTGCCACCAGATATTGATTGTGACTCTCATCAACCCAACAAAGTAAATTGCTTCATTTCTCGTCCTAATACTCGGGCAACTCATCAATGCATAGAGGAGTTATTGAGTTCTGCAAAGCATGGTATGCCTCGTACTACATCCGTGTTCAAAATTGATTGCCTTGCTTCCAAGTGGTACATTGCAAGATTGCTACCCAACTCAATCAAACGATTTTGGGCAATGTAGGCTGTTACATGGACTTTATGTAATGTTAAAGTAGGAACATGCAAACATGGCACCCCTGCACCAATGTACAAAGGTACACATTTTTTTTTGTTCCACCAACAATGTAGAGTATGAGTTATGGTTTTACCCCAACGACATCTAACCCTGGACTGAAACTCCGTAGGTGTCAGCCATGAACCTCCACCTTTAAGCGTCGTAATCCAGGTGGAAGTCCATGGCTCACATGCATTTGTCGACCCTTGGTTTTGGAAACCACATACTCATGCTCCAATGGATTCAAATATAAAGCACACCCTTTTTATTAACTCCCACAGGGCATTAGCATTGAAAAATACTTATGCACTTAGGATGTTTATTACATCACGACTACAACACATTCACTTCCCTTTCTAATCTCCCACATAATTTTGGTACTATTCAACTAACTAATCTAACTACTAGCACCCTAAAAGCCCACTTCCTAGTGCCCTTCATTAATCCTAAGCCTTGCCTTGCCACATTGCTTGGCCTAGGCCTTGTAGCTACCCTTCAAACTAGGCTTGAAGCCCTGACCCAAAATCAAACAGGGGCCTCCCCAGAGTGCGTTCCTCGCCTCTGAACTCAACTACCTGAAATCAGGCTCGCAGCCTTGATCCAAAATCAAACAGGGCCTACCCCCAGAGTGCGCTCCTCGCCTCCGAACCCAGTTGCCTGAAATCAGGCTCGAAGCCTTGATCCAAAATCAAACAAGGGCCTGCCCCCAGAGTGCGCTCCTCGCCTCCGAACCCAGCTACATGAAATCAGGCTCGAAGCCTTGATCCAAAATCAAACAGGGGCCTGCCCCCAGAGTGCGCTCCTCGCCTCCGAACCCAGCTGCCTGAAATCAGGCTTGAAGCCTTGATCCAAAATCAAACAAGGGCCTCCCCAGAGTGCGCTCCTCACCTCCGAACCCAATTACCTGAAATCAGGCTCGAAGCCTTGATCCAAAATCAAACAAGGGCCTCCCCAGAGTGCGCTCCTCGCCTCCGAACCCAACTACCTAAAATCAGGCTCGAAACCTTGATCCAAAATCAAACAGGGGCCTGCCCCCAGAGTGCGCTCCTCGCCTCCGAACCCAGCTACCTCCAGTGACATTCCCCTCGAGGTTGAAGCCCCTTCCCGAGATCGACCATGGGATTCCCCCTCTCTCGGATCCGAGATATCAGTAGTTTATCCATTTGAGCAGCCGTCCCTCTCCTTAAACCAACCCACACAAAGCCTAAAACGAACAATTAACAAGGCACACGGCCACAATCCTCACAAAGTCACTACTTAATATGACTAACTCAATTTCAACTTAACCCTTAACTAACACCCCCACAAACCTCTCAAGCCCCAAATTCAACACCGCGTCCATTACAATCTTCAATCTTAACTCTAATCCTAACACAAAAGCTTCACTCTTTTTATGTCTTTGTGTAATTGGACAATTGTCGACGTGAAGATTTTATGAATCTTTGAGCTTAAAAATGCATGTGGGCACCATATTGGGCTCACATAACTGGCGACCATCAGGGGATGAGTCCAGGATTTCTTGCTACAGAGGCAAGTTGTCACCTCAAGCCCTGTACTCCTTGCATCGACTTCCAGAAGTGCGAGTTGGGAAGCTTTCCCCATTCAATGTCTCCAATTGCAAGGAGTTGTTTGGGAATGCCTCCCGAATGAGGTATGGGCCCAACCACACGGCATCAAACTTACTCGGGAACTCAAGTTTCCTAGCATCTTGGAGCAACACCATCATACCTGGCCGCAAAATCCTCTTCTTGTGCCGTTTGTCGAAGGTGATTTTCCTTCGCCGTTGGATAGCTTCAATGTGCTGAGCTCCCATTCGTCTCCTCTCGTCAAGCTCTTCAAGAGTTGTCAACCTATTTCTCAGTGACTGGCTATCTGTGAGTCGAGAATCAACTGCAACGCGTATTGATGCCACCTCAAACTCGATGGGGAGGGTGGCCTCCAATCTGTACACCAATGAAAATGGAGTTGTTTGAGTTGTCACCTTAAAGGTTGTTCGATAAGCCCACAGTGCCGTGGTCAACTTGACATCCCAATCCCTCTTAGAGTCAAGAATCGTCTTGCGAAGGATATTCACCAATATTCCGTTGACGCGCTCCGTCTGACCATTAGTTTGCGGATGATAAGGAGTGGTTTTCCTATGGTCTATTTGGAATTTATCTATCATCTCTTGAATTAAAGAATTCAGGAAATGAGTTCCCCTATGACTAACCAGAATCTTGGGGCACCCAAACCTTGAGATGATGTTCTCATACATGAATGTGGCTGCATGGGCAGCCGTGTCTGTCTTGACAGCTCTGGCCTCCGCCCACTTGGTCAAGTATTCGGTAGCAACAACAATGTACGCCATGCCCTTTGAGGAATGGGGATGAACCTCGCCAACATAATCAATTCCCCATTTCTCAAAGGGAACTAAAGGTAAGGACACATGGAATGGCATCTCCATGCGGAGGTTATTCCTCGCATACCTCTGACAAGCATCACAACGCTTAACATACTCGTGAGAATCCTTAAACAAGGTAGGCCAAAAGTAACATGCTCTAAGGATCTTTTGACCTGTAAGTTGTCCAGAGAAATGCCCTCCACATGTACCGTCGTGGCATGCGGCTAAGATGGAGGGCACTTCGACCTCTAACACACACCTTCTCAACAACCCATCAGCTCCCCTCCTAAACAACCTATGGCTTATCATTGCAAAGTGTCTGCTATTAACTCTAACATTTCTCCTATTCTCCTTTGTCCACTCCCCTGGCAACTGCTGAGTTGTCAAGAACTCGACGATGCCCGCATACCATTCGGGTTGAGCCGTTACCACAAAGAGGTTGTCGTCTATCAACCTATCGTCCACCGGACTCTCTCCCATCTCCTCCGACAATCTCGACAAGTGGTCGGCTTGTAAATGCATACGACAAGGCTTGTACTCAACAGTGTAGTCGAACTCCTCTAGCAACAAGACCCACCTAGCTAGCCTTCCGCTCAACTCTGCCTTGTTGACCAAATACTTGATAGCCATGTGATCCACAAATAAAACAACTGGATTGCACATGAAGTAATGGCGAAACTTCTTAACTGAAAACACCATGGCTAAACACTCCCTCTCTGTGGTAGAATAGTTCCTCTCTGCCAGTGTCAATTGCTTACTAGCATAGGCAATGGGTTGGTCCTTACCCTTCTCCCCTGTCGACTGACACAATGCACTACCAACTGCTACATTGCTAGCATCACAAAACACGTGAAAAAGCTTATCCCAATCAGGTGGCCACAACACCGGATAGGTGCTCAACTTAGACCTCAACTCCTCAAATGCCCTTTGGCATGCCTCTGTCCACTCAAACTTACAATCTTTTCTAAGCAACTGAGTGATAGGAACCGCTATCTTAGCGTAATCTGGGATTAAGTCCCGGTACCATCCCACGTGCTCTAGCAGCTTAGCTATCCCTCTAGCATTGGTTGGAGTGGCCAACCCATCTATCACCGCAATTTTATCAGGATCCGGCTCCCTTCCTTTCTCACTAACCACATATCCAAGCAAAACTCCCCTCTGAACACCCAAGAAGGTCTTGTCCGGATTCAAGGCTAACTGCATTTTCCTACACCTAATCAAAGCCTCTCTCACACACTGTAAGTGTTCACTAGCACTAGACTGAGTACTAAAATCATCCACAAAAACTGTCATGAATTTGAACAACAAGTCGGTGAAGATGTACATGACCAATATCTGAAACGTGGCGGGGACATAACACAACCCAAAGGGCATGACAACCCACACAAAAGTATCCCAAGGAGTAGTGAACGCCATCTTGTGAACATCTTGTAGTGCTATGGAAATCTGGTTGTATCCTGTATAACCATCTATGAATGTATATCTCGCATGCCCTCCTACCTCCTCTAAAAGTAGCGTGATGAAGGGTAATGGAAAGTGGTCCTTCTGTGTGCAAGCATTTAACTTCCTATAGTCTACACATACCCTCAACTTCTCATTCTTCTTCTTCACCAACACCATAGGAGAGACCCAATCTGTAATTTCTACTGGCTTTATAAACCCAGCCCTCAGCAACCTCTCTAATTTTGCCCTCACTAACAACTGCAACTGTGGGTTCATTCTTCTCTCTTTTTGTCTAATTGGTTTGGAGCCTGGAATCAAAGGAATGCGATGCTCCACCATCTCTCTAGGGATCCCCCTAAGCTCATCATACGACCATGCGAACGTGTCGCTAAACTCATCCACCAAATCACCGTACTCTTTGATTTCTTTCTCTCCCAACTTAGACCCCATTTTCATTTGTCTAACCTTCCTATTCTTCATTGTCACATCCACATACCTCCAATCCACCTCCGACACGTGTGTTTGCTTATCCTTGTTTCTATACCAATCCGGAGGTACCTTAGGATAATCCTTGACATCTTAACCCGCCACTATGCCCGTTGACGTGGTCTTGAAGTGCAAGGGTTCCTCCAACCTTGCAGCCTCCATGACGGCCTCCTCATCCTGAGTCCCATCCACATGTACTAAATTCACGTCGCTCTCATCCACACCATCTACCCAAGGTGTTAATCCTCCTCTAATCATCTCTTCCTCGGTAAACATCTCACATGGCTCTAACAAGAAATATTCTTTCCCCCTTGAACTAAGCCTCTCATCACTTAAACATGGATGGTGGAACGTCATCATGATATCATACACTAACTCGGGATAGTCTCTCAACCACTGTGCATACTCCCCATCATCACCCCAATAATAGAAACTCGGGCCCAAACTGCCTGACCCTGAATCCATAGTAACCCCTTGACCGTCTGAATGGACAACTTCCATTAGTGTCTCATTCTTCTTGTTTTCCTCTTCATCTTCCTCCTTGCCTTCCTATTCATCATCCGACGATGAAGAGATCTGTTCTCTCACCCAACCTCCTAATGATCCTCTGGAGACTTTGACTCTATTGTCCTTAGGACCATAAATAATGGACGGCTTGATTCCTCCCCAATCTACTACTGCGTCCGACATCCTCAACCAAGACCTACCCAACAAGATGGGAAATGTATCATTGCTAGAATACATTTTGATGACATGAAAAGTAACCACATACTCTTTCCTTCCAGTGCTAATCCTGCAATCCTTAATCATTTCCAAAGGCACCGCCGGAGTTTGATTCGCCATGTTGATGATGAAAGGTGATGGATCCGTAAGACTAAAACCCAACCTCTTCATGATGTGTTCCGACAAGATGTTTAGCCCACTACCTCCATCAACTAGCACAT
Source organism: Polytrichum formosum (assembly GCA_964035585.1). Taxonomy (NCBI): domain Eukaryota; kingdom Viridiplantae; phylum Streptophyta; class Polytrichopsida; order Polytrichales; family Polytrichaceae; genus Polytrichum; species Polytrichum formosum. The sequence goes on from OZ037936.1 coordinate 63,381,887, forward strand.
TGGGAACCACCTTGTCCACCATCATAACTTCTATCTCTATTGCTTTGACATCACGCCCTCCTCCTTGTAATTGAACTCTAGCGGCCACCCTAGTCTTCACCTTCCTAGTCCTCCTAGTCACCGGCATTCCTTCCTTGAGAGTCTTACGAGCCATGGGTGATATTTCCAATAATTGACCGAAAGTAATATCCGCCTTGAGTGAGCTAAGATCGGCCCACAAATCATAACTCCCCGACTTCTCCACCTTGGTTTCTCAACCCCACCGAATTCATCCAAAGGAATGCTAGGTCCTTCCCATTATCCCATCTCACTACCATGTAAATCATGAATGACATTTAGCCTCTCCCTATCCTGAACAATCTCATCCTCCTTCTCTAATTCCCTAGTGGCTCTCCTAGCTACTCTAGCTACCCTATCCAAATCTGAAAGGTTAGGACCTTCATCCGAGGAGTACTCCTCCTGTCCCACCACGTCCTTCTCTGCTTGAATGTTTTCCCTCATAGTCCTAGTGGTGACCGCTAATGCCGGGGCCTCATGAGTGACCTCATCGTCCAAACTCCTCAACTCATAGGTGATGGCATTGGTGTGTGGAGGCCATTGCCCTTGCTCGTCTTCGACACCCATCTCGAAAGGAATAGACTCATCATGATGCGGCTCCGTGACACCATCCATGAACTTGACATCCTGAGAATTAGATGGACCCGGATCGGTAGGAGGAGCTTGCCTCCTATTGTCAAAATGTTGTGGACCCTTTGGCCTATTCTGAATAGGAATGTATCCATTCGCCGTCTGCAATCCAGTTGGAGGGTGGAATGTCTACCTCGCGTTCCCATGGTCATAATGTAAATTAGGTGGCCTAAGCTCATTAGAAGGTCCACCCTGTAGCCTAGCCCCTCTCATGTTGTCTCTAGTTTGTTGTTGTGGGTTGACCACCGGGTTGGACATGCTAATGACCTTATCAGGTTGACGACACTCATCCGAAGGATGATTTCCCCCACAATTACTACAACCATAGCCTTGTCCTTCGGACCAACACTGACCCGGCGCGTGCCATCTCCCACAAAAAGGGTGAAACTCCCTTCTCTCCAAATTTTGACCACCTTGTCCTATAGGGGGAGGTCCCCTATAATTGCCTTGACCATACTGATTCTGACCTTGGCCTCTATGGTTTTGTGGAGGTGGGCCACCATTGTTCCTTTGATCACGGTTTTGCCCAACTCGACAAAACTGCCTAGTATGTTCATGTTGGCCACACTGAACACACCACAATCCTGAAGCATGTTTACCCGACTCAACTGGAGGGGGAGGACCAGGTTGCTGACTCCTAATCATCAATGACATCTGATCCGTAAGACTCTGCATTTGTTTAATCATGGCCTCTTGAAATCCCAACTGACTGGCACCCAATCTTCTCTCCACCTCTTCGAGGTTAGGATCAACTCTAGGAGCTGGCAATGCTAAGAGTGGTGCAGGTTCTCTCACTGCTAGAGGCCGTGGGCCCGTGTCAATAAGAGCATAAGGAACTTGACTCCCCTATCTACCTGGTTGTCCCTCCACTTCTCTCAGACGAATGGGGATGAATTGGGGAATTGACTCATCCTCCCTTCTCCACAATTTCTCATAATTTCTATCTATGTGCTCCATCTCTCTAGTTGCAGCCTTAGCATCCGCTAAGGTCTAAGGATTCCTCTCCAACACACCCCTAATGGTACCCGCTTTAAAGAATCCCTAAATGAAGAATTATTTTAGTGTGTCATCATTGAGCATTGTGCCCACAAACCGTGTACACACTAAATCAAATCTTCTAATGTACGCCGAAATTTCCTCTTCCCTTCCTTGCTTCAAAGATGCCAACGCCCTCAAAACGGTGCTCTGACCAACCTCTGGCCTAAACTCATTCAAAAACTCCCTCTGCATCTGCTCCCATCCTATGAAATGTCCCTCTGCGTGATCTCTATACCCCTCATAGGCTTCCCCCTCTAGAGTGGTAGGAAACCACACCAACCAATATCCCGGATTGGTGACAAGAGAACTAGCTAACCTCTCAATGTACCTCTCCATGTGCCTAGAAGGATCCTCATCTTTAATTCCATAAAACTTAGGGAGGTGGGATGGCATATCCACCGCCGCCAAGTTTTGTGGAACCAAAATGGGTAAACCTCTCGGCCTAACCAATGGATCAATGGGTGGAATGGGAAGCAGACCTTCTCCCTCCTGAGCCATGGTGACAGGTGGGTCCACTCCTATTCTCCTATCAGCTTCTACAAGAATTTTTTCCCTAACTGTATCGGTCTCTGTCGATGTCTCACCACTCAACTTGGAAGGAGTAGTCTCCTCCTCAAGTTGAGCATCTACCTCTAAATTTTCTAACCCTGGACTAACAATAGGTTCCACATTTAAGCAACTTTCTGTCCTAACTTCCACCTCTTCTACAACTTCACTAATCTTCGACAATCTTCTTCTACGTGTACTCTTTTCTAATCCTAACTCCAATTCAGGTTTGTGAGATCGAGTCTTACCTCGCATTCCCCGAAGAATCGATCAACCCTCACTTGACCAAACATACCCCTTGCACCCTTCACTCCTTTAATGTTTTCACTTTTCTGGATGTGTATTTAAAATTGAGGAGGTGAGGAAAGAGAACCTGCAGGCCAACTTAAGTGAAAATTTCCAAACATGGGATAGGCATGCTCATGTCAATTCTCAGTCAAGCCGGAGAATCACCTCCGAACTCTTCCATCAAATTGACACTCACCATAATACCGAGAGTGAGGGGCTGACCTTTACCATGCACCACATCGAAGACCGAGGCATCACCCTCTCGCCTCCAACGCAATGCAATGACTGGGGAATTACCCTCTACAATGGATAACGACAAAAACAAGTACTAAAATCCTTCCTTAGTTAATTAATGAATTCACTTTAAAGAATGTCATACCTCAAGCAATTCGTTCTCCCCCTGCAAGTTAGCACTCACACTCACCCGTGACTCACTTGATTTCAACCCTAACAATTCTCCACTAACAATTTCTAACTCTAGCACATTGAACTCACAACACACTAACTTGGAAACTCACCCCAAGATGAGTGTCAAAGTTGACTCTTCCTAAAATTAATTATCCCTCTAAGATTTAATGAGCTAATGACCGCGCTATTAATGTTATGTCCTTATGCCATCCCAAGAAGGTTTAGGACATCACCTTAGGCCGCGCTCCTCCCTCAAAACAAAATGCATAAGTGGAAATGCAATTCATTCCAAGGAGAAGAAATGGAATTCAACTAACCTAACCAAATGACAAAAATCACAACCAAATGAGATGCTTACCATGCACCAAGTGCTCCTTCCTCTCCTTCAAGTTCGCACCTCCAATTCTTAATCTCCTAATTCCGCTTCACTCCCGGCGGACGCACCATTTATGTCAGCCATGAACCTCCACCTTTAAGCGTCGTAATCCAGGTGGAAGTCCATGGCTCACATGCATTTGTCGACCCTTTGTTTTGGAAACCACATACTCATGCTCCAATGGATTCAAATACAAAGCACACCCTTTTTATTAACTCCCACATGGCATTAGCATTGAAAAATACTTATGCACTTAGGATGTTTATTACATCACGACTACAACACATTCACTTCCCTTTCTAATCTCCCATATAATTTTGGTACTATTCAACTAACTAATCTAACTACTAGCACCCTAAAAGCCCACTTCCTAGTGCCCTTTATTAATCCTAAGCCTTGCCTTGCCACATTGCTTGGCCTAGGCCTTGTAGCTACCCTTCAAACTAGGCTTGAAGCCTTGACCCAAAATCAAACAGGGCTTGCCCCCAGAGTGCGTTCCTCGCCTCCGAACCCAGCTGCCTGAAATCAGGCTCGAAGCCTTGATCCAAAATCAAACAAGGGCCTCCCCAGAGTGCGCTCCTCGCCTCCGAACCCAGCTACATGAAATCAGGCTCGAAACCTTGATCCAAAATCAAACAGGGGCCTGCCCCCAGAGTGCGTTCCTCGCCTCCGAACCCAGCTACCTGAAATCAGGCTCGAAGCCTTGATCCAAAATCAAACAAGGGCCTCCCCAGAGTGCGTTCCTCGCCTCCGAACCCAACTACCTCCAATGACATTCCCCTCGAGGTTGAAGCCCCTTCCCGAGATCGACTAGGGGACTCCCCCTCTCTCGGATCCGAGATATCAGTAGTTTATCCATTTGAGCAGCCGTCCCTCTCCTTAAACCAACCCACACAAAGCCTAAAACGAACAATTAACAAGGCACACGGCCACAATCCTCACAAAGTCACTACCTAATATGACTAACTCAATTTCAACTTAACCCTTAACTAACACCCCCACAAACCTCTCAAGCCCCAAATTCAACACCGCGTCCATTACAATCTTCAATCTTAACTCTAATCCTAACACAAAAGCTTCACTCTTTTTATGTCTTTGTGTAATTGGACAATTGTCGACGTGAAGATTTTATGAATCTTTGAGCTTAAAAATGCATGTGGGCACCATATTGGGCTCACAGTAGGGCAAAAAAAAAGGACCAAAAGTATACCACTTTTTGTGCTAAAGTGACTAACTTTTGGATACCCCAACAAGAAAAAAAAATCAAAGAGTTGTTCATTTTGTACCCAAGTTTCTGGAAGATTCTTAAAATAGCCATTTCCCACAGTGTAATAATTCCGCAAAAGTGCCGTTTCAATGCGGCATTGTTCTGACAAATTTGCCCTACCCAGACATCTGCGGTAGGGCAAAATTTCAGAATGATTTATTCAAAATAATTGCTCATCGAACGTGCCTCCTTTTAGAACGTTTGACAAGAGAAGTCACTAGGTGCTTGATGTCACGGGTTCGCTTTCTTGGTCAGCTTTCTTGCTCCTCCTCATCATCATCTTTGCGTTTGCGACTCAGCGGTGGCTTGCGGTTGGAGTGACTGCGGAGTTTTTTATTTGCCCTATCGGGTAGGACAAAAAATGTCCAGGGCTAATGTTGTGTGAGTGGCAACAAGAAGAAATATGTGTTGGATTGGCCTATAGTGCCCAACACTTGGATGGTGGAGATAGGTACCAGTCTATTGAAGGAAGAGGTGTTGGCGCTTGAGGACACTGAATTTCAACTGCAAATAGAGGGAGGCATTGTCCCCTCGTCATAGGCTTTCAACAACTGTGACCTTCCCCATCCCTCAATCGCATTTCTATTCCCCCCCTTAATTTGGACGTCCACCCTACATTTAGGTTTGGAAAATCAATGCGTCACAATCTAGCAACACCAATGGTGGATCACAAAAACAAATGGGAAAGCGCCGGACTCATGGACAATTACTATGTGGTTGGAGTCACTGCCAATTCATACCTAGACTACGGAATAATAATCAGCATCTTCTCCAAGGAAGATATTGCATACCAACATCTTGCATTGCACATGCCCAAACTTTACGAAAATGTCTTCTTAGGCTTTGGGAAAAAGGAAACAGTTGCACTATAAACATCTTTAGATTTATGTGCAAGGTGGATTATGAGAGTGACAAGTTCATTCACACATCTACGTATACCTACAAGGAGGTCATGCGACTACTTGAATTTGTTGGTGTTGTAGAGTGTGAGTAGTGTTGCAAGTGTTGTGTTGATCCGCGTATCTAAGAATGTTAGTGAATGACATGTATTGGGTTGGATTGCTATAGTAAAATTCAACAATGGAGTGAAAATATTCTAAATGATCTATGATAATAGGCTCCCTTCACTCTTGCTTCATTCAAAATGTTTGCAAATTACGATTGAAAATACACAATTAATGTAGTGAAGAATTTAGATTATGAACCCTAATCTTGTGCACATTTACTAAAATCGGATTCATTACTCATATGCTACCACCATTGCTCATGTGTTACATGCTCACTGCTCACCGCTCACCGCATAGCTTCCCTCATTGTGGCAAGACTTCAAACCTTGAGCTTTTGAATTGTGCGCCATTCAACAAATTTTGAATCATGCCACATTTTTTACTTCTTTTCGCTTTTCACCTTTGCCAAGTTTGGTGCCAATTTCCACCAACCGTTTTTGCACTTGTATGTGCTCCACTGAATCATTAGAACATGAAAAATTATTTCATTCAAAGAACCAAATTAAATTAGTTCCTATTGTTAATTTAATTTCCGTTTTGATGGCACGGGCTTATGCTTTGAAGTTTGTCAAGAGTTTGCCTCTACATTGTAAGGTAGATGGATTTGTTGCACAATACTATAAAAGCCGCTCAAATTGTACACTGTAATGAGATTATCTTTCTTATGAGGGGTGTGTCTCAATTCTATCAAGGGGGTTCTTGTTTTTCTTTGGGACCATTCATTTACTTTCATTTTTGCAATAAAATGAAGTTCTCTATGGATTGTATTACGAGCAAATACTTGTAATCTAATCAAATGCATTAGAAATCTGCATATTTTGGCAAGAAAGTCACCACTTTTATGTTCGTAAAAATGTGGCTTGTAATTTGACCATCTTCAACCATCTTCTATTTGTAAAAATGGTGGCTACAAATTTTTAACCAACTTCAAATATCTTATGTTTCCAGTGACTTGTTGAACTAGATCTCTTTTCAAGTGTTCGTTTTATTGAACTGGATTTTTTCTTTGCAGTGATTTTGAATGTGTTGCATTGCACCATATTACATATGTTGCCTAAATTTAGAATCGAGCTTGACACACAAGCTTTCCATGCATTTTGAGCAATTTGTGTCTGATAATCCGATCTAGCATAAGTTCGAGTCAATCGGAATGAACTTTATTACATACAATCTATTTGATCGTTGTATCAATGGGAGTTATTGTTTCTACTATCTAGCCAACTATGGTGAAATTCGTTGTGGAAAATGTCAATGAGATTTGTTATCGTGGTAAGAACGTTGCTCAATGACTAAGTATTTTTTATGACTATCAATAATGAGTAATTCTATTATTTCCATGTAGGAAACAATTCGGTTGATAAGAACTTTATAGCTTACATAAAATGTTGCGCTTTGAAATAGGGGCAAGCTTAGTTCATGCCACCTTTCGTGGAGATCAAATTGTGTTGCAGTGCCTTAATAATATTTGGCATGTTTAGAGCCAACGCATCCAATTTTTCTTGCAATGATTTCCAAGAGTTTGTTGAGTTATGGAAAATAATGATGAGTTTTGTTATGGACATTGGTTGTGCTTCTTTGTATGGAGAATTCTATGTATCGCTACCAATTGAATGCTCCAAGGTGTGAATTTATGTTAGGAGAACGACCCTAGACTACCTCATAGGTTCTAGGCGTAGATTAATTATAGAAGGTCCAAGATTAGACGGCTGATTAAGACCAGCCGCCTCCTGGATTAGCTAAAATGGTGTCAGAGGATAAAGTGACAGATTTTATTCATAAACAACAATACGTGTACATACTTATATAAATGCAGCCCATATCCCCGTATGGGCATGAGCGTCTTTTATCTTTATCCTGTCTAACTCCCATTCTGTCTTTCCACTCTCAACACGCTATCAACACGAGCACTCTTCTGAGCTCGAGCTCTCTCTCCAACATTCTCTCTCTCGGTTTTTTTCCGAGTCATTTACCTATATGCTATATTGTGTTTGTGATTTTGATCACACATAGCTAGAATCAGATTATGTTAGCATAGCAGATTCTTTCGACACTAGATTAACAGCTATTCGGCGACAACAGTTCTTAAAGATTCGGCAATAGCAATTAGCAGATAATTCGGTGAAAGCAGTACTCAGATAGTCGGCGACAATAATCGGTAGATATTTGGTGCTCGGGGGGGACACTTCACTATACTTTGTGTGAACACGTGCGTTAAAGGGGTATTTAATGTAGGGGTATTATGTCTAGATGTTAGATTTGAACACACCGTTTAATTATATAATTCCCTAATATGGTGTATTATTATGATGCCTTACTATAGTTATAACTCACACAAGATTTTTTTTTTCAACCCTATGTTCATTATAAAAAATTAGCTCACCCTAATTTGTGTTTAAGGATTGCCTATGTTCATTACAAAATTCATTTGACATGCAATGAGAACTAGCATGAACAAGCATCACCACAAATCAATAACAATGCAAACAATCATCACCACCATGAGAATCAATGAACTATGAACTTGAATTACTAGCATGAACTACAACAATGTTTGTGTTTAGAAACACAAGTCTGTGCACTGCAGTCACAAGCAGACCAACAAATTTAGAACTTTAGGGTCCAAGGTTTAGGGTGAACGAAGTTGGCTGCAATCTATTGCTGAGAAAACAAAGTCTAAACAACATTGTTGTTTTCCAAAATCAACACTTTAGTCTGTTGCACACAAGTGGAAGGAAGAACTTCAGAAACAAACTATCATTCTATCAAAATCCCTATGCTATATTATATCTAAAATCTTGATAAATTTCAATACTTAGTATACCCCAATATTATTTATAATATGGATTTTAAATTTAAATAGTCCATAGTTATATCCAATAATTTTCTAAATTTTATTGCTCATGAATAAAACACACCCTATATTTTAACGCACCATGTTTACTAATTTTCCTAAGTGTCCCCCCCGAGAAATAGCCCTTAAACAAATACTCCCCCACCGCACGTGGTGCACAAAAATCCTATAGAGTGACCTACCCGAGCACTAGTAGGTTAACTGATAGGTCAAAATGAGTTTTTAAGGTGAAACTTGGGTACCAAAACTTCTCTTAGACTTAGTTTTGTGTGACTTGTATGGGATAAAGTAAGATTAAGGGATGGAATTTAAGGATCCCTCAATGTAGTACATGCAATTGCATAGTTTCTCCCTTACATCCAACCATAGTCAAGTAGTAATGAGCTGCTATATCATGGATTTCAATGCAGGGAGTCTCAACTCATCAATTGTCTTTTGAATGCTAGTAATGTCATATAATCAAGGCCAAGGGCACCCCAATATGAACCATAATCATTATTTAATTAAGTGATAGTTTAATGGATCGTGAAATACTATGGTGAAACCTTGCGGGTCGATGGTTTGATTAACTTATCTATAATTTAATGAATCCATCTAGCCATTATCTCTATTTGGACCAATTAAAGGACATCCACCTGTAAGTTTCTAGAATTATTGTCCATAGCAAGTTAGGTGGGTGCCAAAACAATTGTCCACTCTTTGACTTTTAGATGATTTAGATTACAATTTACAAGTGGTCCCCAAATCATTTAAGTGATATCTAGTTGTGGCAATAATCCAAAGCATAGTCTTGGACGATAGTTTGGAACAATTTCGTGCCACCTTAAATTTATCAATTAATCCAAAGTTGATTCATAATCCAACTTAATGATCATCCCCATGATTAATCTATCTCTTTTCAAACTTAAAGTTCAATTCAAATATGACTCATCTTATATCAATTCAATAATAGATTATTAATTCCTTGATTAATAAGGAATTTCACTAAGGCTATGGCTAGACCCTACCTGTGAATTGTGCCTTTGGATTGGTCGACCTCGTAGCTTCCTCTACAACTATTTGTGGTTTTCAAGAGCTTCTCAATTACTCCTACAACATAGTCATTTGTCATTTTGCCTACTCAATCACTTGTACACACAAACATCAAGGGCCGAGTCTAGCTATGTATCCGCAACCTTTGATCTCCCAAGAGACAATTCCACTCACTCAAGCCATTAATTTCTATTAGCAACCCCAAATTTAGACTATGGTCTCCCACATGCTTACAACTAGTTGTGAGTAAACACTCATGGCCTTCTCATTTATGGTCCAGCCATGGTGAAATAAAATTCTTATCGAATATTTAATTGAGACGACAATTTTCCAGTATAATTTGAAACCAATTACCACCATCAATGTAATCTCAAAATTATGGGTTACACAATATTCATGTTTCCAAACATTAACACTAAGTAACGTGCTTCAATCTTCAAATATGAATTTTCCCTTTCCTAGAGGGAGGATATTTGATCTTCTCAAAGATTTATGGAGAATTTCCAATTCCAATGTTGGTCATTGTTTTTTTTAGTATCTCATCACAATAATGGCATAGTGCTTCACACACATGCTTATAGTCTTAACAAATATTCTCAGAGCACTCACCTTTACAACAATGATATTAGGGAAGTCTAAGGTAACACCGACTTTGGAGTCAATGATCTCTCTCAACTTTGACACATAACATACGGCTTCACACCCTTTCTCCTCAGAGTATTGCCTTAGTTAATTTAGCTTGAAAGGTTTCAATCATTCTCTCATAGAGGTGCAGTCATATAAACACTTCACCATACAATTTGCCATAATCACATGCCACCCTTTCTAGACTAATTGTCATACACACTCCTAACTTGAGGATTTCTCTTTAGTTTACAAGGACTTCACACCATGCAATTCACTTGATCGATTATAGTAATCAACTCTTTGATGTCATTTATTCACTCACTCCTCACGAATCAACACATTTGACCATGCCTTCGTATTGGGTAAACTATCATGATCACTTTTTGATCAATAAGCTCAATCTCACAAATAACATGGGCTTCCCATCCAAAAACCTCAATTAGACCATAGCATTAATCCAATTTTCCAACATAAATACACTCACTCTCTCAAACAAACATAGCACTAGCAAACATGGGCCCAAAACACTTCTTGCAAAACAAGGCTTCAACCCTAACCCTTTGGATTAGACTATGGCCCTTGGCCAATTTTTACAATAGTAAATAGCTACTTTCCTTGTGAGAGACAATCAAAAAGTTGAGTCCATTAGATGAGACAATATACTAGGCTCAAATACATCTCAATAAACTTTACTTAATCAATCCAATGCCTCACATCCAATAAATACACTCAAACTATGGTGTTTACACAAATGATTTTTTATTTTTTTTTTATTTTTAAATCTATTTTTTTCTTGAAAGGAATTCCTAATTTCCTCATATTTTCTTGAGTCTCTCTATGATTGAATATCGACTATGGCCTACACTAAGATACAAGGAAGAGGAGGTTGGTAGTTCTGCCAAAAGGGGCACATCTGTCCATAGCCATATTTTTAAATTCAACTTCATTTTCTCACATGTCCATTCTCCCTGCACTAAATCCTCTTCAAAACTCAGCCAATAATCATGATTGTTTGGTTTTGGAATTACTTACCTCCTTTCAATTAAGTAAGACTAATTATTTTTTTTGAATTATTTCCCAATTTGGAAAGGAATTTCTAACTTAAAAATAAACCAAATTTCAAGAAGAAACCTTGCTGGCCGAAAATATTGGATGACAAGTGTTGTATGTAGTACTTGGCATTTGCAATATACACATTGGGGGGAAGTTGAACCGGAGTTGAATTCCTTCAATGCATTGCCAAGAGAGGTGCAACCAGATCACAAAGAGTGGAACTTTAGTGGGCCATTTCTTATCAAGACAACGCTTCCGACATTCAAACTCAAAGAAAATGATATACTCGAGCAACTCTTTGAAACTTAAAACAACAACAACTAGTCATTGTTAAATTCTCAAGACCAAAACCCAAAGCAACATGATTCAACGCCTAGATCCCATTTTTCAATCAAGAGGTTAGGGTGGAAATCCAAAATGGAAAGAATTTAAGATTAATCATTGCACATCAATAAGGCTAGACGACCCAACCCCATGACGATTGAACAAAATGGAGGAGGAGGGCATGCAAAGAAGCTACATGGGTGTGAATGGTCATCCTTGCTTGCTTAAGTTATTGACATGTTTACGTCCCATCTATGACTCATTCCATTGGAGAACAAATACAATCACTCATTATCTAGGTAAACATTGAATTATAACTGATCATGCGTTTGAAATTGCAAGGTGAGATGAAATTACAGTACTATGCACGTGAAACTGATGTTTACATGGTTTGACTCATTGCAAATGTGAGAATGTCATGCATGTATGCTCAATTTCGTGTGAACATTCCTCATGCACTCTTCCTTGTAGCAAAAGAATTGTCATTGAAACTAGGGATCATTGTGAGCTTGAGTTTATAGCATTGTCTAGGGATAGGTTACCCGCGCGTTGCTCAAATCCACTTTTTGATTCATATTTTAATAATAATGATGATAATGATAATAACACAACAATAATTTGTAGACTTGTACAACATCATGTAGAATTTGGAAGCTAGTATTTGTGATATCATGTACATGCCACCCCAACATCATGGATTATTCTTCTCACACCACAAACTTACAACCAATCTTTACCTTTGGAAAATGAAATTTCTCTCTTTTAAAGTATTCCTTAATTCAATATTCTAGTTTTACTCAATCGAAAATGAGACAATGATAGACATTTAGTCTTCACAAGCTATTTATGAGGATGTTAGAATTCATAACATTCTAGAGAAGCGTGTAGAGTGAGCATTCCCAATGAGCACCTCTCTGAGGATATCCAAGCACGTGCTCGCCAAGATTCCATATATGGGACATCGTTTTCAATTGAACTTGGTGGTACACCTTAAACTCCGTAACATCAACCTCCATAATGTCACTCACTCTCTAATATCCCAAAACCCTAGGGAACGGATGTTCGTAGTTCAAATCTCACTCCTTATTGTCACCTTTCTCTCCCTTATATCACAAATTTTGTCATTAATGCAAACCACCAAAGAAGTCAACCCACACCCTTGCATTGCGCCATGTGTCAATATGTGGAGTGTCACCTTCTTATTCTTATTCTTATTCTTCTTCTTCTGCCACTTGTTGAATGTTGGTGCATGCATATGCCACATCGCCCGGAAAGGCCAAGTGGAGTGGACCACACCACACCATTTAATATGTTGCACTTTGTGTTATTCCATAGTGTCACATGCTACACTAATTCACTAGTATCACGCATCCGTGTTAACACTACATAACTCTGTAATATCACGTGCACTTTAATTGCCACAGGTGTGATACTACAGAGTTTAGAGTGTAAAACAAAGGCGGGATAATTGAAGACAACAAAGCCCCAAGCCTAAGCAGGCTCAACTATAACGGACACTTGTTCCGTCATTGCACCCTAACATCCTTTATGCATACTAGACAAGGTTGTAGGCATGTGAGAGTTGTTTGAGTTTACCATGCTCCGATAACCTTTGCCATTATTGGCCCACCCTTGGTGTTGTCTACTGAATGGCGTTGATAGCTTGGCACCATGGGCTAATTAAGGGCCACTTCACCCAGGAGCCAAGAGCCGTGACCATGAAATAGTGAGAGCCCAAAAGAAAGTGTCCAAAGGCCATCCCAAGACACCTCCAAAATCATGTAGTGTGGTCACGGACCCTCAAATGTAGTGTGAAGTCATATGTGACCAGGCCTTCAACCAAATGCTATTTCAATGAATTTCTATTCATGTGGGTCCTCACACATGATAAAATGTAATAAATCAATGGTTGTGAGCGTTTGGAGTGCCATGGTCTCTTGGTTTTATCTCAGGCCTACCTCCAAGAGGTGGTTTTTAAAAAGAATCCAAGTGACCATGAAACATGATCCATTCGATGCCATGTAGGAATCCATGTAGACTTTACATCCATCTTGCATTCACATACTCCATTGGTCCCTCAAGCGTAGTGTGAAGCGAACTTGGACCGGCTCCACCTTTTCCACCAATGAGAGTGCTTGAGGTGGAAGGGTCACGGGTTCTCAGTCTCGTGTGTGAAGTGGCCCTAACCATGGCCATGCTACACTAAATATGATATTTAGTGTCACCAATTCTAATTGTCTTGCTCAATTCTAATTGTAAACTGCGGTATAGTGTCACCAACACTAAATGTTAACCCAACATTATTTGCCATTCCTTGTAAATTTTTGGGGGGATTATGTATTTACAGTGTTGCAATTACTGTCACTTACCGAGCGATTTTCATCCAAATTTCAATCGTCCATGACAATATTTCATCACAAGTTGCTGACAACAGAAGGTAGGGTTTTGGCCAATGGATGAACTCATCCATCATCCATGACAATATTTGTTCACGTGTTCATAAGAAGTGTCATTCGGAAAGTTACCATGGTGACATTAAATATCATATTTAGTGTCGTTATTGCTCCAAGTTACCACTTGAGTTGTTAAATGAGCACAAATGTCATGCTTTGGAATGTTATAGGCCAAGGAACCTTTCATACCTTACACAATACTTAAAACCTTTCACATGTCTTCCACACCTACTTGCCTTCATATGTATTTGAAAAATGTTTGCTGAAAATGTCCACCCATATACATAAAACATATTATTCGTGAAAACATCACATTCACACGTGACTCTTTTTTTCCAAGGCTAACTCACTTTCTAGTCTTGTGAAATGCACTCAAGTGAACTTTGGAAAGAGTTGTAGTTGGCAAAAAACTTGTGTAGTTGGTAAAAGTTGCCTCCAAAGACCAATTCAAGCCAACCTTCTTTGCATTCAAGAAAACGACATATATGACATTTTTATGTGCCATGTGATGTTTTCACGAATACCATGTTATAACATGACATTTTCTGTTTTTGACGTATTATTCTCGTGACAATTAAACCGATTATAATAGCTAGATGTCAATTTCGAAACCCCATGCCGTACCTGCCAACAACTCATCATGTTTTGAAACTTTCGGCCTCGTTAAATATGTGTATTGTCATAGTTTTATTGTTTTTTTTGAGATAGAAGGCCGACAGTTTAGCGCCAAAGCACAGGAGGCAGTTGACCACCTGGCAAGTTTCTATCAAGTAGAGAGGAGATTTCATAGCTGGGAATCGAATTGCCAACCTCTTCCTTGAGATTTGGGTATCTCTCTACCATCATCCAATAGTTTAGGGTCGTCTCGGACCTATAGTTTTATTGCTTTGGCTTCTTTGGATTATGGATGAGAAACTGAAGCCCTTCACAAAGGGGTAGGTAACCATAAGCAACCCCTCAGTCATGGGATTGAACATGGAGGCCCCTTTTTTTAATTTTTTTTTTAATTTTTAATTTTTTCGCATGACGTAGGCTCCTTTTCGGTTACTCGGAATAATTCTAGTGGATTCTTACTACTTCGGGCCATCCCCACTTACATTCAAATGTTTCTTATAATGCTCGTGCGCATGATTATGATCACATAGTACAATCTCATACACCATGTAACTCAAATCATGGACATTTGGTGCCTCCAAAATTAGATGAGCCATTTTCAAGTTGGGCCAAACCTTCTTTGGGAGGAGGCAAAACCAATTCTTGGAGATCCAATTTTCACTCCAACATATGGAATTAGGTTGCAAGAAATGACAACATTCCAAAATAGGTGCAATGTGTTTCTATGTAGTTTAGTCAACAACTTTAGGAGCCTTTGATAGTCCATCACTGCTTACGTAAAGTATGAATGCATTGTAGGATGAACAATCTTGAGTGTGTTATGTCTCAAAATATAGTATTATAAATGACTCAATGTAAGCAAAGGCACCGCCACTTGGATGGGAAAGGAATATTCGTTGGACAGGGGGGGGTCAAAGAATATCCCTACCCAAGAGTTGCTTGCTTGGTATAGGTAGTAGGAACATGTGGGCATTATGTGAAAAAAACGGGTAAATTGCTTTTGGCCAAGGAGAGATTGGTACGGAGATAGTAAACCATCAACTTTGAAGTTGTCAACTAAGGTAGAAATACCCAAAGCAATTAACCACCCTATACCCGTGCACTAGACCGCTGTCATAATAGTGAAGTGCCATTTCTGAAACCAATCATGGCTCGGCGGCAACTCCAATGCATGTACACTTAGTGTAGCCAATGGGAGTCAAGTTTTAATGTACTCATGAGGTAACCGATTTAGGTGATGTTCTGTATGGAAATGCGGATTACCGTGTTCAGTGTAGGGAGAATCTAGTGAACGAGTAGGGGGTTTGACAACTTTCCACTTTGAAAAATTGTAGAATTTTTTGTACATAGCAGAAAAATATGAAACAACTTGCATTCTTCATGAATCCTTCTCGTCTATCTTGGAAAATTATCTCATGATTGTCAGACCATATCTTCAATGCAAATCACCTTATTTTCACGGGTTATGGTATTTCTACCTTACGTGGTATTATGTGAAATATTAATAAAGTGTTCTTCTTAGCCTATGGAGAGTGAGATGACCAAGAGGAGTGAGCAAACGGTCAAGATAAAAATAATAACTAAAACACTTCCAATTCTCCTACCCAATAGGTACAAAATTTGAAAAATAGGGCACAAATGTTGATACTCTTTGGTGTTGGGAGAACGCTAGGGAGGGGGGAGATATCTCCATTGGAAATATGGTACTTTAGCTCATTTACCATGCTTGTGTGGAACAACTCATAAGGGAAGTGTTTGTTTGCATTGTCTCTATATCATAATCATTGTGTCAAGAAATAACTCTCTCATGAACGTTCAACAAAACTTATTTCTCTATGAGGCATTTTCGCCTCTACATATTCACCCAACTTAAAAACCTCGCTCCCTTATAGGTTTGTGGCCGATTCATCTCAAATGACTTGGACTAGGCTGCTTGGAAATCTTTAAAATTAACTTTGATGACAAACCAACCATAACATGCAACTTCTAAACTGCATACTAGTTCATGGCTTTTATGTTGGATGGATGAGAGTTACGCTCGTATGCAACAATTCCCTCTCGCCCAATCCAGTGGCCAAAATTGCATGTGAAGTTGGAGTTAGAGCCCATAATAGAGCCACATACCATGCTATATGTAAGTTCTGTAAGTCTGACTTGGATCCTATGAACGGGGAGAACCGACTGCTAGTTACAGATGAACCGGTCGAGGTTGAGAACGAACCGGTCATTTTAGAGGAATTTAGAGAATATACCTCAAATTAATAAAGGAAAACCGAACGATGTCAACATGTAATCGATTGGACTTGGAAACACTAGGATCTGGACCTATGTCCGGGAAGAACCGGCGGTTAGTTACAGATGAACCGGTTGAGTTTAAGAAATAACCGGTTGACGTTGGAGACTTCAGGAGAATTACCGATCATTTTAGGGGAATCTATAGGATATACCTCAAATGAGTAAAGCAAAACCGGAAGATGTCAACATGTACCTGGTTGGATTTAGAATCACTAGGATCTTGACCAACAATGCCCAAAAACTTCCTGGGCACTGATCTGGACCAATGATCGGGGAGAACCGGCAGTTAGTTACAGATGAACTGGTAGAGTTTGAGAAATAACCGGTTGAAGTTCAAGACTGCAGGAAAATCACCGATCATTGTAGAGGAATTTATAGAATATACCCCAATTTAATACAGGAAAACCGGAGGATGTCAACATGTAACCGGTTGGACTTGCAAACACTAGGATCTCAACTGATTGTGCCCAAAAATCTCCCCGATCACTGATCTGGACCGATTATGCTCAAAAATCTCCCTGATCACTGGAAGAAACCGGTCATTTTGGAGAAATTTAGAGAATATGCCTCAAATTAATAAAGGAAAACCAAACGATGCCAACATGTAATCGGTTGGACTTGGAAACACTGGGATCTGGACTGATGATGCTCAAAAATCTCCATGACACTGCATGTTGGATCAAAGGGGGGCTGGCGGGAGGTTCATAAGTAAAGGTTCCCTGCAGACACTCGCTCATGCTCTGACTCCGCAGCTGTGGGAAGTTAACCAGAGCCATTCCGTGGGAGGACCGATTTCGTTGGGTCAGGTCATCTACTTTTACTTCGAGCTGACACACGGGCCCAAGCCATGCCATGTGTGTTGGAGGGCCAGGAAGTCAAGTTAAGGAGAATTGATTGCAAGTCATTCGGAATGATGTTGAATGCCGCCTGTGTGCATGCCTTTCGAGTTGCAGCCGATTGCAATTCGAGAGCCTTTCCTTTTCGCAGCTCCTCTCGAGTCCACAACATCATTCAGCCATGTGGCCTCGGTTCCATGGCCCTGGGATATGCCAATTACATTCCGCGGGTCCTTGAACAAATTGGGAATAGTTGTTTATTGTTCATATGTTCAGACTGAACTTGGAAATTTGGGTGGAGTTATGTTCTCGGCACTATGCGCAGGAATCGTTGTTTACCCCAACATTATTCGTAGGAATCACTATTCATCCCATTATTATTCCTTGGAATTACTATTCATATATAGCAGCACTATTATTGAAAATGCCGACATTATTCATAATATTCTTACTATTCAAACCGACATTGTTCATTATTCGTACCTTGTGTCACTTTCTTCCTATTTTCTAAGTTGCTTCCCATGAAGGTGAGATAGTGGAGGCCCACGTCGGATGCTAAATATAGAATGGAGCACAACCATGCAGTTGAATAATGTTATGTCACTCCTTAACTTAACTGACTAATTCATCCTCTACACATACTGACACAAACCTCGTTCTTGGGACTTTCACGACCAGGGCTAGATGTCCACTTCTTTGAGCTAGGCCCCTACCACTATTACCCGAGGTGACATGCAAGCAATTTTATTCTAGCATGTAGGTTGTTTGGAGGACTATTTGATCTTGAAATTAACGTCAGAGACCCCGAAATAGTTCAGATCAAGTTTTTATTTGTTTTTGTTTTATGAGTATTGGCATGTTGGCTATAGAATGCATAATCAAGAATGCCACTTGGCTTTAAGTTTGCAAGTTTATCCATATTTAAAGTTGGCAATAGGATGCAATTTTTTTCTTCTTCTAAAAACTGGAATTATCTCACAAGGGAGTCTAGCTATAATAATGGTTGATTGTTGATGACAACATAAGTTGCGTACATGATTCTTAAAACTAGATGTTTTGCTAACTCTTGGTGTTTTTGCCTCCTAAGTTGTGATGGATGTATAGAATACCATTCTCAAAGGATAGTATCATAGAGGAGGGTATTGGGTCCTGATGTTGTAATTTTTGCTAACGTTGATCCTCAAGTGGATCAAACTCATGTATTTAGTTTATGATTCATAATTTGCTTTGTTTCGCACCCATTATACATCATTACCATGAGCTACCCAAGGGTTGTAGCACGCATGCGGGTTCTGGTTGAGTTTGTGGAGTACTTATTTTCTTCAAGACACGGGCAAATTAAACTACACTAAATATGATGTTTAGTGTCACTGATCCTAGTTGTCTTGCTCAATACTAATTGTAAACCGCAGTGTAGTGTCACCAACACTAAATGTTAACCCAACATTATTTGCTATTCCTTGTAAGTTTTTTTGGGGGATTATAGGTTTACACAGTGTTGCAATTATTGTCACTTAC
Source organism: Polytrichum formosum (assembly GCA_964035585.1). Lineage (NCBI taxonomy): Eukaryota > Viridiplantae > Streptophyta > Polytrichopsida > Polytrichales > Polytrichaceae > Polytrichum > Polytrichum formosum. The sequence goes on from OZ037936.1 coordinate 63,401,108, forward strand.
CAAGTGCTTTTTCATCCAAATTTCAATCATCCATGACAATATGCTGACACGAGAAGGTAGGGTTTTGGCCGATGGATGAACTCATCCATCATCCATGACAGTATTTGTTCACTTATTTATAAGAAATGTCATCCAAAAAGCGATCATAGTGACATAAAATACCATATGACACTAAGTATCATATATAGTGTACTTTCTAGTTCTCCTGTGGAGTGGGTGGTATCAGTATGGGCGAGTACCACTTACGTTGTCTAAGGTAGAGGGTGCTAAATCCAACACCCCATCCAAAACCAACACCTATAAACGCCTCCCAATTGCCAACACTCTACAACCTTGAACCGTTACCCGGCGGTGTAGGAGTGTATGGGCCCACGGAGTAACGGTTTTAGGTGCCATTAGTGGTGCCACCTCATAGAAGCCTCCACTACTTCCACGTAGGGTAGGTAACGGGCTCCACTCTATCTCGGGTTGGTTCAAAGTGGGATTAAGGTGGCTTGTCAATGCCTATTCTAGCCATTCTATTCACAACGTCAAGGACGTAGGCTCACAAAGCACAAAAGGGTCATTCCCCAGGATGCAAGGGGGTTGGTTCCTGGGATGCAAGGGGGTCGGTTCCCAGGATGCAAGGTGATGGTTTTGCAAGCGAACCGGGTGGGATCATGGAGGTAGCCGTGTGGCTTTGCATACCATTACTACTTGGGCTTTTATGTAGTTTGGGTCTAGTACCCAACTATGTTGTGTTGGTTCTAGGCAATGGAGGTGGGGGTCCTCATCATATGCAAGGTTGCCATACACGGGGCCTATGGATTGGTTTAAGGAAGCTAGGAGTTTTGACTTTGAATATTCATCAAATATTCAATTGAGACTAAAAATATTTTTTCTTTCTTGATACCTATGTTTAGCCCAAAGGCTAATATGAATATAAATTATTTATATCAACCACATACCCATATGTATGTGCAATAGCTTAAAGTGTTGGTTTAAGCACCCTCTACCTTAATACAAAAGTATTCTGAGCAGCTCCAAAGTGACTCGTGAGACTTGACTTGCAGTTGAAAAGCCCTTCAACCCCGTAAAGGAGAATGTCAGTGAAGATCATCATACTTGGTAGATCTCTTGATTTTGTAGTGAAAATCTCTGAGATCTGAGCTCTGGTCTCTGAGATATATATATATAGCACTTTTGAATCATGATTTTCATTTGCAATGACGGGTTTACATGTAATGGATGTGGGCCTTTTATGTTGTCCTCTTCTTTATTGAACCCCACTACTGAGTGGTATCTGGAAATGCTTGCAGTTAAGCACAGACGCCAAAAAGATACATATTACAATGTGCTCAAACTATTGACACACGATGTTGGGACGGCCTATTTGATAACGCAATGATCACTTCAAGAGGAACATAATCTTCACTTTGATTTCTTATGAATTTCATATCTCTACTCTGCATCTGAAATTGTACATGACAATCTATGCGATTTGCAGTTTATGTATGGGTCAAACAATTTCCGATCCGATCCAAGTTCCATCAAAATTGACTATGGAGTTGGAAGTGTCCACAATAAGGCCACATACCTTAACTCCTAGAAGCTTTTGAAGCTTGTTTTGGGACGCTCATACATGCGATATTTTGAAATTGCACAAAGTGAATACAAATTGTGATGTGACCTTTTTTTTAAAGAATTTATGATGGCTTGTTGTTTGGGAAGGTTACAATTTTTGACACCACTACACTGTTTTTTGCATTTAGTGTTGTCAACAGTAATTATGAACCACAACACTAAATGCCAGTGACTCCCTTAATGTTTACATCTCCACAATTAGTGTTATAATATGTTTTATGTTTTGTGTTTTGTTGCCGCATGGTTGCACCACCACCATCTCTACCACCACTACTTGAACACTATTTGTCAAGTGTTTGGTAGATAATGTTGCAGGTAAATGAATAGTAACAACATTAAATGCCACACAACACTAAATGCAAAAAACAATGTAGTGTGTTTGGACTGCGTTAATGTCAACTCATTGAGCACAATAATGTCACAAATATGAAACTTTCTTAATGGAAACTCAAAATGTCACAAAGTTGACAAACGAATATGACATTAAATCCACTAGATTCCAGTAGTGCACCCACACAAATAACTCGAGCTTCAAAAGTTTGTACAAGTTAGAATATATGGTCTTATGGTGGACACTTCCAACTCAACAATCAATTTTGGTCATTGGATTTTGTAACCCGATTTGCAAAATCAAGCGTTAATATGACGTACATTAGATCACTTAACTACATAAATATGGTGGTTCAAGGTTGGCAACCATGAAACATAAACATTTGAAGTTGTGATTGTTGCTTTTGTTGTTGCTTTTGTTGTTGTCATTTGATGTCTTTGCCCACACAAGTGCACATCCCTTATTATTTTTAAACAAGTGGTTTGTCCAAATATACTTAAATGTCAATTATTCTGATTTGAGACATGAAGACAAGTGAAAATTTGTGTGTGCACTCAACATCTATAAAGCTTCCATCCGTATGGTTTGATCTACCACAAGATGTGTTGATTTGCTTTGATGAGCTTCTGCATTAGAGTGAACTGGTTTAGGTGATTTTGGAACAACTTTTGCTTCAGCCTTTAAGGGTTGACGCGTCATAGTTTACAATTCTCTCCATCTCTCTCTCTCTCTCTGACATATTTTACAGACTCGAGGGGGAGGGAGGAGAGACGCTGCCTCAGTTTGAAGTACCAGTGGAGCCTTGGAGCAGACCGTACATTAAGTTACCTCCACATATGGGCGGTTTGTGCACCACAAAAGTGGCTGCTAAACAAATTAAATGTCAGTGTCCTGTTCTGGAGCAAGAGATCCTGCAATATACTCGTGGTTCACATGCCACTCATGGGGGTCACCCTGCACAGCTTGATGGGATCGTGAGGGGTCAGACTAAGTACCGCATTGAAACAGTAGATGGACAAAATAACATAATTTAATTATTTGCATGCTTGTTGGAGGTCCAATCCGAGTCTAGTCAACAAGGTTTCACATCAAATTAACAGGAGCACCATGTCTTGAGTGTGTGCAGACTTATTTCAGTCAGATTGCCAAGCATCGAAGAGATGATATTCTTGTGAGTTTTAGATTTATATATTCATCGAAGCATCTCAAAACCACTGGTTATATATATGTATATACACATCCAATCTCTAAATTTGAGTGAATGCTCGTGTTAGGGTTCAAATGACAGATGTTAGGGAGTGTTGAACCTTAATGAATATTAGTTATTATGAAATGGAATGAAGTTACTTGGTCAAGCTTCACATATGTAAGTATATTCAAAGCCTCAGAAAAAATAAAATTGTGTATTCTTAAATCAAGATTCAAGTACAAAGAGGTACATCAGCTACTGAAGCCTTTCTTCAAGAAAGGTGCAAATTGTTGGGTTCAAAACTTGGGTCTTGAGAAATTGGTGAGCACTGAGAGTCAAGAAATTTGAGAGCTTTGTTGGTACAAAATTGCAGCAACCTGCGACTTATATAGATCTATGATGACTAACCTAATCTGGGTCCCAAAAAGATGACAGCTGTGGCTTGCGTCTACAGACATATAGCTTCACTAAATGAGCTGTGTGTGACCCATAGCAATGCCACCAGCAAAATTATTCCAAATCTCAAATTCTCACCCATTCTTGGGCCAAATTGCATAATGATGCAACATTGCATTAAAGAAGACGTATCAATTTACTAGACTCCCAAAACTCGTATAGAAATATATGATATTTTAAAGATTGACTCAGAAACTTATAATATTGAGTCAATCTTATACTTGCAACACAAGGAAGTACATTGTAGGTCTCAGTTGCAAAAGATCACCTCTAACAAGAGCCGTGCCAGAGGCAGTAGCACTTGTCCATAGCCATGCATCATAAACCCGCTTCAGGTTCACACATGAGCTTGCATGAGCTTGCGGCTCATATGAGCAAGAGTAAAGCATCCCTCATTCACGCCAACACAAGGTTGGCATTGTCCCCATTACTCCCTCTCAATTGCAGAGGTTTTTGACAACAGATCATAAGGACAATTGGCCACTAGAATCAATCAAATTCACCTTTCAAATCCCACCAGAGGCGAGTGGTATTGTCATTTTGATGTATTTTCAAATATCCACAAGCAGTTGAGTGAAACACAAGATTTGCTATGTAGGCTGTGTAAATGGATTTTACACAAGCGGTTGTTAGACAATTTGGAGTGGGTTTAGGGTTAGGTTGCAAGGCTAGCTTACTTAACCCCAAGGTGTCCACATTCACATGTCTACACCTGCTTAATAGATAAACATCCACACCACTGACCCTGCCTACCATACTATAAGCACACACGTCTTGGGCACTTGACCTGCATCACTAGAAACTTGTCCTACGTTTGTGAAAAATCTGCACATCCACCTTAGTGATAGACTTGCGTTTTTTTTTCACCGAAGTAAGACGATTGCCTAGGACTCATATGATGGTAGTGTCACTACATGCAACTAATTTGGTTACTCAAAATAGAGCCCACTAGTTGTCAAAATAGAAGGGGGTAGTATCATGTGGGTGAAGAGACTCTTCATTCATGCTTGCTCTATACTGAAGCCGGCATTTCTATCTATCTATCTATCTATCCATCTGCAAGGCCAGGGATATGGGCTAAATTGTCGTTGATGGGGAATTCTGACAATTGAACAAAGATTTTGCAGCGAGATGCGAGGAGAAACATAGGGAGATTTGGGGATGCGAGAGGGGGGGAAAATAGAGGAGAGGAGATTGGCGGAGAGCAATGCATGTGCACAGAATGTTGCAAATTTGCAACATTCTTGGGGAGAATCAAGCAAGGAATGGTAAGGGAGGAGAACGTCAGATTATGGCAAAGGAGTAGGTGATGTTATTCCGCTCGCAGTACCCAATGCAATACAAATTATTGGGGGTAGGATTGGCAGGGCAATTTATCAATTTAGTACATTACTGCAGTCCTAGTATCAGCCACTTGTGGCCAGAAACCTTGTATATAAACAATAACAGCACTAGATTAATACACAATGTTGCAAATTTGAGATAGATATGCATGAACACATATAACCGGCTGGGAATTTCATGGACAGCAGCACATGATTAATATACATACTCAGAAATCTGGAAAACTCGGACCACTGCTGGCACGTTTTGGTATTGAGTTCTTGAAAAATCTTAAGAAAGTGAATCCACATGTGAGAAAATACATGAGACAGAAATTCTGTGGCGCCTGCAACCACTATGGGAATTGCAGTTCCTTACCAATGGAACTCACTAGATGGTTTTCATGATCTACTACAATAGTAGATTTCCAATCCCTATTCATAGACTTCCAACCCGTCTAGCGGAAGAGAATCAACGGTAAGGAACCACCATTCTCGTGTGGATGAAACCTAAGTCATTTACCTGGAGGGAGAAAAAACTTGAATGTCGCATGTTCCACAGTGTCAACATAGTGCCCTCCACCAAAAGGTAGCAGTAGCCTGCAGGGCCAAAGAAGCCCCTCATTTATGCTTGCTTCCTCAGGACGCCAGCGTTTCTATCCATCCATCCATTCATTTGCAAAGTGCTAAACATTCCAGGCCTTACGTCCTAGGATTACACACACGCACTTCGCATAATATAATACAACAAGAATCATAGCGTGTGTAATCCTATGACAAAGGCCTGAAATTTGCACGCTGTAGTACAGTTAAGCCAGCTCCATTGCAGCCTGATGATGAATTAATGGTACCCTCCTCCACTTCTGGCTCGATGTAACTTGTCAGATGAACAACATCAGTTCATGGCTAATTGGTGCAATGCAACTGGCAATATCCAGTAGTAATAATTCACTCAGTGTAGGGTATGCAGCGCAAGTTATGAAAGGAGTCCCAAATTCCACTACCACAACTACTACTATTACTACTACTACTGCAAGGGCACTAGGGTCTCACTACCTAGAGTTTTGCCTGTGCACAGAGAGACATCTTATAACATCATCTGAAATTTGAAGACTGGAACTGTGGTGTAGGAACAATATTCAACTTTGGAGCAAAAAACTCAGGCATGGGGAGCTAAGTTCTTGACTGCAACGGGTTTATAAGCAGGACTCAAGGATTTCACAGTGTCATGTAGTACCTGTAGTGGTACTGTCCAGATATAAAACTCAATCTCCATCCTTAGTCCCAGGACATAACTGATTACAGTACTACACTTATATAACTGCAACATGAGCAACAAGCTCTAACTTAAATCCTCACAGATCTCAGTCTAGAGGAGCGAGTGACCTGCAGCAAACTAGTCTCAGACTGGACCCTCAAACTGGGGTTTGTTGATGTGTTGAAGCAACATCCTAAGTTCTGAGACACCATTTCCTCCATTCTTACCTTCTTCCCAACCTATGACTTATCTGCAGAAGCTCTGTGAAAGTTGAGCGTCCACACTACCTAGACTCCAGTAGTCTAGATGAGTAACAGCAGCTTATATATAGCACCTGCTAGCTCAAACTTACTGTCATGACGGTGGTCTATATGTACGTTGGGTGGCCACCAAGGTTTAATTCTGTGTCAGAGTTTCCAGTGGCCTGGATTGAATTTGTGCAACTTGCAGCACAAAACCTAAGCTAACCTAGGTTAGGATATATAGGGCATGAACTATACTTCAAGACGTTATGCAGCCTGAGCCAGGCGGGGCAGAGATGAGCAAGAGGAATTCATTGGGTATAGGTCCCAACTTATTTATTAAGTTATAACTTGATGACAAACGGAAATGCATGCATACAAACACCTGAGCAGGCTTTGAATGGGGAGAAAAACAAACGTGCGGCTCCAAACTTCAAAGGTTGAAAGTACTCACCTGAATGATGGGATTGCAGGTCGGACATTAGACTTACATAACATGGCCTAGCTACGTCCCACACACCTTGAGCTTAAGTAAGTAGGCAGACGGTGAAAACCAAGTCCCAAGTACGTCTTTGTATGTGAGTAAGTAAGCCGGCGCCACTTTGTATCTAGGAGGCTGCTTGCATTATAGCCGGAGGTCCGAATAGCCTAGAACAACCAACTTCCTTATATAGATATATATATGACTTCTACGAGGCCTGTTCCTACTAAGTTAGTGCTTGAGTGGATTTTCTTGAGTCGTGGCCTCTAGCCATGACTAATTGGTTGAGGTCAAGATGTCGAGCAACGAGACATGTCAGAGAAGTGAGATGCAATATATGGAGGACCTGCACCAACTCTGGAGCCTGTGCACATGCCTTTAAAAGATAAGAACAGAAGCTCGCCAGGTATAGACAGGTGTTTCCCTCCGTTTAAAATTATAACTAGTAGTCCAAGTCTCAAACTCCTTGTGCGGACAATTCTTGGGCTCCCTGGCACCTCTCGACAAGAGGGTTTTAGTTTTAAATTCGGGCTCGATATGGAGCTCGACGCAGCGAGCAATGTCAGACATTGCAGCCGACTTAGTGCTTCACTGGAAAGTAGCTAGAAGAAGTATAAGAAACAACTAGAAAGAAAATGCAAGACTAGGCATCCTTGCAGATGTCATCGTGACCTGAGACTTCTACAGGGGCTGGGAAATGAAGAAATTATGGATGAATTCTATTTCCTGCATAACTTAAGTTATCCAGTTTAATAAGAAGAGTTCGGCCTTGCCATGTGAGTCCACCAGGTGCAATTCTTGATAAATAGGTATCTGTTTCAGCCGAACTGCGGATTTCCGATACCCGAAACTGCACCACTTGGTCACCTACCTAAGGATATATAGAGTGAATCAAAACATTTTTAATATAGGCCTCCGACAAATGAAATAGAGCACTTTGAGAGTCAAAGAGTACAGTGCAGTCAAAGGTTGGAAACTTGAGAGCCTGTGGTGCTGTGCAGTACAAATTAGCAAAGCTGCCACGCACAACAGGTATTAGTACAGCTGCAACTGCACGACACAATTATCAGTGTCAGTCGGGGTTGAAGCCCAGATTTAATCCAGAAACCCAAAAACTCGCACACCGGAAACACGAGAGCGCCGAAGTCAGGAAGTTAAATAGTACCGAACCGAAGCCATGAGTTCAAAGAACTTATGAAGGAAATTTGGGTTCTGGAAATCCGTTAAGGCCTTTATAGAGACAGCTGCTCTGGACTTTATGTCCATAGCGGAGGTGGGGACAATTAAAGTCTGCTGAATCACACCTTTTGAAGAATATTTAAAAAGAGGCCGCAGAAAATCAATAAAATTCGGAGGCTCACCGTCGATGCGCAGGCTTTTTAGTGCGGGTGCAGAAGAAAGTTTTGAAGTGTGTGCCAAGGATTGTCATTTATTGTTGCCCCATCATCCATGGCCAGCATGTCACTTATAGGTAGATTGGACTTTACTGGTCTTCAACCCGATCTTTATACTGGTTGGACTAATTCTATTCGTCTTGCTCAATGTCGATTGTAAACCGCCTGTGTAGTGTCACCAACACTAAATGTAAACCTAACATTGGTTGTCATAATTCCTTGTAAATAAATTTCGGGCATTATATATTCACAATGTTGCAATTACTGTCACTTCCAACGTGATTTTTCATCTAGAATTCAATCATCCATGACAATATTTCATTACAAAAATGTTAGGATGCAGAATATACCAAACGTTGTTCCAATAATTGGCATATGGATGAAGTGAAAGTTGGGTTGACAATATTCGTGATCTTATTTACAAGACGCGTCATTAAGAAAGTTATCACAGTGACATAAAATACCATATGACAATAAATACAATATTCAGTGTAATCTTCGGACCGACTCTCTACAAATCAACCCCTAAGAAAAGGCAAGGCAGATGGTTCAGTCCTCGTTTTGTTTGGGCTGTCATATTTTTATCCATACCAATGTACTTTTTTATGTTAATTATCTTATGAATTTAGACACGTGGATGGCTGAAAATTTGTGTGAACAATCCTTACTTTACAAAGTTGCCATCCGTATGGTCTCATGTATCATAAGAGGTGCCATAATTTATTAATAAACTATTCAATCGGATCGAACTGTTTTAGGCGATTTTGAAAAGATTTTGCTTCAGCCTTTAGGGGATAACGGCTCCAAATCTCTCCAAAAGCGTCTTAAAAACGTCCTTCCAATTTAGAAACTTAATAAAGCATGGTGGAAATACACGAGATTTCAGTCGTCCATGTGTTCCCCTTTAGAAGATTATAACATAAACATGGACACCGGTGTGGACATGCAAAGGTGATTGCCTAGATTTTAAAAAAAAGCACACACACACACACACATTTTCAATCTTTAAGAGTTAATATCTTTGATGTATATGCATTTGGAGGGGGGGGACTACAAGGATGTAAGAATGTCATTCATATTGTGTGTAACTCAAGGACTTTGTCAACTTCATATTTACGTCCTTGTGAATGCAACCTCTTGGTTGTTGAAAGAGATTACACATCCATATGAGAAACTCTAAATGTGGAATGTAAGTGAGTAACTTGCATCTAAGGAAAGCCAAAATGTTGTTGGTTTGTGTACAGAAAGCCATCTAGTTGTAGACACGTGTGGAGTGGTCAAATTGTGCTCCTAGAGCTTTGGCAACACTTAATGGTATACCGTCTAAGTTGATTGCAGTGGTAGTTGTGGAAGATGCTCGCCAGAGTTGGGAGGTAGCATATAATAGAAGAGGAAGGCAAATTGTTGTGGAAGCCGTGTTTGGAAGTTGAGATCAATGTTTGGTTGGGTGTTCACAGACCGCCTCACTCTGGGTCCAAGAACCTAATGTGATTTGTAACAACGCTAAGCTTTGTTCGCCCTGCAAGCTTTTGCTATTAAATGCTCATTTTTGTTCTGTGGTTGAAACATGTGTTACCTCTAGGTTATAAGCATGATATCATCAAATCACTTAAAAGCAAGGATGTTATAGAGTCTTGAGTATGATGTCTTGTCCATGTCTCGTAAGTTAATGGAGGTTATGATCCGAGTCACTGCGGGTGAGGCCAAGTTTGTCGTAGACAAGAATGATGTTGCTGTACTAGGCATGTCCCCACTGCTTAAGTATGTAGATTGCCTTCATGCATCTACACATCTGGGAGTCTTGTGTTGTGAGGATAAACACATATTATGATTTCTAGACTTGGTAGAGGCTTGTAGAAATCGTGTACATATGGTCACCGTACATTGAGCCCCATGGTGGCAGCTTGAGGTTCGTGGCGTTTATGTAAACTCATCCATTAGCAAGGTGAAAATGCAGCAAACTATTTTATAGTCCGAAAAGTTCACTTAGTAAAAGTTTTAAGTGCCCATTGATCCAATACTAAGGTATGCAAGTGTTATTCAGTTCGTTTTTCATGTTCTCAAACTTCTACCGCTTAGATCTACAGAGGAAAACCCGTGTTGCATTAGCAAATCTACAATAGAGTTATCTGTTAACTAAACCCCAATTTAGTAGGGAGTTAGTTGCTTTGCATGCAAGACTTTCCATGTTCGGTAAGTTTAGGGTGCATGATTGGAATCAATGCGGAGGCTTGAATCCAGGACATTCCATATTGGTTCATTGGGTGCCAAACTCGTTTTGGCATGCCTTACCTTGCCAAAACGAGTTTGGCACCCAATGAACCAATATGGAATGTCCCGGATTCAAGCCTCCGCATTGATTCCAAGCATGCACCCTAAACTTACCGAACATGGAAAGTCTTGCATGCAAAGCAACCAACTCCCTACTAAACTGGGGTTTAGTTAACGGATAACTCTAATAAAACATATGTCAAAACCAGATTGAAAATCGGACATCCCCTAATTTAGTCCTGATTTACTTATGGTTATCGGAAGTGCATGTTTGTTGATTTTGTAATTGGATACATAGGTCCTCCCTGCAATAGTGTTCACTATTGAGTAAAGAGTAGTTATTAATATTTGAAGACGTAGTCCAATCTCTTCTAAACATGTGTCTTTGTGATATTTGCTCTTCGACCCTCACCAAACTGCATGCCAATCGAATATAGGAGCCCGATTAAGAAAACGGGCCACTTAAGACCTATCTACTAGTGTAGGGGTGTGGATTGTGGAAAATACATGTACAAGTCACTCAACCCACATGTGTGGAGCACATGCCTGTGGTAAGGCCGAGGCCAAGTTGGTGAAAAGCAAGCAGGGTCACGAATATTGCCTCACCAAAAAGCAGTCGGGTAGGACTATGGTAGAAAAGCCATTGCCATGATGTGCTAAGGGACACTTTACACACGGCTCGGGGCCGGCCCGGTTCATGTGCAATGAAGCCCTCAATCCGGCCCAACGTTATCAACTTTTGTGGGCCCAACCTTCTCACATGTAAAGTGATGAAGCCTGATTTTAGGTCTCGATGTTCTCAAGGGGAAAGTGTAGTGAAGAGAATTAACCTTTTATGGGCCGACGGTAAAGATGTTCATTATCCAACGGATGAGTCCAATTCAACCCATGTTGAGAGTTCGGGTCGAGGAAGAGCTCGTCTCGATTTCATCAAGCCGGCCCATAGGTTGGTGCCAAAAGTGTGCCACGTAGGATGCCACATGGGATGAGCGAGTGGTCGGGCCCAACCCTCGTATAAAGCCCTTGGACAGGATTTGATGAAATCGAGCGATCCTATTGGACCAAATTTTTGGAGTCCGGGCCGGCCCTCAATCCGGCCCCAAGTATAAAGTGGCCATATCTTATGAGATGACCGACACATTTGGCCTTTTGAGTCTACTCAACTTGTTGATCACAATTACTTAGGTATTTATACAAAAACTAGTAGGCTTACAAAAAATTATGAACCTCCATGATGCATATTATTTCAAGGCTTTTATGTTGGATGAATGAGAGGCTTTTATGTTCATATGTGATATTTCTCTCTCTCTCTCTCTGTGCATCATAACTCACATATTATATTCAAAAATCATAAGTAAGAAAAAAAATCATTAGAGGTTGGGTTTGTTCAACTTAAAATAAAAATTATTAAAAAAAGTTTCAAAAGCTATGACCGCTTATTTGAAAAAATGCCATATATTTCCTTTTTGTATGCAATATGTCTCATTAAAATTTATTCAATTTTCTCATAGATATGTGTTCTTGAAATACCCTATGCAAGGACTACAAGAATTTCCTATAGTAGAAGAACATACTCATAACATGTCATGTCGCATCATAATGAATTGTAATAATTTGAATTTGCACAATATACTGTGAGAGTAGTGTATTTGGGCACTGCATATCCTAAATGAACGCATTAAGACAACCACGTGTCCAATGTAACATAGAACCTTCTTTATTTGTAGTTTGACATAGAAGAGAATTGGGAGATCTCTCTCTCCCCCCCCCCTCCCACACACACACACACACACAAGTTTTTCTCAAAAAAAAAGAAACATATATGAAACAAAGCCATTAAATAGAACATGGATGAATGCCATAGTTCTTGCCATGATAATTGTTCACCGGAATTACATTGGCTAAGACATATAGTATGAAGGCAAGTTGTAAGTTTAATTTTTTTGCTTAATTTTTTTTGGTCCAAATAAACCCTAATCAATATTGATTCATGGGGGTACTTAGCCATAAGTGTTAGCCACAACAATCACACTTGTGCTTGTGGCACCCATGGTGGGGAACAGTAGGGTGATGATCTCACCACCATTATCACATCTTTCATCGTATATAGATACTATAGAAAATTATAGTACTCTTGATTGTACGATAAACTTGTTTGTTTGTTTATTTGTGCGATTCTTATGTTGTGTGACATGGATAACAACTGGCTCTTGTTGCTACTTACCTCATGCATGCTACTAACCCTCTCTCATGGAATGGGTTTGTGGTATGATGAGGCATGACCTCGTACATAATCCTAATTGCTACAACTAAAACTACCTTCAAGTTCAATATGCTCATACTTTTCATTCTCAATGTTTTTATGTTCCATTGCTTACCGCATAAGATTATGACTTCTTGTGTTAGAACCATTTAATTGCTTACAAGCATCATTTGAATTTGATCAGATCTTGATGGTGGATAAAATGGAAACTAGGGACTTGGCTCATAATCTTTCCCTCCTTTAGGGTTACACGCATTCACCAAATGGGTTCTTGCTTATTGATCAACTTATGCTTAAGATTAGACAAGTAAAGCGATACATACATTCTGTATTTGTGACCAAACAGCTCATGACCTTGCATTGCATTTGTAAGAATATTGTGTTGGGTTTGGAAATGCACCCACCCACTCTCCCATGTTTTTCAATTGCAAAGAACATGCCACACTTTGAGGAAGATTCTAATTACCTTTGCTATGTCTTGGGGGGAGGATTTTTTATTATAAAAATCTCTCATGAAATACAACTATTTAAGGGTTATCCTAAAATGTATGGCCATATTCATTCCCGGTTTATTCAGTTGCCTCATACTATACGGACCTCATAATCATCCCATTTATCAATGTTACTTGATCACACATGGACAAAATATGCAAATGCAATTTATTGTTTTCATAGTTGCTATGTTTAACAGTGGAAGGACCAAGTGATAAGTTGTGTAGTTTCACTTAATCTATAGAGACATAGTCACATGGGCAAGTTTATATTAACAACTGGTTGCAGGAAAAAAGAAAAAAATGTCCATGGTGAAATGGTCTGTTAGGCATCCCCATGATAGCTCTACATGGAGAGGTATGAGGAGGATGGTCCAATAACTATCTTTCTATAGGGGGACCCTAATGAGCAATGTTGACGCAAAATTGGAGGTTGGTGTTTCTTTGATATGTTTACTAAGTATGATATGGGTGAAGTATTTAATTGCAATTGACAATGAGAAATTATAAGTGGATGGGCAGTGGATTGCACCCTAGATGCCAATGGTGACGGTAATTGGGGGGGGGGGGAAGGGAGGGTTTGCTAACCCAATTGTTGTTGAGGGGGATCAAAATCTCATATTTTTTGTGTTTGCAAGCGGCCGCTATGGTGGGAAATCTATCATTACAATAGTTGAATTTGGTAAATTGGACAAAGAAGGAGGTATGTGGTGAGAAGAGAGGAGTATCCATGAGGTGCTTTACCTTTTATACGTAATATTTTAGGGCATAAGTGTGCTAAAACACAATATTCAAAATTTTGAGAGAGTGGGATCCTCTCAAAATAATATTGTCCATTTGTCAACCTAAAAGTCATGTTAGGTTGATAAATACTAGATTATATTTCAGATGTGTAGTTTCCATTAAAATGAGAGTATGTTGAGTTGGGGAATCGACTCATTTAGGTTGAGTCAACCTAAATGAGGACGGTATGTTCGTCAATTTAGGTTGAGTCGACCTAAATGAGGAAATATGTTTGTCAATTTAGGTTGAGTCGACCTAAATGAGGAAATATGTTAGTCAATTTAGGTTGAGTCGACCTAAATGAGGACAATATGTTAGTCAATTTAGGTTGAGTCGACCTAAATGAGGACAGTATGTTAGTCAATTTAGGTTGAGTCGACCTAAATGAGGACAATATGTTAATCAATTTAGGTTGAGTCGACCTAAATGAGGACAATATGTTAATCAATTTAGGTTGAGTCGACCTAAATGAGGACAATATGTTAATCAATTTAGGTTGAGTCGACCTAAATGAGGATGATATGTTAATCAATTTAGGTTGAGTCGACCTAAATGGTCAATTTTAGGCAACACATCACTCCGCAATTTACGGCGGGAAATCAAATGTTATTTTTTTTCTTGTACTCTACAACTCTCCACTGGTTTTCATCTCATTCTTGGATTAATAGTTTGCTTTATGTACTCTCAATTCATTGGAAAACTCTCAAAATTTTGAAATTTGTGTTCTAAGCATTTGCAGTGTTGGAGGTAGCATGAATAGGCATGATCCAAGATGGGAGTGTATTTTCTAGGGATTTGTTGTTGTGAGTATCTGCTCCATTGATGAGGGTGGAGTGGCATATGGTAGGGTGGGCAAAGGAGTGTGTTGGCAAGGGCATGAACTACTTTGTTATGGCAGTTTGTGCAAAGGTTGTTGATTGCAATACTTATTATAGGTTTGCATTTTATGTCTTTGATGTTTAATCAGGTCCTCTCATTGTTGCCTAGAAGCAAGATCATACAGTGGAAGTGAACGCAACTTTGTAGGAAACAACTCTATGCAAACTTTTGCAATATGAGCACTTTAGGTGGAATAAGTTGGGCCAAGGCCATGTCACACCCACAAAGGCACATGAATATGGGGTAAAGTTTCGTGACACCTACCAATGAGATTGCGGTGATAAAAGTTGGATGAAGGCCATCCCCAAGGCTATCTCAAGGCAAAAGCAAGACAAAGGTCTTATCTCAAGGGCTTATTAATAACAAGTGCACAAAGTGCATGCTCTAATCATGCATGTTATCCTCGGCTTACAATAAATTCTCAGTCTGGAAGAAGTCTTTTGACACCTTGTTGACAAGGTTGGCACTTGCCACCTTTTAACCAAACAAGATAATTCTCGATCTTCTCCAACAACCAAAAATGTATGTGGAGTTGGGGGTGGCCACAACAAGGCCACATACCTACACTTAGTGATAAAAAAAAATGACTTCACTGTGAAGGTGTCCAGGGACCCACAAGTGGTCATGCATCACTACGGAAACTCCAAATTCCACTACACTATATATATGATATGGTGTGGGCCCCATTATTTATCATCAATGCACAACAATAGGCATAAGATTAATCACCATGGACCACATTGTTTTTCTGCTAACACCTTTTCTCAGAAATGTTAATTATCACAGGCCACATGATTTATCATCAATGTACTAGGTTAATACTAGCAAAGCATGAACTTCATATCTTATTGTGATAATAGGTTTTACTACCAACACATCAGTCCTATGTAATTGTCCTACGTCAGTGAGAGAGATCTGCAAATCTACCATTGTGATAGATTTGCAAATTTTTTAGTGACATAAGACAATATCTCAAGGATGCAAGTCAATTGCCCCTAACTCGTGCTTCTCTAATCACTAACAAACATATCAGACTTGGACAACATGTCCTGCATCGGTAAAAGAATCTACAAATCTATCACAGTGATAGATTACAAAATTTTCAGCGACGCAAGACAATTTTCATTGACATGTGACGTGTTACCTAAGTCTCATATACATAAGATATATTCAATATATATTATGTGTCACATTAATTCTAATGCCACGCTAAATTAGATATATTCTGAACAGAAAACGATAGCCTGAATGCAATCTTCGATGTAATGAAAGACAAACAACTTGCAGAACAATTGGGTGTGCAAGGGGGGCGGCCGAAACTAGAACTAAAATAGTGTTGAATTAATCCTGAAGTTTTCTAGGTGAAGGACTGCACGGTGCACTTCACTCTAACTTAACCTCTTTCCTTGTTTGTTCCTGTGTGTTAGTCACGAAGACCGTGTATTGACTCAGTCCACTAGTTCTATAAACCAAAATTTGTGCTCAAATTTAAGCGAATTTGTGCCTAGCTAATCGAAGGAGATATGCTAAAATGTAATTGAGGACGGTGGATGCCGAAGCAATCACTGTTTCAAAGCTACAAAATAGCCAACCATCGACAGCAACATGTTGAGTGTATGATGTGGGGATGCTCTGGCTGATGGATTCATATCCACAGGTGCAACAAACTGGGCACATGCACAAACTAGTCAGCACATGATTCGGATCACTCAAAGTATCCAAATTTACACATCAACGCGTTAAAGATACATGCGAATACCTTAAACTCATCATGTAGAGTGCTCATACATTTTCGTGATGAAAAATACTTGAATCCAGCAGTATGGCAACTTTATTGTAGAACTACATGATAGTTGTGGTCAAATTCTGAAGTTGTATGGATAGTTGAAATGTCTTGATATTAATTGATGGCATTTATGATTTTGGGATCAACAACTCGAGTTTTGGAAATGCTGCTGCCCAATCTCATTTTCCAGACATCTGCTGTGACTCGGACAGGATGACACCTAGGAAGTTCACCATCGCCTTTGCCCTGGATCCAGTGTTCGAGATTGAAGTCTTCAATGCCCTTCAAACGCGATTTGGCCCTTCAAAATATACCTCTCTCAAAACAACCCTTCAAAACACAACCCCAAATTGAAAATGAAGTCCTCAATATAATCTGCTCGTCACAAGAACCAACAAGCGTAGGGCATTTTCACTACAAGAAGTGGAGTTAGACGGTTGATTCTTAATTCTTCACATTGCACTGGAAACATGTACCATATAATTCATGCATAAGTTTAATATGAGTTTTGTATTTCATTTCTATATTCTTGGATTGACGTCTTGGATTTGAACCAGCGCTTCAGTTGAAGGGCTAAAATTTGAGAGCCCTTCAAAATGAAACTCATATGAGGGCTTCAATCTTGAACACTGCCTGGATCCAACCACAGAGACCCATGGAATGTCAATCCCTTATGGTCTAAGATGACCCTAAACTATCGGGTGATAGTGGAGAGGTACCCATTTCCGAATGAAGCGGTTGGCAGTTCGATTCCCGTTGTGAAATCTTCTCTCTACTTGACGGAATAAACTAGGTAGGTAGGTAGGTAGGTAGCCAAGAGCCCACCCACCGCAAGGTAGGCAGTAAACCCCATCATGCATCAAGAGGATTCTTGAGCAGGGTAGGACCAACGGGCTCACATTCACGTTGGAATGCATGACGTTTCAATTTATTTATTTATTCAATCCCTTGTATAGGGTACCGGGGTGTCTCATGCTTAAAAGAGTCACCCTTCTAGTGGTTGTCACTCATGTTCACAAAACAAACACACAAACATAGAAAAGGAAAACCACATGCATTATGAAAGGTATGGAATGGTTGTGGGAGACCTATGAAAGTAGGATGTATGAAAAACTTATCATGAAATCTCCATGACATACGTAGACTCCTTGTGAAAGCATGTAGCACTTTGTCTTTGGTTGGGATGATCAATAATGGAGATAGATTGAAAAGTGCACTACACCTTTCCATGCAATTAGTGTGGGTCAATATTTCATATGCAGTACAAAGGCTAGGGCCTTTATCTTGACAGGCTCGTAATTTGGATAGTAACTCATGACATTTACACTCTCTCTCTCACTCTCTCAACACAAAAGAGTGTAGAGCTGTCACCAAAGCCTTACAGTGAAATAATATTATAGCTGGTTTTGGGAGGTGAGTATTCTTGACACCCTCAAAAAACCTAGCTACTTCAAATTCGATACCTAATGTGGGCCACATTATTGACCTTATTTAAATGTCCGGTTCAACCCACCGCTCCGGGTTAAATCACATCTGTGTTCGGCTGGGTCCCGCCCCTCCCACGCCTCCTTCACTGCCCGGTCTTCATGCCCGCACCTGCGTGGGAACTCTTCTCCGTTGGGAACCAATGTGACAATACCTGGTCACTTAAGCCATTAAGCTCCTTTGGCATGTGATTAACTTCATTAATTAACTTGGGAATAATGAAAGTGATGTCAACTTGAATATTTGTAATTTTGACCGGGTATTGTCACATTGGTTCCCAACGCGGAAGAGTTCCCACGTAGGTGTGGACAGGAAGACCAGGCAGTGAAAGGGGCGTGGGAGGGGCGGGGCCCAGCCGAACACATATGTGATTTAGCCCAGGGCCCAACCCACCTTGTAATGTTTTTATCTAAATATTTTAAAAATACGTATATTTGGTGGCATTGTCTTGTCTTATTTCTTGGCAACAACAAGAGCAAAGCGTTGGCCTCTTACAAGGCCAATACATCTTTGTCAATGAACGGGGAGAACCGACCGCTAGTTACAGATGAGCCGGTTGAGTTTGAGAAATAACCGGTTGAAGTTCAAGACTTTATGAAAATTACTGATCATTTTAGAGGAATGTATGGAATGTACCTCAAATTAATAAAGAAAAATTGAAAGGTCACAACATGTAACTACACTAAATATGATATTTAGTGTGACTTACCATTTGGAATTCCGCAATGCTATATCTATTTACTGTACATCTCATATTTTACCAACAAATGTTAAATTGGTAGTTTGGCATTATAGAACATTGACAACTTTAATTGGTAAAAAATTATTTCAATAGTAAAAAGATATAGCACCGTGTAAATCCAAATAGTAAGTCACACTAAATATCATATTTGGTGTAGTTGGACTTGCAAACACTAGGAGTTTGACCAATTATGCCCAAAAATCTCTCTGAACATTGACCTTCACAATCGAGAGAATCTAACTATGTTAAAGAAAAGGGTTTGTTGTGTTCCATAGTAATGGGATCTTGAAAAATATTGGACACATATTATGGTTGTCACTTGATCTATGCTTAATTTTGATAAAATGATTTTAATAAAAATGCTCTATACTCCATAGATATGGACAATAGTTTAATGTAACTGAGAGTATCATTAGCATTGTCTCAACATCCACATTACATAACGCATTATTTTGGGGGGAAAAGATCATATATATGTATACTATGAGAACCCTATATATACATACTAAGAAATGTGCTCAAAACATGGCTCTAGATGTGCATTTCTCACAAAGAACACATCATATATATGCAACCAAACACATGCATAAGAACAAGATACATAATCCATGTCCAAGGTGAATTTGTGCATTTCTATCATAGGGTCCTCCACCAATCAAACTACACCGTTTATATGGTATTTAGTGTCCCTTACTATTCAGAGTCACGCATTGCTATAACATTCTATTGTTAATGAAAATTTGTACAAAGTAAAGTTGTTAATGTCATACAGTGTCCAAACAACCAATTTGACTTTTAACGGTAAAAAATTTGAGATCCATAATAAAAAAAAGTTACAACACAATGTAACTTCAAACAATAAGTGACACTAAATACCATAAACGGTGCACATGTTCATGCAAATTCCATTATGTCCAAAACTCGGGCACAAGTTTAGATATACTTGTTACATAACTAGCTCATATTGCTTCGTTCCCTTCAACATCATTTTCACATCACCGCTACCTACTTGCTTACACATTTTAAGTTGATAATGTCGGACTTTGCAACGAGGCCACCGTCACCTAAACGTTCAATGTCCAAAGTAGGGATGATATATACCCGAACCCATGTGACAAAGGTAAGACTCCACCTGAAAAGCATAAAGCCGACAAAAAGCCGTAAGCCTTGGCCCTCATCCGTATCTTTGAGAGCTTCAAGGACTCATCAAGTTTCCCATTGGTGGAGGCGATTCCGATTTGGCTCATGCACTTGCAATCTACCGCAATGAAAGCGTTTCATTCATCTTGGTACTTTGCTCAAGATTCTCTAGGCAAGGGACGAGGTATACATATATATGTGAGCCTAAAACGGACACATTTTTAAAATGCTTGCCAATGTACGATTTTGTCCTAGATTTGCATTCTACAATGAAGGGATGTGCTAGGTTTAGAAGATTTTGACCATTTTATAATGGAATTTGTCCAAATCAAGCTGCATGTCTTGTTGCATGGTCGGTTGTGGGAGTATAATCATGTTCTGAGTCCATAACAAAGTTTCATTGGTTCAATGAAGCACTGACAACTAAGCGATCTTTTTTTCGGTATGTGTATCCTAACTTAACCCTTTCTTTATCAAGAAACATGTTGGATTACACTTGACATTGAGGGCATCAGAACGAACTACCATCAACATTTGTTTTGACTACCGTAGTACCATAGCAGGTTCGTCCTAAAATAATTCTAAAAATAAAAAACGTAAAAATTAGAAAATTCTGAAGACAAAAAAACGAAAATAGAATAAATTAGTTTTTGAAATATTTTGCTATTTCTAAGCTATTTAGGGTCATTTTTACTTATTTTTTTGCTAAAAAACAAAAATTGAGAAATTCAGTTTTTGAGAGGCGAACCTTATTTTTTCAAAAAAATTAAATATTCGTTCGCCAGGTGGCGAACCTGCTATGGTGTTACGGTATGTACTTGTATGTGAACACCAACTCCAGATTGAAGATGCAATTGGGAAGAAGGTGACGTTTTAACAAATGTCATCGAGAGAGTTTGGAAGTTTGAAGCTCGAGGAACTAATGTAGCTGAATTCTTGTTTTTCACAATTTTGAATGACTTGATGGATGAGCCTGCTATCTATCATAAAGTGGATATTCTTGTAGAACATTATAATACATACAACAAGAATTTGAATTTTTAAGTGCGGAGATCACGTGCCTATTCTAAAGAAGTTCTAAAGGGGTTTTGTTCATTGATGGGGTGATGGGTGTTTGACTTCTACGCCTTCTTCGGAATAAATTTGGTTTTAGGATTGCCCAAACTACTAAAGATAGCACATGCAAGGACCAAGAAAATTTGCCTCCATCAAGCCTTAGTGATCTTTGACAACATCCTCGTTCTCCTTCAACTCAAATATAATCACGTGTGACTTACTACACTAAACATGATATTTAGTGTCACCGATTCTAATTGTCTTGCCCAGTACTAATTGTAAACCGCGGTGTAGTGTCACCAACACTAAATGTTAACCCAACATTATTTGTCATTCCTTATAATTTTTTGGGGGGATTATAAATTTACAGTGTTGCATTCACTGTCACTTACCAAGTGATTTGTCATCCAAAATTTCAATCATCCATGACAATATTTCATCACAAGTTGCTGATAAGAGAAGGTAGGGTTTTGGCCAATGGATGAACTCATCCATCATCCATGACAGTATTTGTTCACTTATTCATAAGAAGTGTCATCCAAAAGTTACCATAGTGACATTAAATACCATATGACACTAAATATCATATTTAGTGTAGTCCACTCACCTATTCTTAGAACATATACAAACCTTCATGCCAAGTGGCCGGGCTTGGATGATAACATGAGAGTGAGATGAGGTGATGATCTAGAGTACTCTCCCACCAAGAGCAAGCCCTTGATTCTTGCTCGAGGAAGAAAGGATTAAGTTCCAAGGTTATTACTTGGGTTAATCTAGGAGTTTGCACCTAATCTAGAGTGCAAATCTAGGATTGTTGTACATACACTTGGAGGGGGGGGGGCACACTTAGTTTAAATCTTGGAAACTACATGAGAGCAAGGAGAGGGCCCAGTTTAGTCTTAAAGAAATGCAAATCTTCAATTACTTGTAAAGACAAGATGTTTAAAACTACCCCTACATAAAATATGTTGGCAAAATTTAAAATAAATAAAAATGATGTTAGATAGTGCAGGGTAGTCTTGGAGGGCATTGGATGATTCATTGGAAACCTAAATGACATGCATGGGTGATTATGAATTAAAACTCCCTATAAACAAGATATTTATAGAGAGAAAAAGGCATGCATACTAATGGTAGGCTAGAAAATAGGCTCATGTATTTATATATTGCTTTTCAATGTAAGGTGATAAATGCTTCCACTACATACAAAAAATATAAATCATCAAATAAATTACCCTTTATGACACAAACAAAACCCTACAAGAATAGACATGATAGTTGTCGGGGACCATTACCATATGACAACAATGAATGAAAATCTACAAATCAAACGAAACTAGCACATTTATTGTCAAACTTTTCTCTAAACCTTAGGGCCATTTTTGTACATATACCTCTACTTCAAAAAAAAAGTAATAGCCTTTTTGAATGTATGCACTCAAGGAAAACAATAACTCTCCCTTATGTATCCTATGTACGTTGATGCTTCAAATTATACCCCTTTGCACACTCACGTTAGTTCCTACGTGGTATAAAGAGTCCAAGATTCTTAAAACTAAGATAGGTGGGAGAAATTACAAAGTGCTTAGGATCATGTCAATAGAATGAAGGTGAGTATATGTTGTGGACTATATATGCTTGAGGCTAGTGGTGTGCTTGCGTTTCTTTGAGATGCGGACTATATGCTTGAGGCTAGTGGCATGTTTATGTTTCTTTGTAGTACTAGATGTTGAGTATTCATAGCCCTTTAAAACTTGTTTTTGTTTTGTTTTGTTTTGTTTCGATGTTTGTGATTTTTTTGTAATCCTTGGAGAGTTAAAGCACTTGTTGGCACTACGTTGGTGCCATAATACACATTAATGTTTTGTGGTTTTCTAAGAATATGATAGGAATAATATTCGTAAGCAATATATGGAATTGACAAGACATCATATTTTATAAAACCAACCCCCATATTGAAAACTAGAATTTGAAAATTATATTTACTCACGGGGGTGAACAATGTGTAGAGCATTCCTATAGTGAGTAGGGAAAATGACTTTTCGGTGGGTTAGTGATTGCGACTGTTAGATGTTGAGATTGGAAGACTTTATTGCCAAGTATAATGGTCACTACAACATTTAGATGCTTAGGAAATGGAATGCAGTTGTATGCACACACTTAGGAGAGCAACCTTTTCCAAGAAGAGTTCACCCTTTGCATTTGTGCAATGACAAGTTTGTTGTTGAACTGTATGGATATGGGTACTTTGATTTTTCCATGACTTGGCACACCCCTTCTTTTATTTTCCTATCTTGCTAAATATTCTTGTCATGGGAGAGGGGGCACGAATGCTAATGCATTAAAGTTTTGATAAGGCACCCAACAAACACCCAAAACCAAGAATCTGGGTGCATTTCAAGTGTGATTAAGGGGACTCAACAAACACCCAAACCTACCCAAACAAGTGAGCAGTGCATTCCAAATGTCAGTTAGGAGAGGGACCCAACAAAACACCATACCCACCCAATACCACCCAAAACCAAGATTTTGGTGCATTCAAAGTGTGACTTCGGGAGGGGCCTATCAAACACCCAAACCAGGCCCAAACCACCCAAAACCACCCAAAACCAAAAGCTTGGTTGCATACCAAGTTTGAGCTAGGAAGGGACCCAACAAACACCCAAAACCACCCAAAATCCCAAGAGTTTGGTTGCATTCCAAGTGTGAGTAAGATGAGACCCAACAAACACCCAAAACCACCCAAAACCAAGAGTTTGGTGCATTCAAAGCATGAGTTAGGAAGGAGACCCAACAAACACCCAAACCACCCAAAACTACCCAAACCAAGAGTTTTTGTGCATTCCCAGTGTGAGGTTAGGGGGGACCCAAAACCAAGAGTTTGGTGCATTCAGAGCATGAGTTGGGAAGGAGACTCAACAAACACCCAAAAACCAAGGATCAGTTCGATGTTATTCCAAGTGTGAGTTTGCAACAAAGGATCAAGTCATGGCAGGATCGAGTGTGGTGCTCATGAGTGGTGGCATTGAGAGCGCTGCATTGCTGTACCACTGGAGATCCTCGGTCTCGCTCCTCCATCCTTTGTAAGACTTTTACAAACCTAAAATAAAAATTTCTCCTCCGTCACATCTTGTGTATCTATCTAACATTTCTTCTGCTCCTTCAGCTTCTCCGGCACCTCTGAATTGATGGGTGAACGTAGGAATTGGTTTTATTGTTCCAGAAATGCATGCTTTCAAATTGTCTTGATAAAAAAGAAAAGTTGGTGGCATTGGAGGTAACTTAGGTACATCAATTATGGTCAGAAGGGTGCACTGATGGAAGAGCAGGCTTGTGACAAGATTTGCAACAAACTTGGTTTGCAGCTTCGCCGCATCGACATGTCTACCGTAAGTGTTTCGGGCTTGACACCTCATTTTCATAGTGCAACAATTCAAGTCAAGTTGCGAGATCTAAGTACTAGATAATAGCTTGGGTGCTCGCATAAAATAAATCTAACGTATTTATTTCCATGGAGAAGTCATTAATATGCACATCATTGAAGTAAACAATCTGTTGGACCATGTGAGATTTTCTGAATGAGCTGGATGTGTTTGGATGTGTGATTCACCCTAAGAAACTCCCGGTCGAGGGCATAACCTCTCCTGGGATGGAAATTACGTCAAATGGAGAGTTGCAAATATGCCATATATGTAGAATATATATGCTATTCTATGATTGTTCTCAGAACCAGCAGCGATCTTGTTGCTGGAAGCACAGACTGCAACATTTTATTGAAAAGCCGAGCTTGCGTCCGTGACTGTAAATAATTGCTGGCAAGGTGTCCAAAGCAACTTGCTATCCAGAAAATTATATGTGCAAACGTTTGTGGGTTTAAAGATGTTTCTTATCTTCTGATTTTTGGGTGAAATTGCATACCCAATTTAGAGAAATATGGAATGAGGAGATGATTAGGATTTACTGCTAGGGTTTCAGGTTGGAGAGCAGTTCAGGGCTTTGCAACAGCCGGCAAAGGCATTTGTTCCTCTTCCACACAGGAATCTCGTGATACTCGGCATTGGAGCCAGCTATGCCTCTCAGGTTCCCTCTTCACTCATACGAACTTTTTTGAAATTTTTTTTGGAGACAGAGGGCCAAGAAACTCATAAGATTTTCCCCCTTTGTGATCCTGTGCACACATGCTCATGTCAAATCTCCTGTGCATGTATTCTAGAATCTCTCACATTCTCCAGGTTCTTCCAATTTGAGCTATACCATAGAGTGCTTCCTGCTTCAGATTTTAATGAATGACTGTTCCTGAAATTTTGCCACATGGCAGTCTTATATTGGTTAAGATCCCTCAAAGCCTATGCAGAAATTATGGTTTGGCTTGAAAAGTGATGAACCAGGAAGCACCTTACGGTATTTGTTCACCTGCCTCTGTAACTGCATTCAACTCCACTTTGCTCATTTCAATAGAGGGAGCCATTAGAAAAAGAAGAAAAAAACATCGTTTTGCAGTACTCTAGGAAAAAATAAAAATTCTTTAATAAGTGGATGTCAAGTTTAGATGATGAAATGTGCTCTGCATAGCTTTGAAAGCATGGAATTGTCAGTGACTTGAATGTTGGGTTGAAGGTAGGGTCACAAGTGATTGCACTAGGACTTAACAAAGAGGATCTTGGCTCCTATTCAAGGCAAGAATTATACACAATAGATTTTTATTTTTTTTGGTTGGTTTTTTGTGTTACAGTTCATGGACGATAGAAATTGTTTTGCACTAGTCAAACAATTTTTGCCTCTAATTTGTCTCGGTTTGTACCCGTTGCAGCTCATCACAACCCTTTCTTGATAGTTTCCGGTTGATGACAGCCACATTGCACCCACCTGTGACACTGCTTGCTCCATTGAGGTAATTTTACAAGGGCCTAGTTCATCAGTACCATAAATGTTGTTCTAATTTAATACAGAGAGTACATATTTAGAATGTACTTCACAAACTTAAGGTGGGAAGGTAGACAGGTCATGAAAAAATCTTGGAAAACACTTCGGAGGAAAGGTTTTTCTTCACACATGTTCTAGGTGTTGGTGTCAAAATGTCAACCATGAGCACTCAGTTACAAATACAAACTGCAACTCCTCTTTGTGTTGCATACCACCTAACATCTGTGGAGATTACCCATTTTTGATACGTGTATAACGTGGCCATACTCACCTAAGTGTCTATGCTTGTCACAAGTGATATTTAATCTCATTGAGTTACACACAAAACATACTGCTACCTGGAGTTGTGTGGATGAAGTCATGAGAGTTATTCAAAAAGTAAAGCAGATGAAACCATAGGTTTAGTCCCAAACCCTGAGTTTATGAGAATTAACACAAAGTCACCCAAGTCTTCTTAATGCTTAAATTACCATACACAAAGAGTGGTGTCGGGCTATTATAAACTTGCTTTCTAGCTTGTCCTACTAGGATGGTTAGGCCAAGCTAGCCTTGCATAAGCCATTATGGGATCAAGGACAACAGTTCCCATGCGCATACCCTATTTTAATCCTAAAATTCTTTCAAAGTTTGAGAGGTGGAAAGAGGAGGTCCCAAAAGTTTCACCCAACTTTCGAAATAGGCTCCGATACACAACGAGCTGATGAGCTCTTAATGGAAAGTTTTCTCAAAGAAGGATCAAACCCACGGCTTCGTCCCTCTTTGAGGGACTTTTATGGATAACTCTATGCTCTTGGAAATTTGAGTTCCCATACAGATTCTTGGTTGATGGCTTGAAGAATGTGTTTAGAGTTTTTGATGCTGAATTAGCAGTTGGTTCCATTGTGTGTGCGCTATTTAAAATTCTGACGTTGTTTATTGACAAGACAGCCATCTAAGCAAGGCCGAAGTGATCACTTTGGGCAAGTCACTAGGTGTGCCCTTTGCAGACACATACAGCTGCATGGTGGGTCGGCTGGTGCATTGCGGTTGCTGCCATCAGGTATTATTTATTTTGCACACCACATTTCTAATGCCTTTAATTCTCAAAAGACCGGGGAAGTGTTTATACAGGATATCTGACGGTTTGCAGGAACCCCAACAAGTATTGAAATAATATTTGATTTGGTCTATGATATTGAAGCCTCCATATTTAGCACGACCTATCAAAAAGAGGAAGTGAAAATAAAATCAAATGTGGCAACAGCAATTAGATATACAGGGTATGTACTTGAGTCTACCTGGGGATCTCCCTGTACTTCAAATTACATAGATGTACTCTCTGATTGGAATAATGCATATGAGAAATGGGGTAAAACTTTAGGTAGGGTCACTTTTGACACTTTAATCTAAAAAACATCAAGAAGTATTCTTAAATCCCTCCGTATGACACCTTCAGGCCCAGAATGGGCCTCTTGGACCTTTGAGGGCTGATCGCTCAGCAATCAAATGGTAGTGCAAGTGCAGATTAAATTAGACAGGCCCGCCCTTGTTTTCAAGTGTAGAACATTCATGTCAGCTTACAATCACCTGGACAGAGATTACAATCACCTTCACATTGATTCACATTCACTTGGTAACGTTTGGAGGTGACTGTGATTCAATCCAAGGTAGGAACACTTTTGAAAATATTGTTGAACGATATGACATCCCTAAACCCTAGACTCTACTAAATCTCTACTCTTTTTCAACATCTGCCCTCAAGAACTGTTGTCACACTCGACTCGGGTAGTGCTTAACACACTCGAGCTCAGGTTGTGTAAAAAGTGGGTGAGGCTGTATTATGCCATATGGAGGTATAACCCTGCATATTTGTATTGGAAACGTAGTGAAATGATGTGTTTTTGTTTGCTTGAGAGCAGTGTAAATCACGGAAACAAGCTTTCGCTTCAGTTTCGGAGCAAGAACCACCTGGATTCTACGAGAAGTGATCCATGAGGTATTTCCTACCTGGAAAGTGACAACAAAGTAGGTACTTGCTAATGTGGACCAATCCAACCTGAAACTGTTCTGTGAGATTTATGTGCGTGACTAAATGCACGTTGTAAGTATTTCTTGCGGAAACAAGAATACATAAAAAATTAAACTCCACACAGGATGTATTCTGGTACTTTGAATTTCAAAAAACTCAAATCTTTCATGTCTTTTGAAAAGAGGCTTGCACATTATGGGAAGATTGTGGGAGGGCAATGACTCACGAGTGTTTATCGTAGACTTGGACTATCATGTACATAGCAATGGTGGATGTCTTGGGTTGTGTTTTGGAATTAATTCTTACCGTATACTCCAAATGACAGGCTCCAAGGAATTGTGGTACTGGAAATAATGGTTGCATTTTATATGAATTTTCGTTGAGTGCCTTCCTCCCACATTTGCTTTAACAGCTTTCCTCACTCATTCAAAGTAATTGCAAAGTAATTATTTGTACAAGGAAAGTTGTTAATTGTATGTGGCGCCTTTGCCAATACCATATTTCTTGACCAAGTTGTTATGTTGAGTGAAGTTTCTTTCATATATAGGTTATCTCCCCATTTAAGCATGTGATATAATGTATCATAATCGGTGGAATGGGTAACCCATGTTTTCATTAGCTTGGGAGTCTAGTGAAACCATGCCCTTCTTTAGGTTTGCGGTTGATACACTCCAACTTAATCTCACTATCGGAGACCGATTCGAGGTCCACAATGGTAACCTCGGGGTTATATTAAATTTAAAATTAATTTACCTAAAGTTTGGAGCTATTAGATGTTCCCAAAGTTTTCACCTTCCACTTACATGGCTGCCACGATCCTTGGCTATTTCTGTGGTGCTAGTACTACACGAGTCAGAACTAGTGTTAGTACGTGGAAGGCTAACAAGAAACGGTTCCTTGCCGTGAGCAACACTTGGTTCAACCCAAGCGTATATCCCAAGATTGTGGTCCTCGGTACACTGTTCATGGCAAATGTTGTGGGTAAAGATTTAGTGTTGTGCGTTTTCCCACACTATTAAAATCGGCAAGAAAAATATTGTGCAATAATTTGATATGATGTTATGTGCTAGATTCTATAACACACACTATACTTTATACTAGACAATTAGTGTGCTTGACAATATTGGCCACACTAGATGCTAATATTGTGGGTTGGAAACCCATGTGCAAACTACTATTCTTTCTAAGCAATGTAGTGTGGAAATAAGCTCATGATTCCGGTCCATAATATTTACTATGGAATTTCAATGGAATTTCAAGGAAATTTAGTCAGTTGAATGAAAAGATATGAGCAAGCGATAATTTTGTTAGTCCAATGCAAATGAGTAGTTAGTTGGTAGGTGAGTAGGCGCATTGATTATGGTAAATATGGTGGACCACACTTATGGAACTTATTTCCACACTAAGAAATTTGGAGATGATGTTGTGGGTGCTCACCATTTATTAACCCATATTATTTAACATCAAGGTCGATGTTGTAAGATGCATTGTTGTACTGGATTGAAAATAATGTGCATTTGAAAACTTCCCAGAACCTAAGGAAAAGAGGTGGATATATCATCTCAAGGACATGTCAAATGTACATCTGCCTGCACTATTTACCATAATCAGTGTATATACATTATACATAGTATAATGTATAATGTATATACATCTGCCTGCACTATTTACCATAATCAGTGTAGTAGTGAGGGCTTCCTTCTCATTAATTGGTGGAAGAATTTGAAATGTAAACCCTGCAATGGGACAAAATCGTGGACGCCAAGAATTGAGGCAGCTTTCAGGAGAGATCATGCTGTGACACGTGACAGCCAAACAAGGATTTCGGCCTTTATTCTCAGTTAGGCCGTCCCGTTGGAACCAAGGCTGATCGCAACGTTCACATTAGAATTTTTGCATTGCATATCTCCCCTCGCCTTTGTGAAAATCAATATTTTACTGCTGCGGTTTCTTGCCCAAGTTGCTTCGTGTTCAAGCAAGTGGTCAAACTATGAGGGTCAAAAGACCATGGTTCGTCAGAGAAACAGGAAGCAGAACTATTGCATCAGCGACATTAATTCAGTGTGGTCTGTGATCTTAAAATTGCTTTGTCGTGTCAGTATGCTCAAGTTCCAAATCAGATTGAGTGCCATGTTCCTTGTTGCTGTAATTTCTGTTTCTGAAACTGATGGTAATTAGTTGCAAGAACTTCTTTTGTTTTCTTTGTCATAAGAGATGGGGCAACTTGCTGATGAGTACCCAACATCAGAACCTCTTTCAACAGGTGCCGAATTTAAAAGTGGACATTGTGAATCGATACAGTAGCTAGTTCAATGAAGTGGAAGTGGCTTGTGAGCGAAGAGGCTCACCATTTATGCTCGCTTTTTAACATAAGTGATGTTATATCTATTTAGTGAAGAGTAGGTAATTTGCGGGCGAAGAGGCTCTTCATTTATGCTTGCTTCCTCAGGAAGATGGTGTTAACATTTATTTAACTAGCAAAAATGAGACAACAATCGGTGTTGTGCTTACAGGAATGCGAGTGAAGAGGCTCTTCATTTATGCTTGTTTTCTTATATAATTTCTACTATTTATATCTATCTAGTGATTCAACATAGGCAACCCACGGGCGAAGAGGCTCTTCATTTATGCTTGCTTCTTAGGAAGCCGGTGTTTACATCTATTTATCTAGAGAAAATGAAGCAGCAAGTGATCTTGTGGCTGGAGGAATTAGGCTAAAGAGAAAGCACCTAAATGGAATTTGCAATCATTTTGGAGCTCGATCATGCTAGATAAGTAGTTCTTGGTTATTGAACCTTCAAACAGCATCGGTTGTGGTTACAGATTCTTGATCAATTTATATCCTTGATGGGTATAAACTGTGGGTGTACGGATTTAGGAATAGTGGGTAAAACCATGTTATCCTTGATGGGGTAATAGATAATTTTCTCAAGCCCCACCGAGGAAGTTTGTATTGATCGTATGCTAAAATTCCCCCCAGTGTGCTGCCATTTCCCCCTTCGAAGATCAAATCCACTCTCACTTGTTTACAATTTCTTGTGATTCTTAGAGGGTAATTATTGATTGCCCAACAGAGGATTGCATTTAATTAGATCCTTGTGGTTATGTAGACTCCCACGCCTCCTTAGTTAGCTGCCTGTAATTCCACGTGTTTTTCTTGATCGATCGAGCTATCCGACTCGAGCACTTTATATTGCCCCGTTGGCAGCTGAGAAGCTCCAGTTCTGTTTTGGTGACCACTTGTTGGGGGTTTTCGCATCCGTTTTGGCTAGGTACCTTGATTTGAAGGACTTGTAGTGGGAACTGGCGAGGAACTAGTTTCCACTTAGGCAAAGGTTTTGGTGTTCGAGCATGAGAAGTGGAATCTGCGAATTGAGGGCACATCTGTGGCGGACACAATGCAGAGGCTGGTTGACAATGTTCTGGGAATCGCAAAAGAGTGAGTGCAACTGGTTTTTGCAGTCTTTTCGCGCACCAAAACTCATATGTTAACATATAGTTACCATGGGAGGTTATGGATATAGTAGGATGCAATAGGGTTTTTCTGAGATCAAGTTTTTAATTTGAATTTTTATAATTTGAATAATGGGGGCACTAGAAGTGGAGAAAACAGACAAATTCCTCTTGGTTGTCGGAACCATGGGGGCAAGCACCACTTGCACATGACTTTGAACTGACATGTGGATAGTTGTTTGTAGCCAGATAGTATGACTCCTAAATAAGCTAGTTATTGCATCATTTAGATACTTGAGAATGACAAGTGATTGTCAAGTAGTGTAAGTTAATCACCGCAACAACTTTTGAAGATATGGAGTAGGTTTTGTGCACACACAGTACCAGAGAGCAACCTTGCACCTATGCAATGACAAGTTTGAACTTGAGCCATCATGTGGCCGTGGACTCCTTGTTGTTGAACCTTTTGCTAAAACTTTTGGGAATGGGAGGGGGGTACTAATGCTAATGAATCAAATTATCAAGAGGAGACATGGATCCAATAATAATTATTAGGCCTAAGGGTGTGGTTTCTGGGGGGAGAATGTAATGAATTGGATGGTAGCTACCATCTGATAGACAAGGTTATGTCATGTCAATGATTCACTTGAAAATAGCATGATTTCAATCAAATTGAAATTCATAACATTGTTACAACTTGGGTATGCTAACCTAAGTTTTGCCTAAACTGACAAGCTAGCATATTTAGGGTAAGCATTAATCCATGTAAGCTAGTTTTACCTTAATGCATATAAACTAGGACCTTGCTACAACGACTTTTGATTCACAATACACTACAAGCATATGAGTCCTAGGCAATTGACCTACGTCACTAGAAACTTGTCCTATGTAACTAGAAAATTCACAAATCTAGCACAGTGGTAGATTTGCATTGTTCCTTCACCGACGTGGGACGATTGCGTAGGACTCGTATGGGCGTAGTGATATAAAGGGCCTAAATTGTCTAGTACCAAAGTGACATTAGACTTCTTAATTGGTTGCGTTTTCTCATGTAGATCCATCAAGACATTCAGCCATGAATCATTCAACAACATTGTGAGGCTCATCAATAGTTTCTTTGGATTCATTGTTGCGGTGTTGCCAGCCAAATCCAGCTTGGCCGGAATCCAAGGATGGGAGCTTTATCCAACGCTTCATGGCCCTCGCTTACCAAGCTGGATGGAAGAGTAAGTCATGAAATTCCATCGAGGATGTAATATGGTGGTAGCATGAAATATCAAGATGACCTTTTATCTTTGAGTAGTTCAAGCCTTTTCACAACTAGCATATGAGTCCTATGCAATCGTCCCACATTAATGACACAACAATGCAAATCTACCACTTTGTTGAATTTGCAAGTCTTCTAGTTACATAAGACAAGTTTTCAGTAACGTAGGTCAATTGCCTAGGACTCATGCTTATAGTGTTTGGTTTAGGGTTTAGAATTTTTACCTTTTTTCCTGTTTCAGAACTTAGCAATGATGATATAATCATGCCAGACAACATTTAAGATTCAAGATCATCGGGGTTTTTGTTTTATTTTTTATTTTTTCCTTTTTTTCCGGCTGGTAAACTCATGAATGCATGAACAAACAGGACATTGAATAGGTTAAAGCCGTCTCAATTTTGTAGAATTTGACTTCTTGAGTAGCACAGTCCATTCATTCTGCAATCAAATCATCAAAGGAGAACAAGATTAACTTTTTTCTCAATTCTCTTTGGAATTGAGAAGACTTCTGTCATAATCTTGACAGAGTCAAATTTTGCTACGCAGGGGTGTCTCGTCATTCAATGCATTCATACAAGAGCATGAATCCGATGAGGAATTTGGAAGTGATTCGGATGATGGATTGAGTGTATATGATGACGTGGGAAGTTCACCCAACTCTCCTAATTTTTCACAAGCCTCATCGAATGCTCGAACTAACAGCAGCAAGCGCGGACGCCGCAAGCAGAACTCGATTTTGAAGCGAACTTTGCGGAAGTTGCTGTTCCCTCTAAAAATCTTGTATGTTATCCTCCCCATCAAAGTATAATAATGGTGTCTATTGAGCTCTACATTGTTCGGGGCATAACTTTCTTGAGTAGCCTAATGTACACTAAATAGGCTCGTTAGTGTGACTAACACTAATTCCCGACATTTTGTAGATTTTCAGCATAGTTACTTTTATTATACTAGATATTGGATATTGGAACAAATTCATAGAGAACATACAGCAAGAAACCCTAATTTTCAAAGTAGCAGCCTCTACGCCTCTCCACATGTCAATAAATGAAATTGACCTCACTTTAGTAAGTTGGAACCGCAAGTGAACACAATAAGTCACACCCTTTAAAAGGCCACACTATTGAGCCTATCTAACGTACACTTTCCAATGCAATTAGAATAATCCTTAGGGTAATTGGATAACTTAAGATTTATTCCATTTGGATTGTGCCACGCACCCCTTAAATTGAATCTTGGTAGATGGGAGATGGCAAGTCATATTTAAATACATGCAACAATGAGGTGTCAACCAATGAGAGCTTGCCACTTGACTATGCTCAACATTCATGCATGCCAACAAGAACATTGATTCTTGAAAATTAATTCTTGAAGCCGGAATAGAATTTCAGGGAACATCTCACAAGGATTAATGATAATATCCTACGGGTCAAACTCCAAGTTTTCTGGCTAAGTTGAGGTGAGTTCGAAAGCTTACCTCATGGGTCAGCCTCTAAAGTTCTCTCAAAGTTTTTGGGGTTGAAAGAGGTCCAAGAAGTGCCACCCACGTTTCAAAAGCTTAACTTCTACACAAAAATCTCTAATGAGCTCTTAATAGAAAATCCCTTCAAAGAGGCACCGATTTCCTCGTTTGGTGCCTATTCGAAAGACTTTGAGGATATATCTATTGGTTTTGAAATTCAAGGAACATAAAATCATTTAATTATGCAAGTCTTTTGCATGTTCTTGAGAAATATAGACTAAGGTAGATGCGCCTAATTCGGCCATTGATCTTAATTGGACACCTAAATTTGAGTGGTGTGTGGTTAGATGTGGCTCCAAAATAGATACCAGAACGATATGTGTTTAAAAGAGTTTGGACTACATGCTCAAATATGATCATCACTCTAGGCTCAAAAGCCAACATAGTTGAAGGGACCTATATGACCATTAAAAGAGCATGAGAATCTTCACTTTGATAATGAATATGAGATTTTCTATGAGCTCCAAAAATCATGAGGAATGCAGCTCCGGCTTCAATTTAGATTTGATAACCATTTTTTACTAATCACGTGTTTCATATCCTAGGAGAAGTAGGCTACTAGTCGGAGAAAGTAACCATCTACCTTATCCACAGATGCCTTATGAAGGTTGTTTGATCATGTGATACCACCAAGCAGGTGCTCGGGGAAACTTCAAACCCGGCCGACTCCAAGAATTAGGTCTTCCACGAGATCATTGACTCCAAAAGATTCGAGTGAAGGAGAAGTACAAATTACCCAGGACTTGCCTTCAGATTCTAGCTCTGCAAGCTTGAACCACATGTACAATATTGTGGCCAAGTCGCATTTGATCAGTGGGGTGAAGGACTACGTAGTGCCCAAACATACAGGAGACCACCGACGGGGAATTATTGAGGATCTGCAGATTTTGGTGGAGCTCTCAATTGAGCGCATTTTCGACGTTGTGCGGAGATTTATACAAATCTGTTTTTCGCCCTTGGCGATTCTGAACTTGATCTTCAACAGATTTAAATCCAATCGATCGGTGGATGATGATGATTATGTTGTTGTGGGCACCACCTCAACTCTAGGTGACTCGGATCCCACGCCTCATAAACAAGTCTGCCGGGGACAAACCCTAAACACCGATGGGCGCACTTGCGAGGACATCATCAGTAGTCTAGGGTAAGCTTCAAAACTTCCTGCACCAAATTCAATCAATTTTCATGTTCCAGATCCCAATTGCACCAGTTATAATAAATGCTGGACGATGTAATTTTCAAGCAAGGTTGTAGGTTTGAATGCCAGTGTTAAAACTGTTACAGCAGTTTTCTATACATTGATCAATTCAACTTTGTTGCATATTTTTGGGACAAGTTCATGTTGGAAGAAAATTGTTAAGGTTACGTTGGAAAATGATGAAGAGAGATTACTAGTATATGAGTCCTAGGCAATCATTGTGCCTTGGTGAAAGAAGAATCCAATTCTACCATTACGATAGATTTACAAATTTTCTAGTGATGTAGGATAAGTTTTCAGTGGCACATCACAATTGTCCAGAACTCGTATGCTTGTAGTGAGAGGTTCATGTGGATAGTGAGATGATTGCGCATGGTAAGATACATGACTACCTTGATAGCCACTTTCCTTGTTCAGTAACCCGATTGAGTGAATAAATAGATTAATCCTCCAATACCAAGTGGTTGCTCAAACGTAAAAGTGCATGTAGTCTACAAGTCGAATTCAATACTAACGTATGAAACTTTGGCAACACGTCCTACATCGGTGAAAGAATTTGCAAATCTACCAAAGTGATAGATTTCCATATTTTTGCAATGACACAAGACAATTTCCACACCCTTGAAGTGAAAGTCTTGTATTTTGTCTAAAGGCAAAAAGAAACATCGTCACATAATTGTGCAACTATCAACTCCACAAAATAAATCTTCTACTAACAATAAACACTCATCAATGCAATTCAAGAAGAGAGTGGCATCCTCTCCACGAGGAGATAATTTTTTATATTAATTAAATAATTAAATAATCAAATAACTCTATGATGCTAATCTTCCAAGAGTGTTTTCATTGTGGATTTGGCTGTTGCAGGTACCCATACGAATCGTTGCGAGTGACCACTGGAGATGGTCACATCCTTCTCCTCGAGAGGATACCAAGGTAAATGCATCCTATATCTTAGAATACTAAATAACAAGTATCGGGATCTAATATAGTCTCTACCCACATATATATAGAGAAACAAGGCATAATAGTTAGGGCTGATTCACACTCATGTCAACACGTCCCAACATGGACAAAGTCCCAATTTTTTAGCTTCAAAAGCCCATGAAATGTGGTTTATGTCATATCTTGAATACTTTATGCAACAAAAAAACCTTGAGACTTGTGTTGCCAATCGGGTCTCGCTTTTTGCTCGACCCAACTCTCAACACAAGTCCCGAGCCGAGCCTCCAAAAAGTGTTGCCATGTAGGCATCCATGTCATACTTGGGACTTAGGACTTAGCTACCCCTGTGAAGTGGTGAATCCCAACTTCCATGCTCTCAACGGCTGAGATTGCATGGATTGACCTCAAGTGACTTGGGACTTGGGCCCGTGTGAACCGGCCCTTTATGCTTGTCCAAAAGAGAGCCATCACATGCTAAGTTGACATCCGCATGTGGCAATTTAAACTAACCAAAACTATTGTGTGCTCTTTGATGCAGACCGGAATCTCGGAAAGTGTTGTATCTGCAACACGGACTATTGGATTCATCGTTGGGGTGGGCTACATTCTACACTTAATTTATACCAAAATAACTATGTATAAGTATATAGATAGTTGACATCCACATACATAATTTGTACATGGTCCCATATATTCAAAGTACAAAATTTGGAGGTGCATTTTTCCTACAATCAGGACATCATAGGATCCATGGCTATATTTATTGTTGAAGTGAGTCTGTGGGGCTTCTGGTGTAGGTGGGTGTCAAATGGAGTAGTTGGCTCACAAGCTTTTGCAGCATATGATCAAGGTGTGTACATCTACCCTTAACTTCCTGGAGCATGTTGTGGTTTCATTAGATCATCAAAAAACTAAGCTTTTCAGACTTCGATTTTAATTGTACCTAAAAGACAAGATGTTGCTAATGATTTTAAGATCACATCAATACAGTAGCAATGTTAGTGATTTTCATGATTCATCATTAAAATTCAAGAAATTGTGATAAATATATGCAAGAAAATCATTGTCCAATTTTCAAGATTACATTAAGAATAGACATACAGTTTGAGGTAAGCAAAGTGTCCATAGAAAATTGACAACTTTCAATCAAAATAGCATGAAGTTACTATATATAGTAATATATCAACAAAGGGCAAAATTAGTTAATTCTTGACTTTAATAAAATTTTGTGAACAACCATATGTTCATATTGGAGTCATTCATAAGCCAAAAATTGGCCTCTCATGAAGTTAAGGGTTAAGGTTGAGGCATACAATAACTGAAAAATAAGAGATTTTTTATTTGTTTAGGAGGAGCAATAGTGGGGAATTGTTTTCTTGCAAAGAGAAACAAATTCTAAGGAGAATGCAAAAAAAAATTAAATTCTTTTTCATGGATATGGAAATTGCTACAGTTTCCGAAGCGGTAAACTTAGGGTAACAAATAGTCAATCTATGGGTTAACCCATAAGCACTCATGCAAATTCTAATGCTTGGCTACGGCAATTGTCAAAATTCTTATGAGGGTAATCAATCACTAGCCGCCATCATGTAAACCTTAACTCCGTTTGCCTAAAAATATATAGATATCATCCGTGTTGCCATTACATGACCCTAGTGAGCGGTTAAATGGACATGGTCGACTATGGGATGGATGCCCTGACCTTAAACAGGTGGCTTTAGATGCTTGAATTTCTTCCCCATTATCTTGGCTTCTGTTGATGAATTTTTATACTCTTTGCAGGCTATGATGTCTTCTTGGGAAACTTTCGAGGGTTGGTCTCCAAGGAGCACGTGAACCAACACATCTCGTCTCGAAGGTGCGTATAATTACAGCCGAAAAGGCCCACTGTGCTGCCATAGTGATTGAAAATATGCCCGTGTTCATGAAAAATAAGTTCACTCATAGATCCATTTGCATGTCCGGCTGTTGGGGTTGTGAATCACTACACTGCTTATGGCCAAATTTACTGTGGGCCACACAATTGAGCTTATGTAAACAATAATTATGTTGTGGGTGCAAACTATTTACTAACCCCTAGTTCTTAACCTCAAACCTCCACGTTAAATTGAAAGTAGTGTAACTTTTGAATTCGGATTAAGAATAGTGTGCACTTGAAAGACAAGAGCGTGACGGGTGTAACTAAAGCTGCACTCTAATTTTTTATGTGATGGCGTTTAATGTGGACCACACTGTATAGAGTATCCCAAGGTAAGTCACACTATAAATATGTCGACAGTATTTATCGTAATTAATGTAGTTTACGGCTAAAGGACCATCTTCAAAGCGGTAGAACCAAAGTTCTTTTTCTTTCTTTTCTAATCAATGTCGTTTACAAAAAACAAAACAAAATGGTTTTTCACTTGTGTACTTATTTTGGTTTGGCATAGGTATTGGCAATTTTCAGTGAATGAGCATGGCACGCAAGATATCCCCGCGATGCTAAGCAAAGTGCACGAGATCAAAATGAATGACTTGAAACAACCAAAAGACGTCAATAACATGAGCGACGTTTCAAGCTCACGTACCAAATGTATTGGTGAAGAAGAAGAGGAGCATGAGTTGCCATATGCCATGTGTGGTGTCGCGCATAGCTTGGGGGGTGCATCAATCCTGATGTATGTGGTGACACGGCGACTCGAGAAGAAGCCCCATTATCTCTCAAGGCTCGTGCTCTTATCACCTGCAGGGTTTCACGAGGACGGTCCGGCTGTTTGCAAAATCTTGAGGTACATCATACCCATCCTAGCGCCCGTCATGGGACCGTTGGTTCCAGGGCTCTACATTCCCACGCAAACATGTCGCGCTCTCTTCAACAAGCTCGCGCGCGATTTCCAAACCTACCCCGCTTTAGGGGGACTGGTGCAAATCGCCATCAGCAGCCTAGTGGGTGGCGACAGCTCCAACTGGGTCGGAGCGATTGGGATGTCACACTACAACATGAATGATATGCCGGGCGTGTCGTTCCTGGTGGCAATGCACCTGGTACAAATGATGCGCTCCAAACGCTTCACCATGTTCGACTTTGGTAGCCAACGCACCAACTTGGATGCATATGGCTTGCCGGAGCCTCTAGACATTGGGGCGCACTATGGCGTTATCAATATTCCTGTGGATGTGGTGGCGGGGGTGAAGGACAAGCTCATCCCGCCGTCCATGGTGAGACGGCACTACGAGACACTCAAAGAAGCCGGATGTCCAGCCTCATATGCCGAATTCGAATATGCACATCTTGATTTTACTTTTTCTCACAGCGAAGAGTTGCTGGCATACATTATGTCACGCCTTTCACTCATAGCATTGAAAACCACCCCACCACTTGTACTCACTGGTGTTCAAGACACTCAAGACAGGCTGCAACCAAAAACATTCAAGTCACGGAGCTTGAGGAAATTGAATTCAATCTTTACGAAGTCTTTGAAGAAGCAGAAAGGTGAAGAGTCGGCCGGCGAGGTCGAAGCATTACGGGAGGGCATTGCTGAAAAGAAGCTGCAGGGTTTGGAGGATGAAACTGGCTATGATCTCATCACTGGTTATTGGAGTACACCATCAGAAGGTAGCACAAGCCACAAATTGGAGGGGACCAGATCATTGCCATCATCGTCATCCATAGACTGATCAAATTCACATATCTCCATGTCTCCCATAAACAAATTGAAAAATAAATAAAAAATTAGGTGATTAAAATCCATTTCAGCTGGAAAACCCTTAAGAAGCTTCAACCTTTGTAGCATACAAGCAGGTCCTGTGCCCAAACACAACATGAAGCTGGTCTTTGTAGTACAAAACCAAGACACAACACAACTCCTGGATGTCAAAATGTGCAATTTGTAGTCTAGATGGAAAACTAGGTGGATACAACATCAAGTAAATTTCATGCAGACATTAATCTGTGAAGTTTGTGAATACATAAAAGAGTGATCTGACATGAGCACTTTCTTGTTGCACCAGGTATCAAATGGTGACAAGTTTTGTGTCATCTTTTCAGTGCTTTAGTGTCCAAACCACCTCGAATGTGCTAAACTAAATGTCTAGGTTAAAAGACTGCCCAGATAGGAAATACAATACAGTCCATACATCTATTGCATTGACCTGGCGCTACATCATGGCAAGAAGGCACTTTCAATAAGATAGGCTGTCCAATGGAGAATACTCTGCTCACTATTAATAAGCAATGAAGATTAGAGGAAGCTTGTAAAATCCAATTCAAGACCAAGATAATGATCATGTAATTTCCAGCAATAAATTGAAGATTATACCGAACACTGCTCCACTTGAAAAGCAGTGTCCAAAAATGAAGCGCATTGCTGTATGTATGAAGAGCTTGTAAGCTGGTACCAGAATAACATGAAAAGTCACTGCAGGCAGCAGCAGGGGTGACTGCAAACCAAGCAAGAAATGGCCTTGCAATTGATTAATATGTAATGAATTCAAAATGATGGAGTCAAAAAATGTAATGAGGGCACAGTCAGTTGTTACTGAGTCCTCTACTTGCTTGGTGCAAGAGACACCTTCTTTCCCTCTACCAGAAACCTGGAGCTCTTCAGCAGCTGCAAGAGGCCACAACAGAGAAACTTGAGTCAGAAAATGTATATCATGTGCATGTTTGAACAATACAGCATATCAAACTAATGAATGATCTCTGTGAGAAAGTGCTTTGAAATGATTTACAGGGTTACAGGCTCTGCTTTTAGATCCAGAATATACATGATCTAAACCTACAGAAATATATATATATATATACACACACACACACACACACACACATATATATATATATAACACTAGATAAATTGAACCAGGTTGGCTGGCTGATTGATGTAGTCCAGACAAGCCTTGGAACAATCAACATCAACATTACTATGAAACATTAGCTTTGATGGAAGTTAGAAGATCAGTATTATAGCCATCTTGTTTCCCCATAAGCCTGAACTTATACTATTATAACAGATGAAAACAATAGTGTACCTTGTCCTTCAAGCTGTCACCTTCTCTGCTTAAATCAGAAAACAAACCGGTGGAAGCAATGACTCGTTTCTGCAATCTTTTCAAACTCATCCTCTGTTCAGGAGCCTGTCATGGTTAAGAAAGCATCAGTATTATGAGTAGATATATACAAAAGACAGTAACAGATGTCAATGCAGGGTCAGAGGCTAAAGAAATTCCAAATGACAGAAGACAGATAAAAAACAAACTTCAGTATCTATAGTATCCACGCAGAACACAGTTCTTAGTAAGTATCACAAATATAGATGAAAAGGCCACTCTTTCAAAAAAAATTGACAGTACTCAACCACATTGAAGTTTATTTTCAGCAATTGTTTTCTGACCTCTTGAAGAAACTGAGCAATTAGCTCCTTCAGCTTTATCTTAGAGCCCTCCTGCACAGTAGCTGAAGCAGCTTCATCTCTTTTCCTCTTATTTCCTGATTTCTCCTCAACAACTGGCTCCAATACCTTTTCATTTGAAGCCTCAACCTGGCTGTCACTGCTGCCTCCATCTTCCGACTCATCCTCATCCTCATCCTCACCCTCATCATCACTGTCATCATCACCAAAAACAGTCTTCTGTCCACCTCCAATTTTCACCCCTCCAATTTTCAGAGGCCTATCAGCTTGTCCCAAACCCTTCTTCCCAGTGGTTGCATTGTCCTGCCCAATAACAAGTTAGACAATATGTGTATAGATAAACACATAACTGCTTGCAGAAAACTGAAAACACAAGGCCAACATATGATATCACCTCCAGTCTTGGATACAATACAATGACCATGATATATCTAAAAAATGGGCTCCACAAATCATCCACCTGACAGGCGCCTCCCAACTTCCTTTTAAATAGATTAAACCCTAAACTTGATATTGCAATATAATATTGATGATGATTGGGAAATTGAAAAAAACCTGTTAAAAAACATTAACTTGGCAGAAAATTATCATCTCAGATGTTGACATACTCACTTGGACAAGCTTGTACAGATTCTCTTGATCTTGCTCAGAAAACTGGGTTCGCCCATTTGTTGTCACCCTCTCTCCATTTTGCAGAGGTGCCTCTCCATTGACAGTCTGCCGAACTTGTTGAATCTTAGATCCCAGTGCCCCTCCTCTCACAAACCCAAATTTTGCACCCCACCAATCTGCTGCAAGTTCTGGTGGAGGAGTACTTGCAGTACGCTCAATTTCAACAAAGGCTGCTTCTTCTTCCTTGACTTTTGTTTTTTTTGTTTTTGTTTTTTTTGTTGTTGTTTTTGTCTCCACTGTGGACCACACCAAGTTGAAGATTACACATAACTAGCGATACAAAATCGGCACCAAAATACATTAAAGCATGTGCATTCAAGAAATGAATTATTCAACCTCATCATGCTCTAAATGCACAATTGTTGATATCACTGATTGACATCATAGCTTCAAAATATCCACAGAATCCTATTCAATCACAAAACATGAACATACAGAAAACTTGGGATGAAGTAACAAGCATTAGATGGAAACGTGGACACGAACCTGTTTGCAGTGCTACTTCTTGCACCACTGGCACTGGAACTCCTTCTGTTTTCGCCTCACCCTGACCACCCTGGAAGAAAGAAACAAACACTTACAATTGGTCAATGTTCACAACTTATAAAGTCTATCATTCATTGTATTCCACACCTATATCGTTTAGTGTAGGCCAGAGTAATGTATTGTACATAGATTCAACAAACTCCATTATCCTCTCCTTCACAGACATATGACAAAGAGCAAGAAGAGATAGAATTCACTGCACTCACCAGAATGGCCTTGAGGTCTGTCTCAGAATAGCCTCTGACCAACTTGCCCCCTTCTCTTCTTTTGTATCTTAAAAAACATAAACACAATTCAAGGTCTTACTACATATTGGAAATTCAGGATATAAACCACTTAAACTTCATC
Source organism: Polytrichum formosum (assembly GCA_964035585.1). Taxonomy (NCBI): domain Eukaryota; kingdom Viridiplantae; phylum Streptophyta; class Polytrichopsida; order Polytrichales; family Polytrichaceae; genus Polytrichum; species Polytrichum formosum. The sequence goes on from OZ037936.1 coordinate 63,444,566, forward strand.
TAAGATCTCCTGGGACCAGAAGTGAGGCTTCGTATGTCAAACACCCTCTCATGAGAGGATCAAACTAAATGAATCATGGGTTGCTATTTACAACATAAACAATTTTTAAGCTCCTTTCTCTTTGCCCAGCTTCTAAAGTGCCATGGAACTCATGCAAGTCTGAATTTGCATGACTTGAATAACCATACATTGATCTAAGATTATCAAACTTAAACAAATAGGTTTGCAGAGTGAGAATATGTTTTATCAGGAAGAAGCAATAGAAAGAGAATCTGACGAGATTGACTCAAAGGTGATCAAATTCAGACAATAGCACACTGATTGTTAATGTAATTCGGACCAGGGTTTATGATTGATATTTTATGCAAGTACGAGCTGATGTGAAAGTATCAGTATTCAGCACTCACCTTCCCTGTGGACGAGCAACTTTTTGAACCTTAGGCTCCGGAACATCAGTTTCTTCATCACTACTCTCTTCTGCCTTTGAATCAGTTTCTGCAGAAGGAACAACGTAGGAAACTCAGAGGACTTCTAACTACATGCAAGCACGAGATAGACTGATAATGCTCCAAAACATTGACTAGGCAAAGGTAGCAGTAAGCTAAATACAAGCTATGAACCACGCTGGCCGTGTTCTAATACACTCTGCTTTGATACTCTGTAGATAAAAACGCACCTTTCTTGCTTTCTGGTTCAGCCACTTGCTGCATTGTGCCACACCCACCACTTCCACCAATTACTACTTTTGGATGCACCAAGGCAAGAGAATAACCAACGCAATATTAAGTATCACCAAATACCTTTTACAGAACATAAATTCAGCACAAATTGCCCATATTCCTTTACCTTAGCAGAATTAATTCACTTACAGGATTTGACCTTGATTCACCCCACATTTAGGACCACAGCTCACTTAAGAGAGTACTGCACAAAGGAGGATAAAGCTCTGAGCCAGTAAGGGTCCTCACCACTTTCAGGTTCTTCAAAATGTTGTCGAATATATGTGTGTTGACAGTCCAATTAGCTGCTGCCTTCTTCTGTTCATCCACACCAACACCTGCCCGAAAGAGAACGCTTAAGAGGTTTGTGTACAACATGAAATCTGGTCATAAACAGCTGCACTGAATCGAGGGAAATTCTAACTCTCACATTACTGAGCAATTAATTATCATAAATTTCCATGTGTCATATGGTCGGGCTGACATTGACAAACCGAATTTGACTCAACCCAAATGCAAATTCTGTAACAAGGATAATGAAGGCCCAGACAATGCCTTAATAGCCTATCAAAAAATTCGGTAACCTTCATGCCATACCTGAGTTATCCTTTCTGTTCTTCACACGGATATGTGACTTGATTCCCTGTTTATCTTTCCCTAGTCCACTTCCTTCCTCCCATCCCTGCGACGAAAATACCCGATCTCAGAACATAGAACCCTACCCTAACAACAATGTCGGTCAAAACACATCACTCAACGTGGCTAAGAATTCATGTACTCGAATTGCAAATTACTGGAGGGAATGAATTATGCAAAGATGCTCACCATCTGAGTCATGAGACGAAAAGCCAGGGAGTCCTTGGCAACGCCCTGGAATAACACAGGGCCCTCCATAGCCATCTCGCTTGTGGAAGAGACACGTTGAGAAAGAGGAGACAGAAAGACTATCAAAAGAACGGCCGAGGAATTACGGTCCGTTTAAGATGCGTAGCGAGATGTAAGCTTGCTTCGAAGCTTGCAAGAATCGCTAATTCGGGAGGGGATTCGAGGTTTGACGTCAGGCATCCGCCATAGCCGTCTCCTCGAGCTTCCCTCAAAGGAGCTCCAAATTAGGGTTTGTGCCTAATACCTCATCAGGTCCCTTGTTCCTTATGCGTTCCCTTGTTCCCTATGCGTTCCCTTCTTCCCTATACCCCAATTACACTGTACTTTTACATTCTTATTACTTTTTGGCTTTAAAGGTTTCATTGGCCAAAATGTGACTCTTCAATTGACATGTTTATTCCATTGATGACCTAAAGTCCGAGATGGCTTATGCCCTTTGTGATGAACTCCAAAGTGCTCTACCAATAAAGTTTTAATCACTGTTTTTGGCCATGTTCTATACATGTATATTTCAAAATTTAGATTTTGACACTAGGGTTGGACTGGACATGTTCTGCACATTTGAACTAGTTGTGACATAATAGGAGGTGTAGGGTAGAAAGAGGAGAGATAAAGTGAAGAGAGGAGATAAATTACTCGTCTGATCATGGGTTAGGATAGCAAATATTAAGAGTTTGCAAGGTAGTAGATATTACCCATCTTCGAATCCTACTTGAGGGGCCGAATCAAGTACTTTTATTTGCAACCAAATGTTTCTAAAAATATTTGATGAAAAACAATAGTGATGTTGTTAGTGCCAACTGTATGAATGCAATTTAAAATTCACGTTGTACATCTTTCATTTTTATGTTCATTCCAATGCAAGCATTTAAATCAAATTACATTTTTATAATACATCTTCGCCTGAATGTTACCATCTGGAACTCCAAAATAGCTACAATTACCTGCATATACTGAAAGTTCATAACAAATACATATCAACAATGTACTAACATCACATCTTCATTCTATATTATTGATTATTAGTGCTTGACAATAGTTGCAACCCTATATCATTCGGGTATGATGTGCATGACCTTTTTGTAGTCCAAAGTTACAGTTGCATACATGAAGGTGTTCACCATCATGTAGCCAACCTTACATATAGATATATGAATACATCATACACATGTGTTTGTAGTATAATCCATTGGCATTTCTTCCCAACCATGGCATATGTTGTAAGTGTTCTACTCTCCCATTTGTTACCATGCTTTGCAGTATGCACATTTGAATTGTGTCAAGTTTTTGGAGTTGGAAACCAACATCTTCTAGTGTAAATATCTCATCTTAAGTTTCACTTACAAATTAAATACCTCATCCCCAATTCACTTTCATTTTCAAATTTGAGAAATGCTATAAAGATGTTTTCATCCATATGATGTAGCTCATGAGAATTTGACCATGCAACATGCGTCATTGAAGCTAGGAAAATGATAGAATGTAGATTTACCAACAAATAATTGTTTAAGTCATAAGGTAAGTATAATACTATAAAATTTAAAAAAAATTAGGATTGCAATTTGTACATCTAACTTTACTTTAAAATTTTCAATAGCCATTTTATTTGTAGACAACAACAAACTATAATAAACAATAACTCCCCTTTATATATATTATAAACATCAATACCTCTAAAGCTTCCCTTTTATACACTCATGTTATTTAATTCGTGGTGTCCAAAGAACATACTTATCTCTAAAAAAAATCCATAGCACCTTGTTGATTTGTACATAACTAGATGGAGCAAAACCCCTCCCATATGTATATTTTGTAAGCCAAAATTTGAATAGGAGCCTTAGCTACTAGATTATAAGTTACTTGTAATGTATGTGCTTTGTGTATGTTAGGTTGGATTGTTGGATGCAAGCACATATGTTCTAGAACAACAAAAGTTGTTAGTCAAAAACTAAAATTTGCAACCACTAGATTGTGCTAAACATTTATGTCTCTTGCACCGTCTTAGTAACAATAGGATCAATGAAATTGACAAAAATGGTGTTATGTATAACAATTGGGTGCAGTCAAATCAAGATCGTGCACTTTATATCCCCCAAATAATTACCCTCTTAATGCATATGTATATCACAACACATATTAGTTATCCTCTTTAAGAACCTACCAAGAGCATGTGACCAATTCATTGTTTGTAATAAAAAGGCCACAATGTGACTTGTTTTGAAAGTTTGTGGAAGCCTTCCTTTGTGTCTGCACTAAAATACAACCACCAATATGGAGTAACATGGTATTATGTCATACACAATACATCCTTCATTGTATTGTGTACATCTGATTCTTGCAAGGTTTTTGTGTTGAAATTGCAGCCACAATTACATGTGTTTTTGGATGATCTTGATCATAGGGAGTTATTCAAATCATAGTTGGGTTGCAACATCTTTGGATTGTGTATCACAACAATCAACAATCCCTATTGTATATTATTTTCTATCGCACCCATGGCATGAAATTATGGTTTTATTATTTGAATATTGGCCATGGTCACATCTTTCAAATAAGAGCGGCTCTTAAAAATCACGATACAAGCAACCCATCATTCCAATACCCATTGGAATGAAATGATTGAATCCCTACATATATCAAGGTCAACATCCATAATTCATGCACAAACACAAGTTTTGTTCTATAGTTGATGCTCAAAACTCCAACGAGATGTTGCCCCAAAAAATAGAAGTCAATCCCCTCATCTAAAATAAAAAAATTTAACATTTTGAACACCCAAAAGTTGGCTTCAAAGTTTAACATAATTTTTAAATGCTTCAAAAATGGCTCAATTTTTTTCCATAGTATAAATAATAGATTTGAAAGAAAAAATGGAAATTAATTTTGGTAACAAATTCGTTTTTTCTTCATTGATTTACAAATAGCCCTCATACCACTTCCCAAGGCTTTAAAAATAGTTCAAAAGTCTTCCAAAACTTAAATTAGTCATCTTGGTGCCAACATGAATAATACTAACATTTAATATCCCTTGATTTTCTCAAACAATTTCCTTCATTTTTCTCAAATTGTTTACAAATGGCCCTTGCAACGTTGCCCATGGCTTTCAAAACGATGTTGAAAACTCTCCCCGTTATGCATAATTTTTGCCTAGCTTCTTAAGTTTTTTTTCAGCTCAATTAGTTGAAATCGTTAATTGCAACATAGTTGTCCACAAGATACTAACTAGCTGCAATTCAACCATGGTGTTCCAAATGTCAACAATTAAACTATGGCATTTGAATTCACAACGCCACTTGATTGTCGAGCTAGTTTTCCCCTCCTACCGGTCGTCAATACTGGACGCGTGGTCTTTGCATTCTCAACATCTTCTAACGCTTTCTCATGCTTTGTTCCACCAATGTGGTTCCTGAGGTTAGCTTCAAGGTTTTTCTTGGGAGGAGATAATTGAAAGAATTCACCACAGTAAGTGCATTTAACCTTGAATCAAAAGCTCTTACCTTCAGCACAATCAAGGTCCCCAACCACCATGAAAGGAACATGGTCCAAAAATACACTAAAATTAACACTCTCTATGATTTTGACACCCTCATCGATCATTACTTTGTGATACGCAACAATTAATATGACTGTCTTACCTTTGGGCGTAGCCGACTGAGGGTGGTTACAAAAATCTACACCCTTCTGTCACCAAAAATCCTCCACCCTTCGATTTCGTCCTAGCCCGAGTGGAAAATTTTATAATGACATGTAGAGACTTCTCTCTTTGTAACCCAATATATAATTCCAATCTACCCTTGGAATATACACAACTTGATTAACACCACACTATGTAGTTTTACATTCCTTAATGTCGGGCAAGGTTATATCCTTAGCCTTTTCTAATGTCCACCCGGCCGCTTTGGCCACGCATGTCTTCAAAGATATCCCTCTTGTGAATCGAGTCCTTGCCGTCGACTCCACACTACTACATGAGTTCTCGCTTATTGATTCCGTGCTATCACATGTCATCGTGGTTGATTCCGTATTGGTACATGGCACTTCGCTTGTGGATTCCATGAGCACATAGGCTTTAAATACAAGTATTAAAAAATACTTATATACTTATCCTTGCCCTTCCTTCTCTAAGTTCTTCTTGATGTAAATCTCTATCAATGTCTTCCTACTAAACTTCAGAATAGTATAACTCCCACCCAACTTATGTTCTTCAAATGAAATTTGGTACACTTGTTAAGTACCTTATCAAAAATCTCCACACCAAATTTTGGCACAAACAGAGTTCATATGCAAAAGCTATGCATGAAATTCTAACTCTAACTACTTAGTATGAATGCTGTGATAAAGCATCCGGTCATTAAAACCCTAATAACTTCCAACTCTTACGTCCAATCAATCTAAAATTTTGACACAAGATAGATATATAAGTTCAGAAGGTAGTGTCAAATTTTGGTATCCATATCTATAACCCTCTAAGAGATACATATTTTCAAACCTTGCTGCTTTGTTCCTAGACACCCTCCCCTTCAACTTTTAATAACTCTTTCATCCCAATGACTGAAGCTCTCAAATTTTTACCACAACTCCCATACTTTATAATAAACAATCCCTCAAATTTTCATACCCATGGAACACTCTGATCATCCATAATTGACAAATCTCTCACTATAAAGTTCTGCTCAAGTTCATAACTAATAAAACACTACAAGTAATGCACCTAGTACAATCTAGTCACTCTAAATGCCACAAGTTTAAACAAGTTTGAACTCTCTCACTTCAATATGAATCTCAATGCAACAAGTTGAAGTTTACAATCAAACTCCAAATTCCTTAAACCCAATCTACTTCTAACAAGAGGTCAATCCCTCTTCAAGGCTAAATAGCCTTGGCTCTTCACCTAAGAACTAAGCACACACATGTGCTCCTATCTTGCTTCCCACACACCCACACTTATAACCCGTGGGGTGCTTAAGGAGCACGAAAGAAAGAGAGGATGAGTGAGGGAAGAATGAGGGATTATATAGTGAGTTGAGAGGGAGAGAGGGCATGAGGTAAGGATAGGGTGAGAAGATTAGAGCCTCCAATCACAACCCCTTAACCTTCTCCTTCTAAGTAGGGACTCATCCCATTCACAAGACTCTCGATAAGCCTTCGAAATCTCCTCCTACTTTGTAGGCTCTCATCTTATCTCCTAAGCCTTCCTCCCTCAAATGATCAACAAAGATCCTAATTCAAACATTTAACTAACCTTGGCTTTCTACCTACCACACTTTACCAAGGTATGTCCTCATACTACTTAAGTCCACTCCACACAAGCCTAATGCTTCAAACTTAATTTTCTTCAAGCTTCACTCTTTTTATATTTTTGTGAATAATCATAAATCAACAAAACACTACTTGTAATGTTTTACAAGTGTTAACAACACATGTGGGCATCAATTTGGGCTCACACCTTCCTTCTACACCAACTACGTATGTGTCCATTTAACATTATATGGCTTTTGCAAAAAATTGAAAATAAATTAGAAGTGGTGATTTTTGTATGACCACCACTCCCACCCCCAAAATCCTTACAACATTCCTCACAATAAACCTTTACAACCCCAACCCCATCTTGATCCCAAGACTTGAGGGACCAATTATGATCTTCAAGGGAAATCTGCTTAAGTTCATTCCTCAATGTCTCCTCCCGTTTAAAATACAATTTCATAACCTCTTTAGGAATTAAAAGAGATTTAGCAATGACTTGGATTCCGACCCACTAACCCTAGATCAAGTTGCTGGATCTACGGGAGTTCCCTCAACAACAACATCCTCGCAAGCAACAACCTCGACTTTTTGTGGCATCAGATGGAGTTGATTTAAAGACATAGGAGTCACCACCAACACCACAACACTTTGCAACATCAACAGAATCAAACTCCATGGGAATGATGTGCATCTCTAGCAAGATGGTGTTACGTTTCTCAAGCTTCACTTTAATCCTGACTTTGTCTTCCACATCCCAAAACAAAAACGGCCAATTTACAATGCCAACATCTTCCAACCTGAGTATGAGGTCGGCATAAGACTTGCCCTCTTTTGCAATAATCGGGCCAATCGTCTCCGGATTGCTCCATTCATACTCTAACAAGAAGAGCTTAACCTTCAATGACATTACGCACCCTATGCCCTAAACCACCAACATTCAAGAACAATCGATGGACTAGAAACTTGCGCGTTGTTCATATAACCCTAAACCAACACGAAATAGAAACAAAAACATAAAACGCACCTGTAGATTGACGGCCAACGAGATCTGCAAGTGTTGACGCAACCACCATAGAATCTTTGCCTGAGAAGAGCAAAGGCAATCTACAAAGAATAAATGCAAGGCCCAAGCCGAACTCTATCCGCAACGCAACAACAACTGATCACCGGCCCAAGGTAAGTTACAAAAAATAAATGGAAGACCCAAGCCAAACCCTACCCCCACGCAACTAACATAGATCGCTAGTTCGCTACGCAAAGGTAAGCTACAAAGGAGAATTGCAACGCCCAATCCAAACCCTAGCCACACACAACTAAAACGGACGAGATTTACAAAGGATCCAGACCAAAACTCTCTCTCTATAACCCTAGCCGCATGGAAATGAAGGTGTGCAAAACCCTCAAATGGGTCTTTCATCTGAGCAAAGGGAATGTAGGACTGAGGAGAAAACCCTTGTCATCCACCCTTCATCCTAGAAAATAACAACGACGTCACATTTTTTCATCCATAAGATATTATCATTCAACAACTAAAATCACCCTACTAAGAAAAAAAATTCACGCCCCCTACTTGTCAAGGCTAACTTATTAAAAATTAATACTACACGATGTTTTTACATAGCCTACTTTATATATAGAATATATTATGTACCATTTCATGGACCCTATAGTAGCCCTAGAGATGATATAAAATTTATCCCCTTCAGATTAAATGAACCCTATATTTCAACTCACGTAGTTTTCTACAATATTGACGGTGATCTCCATGGGGCATGAGGAACGCGGATACTGGATATGGATTTATGTTTGTTAAAATATCATGTTGCATGTGGGTGGGGGGTTTTAGTTGTGCAAAGGCCGCAACTTGTAGGTGTTGGTTGGCCCAACACCTTTGGGGTGAGTGTTTTGGGTAGAGTGGGTGTTTTTATGAAGGTTCCTCGGTGATGTATTTTTGTGGGACTTGCTACGTTCTAGTAGTGGTTGCCTTTGTGACTATGCCTTATTGGTAGGTGCTAGGGGCGGAGCTTAGCATTAGAGTGGGATTTAGAATTCAACTTTTTCATTTGTGAGTGTTCCTTGTGTAGATGGGCATGAGCACTTGATGATTGATAGGTTTTGGGCCTTAAGAAGACTGCTTCTTGATGATTATTGATGGTGGAGGTGGGTGGAAATGTAGAAAGGAAATGCACCATTTTTGGTGTGGAGTTGTGGTAAGTTTTGAGACGGATTGGGAGTAAATGCGGGGGGTTTGGAGGGATTTTGTGGGTTAGCTTGACAATATATGTGGGAGGAGAATTGGAGAGGTAATGTAGGGAGAATTGTTGGAGATTTGATGGTATCTGTGAGGGCCTCCCTGGTGGGAGTGCGAGGATGGTACATGATGAGACATTGACAGGTGATAAGCAATAAACGATGTCATGTCTGGATTTGGCAAGGTGCAAGGTTGTGGCATGGATTCATATTGTTGCTGATCTTGTTGTATTGTGTGTGTGTGTTGCTTGTCTCAATTTGTGCTCTAAAGGGTTTCGGTGTTTGCATGCTCCAAATGGAGCTCCAAGAGTGTGGCTATTTCCGTGTTGATTATCAATGGACTTCGGATGTGTTTTTCATGATGGACTTTTGTGCATTGAGTGGAATCTTTGTGGATTGTTTTTGATGAGGAATTGGTTTGGCATTTGACCCTTTGTGTTGTATGTGTTTTGTGAGTGGTGGGATTTGAGGTGCGGGCTGCATTTGGCATGTTTTTTTGAGGTGGGAGCAGGAGCGTTGGCAAATAGATGTTGATTGGGAGAGGGCATTGTGGATGTTTGTGTCTTGTATATGAAGAGGTTGACTATGGATGCAGCAGAGGGCATGTGTCATGGGCGTTTGGTGGAGTCGCCATTGTTTGTGGGTGTTAAGGTAGGAATAAGATGAATTAGGTTAGTATTAGAATGAGTAGAATTAGGATGGAGAGTGTCGAGGACATTGTTGTATAAATCTACTTAGATATGAAAACATATGAGAGGTTGCGATGTGTACAACTCTCCCATTTTGTCGATCTTGTTTTGTTTTTTCTATGTCTTGTTTGTGCTTGGTGTAGGAGACGGCTAGTATTGACACTTGCCATGTAGGTTGTTAGTGTTGTGTCTATTGGATGTTGTTTGTTGCTCCTGGGATGGTGTAGTGGTGTTCCATTGGGGTTTGAGTTCATCGGGGGATTTGCTCGCATTATGACTTGGACGGTGTGTCTTGGTGTGGTTGTTTGTGTGTTTTCTTGGCATTGTTGTAGGTCTGTGGGCCATAGGAGTTTGGGCCGTGTCTCAATCCTTTTTGTTATGACATTGCTTTCTTTCTTCTAGAGATGTCTCGATGTGTGTGTGTCTCCCTTGTGGTTGCTTGGTGATCATCAATGTTCGGAGTGGCATGGTCCTGTCAGAGCAGAGAGCGTATCTTCACTTCCCCTAATGTAGTTATCCTCAATAGTCTTTGATCTAAATGCCACGTGTCATGAGGTGATTGAAATGCATGTACATATCATATTCAAACAATACAAGAAAAAAAATTGTGTTCATTAACACAATTTAGGGATTTTTCAATATTATGGCATAGCTAGAGACCCTGGTCTCATGCTTCAAGGCTTAGCCATGTGTGTCTAAAAATCACAATTACAAGGTTCCTGCAAGCCCTATAGAAAATAGACTATAGAATATGTAGCCGCATAAATTTACAAAACATTTGCAATATGCTCACAACACTAATAGCCACCACATTGACATACAAAATCCAAAAATGTTTGCTCCAATCACAATAGCAGTTCAAGAAGCCATAGATAAGATGGACAATAAATCTACACAATCATCACAAGTGACCACCTCAATTAAGACAAAGGCACAAGGTATTTGCAAACAACATATCCTGTACAAAACATGTAGAATTGAACTTGATTTCATCACAAGCATTCCTAAAACCAATATTTGATACAATCAAAACCCAATACTATCAAAACAATAAGCTACGATAAAAGATTAAAAACCACTTACTATGTTTTGGTGTGGTGTTAGGGTGAGACCCAAAATGTTGATCTAGATGTTGCCAAAGCATCCCACGAAGTCCCGTAGATCTCGCATGTCCTCCATTGAGAGATTTTTCACTATAATTAAAGGCGCATCTTAAGAATGGTGCATGAAGCACCCAAAACTTGACAAATCCTCCTTTGTAGTTGGAAATTGATGCCTCAATTTTCCAAATCAATCCACTGAGGCTTTCATATTTTCATATACCTGAACTTTGCACTATGAATTTTCTTATTGAATTGTAGTTATACGCACCTATGACACGGTTGATATTTGACACTCTCCTCCAAAAAAATTTGCAACCCTTGTCAACCCACCAACAATGATGATCCCCACAACTTAATCCTCTAAGGATGCTAAGTGATTGATCTACCTTCAAGCCTTGCTCCAAACTCTCTCGCTCGCTCGCTCGCTCCCAAGCATACTCCCAAATTTTTGCACATGAAGAAATTAGGGTTCCTTAAATGACCATAGCTCGAACCCCTCCCCATACACACCAAAATCTAGAAGTTTCAATTCAAGTCCACACTAGAAGAAAACTAATGCAACAGAGAGGATAGTAGGTTTTGACATTGAAGGTTAGGAGGGTGGGATGAAAGGGGCCCAACCCCCTTGAAACCTTAGGCGACATCCGAGGGGGGGGGGCTCTCATAGTAAATTTTTGGAGACACCTGCGATGACCACTTATTTTCAAGGGGGGTATTATCTTTGGGAATTAGAATATTAGGAGTCCTTAAAGTAGGAAAAAATCTACTAAGCTTAAAATTTTAATACCCTATTGGTAATTAGAAATCTAGAATGCATTTTAACAATGGGATTGCATTGTTGTGGCATGGTAAGAAGAAAACACAATAGAAATTAATTACACCAACAAGATTGTAATGGAGAATGCAAGTAAAGTGCAACCTTAAAATTTAGTGTGTTAAGAAACACAATTGTCCAACATTTGCAGGATAGAAATAGTTCGTACAACATTTACAAAAGAATTTCAAACATCAAATATTGTCTCAAATATACCCCTTCATATCAACGTTTAACCATAATGAAGACATTTTGTACCTTTTAGTGCTCAAAGGTACAAAACATAACCAAACCCTAGAAGACATGCGATGACTCTAAGAATGGCAAACCAAGCACGCCAACAGCTACAATAGAAGATGAGCGTAGGCTCCATGAAAGAGAAGACCACTATCGAGATAGCCGACCCCCTTGGCTCACCCAAAACCCTAAAACCACAATTCATCTACAGAAATAGACTAGATAAAATAATGTTCATCCATCCCATTTGGGCTACGTAGTATTTAACTTAGGATGCCCTTATTCAAGGCTATTTTTAATAAGAATATAATAAAATTACACATGTTATATTTCATGGTATTTTTTATAAGAGGTTTCCAACATTAATTCGCCCCTATATTTTATATAGAATTCTTCAAAAATTTGCCTTGAATGAATATTAAATACCTTATATTTTATTGCACGTCGTTTCTAAAATACCGCTAGTGCCCCCCCCCCTCAGGGGGGGGGGGGCAACATCTCACGAGTGATTTCATCTATGCTTCAATTCTTCACAAAGAATCAATAATTATTCATCCATTCTCCATAATTGAAGTGCAAGGTATATGAATTTTCATATCTAGCTCCTTATGTCAATAGTATAATACATGTACCATTTAAGTAATATAATGATGTTATGTCAAATGCTATATTACATATAATCATGTACTGCACACCTAAGACACCCTATATTAAATGTAATTATTCTACAAGTTTTACAAATTTATGTTTGAGACCTTATATTTTATCGCACTTAGTTCCTACGTTTATGAACAGTGCCTCCCCCGAGAACATATGAATGCACTAAAAACCAAATTTACTAGAGTAATGCAAGATATTATAGTGAATTATTATGCTCAAATATGTTAGTAGGTTGGATACACAAAACAGAGCAGGCCCATTGGAGGGAGGTAATTTGTTCAAGCTTCTTGGTGGTCAACCAATGAGGATACAATCTCTTACTAACTTTTTCCAAAAACTCAAAAATTGTATTGAGCAGTTTGCATGTTAGGAATCTGTGAAACTTTTGCTCACCATGCATAGAAGATGTGAAATTTGATGTGGCCATGGCCGAATTTGTGTGTGAGGTGCAACAACACAAGTGCTAGAAGACCTAGTCTTTGTTGCATGTATGATTGCTAGCTACTTGCGTCATTCATTGTTGCATCTAGCTATATAGTGCTACCGATTGTAAGTCGGGTGGTGGATTAATAGGAGAAAATATGTGATGTCTGAGCAAATGGCATTGTGTGGGAGAAAATGATAGGTGTGCAGTGGCGAAAATGAGCAAAACAACCCCTATATCACAAAGCTTGGTGGCAAATCAAAAGGAGGTTTAAAATTTGTGCAAATGCTTGCTCTCTCCCACCAAGATGTTTGCATTGGAGGAAATCGAATAAAACTTCCACTTGTAATAACAATGTGGTATTTTCTAATACCAAGTAGGAAACCTTGCCTTAAGTAAGCAGACTTTCAAGGTACGTGGCTAGTTATTAGATTAAAAAATAAAAAACAATTGTGAGTATGAGCTTCGATAAGAATCTTGGAAATGTCTTGCACCTCACAAAACCCCTCATGCGGTGTAAACATACCAAGCAAGCAAGTGGTTCCACCGTTTAGATAATACTTGCACTGATCAGGTAGGGTTAGGTGGATAGAGAGCATAAGAGATTAATAGTTCCCTCGCATTGGTGCAATGTAAATGGAATTGAAAGAGTGATCATAGCTCTCTTCCACTAGACACATCAAATCATACTAGATCTTTTCCACTAAAGGCATTGGGGGAGCATTATAAAGGAGAGGAGGAGATCATCTTCGTAATGTGAGTGTTGCTCTAGCCTCTTCTCCACATGCTGATGGTTGGGAGGTCTACATGCCAAAATATTACGATAAATGCTAGTATATAAAAGTTTGTAGTTGGTTAGTGATAACAATTGCATCAATTGTTGATCTAGTTGGTTGCTTTCAAATGCTTATGTGCACTTGAAATAAATAATTTACAATTTATGTAATGATTCAAAAAATAATTTTAGACTTGTTATAAATTGAATAATAATAATAAAAATTATTTTAAGTTAACATACTACAAAAAATTGAAAATCATTGACCAATGAGAAACACAACACTCACACCCACCTACAAACACAATTCTTTTGCTCAACTCCATATAAATATAGAATACATGGATGTGCCACTTAATACTAGATAAATATGGTATGTATGTTGTTCAACCAATGTATTTGAATTCTAGAATATATCAAAAAAACAATAGCTGAAAATGTGATAGAAATATACATACTTTTACAAAAAAATTTGAAAAACCAAATAAATTATACTCCAATTATGTTTCTTATACCAATTAGAAATTTAAATGTCAACATTATCAATATCAATTATCAAGATACAAAGAAATTATCTTCTTTAATGGGCGGCTTGAATCTTGGATTCAAATAATTGCTTAGTTCCATAACTAAGTTTTGACAAAAGTAAATATTATAGTTTTTTTAGAATTACATTCTCTAATAATAAAATTTCCATCGAAGTGGCCTAGATATTACTATAACAAGGCGTGAAAATGAATAAAAATCAAAGGCTTCCATACACAATAAGCACATTGTTAGCACATGCCCACTATGTTCACACTAAAAAGGCAAATAGGTGGGGTAACCGAATCAACCACCATGGCATTCTACCCATAGGACATGCAACCCATGGGGACCTTTTCACTTCTCTTGTTGCCAATAATATGTATTTCTCACCCTGGGATCAATTTCTTGTTTTTACTTGTGTTGGTGGGTGTGTTTAATTGCGAGTTGGTGTATTTGAATTTGCTTTGGTGGCTATGGTGCATTGGGCGGTGCCATCCCGACCAAGGCTACTTGCAACCTCAGTAGCATTCTCGCAAGCATTGGCTGTGTCGCTCCACTTTGTGAACCTACCTCCTTTATCGTTCTTCTTGTCACACCCCCTTATCTCCATTTCTCGCATTCCCACCCTCATCTTGTTGTCCACCTTGTAGTCACACTGTTTCATATTCTCTCAAAGTGATTCCCTCATCATTCCCCCGAAACTGTTATTGGTTTAGTATTCTCTTCCTCTAAGTTCTCCACCTCATGTCATGTTTGGGTGTTCTTGATGTTTCATGGTGTGTGTGCTTTCAACGTGAAATTTGAGAGCCACCTACATAATTATGAGCAATATACATCAACAAAGATTTGAAAAGTTGAGATGTGTATTAATTCAACAATGTTAGCACATTTTGATAGTTTAGAGAAACTACATTTGTTTGTTGTTGGACAAAGTCTCTTGATGATTTTCCAATTTCGACTGTCAAGGTCTTGCTCTATGCACAAATCACAAGCAAACAAAAAAAAAATGATTGCAATTTCTGAAATGCACTCTATCATTGAGGAGCCCATGAAAACTTCTAGCCAAATTGTACAAAACCGCTTGATATGAAAGATACGACAAAGTTCAGGGTAAATGTTGAGTATCTTCAGCACCAATTGTTGATGCAGTGGATTTGGAGAGACATCCAAACTTGTCCCCGGTAAGTTTTGTAATTTAATGCATAACATGTACATGTATATGTAGCTGATGGATTTATCTCTTTATTTTGCATTGTCAAGATGAAAATCCAAACGTTACTAATCAATGTCCTTACACATTGAGAATATTCCCTTTTAACAAAATTTCAAGGAATTTAGAGCTGGAAAAAGAATCAAGAGATCCAAACAGGAAATAGGATTGTCATCTCACTACAATTTAATGTTTGTTTGTTTTGTTTTGTTTTTTTGTTTTTTTTTCAAGTTTTGATGTGTGTGAGGCACTTAGTGCTTTGGGTAAGGTAGATGAGGCTAATTCGGTTAGCTTCCTTAATCATACACTTATTTTTGGCTCCTAATCGGTAGCACAATCACTTTAATTTGGTGGGTGAGTAATACATGATGATTTAGTTGTTGCCTTGATGATATTTGGGTTGGTCACCTTTGCAAAAGTGAAACTACACCCACCATCCTCCATAATGAGTGCTATCCACCGAGCTATGTCATGTTTGATTTTCGTGTCCGAGGTGGGCAAATTAGGAGGCAACATGTGGCTGTGAGGTGCCAACCAACTTGCATTATGGGTATTCTATAATAAAAACCAATTCGGCAACATTTTATCTTACATGTGTCCACTTTAGAGACATGATACAACCAATATTGGCATCAAACTTGGTTTTCATTGGCAAATGACCCATGTAGAATATGCTAATAATGTTGTCCACTTACACAACATTGCACGATCAAATAGTTCCCCCTATATCAACACATTGGAAAATAGAGAATCTTTGATTCTAGAGCCTAGATCAACACCTTCCTCAACTCCGATTTCAACGATTTTAAATTCTTTGGTCCTCATTCACAATTGCTAACATGCTCAAGCTTCTAATGCTCGAATTCATTGGCTGGATGATTCCACAGAGCTGGAGGTGTCCATGTTAGCCTCATCTACCTTAGATATCAAATTGACTGACCATTTACGTAATCGTTTTAACCTCAATTACTTCCTACACAAAGTCAGAGAATGGTATTCACAGAGCTTGTTACAATCCCATGATTGCCTTGCGTGGATTGTTTGTGAAGAAAGAACATAGCTCTCGTTACCATAACATTGGAAAATCATCAGTATGATTCATGTCCGATTATTCTTGTGTACGGAATGATTGGAGTAAAGTCATATGATTGGAGTAAAGTCAATGATCACCATGTTTATGGGAAGCCCAGACTAGGTCACCTCTCGAATGCTTTTGAGTGTACTGATGCTGGGTTAACATGGTTCCACGTTTTTAATAAAACTCCTTCCAATCTCTGAAGTGATTGTTTTTTTTCTTCCAGAATTGAATATAATTCAGTAAGAACTAAGAGAACGGATAGGGAAAAATAAACTACCACATGAAAGTCAGGACGTGTCAAATTAAAGACCTGGAATGTGCACTGCAATGGATATAAAATGCTGTTCATAGAGAGGGATCCAAATCCACTTAATTGAAATTTAAGAGTCATTTTGGCAACCTTTTTGGGATGCATTACAAAAGTAGTTTGTCAAGAGAGTGATCAAAACCTCAAATTCCTTGCAAAGTGCTAAATGAGTAATTGATCTGATATTCCTAACATGGCTACACATTAAATTATCAAGCTGGGGTTGGATGGCAACTTGGCCATTGTGATGAGTTGATTATATCACAATTTTGTTGACCATGAATGTACACCTTTGGTTCCACGGCCTGCACCAAAATACAAGTAATGAACTCCAATAATATGAAGAAGTAAATGGAGAGATCAAATGCTTTATCCCTTAGATCTCGAGAGGCCCTTTAAGTGTTGTATGGAGGGGTTTAGGATCACTTCTTGATATTTTGTAGCTCAAAATGTCAAAAGTGACCCTACCTAAAATTAGCAAATTTATAATATGCATTATTCCAATTGAAGCATACATAATTGAGTCTAGGTCATTTATACATGTAGAGAGTTTTGATCTGGTATAAATGACCTAGACTCAATTATGTACCATGTACATCTAATCATTGTTGTCACAGATGAATTGTTTCCACTTCCTCTTTTTGATAGGTTGTGCTAAAAATAAATTCAATATCATTGAGCAAATAATATTAATTTGATACTTGTTGAGAGTTTGTACAAATCTCACATGTGACGTATCCCATATAAATGCACCTCCAGGCCTTTAGGGGAGATGATTGGCTTATATGAATTAGACTTTCAAAATATTCAAATAATAATTTTTGGTTTCACTTGTGAATGAAGGCAGGGATGTACCAGGCGAATAGGAGCAAGGACAGATTTTTGAAGCTGCATGCCCGCGTACCCTGGGACGCTCATTAGACAGTCGTAGCCTGATACCTTTGCATGTTCACTGTGATGGAGGCATTTAATTTATCCAGTGCCAGTCAGGTTGATGACTCACAAACAAAAATCAAATAACACAACTTTCTGCAAATTTAACACCATTACAATCTTGATGTAATCAGAAATAAAACAAATAATAAGCCAATGGCGGCAAGGAAGTAGACTTGACTCACTTCAATAAATATGTGAAGTTTTTTGTGAAGAGGTCGTCTTTTGATATTCCTTCTTGCTTGGAATAACTGTTGGCCATACAATATTGTGAACCTTCTGATCTTTTTGAAGCTGGTATGAGAATTAACTAAGTATGTATACTTAAAAACCAACACATAACCTAAAACCAATACTATGTACTGCTATCATACATTTGGAGGCTTCAAATATATGACTCTTGTACAGTGCATGGTTTAGGTTTAGTGTGGGTTTTGGGTATGCCTACCCTAGTACATTTTTGTGATAGGATCTGGAAATAAATTCTAGATAATACATCAAAACAAAAGTTATTCTGCCAAGGTCTTGATATGCTTATTAACCCTACATGACATCTGTGAAGCCTAGCTTCAGTCTAGATTCACTGTCTAGAACATAAGCAAAACTTTAGGATTGGAGTAATTCATGAAACTATATCCAATCCTTAAAAAGAACACAAATTATTACGAAAAAAATGGAAAAGAAATGAGTTGAACATCACCTCCAAGGTGGGCCTTGTTCTGAAAATCGTGACACACCAGTCATGGCTGGCAGCACATCAATATGCACCATTTTTGGTGAGGAGCTCAAACTCATATCTGCACATAAACTCAATTCAATGGCATTCCTTTATAATCAATTATCGCATCCGTTTAGATGATGTTTATGAGATTCGCATATGCAGTTTTACACATCCTCGAGAGTCTAGGAAAGTGATGGAATTACGTCTCCAAAGAGTGGGATGGAAAAATTGCATTCGATGCAAAACTACGCTAAATTGCTGGGACACAGGTTGGAAGGGACAAAGCTAGAGGTTATTCAATGAAGTGAATGGAATCTCCATAAAAATTGAGAAAAATATGGACTTGCTTCCTTTGCAGTAGATGTCCCCAACCAACAGAGAAATGGTGCGTCCTTTGACTATCTTAATAGTCTCTTAAAGTTATGCTTTCTTGGCATGTTTCAAAATTTTGAATGATCACAGACTACATAATGGATGTCAATCTAACTTGAGACAACTCGATCACTACTTCATCTAGCCTTCAGCTCTATCATCGAACCTTTGGTGGTTCAGGTACTAAAACAAGAGTAAGACATATCTTTTGACTTCTTCACGTTCAGAAGTTAGAGCTCACCTTGCTTGTGAAGGATTTGGAGTGCAGAACCTCCTGGGTAATTGGAATATGAGGCTGCTGACATCATCACTGAAGCACCAACACTGCCAAAAAAAAGGAAGGTCAATTAAAGAAGTCCACTACCTATCGACATTGATTATGTTAAATAGTGTAGGCAGATGTATAGTGTGACTTACCCTAGGCAACCCTAAGTGTGGCCCTAGTATACACCATCACTGGAAAATACTGTGCAACCCTAGTTACACTTGTCATGCCCCCGTAATACATCCACTCCCTTCCCCTAGGTCGGAAGTCTTTCAAATGCAAACTATCTTCAATCCAATAGAAATATTGTGTTCACAACGTGGACCTCTGATGTTAAATACTGTGGGTTGGTAAAGACTGCACCCACAGTACTATTCCCAATGTTTTTTTAGTGTGGAAATAAGCTCAATGGTGTGGCCCACAGTATTTACCATCATAACTGTAGTAACTTTGTGACACCCTCATGGCCTTGAGGCCCTTAAAATTATGTTATACTGGAATAACTAGAAGTGAACCAATATCATCAACTTGGACAGTCTTCACTTCACTGCCCAGATAGGCTATTTTTATTTTATTTTTTATTACTTTAATAACATCCTGATTCCAAGAGGGTAGAGTAGAAGCGCAAGAGAACCAATTGCAAACTTCAGTAAGGTATTTGTAATTTTTGGATTACCTCAACATCAGAAGTATAAAACATGCTGCATAAGCAAGTGCCCACTTTGGCTTCGACTGGTTGTTGTGTCTGCATTCACAATCCAAGGCTTGTCTTTGTGATCAACCGCCCAAAAAAAATTCCCATGAGGACTTTAATCCTCCTCCATGATTTATAGAATAGACAACGTACATGAGGATGGAGTGGAATTTATTTGTTTTATCTACAGAAGCAATTGATGAATGTAAGACATGGACAACTTTCAGAATGGAAGAAAATAATTGAGGTGCATTTGACATGGAAGGTCTTAGACAAACCTTAAAATATCTTACAACTCTCAATTAGCAAATACTACCTCTTAGCAGGACAGCCTTGAAATGTAAACTGGCATAAAGAGGAAACACTGAAAAGACGATGTAGGGAGGGTTTTGAACATACATTCGAGCCATGGCAGAAGCTGCAGAGACATTCAGCATTGGCACAGAGAAGAGAATAAATCGAAGTTCCTACAAGGGGAAAAACATAGTAAAGATGGAAATCATCATTTTGGATAAACGACACTGCATAGGAATATGTCTGTTTCTCGAGGAGATTTTATTTGACTAGTGAATTGTCAAAGTCCAGTTATTGATATTTATCAAGAAGATATGAGGGGGATTGAGCAGAAGAAGAATACCTTGTGAGGAAGCTTTGAGTACACCACAATGAAGCTTAAGATGGGAAGAACATATTGTGCCATTCTTTTTTCAAGCAATAGACCTGCCTGTGAGATCATGTGTGTTAAATTAATATATGGATTGAGAGCTGTCTGCTTTGTAGATTGAAAATATAGTGGGAATTATTCCGGCTTCCTCTAAACATGAATTGCAAGCTTCCACAAGAACATCTTGGCACATATTGTAGACAATATTTTCAGGTAATAGAAGAGGAGAAACGATGATGGACAGAAATTAAAAAAAAGGTGGAATGACCATACCAGTGACAAGGGGTAAGCTGCCAGCATCGCCCGTGGCAGGGCAGAAGTGAAATACCAATATGGGGGTGACACCTGTGCCATAAGAATTAAGGCAAAGGCACAAGCAAGTAATATATGCATGTTACTCCTTTCCTATTGTGTTATGGCATCAACATATGAAATGATAAGTTAGGATTTGTTAAGGATACACCCCATTCTGAGCTACGGTTTAACACAGAGTTAAACCACAGAACATGTAATTCTGGCCATACCCAACGTTGCCACATCAGTGAGTCCAAGGCGATTGTAACAGCTGCACCCAAGAATCCTATAGTTGTTAGTTGACTCTGTAAGACTGCACTTAAGCACTCTGCAAGCTGTCAATTTCCTATTTTCCTTTACATACCCTACAGTTTTCTTTTAAGCATCTGTATCAACACCCTTTACATCTTTGCCAAGTTTATCTAGTTTAGAAGGTTTAATATGTTTGGAACAAATCACTATCCTTCTGACATGCTAAATTAATGTATCCCATTTCAATACCTGCGAACTCTACATTCAATAAATTCAACTCCGCATTGTTCACAAAATTTTGCAACATGGCTCAAACAAGTAAGCAGTCTACCGAAAGCAATCAAGTGTGATGGAACAAAAAGAAATACCCATGCTAAAGAAGGCGGTTATTGCACAGCACTTTATTGCACCCCACAATGATACTGATCTCAGCTGCCATCACAAACACCACAAACACCACAAACACAAGTTGAAGATAGTTCATTGTGTAGAATTAAACACCAGAATCTAGTTTCAAAATGAAGGTCCATGTCTACTGATGACAAGCACAAACTCAAGACATATTTGAGGGCAGTCTGTAATAAGAAAAGGTTCATGTTGTTGCACAGATGGACCAACTGCGTCTCAGACTTCAAGAACTTCCCAAGAATATAATTTAAGGTAACAGCAATTTTCTAAGTGAATACACACAAGGCATTGGTCTTACCCAAAGAAGCGTCAGCCCAACAGGAGCCAACAGCAAAATAACATCACAGCGGAACACAACTGCTGTAAAAACCTGTACCATTCAATTTCAAAAAATCAGCACTCTTTTGCATCAAAACAAAATTCAACATGACAGAATAAATAAGGTGTTTACTGATTGTATGTTATGTTTCGAGGTTTCACCCTAAAATTTTATAATGCTATGCAACTGCTAATAGTTCAAAAAACAGTTCAGTGTGAATATATGCAATTCCTACCAGAAGTCTTAAAGTGTTCTGGGGCTGTCCACTCATCCAGAATGCAAATGCCAAGTTCACTGTTGGGCAGACAAGAATTCATCAGAATCAAGTCATTTTAAAAATTAAAACAAGAAATAACTACAAAACCCAGTCAAAAGATATGTAGAACTCTAATGATAAAAGTAAATGAACTAAAACACAGTGTACAATAGCATTCATATATTTCTTGCAATCTACTATTGAGGATAAAATTTCATGAACCTAGCCATTCACAGTGTTCAACTTCATAGATTACCAACAAGAATAACGGCAGATACAATCTACAATGTCATGTTCTAAACAAATACATGTGCAAATTTGAAAGCAATTTATTGTTTATTTTCATGGTAGGCTTAAAGAGCTAGAGTGTGAATTCAAATGAAGTGATGCAAAGTAATGATGTTTATTGAAAATAAGGGTATCTGATGTTGAAGGTAGTTTCCTACCTACCGAGAGCTACAGCAAATACATTTGGCAGGGGTCGGGAGGCGTAAAACAGAAGATGGAACTGTGTAGCTGTTATTATAGCAAATGCTTTCGACACCTCCTTCCCAAACTTCTTGCTGACCTATCAATGCTGACAAAGACATCAGTTGTTACATTTATAGCACGTGTGGAAGTCAGAAATCTAGGACAGAACTTTGATTGATGGCTCATATACAGATATACTATTCCACCATGTCAAGGAAGCAAATGCTAAAAACTATAGAAAAACCACCAAAACCCTCTATCCAAATCCACAATGCTCTTTGATTGTATTGACTTCTAGGATTTGTGATTCAAAGTTAAGCGATCCTGAAGCAGTGCAATTGTAGAGGTCAGGTTAAGCCATTTTGCTGATGTGCCTATACCTTGATTGGTTATGAGAAGCAGGATGAAGAGGCAGATTATCACATGTAATGAATGACCTTGGTATGGCCTGACCACTACGTCCGGAAATGAACATGTGTCGCCATGCCATTGGTTGTGGCACCCAATACCTACCTCCTACCCGCAGAGCTTAGTTGGTGGAGCACCTACTATATAGCCAGTGGCATGGCTCTCGCATCCGTTACATAATTCATAGTGGTTATGCTAAGCCATTTTGTTGACATGTCTACTCTTAATTGGCTACAGGGAGGCAATATCACAGAAAATGGAAGACCCTGCCATGGCCTGACCAGTATGTCCACTACTGGACAAGCTTCGCCCTGCCATTGACTGTAGTAGGCACCAAATAAAGCTTGCGGCATGGCTCCTCGCATCCATTTCCTAGTTCATATTTTATGCAAGACTGGTAACATTGCAATAATGCCATCCTTGCACAAAACCCGGATATATGGATGTATTCATCTGGCAACAAACTACAGCACAGACCAAAACCTACAGTAGATTAATTCATCATATGAGAAGATGTGAGTTTATTTACTGCTTAAGTCAAAGAAATAAATGTATGTTGGGATACCTGCATGCGTAAGGCTGAAAGAGTCCCAAGAACAATTGCTCCTAGAACTAACCGCACTGCAATCCATAATCACTCCATGATGAGACACTTGTAATAAATTTATGATAAAAATCATCAGAAGACTTGAATGGACAATCAAAGGCCTTCAACAAAGTTACTATGAGTAGCGAAATCTGGAAAATTCTCACTTTAGTCAGTGAAGGAGAAGTGGAGGGAGGTACCGGTATACAATGCATAAAGTTTAGGGAGATGCATAATTTGGAGAAAAAAGACGACGGGAGCTGATATTAGAGCTATTATCAATGCCCCTGCCAAGACAAAGTTAACATTAGATATGTACAGAAAAATGATATACAAGTGTGTTCTAAACAATTCACACCCGCACAGAGTAAATTGCACCATGTTACCATAGTAGTGTTTCACTACATGAAACTCACAATTTGAAATGGTTGCGCTTGCTTATCCAAGGTGATCTCTCTTGCAATGACAATCTCTTATTGTCAAGACACATACGGTGAAGTTGCTAAGTTTTTAAGTGAAGTATGTTCAGTATATATATGCATCCGCATTGTAAGGATTCCCCAAAAAGCTCCTGGAGACTTTCATGTGTGGAAACTGGTGACACAGTCATACCAAAAAATGTACGCGGCACCACTCCTGGAAATTCGAAGTGATCATACTGCAGCCACCCAGCAACATTTTGTCAGCTTTTATCACAATCAAATTCAAATGGAGATTCTTAAAAGCGATATCTCCACGTCAGGTCACTTTTCAAGAGTACCAAATATCCTGAACTGTGATTCCAATGCATCAGTTACCGTGAGTGCAAATTGTGTATACACTTCTTACTGTGTAATTATTTTAAGGTCACACCAAGAAATCAAACCTTTTCTAGACTTTGTTGATGATACAATAGGTCATGTATAGCCTGCAAAAGGGGACAAAATGTTTGTCAAGACATATACAGATGCATCCAGCACACAAGTCTTTCTTGTTCAGACAAATCCACACCTCGTCCTTGAATATAACCAATCTATCATTAAACTGGTCGATTATCTAGCACCTGTGACTTGAAGCTTTATGAAAGAAAAGAAAAAACGTATTTTAACTAGAAGTGCACCTGGGTATTAAAGCTCTCTTCTACTTTTGTATAAGGAGCCATAAATACATGCAGCACGGCAATCACTGCCACCAGAACATCCCACTCTGCATCACAACAGCCACAAGTTATTTACTGCAGTGGTAATTCTAAATATACTTTTTTAGGAGCACATCAAGTCACCAGCCTTGAGCATTAGGTTGTACACCTAATTATGCCATAAGATAATAATCTGCGAACAGAGGACCATGAATCGAGAATGTACTTCTGTGGAGAAAAGACATAATTCAAAGTCATCCGACCTTGCAAGTTTCTAAAGGTCAACTGTGGTGAGTGGCAATGTGATAAGTACAGAGCATGGTGCCTGACTTCTACCCTTGAAATCCTCAAAGATTAATAGGGAAACTAAAACACACAATCTGCACACAAGTAACTGAATACAAAAAAGAATATCACTTCAGGGCAGGCACTTTAGAATGTATACTGGACCGTCAGAGGCCAAATTGTGGCAATATCCAACAAAACTTAACTCCAAAAAATGCATCAAGAGAGAGAAAGAGAGAGAAAGGAAAGGGGAGGGGAGATTTTTAAATATATATTAAAAAAAAACAGAAACTGCAAAGGTGGTGATCAGCAAACACAGACAAAGTGGAATTCTGGAGTTCAATAATTGGAGGACACTGTGCGGCAGTGAATATGGAATACACTTGATTGCAACAAATTTGCACCCAAATATTTTGTTCAAAAGTACTCCAGGCTTGAACAAAAAAAAAAACAAAAAAAACAAAAAATTCAAAATCAATCCATGGAATTTAGGGTTCATTTCTCTAGTTGACATCAGCTGCATCCTGAAACAAATATGCTTCTCCAAAATGAGGTCCATGGTGGTGGACCCAAAATCACCCAAAAACAAATTAAAAAAAACCAGAAATGCACACAAAAAGGAACAATCGAGACTAAAGAAAGCTCAGAGAATCCCGATGACTAGAAGTAAGGCGTTCAAAAGCGCATCGAACAATTTAAGCAACTCAACCATCAACGAAACATGCAAAGGCGGCGAAGGAGGGAGACATCGAAAGAGATGATGAGAGTTTTGCAAATGCAGAGTGAACTAACTGTCGAAGCGGGATTTGAGATTCATGGTGGTGCGATGATGATGATAGTGGAAATTGTTGTCGCTGCCTTCGATGATGTTGCGTCCTCTACTCCTCCGTCGTGCGAAGAATTCCTGCGACACAAGAAGAAGAAGATCTCGAGAGGTTTTCTGACTCCGCGAGTCCCTTGTCCAAGTGGGCGTTTCCAGCTGGATGACTTCTATTGCCACCTCAGGTTCTCATTTATGCCTACGTCAGATATTCACAATGGAAAGGGTCCAATTCAAACATTTAAGAAGTAGGGCAGGTGCCCGGCGTGTGGCCCCAGTGCAGAATTTTCTGCTCTACTTAACGCTTAACTTCCCAAACCCATGAAAGGGTTGTTTTGAGTGCATTTCAATCAATGTTGGTTGTGGAATTTTCATGGAACAAGTTTTGAGGTTAAAATGGGATTTGTTTGTAGGATTTTGAAACATGGGATGAGCTAATATATAAGACTTGTTTGGGCACATTGGCTGGAATAAACTTAAAGGGAGAGCATGTGATTGGCTCACATGGTGGGCCTTGCAATTTCCAACTCTTTCTGACATGGGGGGAGGGGGGGGTGACAGGTGACACATGTGCTAGGTGGCGATTAGTTATGGTAGCCAACAGCAACTAGAGTATGAAGCAATAGCGAATTGGCGGTGGCTGCAAGGAGCCATGCAGGCTAGTGGCTTCGTCATTGATGTCTTTGTTGGTTAATTTTGTTGTTCTTTGTTGGTCCATTTGTGGTCAATTGTGTTGTGTTGCTGTCACGTTTGGTGAGTTTATGTCATGGCTCCTAGAATGAGGGCCCTTGCGCATTCTCAAGCTCAAGAGAGAACTCATTTTTCTCTTAAGTATTTTGAGGCATCCATTACAATTGTTGTAGGTGAAACAAATATTGACATTATACTTCTTGTCAATTTGAGGAAGTTCATTGAGGAAGAGTGTATGGTGGGTTTGTGCTTCATGGAGCGCAATGGTGCATTGACACACAAACATTTTTGAGTGGTTGTCAAGGGCAATTTTAGTAATCTCCTAGTCTTGAACAAAAAAATCAAGGTTGTTTGGATTGGGACGAGAGTTCTCCCACATGTCATTTTGTCTCATGCAAGAGGTTGAGGGATGAGGGTTTGCATACCTTCTTAGGTATGGTTGGGTATTACATGAAAGATAGTGGGGAGAAGCATTTTGAGTTTGTACACCACAATGTTTCCGTGGATGACATGAATGGCGGGAAATCGGAGTATACAAAGTTTGGGAAGGTCGATTTGAACAATCGTGTGAGTCTTTCACATAGCAAAATTTTGCAAAGAGGCCATCAACGGGCTCATTGTCGCATGAAGAAGCATTTAGGTGTCACTCTCCCCAACAATTTATTTCACATGTGCGAGGGTGGCCAATTCTACCCAAATTCGACATATGTGATTCCATTGCGCTCTATGGGTATGAATGTTAGGAGGGCCACATCAATATAGAAGATCATGATGAATCCCAAAGATATCGAAATGGAGGATATTTCTAATGTTTTCTTCGATACAATGTTGGGGGTCTTAAACATGAGATACTTCAAGTCTCAAGAAATAGCCCATGAACATCGCAATAGAGAGAGAGAGAGAGCACTTTGTTGTGGTTGTGGAGTTGTGTTCATACTAAAGATGATGATATGGAGCAACAGTGGATTGAGGAGGGCCAACACAACGGCATTGCAAATAGCATCATCGAGCCTATAGTTGAAGCCGGTTTGCCACTGCCGAAGAGGTTTCTTGGTCGCCATCAAAGCTCCTATCCATGGCCCGCCCTAGCTGATGTTGGCATGTCGTTGTTTGTTGGGTTGGGCAACAACTCCATCGTTGCCACATCATGGGTGCCCCTTTATGTACTCGTGAGGGGCTTACATGATATATCCAAGGAAGAGGCTTTTTGAGCCTATGTTGTAAAAGTTTTTTCCATTGAATAAAGTTGTTTTTCCCTACGGGAAATTAACGTGTCATTTTCTTCTTCTTTCGGAGGCCTCTCCCCCCCCCCTCCATTTAAAACATGTCCCAATGGCCCATTCAATATGCATAAGGGGAGAAAATGGGCACAAATAACCCTGGGGATTTTTAGATGATAACAATTGAGGGAAGTGATGCACAAGAAAAGGCCATGTTTATTCCCCCGAAAAGACCTTTGATCAATCAAATTCACCTGGAAAATGAGTAAAAGGCTTGTGTGATCCACTAGATGGGAACAATTGAATAGTTGAGCACCTCCACAAATTCTCATGCCAAACTGAGCAAATCATAGTAGGCTAGCCACCTTGCGTTTGGAGTATGTAAACTGGCCCATGTTTCTAACCACATATATGCAAAGAATTCCTTAAAAATTTGAGATTGTCCAAATGTTGAACTGAAATGTCAATGTGAGCATAAAGGCCATTTCTACATGAACATCAAAAAACATTTCACTTTTCCCAAAATAATCATCTTTGATTTTCATGTAAAGTTTGCATTACAGCTCGGGGCGATCACACCCCCATACGTTTCGTAACCACGTGCAATAATGGGGTATTTAATTGGGGGGGATATTTATGCATCTCTCAATATTTTTTCCCTCCCTATTTGTAGATAAAAAGATATTTTGACGTATTTTTTAGCACCCTATATTTATTTGTAATTGTTTAGAGAGGCTAATTTTTGGCAAAATATTTTTTTATAAATCATTAACCAAATACACATGGAAAACATTGCAAAGGAAGTGGCCATTGTGCACCATCAATCTGCATGAAAGAAACCCTAAAAAATGCTCAAAAAAGCATGAGCTTGACGATTAAGGACTGAGGTTGTGACAAAACCAAAATTAATCACATGAAGCGGTTGAGGGTGATGGTGGAGGTTGACAGGTTCTAAACAGCCAGCGAGGTCCCACATGTTCAGCACCATTGCAAAACCCAACGGCCATTGAGGAGCGCCATCACATTCCTTCCCCCAAAAAAATCCCACAACATTTTCCTCCATACTAACACGCTTGATTCAAATTTGGACAAAAACTACACACTTCTTCATCCAAGTAGTCAAACCCATAATTATTCTATTGATCCTACTACACACTTTTAGGGGGATCCTATGTCTATGATTTTTATTTTAATTTTTAATTTTTTTACTGATTACTAAAATGGAGGAATTATCCACCACCCTATTTTACATATAATCATGTAGGGGACATGTTTATAGCTCGGGGAGGTCACTAGCGAAGATCGTAGAAACAATGTGCGATAAAAAATAGGGTTTAATATATTCATTGTAGATAAATTTTGCAAAAACGTACATATAATATAGGGGGTTTTAAAATAGTGAAACATGTTTACATGTAAAATACCATCACATATAATACCCTCTTTTATTTAGTCAGTACATGTAAAATAGCCTGGAAACAATTACTAGGGATAGCAGGTCTAGGGTAGGGTTTGTGCTAGTGGATGAAAAGAGGTAATTTTCTGTTGAAAAAGCTTGGATGGATGACTTTGCAGGTTGGTTGGCTTGAACATTACTGAACCAATGTATCCAATGTGGAGTTAACGTTCTCTACCTATGTGCCGGGAGGGAAAATTTCAACGGGTTGTTTGAATTGAAATCTTCTTTCCAATTTTCTTTGGCAGTATAAGTAAAATAGGGTATTTTTAAATGATTCCCCCAAAAATTTATAATTACTGATAGGGTGTATTAAAAGACAAGCAATTACCTTTATTTTGAAAAATGCCATACCTTATAATCTTTTCCGCAAGGTAAATAACTCCCCAATATAGGTCCTAAGCACACATGTATGCATTAATTAAAGAGGGAGTGACCTCCCCGAGGTTTATAGTTATTTTGATTGTGGATGAATGACATAGGTGGGGTTAATGTAGTGAAGAAATCACCCATCAACCAAAAATTGGTTGCTTGGGAAGTTAAGAGCTAGCTTAGGGCCGCTTTACATGGGGAGTCAAAGCCAATTTGGGGCTTTGACATGCGTAAATTCTTGTACGTGATTGTTTTAATTCATCAAATCAACCCCAAGGGCTTTACATGATGAAGTCAAAGCCATTCCTTAAAAATCATATCCATATGAGGTAAAATTATATTTTAATGCACTAAAAGACAAAAAGTGACATGGTTCGAGGAAAAAGAGTTGGACTAGACCAAAATAAAAACCCAATTTGTTTCCTTGGGGTTGTGTCAGAGCTTCCTCCCTTCTTGGCCCGAGACAACATTTTGTGTGGATTGGCTACAAATTTTGCAAACCTCGACCCCCTCATGAAAGGCGGACCTTAATCAGATTAAAGTTATGAAAAACCTTCACCTGGCAAGCAAGGCAACTTGCCCAGGGGGCTTAATTTGGCGCATAAAGCACTAGGGGCATTGACATCATGCCATCATCCATGGGTTCTCACAGAAATTTTGGATTTAATTTGAAGGAGAATGATGTGTTTAATGGATATTCAAACTTCTAGGAGATCAACAAGTACACCGTTTATGGTATTTAGTGCCATATACAATATTTGCAAACGACCTCAACTAGATGCATAGAGGTCTCAAAGTGTCACATATGCCAATTGCCAATATGATGCTATTTCTCAACATTCATAACATTTTGCAGTAACAATTTATTTACACTATGACATTTAGCGTAGTACATTGGAATATTTGAGATGATAGCTTTGCATTCTAATATGGAAGGGGAAGACATTATTGAGCATACTAATGGCAAGTGTCATGTGTCTACATTTTAGTATGTAAGTAGATATTCTTGAGGATACTAATGTCAAGTGTCATTTGTGTACACTTTAGTCAAATTGTAGACCATTGTGTAGCATAGGCATACACCCCATAACACTATTATACATAGTCATGCCATGATATTAGTAAGCACACTTGAACGCCAAGTGTCATGAGGTGGCACTAATGGTGAAGTTGTTGATCATTAGTGTAACCTAGGATACACCTTAAAACAAGGACACTATTACACATGTGACACTATAAATAAAAAAATGGTGTAGTGTGTTTGTATTGCAATTAGCCGAGGCTTGAGTGTGGACAAAAGTTTTCTTTTTTGTGGGTCATTCTTGATGATTATAAGCACCTACTTTGGTACCTAGTTAGTATTACATTTTAAACTAGATATAGCACTTAAGTCCAATATGAGAGATATCTGCCACATGGTTCAAGAACGTTTTCCATCTAGAATATTAAGCATATTGCAGCATTTTGTCAATAATTACTTTAATAAAAAAACTATGATTAATGTATATATCTTGAAACCACAATGAAGAAAGTCTTGGAAAATCAAACCTTTGACCAAGGAGCAACAAACTTGATGCAATATCATGCTACCTCCATCATTTTAACATGGCACTCTCATATTTTGGAATTTATCTTGCATTGGTGATCAAATTCTCGAATTTGTTCCAAAAAAATGTCTTGAAGTAAAAGTGTCAACTTTCATAGTATTTAGTTATCTGTATGCCATGCAAATAATCCATGACCAACAGAGCACAATACGACCTCAAGTTCATGTAGCTATGGTAGGTGGGTTGCAATTTGTTTGTTGAGATGCAACTAGGTGTGAAGGCCAAACTTTGGTCTTCTCTGCAAGGAATGGTTCCACCTTTCTCTACGATATCAACCCGAATTCTGCCAAAACAACCCTCATCTATTGACGTGAATTTATGAAAATCAAAATGACAAGAGTGGATCATCCGATTAGGATCATATGAGAAAATAAGTAACATGAAATTCTAATTTTGATGTAGATAGAACTATTTTGAACCCATGTTGTCTCGATCCATCGCACCCGAACTGCTAGTAAAGTCCCAAACCGTCCCAGCACCGTCCGCTGAACATGGCGCCGCCGGTGACGGCCGACCAATCTGGAACTTAGGAACGGCGACTGCGTCAACGTCCATGCACCCTTGCCACTCCAAAGCTCCCGATGTAAGAGTTTGCATCAGCAGGGTGTTACAGCCGCACGGGGTGGAAGCAGTTTCTGGCTTTCGCATCGGAAATGAGATCCTTCCAGACCGATGCACCCCGCGTCAATGTCTTCGCATTTCCAACGATCCACACGCAATACCTGCCAAAGCGCCACTTCTAATCATTACGAGTCATGCCAAGAGCATCCATCCCCTTGAACCTCGATCAGGACTCATGCGAGGAAGCCACGATTGCTGAGCAAAGATTAGTGAGCCTGTAGCTTACCCAGACAGGATCATCGGCTCTCTCATTACCTTAGCTGTTGTTGACCCACCTTAAGTAATGTATGGGAGCTAGCTGGCTCACCTTCCACGAGTAATGGCGACGTTGAGACGGCGACAATCTTTGACGAAGCCGATGCCGTGTGCTGTGTTATTTGCTCTTACGGCGCTGAAAATGATCACGTCCTTCTCGCCGCCTTGAAAGCCATCCACAGTTTTCACCTGGATGTCGATGGCATTGCCCTCTAGGTGTAGATGCTTCAGCGACTTCTCCAGAGCCTGTGCTTGCATCGCATAAGGTGAAATTATGCCTACGCTTACCTTCTTCAAGCTGCGTTCTCTTGCACAAGCTGCGCAAGTAGAGGAGATTAGTGCTTGTAATGCGGAGTGTTTAACTGGAAACGATGCAACAGGTGAAGTCGCACTTTTCTACTTACATCGATCACGACATGTTCATCCTCATGAAAAATACCTAGTACGGAAGCACAAGTATCTTTGTCGAGCGGGCCAAATAACAAATTTAACAACTATAGAGCACGTAAGAAGTTTCTCGGCAGCTTCAGTGATGAATTGTTCAAGAGGAGGAATTAGGGTCCATAAGTGGTTTTTCAACTACCGTAGGCAAGAACTTTCAGCAGGTTCGTCACGAGCTGCACTTCCATCGGATTAGTCCAACTCTTCTTCTCTGATACTTCAAATCCATGCAGACAATCCAAAAAGGCATATGCTCCATGTTGTAGCAGTGCAGAAAGGCTTCGCCCATAGTCGGCTGAAAGAACATTGGGGCCGTCCTTCACAGCACCATCGTAGAACTGGGAATTCGGAAACGCACTGATGGCAGGGTGCATACGGTATTGAATGTTCAGAAGATGTCGACATCCGTGCCGCAAACTCTGAAGCCTGTCCATGAGGCTACGGCCATAGCCACATTTTTCTGCAACCTGTCACTCCTTAGGTTTAGATGTTTTTCAAACGAAATTAAAGACCTCGTGTAAGCATATAACCATATTCAAGCTTCTGTGAAAATTCTGGTCTTTAGCCAAGATTAGGAGGTCGAACGCTCGAGCACAGATGCCCATGCATCCACATCCCATCCACATGCCGAACAAACTCGGTTCCGGTTTAGGTTTACGGTTTACGGATTAAGAGATCTGCATGTCATAGAAGATTGCGGTCATGATTTCTGGACTATCAATCTAGGATAATTTTGTGGAGAGGTTGATAATTGTGCAGAATTCTGGAGATACAGAACAACAGAAAATCCAGAATATCTGAAGAGGGCAGAGAAATTCGAGAAGAATTATGCGGAACGTGGTGCGAAGCAAATCGATCTACCTTGCTTATGACGGTGGCTGGAAGTTGCTTGTGATCTCCAACCAATATAAGTTGCTTGAGCTCGGTAATACTCGTGATGATGGTAGTCTCGGCCTCCACAAGCTGAGACGCCTCATCAACGATTCCGCACTCAAAGGGTATCTTCCGCATCCCCTTCCTGCCAGCTGAAGAAACTGTACTAAAAACTAAGGTAGCCTCTTTTAAACACAATGACTGTAACCAATGCCCGTTGAGTTTACACCCTAGAGGTTTCTTCGAATTGAACAAATAGCGTCCAGTACTCGAAATCAACATTTCAAGAAGCGTTTCCTTGATTTCAAGAAATCTTGTTTTCGAGATGCCTTTCCTGCCAACACCACCCAGGTTGATCGCTGAAAAAGTTCCGACCAGGATGTCCGTTTTAGGGGCGCTGAACCAGCTGACAGCACCTTTAGGAGCTTCCGAAGGCATGGATCCCACAAGCTCCTTCATCAGATCACATACTTTAGTGATGACATTGCTAGTTCTCTCGTCCAATCGGCATCTTGGAAGCTCACTTACGAGCACAGATGAGCACTTCTCCAGTTTATTTTTAATCCCCTTCATGAACTGTCCCGCAAATTTCCAAAACGGATCGTTGGGAATTTGATTAGGGCAGTTTTCCTGACCCTCGATGCCGGTCGTACGTGCATATTCGCCGGGTGCATCTTTCATGAACTTTACAAAGGAATCTAGGGAATCTTTCCATCCCCGCAAGGCTGCCGACAAACGATCTGCTCTATACGGAAGGAACACTTTCGTCAGTAGAGTACCATCAACAGCTCCCCGCAGTCGTTCTAGGCTACCCACCAGTACAATCTCACGCAATTCAAGAGGCGACCACTGTCTAATTGCTTCAATTCTACTAGTACTTGGCATTTGTAAGTTTTCTGTGCAATACTTGGAAAACGGTTTTTTCTGCTCCCCCCCTTGGTCCTGGAAGAAATTAGTCATCATCCTCGTGGCAATCTCAATAACGGCTGCGTTTGTTGGCGCCGAGATCAGAGTGCGACGATGGAGACACCCCAACACAGACAGCAAGGCGACCAGCATTGAGGTCTTGCCAGTGCCGGGTGGACCTTGTACCAATCGGACATGTGGATTTGGTTCAATCGTTAGAAGGCCTGCCACTACACTTCGAAGAGCTTTTGCTTGTGAAGGATTCAGTTCGATGGATGTGCAATAGGCTTTGACATATTCCAAAGTTCTGGCTCCCTCCGGCGCTTGAGGAAGGTTAAGACTCTTGATTCCCTCATGAGAACCAATCTGATGATCATGCACGACGTCATCCAAAATTTGTCAGAAATGTGCGGATTGAGCAGAATTCAAGTGATATCTTTGAGTATGAAATCCAAAAAACGTTGAACCTGCGATCAGGATCATCGACACTACGCATAGCAATCGAGAAACAAGATCTGAGCTAATTCAAATGGTACAGCGATAGATGATGTTTTCTCCATATTCCACTGTCAACCACTATCATACATTTCATCGTCACAGCTATCCCAGCAGCTCAAAATGTATCTCAAAGTATTTGCACAATCACAGTTGCATTGTCAGCATTTTGAAGGTATATAGAAACAAAGTTAATGGAAATCATTCAAAGTCCTGCAGTTCTCAACATATTGTTGTAGGTCGGAGGTGGCAGTTTACCTGTTTGATTTGTAGAATGCTTTGTATCACAGGCAATAACGGTGGCACACTGTTGACTGGCCCGATTACTTTGTCGAGGGCATACCAAATACGTTGAGATGGTATGAAACTCATGCCCGTGCGCACAGCATGCCATGACGAATTTTTCTCGCTAATACTCCTCTGGATGAAGTCTAGATCCGATGTTTGTACGTATGCAGTCGCTTCAGTCTGCCGCGCAGAAGTTTTGAAAAGTAATGCAAGAATACAGCGAAATTTATCATTTGCTGGGATGACCGGGCACTCTCGTGTACTGTCCCACTTGAGCTCGTCACTGCATAGCAGAATGATTTCTGAACCATTAATTGGTGATTCGGAGGTGCTTCGAGTCCACGCGGAAGATTTCAAGAGGAAATTCGTCTTTGTATATTGTTTCTTCTTGCTCTTCTTCTGGCAGGTTATGTCCACTGGCAAGACTGGTCCCTTGGTTATGCTTGATTCGAGAGCTTGATGCAACTGAGCCCGGATTTCCTCCAGAAGAGGCACCCGGAAAGCTTGTTGATAGGCTTCGGTGGATGAGAACTCCATCGGCACAGTGCCCACCTTTGCACACAATCAACATTGCACAACACAAAAACTCAAGGAAGACATGATGATTTCTCCACTGATATCCGAATCACTGAAACCTTTGAATTGGAAATGTGGTGATTAGGAAACTACATTTTCAACGGAAACCGCAGGGGAGCATCAAGAGGGGAGAAATATGGCACAAGGTGAATTCTCTGGAGATGTGAATGCAGCTAGCTCACAATTAGGTACCTTTGTCTCCAAGAAGGTTGGATCGGCGATGTTGCGAATAGACCATTTTAGAACTGTTGTCTCTAAACCGTCTAGTGACTGAGCCATTAGTAGTGTGCAATGGACTAGTTGCTTGCCGATGGATCACTTTCCCAGATATCTGAGCAAGTCAAGCGAAACCAATTAGCTGGCTTGAAAATTAACTCAGGAGTCATGGGGGAGTCATGAGCTTTGATTCACTCGAACCACTCAAAGTACTTACCAACAAAGTCCGTTCTTCCAAAGTACGTTGATGATCTGCAGACAACGGAAATGCTTGCAGCAACCGTCGGTTTGATGAGAACCTAACAGCAAAGTACTTGTGATGCAGATTGACAATCTGCACAACCCTGAAACTGATATCCCCGTTGCCAATTTCAGCACGAAAGGTTAGCTGGCTGTCGATAGATGCAAGATTTACGTTGTATGCAAGGGTGAACTGATTCCTCCTCGAGGTATGATATATCTCTCCGTCAGACGTACACTCACAACACCTGCAGCCAAATATTTATGTCACCGCCAAATGTTACTCCGTTCAATCTCAAACTGAACCGCAAACATCATGACATTTGGTGAACTGGAGAGAGAATCAGGTCAGATAGCCTTGGCTGGCATGAGGGTATACCGACAACCCGTACCAGATACTGCAGAGGTAATTCAGAGAAAGTACTACTTGCCAGGCTTGTTTACCTAGACTTGTATCACCTACAAGTTAGCGCTACGAGCTGGGAACTACCCATTCAATGGCTACTTAACAGGTCGGAAGATGGTTCCCAGTCACTAGTATGGCCTACTCATAGTAGAGCGTTTCTAGTCCCCCGCGCAAAAGGAGCTGGAGCCAAAAAGATCAGTTCCGATGAGTTGATATAGGCGTTCTGAGGCACTGAGTTCCCTGATAAAGTTCGTGTGGTTTCTTCATATTTTGGAGTTCAATCCACAAGAATCCATTTGGTTTACCATTAATAATGCTTTCCAACAAGCTTGTGTTGAACCATCTTCAAATATTGATGCCGAAGCTGCACGCTGACAATCCATCAATTTGCGGCCATGATCTGCTTAATTTACAGCAGCCGCACCTACGTAGGTGCTACACAACCCAGAATTTTTAAAAGAGACTTTTCAACAAGCCTATTGAAACGCCGTGAAAGTGCATTGAACACAGTGTAACAGTCCAAGGAAGCTAACTTAATCACTAGGAACAAAAAGAGAAACCCTAATATGTCAGCATGTGGCAATGTGGAGCAGTGCGGAGAAGTGCCACGTCATCACATGCAAGAAGCACGTTTTGCTCTTCCTCCCATTCTCACTCGGACTCTTGGTAGCTTCTTGCTCTCATACTTCTCATTTCAAACCCTACGAGGTTAAAAATCCCATCTTATGTTGTCTTTGCTTCCTAGTTTGAAATTCTTCAAAGCTTGCATGCAAGTAGGGTTTAGTAGCACTAGATCAACCTTGCAAACCTCAATTTTTTTGACTACTTACTCAATAGGATGTGCAAGGGTTTGGGCACTTCTTCTCTAGCATGTAGAAGAACCTAGTATTTTATTTGCTCCCCTCTCCTCTCCTATAATATCTTAAGGGATTTGGTGTGATAGCCATGAGAATATAGAGGTGGTGACGGTATGTGTTTGTTTGTTTGTTGTTGTCATGTGGAGTTTTTATGGTGAACTTTGGATTTAGGTTATTTCTTTTCTAGGCCCTTCACTTGCTCACATTTACACATTGAGTTTCCCCTCCTCCTCTCACTACACACAAACATAGAAGCTTGATTTACCTGTGTCTGCAATTTTATTGCCAATGAGGTCACTCAGCTCTATATTCAAAGTTTTGGTTGCATTGAAACACAACCAAAAATTACATTTCCCCAATTGCTATGCCCCAATCTTGAGTATTTTTCCAACCATAGTGGCCTCATTTAGACGTGGCTCTATTGTTGTCACCAAACCTTTGGAGAGTGGAGTTTGTAAATATCCGCTAAACCCCCTTCCAAAAACCTAGAACAAAAAACTTTTTGCAATCTACATCTGGGTTGTCAATCTCTGTGTGGAACTTCGAAACTCACTAGCAACAACCACCCATTGATGTTGGAAGTGTGTACCATTATCTTAGATCAATGGTTTTTTTGTTCTAACTATGATTCTACTAGGGTACTTACTGTTAGTTGTATAAATGACGATGGTTACTTGTGCCATAAGGGCTACTTTGTTTTTTGTTCTGAGGTCATTTTGTATTTCTTGCAGGCGATTGACCGGTTGCACTCTGTTTATCTCTAATGAACCTCAAAGCATTTGGTAAGCTCCTTGCTGATGATATGGTACATTAGCATAAGTTAGTTGAGTTCAATTGGAATGGACACCTTTCGGGGGGGGGGGAACTCTTCACTAGAGAAGTTGTTGGGCATATTTCTTATGCTATAAGGTTGACGTGTCTGATAGATTTTTGATCTCAAACGGAAATTTTTATTTGAGTGGTGTATAGGTGGGTGTGAATCCAAAAACAAACACCAAAAAGACATGTGTTGAAAGATGTCAAATTATGTGCTGAAAATATGCTAACCATTTTGATCACAATAATCAACATAAATAGGGGACCTCTATGATCATTTAATGAGAGAAAGAATTTTCACTTTCACAGTGAACGAATATGCATACAAGCTCCAAAAATTATAAGGAAAGTGGCTATGGACACAATTTGGATTTGCTAATCATCTCACACTAATTGTGTGTTTCATATCCTATGAGAAGTGTGTGCATAGAGATATGTGTTTGCTTAAGACCCGCTTAGCTGAAATGACTCTGCAGGGGTGCAACCACACATTTTGTCCATTCACGTGGAGATTTGATGTCCAGGGTGGTGATCATACTTGAAGTGATGGTCTTGTTTTTGGACTTTTAGATCCTTCATCTCTTGTAATATTGGGGTTTATTTGATCACATGTTCAATGTTGTTCCTTGATATTCATAACGCCCTTGAATTGATTGTTACTAGGGGATGTTGTGCAGCTTTATTTTGGTGAAGGTAATGATGTTGGTGGACCAAATACACTTGTGTCCACCACACGTGTGCCTCAATTTGGTCCATCAGAGAAAGCTCCATCATTCGCTCCACCTTTGTGCTTAAATAAAGTGCAAGTGCTGCAAACACGTGATTCATAGACTCATCTTTCATTTCTTTTGTAGGAAGTTTGTTTTTCCTATAAATAAGTGTATGTGTGTAGGTTGCTAACATTGTAACTTTAATGTGGTAACTTCTATAGTTCATTGGCCTTGCCTGCTATTGGGGTTTGGATTTATTTATGGATGCCACTTTCAACATGATATGCCCTTCATGATTAGAAAATCTTTGTGCATGTGAGTAGTCTATATTTAGTCGTGGTGTTTAGTAAGGTTATAGATCTGCATATTTGGTGATCCTTGTTCTTGTGTCTTGAACCAATGATCTTCTGTAATTTAAAGAATTAGTAGTAAGGATATCTTGTGGATTTTGACCTATTTGTATATTGATTTTGATAACGTTTTCTTACCTAATGATTTGTAAAGTGATTTCTTAAGGAGATCAACCCATTTCATGATATCCCTAAATACCTAGGGAGTATGCATGGATTAAAAACAACACTTGAAAGGTTGGAAAACTTTTAGCAATTTCAACACAAATGATATGATTGCATTCCTCTCAATGTGGCTCTCTGATCACATTGACAATGATGGAATTCTTACCGTTGGATTGAGGGTAGCAACAATTAGGAGTTCTATACATAGTAGTAGAGCAGTTAGGAGTTCTCTACAATAGCTAAATTTCTTGTTAAATCTTCTTAGTCTTTGATGAAGGTAATTGAAAGGGTGACAACATTTGTTTCTTTTCAATTTGTATTTCAAGGGCTTGTGCTTCCCATGAATATGTATTTATAACAAATAGTAGTAAATTTTTGCTCACTCCTCTCTCTCTCTCTCTCTCTCTTTCTCTATCTCGACAAGAGTGTCTTTGGTATATTGAAACTGAACTTTGGTGCCAAAAGGGTTGCATGTCCTTTTGGCACTTCCATTTTTGGAAGATTAACAATTTATGGATACAATCTTTGGCACAAGCTCAATTAATATGAGTTTTTGGTGACCCAATTAAAAGTTTTGCCTCTCCTACTAGTGCATGGTTCCATTTCAATGCCCAAAATCAAGACGAGCTCAAGTTTGAGTTTTCCATGATTTTTGGTAATTTACAACACATGACAATTCAGTAACATCCAAATGGATGGCCACCCATTATGTGTAGTTTTCCCCTGTTTAATCACATTGAAACATTTGTATTTTGCACACTTAAAAGTTCTGCCTTTCCTACTAGTGTACACCCAGTTATATGGGGACCTAATTCAATTTGATCACCTACATCCATTCAACCTCAGAATGAAAGGAGGGTCCCATTCAATGTAAGTTGCCTTCTGAGGATCTGTTTTTGCTTCAGTTGATCAAGGTACTAAAATCTGAGTTTCATCAGATACCCACTGTAGCCCTGAGGTGAATGCAACCACCACTTTCATTATTCAATCTGCTTTCGATGGAGAGGTCTAATTAATCAGTATACCAAATCTCATAACGAAGAAGATTTCAGGAATGAGTGGAAATCTTGAAGGCTAAGTAATATGGAGGCAGGTTAGGTTTGATTGAATGAATGAAGTGGTTAGACACGCCTAATTAGTTTAGCCGACTTGCAATAAGCTAGGAAGATAGACTGTTGGTATGAACCTTACAATAACCCAGGCATAGGTAATCAATTCATATGATTCCTTCAAGTTAGGCTCCCATGGAAGTGAGAGAGAAACTCTTAGATGCTGGAATATATTGCTCAGTTGAGCATTCGTGAAGTCTCCAACATTCGCTGCTAAGAAATGAACTGAAATTGATTCTAAAGTTCAGGAAAGCCAAAAGGTTTATGGGACTAGAAGTACATGAAGACGTTGTCGATAAGGCTAATTCTCTAGACTAATGAAGTGCAATAACCTCAATAAGATAGAAGCTAATATAAACTTGATGAGCCGATTGAAAGAAAAGACTTGAGACTATCTATTACTACATTTTTAAATAGAGAAAAAAAAACTTATTTCTAATGGAGTTGTAGAGGGTGTACTCGAGATCAAAGTGTGCTTCATTTTCAATTACATTGTCAAAGCAAAAATGGCATAATCTTATGAGATAATTGACCACCGGCCAATTTCAATGACAAGTCTATGATTTAAGATGCGGTAAGCTGCAATGATTTTGCATTGGGGTGGTGTCAATGGTTGCTTCAACTATGTGCAGGTGCCTGGTGGGAAGGATGTTGTAAATTTGCACACCATACATTCCACTACTTGATTTGAGGATTGCTAATACTTTCAAGCTTTTTTATGTGTTACTGAATGCCAAGCACAGCAGGCCAAATCAGGACACACATTCAACAAGACCAAAGTGGGAAGGTGAGTTTTGGGCTGCAATATTTTGGGAGCTCAAATGCAGTAGGATGCAGTTATTTTACAGAGACTAGGGCCCTTTGAATCACTGGACAGGATATATATATATATATACAGCATATATAAAATTCAAAGACTTGGCATTTTGTAGGTTTCCCAGGTAAAATGTCTGCTTGCAATGTCCTGATGCAGAGCTGGCAGCTATCTCCTCAATGTGCCTACTTTGTATATAAATATTTTCCCCGCTTAATTAGTGGTGATATCGGTCCGAGACGACCCTAAACTACTGGATGATGGTGGAGAGATACCCAAATCTCAAGGAAGAGGTTGGTTGTTCGACTCCCGGCTGTGAAATCTCCTCTCTACTTGACAAAAACTTGCCAGGTGGTCAACTGCCTCCTGTGCTTTGGCGCCGGCCTGTCGGCCTTCTGTCTCAATAAAAAAAAAAAAAAAAAAATTTAAAAAGTGGTGATACCAACTATGGATCAATGTTCCTCTCCAAGACATTGTGTAAAGAGTTTGTGATAGTTCATGAAGGATCTTTAATCCACAAAGAAAGCTAACAGAGGGGCAACAATCCAAGTGACACGGTCCCCAACATGTGCACACAAGAGGCTGCCCGTGATATTGTCAGAACACACAACAATATGCTTCACAAGTGGAACTGAGGAAGAGCACAGTAGATTCAAGCACAGCACTAGAAGTTCTTGAATGGCCATAAACAGAACCTAAAACTGTCCTGACAATCTTGAAAAGTAAACGTACCACACATATGATGTGTCAAAGCTAGTCAATGTATTAACACAGGTTCAGAGAAATGCAAATCACAAAAAGTTCAAAGGCATATGTTGTTTCTTGATCCCTGGACTATGAGATTCAGTCTGAGCTGGAAAACCTTGGAATAACAAAAACTTGGTCCTTGTGAAGGTATACTTTTGAATAGACCGTATGCTCCCTCAGCAAGAATCCAGACCAGTATAATTGTTTCCTCGGGGTGGGTAGTCATTGGTTGGAGTAGCAATATACGTGCGAACAAATGATAGGGTATTTTAAAAACATGGGGGCAAAAAATTATAATTGGACTTAAGAGTAATATAGGGTATCAAAAATGGCACTGGACATCTTTAAAGTACTATAGTGTATGGAATAATAGGTAATTTGGAATTATAAGTAATGCAAGCCATTTTTCTATTAACCTAAAATAGAAAATCACATAATGATAGCATG
Source organism: Polytrichum formosum (assembly GCA_964035585.1). Classification (NCBI taxonomy): domain Eukaryota; kingdom Viridiplantae; phylum Streptophyta; class Polytrichopsida; order Polytrichales; family Polytrichaceae; genus Polytrichum; species Polytrichum formosum. Next base: position 63,487,031 of record OZ037936.1, read on the forward strand.
TGAAAAAAAGAAGAGAATTGAAAGTAATACCCCCCTATAAAATAGTGGTTGTTCGCACCTATATCCTTAACTTTCTAACACACTGCCCCCCCCGAGACTGTTTCACTAAGGTCCCTGCAAGATGATTGCTTTGTTGAAGGCCGCCAAAAGCACAAAACAGGTAGCTCATGTAGGATTTGAATGGACTCCCACATTGATGACGTTACGGGCTTGCAGATAATCACACACAATCTGGTGCATGTTCCCATGTGCTATCTGTACACCAATCGAAAACAAATAAATTATCTTTCTCACATATGACTTTTCAGTAAATCACTCTTAAATCTGCAGGATACTACAGGAGCCACATAAGAATAAAAAGCACGGCTTACCTCTAAGAAGTTGTAGAAGGACTGAATGCAAGTCCTCCAGTGGATCGTGCATTCTGCAACTTAGTTCCAGTAGTCTGTAATGTTCCTCAGTTGACTTTGGGAAAATCTGCCAAGTCCACACTCTGGACACCATAATGTTTCATATAATTGGCAAACCCATTGCCAATAGCTTCAAACGGCATATACAGCTGTTGTGGTCAGACCAAGCAGGTTTGCTGACATGTCTATTCTTGATTGAATACGAGACACATTATCATCTGTAATTGATGACACTGCCACAGCCTGACCACAATGTCCGTAATGGACACATGTCACCCTGCCATCGGTTATAGTAGGCACCCAGTACACTACCATGGTTTGGTAGCCCAGCTGCCTATTACGCACGTGGCAGGCTCGCATCCATTACCTAGTTTGCAACTGCCCATTTGTGGGGAGAAAAACTCCACTACCATATTATGTAAAATTGTTCTATGAGCATTTAAACTTCAATTTGTTTTAAAGGGCTGGAAACTGAGGGTCCACCTCTTGAACCCATGACTGCAAACCCCCCGTTACGTCATAAATTGAAGTGAATCCCGCACTCCGAAGAACATCAACAGCTCGCTGCGAATCGTTACCCCTCCTACAAATAACATACACGGGTACTTCTTTTCCCACATCAGATTTTACTGCTTTGCAAAATGAATCTATTTGCTGAGATAATTGAGTGTATGGGATATTAAGAGAGTTTGGAAGCGAAGCTATGGCAAATTCATGTTTGTCTCTTACATCTAACAAAACATGGGCATTTTGGCTTTCTCTAACTTGCTTATATTCTCGACACGTAACTGACTTATCCTTCCCAACCACTTGCTGTCTGAGAGGTGCAGCATCGGACAATGGAGACAATGTAAATCTCTCATAATCAAAACCTGGCAGAGTTACATGATCAATTTTGGGGCTCTCTCCACAAACGACACACTGTGAACTTTTGCCTCGAAGTTTCACGGTGTGCGTACGAGTCGACAATGCGTCCAAGATGAGCATTCGAGATGAAAGTGGCTCCCCGACTTTCGATAAAATCTTGATAGCTTCCAATGCCTGAAGAGTTCCTATAATTCCTGGCACAACTCCAAGCACACCTGCATCGGAGCAACGTTGACAAGCTGCTTGAGGAGGTGGAACTGGACATAAGCACCGGTAGCATGGTCCCTGCAAACTCCAAGTATCAAACTCCCAAACATTGCAAGCTTGATCTCTCAACTTGAGCTCTAGTGTAAAAGGAGCCTCAGTCTTCCACTTGTTCGTAGATGTGGCTTCTAATCATGTGTGACTGCAAAATTAATGGGTGATCGTACACTACTCAACCTAAAATCTAGTATAATCTGATTCCCTTTATCCAAAAGACAGTGACCTACATTCCTAAAATTCGACAAACGCTCTAAAGAAAGAAACGCTTCAAATGTAAGAAACTTGCAAACCTGTAAGTAGTTGTACACAGTGAGCTGTCCTTCGAGACCCAATGCTGCTCCTGAAACAAGCGGCCTCTTCGAGACTACACAAGCATCACTAATCAGGTACCGTGTCGCCACATTGTCAGATGCATCCACCACCACATCGTACCCAGGAATTATCTCTAATGCATTTTTCGCAGCTAGTCCATAGGGATAAGCACACACCTAAAAAAAAAGGCCACATCACCACCATTAGGTCTCAAAATAACAAACCCTGATACATGAACGAATATTCAAATAGAACTCAATCCAGATGCTTGAAAGAGGATAGAGTACATTCCAACTTGCATTGTAGAAAACCTTAGAATTGAACTTTAAAAACCCTAAACCCTAAACCCTAAACCTCCCGGGGACAGATTAAGATGTACTGCATCTGTCTTAATTTCTAGAAGACAACAAACAACCCACCTCAGTCAATTCAAATGTATCTGTCTCAACATACAAAGAGATTGTCGATGAAATCATTTGCTTTCAGTATCTCCAGGTTTTGAGGCAGTAGGAGTGAGCTTTAATCTCATACTGTCGGCATTCGCATTCTAATCAAACCTGGTACATGAGCAAATATTTGACTCCTGCTCCCATGCATTCATTAGTTACATTACATATTACTAGTCAAATATTTGTGAGGTCGCATTTTTATCCTAATATTTGACTGGTAATATTCAACAGACGAATTGAGGTTGATTTCTATGCTATTCTATGATACAAATAGGAGTGTGTTTCAGAGATCACCACTGTTTTTTGGCCATGTAATCGTGTGCATTTTAGAAGAAAAAAATTCAAACCCAAATGCATCCAAAACTCCCATAGAAAGAACACGATAAAAATGTGATCTCACAAATTCTGATTCCAAGCCTCAGACACCACTTGAGGAACAGCTTTCCACGCTTCGTAAATTACCAGTTCTTGCAATTCCTGTAACTGATGAATGCACGAGAGTGCAAGTCTCATCCTAATCTCTCCGGTAGGATTAGGACTTAGGGTTTAAGGTTTTCGAGCTTGAATGAATTCTATGGTGATCTACGATACAAATAGGAGTGTGTCTTGCAATACCTGTAACTGATGGGTGGGAGTCTCACCTCGAGAGACGAATTGATCGCCAGGCACGCCCGCTTGGCCGACTCAACCTTAGCTTCCCCAATCGACGATTCATTATGAATCACCTGCCGATGCAAATTATGCACCTCGACGCAATCCGGGTCCATAATTCCCAATCTCCCAACTCCACCTGCAGCAAGATACATGGCCACCGGTGACCCTAACCCTCCAGCTCCCACCACAAGGACTGAGCCTTTAGCAAGACGCTCCTGTGCCTCCACTCCGAAAGAAGGCAAGAGAAGTTGCCTGCTGTACCTCTGAATCTGCGAGGCTGTCAAGGTGTGTCCCCCTGCGCCTGCCACCCATGCAGGAGGAGGAGGTTGAGAACAAAAATAATTGCTGCTCGAAATCGAATTCGAATTGGTTGTTGAATCCTCAGTCGAATAATCATCCTGCTCGTCCTGTTTGGAAAGAACGGTGAGCTGGTGCTCCAGGCTTGCGGTCTCCAGGCGAAGGTTCTCAAGCTGCGCCTTCAAGTCCACAATCTCCTTCTTCGTGGCGCTATTATTATCGCCTCCGTTCCGTTGCATCGGTGCTGTTGCGGGTTCTGCCATTGCGATACTTAAGGGGAGTTTGGAAAGTAGTCAAAGTTTGGAAGAATTGTAATAAGCGATTGATAATTTCATCGACAAAGAGACTTTGAATGTCGAGATGGATGGGTGGAGCAGACCGTAGAATTGGGTAAGTAAGGGCGAGTTTCCATGTAGGCGGCTCGCCCACCAGATGCTAGCGTGAATAAGGACAAACCCACCCAAATGTAGAGGGACTCTGGTGGGTAGGGTTTGTATGTGCCAACTACACTAAATAGTATATTTAGTGTTAGATTACATTCGGAGTTACTTACTCCTATATCTTTTTACTATTAATGTAATTTTTTACCAACGAAGGTCGAATTGGGTTGTTGGACATTATAGAACATTAACATCTTTACGTGGTAAAAATTTACATTAATAGTAAAAAGATATAGGAGTAAGTAACTCCGAATGTAATCTAACACTAAATATACTATTTAGTGTAGCTACTTCCATCTTCTCAAATCCGGGTCCACTTATTAATCTCCTCCTCCAGGTGAAAACCTCCTCCTACACCAGTCTTCAAAACCGTTGATGACCAACACTTGTAGGTTAAAGATTTTTTAGTGGACGCATGGAAGTCTAGCGGCCCATGTCCCCAGCCCTCCACATTCTAGCACACCACTAAAATGTGGTTGGATGGCGGCTTGCGCTTAAGTACATGTGAACGCCTCCAACCCATTATTTTCTAGAACCTAATGGGCGAGCGGCCTACATGAAAATTCACCCTAAGTACGTTAGGTGGCATCATTTGGTGGATGTCTGTTGTGGTTCCATGGAATATAAGAGTGATAGAGAACACCACGAGTCTATCTCTAGGAGGTATAACTTAATTCTCATATGAATGCCCTCATCCATATGGAAAAAACATAGATTCTTTACGCAAGGAATGCACAACCCGTAAGGCATTCCAATATACAAATAAGAGCCTAAGAGGTTTGCTACACATGTGGTTCCAAACCCACCACTAGGCACAAATTTGTTCCCTAGCCGGCAACTCAACCGGCCACATGGGACTCCAAACGCCCCCCCTGCCAAACCTATCAACACATAGTTGCATTCGCATATGAACATAGTGGAGTTGGGCCCACATACGGACTACATCATTCCATCAAAGTTTGGTTGCCAAGGCAAGCCCGGCAAGCTCTCAAAGAGTTGTATGTGCACACAAACAACAACCCTTGGAATTTGCCACTAATGCCACCTTTGATCCAACAAGGATGTGTGCGAGGTTGGGTTTTCCACTAATGCCCATTGTCATGTGAGGTGACATCGGGGGCTAAGTCACGTCCAATTAGGAGTAAATGGACTCCATTGGGAGTCCATGTGTGTTTGGATGAGTAATGGACTCCATTAGGAGTCCTAGTTAGTTGTTCATCCACTCCATGGATGAAATCCACATAGACGGGGGGTTATGTGGAGGGGAAGGCATCTTGACTTGCCATTGTTGTCAAGTCAAGTCTTGTGAGTGTGTTTTGAGAGAGAGAGAGCTTGTTGTTGCTATCTTGTGGCTATGGTGTAGTAGATCATGAGTAAAGCCTTTGCATTCTTTCTCCATCACTTGCACTCTTGGATTCTCCCTTCGTGGAGTGAGAGATAGCTTGACTCTTGTGTGTGAATTTCATAGTTTCTTAAGCTTTGTAAGGAAACTTCTTAGTTTCTTGAGCTTGGAGAGAGAAACCCTCATACTTGACAACAATGGCTTATTTTTCATTTTTGGTTGTATTTCTGAGCTAAAATGGCCCAGTAGTGGGAGCAAATGAGTGATACAAGTGTATGAAAGCTTAGTTTGCAATTCCTTGCAACCCTCAAGAAGATTTTGAGAGAAATCTCCGCATTTCTCTTTTGGTGTCTCTTTGTGTTTTCTTGAATTGTTGATGGTTGAATCTTGAGACCAAATGGAATCTCAAGTCACATCTTTCTTGCTTGCAAATTGTGTAAGCAAATTTTAAATTTTTTGTTTTAAAAAAAAAATCCGATTTGTTTTTAAATTTTTTAGAGCTCCGGACGGATCCGGAGCTCTGCCACAGCCTCCTGGAGCTCCTGGAGGGGGCGGTGAAAGGGCGGGCGGTCATAGGGGGCGGGGGACCCAATCCCACCCCCGGTACAGGGTGACCCACAGGAGGGGGCGGGGCCTGGCGACCCCCAAAAGCGGCGGGGGGTGGATAGGGGCCCAGGCCCCTACCAGGTAAAGCCTTCCCCCTTCTTTTTTATTTTATTTTTATTTTTATTTTTATTTTTATTTGTGTTTTTATTTTTTAATTACTTTTTTACTTTTTTACTTTTTAGTTTTATATTTATATTTATATTTATATTTTGTTTACTTTTTACTTTTCACTTTTTTACTTTGACTTTTTCCTTTTCACATTTCTTATTTTCACTTCCTTATTATTTTTTATTTTGTTTTATTTTTACTTTTTACTTTTCAAATTTTTATTTCACAATGACACTTGGCATTTAATTTCACAAACTTTGAGGTTCAATTTTGGGGGCATACTAACTCCGATTGGAGTGAAATTTGAGCCTATCTTGTGTGAAATTTGCCAAGGAATCCAATGGTGTAATTGGATTGTTGATTGGAGTCCATAATCACCTTGGAAATGAGCATTTTCAATGCTGATTTTTAATTTTAACTACCAATCTCGAACCTTTGCACAATTTTGGAATTCTGGGGGCATAAATAAACACTTGGCATTTGGCAAGGGATTGCCATTTAGATAGCCCGCAACAGGTGCAGGTTGCCCATTACCTTGTAGATAGTTGCAGGTACTCAAGTGATTATTTTATGGTGCAAACTAGGAGCCGATATTATCGATCTCCATCACCAGATTACTTGGAGGACGTGCATACCACAAATCTTGAGCCAGAGGTAGATACCAACGAGGCTTTTGAACCTATTTCGGCGTTGGACACTACTAGTAGGCTTCGGATTTGGAGTGTCGGTACGTTCGACGAAATGGAGGACGATCACCACGGTTCAGTGCGTGATCGATTCTCAGGTCGAGCTGGGGGCATTTCCTTGTCCGATTGGAAACTCCGGTTTCGCACCTGGATTAAGGAGAAACGTCAAAGGTCTTCCAATTTCAATGATTGGTATGCCTTTGAACTTCTGCCTCAGCATTTGGAGTATGAGGCACTCCAAACTTATGAACGCTGGACAGAAGGTCATCAGCGACAACTTCGGGAGGTGGAGCAGTATTGGGAGGCCCGGGTTGAGCTTATTTCAGCCCTTAAAGATGGGGCGATTGCCACCTTAGCTCCATCCACCTTAAAGGAGGAGGAACCACTGGAGGAGTCTAAGGACAAAGAACTGGCACTTGGGCCAATAGTGGCTGGCAGTAGCACGGCTACCCTTTCACGGATGGCACGTGTTACACAGGCAGCATTGACGGCTGTTGGTCCACCACCTCCATTTAATCCCTTGCTGAATTTGTCGCACATTTGGAGGTGGAATATGGTGGGTTTAGGCGAGACCAGATGCAGCGCATCCAGGATTTCCGCCAGGAGAAGGATGACACTCCACGGACCATGTACACGCGACTCGCGCGATTTGCTGTTGAGTCGGGAGGTGTTTTCGTTGAGAGCCAACTTGTCAAAATCTTCTTGTCTAAGATTGATAAGCGGCTACTTGAGTTGGCATCACCTCGGATTATCTTGGACTACGAAGGCAGAGCTACGCTTGCACAAACGTTTGCCGTGGTTGAGAGATGTGATCGGACACTCTGTCAATACGATGCCACGGATATGGTATCTTGGATGACAGAGACTAGCAAATCAAAAAGAATTGTCACAGCTACTAGTAGTTTAGCTGAGATTCAACCTGTTAAGGAGCAAAGGATTTTACATTGTTGGGGTTGTGAAGAAGCTGATCATTCAAAGAATGATGCCAATTGTCCCAAGAAGAAGAAAAACCAGCCTTTGGGAAAATTAAAACAGAAGATAGAACCGGTAAAGGCGGGGGAAAATTCTAAGAGGAGGCAATTGAAATATAACCATTGTGGCGGCACTAACCACGATGTGGATCATTATTTCCAACTTTAACCTGAGATGCAGCCTGTCAGTTATATGACTGGCAAATCTCCACGGGAGCAAACTCTTGAGGCGAAGGTTGCAGAGCTTGAACAAAAACTCAAATCTTCTGCATCTTTTGCTCAAATTTTTGTGCCGCATGCAGGTGTTGGCACTTCGGGTTCTGACATGTATATGTTTGGAGCATCTGGAGAGGTGGTAGTTGCAACTTCTACTCGCGCACAGACATTGGCAAATTCAGTGGTTTCCACAAGTGCTGGTAGCAACGAGGCTTCACGTCCTCGTCATGTCGGTCCAGCAGACCAGGTTGGTCAAGCACGGCTACCTCTATCATTTGGATTGGTAGACACTACTACTGCTGTTGGGGCTAAAAACTCTTTACTTTTGAGAGATGGGGATTCCATTTCAAAGGACGTTATGTAGGTATTGGCACATAAAATTCTCCATATGCCAATTTTCTCAGGTTCGGAGTTGATGGCTCCGGATTTCAAACTTGCTGGAGTTTTCCATTTAGCTGGGAGAATGTTAGAAGGCAAGGCGGATTTGCCATTCCTTCAAGTATCCCAAGCTGTTGTTGACGTGCCTGTGGTTGAGGAGGTGGAGGACTTAGCCAATTTGTGAGCGAATCTTGCAGATGCGGCGATCATTGCTTTTGGTAAGCACACTGATATTCCTCCTCCAATAGTTCCATCAATGGATACGTCTTTTTCACATTGTGCAACAGGAGCAGTATATCTTGCAGATGTTTCTGCAAGATCTGCTCGTGAGCGGCATAATTTACAACCTAGTGTTGTACGTCTGGTGAACGACAAAACTTTGTTTGTCGTATCACGCACGGATAATCCCGCTATTCGTGCTACACTACTGATAGTTATGATGGATTATGGCGCTCAACCGGTTATGATTGGCAAAAGACTTGCTGACAGTCTGGGATTGATGCCAATAAATTTAGATCCTTGTCCATTCACAATTGTGACTTCAGTAAGGGGCACTGAACGTGCAACAGGTTATACCAAGGCACCTTTCCGGTTGATTTTTAACGTGGGGGCAAGATCTACCTACATTCATTTGACAATGAAGTGTGTTGTTACCAATGCAACCAACTATGATATACTAGTTGGTCAGTAAGCTCTTTATCCACTTGGCTTTGGTTTGGATAATTGGACCGAGGAGGCGTGTATTAGACCGGGATGGTCTACTGGTGATGGCAGGAAGATATTTATTCCTGTAGCATTTGCAGCTACTTCTATGACTATGGTTGCGGAGGCAATGTTTGGTTGTAGTGGTTTAGTTCCAGATTTGCCTTGTTCACCAATTTTGTTGGAGGAAACATTAGCCTACACTTGTAATGTAGCATAGCAACAAATTTTGCCATGTATCGAAATTCTTGCTCGACATTTCAAGGATTCATCTCCACCATGGCGTACTCCTAAGGAGTTATCCGACCATTGTCGACACATTGTAGCGGATTTGGAGCTTGGAGAGACACCTCCAATATCATCCTCATTTTCTTTTGCCCAACCCATTCGTTGGCAACCGTCACCTGAAGGTATTGTCCTTGTAGAAATCTTTGGGGGCATTGGCACATGTTTGGCTGCAATATTGGAGGCTGGGATTATAGTTAGGCGGTATATTCATATGGATAATGGATATGCAGTCAACAGAGTCGTTCGACACCACATCCAATAATTGTTGTTGAGGTATCCCACACAATTGTCAGCCTCTGCTATTCATGGATGTTGTGGTCAACTCCCTCAAGACGTCACTATGATTAGTGATGAGGATTTGAGAAGGTTGGGCTATGTGGATTTGATTATTGCAGGATGGTCGTGTCAAGGCCATTCGCATGCAGGAACTGGCCAAGGTTTGCATGACCCCAGGTCTAGTTTGTTTGCGGATTTGATGCGATTGATACAATGGTGGTTTGCCCATCAATCAACTCCACCATGGTACATTTTGGAAAATGTGCCATTATTGGGTGATACACGACACAAAGTGGTGAAGGATGGTGAGTACATTAACCAACTTCTGGGTACTCCAATATTTCTGGATGCTGCATCTTTGGGATCCTTTGCTCACCGGCCTCGTTGGTTTTTGACCAATTTGGTATCACCTCAAGTACTTTCAGTGGCAGTCGTTCGAATTCCTCGGCTTATGAATCGCAAGGTGGATAACATTTTAGATGATCATCGTGTTTCCTTGGCGGTTACCAAGGATGACACCTTGCCACTTGCAGTAATTAATAAGGTGGGAATTCCGCGAGGTGCACTACCGACTTTTGTGACATATCCACGGTCTTTTGCATTTCGATCTCGTGGACCAGGCATGGTTTGGGATTCAAAATTCCAAACTTACGATGAGCCTACTACAGATGAACGGGAACGAGCCATGGGTTTTTTTACAGGTACCACAGCTGCTCACGGGCTTCAAGAAGGTCAAAGACGTTTCCTATTGGGACAAGCTATGGATCTCAATAACATGGTGTGGATTATTAGAATTTGTCTTGCTGCTCTACAATATTTTCATGACCAATTGCTTACTCTGAGGACAGAGGACAATGGTTAGGGGGTAATGGAGCTGCAATCCAAATTTCACATGGAAGTCAATGATGCTAAGGCATTATTTTCTTTGAAGCAGCATGCTGCAGAAGAGCTTCAAGCTCAACGTGTTTTTGCTGCTTTGGCCCAAGATTTTAGTATGTCTGATTGTAGTGGAGAGGATACGCATTTGATTTTAAGTGCAAATGATGGGGGCAAAGGTGTTGCCCTCTCCACGGACTAGCAATCACAGGCTGTGCTGGCACCAAGTGGCAATCCTTCTATGGAGAAGGAAACCACGGAGTTTGACGATTGGCCAATTGAAGTGGGGCCAAAAGTTACTGGTGCCGAAGCACGAAAGGTACGGCATTTATTCGCTCTTATCGTAATTGTTTTGCCTTTAGTCTTCATGATCTTGAAGGATATAAAGGTAACTTGTTCGTATTCAACTCGAGGACGACCATCCTATTTTCAGACGGCCGTACAGACTTAGTACATCTGAAAGGTTGGGTGTTCAAACTCGATGTCAAGAATTATTGGCAGCGGAATTGATTGAACTCTCCAATGGAGAGTATGTTTGTGCCACGGTTATGCCTTCAAAGAAAGATATCTTTGGCAACTGGACGGAAAAATAGATGTGTGGTGATTATCGTCCAGTCAACCGCAAGACCAAGTCGGATCGATATCCAATGCCGATGCCAGAGGAGTTGTTTGATGCATTGGGATTTGCTAGAATTTTCAGCACTCTGGATTTGAGGTCTGGTTATCATCAATTACCTTTGTTGTTGGGTGATCGGGTGAAGACCGCATTTTGGAGAATTGATAAAGATGACAAGGATCAACTTTATCATTGGAAATTTTTGCCATTTGGTTTCAAGAATGCACCAGCTGAATTTCAGCGGGTGATGGACCAATTATTGGCTGGTTTACCGTTTGCTAGATGTTATATTGATGATGTTATCATCTTTAGTAATAGTCCACATGATCATGTGAGACATTTGCAAGCGGTATTTGAACGACTACAACGGTGGGGACTCCGTTTACATCATGGCAAATGTAAGTTTTTCCATGATCAATTGTCTTATTTAGGCCACTTAATTGTTCATGGCGGTCTTGGTGTGCACCAGGTGAAGGTGGATGTTTTGCACAAAATTCCCGCACCTATTGATGTACCACGACTTCGGGTATTTCTAGGATTGGCAAATTATTATAGAAGGTTTGTCAAAAACTTTAGTTTGATTGCCAAACCTCTCACCATTTTCACGGGGAAAGACCAACCATGGATTTGGAGTCAGGAACAACAACAGGCATTTGGTACATTGAAGCAGAGGCTCGGTTCAGCGCCAGTACTTCGACGCCCGGATGTGTCTAGAGCTTTTCAATTGTACACGGATTGGAGTGCAATGGGATTGGGAGCGGTATTGACACAGAAAGATGAAGAGGGAAAGAAATATGTGGTGGCTTATGCATCTAGAAGCAATAATAGTGCTGAATCTAATTATTCTTCTTATGAAGACGAGGCCTTGGCGGCCGTTTGGGCCATTGTACATTTCCGACCTTATTTATATGGGCAAAAATTTACTTTGGTGACCAATCATCAGCCTTTAAAATGGCTTATGAAATCAGATAAACTCATCGGAAAACTTGCTAGGTGGGCATTGTTACTTCAAGAATATGACTTTGAAGTTGTCCACCGAGAAGGAATTGCCAACTTGGATGCAGACGGATTGTCTCGCAATCCAAGTCTTTCAGATGAGGATTTAACTGGAGCCAGGTGGCATGGAGATTGTGATCGTGAGGCGGTGCCGGGTTGGCATGCTGCCACATATCTCATAATTATGTCAAGATTGGCTGCTGAGATCCTTGTGGAACACCAAGATAAGGAGATCGATAAATCTCTCATTGTTAGTGATGTGTGGGAAGACCGTGCGGTCTTGCACAAACTTCAACAAGGGAGATATCCCCTTGGACTATCCGCTATGGAGCGAGATAGAGTTAGTCACCGAATAACAAGGTTTCGTTGGACAAACGGCTTGTTATTTCGTGTGTGGCCGGACGGAACGAGGCGCATCGTCCCAAGGCCAGATCGAATAACTTCTTTAGTACGGCAAGTGCACGAGGAGCTTGGACATTTTGGAGTGCGAAGGACACACTCTATGTTATGCAACCAATATTGGTGGACTGGTATGTATCAACAGGTTGCCACTTATGTTTCCCGGTGTAAAGTATGTGACCGAGTCAGGTCAAGTTTTAATACTTTATCACCTCAACTTCAGCCTTTACCTATTATGGGCTTGGGATATCGTTGGTCTTTGGATTTTGCCGGACCGCTTACTGTCACTCCACGTGGGGCAAAGTATGTACTTGTGATGGTGGAGCATTTTAGTAAGTGGATTGAACTCGTGGCTCTTCTCCAAAATTCCTCAGAATTGGCAGCTATGGCATTTCTTGATCGAGTTTTGGCACGGTTTGGAGCACTTGCAGAGGTGTTGACGGATCAAGGGAGAGAATTTTTTGGATCTTTCGAGGCTTTGTGTACCAAGGCTTTGATTGATCATCGAACAACCTCCAGAGATCACCCTGAGGCAGATGACTTAGCTGAACGAGTTGTTCAAACTGTCAAGCGCGGTTTGCGGAAGTATGGCATGCTTTATGGCAACCATCGCAATTGGAACTTAATCTTACCATGGATAGCAATGGGTTACCGTTTCAGCAAGCAAGCATCTTTGGCATCCTATAGTCTTTACCAGCTCTTGTATGGTCGGGAATCAATTTTACCTAGCTCTGTGCGAGAGAAATTGGCTCTTGTGGTAAACTTGGATGATCCAAATGTTTGGGCTCAGTATCTTCATGATCGAGCAGAGTTCTTTCAGAAGGCATGCCTATGGCCATGGAAAACTTAAATATAGCCCAACATCGTGATACATTACGGTATGTCCGGATCCGCAGTGGAGCTTATCGACCTCAGGTTCGTAGATTTTCCAAGGGGGATTATGTTTACTTGCAACGGGAGGCGCCTACGATATTGGATGTCAAGGCTGGGCGCACAATTTTACAGGTAAAAGATGTTTTACCAAGTGGTATATTATTGCTTGAAGGCAAGGATTGACGGGAACGTCGTGAGCATTCAAAGAATTGTGCTTCATGTCACCTTCCCATCGACGGCTCCGTGCATCCCGAGTTGGCGGTTGTACCACAGGGTATGTCTTGTTATGTGTGTGGAGAGAAGAAAGGAGCTGCAACAATGTTATTGTACGACCAATGTCAACGTGGATGGCACATGGCATGTTTGACACCTCCCATTTTTACTCTTCCTTCTGGCAATTGGGTTTGTCCTCGTTGTCGGAAATCCTCCCATTCCATGGCCGTTAATGGTCATGATTGAGGATTTTGTGGATGTTTGCCACATGTCTTAGTGGTGAAGTTGTTATCTAGTTGGTCGGTAGTTTTATGAGATTGAAAATCACATTGGGAGAGTTATCAAAGAATTCAACATAAATTGTTGAAGGCGATTAAGGATGGGGCTCACATTGCACCCAACCTACAGTTCTTGGGGTACTTCTTCAACCATGAGTTTAATTCCTTAGATTACCACTACACCAACATGGATATATACAGATGTAGCAACAACTTCATCATGTTCAACACCTCTACCGATGAGTGTGTTTGTTCCTAGCTGATTGGAGGGGCTTCTTATCTGTTAGGGGGGCACTTGAAGAGGTGGTTGTTTAGCATATTAGTTTGTTATGTTTATTTTGCTAATTGATGTTGATGACGATACTCGATCTGTTGTGTTTAACGATCTTAGTTTACACGACAGTTGTCATGTGAGGTGACATCGGGGGCTAAGTCACGTCCAATTAGGAGTAAATGGACTCCATTAGGAGTCCATGTGTGTTTGGATGAGTAATGGACTCCATTAGGAGTCCTAGTTAGTTGTTCATCCACTCCATGGATGAAATCCACATAGACGGGGGGTTATGTGGAGGGGAAGGCATCTTGACTTGCCATTGTTGTCAAGTCAAGTCTTGTGAGTGTGTTTTGAGAGAGAGAACTTGTTGTTGCTATCTTGTGGCTATGGTGTAGTAGATCATGAGTAAAGCCTTTGCATTCTTTCTCCATCACTTGCACTCTTGGATTCTCCCTTCGTGGAGTGAGAGATAGCTTGACTCTTGTGTGTGAATTTCATAGTTTCTTAAGCTTTGTAAGGAAACTTCTTAGTTTCTTGAGCTTGGAGAGAGAAACCCTCATAGGTGGTTGTTTAGCATATTAGTTTGCTATGTTTATTTTGCTAATTGATGTTGATGACGACACTCAATCTGTTATGTTTAACGATCTTAGTTTACACGACATCATGTTTGTGCCACAAGAAGCCACCAAATGCAACGTCCAAGTGGACCAATTGCTTTGACATTGTGATTTCATGTAAGGCCCCAATTCCTTAGTTTTTTAACATTGTCACCTTCTTGAGCAATTATCGCGCTCTTTGACTATTGTTTGACCAGTGTCGAGGATATTTGGGATGCATATAAAGCCTACTACTCCCAAAGTGAGCCTCATGTGCAAGATTGTCGAGCAACCAAAACTTGGTGAGGGTCCTCTACCTCCCTATTGATTTTTCAATCCTCTCTTTGAGTTTTTGTGTCTTGTTCTTGCTTTGTGCCCTCCTTCATGGATGAATTAAATGATGTGCATTGCATGTCATATTATGTGCAATTACAATTATCATTGTCCTCCACACTTGCGCCAATCCATGGCTAAAACTTGCATGATTTGCTCATGCTCATTGAAATGCACTTGAAGTGGTTAGTGGGAGAGGATGTGTCAAACTTACATTCGGTCCTAGCGCATTGTGACAATGAGGATGAGCTCCAGACAAATGAGTTGGGCCCAATGTTTGTTGCTAATGGTGGCAAACGATGGGGGTGGCCTAGAATTTTGAATTTGCACGTTCGATGTGTCGTGCCAATTGACCATTTTTTGGATATAAGGCAAAGTGTGATGCGATTTTTTGGATAGAGTAGTTTAATTTTTGGAATCCTAATGAAATTTAAGGCTTAGATTTGTAGTTAGAACTCTGAAACAAAGAAGAAGTAGGAAATTAGTTAATATTTAATTGAAGTAAAGTGAAATAAGTTATTTCCAACATATTGATCATAGTCGAGAGCTTAAGAGTCATCTGTGAAATACAATAGACATGTGAGTAATTATTCAGGACTTATGGATCTGGCTATAGACAAACATAATGCTTGAGACCATGGTCTTTTTACTATGTCACGATATATATATATATATACTTCGGGAGGCCATAGTAAAGGGAGAGTCGGAGAAGACTTAAGATA
This sequence comes from Polytrichum formosum, assembly GCA_964035585.1. Lineage (NCBI taxonomy): Eukaryota > Viridiplantae > Streptophyta > Polytrichopsida > Polytrichales > Polytrichaceae > Polytrichum > Polytrichum formosum. The sequence goes on from OZ037936.1 coordinate 63,502,473, forward strand.
TAGAAAAACCCAATTATCAACTCCTTCTCGAGAAGAGAGTGGATCTTTCTTTTTTTACCATTGTCAAATTGTAGTGTTTGAGTGTGGTGGTTGAGGGTGTGAAGCCCTTAATTTGTTAAAGTGATTCTTTAATGTATGAATGGAGCATGACCATTGTCTCACAACTTTTGAGAAAATTAATTAACCATGCTCTCGTGAAACGAGCGGATATTGTTTTGGTGATATACTTTCTATAAAAGTCCATTGTCTGAGGAATGCAAAGCCCTTTAATACTTGTACATTATTTGGAGGGAATTGTAAATGAACGGGACCATTGTTTTTGGTTTTGCATGAGTACGAAGCCCTTGCATGATCAAAAGTGTTATGTGTGATTTTCATATGATAATCTTTGTCGCAACCCTTGCTAGCTCCCCTTAAGTAACTTGGTTAATTTTTCCTTTTAGCAAGGATTACGAGCGCTAACCCTTCGCATACCGCGATGCGAATGGTTAGCTCCCCATACCACGGACCTTATAGTTCATAGGAGGGGAACCAACCCTCCTATTTTGCTTTCGGGACTCACCCCTTAATCGGTAACCAATTCTTAGATGTGGACTTCCATTCATGGAAGTCCAATCTTATGTTGATCATAGCGTTGCCGGAGCAACACTACAACAACCCGAGCCATACTAGGCAACTATGCCTTCACATTGGGCCAATGCCCATGGAGGCCGTGCCGTTCGGCCTTAGGTGGGTTCGGCCACACCACCTCATCCATATAAGCCTCTAGACTCTAGGCAGGGCCCCTACCCCCACCGTCAAGTAACCTGTTGTCTCTCTCCCAACACTTGGGGCCAAGTAGACATTTTCCCTTAGCCGCTGGGGCTAGAAGCCCTCAACAGCTTCAAAACCCCATAACTTCTTCATATCATCTTTGATTCTAACAATCAACCACTCCATCGTCATCTACGTTTCACGTAGATGCCGATGGATTACTCACTTGTCCCATTCAGGCAAGTATTGAGGAAGTTATGCTAGTTCAAAGCTTTGTAGTCCTGGGAGCCACTCCTAAGCCACTGCTGTACCAGGGCGCTGTCCCGGGACAACGCCCCATTCAAATTGCCATATCTCCTAGCTCACACCTCCGATTGAGGTGTTCTTGAGCATTCTAGAATTGGCACGCCATAAGTTACGCATAGCTTATGGCCTCACCCTCATGCCTCCTAGTCTCTGTGGGTGGGAAGCGATTCCAACGCCCGAGGCCCTCACCCATACTAGAATCACTTGGGCCCTCTCACCAACGGCGTCACAAGTCCCGGGTGTCACTCCGGGGTCCCCCTTGTGCCCATGGTGTTTCGGGCACTTTTCATGGAAAGGTCCGCGGCAATCTTCTTCCCCATCACATTGAATTTGACGTTGTCTTGTGAAAGGACGGTTATCTTTTTTTTTTGTCACTAATCATGTTTATTTGTCTATGACCATTATCTATATGAACTTGATGGTGTGAAGCTTTAAGTTTTGGGGATGCCAAGTTTTTGGGTGTCTCTGTTAAATGGTCTGGGAAATGTGGAGACAATAGTCTTAATATGGTTAATGTAAATGTTGAGTTGTGTCTTGTGAAAAGACCATATTCTTCATCTCCTAGTGATTAGGAAATATAATAAGAGATTGTAGACATGAACCTCCAATCAAACCAACATCCAGTGGAAACCCTCAAGATATAACTTTGTTGCGTTCAATTACACAATTCAGTCACATTAACAAAGTGGCACATTCATAAGTGTGAATGAATCAATAAAATGTAGCCCTCAGTGAGGGGAGAAACATTGCCGAATCTATTTTTTATCATTCAATTATAATAAATAAAGGCTTCTCAAATGAACCCGCACATATCTTCACAGACTGCCATAATGGTCTATATGTGATCAAAAACCAAATAAAACACCCCACACTACACAACAACCACCTCAATAAAACCATCCTAGAAGAAATAGTTAACTCCCTTATACAAAAAAACTCAACCCACAACACTATACAAAGTAAGAGCACATGCAAACATCAAAGGAAACGAGGAAGTCAACACGCTTGCTAAAGAAGGTACACCAAAAGAACATTCCAATGCCTCACAACCACATGAATTTGCCCACTCAACACCGTACTACTATCAAAGAAACAAATGGTCATCAATGGGAACAACCCCCGACAAAATGACCTATTAGATTCCCAAAAAAACATCTCACAAAATACGATAAGAATATAAATCTAGAACTGATCCCTATACTATATCTCAACATAGATAAATGGATAGCCAACAAGAAAATAAATAATGAGCTATCAAATAGATTTTAGACAAACAAAAACATAATTGACTCTCAAAAAACATGTCTTCTAAAAACGAGACACGGTCAATGCATTGTACCTTTCCATGAGGGGTGCTTGAAACACCATGGATACAAGAGGGATCCCGGAGTGACACCCAGGACTTGTGACGCTGTTGGTGAGAGGGCCCACGTGATTCTAATGTGGGTGATGGCCCCGGGCGTTGGAAACGCCTCCTACCCACGGAGACTAGGAGTCATGAGGGTAAGGCCATAAGCTATGCGTAGCTTACGACGTGCAAACTCTAGAATGCTCAAGAGCACCTCAATTGGAGGTGTGAGCTAGGAGATATGGCAATTTGAGTGGGGCGTTGTCCCGGGACAACGCTTTGGTACAACAGTGGCCTAGGAGTGGTTCCCGGGGTTGCCGAGGTTTGAACACGCATAACTTCCTCAATACTTGCCCGAATGGGACAAGTGAAGAGTCCATTGGTATCTACATGAAACGTAGATGACAATAGAGTGGTTGATTGTTAGCATTAGAGATCGTACAAAAAAGTTATGGTGTTCTAAAGTTGTTGGGGGCTTCCAGCCCCAGCGGCTAAGGGAAAATATCTACTTGGCCCCAAGTCTTGGTAGAAAGGCAAAATGTTTCTTGACGGTGGGGTAGGGGTCATGCGTAGAGTCCTAGAGGCTTATATGGGTGAGGCGGTATAGCCGGCCAAACCCACCCGAGGCCGAACGGCACGGCCTCCATGGGCATTGGCCCAATGTGAGGGCATAGTTGCCTAGTATGGTTCGGGTTGTTGTAGTGTTGCTCCGGCAACGTGATGATCAACATAAGATTGGACTTCCATTCATGGAAGTCCACGTCTAACCTTTGGTTACCGATTAAGGGGAGAGTCCCGAATGCAAGTGTAGGAGGATTGGTCCCCCTCCTATGAACTAAAAAATCCGCGGTATTGAGAGCTAACCATTTGCATGGGTGGATTGTGAAGGGTTAGCGCTCATGACCCTTGTTAGAATTGAAAGAATGACCAAGATACTTAAGGGGAGCTAGCAAGGGTTGTGACAGTCAATACATGGGGAATGCCAGGAAACAACTATTCTTTGGCAAGGAAGTTTTTCCATCAATTATGTCCCATATGTAACTCTCCAAACCTTGATACATGGTTATATGTACTTTTAAAGTGCAAACAACACCGCATACATGCCCTCCGAACTAAAAGACACAATAAAGCAATATGAGAATTAAGAAAACTTATAGTGGCATCAAAAAAGTCAAGATGCTATGTTCTCATGGATGCAGGCACATTCAATAATGACCCCCCAGAAAACACTGTCCCTCCGTGGCTATTACCTTGCACGTGTGGCCAACAAAAATGCCACTACAATGTCATATTCAAACCATACCTTCTATGTGTGAAATGACTACCATATCAATCTCCACCACCAACAAAACCTAATGATAACCTAACAATACAATTAATCGAATGTACATATTGTAACGATAAAATACAATATGAAACTATAATAAAAATAGAAAATATCCACCAATAGGCAATGTTATTAATAGAGAGTAGAAGGTAGATCCACTAATATTCATCACGGCAGGTGCTAGGGCAACCACACACATTCCTTCTATGGAATGTATTGAAACAACATTCAAAATCCCTGGAGGGGGCTAAACTTTAAAGGCATGTATCTAACTTAGATTCCAATTACTAGTAACTTAGGCCCACTTTATGCTTGGGCTTGGATTGAAGGCCGGCCCAAATTCTAAAAATTGGCCCAATAAGATCATTTGGATTCATCAAATCTGGCACAAGGGCTTTGTACTAGGGTTGGGTTTGAACACTCACTCATCCAATGTGGCATCATAGGTGGCACAATTTTGGTGCCAAACCTTCGGGTTGGCTTGAAGAAATGGGGATGAGCTTTTCCTCGGCTTGAACTCTCAACATGGGCTGGATTGGGTTCATTTGTTGGATAATAAACATCTCTACTGTCGGTCCTCAAGAACATCAGGACTTAAAATCGGGCCTCATCACTTTACATGTGACAAAGGTTGGGACCGCCAAGAGATGATAAAGTTGGGCCGGATTGAGGGCTTAAGGTGAGTTTCCATGTAGGCCACTCGCCCACTTGATTCTAGATAATAGTGGGTTGGAGGTGTTCGCATGTAGTTAAGCACAAACCGCCATCCAACCACATTCTGGTGGTCCGCTAGAATATGGAGGGCCGTTGGACACATGCCGCTAGACTTCCTTGCGCTCACTGAAGAATCTTAAACCTACAAGTGCCGGTCACCAAAGGATTGAAGATCACTTTTAGGAGGAGGAGGAGGAGGTTTTAACATAGAGAAGGACGTTAGTAGGTGGGCTCGGATTTGAGAAGATGAGAGTAGCTAGTTGGCACATACGAACCCTACCCCACCGCCTGCCCACTACATTTGGGTGGGTTTGTCCTTATTCACACTAGAGTATGGTGGGCAAGCGGCCTACATAGAAACTCACCCTAAGGGTGAGTTTCTATGTAGGCCGCTCGCCAACTAGATTCTAGATAATAGCGGGTCAGAGGTGTTTGCATGTAGTTAGGCACAAGCCGCAATCCACCACATTCTCGTGGTCTACTAGAATGTGGAGGACCGTGGACACGGGCTACTAGACTTCTATGTGCCCATTAAAGAATCTTTAACCTACAAGTGCCGGTCACTGAAGGATTAAGACCTATTGAAGAATTAAGAGAACCAATATTGGTCTAGTACTCCATCCTTGGTAACTAGGAGGAGGAGGAGGTTAGTAAGTGGGCCCGGATTTGAGAAGATGGGAGAAGCTAGTTGGCACATACGAACCCTATCCCACTAGATTCCCTCTACATTTGGGCGGGTTTGTCCTTATTTACACTAGAATTTGGTGGGCGAGCGGCCTACAAGTGTAGAACCTCTAAAAAACCTCAGAGAAAGCCGAAAAATCTCGTGAGCGTTGTCTCGGTCGCTCAGCGTCTCTCTTCCTCCGACGTTGCTCCAGAACCTCAAGAATTGCTACTCAGACAGCAATACTTCGACCACATCGATAAGCTTCATATTTGCAGCCTCTCTCTCTCTCTCTCTCTACAATTCTTCTGAGCTTTGACAAAATTGAATAAAGATTGGAATTCAAGGAGAAGAAGAAGAAGAAGAAGAAGCATCAATTATCGGCCACTTTGGCCTCCTCGTAATCTGTCTGCCTCTCTCTTCCTCACCATCTCTTTCCGTTTCCGCTGCAATTTCCACTGCTAAATGAGATTACACCGAATTGAAGCGGACTGGAGTCGAAGACGAAGATTGACAACAAAGCTCCGAAGGATTCTTCGCAACTTGTCTGCCTCTCCTCTCCCACTGCATTCTTGGTGCTAAACAAGAAAGTTTCTCATTGGATCTGGAGGGAAGGGGAGGGAAGGGAAGGGAAAGGAAAGGAAGAGGAGGACATTCGAGGGAAGGAAATCTGTTGTTCGTTGGTCGTATTTGCGGCGATGGGAATGGGGTTAACAATGCATGTTTGGTGCTAAACAGGAAAGTTTCTGATGGGATTTAGAGGGAAGGGAAGGGAAGAGGAGTTGTTGTTTGTGGTTTGTGGTTTGTGGCGATAGGAATGGGGTTAACAATGCATGTGTGGTGTTAAACAAGAAAGTATTGAATGGATTTGGAGGGACGGGAAGAGGAGTTGTTGTTTGTTGTTTGTGGATTGTGATTTGTGGCGATGTGAATGGTTTAACAATGCATTTTTAAGAAAGCCTTTGATTGGAGCTGGAGGGAAGGGGAGGAGACTATAGGGAAGGGGATTTGTTGTTTTTGGTTTGTGGCGATAGGAATGGGGCTATCAATGGCAGCATCCCTGCCCTCAGCTGTAGTAATGGCGGTATACATAGGGCTAATTTCAAAGACAGACCTACCGGCATACTCTACTGTACCACTCCTGCACGCATCACTGGTAGGGTTTGGAGCGGCCATAGCCGCATACCCATCCATCAACCAGCCGACGCTATTTGGGAAGAAGCCCGACGGCTCCTTCCCGTGGTGGTCCATTGCGGCCTTCTACCCTTACCTCCTCTCGCTCAAGGCGTACGTCACGGTGCGCAGACTTAGAACAACGGAGCCTGTGTTCACCGAAGTGTACAAGGGTTTGTTCGTTGGCGGGTGGCCGAGTTTGCAGAGCGATTTGCCGGACGGCGTACAGGCCGTGGTGGATTGCACCTGTGAGCTCCCCCGTAGTCTGTGCGTTCAAGGCTTACCTTACCTTTGTGTACCTACTTGGGATTCAAGGGGTCCACGGCCGGAAGAAATTGAGTTTGCTGTTCAGTGGTTGTTGAAGAGATATGATGGTTGGGAGAATGGGAAGAAGAATCGTGTCCTCATCCATTGCGCATTCGGTGAGTGATTGAGTTGCCATTCCCATTCCTTATTGTGTGTGTTACTCATCCTTGCATGTGCAGAATCTAGGGTTTCAGCAGGACAGGTTGAGTAGATGAGCAAATTTCACGAACATGTTTGAACTGTAGGAATTAAGCCGTCTAGGTTAATTGGAGGAGCAAATTTCTCGAACAATTTCAAGAACAGTTTTAAGAACAATGGCGTGATTGCTACATGATTGCTTCCCTATTATTCTGTAGTCTGTAGTCTGTTTGAGGAATTTTGCGGCAAAGTGGAGCTTTCTTTCAGACGTAAATCTCTGTGCTGTAGATGGAGGAAGAGCAACTTAAGCAGATAAGAGTCGCTATTCAAGGCTAATTGTTTTTGCTCATCCTTGCATGTACAAATTATAGGGATTTAGCAGTAGAGGTTGATATGGGGAGCGAATTTCACAAACAATTTCAAGGCGTCATTGCTACATGATTGCCTACACTATAATTCTGTAGGCTGTAGTTTGTTTGAGGAATTTTGCAGCAACAAGTAGAACCTTCGGCAGTGAGCATCGTAAATAGATAAGATTCAAGGCTAATTGTGCTAATCCTCGGATGTGTAAATTGTAGACTTCAGCAGAACAGGTTGTTTGGAGGAGCGAATTTCACAAACAATTTCACTAACAAATTCAATAACAATGGTGTGATTGCTACATAATTGCCTCCCCTCTTATTCTGTAATCTGTAGTTTGTTTGAGGAATTTCACCAGCGATAAGTAGAGCTTTTGGCTCTACTCCTCTGTGCTGTAGGTTGGAGGAATAACATTGCAATTTCAAGAACAATCGTTGGATTGTGCTACATGATTGCCTCCCCTGTTATTCTGTAGTCTGTAGTTTGTTTGAGGAGTTTCGCAGCAACGAGTAGAGCTTTCTGCCGTAGAGCTTGTCGCTGTAGGTGGAGGAAGAGCATCATAAGTAGATCAGTAATAGGTTAATTGTGTTTGCTCATCCTTCCACGTGCAGATTGTAGGGTTTCAGCAGTAAAGTTTACTTGGGGAAGCGAAAATCATGAACAATTTTAAGAACAATGGTGTGATTGGTACATAATCACCTCCCTATAATTCTGTACTCTGTGGTTTGTTAAGAGGAGCTTCCCAGTAAAGTTTTCAGCCTCAACGTTGCTATTGTGGGTTGAGGAAGCATTCTTAAGCAAAATAAGAGTTGATTATTTCAGCTAGTCACTATTTCATCCAGGGATTCTCTCTCTTCGTGAACTTGGTTTTGTTGTTGAACTATGATCAGCTACAGCCTTTCTATTCTATCTTCATCTTGACTTTGCATGTAGGACACTAGTTTGGTCCAAACTCTGAGGTTAAGCTGCCGAAGGCCGGAGTAGTAGTTGGATGGGTGACCTTCCTAGCACTAGATTCTTGGTGCACCTATGGTCCACCCAATCATAGTGGGGGTTATTTGGATGAACTGGATATTTTCAACCAACCATGTGGGAACCTAGGGGCTTGCCATTGGGGGAGATAGGTGCCGGTCAGCTTGTCCACGCCCATTCAAGGTGTTTGCTTTGGAAAGGAGGCAATAGTCACCAAGGGCCCTCTAGCTCTCATAATGCCCAGTTCAGGATTACATATAGAGTTAGACCAACTCAAAAATGAAGCAACACCATAGTTCATGCTGGTGGCAATGTGGAGTCGTCTTTCTTTCTTTCTTTCTTTCTTTCTTTCTTAAGTATCTATATGGTTGCATTTGTTGTGGAAGTTCACATTTGTTTGTCTGGTGATGGAACAGGGCATGGTCGCAGTGTGACGCTGTTGTGTGCTTTGCTGGTCAAACTAGGTGTGTGTGACACATGGCAAAATGCAGAGTCATTTGTGAAGAGCACTCGTCCGTTAGCGCGGCTGAATCAAGGTCAAAAGATAAGCTTGGTGGAGTGGACGGCCAATTTCCACGTGAAACCGGGGAAAGATCAAGGAGACAATGATTCTTCGAATGTGCAACTCCATGACTTTGCTTCTGAAAATGGTGCATCTCTCATCCATAACTCGAAGCATGAATAATGCCTTTACTCAGGCATGGTGTTGAGCTTCTGCTTTCCCCCACAAATTCTTGGTTTACAAAGATAACTGTAATTCATGCCCACCAATGCTGCCATTTCAAGACACATCTTGAACTCTTAGCCAGATCATGATGTTCTGTGCATTTCGATTGTGACCCAAACGTGATCTCATTTGTCAACTGAAATGGTTGGCTATATTAATGGCAGGTGTTATTGCAAGAAGGAGATCACAGGGACACAACAAGAGTAATTGAACATTTCAATTCCTATATCAAGCTTTAAAAGCTATAAAGATATAAAGCTTGAAAATGGACTGAAGTGTTTAAATTTCTAGTTGTGTTCTTGTCAGATCCTCCCTTTGAATGTGTACGTTGTTGGAAATGGCACAGAGTTTGAGCAAGACGGGATATATTGCTTCTGTCCTGCACACATTCAGCTTGTACTATAGAACTGGATTGGAGTGGTCACAGCAGCCCTGTTTTTGGTTCATCTTTTTTCTGGCCTTCTTGAGCGATACCTGAAGTTAGATTCATGTCATAGTGATTATCTAAAATACTTGTCGTTGCAATCTGTTCTAAGTTTGAGAATTGGTAGACCTCCTTCCGCATCCAGCTCGTGACTTGTCATCCTACTCATCCCAATACTCCTCATCACACTTGAATTTGGCTGCTAATTTCTCCATTGGAGCTTGAGCTCTTTTTATGCAAATACGTATCAAAATATGGGATTTCTTGTTTGGCTGAATGTTGGAAGGACAGGCACTTATAATTATCAGCTCTGAAGACTATATTGATATGACAGTTTTCATAGTCTCCAGTGAAAAACCTGTCAAGAGAACAAAAGCATGTATCTGTTGAATGCGTATTCTGATTTGCCCCCCCTGCTCCTGGCATACAGTAACACAATAAAATAGTTGAAATTATTAGCAGTCATCAAATTAAGTACTGAATGGTAAGAATGTGCAAGTTTATGACATCCCGTCACCCAGGCACCTGCACACAGCAGAGAATGTGCAATAAAACATTCTCTCTCTTGGAAGCCTAATTTGAAGGAAACATATAAATTCAGTACCTATGCCTGGGGTGTGATCAGGTTGTACCTAGTCTACTTACTAGCTTACTGCAAGCGGACATGTCTAATCACTTCACCCATTCAATCGAACCTAACTTGCCTCCAAATAAATTAGCCTTCAAAGATTTCCACTCATTCCTGTAATATGCTTCATTACGAGATTTAGTTCATTAATTAATTAGACCACTCCATCGAAAGAAAGAAAGATGTAAGTTCCATTCCTTCAAGGCTTCAGAAGATATCTCATAAAACTATCAGATATTAGTGCCTACCTTCATCAACTGAAACAATTATGAAACAGATCCTCATGAGACAAGTTGATTAAAATCCAGCATTTAGTGGGACCCTTTTTCAATCTGAGGTTGAATGGCCGTAAGTAATCAAATTAAATTTTATTCCCATATCAATGGGTGTAGGTGCGGTTGATGTAATGTAGATTATTGCCTCCAAGTCATGGTTTGTCGGCGTGGAGCTTCGGCATCAACACAAGCTTTTTGGAAAGCATTATTAAGTGATAAACCAAATGGATTCTTGTGGATTGAACTCCAGAATATCCAGAAACTACAAGATTTTCGTATCAGGAAACTTCAGAACACCAATATCCAGTTATCAGAATTTAGAACCGCTGTTTTTTGTGGGAAAAGAAACATTCTAGCATGAGTAGGCCATACTAGTGACTGGGAACCATCTTCCGAACTGTTTAAGTAGCCATTGAATGGGTATTCTCTACTTCGTGTCCATCAAGTCTTGGGTGGTCCCCAGCACGTACCACTAACTTGCGGGTGATACAAGTTTAGGGTAGAAAACCTGGCAAGGAGTTCTTTCTCTGAATTACCGCTGCAATATCTTTCCTGAGTTGTCGGTATACCCTCATGCCAGCCAAGGCTAGCTGCTCTAATTGTCTCTGCAGCCCACCAAATGTCGTGATATTGCCGGTTCAGTTTGAGATTGAACGGAGTAACAATTGGCGGTCACACAAAAATTCGATCACTGCAGGTGTTGTGAGTGTCTGACGGAGAGATATATCATACCTCGAGGAGGAATCAGTTCACCCTTGCAAACAACGTGAGCCTTGCATCGATCGACAGCCAGCGAACCTTCGTGCTGAAATTAGCAACGGGGATATCAGTTTCAGGGGTGTGCAGATTGTCAATCTGCATCACAAGTACTTTTCTGTTAGGTTGTCATCAAACCGGCGGTTGCTGCAAGCATTTCCGTTGTCTGCAGATCATCAACGTACTTTGGAAGAACGGACTTTGTTGGTAAGTACTTTGAGTGGTTCGAGTGAATCAACTCTCATGACTCCCCCATGACTCCTGAGTTAATTTTTAAGCCAGCTAATTGGTTTGGCTTGACTTGCTCAGATATCTGGGAAAGTGATCCATCGGCACGCAACTAGTCCATTGCACGCTACTAATGGCTCAGTCACCTGACGGTTTCCAGGCAACAGTTCTAAAATGGTCTATTCGCAACATCGCCGATCCAACCTTCTTGAAGACAAAGGTACCTAATTGTGAGCTAGCTGCATTCCCATCTCCAGAGAATTCACCTTGTGCCATATTTCTCCCCTCTTGATGCTCCCCTGCAGTTTCCGTTGAAAATGTAGTTTCCTAATCACCACATTTCCAATTGAAAGGTTTCAGTGATTCGGATATCAGTGGAGAAATCATCATGTCTTCCTTGAGATTTTGTGTTGTGCAATCTTGATTGTGTGCAAAGGTGGGCACTGTGCCGATGGAGTTCTCATCCACCGAAGCCTATCAACAAGCTTTCCGGGTGCCTCTTCTGGAGGAAATCCGGGCTCAGTTGCATCAAGCTCTCGAGTCCAGCATAACCATGGGATCAGTCTTGCCAGTGGACATAACCTGCCAGAAGAAGAGCAAAGGAAATGAAAAACAATATACGAAGACGAATTTCCGCTTGAAATCTTCCTCGTGGACTCGAAGCACCTCCGAATCACCAATTAATGGTTCAGAAATCATTCTGCTATGCAGTTACGAGCTCAAGTGGGACAGTACACGAGAGTGCCCGGTCATCCCAGCAGATGATAAATTTCGCTGTATTCTTGCATCAGCTTTCACAACTCCTGAGGAGCAGACTGAAGCGACTGCATACGTACAGACATCGGATCTGGACTTCATCCAGAGGAGTATTAGCGAGAAAAAATCGTCATGGAGTGCTGTGCGCACGGGCGTGAGTTTCATACCAGCTCAACGTATCTGGGATGCCCTTGACAAAGTAATCGGGCCAGTCAACAGTGTGCCACCGTTATTGCCTGTGATGCAAAGCATTCTACAAATCAAACAGGTAAACTGCCACCTCCGACCTACAACAATATGTTGAGAACTGCAGGACTTTGAATGATTTGTATTAACTTTGTTTCTATATACCTTCAAAATGCTGACAATGCAACTGTGATTGTGCAAATACTTCGAGATACATTTTGAGGTGCTGGGATAGCTGTGACGATGAAATGTATGATAGTGGTTGACAGTGGAATATGGAGAAAACATCATCTATCGCTGTACCATTTGAATTAGCTCAGATCTTGTTTCTCGATTGCTATGCGTAGTGTCGATGATCCTGATCGCAGGTTCAACGTTTTTGGATTTCAAACTCAAAGATATCACTTGAATTCTGCTCAATCCGCACATTTCTGACAAATTTTGGATGACTTCGTGCATGATCATCAGATTGGTTCTCATGAGGGAATCAAGAGTCTTAACCTTCCTCAAGCGCCGGAGGGAGCCAGAACTTTGGAATATGTCAAAGCCTATTGCACATCCATCGGACTGAATCCTTCACAAGGAGTAGCTCTTCGAAGTATAGTGGCAGGCCTTCTAACGATTGAACCAAATCCACATGTCCGATTGGTACAAGGTCCACCCGGCACTGGCAAGACCTCAATGCTGGTCGCCTTGCTGTCTGTGTTGGGGTGTCTCCATCGTCGCACTCTGATCTCGGCGCCAACAAACGCAGCCGTTATTGAGATTGCCACGAGGATGATGACTAATTTCTTCCAGGACCAAGGGAGAGAGCAGAAAAAACCGTTTTCCAAGTATTGCACAGAAAACTTACAAATGCAAAGTACTAGTAACATTGAAGCAATTAGACAGTGGTCACCTCTTGAATTGCGTGAGATTGTACTGGTGGGCAGCCTAGAACGACTGCGGGGAGCTGTTGATGGTACTCTACTGACGAAAGTGTTCCTTCCGTATAGAGCAGATCGTTTATCGGCAGCCTTGCGGGGATGGAAAGATTCCCTAGATTCCTTTGTAAAGTTCATGAAAGATGCACCCGGCGCATATGCACGTACGACCGGCATCAAGGGTCAGAAGAACTTTACTAATCAAATTCCCAACGATCCGTTTTGGAAATTTGCGGGACAGTTCATGAAGGGGCTGAAAAATAAACTGGAGAAGTACTCATCTGTGCTCGTAAGTGAGCTTCCAAGATGCCGATTGGACGAGAGAACTAGCAATGTCATCACTAAAGTATGTGATCTGGTGAAGGAGCTTGTGGCGTCCATGCCCTCGGAAGCTCCTAAAGGTGCTGTCAGCTGGTTCAGCGCCCCTAAAACGGACATCCTGGTCGGAACTTTTGCAGCGATCAACCTGGGTGGTGTTGGGAAAGGCATCTCGAAAACAAGATTTCTTGAAATCAAGGAAACGCTTCTTGAAATGTTGATTTCGAGGACTGGACGTTATTTGTTTAATTCAAAGAACCCTCTAGGGTGTAAACTCGACGGAGATGGGTTCCAGTCATTGTGTTTAAAAGAAGCTACCTTAGTTTTTAGTACAGTTTCTTCAGCTGGCAGGAAGGGGATGCGGAAAATACCCTTTGAGTGCGGAATCGTTGATGAGGCGTCTCAGCTTGTGGAGGCCGAGACTACCATCATCACGAGTATTACCAAGCTCAAGCAACTTATATTGGTTGGAGATCACAAGCAACTTCCAGCCACCGTCATAAGCAAGGTAGATCGATTTGCTTCGCACCACGTTCCGCATAATTCTTCTCGAATTTCTCTGCCCTCTTCAGATATTCTGGATTTTCTGTTGTTCTGTATCTCCAGAATTCTGCACAATTACCAACCTCTCCACAAAATTATCCGAGATTGATAGTCCAGAAATCATGACCGCAATCTTCTATGACATGCAGATCTCTTAAACCTAAAACCGTAAACCTAAACCGGAACCGAGTTTGTTCGGCATGTGGATGGGATGTGGATGCATGGGCATGTGTGCTCGAGCGTTCGACCTCCTAATCTTGGCTAAAGGCCAGAATTTGCACAGAAGCTTGAATATGGTTATATGCTTACACGAGGTCTTTAATTTCGTTTGAAAAACATCTAAACCTAAGGAGTGACAGGTTGCAGAAAAATGTGGCTATGGCCGTAGCCTTATGGACAGGCTTCAGAGTTTGCAGCACGGATGTCGACATCTTCTGAACATTCAATACCGTATGCACCCTGCCATCAGTGCGTTTCCGAATTCCCAGTTCTACGATGGTGCTGTGAAGGACGGCCCCAATGTTCTTTCAGCCGACTATGGGCGAAGCCTTTATGCACTGCTACAACATGGAGCATATGCCTTTTTGGATTGTATGCATGGATTTGAAGTATCAGAGAAGAAGAGTTGGACTAATCCGATGGAAGTCCAGCTCGTGACGAACCTGGTGAAAGTTCTTGCCTACGGTAGTTGGAAAACCACTTATGGACCCTAATTCCTCCTCTTGAACAATTCATCACTGAAGCTGCCGAGAAACTTCTTACGTGCTCTATAGTTGTTAAATTTGTTGTTCGCCCCGCTCGACAAAGATACTTGTGCTTCCGTACTAGGTATTTTTCATGAGGATGAACATGTCGTGATCGATGTGAGTAGAAAAGTGCGACTTCACCTGTTGCATCGATTCCAGTTAAACACTCCGCATTACAAGCACTAATCTCCTCTACTTGCGCAGCTTGTGCAAGAGAACGCAGCTTGAAGAAGGTAAGCGTAGGCATAATTTCACCTTATGCGATGCAAGCACAGGCTCTGGAGAAGTCGCTGAAGCATCTACATCTAGAGGGTAATGCCATCGACATCCAGGTGAAAACTGTGGATGGCTTTCAAGGCGGTGAGAAGGACGTGATCATTTTCAGCGCCGTAAGAGCAAACAACAGAGCACACGGCATCGGCTTCGTCAAAGATTGTCGCCGTCTCAACGTCGCCATTACTCGTGGAAGGTGAGCCAGCTAGCTCCCATACATTACTTAAGGTGGGTTAACAACAGCTAAGGTAATGAGAGAGCCGATGTTCCTGTCTGGGTAAGTTACAGGCTCACTAATCTTTGCTCAGCAATCGTGGGTTCCTCGCATGAGTCCTGATCGAGGTTCAAGGGGATGGATGCTCTTGGCATGACTCGTACTGATTAGAAGTGGCGCTTTGGCAGGTATTGCGTGTGGATCGTTGGAAATGCGAAGACATTGACGCGGGGTGCATCGGTCTGGAAGGATCTCATTTCCGATGCGAAAGCCCGAAACTGCTTCCACCCCGTGCCGCTGTAAGACCCTGCTGGCGCACACTCTTACATTTGGGAGCTTTGCAGTGGCAAGGGTGCATGGACGTTGACGCAGTCGCCGTTCCTAAGTTCCAGATTGGTCGGCCGTCACCGGCAGCGCGATGACCAGCGGACGGTGCGGGGACGGTTTGGGACATTTCTACACTAAATATGATATTTAGTGTCATATGGTATTTAAGTGTCATTACCGTAACTTTTCGGATGACACTTCTTATGAATAAGTGAACAAATGCTGTCATGGATGATGGATGAGTTCATCCATTGGCCAAAACCCTACCTCCTCTTGCCAGCAACTCGTGATGAAATATTGTTATGGATGATTGAAATTTGGATGAAAAGCCACTTGGTAAGTGACAGTAATTGCAACACTGTAAATCTAAAATCCCCCGGAAAATTTACAAGGAATGACAAATAATGTTGGATTAACATTTAGTGTTGGTGACACTATACCGCGGTTTACAATTTGTATTGAGCAAGACAAATAGAATTTGTGACACTAAATATCATATGTAGTGTAGCAATTTGTGAGTCATATGCACAGGTACAACATGTCCAAAATAGTTTTATCTACATTAAAACTGGAATCATATAGTATTTATTTTTGTTCCTTTTGCATCGGATTATGTTTGGATGAAATATTGTTTGTCATCATTGTTGATGTTTACATATTCACACTAATAGCTCATGAATGTTTTGGTACTATTTGGGTCAACATTGTAGAAAAGGGTTGGAGACAAATTCTATGTCGTCACATCTAGTTTGCATGTCATCAACTTAGAAATTAGCATAGCCAGGTAGACGAGCTTGAGATGGGATTGCGTTGCACTGGCCATGTATTGTTTGCACTTCAACTTGGTGATATTGTACACATTACCTCATTGCAACGGAAGCAATTTGTGGGGATTTTATCAATTAGTGATGAGAATGTCAATGAGCATTGACTAAACTTGAGGGTAGATAAGTGCACATAAATCCAAATTAACTCCACCCACCTCGTGCAGGATGAATTGCTTAGTGCAACTACGAATTGCCAAGCACAAATTGTGTCATACGTGTGTACCTCTCATCCATTCAACCTTAAATGTTGACCCTTTTTATGTTTGTGGCTGATTCATCTCAAATGACTTCCACTAGAGTAATTCGGAGCCTTTGAAACTAATTCCGGTGTCACGTCAACTAAAGAAAACAACTTCGAGGCTTTTGTGTCAAGTGAAGGAGAGGTACACTTGTATGCAATAATTCCCTCTTGCCCTGACGACTCCGCACTCTCCACTTTAAACCACATAAACCTTTGGTTTTGGCACTGGCTTCATGATACTGACAGGGTTGAGGGAAGACTTGGGAAACAATGAATGGGGAGAACCGGTTGCTTAGTTAGAGATGAACCCGGTGAGTTTGAGAAATAACCGGTTGAAGTCCAGGACTTTAGGAAATTTACCGATCATTTTAGAGGAATTTATAGAATGTGCCCCAATTGTATAATAAAAAACCGAAAGATACCAACTTGTATAACATTATTCAGATGCATAACAATGTTCTGTGGGATTGACAATATTATGTGGAATATTCTAGCATTCAGGCGGAATGTGGAGAATATTCCTCAGAGTATTGTCAGCCCCACAAAACATTGTTATGCATTTGAATAATGTTATGTGTAAGTGGTTGGACTTGGAATCTTTAGGATATCGATCGATTATGCCCAAAAATCTCCCCGGACACTGTTGGGAAACAAAGTACGTGCATGTGCGATCAACAGAGGACACCAGTGGAGGGATTGATTTTTAGTGCACGTGACTGTAAAGTAAAATTGTGATGGCATTTTCTTTTTCTTTTTTTTTTTTGAGACAGAAGGCCGACTGGCCAACGCCAAAGCACAAGAGGCAGTTGACCACCTGGCAAGTTTTCCGTCAGGATTGTGATGGCATTTTCATACTACACATTTATCAAGGCAAAAGCGATTAGGTATAATTAATTTCAGTTCATAGGTTAAATAAGTTAGCAGAAGTTGAGTGTTGACAATAACATCACACAACTCCTTGGCTGCATTCCATGGGACCAGGTGTCACATGAACATAGTTCTTCCTTAATTCCGGGATTCTCGGTTTATGGGAAGCAATGAATGGGGAGAACTAGTTGCCAGTTACAGATGAACTGGTTTAGTTTAAAGAATAACTGGTTGAAATTTAAAATTACCAATCATTTTAGGGAATATGTGAAACACACCTCAAACTATTGATGAAAATCCCAAAGATCATAATATGTAACCAATTGGACTTGGAAACATTGGAATCTCAACCATTATGTCAAAATTAACTTCCCCGGACACTGACGGGGAACGCTTAGGCTGTGTATTGTGAACTTTTCAATAATAATTTGTAGATTATCGGATTTTTTTTAATGGCAACTTCTTTCTTTGGAAAGAGACCATCATGTCAATGCTCAGTAACATCATGGACGGACTCTTAACCTCTCAGATATTTGGTTTAAATTCGTTGTTTGATGTGGCACTGGCACTCGGCCATGTGTTTCCTCCTTAGAAGTAGCTTACCTGATTGGGCCATACTAAATAGCAAGATCAAGATGGACGAATCAAGGCAAAAACACCACTACAGTCAAGACTCTATAAATGTTACAGGTCGGGAGTAGCAAAAAAAATAACATATATAGAATTATAACAAGTAACACTTATAGAATTCATACCGATGATTAATAACATTTATAGAAATAACACTTAAAATTTCCGAAAATGAAGAACATAACATTTTATAAAAATCAAAAAATGAAAGTACAAATGATAATACATAATTCAACTAAACTAATTGAAAGAAATAATCTATATAGTAGTAACTTGACGAGATTCTTCCAACTAAACTAACCAAGAGAAAGAGTCTATAGTAGTGTGACGAGAAGCTTCTAAATGATGAGATGAAACTTCCTTCTGGAGTCCTTGCATGCTCTTGATGTGTGATAGGGCATCATTTGGTCTTTGTTCAAAGTATTTCTTCAAAGTCTCTAGAGAACGCTCAGCAACACTCAATCCTACAACTTCTTCTACCACATCAACCATAACCTCATCAACATCAATTTCTTGATGTTATGAGGAATACATATCCAAAAACTCCTCATTGGTAGGTTCATAGGGGTTGTTTAAATCAAACTCCATCTCATAATTGAGGTATTCATGAGCATTCATCACGTCACCCACCTCACTATCAGATGACAACAACATCAGTTGATGAAGTAGAGTAGCAACTTCATCAACCTCTACCAAGCGCCTAGCTTCCTCTATCTCCCTCTCAATAGAGATCGAAAGAACACCCGTGTGCCTCCAACAATTTTGAATTGTCGATGTGGTAACTCCCGCACGCCATGCCCGCTCAACCATAACAACAGCTTGATATATATCAAATCACTATATTCGTTAATTTGAGACTTTCTCTTGTCTCAAATTAATATATGGACCACAACAACATGGTCTAATGTTTGGGTCGTCCTACCTAAACCATCTTGATATGAGTTCTTAATTGGGTTCTTGATATGAACACCCGCTTTAAAGTATTTGCATCTTACAACATTCTCCAATATATGTGTGATTTTATCCATGTTCTTATATTTGTAACTGTCTCAAAATGCCGAAAAAGTCCCAAATTAACGAATATAGTGATTCAATTGCAAATACCTTGTTTGCACTAAAACAATCTATCTGATATTGAATCACCAACTTTTGGTATTGTGCCTTGAAAGATGCAATAATGCCTGCATCCATGGGTTGAAAACGACTTGTGGTGTTTAGAGGTAGAAATTCTAATCGTGTGACCCTCAAACGTGAACCTACATTTGACTTGTTCGCAAAGAATATGGGGTAAATGCGATTACATGTTCAAAATGTATGCTCTCATATATTATTACCTTGATTTTCTCAAAATTAACACTTATAGAGGTGCACTTAACAAAGAAGGGAGTAGAGCATGTTATAACACTTAAACACATAACACTCACTAGTCTTACCAATTGTGTTTTTTAGGGGAGTAAAATTTTCTTAACATAGATGAAATTATAACGCTTATAGGGGTAACGCTTATAGGGGTAACACTTATAGAGTCCTGACTGTATATAAACTTACATAATTTTATTGGGCCACGTGCAAAGTGGAACTCAGACTGTCTTTCCTTCTTAGGAGCAGGCCAAGTGGACCCCTTATCGGTTGCTCAGGATCTTTAAGCCCCTGCCACGTGGCAGATCTGTTGCACGTGGCGATCTCTGTCCAGCTCATCGCATGGCTCTGTGTCACGTTCGTCAGCCTAGGATGTCAGAACCGTCTGGCTGCCCACACCTGAAAAAAAAAAATTATTAAAGTTTTTGGTGTCTTGGGGGTGCCTCTCCACACAAGATAACTATGTGGTCCGAGATGACCCTAAACTACCGGATGATGGTGGAGAGATACCCAAATCTCAAGGAAGAGGTTGGCAGTTCGATTTCCGGTTGTGAAATCTCCTCTCTACTTGACGGAAAACTTGCCAGGTGGTCAACTGTCTCCTGTGCTTTAGTGTTGGCTTGTCAGCCTTCTGTCTAAAAAAGAAAAAAAAAGAAACACGATAACTATAAACTAACATTTTCAAAGCTTACTGGAGAATCACACTAAACATTTGAGGATTTAGTGTGGTCCGAATTTATTCATAATCGGCTCACATTAGTTGTCTGCAATCACTAAGTGACAACTCGAGAGATCGTCACATGACACTTGGTGCTACGTGTCAAGTCACGAAGACCACTCTAATTAACATGGCAAACCGATACCAATGTCACACTGGACTATATGTTTAGTCTACTTCTGACAAAAGACAAGGCACCATCAACTAGGTTCACAATGGTCCGGATCAAAATACAAAAAATTACACTTGGAGAACCTATTTAGAAGTAATACCTCTCAAAAGTCATACAATTCAAAAAATCTCGTCACAATTTGAGGAGAAATACGATGTGATTGTTGAAAATTATAGGAACTATAGATATTGGGGAGAGAGGGTATTATCGTATACGAGCGTACCTCTCATCCATCCAACATAAAGACTTAAACCCCATAGGTTTGTTGCCATTTTATCTCAAATCACTTCGAGCAAACTAATTAGGGTCTTTTTGAACTAATTCCGGTGTAAAATTAACTTCAAAAACCAACATCTGGGCTGCATACTATTTCAGGGCTTTTATGTTGGATGAATGAGAGGCACACTCATATGTACCATGATTTCCTCTCCTTATAAATCGGTGGGGTTGCATAATTTTGTTAGTGACTCAAATTTATCAGATGAGCATGATATTAGTGGACTCTATATGAAATCTGAAAAGTTGGGGACATCAGGAGCAATATCATAAGTCACCAACATACTTACCCTTCTTATTACTTGTGTTACTTACGTGATCAGTTTTTACCGAAGTTATTACCATCTCATCATCCAAATATTGCCTCTGACTCAATGCCAACATCACACACGGAAGACCACTATAGTAGAGGTGCCTATTCCTGATCAGGATCCCATCAGCAATCTATAGGGTATTGGAATTTCGATCAGGCTGGGATTGAATTTTGACCAAGCTGGGCTTGAATTTCGATCATGCCAAAACCAATAGTGCCATGGCACATGTCTTGGTTTTGAGTGTTAAAGTGAGAAGGAACAAGCGGTTGTGGCAAACCCTAGACATTGGTAACACGTTCAGGCCAACTTTTGGTTTCAAAAGTTTCCAATTTATTTCAATTCAAGGTATAAAATTACTGAAAAATTTGCAGTCCTCTTGATTTCTATCTTCCTACATGGGAAAAAATTTCACTGCCTTATACTTCTCAAGATCTAGTGCAAAATGTTTAAGTGATCGGTTATGGGCATCTCTACTCTAAACAATCAACCAAACAACCAAACAACCAACCAAACAACCAAACAAAATCGGGTTTTCATTCTCACTTTCATACCTTGTAAGGTCGAGGCATCCATAGTCGACCATGTCCATTTAACCGCTCACTAGGGTCAAGTAATGCCGACATAGATGAGATCTATACTTTTTGGGCAAACAAAATTAAAGTTTATGTGGTGGCAACTTGAGATTGATTACCCTCATAAGAATTTTGACAATTGTCGTAGCTAAGGAGTAGCATTGAGATGAGTGGTTATGGGTTAACCTATAGATCGACTATATGTAGCCCTAAAATTTACGCTTTGAAATTTGTAACAAATTCCATATTCTTGACTTTTTAAATAAAGAATTGCATTCTCTTTAAATTCTGTTTCTCTTCGCAAGAAAAACAATTCCTCTCTATTACGCCTCCTAAACAGATGCAAACTCTCTCATTTTATCGGTTAAAGATGCTTCAACCTTACTGTATCAAGTTTCTCCATTTTGCCTTTCCTTTTTCTTTTCATGCGAGCTTCGACGATGTTGTAAAAACAGACGAGTGTTCGATGTTGCACTTGATTGCAGTCGCTTTAGAGATGTGACGAGGTGGTCGATAATCTGCTGGTACAACAAACCCAACGAGCACTTTTCAGGGCAATGACCGCTGCTTTGATTCACCAAGTGCCACTTGGACTGTCCTCCTTCAATCCACATTCCCCTCAACCTCCTCAAATTTCCCCAAGTGTTGCTTGCCATGATGCAGAGTGGAAAACTTCCAACACCGGCTTTCGGGTATAAAACTTAAACCGGCCAGCTGCGGTACCTCCGACGTCTCATCGACGTTTCATCCTTTGAATAATCTGTTTTTCCAGATTCTGCCAGCGAAGCTTCGACTGCTACCAACAACAATTACAACAGCAGGTTTAAGTATATCAAGCTAGCCCCGGATGGCATACGCAGTTGCATCTTTGCAGAGCTGGGGAGTTGCTACAGTTGGCTCACCTTGTAGGAAGAGTTCTTCAAACATTTCATCAGCTCAGCTCAGTTCGAGTTTTCGAGGTGCGAGGGTTAAGTTGCCAGCAGCTATGGCGCCAGGATTCCTGCAGAACGTGAGACATGGCATCTTCAATTTGGGGTCAGGCAATGGGAATGGGAGAACCGCCGGTGCTGATGACCCCGAGCCGCGCCTGGGACACAGCGGGGAGCCTTTGTACACCACTTTGGCTGGTCATCCGGTCTCCGATGACAATAACAGGTGAAGAAAAGGAAGAAAGGAGAAAAGAATTTAACAAGATTCATAGGAAGTAAACAAAAGTGTCTATACCTGATGTGTTTGGATGTGATGAAATCGAGGATGTCGATGATGTGTCAAGTTCTGCTTTGCCCATTGTGTGTGAAGATGTTTTGAAAGACAGGATAGAGCAGGGAGTGCAGGAGTGTGAGGAATCGTTTGAACCACCAGAAATGGTTTCGGAAATGTGAAACATTATCATGTTCTGATGGACACATGCTTTCTTGTCTAGGATTGTGCGTAGACTACTGCAAACTATAAGAGCGGTGTTGTTTTTCCGACTTGGATGTTTCTGCATGTGTTTGCTATGTGTGTGTGGCTTGGAAAATCTGATGATATGATTAACGGTGGCTTGCAGTCTGACAATCGGGGAGAGTGGGTCAATAAGCTTTGAAGATCTGCACTTTTTCGATAAGCAAGCCCACTTCAACCGGGAGCGAGTCCCAGAGCGCGTCGTGCATGCAAAGGGTGCCGGAGCTCATGGTTACTTCGAAGTCACACAGTAAGTGCTTCCCCAACAATTTGACAAATCCACCCTTACGAATGCTTTTTTTTTTTTTTTTTTTGTGTGTGTTTGTGTCGAACTGGAATTTCTACATGGAGAACAACGATATCAAAAACGGATTTGCCACAGTGATTCTTGCGATGAAATGGAAGAACAAGCAAAGGAAGGAAAGTTGATGTTTATGTGTATCCATCCGTCTGGGATGTGCAGGGATGTGACCGACTTGTGTAAGGCCAAATTCTTAAGCGAAGTTGGCAAGAAGACGCAAGTTTTCGGGCGATGGTCTACTGTGACAGGTGAATCTGGCTTCGCGGACACAGCTCGGGACCCGCGTGGATTTTCAATCAAATTTTACACGGAAGAAGGAAATTGGGACATGGTGGGCAACAACACACCGGTGTTCTTCGTTCGCGACGCGATGAAATTCCCTGACCTCATTCACTCGCAAAAACGTAACCCACAGACACACATGAAGGACCCTAATGCTTTCTGGGATTTTCTCAGCTTGGTCCCCGAATCCTTGCACCAGGTAATCGATTAGTTCCACTTGCCGATGTCGTCTGCTGTTGAATATGTATAAGAATTGTTCAAATCTGCGCTCAAATAGTATGGGACTCAAATAGCTTGTGACTGGAATTTGGAAAACCATAGAAAATCGGCACCACTTTCAAAGAAACTTTTTATTCAAGACTTTCTACAGGAAATTACTAGCATGGTTTCTGAATCGTTGCACTAGGGAATTAGCTTTACTTGCAGATGTCATCTGCGGTTGAATGTGTAGAAGAAGCGCTTAAATCTGTGCTTAAAGTGAGATGGTGCCATTTTTTAATGTCAAGCATGCTGTAAATGGAGATTTGACAGCCCCAGAAATTGGCGCCATTATTTAAGAAATTTTGCCATCTCTATTTTCTATAGGAAATTTATGTAACAGCTTACGATGCTTTCGCTCTGCCGCAGGTGTTGATCACATTTTCACCAAGAGGAGTTCCTGATGGTCATCGCCACATGCATGGTTATGGGTCGCACACATTCAAGTGGGTTAACAAGGAAGGTAAAGCCCACTGGGTGAAGTTCCATTTCATCAGCGACCAAGGGATCAAGAACCTCACCCATGAGCGTGCTGTGGAGCTTGCGGGGATTAACCCAGATTACTCTACCGAAGACCTGTTCCAGAACATCCAGAATGGAAATGGCCCCTCATGGACATTTAAGGTGCAGGTTATGCCTCTCGAGGACGCAGCCTCGTACAAATTTGACCCATTCGATTTGACCAAGGTCTGGTCGCATAAGGATTATCCTCTGCGGGAAGTTGGTAAGCTGAAATTCGACAGGAATCCAACCAATTACTTTGCGGAGGTGGAGCAAGCTTCTTTCTCACCTGCACACATGGTTCCTGGAATTGAAGCTTCACCTGACCGTGTGCTTCAAGCTCGACTTTACTCTTACGATGATGCTGGCCGACACCGTTTAGGAGCAAATTACTTGCAGGTAAACTGTCCTCAGCTTCCTTCACTTTTTGAGATGAAATTCCAATGCCACTCATGGTAGAAACGATATTTGGTACACAGCAAGGGATGGTGTCGAAGTCATTTGCAAAATCGAAAGTTTAGTGAGACAAATTAGCTGATGATTTGCATACTATGTGTTGTGAAAGCTTAATGATGATTTTTAGTGAGACAAATTAGCGGAAGAGTTTAATATCATGTGTTGTGCATGCGCAATGCCATTACTGGTAATACTAATTTCTGGTACATGGCAAGTTACCTGCAGTATCGAAGGATTAGTGAGCTGGGAATGTTCATACCATTGTTGTGGATGTTTAGTAGCATTCATGGTAGTATCGAAGTTTGATACATGGTGAAATCTTAACGCTAGTTGTAATCTGTTTGTGTTGTTGGCAGATTCCTATCAATCAATGTCCATTTGCGAAGGTGCAAACATATGCTCGTGATGGGATGATGAATGTTACCGACAACGGCGGTAGTAAGCCAAACTACTACCCGAACTCTTTTGAAGATTTGCCACGGCCAGACTCTTCAGAGCCCGACGTGCACCCTTACAAGTAAGTACTCTGTTTTGTAAACTACAAGGGTTAGGTCGTTGAGGGGAAAATTTTCAGCTCTTTCGGCTATGATTGTAACTCATATACTTGGATCAACTTGGAACAAATCCATTATTTTTATTTTTATTTTTCTTATCAGGAAAATGCTTGACAAATTTTGTGTTACATACTTGGTGATATCGACAGGCACGAAGGTGGTATTGTCTCGAGAGCACCTCCCCGCAAGTGGTCTGAGCAAGATGATTACGTACAGCCAAAAATGTTGTGGCAAAATATGTCGGAGGAGGATCAGGAGCAGACAGCTAAGAACATTGCGGGCCACATCCAAGGTGCTAAGGATTTTATTATCCAGCGACAATTGGGTATATTCCGCAAATGCGATCCTTCCTTGGCTGACAAGGTGGAAGAGATGCTGGACATGAAGAAGAAATCGCAAGACCCATACACCATGGTTGCTTAGATTTAAATAAGTTGAGTTGGAAATTTTCGGGAATTGAATTGGTAAACTGCCTTTTGAACATGAAAGAGCTTCCTACTTTGCAGTGAGTTAGGGCAACAGCTGTGTGTATAGAAAGATGTCTAGATGTTGTACTCTTTGTATCTATCCTGTACATTTGTGAGGGCAGGAAAACATCTTGAGCTTCAAGCTAAGATGATGATAATCTATTTTAGTTCTTGCATTTTTGTTCTTCATCAAATGGCACTACTTCAATGGATAAAATATCTGGTCTTTTCAAAGTTATCATTCTTCTCTTTTTCTTGTGTATTTTCTCAAACCTTGTACAATATAATTCTTCACATTTCCATGTTGCACCCATTTTCATTTCATGCATACAGACCTTGACCAATGTTGAGAATACTATATTCAAAGAATTTGAAACTGGATATAATCCTGCTCTGAATGAAATAAACTTGCATATTTAGTTGTGGAAAAGTATTATTCGAAGCTATGATGTTCACATCAGGGTTTGTGATGATCTACGAGTATCTGAAAAACGATCTCAAAGAGATAATGAGCTAAGTTCTTAACCAACATTCAAAATAAACAGTCAATATAATCTGGTTAAGTTGTAATTCTTGTCCTAATCAATAGAATCTCAGGCTTGAAGATTGGAAATTACAGAAAAGATTTATACAGATGTATATATACAACACTCTACTCGGCATGGCAAGTCTCCAAGCTCCTTCAACCTTTGCAAGTGAAGATGGAAATACTTGATCAATGGCTTGCTGCTATGCAATTATTGTCCCTGTTGCAAGGGAACTCCTAAGACTCCAGAATAAACCCTGGTGACTTCACTAAAGGGTCAAAAACCTTCGCCCATTCGTTCACACTCCAGCTCTCATCCGCTCCACCAACTATCACTCCGTTGACAAAATAGGTAGGAGTCCCTACCACACCCCTGGAGCATCCATACTGCACAGCCCACAACAATTCTTGCTGGTCAGGAAGGTAAACTGTATACCCAACTAAGGTATGTGGCCCCACTTGTGGGCAGAAGAGAAGAAGAGATGACTCTGATGTTGCCACCAGCGTGTTTTACTGGTCTTCATCTTCAAGTTGCTTCATCTTTCAAGTCTATATGTAGTCCTGTCCTGAAACTAACATCACAAGAATTACAGGGACCTTGATGACTGCTGCCTACTTTTAAAGGTAAACACCTTAAAGAGCACAGACAAGCCAGCCAGCACCTATCTCCCCAAACGGCCAGCCCCTAGGTTCTTACAAGGTTGGTTGGAAATCATGTTCACCCGACTTACCCCCCATGATTGGGTGCCCCAGAAATCAAGTGCAAGGAAGGTCACCCATCCAAGTACCATTCCGGTCTTAAGCGGCTTAACCTTGGAGTTCCCATGGAATTTGGGTAAGACCTTGGGTTTATGCCACCCTTCCCAATGGGCACTTCCACCTGCACAAACATTAATGGCCATTCGATCGCCTCGGGAATTGTCTCACATAAGTCACGGAGGTTGTCATAAGTTTCAAAATCAGAGTCGTTAAAGATTCAAAGTATAAGTCAAACTGAACAATCACTTCCTCTTTGAATGATCACATAGGACCTCCAAACCATGGAACCTAGAATGGTGTCTATATATTGAGCACATAGTCCAAATCTTCTTGGTGTCATTCTTGAATTACAAGCCTTGTCATATTCCACTCAAATATAGATGTCCATTTAAGAAGAGTGACCACATAAGGCCCACATTCCTTAGAAACAAAGCATCTCACAAAAGGAGGTCATGCAAGTACTGGCAGTGCATCAGAAATAGTTGAAGGTCCAAACTTGCCTTGAAGGAAATGCGTGTAGCCTGGTCAGTGTGAGAGTTGTTGAAACCTGCTCCAAAAGAGTTTTGAGATATGCCAAGCTCCACCGCCAAAGCTATGAGCCGGCTCACGACGCTCACAGGTGTCTCATGCTCCGTCTTGGGATTCGAAAATGAGTCCTGCAAAGGTAAGTCACATTGGACACACACCTAGGTCATCCCCTTTCTGTGAACACTAAGGTACGCAGGCCTGTATGATCATTGAAGGAGAGAGTGTTCACTTTGATAATGGATAAGATATTTATATGAGCTCCAAAAATTATGAGGAAAATGGCTATGGCCTCAACTTGGATTTGCTAAGCATCCCATGCTAATCACATGTTTAATGTCCTAGGAGAAGTGGGCTAGTCGGCAAAAGTGTCTGTTTTAGGCCCACTTATCTTAGAGCAGCTCCATCATCAGCCTCATCAAAGCACCAAACAATCACCCCAACAATTCATTCTGGGAATGAAATGCCAAACATAGTCAAATGGCAAGCTTGTATTAGTCCCCACCCCATTTTGATCACATCTCCTGACATAGAGCCTTTTCACATGTACTCTCAGACTAAGGCTCATTATTGCACAACATACATGGCTTTTGATCCTTGCATCATTCTCAGTCTGGCAGAACAGTCTTAGGAAGCGTAATAATGGTATGGTTGGCGAAGATGAGCCAAAAAAGAAGATACACAAGGAGAAATTTATGAGCCTCCCCAACCCATACCAATCAATCCATACCTGGTTGGCGAAGATGCGCTCCAAAAGAGGGTACACAAGGGAGGAATTTATGGAGTCAGCTATATGGAGCGCCCTGGATGCAAAAAATGCATTATGATGGAACCTGCCACACACAAACCCACACCTCAATCGCCCCTTCAACACCCAAACTGCCACAGTTGAGCTGGCAAATTCCACCCAACAAGAGGGAAACAGAGCAATAAAGCCTCAGGTTGAAGCCTCAGAATGATGGAGGCACGATGAAGGCCACTTCCACAGCCGTAGTGGTTAGGACAAGCTATATTGCTCATGTGCCTACTCCTATTGGATACGTGGAGGCACATTATCACCTGCAGTTCACTCGTAATTGACGACCTTGGCAGGACGAATACTTTCAGTAATGGACACATGTTGTCCTGCCATCATCTATAGTAAGCACCCAATACCTACCGCAGCCACTACCGCGGCTCTGTAGGCTGGGCATCTATTACAGCCCGTGCTAGGCTCCTCGCATCCGTTACCTAGTTCATAAAGACCTGACATTTTTTTCTAGTGTATTTGGACATGTCTTGTCAAGTCAAGTAGAATTCTCCAATAGTTGTCTGCATTTTTGGAAGGTTCTTCCATTGCTGCTCTGGAACGGAAGGTGTGTCCATTGCTTGGAAAGAGGGTTCGCCCGTCGAGAGAAGGTGCCAAAAACAGGTCTATTCTTCACGCTCTAACTCAACATGACTTTCACTCAGGAGTTGGTTATTTTACAACAACACCTTCCATGTTCGGTAAGTTTTCGGTGCATGCTTAGGGGCAATGGGGAGGTTTGACCGAAGAACATTCTATATCAGCTCGTTGAGGGTCAAACTCATTTTGGCATGCCAAGAGGTAGTAAAATGAGTTTGACCCTCTATAGACCGAAAGAGGATGCTCTTCATTCAAATTCAGACACTACCTTCGAGCATGCACGTAGCAAGTGGAAAGAAACTATTGATGTTGTATGCAAAACAAACAATGCAATATTATAGTGGGCCAACTCCCAACAAAAAGCCCATTTGAGTTGAAGGATAGCTCTAATGGCAGCTTTTAATTCTGCCATTGTACAAATTTCATTGCAGGTACACATTTGGGGCTCCACCCTCGTGGCCAGACTCTCAATCTACAGAAAGGCCTCAGGAGCTGTCATTGCCCAATCCATTACTAAGATCGACTTAACCCCCTAAACAGCCACATTTGTTGAGCTTTGCAATTTGCATCCAACAACAAGAAGGAAACATAACAGAGCAGAGCAAGTGGGCGGAAAGAGAACAAAGCAAGCTGGAATTCTTACGGGGCAGGGAAAGGGTGCACAATGGTGACGAGGGAGCTACCGTAGCGCTCCGACACCTTCTTCACCACCGGCCACCCTATCTTGCAGTCGATGCACAGGGGATCGATGAAAACCTCCCACACCACAGGACCCCTCCCTTTCCCCCCTGGCCCATTGTACACGAACCCGTCGTAGCGTTCAGGAATGGCGAATTGCGCCCGCCCGCTCCCCACCGCAGACAGCAACACTCCCGCCACACCAACCAACCACACGAGTGTCATCGAAGAGCAGGAGAAGGAAGCCATCTGCTTGCCTGCTGCCAACTTGGGAATGCCCAATCCTATCTCCCTTCTTTGTTTCCTTGCTTTCTCGCTCCAAGACAGGCAGAATTTGTGCCAAGATCTTGATTCGTGTATTGTGGTAAGCATGTGTAGCGGATCAATTCGTTTCTCTTCTGCGAGGAAGGATTAGAGTGGTGTGATTGAACATCGATGTGTGTGCAGCGTGATGAGTCGACGACTGCAAACGCAGAGTCCAGAGAGAGAAGTGGGACGAGGGAAGCGGATGGATGAAAACGTATGTCTGGATGAGAATAGACGATGAATGAGAGCATGGATCTGGTCCATTTCCATGAACTAGCCTACCATAGCTGATGGCAGAGCGACACATGTTCGTTGCCGGACATAGTGCTCGTGGGAGAGAGGGAATTATCACGTACGAGCCTACCTCTCATTTATCAAACATAAAGGCCTTGAATTAGTAAGCATTCTAGAGTTCTCTATTTTTAGTTGATTTGACTCCGAAATTAGTTCCAAAACCCTCGAATTTGTCTAGTCCTACTCATTAGAGATGGATCGGTCACCGATCTATATGTTTTTATGTTGGATGGATGAGAGGTAAGCTCGTACATGATAATTCCCTCTCTGTGTGTTGATGCCATGGTTGCATTGTCAATGAAAACCTCCCACATCACATTACACAGGGCTTCACGTTTTCTTCCTGGGTTTATTGTACACCAATCCATTGTATCGTTTAGAAATGGCAAATTGCACCCACTTGTTGTCCATTGTTAACAACAACACTCCCGCCACGTCAAATCCACAAGATTGTCATTGAAGGAGAAGAGGAGGAGGAAGCCATATGTTGTCTACAACGAACTTGGAGGATGGAGTAATCCTATCTCCCACCTTTCCTTCCTCCCTTCCTCCAAAACATGACAAACTAGTAGGAAATGTTTTGATGTTTCTCAGAATATGTGTCTATGCAGCAGATCGATTTGTTCCTATTCTGCAAGAAAGGATTAATGTAGTGTGATTGAACATCAGTTATGTGGAGTGTGACAAGTTGTTTGTAAGTGAAGAAACCCAAGGAGAGATGTGGGTCGGAGAGGAGGGAGGAGGACAAAGGATTGGAAAAAAAAAAAAAAAAAAAAAAAACACACACACACACACACACACACACACACACATAATGGTGGATGAGATAGGTGATGAACGAAAGCATTGGTTTGACCATTTCTTATGAACTAGGTAATGAATGCAGGGAGCCCTCTCACGGCATGTAAGTAGTAGGCGCCCAACCTACCAAGCCATGGTTACAGTAGCGAGGTAGGTATTGGGTGTCTACAACATGCCGATGGGAGGATGACACATGTCCAACACTGCTTATAATAATCAACCCATCACCATGGGATTGATTATAGGTTATAATGTGCCTCCTCATATCCAATTGAGATTAAACATGTCACCATAATCTCTTGGTATGACCGCTACTACGTTGTTGTTGTAATTCAGAATCAAATGGCAACTTTCCATCAATAAAGGATAACACTCCTCACATTACTCCTTGGTGACCCCAAGCCAGGGCTAAGGAGAGGATGAAGGACAAA
The DNA here is from genome assembly GCA_964035585.1 of Polytrichum formosum. NCBI lineage: Eukaryota > Viridiplantae > Streptophyta > Polytrichopsida > Polytrichales > Polytrichaceae > Polytrichum > Polytrichum formosum. The sequence continues at coordinate 63,533,803 of OZ037936.1, forward strand.
AACACACAAAGACGGGACCGTATGTATAGAATGACAAACCCAGGTGCAGGCTTGATAGACCACCAAGAGAAGTAATCATGAACTAAAGGTGCCCGCCTCCACAGCAAGATCCAAACAGGTCCCTCTACAACAAGGTTGCAAGGCACAAAGTGAGCATTGTTTACAATTCAATGGTGCTCATTTTCAAGGTAGGACATATAACGGATACATTTTCTGATCAGCCCACGGAATATTAAACGTGTGAATTATTCTCCATCGGACCTTGCATCGTGATATTTGTGATGCTCATGTACCCTTGGAACTCATAGTAGAGATTCTTCCAAAAACGAAGTCATCACAGACTCATGCATGTTGAAATAGTATCCATAGAGCTGAAGTTTACACTCGTAATATTGCTAAGTGACAATAAATTACCAAGAACATTTTGAACCAGTCGAAAGGTTTGAAACTCAACTTCCATACAGCTTGACACTCAAACAACTAACTTTGAAACAAACAAATTAAATTCTCCTATTTCTGTGTATCGATTTGAAGGAAACAACATTTTTCTCAGATGTGACAAAATTGGGAGCAAATATAGTATGACTGAGGCCATTGACAATGCAGGCTTGCAAGATCATCATTTGCATTGCCAACTAAGACTTGGCTGTGAATATCCATCACCACACCTATGTAACTCTGTTGAATTCTACTGTGACATTTTATGTCATCCCATCTCAGAAAGCCTTCCAGACCTCTAATCTTAAGGATGGGTGTCTTAGTAGCCTATACCCACCAATTAAACGAAATCACCATTATGCTGGCAAAAATGTAACGTAAAATAGGGAAATCGCTGCTCATCCCAGAAAGTTGTAAAATATCTGATCTCTGGTTACAAAAGTTTGATGTTCTGTCTGGTGTCTACAAAATTTGATGTCGTAGGTTATCTGTTGGTATCTGGCATGTCAATACCACCCCCTTCTGCAATGTCCTCATCAACATTACCACCATCCTCCTCCTCTAAATCATCAATATCATCCGGGGCCACAATGTCATCCTGCAAAAAATGACCAAGATTAGTTTGTGTATCATTAATGAGCTCTATATACTTAAAATTGGAAATTATATATAATATACCCACTTCATTAGCCACTTGCATATACTTATTGAGGAAAGTACATATAATATACCCACTTCAGATTGAAGGCAATTTAGTATTTCATTACTTCCCTGAATAAGAAAAAAATTTAAAAGTAGGTGATAAGATCCCATCAAATTTGAGTCCTGGGTATCTTATGCAAAAGATACCCAGGACTCAAATGGCATTTGCATGCAGACAGAAACCTTTGGATTTCCTCCTATTCCAGGGTTCACCTTAAGAGGTAATGTTCCACATGCTTCAGCTTCCTCATGTGGTTATCAAATACATGAGCAGACCTTAGGAAGCACAGTACAAAGGATAAATATCTGTACTCTGAACATTTACACTTGTACACAGAGACATCAAATTCCATTCCAGAGTTGCTGATAGAAGGTTAAATGTTAATGAGGAATTACCTCAGGCTGCATGGCGAACATCGTGCGGACATCATCCATTGCCACTGTGGCTGTGCCATTGACAACTCCACTGTCCTGCTTTGCTTTCTTTGCTTGTGCTGGTGCTGGTGTTGGTGCTGGTGCTGGTGATGGTGATGGTGATGGTGATGCCACGTCACCTGTAACCTCCTCCACTTCGACCTCTTCCTCTTCCTCTTTGCCAGCTGGATGAATATCCCAATCAGCATAGTCAAGTAGCAATAACAGAAGATATTTGCAGGGATAAGATTTTAGCCGCAATGAGAATAACACTATTGATGTATTAATTGATGTCGATTCATAAATTTGCTATGTTTCCTGTCATGCTTGACTGTACAGCCCCAGAATGTGCTTTCATTGTCATTGGAAATATACACCGAAGATGCCATAAGCACAGTCGCCTTTAGTAATCAGCATACAAGTTGGACAATGAAAAATTGACATCTTGTAACTACCTCAAGGAAAAATGAAATAGTTCATCTTGCTGTTTACATGCCAGAGGGGAGCTGGTAGGATGAGTATTGCTGAAACTACGTACCAAGGTCTTCATCCTCAACGTCTTCAACAACAGCAGTTTCATCAACACGAGCAACTCGGGGTTCCCTGTCCCGCCGAATTTCCTCCTTTATTTTGGATGGGTCGCCCCAATAATCATGTCGCCACCTTGGGTCGTTTGGATCGTATGGATTTTTGCCCCAGAATTCTTTATCTGCATAACGCCCAGGCTCCTCTACTGGAAGTCCAAGCTCTTTCCGGCTGCAAACAACCCAGCACCACGACAAGTTGTCAGAAATAGATACAAATACGATACATTCTAGTTACACCCTGCAAAGTAACCAATTCCTAGTATGATTCAAAATTTATCTGCAGGAAGCATAACAACATCGCCTGAAAAAACATGCTAGAAAAGGGCATTCTAGAGACTGACTAAGCTGTGTCCCGCAGCAAGGCCTCATCCTGCTCCATGCGCCGTTGATTATGCATTTGATTCAGCAGCTCAACTCTTTTCTCAAAGCGTAGCATCGGAGGCTCGAATTCCTCTCCTCTGGCATCTGCCTCTTCGCTCAAACGTGCAATTTCCTGGAGTGCCAAAAACTTCTCGAGATTAAAATCCACATCATAGGTTATATTATTTGAACCTAGTAGCAATGATGCCTAGAATTTCAATAGTGGGAAATATAGAGCAATTCAATAACAAGAGAGAACCTATCCTGTACAAGCTCTGCAGTACCTGTCTTTCTGCACGTGCTGCCTCCAGGTTAAGCCACTTTGGGTCGGTATTCTGCAACATCCAAAGCAAGAATATGCAGAATGCATGGTCAGGAAACAATTAACTGAAACAAATGGAAAACTCAAGTTGATCACAACTGTATGCTGGAATTGGAAAGTTGACCCTCAAATACAAACAAAATCATGTCAGTTTAAGGGGATAGAGGGTTTTAGTGTTTAAGGTTTTAGATTTAGGGTTGAAGGTTTAAAGTTAGGTGTAAACTGAAGAGGAACCGAGCACTTCACCGTAAATTTTATTCTTTGAACTGTCCAAAGACTTGCAGAAACTTGGACAAGTGCAACACTGGTCTTTTACCCATCCACTGGAGCAGTTACTCAATTTGTGAAGATAAAGTATTACCAAGACAAGGGTTGGGATGTCGTACTCCCCGCTACCACCTTCAAACCACTGAGGTACAAAAGTTTCCTCCTCTCCATCAAACGTCATCTCTTCCACATCATACTCCTCGTCGTCATCATCATCATCCTCATCATCCATATAGCTGGCTATATCATCATCAAGATCATCATCACCTCCTTCCTCTTCATCCAAGACCATTTGCTCAGCTTGATGAATCTGCCATAACTGTAATAACAACCTGTCTTAGCAAAACAGACTCCAGGTTTGACTTGAGCTCTATTTATTCATCTCTAATTATTATTCACCTCTACTTCCAACAGCAGACTACCATTAGTCTACCAGAAACCAGTAGATCTACCCTCCCTCCCTCCTTGTGAGTCTCTTGTCTCTCCCTTCCTTCCTACTTTATGCATTCCTTGAGTCTTCCCTTGCCCTCATTTACAGTGTGTTCATCAAAGCTCTGGTAAGTTTCAAGATTATGACTATGGTTCCAAGGGAGAGTACGCAAGGAGCAATGACATAGCCAAGGAAATTAAAACATGCAACTACTGGGTAACAAAAGGATTACTACATCAACGACCTTGATAATCCAATGCATCCTTCAATTTAGTTTCAATGATCATGATTGTCCAAGGAAAGTGCACATGACCTATTAGGTCACATACTCCAATTCTCTTAGCCTTATCCCTAGCTTCCATACTCCTCACTGCCCCTTGCCCTCATTGGCTGTTGCAATTTGATTTCTAAATGTTTATGGGGCTCCCCACACTAAAGACCCCAAATGGAACAAGGCCCAGATATATTCTCAAGGTCTGAGAAGCTCCTGTCAGAATTATCATACAATGACAATATGTAACTTACCCTAGGAATAGCAGGATGTACTGCAAGACCATCCTCATCCTCATCTTCAGGTGATTTCGTCACACGTGGCTTTGGCCAGTATGGTCTGCCTGAATCCCTCTGCATACCAGAAATACTTAGTAGGTTCACCCTTGACATTGTGATCAAATTTCTCATTGACAAATTGGAAACATTTTAAGATGAGCAATAAGAAATGATTTCATAAAATATCAAAATATTTATGAGGAACTTACAGCAACTTCATCAAGTTCATTATCTCCAGGTCGTCCAAAGATGGGTGGGTACTCGAATCTTCGAAAACTGCACGCAAATATGAAAGCTGTTGGCAACATAACTATTGGTACTGAATGCAGATGGAATGTTTGCCAAAGGAATTTAGGCCAAGTATACAATTGTCCATTCCATAAGCTCCATGACATACAAACAGGAACATCTTAAGCAAAGACAAAGTGTACATACATCATATGATCAATGTTGGGGTCCACAAATCGCATTTCAATGGGAAATCGAAACCTATATGGATCTCTTTTAGCCTGCAGGACCAACACAGAAACTCAACATTAGGATACTTCATACTCAGAACACACCATTTTCCATAGATATTATCAAACAAGAAGAAGCACCTACTTCTGATTCTGAAAGTTGTGAGAAAACTTAATTTCCAAACCAAAAAAGGCACTCACCAGAACCTCGACTTGAACACGCATACCAACTTTGATATGGTTTCGAATATAGTACCAATCATTATCTAGAATAGGAACCCACCTGCATTGACATCAATAGTTCAGTATAACTTTGTCACGCTCTTCACACTTTGCAACTCAATCATCATCTGTCCAGTTTTCAAGCCCATCGGATTTGCTCAGTAAAACAACAGCAATGATGACTCTGTAGAAAACACTCCTAGGCCAGACTCATTTTGTAATCAGACGGTGATTATTTAGTGACAGAAGAAGGTACCCATCATGAACTCCACCAAAAAAGACAAAAGCTCCTTCATATAGACTAACATATGAGACTATGCCCCAGTAATGCTGCAAACAGGAACCAAAGAAACACTTTAGAAATCAATAGTTTGGAAAAAAACAATTTCACATGCAAGAGTGATTAGCAGCAGTAACCTCCAAATAGACAATTCCACAACACAGACTGCAGAACGGACCTTCACACTGTGAAAGGAGCAGCACAAGGAAGAGAAAATATTTAAACCACTAACTGTACACAAGGATATAGGTTTCGTTTGAACCATGTGACTGTTATCACAGATATGTGAACCAAGTCCTTCCTTTATCACTAATTTCATGCATTTCCTTTGTAGGTAGATTTTCAAATATAAGACTATGCAAATACAAATGGAAATGTAATAGCCATACACTGCAGCTGTTTCACTGATGTCTCCTCTGATCAAAGATATTCTTGTGCTATTGTAATAGGTGGCATTTCAAGAATACACAGGAACTAATTAAAGCCTCCAATATCTGATATATCCCATTACCCAAAGAAACAGATGCTGACATATCTTTGTTTATTTCATGACAGCACCCAAATGAACACCATAAGAACAGAATAAAACAAATTCTCAACTCATAGTGGTTAAGAATCTAAAACTGATTCTAATGGCTGAGTAATTTATACCTGTCCAGGGTAGATGAATGGTAATTCATACTGAATCCATCGAAATATGCACATATCCAGAAAAGACAACCATGATAGATAAGTGATCTCCTCTTCACACTATACAGATCTTTGTATCTTAGGCCCATGAGGTTCCCCAACATTTGGCACCTTGTAATTCTTAGATCCAAAGCAAAGCAGAATGTCACAAATTAATGGATTAAGTTGATTCCAAACAAGTCCAAATGTAAAAGGTGAGCAAAAATCACAATACATGTCACAATGGTGTATGAAAAACATAACCATTTAATAAAGGGGGATTCCTGATGTCCTAAACTCTTGTATAAAGAAAATGTCAACATGATCAGCAAGAAAAAGCCACGAGAATACAACCAGAGGCATGTCACCATCGGTTGCAGCATTCTCTCCTATTCTTCTCCTCCCCGGATAGTACTCTGCGTCAACCTACACACATAAGATCAATAGAAAAACCAGCAACCAGTCAACAACAAGATATCCCAAAAACAAAAAAGTTAATCTGTAACAAAGCTATAAGCAATCCATTCTTTTAACAACCACAGAAAATTCTGCAAAAACTTGAAGTAGAAATCCTGGTGATACAACTGCCACCTATTAGTACGTGCCTCACAGAATCACACTACTTCCAATTCCCTGAGCTGCAAAATGGCCTCCTTGAAACTTCTGAGCCATTTTATCCTGTCATTGAATCTTAGGCCATTGTATTGAGTCCGTTTTGTCCATATTGTCTCAATCGGTTGCCATGAACGTTTGGATCTTTATATACAATCTCATGCACCTCATCTAAAAGGTATAGCGAAAAAGTTGTCATTGTTCCAAAGTTTGAGAGACCTCTTATTACCTCAACAAGAAAATGCACCTCTCATCATCATCCCTTCCACAAACATCAGGTCCTCTGGAAATTAGACTGTATTAAGTAATAGATTCCAATCATGATAATCAAAATAAAGTTCTTGAAAATTTTACACAAACCTCTTGTGATTCCTCATCAAGTCGGTCTTTATTAGCTGCAACCCACTCAATATACTGGTTCAAGAACATTTTCCACCTAGGGAAATCTGGATCAAACTTTTCTTCATCCATCTCCTCTTTCGCAGCAGCTGCCAAGACTTCGGGAGTGGCAATGAAATCTTCAAGAGCCTGTGATTCGCGGATGTAAGCAAGCTCCTTGGGATCAACCTGCCATCCAGGAGGGGGCCAGTCTCGGGGTGGTATCAAAGTGAACACAAGTGGTTGGTCCCACAAGCTTCCCTCGAGATTTGGTTTCACCTTTTCCTTCTCCTTCCTTTCTTCCTCCTCCTGCAATGTCTTCTTCCGTTGTTTCTGCCACTTTGGGTTTAGTTTCTCAAACGATTCCCATGACACCACTGGCTCCTCTTCCCCGGGGGCAAGACTCTCAACTGCAAATTCTGCTTCTGGCGACAAGTTCTCCTCCCATGGAGCCCACCTGATCACAACATTCAAAAATCACTTTTTACCATCAAGAAGAGATTCTGTCCTCCACCCGAACTTTCTTAGGCTGAACCACACACTCCACCTCACTCAAAAAAAAGTCATGGGATCTAACAGTTTGTCTACAATGTTCTACATGATGTGCATGACCTCTTCAAATACAAATGTTAAAGAAGAAACTGTAAATGTGAATACAAATAGAACTCCCACAAAATGGAACTGGAGACTTTCTAGACCGTACCACATATTCTAGGACATCCACCTCACTCAAAATATTTGTATGGTCCAAACAGATTGTCTAGAAAGTTCTCAATGATGTGCATAATCTCTTCCTGATGGGAATTACATCAGATAATGGCCATTGGGTGCAACCAGCTCACATTAAATCCTCCCAATTAGAAAGTACGACCCTGACAGAACCCTACCACAGGATGAATTTACATATCGATCTTCCCCTTTTGTGAAAAAAATTGAACTGATTGAGGACCGCTTTCCAAGCCACATTGACAAAGCCTAAGAATTTCGAGTTTACTCATATTAATCATGACCTTTTTGATGCGGAAGAACATAGCAAGATTGAGCCGGAATCTACTGTATTAGTGATGAAGACAAACATACATATATATGCAAAATTGGAGAGCAATTTCCTTCAGTCTCAAGGTTTTGCACCATCTCAGCAATAGCTCTCTACTATCTTGACCTTGAATCACATTTATGACTTCCAGTTGATAGCAGTCTGCACAGCAAGTCCGCCTTACAATCGATATACACAGGTTGAGGGACTAACCAGTGCAATGTGATGATTTGTACACCCATCGCCTTCTTGTCAACCGCCAATAAAGCTAAAGAAACATTGAACATTCTAAAACGACTTTCACCTCTTCTACCAATAATTTAAAGAGTAGTGTCAAGACAACTCGAATTAAAATATTCATACTATATGACATTTACACAGAAGATCGTCCCAATGCTCAAACATCAGCACATACAGATAAAGGTACCAGTAAATTATAAAATAAAACTCAAGAGAGGTAGTTAAACCAAAGCTTGTACAGTTACATGCTCAATACCAAGCAATCAGAAATTAGAACGGAATTAAAACACAAACACACACACACACACACAGCAATAGCCAAACACAACAGTTAATCTGCATAGAAGAAGCCACCTTTGACGACAGTGGATCCTTGTCTTGATTTTATGCTACATCTCTATAGGTAACGGGAACACTCAAGCAGATTTTTGTATAGCATGTGTGCTAAGACCTCAATTTGGACCCAAGGAAACCAGAAGAGATAGAACAGAACCCTGAAGTAGGAATTCAAAAGCCAAAAGTTTAGTATATTTAGGCAAACTACCTATTTCGGCTAAAAGACCATCGCCACAAAAAAGACTTTTAGGTTCTTGAAGCTTTAAACACAGCATTTCTGCTACTAATCTCCAGATGTAACGGGAAGACTCAATCAAATTGATGTATAGCATTTGCACTAAGACCTCAATTTCGACACAAGGAGACTACAAGACCCCGAAGGCGAGGCCAAGAGCTTACTTTATTCGAGACACACGTGCTCTATTTGGGCTTAAAAGACCATTAGTTCTTGACATTCCCACAAAAAAGACCATGAAGCTTAAGAGAGAGCGTTTTAATATATGACATCATCAAGATTTGAGCGTATGAACTCGTACCCTCTTTCTACCCAGTTGCGTGTCCGTGCTTCTTCCTCGGTCTCTTCTTTCTCCTCATAGTCCTCCTCCCTGAATGTTTGCGCCGAGCCTTCTGGGGGCTGAGCTGCTGCCGCTGCAACACACATCTGCCGGGCCCTGAAGCCAGCCCCGCATGGCTCCCAACTTGAGCTTGAGGAAGTTTTTGCATGCTTTCCCAAAAATATGCACCGAGTGATTCCACTCGAAGGCACTAACCCCTGCGGCCGTGCACTGAATTTGAGAAATTTCGGGAGAGAACTAATGCGAATGTGTACCGATGGTCTCGATGATGAGAGACCTTGTTGGAAGTGGTCATGGCACAGAGCTCGCATCTGTGTGGATGCACACCTTGCAGTGTGCACCATCGCCATCCTTAAACCCTCGACCCTTTGCAGGTAAAAATTCTTGGACGGAAAAGGATTCCTACCACATGTGTAGGCCTCTCTGCCTGCCTGTATGCTACAACCGAAACGTCGAAATTCCCAAAGCTTCCTCTGGATAGCTCAAAATTTATCAGCTCCTCTGCATTAGCTCAAATTCTCAGCCAAATTTCTTCTTCAACAAATGCGGATGCTCGGCTTTGTTGTACCTATTTCGGCAATGCGAAATTTGTTGTTGCAGCAGGCAGAAATCAGCTGTGCAAAGTCCCCCATTTGCACTCCAAATTGGAGGAAAGCTACAGAAACTCCATGGATTCAACGATTTTCGTGAAATTGGGAGAGGGGACTGATAAACCCTAAACCCTGAATCCTGCCACCTGAGCACATATGTGGATATGGGTCACTCATGCATGTGTGTATGTATCGATGTATCTATGTGTAATGACCCATGGGATGATGACATGTCATTGTTTCACAAAACCCGAGCATGTCCATCACCATCATCATCATAGGAGGCTACTACACTAATATGTGCAATTATGTAGGTTGCCCATGCTTATTTATCAACATTCTACACTCTTTTGAATATTTATTACCACATTAACATAACGAGCCACTCGGGGCTGAGGCCCCACCGTTGGTGGGAGGAGGAGGGCCCCGTAGGGGAGGCGGGGTCGGTATACCGCGGGCCCATGATCGATATATTGTAAATACATCATTTACACTACACTACCACGAAATAAAGAACGGGAGTTTCAGAAAAGGCAATGTTAGAATTCAACCTAGTTCAAATATTTACGTACTGTAACTTTGCGATCGATGTAGGTGCATTGGCGTGAAACAGAAATTGTGGAGAATGAGTATTTTGAAGTAGAAAAAAGGAAAAGTTGGTGATACAGAAGTTGGTAGGCAGACTACCTTTGCGAAAGGAGGGCACTAACCCTATAGTGCGATTTGGTTCAACTACGTAAATTATTTGTATCTTTTTAAACAGCTGATGGGGATTGTAGGCATGAAGTGTAACTGTTTGTTCCAACAATGGGTTGGTAAGGTGGTGGTGACTCGATTTGGGCGAACCAACCTATATATTGATTCCTTGTTGGATGCCTAAACCCTTGCCTCCAAATATTGACTCCCACCACAGTTTATATAAACATTATTTTTAAGATCTAAAGAACCATTCGCAACCAACACACAGTTTGAGTCAAAACATGACAACATTTCGAAGTCAAACATTTGAGTATGTCATTATCTAGTTACAGGCAGTGTAAAGGGGAACTATACATACACCTGTATACATTCCACTCGAACAAATGTTGAACCAATTTTGCAATCCCAAACAGTCAGATCACTGCAGATTCACTTTGGAATTGATAATAAAACAACTGGCATCTTAGGTTTGAAAATCCATGGATCACCTTTACGTGGTTAATAAACGCTTAACATGCACACTAAGCTCCCACATCTGATCCCAACATTGGCGGTCTTGGAAACAATGATGTGTTCCGAAATTTGAAATTTGATGGACGATGTTGAGTGAACATTACACTTGTTCATTCGAGTACATCTCACCATAAGAATATTGATCAATTTTGGATGAGATAAATTATTGTTAACTACCGAACCTAGAATCATGCAACTCTCGTTCCGCGGGCCCTCAAAATATAATAGTGGGATGCTCAAAAAGCTGCACAAGGGGACTCAAATTCAAACTGAACTCCCAACATCCCATTGTTATATTTTGAGGGCCCACATCACTGAGTAATGTTATGATCTCGTCATAACACGTGTCTCTTTGGAGTTCATTCTTGACTTCAAGCCTTGCCATATACAACTCAATTATAGGTGTCCGATTAGGAAGATTCAAAGTCTAGTGAACACATAAGGCCCACATACCTTAGATGCACGCAGAGTCAATGCAAGCTGCACTTGCGAATCGAGTACTTGACAAGATCTTTGTGTTTTTTATGAGCTCCGGATTCATGGAAACTCTTGACCGCACTTTTGTTATTTCTCTCTCTCTGACTTTCCCTCTCCTTTTGATTCAGATATTTGTTGTTGATGAAACCTAGATACTATTAGTCTTGTGAGTGCAAAAAACATCATCTACTCACTTGCAATTTCCCTCTTTATCTTCCACAAGATTAGACTCATCATATCAATTTTCCTCAACATCCCCCCTTGTCCTCCTCTTTTCTATTTCCCTTCTCTCATTCCATCATATTTGTTCATCAACAATTGTCGACTAGCGCATATACCCCTAGCCTTGCAACAAAACCACAAACCCACTCCTACTGGTCCAACATCTGCTCGCCCATTTCTTGGCCCGTGTTAGATCCTTCCACACATGGCTCACATAGCAAAAAAATCACACGTGTTCGAGTCCAACTTGATGATCACACGTCTTACTTGCTGATGGCAGATTGTGCCTTACGTGGTTCCCTTATGTGATCATTTTGTCTAGCTTGACTAGCTACACTAAATATGATATTTAGTATCATATGGTTTTTTATGTCACTATGGTAATTTTTTGGATGACACTTCTTATGAATAAGTGGAGAAATACTGTCATGGATGATGCATGAGCACAACACAGATCCGTATACAACCTGGCCACAATTTGTGGAACCGCGATCATAAATTGGTAGTTTTTTTTCTTCACAAAATCTGCCGGTTACTCATATAATGAGAAACATGTTGAAAATTGGCTCCCACATCAGTTAAAATTTTCACCTCTATTTAAGATCATGTCAAATTGTGTGTGGCCACTCAGCTAACCCTTTAGGGCCCATAAAGATGAATTTTGAGGTAACGGCTACTACGTCGTTCACCATTTTTTGGATCGTGTGGTTTGATTGGAGACGAGTGAATTTGGAAGCTGATAATCGAGCCACTTGATCCGGAATATTGGGTTCGTTCTCTCCTGCCATGATCTGTGATTGAACGATTGCGTCGCAATAACTGCCTCTAGATCTCCCTCCTCTTTCCCAAAGCCTTCTTGTTGTCTTGTAATTGCTCTCTACAAAATACTTCCCGATTTGAGGTCAGTGAAATTTCAAGATTTCCCGAAATCGGCCAACGAATGATTTGTAAACGACTCCTCTTGAGGTTGTGAAAATCTTAAAGCCTGCTGGCATGGCTGTTTTCAAGAATAGAATTTAAGCCTTTTCTACGCGCTTTTGTTTTGAAAATCGGAGATTACTTGTCAATGCTCGATATTCCGTGGGCACAAATCTGTCGCTTTGCCACAACCGCAGAGACTTGCTAACTACTACTTGCCTGAAATCTCCCATAATTGCACCAACTAGCAGGCTGAACACAAAAACTTAATAATCTGGAGATGTTAGCTAGTTTATCAAATTGATGTAACAGATGATGACTTTGTTTTTTATAACGGACACAGATTTAGGTGCTATACACCTATACATCACTTTAAAATTCCGTGCCTCGCTGCATTCCATGAAGTCCGTCACCCCATCTTCTTGAATTCGAAAATTGGGTAGCAGATGTTGCTTCTAAAAGAAGAGGCTTACTTTGCTTCCAACACCTTCAAAGAAGAAATAGAGATGACTGGACGATGTTGTCTGTCCACACATGGCGTCGATTATGTTGTTGCTTCATCTTCGAGTTGGTGTAATTAGGGTTTAATTCTATATGTAATCCCAAAACAGGCATCATGAGAATCTAAGTAGAGGGACCAGTACTACGAAATGGGCAGATCTGACCGCTAGTTACAGATGAGTTGGTTGAGTTTGAGAAATTGAACGACTGCACTACAAGAATCACAGGTCATTAGCCCTAGTTTTCAGCCACTCGAAGTAGATTTTAGGTATCCTTGTAGTGCGTTGAAGTTCAAGACTTTAGGCAAATCGCCAATCATTTCAGAGAAATCTAAAGAATATACCAAGTTAAATGAATAAAGGAATAGCAGAAAAAATTATCAACATGTAAGCGGTGGGACTTGGAAACACTTGGATCTTGACCAATTGTGCCCAAAATCTCCTAGACCACTGGACCCTGATACTTCCAAATTTGTTGCTCGCGAAACTCTAGACAAGGAACTCATGACTCTGGGGGGGCTTAATTTTCATCACTAAACTTAAACTCTAAACCTGACACATTTCACAGGGATTGGATTTCGCAGCAAACAATAATAATGTACCTCCTCCATGAATTACGACCGACCATTACAACAATGTCGCTCAAACCCTTCGTCTGCTACTGATTTGGTTTCCTGTCACGAGTTGGATGGAAATTTTAGCCAGAACACACAATCCACCTCCCCCCCAAAAAAACCATTGATATCAGTACCAGCTCTTGCCCTGCAACCCAATGGAGTTGTGCTGCTAGCTTGTACTTCAAATTTTGTGGCCCCCGGATGTTGATACACAACTAACCCTAACCCTATGGGGCGACGTGGCCGCCTCAGAGGGCGGCATTTCGGGAAAGGGCTATAGGCCCTCCTCCTCGAAAAAACTATAACTACATTCATATTGCAGTTGCTATACGGATGAATAAAAAGTTATAAGTTTTTGTAATATGGTTTTGATCCAAGATAATTTGCGTGGGTAAAGAGGCAACCTATTCACAAAGGCAATCTAATCGTACGTATCAGTGTAGGCTGCACCCAATTTAGTGTGGTGTTGAAATCAATGCATCATGTTGATTAGAGTGGTCTTCATGACTTTGTCATATAGCACCAAATGTCATATGACACCCTGTCAAGTAGGTTAATATTGATATTATATATTGATAGCATGCATCCACATGTGTAATAGTTAAAGTATGACCTAGAATTGATTTTTTTAAAATTAGACTTTCATATTTCATGAAGATTCAATATCAATCATGATGATGTGGGATTGATACTCATACCACAATCATAATTATGAATGCTTGTTTAAAATTTCACAATAATTATTCTACATATCTTTCTACGCAAACTAGAAATTGCTTAATTGACATACATATATAATCATCTTTGGTTACGAGTTCTTGGGATATTATAAGTCTACCTATGATGAGCACGTATAAATGAAATGCAACTCTATATGATTTCTAGTATTTATGGGAAATTTATTGAGCTTGAAATTTTTGAAATGCATACACAACAATCAAGCATTTACATGTGTGAGAACAACGGCTGCATGGATGGGATCCACATATAATTGTCCACAACTGCACTTCACATAATTTCTTTCCTTCTAGCCTTGCAACCTTCGTTTTTATAGCAAATGAAAAATGTGTATTGTTTTGTGAAAAAAATCCTAGGTGTTTAGGGGGTTAAAGGCAAGTTAGTAATGTTATAGTATGTTAATTGTACAAATTAGATGTCAAGCAAGGTTTTGATGCATGTGTTATATACATTTTATGGATACTTGTTTGATATTTTTAGAGTCTTTTCCATATGAGCAAATTTGTTCCATATATTGGGCACAAGTTCAACTTTTCAGCATAATTTTGATATTTTCCCCCAAAAAACCAAATTTAATTTATGAGGGATGACATATTTCCATCAAGCTAGTTGCAATAGTGCTCTATCATGGCATGATCTTGCACACAAGGTCAATTTTGGTTTGGATGTCCAACCAAGACCAAAAATTGGCTCATTTTAGAGACCACTTTACCATCAGTAGTCACTTGCAACTGGACTTCACTTGAAGAGCGAGTTACTAATACTATATGTGACCGCTTCTGGTTGGCTATCAAACTTTGGCCCATTCCATAGACCACCCTTAGGTCTCTTCCCACATGATAGAGCCCATGAAAAACCTTATGATGTTTGAGCAAAAACGGTTGGTTTGGTTTGTTAAGGATGAAGGTTGGATTTCTCACCAACCTACTGTGTTTGGGGCAATAGTAACATGGTAGCTCCACTTTGAGATTGAGGTTGAATTTGCCATGGAAGGTGGGGAGCCTGAGAAAGAATAGAAAAGAAAGAAAAATGACCTTGATGTTGCCACCGGCATGAATTATGGTGTTGCTTCATTTTGAGTTGGTCAAAGTCTAACATTACGAGAACAGACATTTCGAGAATTTAGAGGACCCATGTCGACTATTGCCTCCTTTCGAAGGTGAACACCTTGAATGGGTGCGGATAAGCTGGCCAACACCTATCTCCACCAAATGCAAGCTCTTGGGTTCCCACATGGTTGTTTGAAAATATCCAGTTCACTCGGATACCCCCACTATGATCAAGTAGATCACAAATGGCAGGGTGCAACGGAAATCAAGTGCTAGGAAGGTCACCCATCAAAGTACTATTCTTGCCTTAGGCCCACTTCACACACAAAGACCGAGTGTCCAATGGAGTAAGTGAATGCAAGATGGATGTAAAGTCTACATGGATTCCTACATGGCATCAAATGAATCATGTTTCATGGTCACTTAGACTATTTTCAAAAACCACCTCTTGGAGGTAGGCCTAACACAAAATTGGGAGTCCATGGCACTCCGAATCTCACAACCATTGATTTATTTTATTTATCATGTGTGAGGACCCCACATGAATAATAATTCATTGAAATAGCATTAGGTGAGGGCCTAGTCGCATATGATTTCACACTACACTTCAAGGCCCGTGACCATACTACATGATTTTGGAAGTGTCTTGGGACGGCCTTTGAATACTCCTCTGGGGCTTTCATAGTTTCATGGTCACGGCTCTCGGCCCGGGCAACTTTTGCCCCCTCCCCTCATGACTTTAGTTTAGCCTAAAAGTTCATTAAAAAAACATAGCCTTCACACCATCGATGCTATCTAGACCCGAGCCTAAGTGGCAAAGGACGTGGCATGGTTTAAAAGCAAAGGTTTTAAGCTTCAAGCACCGACCCTCCCATCAATACCCAAAGGTGATTGCTACACGATGATTGCAAGGCAAATATTGTGGGTTGATGATGAATAGTGTGAGCCATTCGAATCCAAAAATTTCAATGTAATGAGTTTGGAGGGGCTAGTAGAGTTGGGGTAATGTAGTACATGGGTCCCAACAATAGTGTAAAGAGGAGCTTGGCAAAATAGCCAAATTAGGGTTGAGACACGGTTTAAGGTTTGGGAAATGAGTGTATCGTGTTGCACACATTTTCGCACATTGCATGAGCTTAATAATTGAAACAAAAGACGAAATGACATTATGAAGACCTGCAATACCCAACTAGAGCAAGACGCCGCATAAAGGCATATGAATTAATGTCTTGGACCATCCTTGCAACATATGCTCAACATTTTGCCATCGACGACTGATTGCGCCAACACCCATGGACTCTAACCATTCCAAAGTTCCAAGATGTATAAGTTAATAAATTAAAGAAATCTATATATAATGAACAACATGGTGGTGGTGAGACCATAATATTATTCAAATTCAAAATAATGTTTTGTGGGACTGATAGTATTCCATAGAATATTCCCATATTTAGACTGAATGTGAGGAATATTCTATGGAATACCGGCAATCTCACATAACACTGTTATGAATATGAATAATGTTATGGCCATCGCCTCGTTGTTCTAAAAACGATCGGCTGTCCATAGTGGGATGTTGAGTGGATGATCGGAGCATTCATTCATGTGCACAGGTGCAATAGGCCATGACGGCAGAGGTCCAATTAGTAGATAGTAACCACTTAATTTGACCCGTGAGTAGGGTACTGATGAGTTTACAGGTGCTGGTCCTTGTCCCTAACTCCCAAACGGAAGAGGGACAGGGCCGCCTTGCCAGGTGGGCGGGGCAGCCTGTTGCCTGCCCGGACGGGCCCGCCACGGATTCGTGGCACTCACTTAAAATCATCCATGCGGATGAAAAAATGCAGGAATCATCTAAATGACTATTTTTAGGCAATTTGATTCCGGAAATGGAGTCAAAGGCCCCGAATTAGTCTAATGATGTCACATTCGAATGAATCGGCCCTCAACCCCATAGGGGGGCTTTTTTTTTATTGGAGCCACTTCATCCACGATATCTAGGATGGATGATTTTAAGTGAGTGCCACGAATCCGTGGCGGGCCCGTCCGGGCAGGCAACAGGCTGCCCCGCCTGCCTGGCAGGGCGTCCCCATCCCTCTTCCGTTTGGGAGTTAGGGACAAGGGGTGCCGGTGGGATTAGAATAACATAGCGTTCGAGTCCCAGAGATAGAGCCAAATTAGGGTTGAGGCAGGGTTTAGGGTTTGGGGGGAGTGAGTGCACTCTTCCACAGGGTTTTGTACACCGGAGAAGCTCGGCAACAGAAACAGGAACGGAACAGGATTTCGAGCTGCTGCGATGGGGAAAAAATCCAAGAGCAAGACATCGCGGAAGGGAAAGAAGGAATGGAGGAAGAACATCGGCACGAAGGAGGTGGATGAGTA
This sequence comes from Polytrichum formosum, assembly GCA_964035585.1. Taxonomy (NCBI): domain Eukaryota; kingdom Viridiplantae; phylum Streptophyta; class Polytrichopsida; order Polytrichales; family Polytrichaceae; genus Polytrichum; species Polytrichum formosum. Next base: position 63,551,383 of record OZ037936.1, read on the forward strand.
TGTGGAAAAAACTGCTTTGGCAGACCGGAGTGGAGGTGCCTTAGAAGATGTCCCCAGCGAGGCTCTCTTCTTCGTAGACACTACCAAGGATACCTCTGCGGTGCGCAAGGTTGAAAAGCATAGGAGTAAGGTGCTTCATGCGGACAGCATCTTGGAGCGCAATTCTCTAATTCCAGTTCTCAAAGAGCCCGGCCATAGCAACAAAAAACGCAAAGATAGGGATCATGCCAAACCCTTGGCAAAGCCGAAGGCTGCTGTTGATGTGGTAGGGTCGGCTGGGAAGAAGCAGAGGGCAAAGTCTGCAGGGTTTTATGATGTATGGGATGCGGAGGATGGCCAGGAGGGTGGCAAGCCTGTGAAATCTGGAGGATTGAAGAGGGATACAATTTTGGCATCGGCTGTGGAAGTGGACATGCCTGGATGCTCGTATAATCCTTCGTTTGAGGATCACCAAGAGGCTTTAGGGCTTGCAGTTGCAGATGAAATGCAGAAGGTGATCAATAGGGAGCTTAAGCCAAAAGCGGTACCTATACATGTGGATGGAAGTGCTGTTACTGAAGAGGACATGTACTTTTTGGATGCTGACCGTGATGATGATGAGGAGGATGATGAGAACGAGGAAAAGGCTGGTGACTCCATGTTGAAATCTGCGAAGTTTAAGAAGCTCACAAGGGCTGATCTCAACAGGAAGGCACGAAGGAGGGCTGTTTTGAGAGTGGAAGCTGCAAAGATGAAGAAGACGAAGCTTCAAAAGGATTTGCAGAAGTTGCCTTTAATAGTGGAGGATATTAAGGAAGAGGATAATGAAAAGGAAATTCGCAGAATCCGAAGAACTGTGTCGAGGGAGGAGAAGAGGGCACAAGGTCCACCGCGGCTTGGGAGACATAAATTCAAACCAGAGCCCAAGCAAGTGTTGTTAAGTTCTGAAGTAACAGGGTCTTTGAGGAAACTGAAAGCTTACCCCATGCTCATGCGAGATAGGTATAGAAGTTTGCAGCGGCGGGGAATTGTGGAGCCTCGTCTGCCAGTTAAGAGGAAAGAGAAGAAGAAGTGGGTTGAGATTCAACAGGGCACCAGGGGCAATAAGGAGAGGGAAATGCACGCCGCCACACTCGCAGAGAAGGAGGCCTTGAAACAGGGCCTTGCTGTACTTCCTCTTTGATTCATGTCAATGTACTCTCATTTGTATACTTTTTAGTGGTCAATGTGATACTGAACACTAAGATACTACTGAAGTTGTCGATGAATTCTCGACATCCAGGCGCTATCTGGAGCTTATGCTTACTGAAGCAGGTGAGAACATGACACTAAATCCAATTTTGAAAGCAATACCTTGCTCAACTTGCTTGAAAAAGATGTCAAGCACGTGACTTGATGGTGTCATGGGCAAGGATGACAGAGGTTGACTTGTCGCAAGAGCCATTCTGCAAACGTATAAGTTCTTGGGTGTTTGTACATCCCTGCAGTAGTGTCCCACTTAAGAAGAAAATGATTTCGGCTGTCATGTTTTAGACACAGCAACAGAGTAGGTTTATTATTTTGACTTTAATGTAGCAGCTGTTGCTTAATGAAAAGTGACATCAATGCTGTGCTGTGGACAGTGAAAACTCAACAATCAGTTTCTTTGTTAGGAGATTTTTCTCCTTTGCACATTGTGATTGCTTCTGCAAAATTCGATTGTTTTCAAAGCGCTGTCCATGTGGTATTGACTTTCCTGGTGCAATTTGAAATCAAGTGTTGTGGATACGTCTGCCTATTTGCTGCATATAGCCAACAATCCTTGCACTTTCTCCTCAATGTGTGGAAAGCGTCTCATGACTGATGTGGGTCCAAAAGCTGGAGTGTACTTGAGATGAGGATTAAGAACCTTGAACCTAATGTAGGCATGGCATACGTCATGATTTGTCAATTCCTTCTTATTTTTCATATTTACAATATGTGAGGTAATAGGTCTATGGACTCTTCATATTGTATGAATGTATGTGGAAAATGATACCTGGAGAAATGAATTGGATGCAAAACTTAAGAGTGTACTGTGTGTACATACTAGAAGAGCAACTTATGGTGCAGAGGACAACAAATCACACCAATGTGTCTTGGGACTGAAAACAGAAGAGTTGGTAGAGAATGCTTCTTGGTAGTGGGCTTGTTGGGACATATCAACTTGGAGGTTACTTCTTGTAGTAGTAACAATATGTATGTGATTTAGATTTCTTATGTTTGAATAGTGAGTTAAGAGTTGAAACTTTCAACAAGTACTTGAGCTTCCAGGAACTCCAATGCACTGAAAATTTAAGTGAACGCAGTAAATTCAATCCAATTGAAGTAAGGGGGAATTGGAAAGATCCAACTAAACTTGGGAGCTTCTGTGAATTTCTGCAGAGGGCATCTAAAGAACCACTTGAGATGGGAAGTAGACTCCCACAATGAACAAAGAGACTTTGGGCTGCATAGCTGGGGCTCACACCAGTAGACCTTCAAGAGCTAAACCCTAAAATTTGGATGTTCTCTTCTGGCTTTTGGATATGTAAAATCAAGTAGGACGTGAGTAGAACCTTGGAACAAACTCCTTACATTGTCAATTCTTTTCATGGTTTCTTTGACCTGTGAGCGTACAGAGTTTCATCTCCAGTTTGGGATAGAGTTTCCATTGAGATGGATTTGTAGACAACAACCAAATGCTTTTTTGATGTTTGATTGATGAGATTGTATTGCCTGATGTTGAGATGAAACTCAATAGTCGTGAATTGTGCAAGTGCCAGACGCATGCTTATTGAAGGCTAATGGGTCAGTAAAAGACTGAAATTTTTGGACTTCATGAGTCAGGTTCAGGATTTTCTTCTGCTGAGTTTCCGATGTCTCATTGTGAATATTCTGCATTGGATGAATTTCAAGCTAATATTCACTCTACAGTTGCTCTCTGTCTTCCAGCTCTTGCATTACATGTCTGTACGCAAGCATGTTCCAGAGATTTTTCGTTCTCCTGTAGACAAGATCACATTTCGAAGTTACACTGCCCCCTCTAGATTGAAACACACATCAGGATTGTTCTATGCCATCAGGATTTGCCCCATAGGCATAGCGTGAAATCCTAAGAGGAGGATAATGGTGAAGTTTGAACTTGCTGCTATTACGACTATACTTGAACAGGATCTGTTCTATAGAGCGTACCTTTGATCTGTGTTCTCCAATGTAGACATACCTTCATCCCAGACGATGAGTACAGGCTCTCTTTTCTGAGCGCGAACGCTGCGGCCTTCTTTCAGGCAGCAATGCTGGTGTAGATTGGCCGCTGATGAACGTCTCGCCTGCTCATTCCGCATGCTTGGGATGGACGGAGAGCGTTCTGACGGGATATATTTTTGTTTTCTTTTTCAGCTTTTGGTCCTTGTGTGAAGAACTCTTGTGCACTGATGAACAACATCACTTGAGAAGGTATTATAGTGAATTGAATACGTGTTACTCTAATTTGCGAGCTGAGGTGCTCTATCAAATATGCTGAAGAAACAACATGTGCACTATTTTCTAACAATCCTTAACCTTCCAATGTCTCAATTGCGTATATCAAGCCCCTCTTCCAGCTCCTATGTTACATGTCAGTACGCAAGCACACATTCAACAGTGTTTCTTTCTCATGCAGAAAAGATATTGCATACTAAGGTTTGTTGTACATGATTCTGCACTACCTTATTTGGTTATAGAAAATGTGCTCCTGCCAGTTACAAGATTCAGAGAGCAATGAAGGAGAGGGAAAACTGTGAAGAATGTGATGAAATACCGAAATTTAAGAAACAGAGTCCATTTGCTTCATAGGAATTGCGAGAAATCCTAAGAGAGGGATTATGGTGCAGATTGAGGACAACACTGTCATGACTATACTTGAACAGGATCTGTTGTATAGTGCGTACCTTTGATCTGTGATCTCCAATTGCAGACAACACCTTCACCCCGGACGATGAGGAAAGGCTCTCCGTCCTCACCGCGAATACTGTAGCCTCCCTCCAGATAGAAATGCATGGTGGGAAAGGCGCTTGATGAACGTCATGCCTGCTCATTCGGCAGGCGGTGATGGATGGAGAAGCGTTCTGACGGGTCAACACATTTCTTTTTTCTCCATTTGATCCATGTTTGAAGAAATCTTGTGTGTTGACAAATAACATCATCACTCGAGAGAAAATCACAGTGGCTCAAAATACATATTAGCCTAAGCAGTGAGCTGAGCGGCTGTACCCAATGTGCCGAAGAATCAACTGGACAATTATCAATCAGAAATATTCTCTTTTAGCTTTTGCTCCTTGTTTGAAGAAATCTTGTGCACTGATGAACTGCATCATTACTTGAGCCATAATTTTAGTGGATAGAATACATCTGAGCCGCTCTACCAAATGTGCCGAATAATCAACTGGACAAGGATAAATCATAATATTCGCCTTTCGCTTTTGCTCCTTGTTTGAAGAAATCTTGTGCACTGATGAACAACATGATCACTTGAGCAATAATTATATAGTGGATCGAATACATGTTACCCTGGTTTGTGAGCTGAGCCGCTCTACCAAATGTGCCGAAGAGTGAACTCGACAAGAACACTGTCATCATGATTAGTTGTGTGGTATCCCAACAAGTAGCAAAGCATCAAAGAAATCCTTCAATGTGAAGATACTTTTCAAATTTGACTAGCAGTCCAATTGAGTTATCCGCACCTGAGTTTCACGTGCTCTATCCCCGTCCTCCGATTGATTCATTTCCTACACGAGAGAGAAAATATAGGACTGAACATGAGGAACGGCTCATGTGTCAGGTCCACTGTTTCATTTGAACCCTAAACCTTCCAGTTGTCTTAATTGAGCATATCAAGCAAACAGTCATCACACTTTGGTTCCTCTCTTCCACCTCCTACATCACATACATGTCTTTTACGCAAGGACACATTCAACAAATTTTCTTTCTCCTGTAGATAAGTACACCTACATTACTCTTGCAAAGCTACACCACCCTCTGAATTTAGACATATATCAAGGTTTCTTGTATATGTCATAAAGATTCACCTGAGCCACATACAATGATTTGTACATCAAACTACCTTATTAAGTTATGGAAAATGTGCTGGTCCATTTCAGAGTGCTTAATGAAACAGGAGGCAAACTTTGAAAGGATGCGATGAGAAACTGATATACAGCGACCATTTGCCCTATAGGAATTGTAAGACATTTTAAGAGCAAAATTATGCTCAAGATTGAGGACATTGCTGATGTGACTACACAGATCTGTTCTGTAATGTGTACCTTTGATCTGTGTTCTCTGATACAGACAACTACCTTCATCTCATTGCAGACAATGAGTTACAGTCTATCCCTGATAATATAACACCTTGATTATATGGCACATTTCCCATTGACCAACCTTTCTAGTGTTAATTTACCTCGGTGTTTACGACTATGACACTTGTAATATGACAATTTTTAGACCCGATAGGTAATTAATTGTGCAAGTAGTGGGATCCACAATAAGGATCAGCCTTGGGATCAGAGATTACATGGTGAATTGATCAATGGGTTTACTTAACTTAGCTTAACTCCAATTAATTATTTAAAACCTTGGTTTCAAAACAGACGTTGCACTTTTGAGTCTTTGGGTTTGGGGGGAGGTTTTAGGGATTTAGGGATGATTGGATCTACATGTTATAATTTTGAAGTTGTTGATATCTCTTTTTGATTCAACATTTGTCCTCACACATGAATCTCACGTCTCTTTAGATTGGAATTTCTAGTCCTAGGCTGACTTATACTCCTAGATTTGCCCACGCCACTCTTCAATTTCTTGGCTCCGGAGGTGTTGGCAGTCTTTAGTGGCGGATGCTTTTCATTTTAGTCCTTGTTGACTTATACTCCTAGATTTGCCCATGCCACTCTTCAATTTTCCGGCTCCAAAGGTGTTGGCAATCTTTAGTGGTGGATGCTTTTCATTTCAGCTATATTTTCAACAATTTCAATGTTGATGATCACATCTGCACATAAAACAACTTATACACAATTTGGTAAGCACTCACCTCCTCCTCCACATTGGTTATGGCACTGGAAGTTGTTTACAATATGCATGAGATTGGTTTATTTATCATGCCCGACCAAACAAGACACTAGCGCAAGGAAAAGTTTGTGGGCACAAAATTCATAAGGATTGTCTTACTCTTGCTTTTGCGGTAAACACAACATGCACTACAAGTTGAAACCTATGATTATTTACAAGTATCTATGCCCAAGATGCTTTGGAAGGTGGTTGCCAACAAATTATATATGGTAGTTTGCAAACCAAATGACTTGGATGACATCAAATGTATTTGAGAGTTGGATGATGAGCCTCAATGTACATTTAAATTCTCAAAAGCAGAAGGTGCTTTTAATTATGGATAATTTTGCTACTCATTCCCTTAAGCGTGTTGGTAGGGGTGATCATTTTGTTTTCCAACCTTGCAGTTGAGCAATATTACTATTTTTGTCTTACCACCTAAGGTTACAAATGTGGCACAATCCTTGGATCACGGAATAATTGCTTTCATTCAAAGTATTGCATAAGAAGAAGCTTTTGGAATGGGTTCTCTCACAATGTGATTCTTCTATTGCTCACCACGACTTGAAGAAAATATGCCTAATGTAAGGCATATTATTATGTGGTGCTCTCAAGTGTGGAGAGAGATGAATCCCCAAATCATATGAAATAGTTGGAGGATATTCAAAATTTTACTTGTAGACTGAGTACCGATTTTGCCATGGATGATGAACGTGAGATATCGAGAATGAAAGAATAAGCAAATGAATTGGCAAGTCTCATTTCTTCTTTGAATCTTGGAAGTGAAGAAATGTCTATTGAAGAATATGTGCAATTGGTAGGAGAAGAAATTGTCGATGGAGAGTACGACATGGTTGAGTTGGTGGCTTTGGCATGGGGTAAAGAAGTCCATTTGGGTTTAGATTTGAATGAAGAGCCAATGGAGGGGAATGATGTGAATGACCAGCCAACACCAATAGTCAAGCTTCCTCAAGCTCGTGATTATGCACAATTACTATCAAATTTTGTAGTGGAGCATCCTTCATGAGTTGTCAATTGTAGATGTGATGAACATGCAATCTTTTATGGATAAACTGAACAAGGTGTCAAAATTTCCAACATCAACAAGCATCATTAGAACACAATTCTTACTTTCATAGTGTGTGATATGATGAAGACATCATCATGGGATTGTTTTTTTTTTGAAAGTCCATATTATATGACATTATGAACATATTTCTTCAATATAAAAAATATTCTTTCATACTTACGTATCTTCAGTATCTATAAAAAAAATGATAATTTACAATGAAATAGGCCATTTTCTTGAAAAACCTCGATAGTACGACATTTGAGGCCAAAATGTCATATTATACAAAATATGACATTCAGATAATATGACACTTTCTTGCACGACCAAATGTGTCATAATAAAGGGGGAGAACAGTATAAGCTTTCCTCCCTGAGCGCGAATAAGTGCTTGCAAGCCTCATTCAACCCGGAAATGCTTAGCCAGAAGTTGCTTAATGAACGTGGTCGGCCAGAGTTAGACAGAGATGCGTTCTGACGGGTCTATACAGTCAAACCTTTATAAATGTTACTGGTCGGGAGTAGCAAACAAATAACATATATAGAATTATAACAAGTAACACTTATAGAATTCATACCGATGATTAATAACATTTATGGAAATAACACTTCAAATTTCCGAAAATGAGGAACATATCATTTTATAAAAATAAGAAATAAAAGTACAAATGATAATACATAATTCAACTAAACTAATTGAAAGAAATAATCTATATAGTAGTAACTTGACGAGATTCTTCCAACTAAACTAACCGAAAGAAAGAGTCTATACCGTACCCGGCCGTCAGGGTCGGCAAAAATTAAATAAATAAATAGAAGTTGAAAAAAATCGGAAATTATTGGAGAAGAGAGTTGAAAAGAAAAGTTATTCATTGAAGAGCATGCCGAATATTACAAAATTGAGCCAACTTCATGTAGTAAAATCCCAAAATATTGCATACCGTAGCATCATAACTAGTTCGTGCAAAAAAAATTTAAAAAAACCGGACATTATGAGCCCGAATTTTCTGTTGTTTGCAGAGCAAATTGAATTAACCCCTGAAGAGCTTGTGGACAAAATCATGGCAAACCCAGAGGTTGCAATGGCGTTTTAGGATCCAAAAGTAACACATACAAAGGACCACTAATTGAGATTAGGGCATTCAATTAGGTTAAACACACCAAGGCCGCCACAAAAGGGTGAAAAAAATAAGAAATCTTTCATTGTTGTGAACTAGCCTTGTATTAAAGCGCCGAATCTTTTACAAATATTTTTTGAAATTGTTGAAATTTTTATTAATTTATTTTTACCATGCCGGACCCACTTTCTCCACTTTAATTAATTATTCGGCATGAGAATAATATAGGGGCTAAAAATAAGGATCCTAGGATGTATGTTTAGTAAAATCAATTTTGTACACATGCCTCACGAGGGATGGATGAAAAATGACTTATCATTTACTCCAAAATGGATGAAATTGTAAGCCTAACCCTAACTCTCTTCCTGACACCTCTTGGTGGATTCTAACCCTAACTCTCTTCCCGACATCTCTCGGTGGCTTCTCTCCCTTCTCTTGGTGGCCTCTTATTTTTCATTTTTCATGTGGCTTCTCATTTTTCAGTGACTTCTCTACTCCGACATCGTCATCTCCAACATGTATGTTCATTTCCAGTACCACTTCTTCATAGCACACACGTTTTATTCAATGCTAGAGTCTTTTTGTGATTTGCATGTTGTCCCTGCCATATTTGCCCAACTGTTTAATTTTCTTTATTTTTCGATCTTTTTGCGAGATCATGGTGATGTTGCCTTCAATCCAACTTCCATCTTTGATCGCTCCAAGCTCTCTCTCATTGTGCAATCTCAACATCTTGTAGGTAGATTCTTGTAGGTACTCTTTATACCCTTTTCTTGCCATGCTTTTTTCCACCACTTTGGCATTGCATGCACTTTTTAATTTATTTTTTTAATTAAAAAGAATGTAGACTACAAAAAATTGCAATGACATGGACATTATAAGTAATGGTAGGGTGCAAAAAAATAGGCCATTTTAGAAAATTAAGTAATTATAGGGAGCTTTTAATTCATGCCTTGGAGGTAAATAGCCCCTAAACAAATACCCCTCCGCCGCACGTGGAGCACAAAAATCCTATAGAGTGACCCCCCCGTGAATCCATGTATACTTCACATCCATCATGCATTCACCAAAGAATTAAAACCACACATTCGCATGCATCACATTGTCATCATTGTCATTATTGCAATGTTGACTTTGTGTGATTCCATAATGTCACATGCTACACTAATTCTTTGTTATCATGCATCCATGTTAACACTACATACCTCCTTAATATCACATGTACTTCGGTTGCCGTAGGGGTGTTATTAGGGAGGTTAGAGTGTAGTTTAGGCCACACTAAACTAGATGTATACTTGGTGTAGACTAATTTTTAAACTTGATTATTTTTACTTGATCAGAAGCCACTTGACTTGCATAATATTACTCGACTAATGAGTTGTGTTCATGGGCCCAATAGTAGATTTGTAAATAAAGACTCCGGATGTTGGAATCCCACTCCTTCAAATTGAATATGAAGATAGGGTAGTCGAACACAACTCATCAACTGATGCCCCCTTCCCACCCAACTTCAGCTTAGCCTAGAAGTTTGTTCTAAAAGCACGACCTTCACACCATCAATGCTATCCAGTCCTGAGCCTAGTTGGCAAATGACATGGCATGGTTTAAAAGCGGAGGTTTTAAGCCTCGGGCACTAACCCTCCCATCAGGTACCTAGAGATGAGGCAAGAATGTAGGACCTTAAAAGTGTCGCCTCTGGCCCTTGTGATTGGTTGTTTTTTAGTCTTAGCTATGAGGGCACGAGGAGCTCTATTAACAAAAACCGATGGTAAGATAGATGAGTGGTAAGGCATTTGGGGATGGGACAAACACTATCCAACATTCACTGCTTGGTAGATAAAACAATGAACATGTGTGAAAGCTACACTACATACGATATTTAGTGTCATATGATAATTTATGTCACTATGGTAACTTTTTGGATGATACTTCTTATGAATAAGTGAACAAATATTGTCATGAAGTGAATTGATTTTAAAGTTTGAGAAGCCGACAAGGCTAATGGGACTGAAAGTACATCAAGATGGTTTCAAACCAATTAATTTTCTAGAGTGACGGAGGGTGGTAGCCTCCGTGAGATAGAGGCTAATGTTAACTTGTTGATCTAATTGAAAGAAAGACTTGAGCTCCTTGGAACTACGTTCTCAAAATGGTGATGGAAACTTATCTCTAATGGGGTTGTATAGGGGACATTCCAACACAATATGTGCCTCAGTTTCAAATGTATTATAGGAGCAAAAGTGGCATAGTCCAGTATCTCTAGAGATAGGGATACTCGTCCATTGTCCAGTTTCAATGGCAAGTCTATGGTTCGAGGTGCGGTAGGCAACAATGATCTTGCATTGTGGTGGAGTCAATGCTTGCTTCAAGTACATTTCACATTCAAATTTAAGAAAATCCTTGAGGTGGAGGTAATCTAATTTCTCCCTAGAGTGATGGAAAGAGTTCCACTCTTTAGCAAGAAAAAACTTCCTTGATATCAACATATGTTGCTTTTGATGTGGTTGGGTTGACATGGGTGTCCCAATGATATAGACCCATGTTGTCTTCCACATGGTTGTCGATTTGTACCAAGTGTTAAATCCTTGTTCGGCCAAGTGTTGGGACAATAAGGTTGCTATACTAACTAGCCAAGAGGGGGATAGGTGGGTGAGCCGTTATTGAAATTCCATAGTAATCTTGAGAGCGTATAATTCTATGGGAAGTTCTCCAAATTTGGCCAGTGAGATATGATAGGTAGTCGAGATTGCACTTTGACATGAAACATCATATGCATCTTCATGCCCTTCTCAAAGACTTTCCAATGATAGTTTTTCAAGTCGCCTCCCCAAATTTCGGTGCCATACATGAAAGTAGGAAGCACTAAAGCCTTGAATAGGTGAGATTTGAGCTACCAACATGTGACGCTGACTACCATTTCTTTCCTTGAAATTCCCATCAACGCTTTCAGACCTCCAATACCTCGCATTTTACTAGATGGCTCAAAGTAACCATGTAAATAAAAATTAGTCCCAAGGTATTTGTATTCATGGGTGATCTCAATTTGGTCCTTGTCTAGGTAAAATGCCTCTTGGTTGAATTTCCTTTTGTTGTGGCCAAAATATCATGATTTTAGTCTTAGCTAGATTGACTTCAAGGCTAGAAAAGTGCAAAACTCATATAGCTTGTTCAAAAGTCTTTGTAGGCCTAGCCTGATCCAGAGAGTAGAACAACATCATCAGCATAAAAAAGAATGGCAACCATTGTGTTAAATAAGCACGGAGAATCCCCATTGATCTTGTCCAAATATGTTTCATGTTCATCAATGTACAAGCCGAATAGTATGGGGGGGAGGGACATCCTTGTTTAACACCAATGTCGGACATTACTTCACCATGTGTGTCATCATTTATTGGAACTTTTGCGTAGACTACAGTGTACATGGCTTTTACAACTTGTTGCAAATGAGATGGTACCCCAAATCTTTGGAGGTGTTCCCAAAGCTTGTCACGCGGGTGTCAAAATCTGTTTTGAAATCAACAAAGCAAGAATAGACACATCGATTTGCAAATATCTTTTGTTCAATTAAAATACATGGTTCTATGTGGTCCAAAGTAGATCTACCTCCTTTGAAACATGCTTGTCCTCTCGCCCTAACCCATTTCAATTCTACCCATTGAGTAATTATTTTTCCCAAAATAGAGCCATAAAGCTTGCTAAAGATTGTTCTAGCATTATGGTCCTATAGTTCCCCAGGGAGTGTCTTTCACTAGATTTGAAGATTATTTCAATGATGTTGATAGTCCACGAGTCCAAGAAACCCTCTTTAGCCATCAAGTTAAATAGTTTTGTTATTGGTTCACATAGGTCATTTGCACCCCATTTTAGAAGCTCAGGTTTTAACCCATGGATATCCTCAACCTTGTGATTTGCTAGGTCTTTCATATGGGCCCATATTTCCCCCTCTTCAAAAACATTTGGAAGTTGAAGAGTTGCAAGAAAGTGATCGTTGATACTTTGACATGAGGTGTATAGTTTTGTGCAATAATCTACTGCTTCTTGTGGTGTAAATGGGAGGGTCGGATCATCTTTTCCTTCAAAGCTCTTCCAAAATAATTGTGGGTCACTTTTGAGTAGAAGATGTAGTTCCTTTTGTTTGCGCTCCAAGTAAGAGCGTTTCTTATACCAGATCATCATGCAATACTTTTTGAAAGCCAATTTGTACATTTTGTCTGAATGACTCGAGTTTAATACCATATGGAAGTTTTGTTGGGCCTCTCGACAATTGTTATCAAACCATGTGTTGGACAGTCTACCATGTTGTTTGCCACCTGGTTTTTTTTAGAGAAGGTTGTTGAGGTGCGTGTAGTATCAATTATAACCATGCTTGAGCGTGATCGTCTAATGAGGTGTAAGTCTTGCCTTGCACATAAGTGAGTTCATGTTTGATATTGAGAACATATTGGTTTGCCTTCTAAGGATTGGGATGGAGAACCTGACCTTGACTAAACAGGGTTGGTGGCCTCAACCCTACACTATTACCTATTGTGAAGAAGAGAGGGCAATGGTATGAGTCGGATTGTTTATAACCTATGGAGAAATCGGAGCTAGATGGATGATGGATGAGTTCATCCATTGGCCAAAACCCTACCTTCTCTTGCCAGCAACTTGTGATGAAATATTGTCATGGATGATTGAAATTTGGATGGAAATTCAATTGGTAAGTGCCCCCCCCCCAAAAAAATAAACAACAACAACAAGGGATGACAAATAATGTTGGGTTGACATTTAGTGTTGGTGACACTCCACCGCAGTTTACAATTAGTATTGAGCAAGACAATTAGAATTGGTGATACTAAATATCATATTTAGTGTACTTAACTAAAACCTACGTGGAAATCTCTAGAGCAAGTTCTTGTAGGTGCACTGGGATAGCCAAGTGCCTCCGCTATAACCGAGGGAGCTTTACCCAGTTTTTAGGACAAACTCTGGTTGTTTGGTAAAGTCAGGTGGAAAGGGGGCACGAGTAATGTCATGCGACTTATAGCCACGTACATTGAAATGTCTTCGATGTTGGAAATTTGATTGCCAAGGGATCACCATCCATATGAAAAAGCATGAGACTAGTGGCCATGGTTGCTCGGGTATGGGGCTAGTAAGGACTAGAATCTGGTAGGCCGCTGGCCCACCAGATTCTAGTGGAAATGTAGATTTTACCTTGTGGAATCTACATTTCAAGTATAATCTGGTGGGCCAGCGGCCTACATGGAAACTAACCCTTCATAAACCCACCCCCGTTGGCCCCCCTATCCAAGGCCCAGACAGCCTCCACTCGATTGAAACACCCTGCAAGACTTTCCACCCAATCAACGGCTTCCAGCAAGGCAGGTCTTGGGACATCGAATCTCCCTTTCCCATTCTTGGATCACATGGAGGCTTGGTGGCTTCGTGCCGTCAGATCGGAGCTAAGTTGCTGAGATCAACGGCCCTTGCGAAGATGCAGAGGATAATAATGCCTGGGTCATCATCACGCTAGACCCTTTCCTGCAAGTCTTTTTCTTTTTCTTTTTCGTTTTCTTTTCTTTTCATCCCAACGCATTAAACTCATACTATGACACTCTACCTCCCTAATATCATGCCTGTGGCAGCCAAAGTGCACGTGATATTAAAGAGGTACGTAGTGTTAACATGGATGTGTGATAATAGAGAATTAGTGTAGCATGTGACATTATGGAATTGCACAAAGTCAACATTGCAATAATGACAATAATCATGCGATGACAACGTAATGCATGTGAGCGTGTGGTTTGAATTCTTTGGTGGATTACTTTAATTTCAAAACCCATGATATGTGGGAGGGAACTATGACAACAATGAGGGAGATTTAAACTAAGCATATATGTTCCCTAGGGTTTTGGGATATGAGAGATGGAGTGAGATCACAGAGGGTGACATTATGGAGGTTAGGGTGTACCGTACTCATCTCTAGAAGGACACATTACTATTATTAAGTTGCACTTAATTCTTGATTTAAGGTATGTGGCTGCATATATAACATTACACAACTCCTTTGATTGTGTTATGTGTTATGTTGTGAACATAATTCTCCTTTGATTTCGGGATTCCCCGTTTATGGGAGCACTCGTATTGTGGACTGTGACCTTTTCACCAAGCAACTATAAATATTTTCTTATCGTAGTTTTTTAAACATAAATTTTGTTTTTTGAAAGAGTCCATCATGTAGATGCTTAATAATGTAATGTTGTCATGGGCACTTCCAACTTCATGGATGATTTCATTGGACTAGCTTGGGACTTGTCTCCTATTGTTGGCAATATGCAAATCATGAAGATTGCCATTTCAAATTTCAGAATCAAGGTATAGCTGCAAAAGTTACTAAAGATTCTCTTTCTCTTTAGATGATTTTACGTGGACTCTCCCAATTGTGTTCATTATCAAACTTAGAATGGCATTTGTGTGTTGAACATATATTTCACTCTCATCATAACACATGCCTCTTAGTGTTTGTTCTTTAAGTACAAGCCTTGCCATACACCACCCAAAGACATACTAGGCGTTTGATTGAGAAGAATGACCACATATGGACCACAAACCTGAGTGTGGAGATTGGACTACAATGAATATGGTAATGATCTAGGCAAATGTATAGTGTGACTTACCTTGGGCAACACTATATTGTGGCCCACAATATCATCATCACACAAGAATATATTATGCAAATTTAGTTACATTTATCAAACCCCCATGATATACCCATTATTTAGAATTCGTTCATATGCATTCTAATGTGAGTTGATAGATAGTACACCAACAATATTCCCCAATGTTTTTAGTGCACAAATAAGGTCAATAGGGAGACCTACAACATCTACTGTCATGAGTGTCGTGAAATCACTTTTTGCGACCACTTGATGAAATTAAGGGTTCAGGTATATGTGGGTATTGTTCAGTTGCTTTTCTTAATTGGACATGTGTGTTTTTCAATGAGGATCAATGAACGAATGCCACAAAAACACATGTTTAAAAGAGATTGGACTATGTCTTCACATTTTATTAACTACGATAAATATGATATTAAGTGTCATATGGTATTAATGTCACTATGGTAACTTTTTGGATGACACTTCTTATGAATAAGTCAACAAATATTGTCATGGACGATGGATGAGTTCATCCATTGGCCAAAACCTACCTTCTCTTGTCAGCAACTTGTGATGAAATATTGTCATGGATGATTGAAATTTGGATGAAAAACCACTTGATAAGTGACAGTAATTGCAATACTGTAAATCTATAATCCCCAAAAAAAATTACAAGGAATGACAAATAATGTTGGGTTAACATGTAGTGTTGGTGACACTACACTGCAGTTTACAATTAGTATTGAGCAAGACTATCAGAATTGGTGACACTAAATATCATATTTAGTGTACTCCACACTCAATAGTGAACATAATTGGGAGACCATATATTGTATTCGATTAAGAAACCAACAAACATGCACTTCCAATAACCATACCTAAGTCATGGGAGGTCTGATTTTCAATCCGATTTTTGCTGATGCTTCCTAGTAGACATGTTAATGCAACACAAGTTCCGTTGTGTAATATAATCAATAAAAGTTGGAGAACATGAAGAAACGAAACTGAATAACAACCACATACCTTATGTGCCAGCATTCAATTGGAGAAAATTGTCCATCTTGAAAATGAAATGAAGAGCCCAATATGAAAATGAGTGCACATTATATATAGCTATCAGGGAGAGAGGGAGAGAGTTTTTGCATCCGATCGTACCTCTCATCCATCCAACATAAAAACTTGACCCCCTATAGGTTAGTTGCCAATTCATCTCAAAAGGCCTTTTATTACACTAACTCAAAGGTCTTTATAGCTATTCCAATGTCCAATCAACCAAACAAAGTAACATGTAGGCTGCATATTATTTCATGGCTTTTATGTTGGATGAATGGGAGGTTCGCTCATACATTCCCTCTCTCTAGCTATCAGGAGGTCACACTTAATAGAAGGTCTTGCGTGGACAACACCATGGTCCCTCGCTTTATTTCAGATGTTGGCACCAATGTTGGACTGGTATATAGATGAAGAATACATAGGTATCTATAATCAACATGTCCAATCAATGGTATCGTAGAACCTACACGTGGATATCAAAATTGTAATACCAATCTTATATTGATGCATGGGGGGATATGTCAAAGTAAGAGATTTTTTGTATGCCCGAGTTATAATTTGAGTTAATTCCATTGTAAATCATATTGATAATAGGGCGATTTTATCCATGTATGAAAGTTCTTCAGACCTTGGACAACTAACCAACTAATTCAACTATTAGTTAACTAGTTGCCTTTCGTAACTATAGTTGTTCGTGATTTGACCTGCCAAAAAATGTAGTTAATTATAGTTGTTTTTAATTCGGTTTGCCAAAAAATCTAGTTAACTATAGTTATATCTAGTTAACCAAATATGTAGTTAACTAAAGTTGAGCGCAACATGTTCACGGAATTTTGTTGTAGTGTTGTAGTGTCACTAGTGTGTTATTTGTGTTGGTGGTGTACATGGAGGTTGTTCTGGAGCCCAGCATTGTGAGTGATCGTATAAAGGCGTTTCTTGATGATCCTCAGTGGCCCAAGCATATTAAAGACCCTCAACTGAAGCAAATCAAGAGGCGAACTTCTTCCAATCTACAATAATACTAGAATTTTTCTAGTTAACTATAGTTGTTGTTCAAATCGGTTTGAAATTTTTCTAGTTAACTATAGTTGTTCCCTAAAATGTATTGAAAAAAATCTAGTTAACTATAGCTATTTTGGCAGTTGTCCAAGGTCTAAAGGTCTTGCATGATACATAGACTCGAATGGTATTGAAAACAAAAATACCATCAAATACCCATACTCTACTAGTATCAAAAAAGTTGTGAAATCCTCATTATAGATACATGAATGGTTTAAATAAAAAAATTATATGAAAAAAATGACACATGTCCAGCATTGGTTGGTACTTCATGTTCACACTGCACAATGTACAACAGGTTTAACTTGTGGAAATTTGGAAAGATGGACAAGATGGGTACACTAAATATTGTATTTAGTGCTACCAATTCTATTTTTCTTGCTCAATACTAATTGTAAACTGCCCGTGTAGTGTCACCAACACTAAATGTAAACATATCATCATTTTTGTCCAATCCATGTTAAAAGAATTTGGTATTAGGTTCACAATGTTGCAATGTCACTTATTAAGTAAATTTCATCCAAATTTCAATTATCCATGACAACATTTCATCCCATAAAGTGTTAGGATGCATAATATACCGAACTTTGTTTCAAGTATTTGACATTTGGATAAAAGTAAGTTGAGATGACAGTATCTTCAAACTTATTGATGGGAAGTGTCAATAGGAAAGTTACGGCAATGACATAAAATACCATATGACACTATGCACAATATTTAGTGTAGTTAGTTTGGTGTACTTATACATACCCAATTATTAAAAGAACTCGGAAGTTCATTAGGTAGTCAAGTTGAATTCGACATTATGAACTCTAGATGACATGGCATACCTTATCTTTAGAATTGAAATTTGAAGACCTCCACAAGGCACGGAGCTTGGCATAGGGCACTTATTCTAAGTTCGGTTTGATGGAATGTTAGTGGTTTGAAGGCCACATGCTAAGGTAAGCAAGCCTAAAACATACACATTCACCTTACTAGGTACTTTAGGTTTGGAAATTGATGATTTGACCCTTTGACCACAAATTGATCACTTTGTGGTTGCCCACACATTTAAGGATTAAAATAAAGAACAAGTTTTATAAACTAAGTAACTTATTATGTACTAATGTCATAACATTATTTAGATCCATAACAATGTTTTGTGGGACTGACAATATTCCGAGGAATATTCCTCACATTTCAGCTTGAATGATAGAATATTCTGCAAAATATTGTCAGTCCCACAAAACATTGTTATGGATCTGAATAATGTTATGGTTGACTATTGAACCTAAGAAAAAGTAAACAATCATCGAGCATGCAGTCCAAATTCATCTAAGCAAATGATGCCTTTTAGGTTTCCGTTCTTAAATCAAAACCTAACCCACACTCCACCCAATTATTATTTGTATCAAATTCAAGATAAGTAACCAAATTAGACCCACTTGCCCTAGGTACACTCTAACCTCCCTAATAGCATGCTTGTGGCAACAAAAGTGCATGTGATATTAAGGAGGTATACAATGTTGACATGGCTACATGATAATAGAGAATTAATCAAATACGGGACATTATGAAATAACACAAAGTCAACATTGCAATAATGACAATGATAACAACGTGATGCGTGCAAGCATGTGGTTTGAATTCTTTGACGAATTATTTTAATGTCAAAACCCATGATATATGGGAGGAAAATGTGATAACAAGGATGGAGATTTAAACTGAGCACATCCGTTCCCTAAGGTTTGGGGATATAAGAGAGGGAGCGACAATACAGAAGGTGACATTACAGAGGGAGGTTGAGGTGTACCTACCATCCAATGGCTCCCACACCAAACCAGTGAGCCACGTGACCATCTCCTATTCGCCCTGACCTGGGCCGATTCCGCCGTGGCACCGAAGCCGGTCCAAGAAGAGCGGAGCACGAGTGGAGCTGTTCATGCGTCCTCATCGCAAGCAGGCGGATAAGGCTGGAGAACATCATCCAAGCGAACAACAGAGGAAGAGAGAGAGAAAAGTGCAGGCTCCCTCTGAATTTCCACCGCACACTCCACCATCCCATCACATTCGCATTCCCATCCCAAATGCTCATCCTCCCCACACAGAGTCTCTTCTCCTCTCTCATCACCTGCACAGCCGGCAACAGCAGCAGGAGCAGCAGCAGAAGCACCAGAATTGGTTCAAGGTAAAGTATGTTAGTGTATGATAGCTTCCTTCTCTTGCTCTCTCGAAGTCATTCGCGTCAATCTACTAGTTGCAGGGGTTGGTCTGGAATCTTCTGTTTTGTGCAGAGGTCAGACTGCAGAGAGACTCGGGATCCAGGTGAGTTGGGGAGTATTCTAATTGTTTATATTTTAAAATGATAGTTGGCAGTCACGTGGAATTCGACGTGTAGAATGCGAGTGAGTTGCGTACTCTCGGGATATTGAATCTTCTTGAATGTTAGAGGGTAAGAGGTTGGGGGAGGTTTGGAGAGGCTTTGGACCCGCTTCGAGTAGAATGCGAGTTGTGGGAGAGTGGTAGTCGCTACGGGTTTCGGCTATTTTGCGAGGTTGGGTGAGTGAATTTCGAGGGGGAAGCGGGTGTGAGTGTGTCGACTTTTGTGTGTTTTTGCGATTTCTTGGTGTGTTTTCCTCGGGATTCGTATAACTTTCCCGGGATGAGAAGCTGTGATGGAGTTTGTGGGCATTACGTGGTGTAGTTAGTGATTTGGAGGAGGAGGATGTGGGGGAGGGTTGAGGACGTGGGAATGAATGGTTGCCATGGTTTTTGGAGGTTCAATCTGAGCTCTCCTGCGGTGTCTAACATGCTCTCAGTTTCTGGTTTGGTGTTTTTGGGTTTGCAGAATTCTCTGCGGAGTGGAGCGCGCAATGAGGCCAGGATTGTAAGTGTAGTAGCGACGGGGGAGGAGCCGATCTGACAGGTCAACAGTTGAGGAGGAATCTCACTTGAAAGGCGCCTCGAGAGCATTCCTCCGTCGCTCGCTTGCTGCCATGGCGAATTCCGAGGTTGTGAATGTGTCGGAGTATGAGGAGCTGGCGAAGCAGAAGCTGCCCAAGATGGTTTACGACTACTACGCTTCCGGTGCGGAGGACCAGTGGACCTTGAAGGAGAATCGCAGCGCGTTCGAGCGCATCAGGTCCGTAGCCGCACGCACTTACTCTCGGTTGGGTGAACCTTGAATTGCAATTTCTGGTTGCAAGCAAAGCAAAATGCTCTGTTCGTTTGCAGGGTCGTATTTGCATTCACTTTTCCTAAGGTGGGTTTGTCTTGATTTGAAATATTTGGATGCGAGCAAAGGAAAATGTGATGTTCAGGGACACTGCGCGGTTTTACTTCGACGAAGATTCGCCGAATGCCTGTCCTTCAATTATCACTTCACATCATTTAGGAAGAACGCTGTTATTCTTAAGTCTTGCTAATTGTAGTCGTATCCATTTTGGGGATTAAAATGAGGTGATGCGACAAGGCACAGTCACGGAGGATTCAATGGTCGGCACTCTCATGTCATTGCATTCGGGCTTAGTTAGTGGAGCATGGAATTGAGGGAATTTGACATGGGTGTTGGAATTGCAGGTTTCGTCCACGAATTCTCATCGATGTCACCAGCGTCGACCTCAGCACCACAGTGCTGGGATTCAAAATCTCCATGCCCATCATGGTTGCCCCTACAGCCATGCAAAGGATGGCACACCCAGAGGGTAAGCAAACCCACAATCCCCAAGAACACCTACATAGTTCTTTTTTACCATCCGGATTGTCAATGATGTCATGTGCTCAAAATGAGGTTGAATGCGCAGGTGAACTGGCTACTGCCAGGGCGGTGTCGTCTGCAGGCACAATCATGGTATGTATCTGTTAATGTAGTTCCACAGGGTTTGAACCCCCATTTCCTTCGCCGATTTCCACTTCCAAGGAAGCAACCTTGCTATTCCACTGACCATTTTGTAAATTAATGGTCGTGGAAGGGCTTTCAATTGGGTTTTTGTTTAGTTCTGCTATTCCTAATGTAATTTAGTTCCGCTCTTCTCATTGTGCAGCTATTTATTCATTATACTCGTTTTGCAAATTTATTAACACTTTCTATCACTGTGTCTCGTGTCAGACGCTCTCATCTTGGGCTACCAGCAGTGTGGAAGAAGTTGCCTCGGTTGGGCCAGGAATTCGTTTCTTCCAGCTCTATGTAAGCCTGTTTATGTAATCCATTATTTTGTTGCTGAATCAAAACTTTTGAAACTGTGTTCAATCCTGCAAACTTTCTCTCAATCTCCATCTGGCTGATGTCATTTTGGGCATGATACATACAGGTGTACAAGGACAGGAACGTGGTTGCCCAGTTGGTTCGCCGAGCTGAGAGGGCAGGATTCAAGGCCATTGCACTGACAGTGGACACTCCTCGTCTCGGACGCCGAGAGTCTGACATTAAGAACAGGTACGGATTTGGATTATTTGTAGTGTTTGGTGGACTTTCACATGGAAGGTAGAGTGTGTACTTATGATGATTTTTGCAAAAAAGTGCACACAATGCTGAGAGGTTCATCTTATCTAATTAATGGCCTCCAAGCATTCTCTGGTAAGAATGCTGGCATCAGCTGAAACTTCGGTTACAGTCCATTAAGCATATTGTCTCTTCTTCTTGTATGCAGATTTGCCCTGCCACCCCACCTAACCCTCAAGAACTTTGAAGGCTTGGACCTTGGCAAGATGGACAAGGTAATTTTCAAGCCTTCTCTTAAATCTGCCTGAGGGGCTTTGAGCTATGCACTTTGGCTGTCTTCACTAGAGTGACTCATTGCAGATGCGTAGGATTGAAGAATCAATGCAGTAGCAACAAAGCAATACTAGAATTGGATATTCTGACGGCTTGTGCTCATGGACACTAAATGAGCACTATGTATGTGGTTTCTTTCTGGCTGCAGACAGAAGACTCGGGTTTGGCTTCTTACGTCGCTGGTCAAATTGATAGGTCTCTAAGCTGGAAGGTATGATAGAGCCTCTACTCTTTCCACTTCATTCACTCGTATGTAGAGGTCAAGGCCAAGTGGTTTTGCTGGCATGTCTATTCCTATGTGGATATAAGGGGGCACATTACCACCTGTAATTGATGACCCTGCCATGGCCTGACCATTACGTAAGGTGACAGACAGGTGCCGCCCTGCCATTGGCTGTAGTAGGGGCCCGATATCTACCTTGCCTACTACATCCCATGGCAAGGCTCCTCGCATGCATTACCTAGTTCACAGAGTTGAGTGCCTTCTGTCTTCCAATTTCTATGGCAGGCTTGAAGTTGTTGCTCTGTAAATGCATCTGTCTCCTTACACAGAACCTAATCTATATGTGTGTTTTTACATTGCAACCTTGTGATTGCAGGATGTCAAATGGTTGCAGTCAATCACCAAACTTCCAATCCTTGTCAAGGGAATCATCACTGCTGAAGACAGTAAGTGTTGCTGCTTTCTCTGCCACAACTTCTTTAAATGTATGAATGCTGATGGGAAGGTCGAATTTGCGCATTTCCAACATCCTGACTTTGCATTTTCTAACATGATTACAGCCAGTTTGTGCTCCCATTATTACTTGATCCTCTTGGTTGCTCCATACCAGTTGCTGATATTTCCCACAAATGGCATTGGAATTGTTTGTTACAGCCAAGCTTGCTCTCCAGTGCGGAGTTGCAGGTATCATTGTCTCAAACCATGGTGCTCGCCAGCTTGACTATGTCTCTGCAACAATCTCAGCACTTGAGGAGGTCGGTGTTGCGCTTTTTCAATTGTTAACTCTTGCTATTTAAACTTTTAGTTTATTTTCTCTCCCTTTCCTAGGGTCATATATATTGCGTTTGCAACAAAATTATATCTCACTAGATTTTACAAGCATGAATAATGGATAGATTGAGAAGCCTAACATTGTCGCTTGAAATGCACAGGTTGTGACCGCTGCAGCTGGTAGAGTGCCAGTGTTTCTGGATGGAGGAGTCCGACGAGGAACTGATGTGCTCAAAGCTTTGGCACTTGGGGCATCTGGTGTCTTTGTAAGTGTCCCTACAGCCCTCCAAACGCTTGATCATAAAATTTCGTGAATGATTTTCCTCTATACCTTTTGAACTGCACATATCTCAAGAGACATTTCCACAGATTGATAACTTCATGATCACATTATGCTTGCAAACTTTCCACTGATGTATATAGTACATGAAATTTCAACCAGTTATACGAAGTTTCTATCTTCAAACAATGAGATGAATTTCCAAACCTTCTTACTTTTAAATTCTTCATTGGGAAGACCAAAAGTTTCTTGCTGAATATTTTATCTTATGAAACTGATCCTTTGATGGTTCCTCACAATTTCTCTATTTCGTGGTAGTTCTCAAGGAACTCTTGCAAATGTCATTTTTTTAGCACATCCTAGGAAATGCTTTACCCCTCAGGCCTTTAAGGATTTATAATTATTTGTTCAATTTCTAATCCAGGTTGGGAGGCCTGTTGTCTTCGGACTTGCTTGTGATGGTGAGACCGGTGTGAAGAAGGTCCTGCAAATGCTAAGGGATGAATTTGAACTTGCCATGGCATTGGCCGGGTGCACGACTGTGAAGGACATCAACCGTACCCATGTGCAAACTGAAGCTGAGAGGTTTCACTCGAAGATGTGAAACAAATAAATGCAACAGAAACCTCAGCTTCAATAAAACTTGTACAATCGATTGTAACATGATCCACTCCACAGGGGAAAAGGCCTACACTTGCTCAATCCTGAGTGTTTCCATTTGGCAACCTAGTATTCTTAGTTATTCAATAGTTTGTGGGAGCCATTTGTGACCTGTGCTTTCATGTATCTTACCATTTGTCCACCTGATCAATATAAATGGTCCACTTGTCTGCTAATTTGTTCACTTTCTATGAGAGTGACTTGATTACTCGAGGTTTACTATGCTATTTGTCATTAATCAACTCGTGTGAAGGAAAGTCAGAAATTCGTACTCCATGTTAACCTGACCTGATGAAATATTTCCATTCTGCTCAATTTAAGCTCAACTTCGATTTTTTTGTGTGAAGTGATGATTTTCTGAGAAATTTAAAATTTGCTTGACGAAGTTACAGTACTATACAGAAAATTAACCATCGATCATGATAAATCATGTAGTAAAAACCTATAGTGTTTTGCTGGCTGAAATATTGGGAGGAATGTGGCTTTCCATGAGTTCATCATTGTTAAGTAGTGACCATGAAAGGATTGTACCCATTTACTCTGATTTAGACCTGGTTTAGAACCCTGGCACTTTGTAATGGTATTTGTCCATTTTAGAATTTGTGATTAATAGATTAGGTTGCATGTTTACTGGTTTTGTTCATCGATCAATTCAACTCAGTGTTGCCTTCCTGAAGCATTTGGTTCCTCTGGCGGGATCAGAGGAGGTACAATTAAGTGCCATTTGGCGCAATTAATTGATAGGCCCATCCATGTCAGAATCAAATACAAGAAATAGGTGGTGTCTACATTCCTTGCACAATCAACATCATCAATGTCGTATTTTTTTGTGTCAAGTAATAGTTGCATGCTTATTATTTCCCTTGAAAGAAATGTTCATAACCGGAGCTTTGTTGAGCACAACGCATACAAGGGCAAGGGAAGATGTAAAGAATGCAGGAGGTAAGAAGCAAGAGAGAGATGAGGAAATAATTACAAGAAATGATTGGAGAGGGTGGGTTTTACATGGCTTGGCACGATGACTCACTACACATAATTGAGACAATGTGGGACCTCTATATAATTCTCTAAATATTTCTGGGACATTTGTGTGTGTGGGGGGGGGGGGGGGGGGGATGGGGAGGGTTGAGGACTGGCGGAAGCAGATTGTGACAATCAAAGAATATCAAATCATTTGTCATAGATGGCTGTACATAGTGAGCGAACCTCAAGTAGGGTTTATGGGTGCCATTCCATTCAACTCGATGCACGACAAACACAATGTATCACTACTTGTCTTGAATGATCTGTTATAATAAAATTATAAGCATCTATTAGCAACATGCACAGTATGCCTACCTCAAAAACGCGTCATCATCGGAAGGACGCTCACTCACGTCCTTCTCTTTAATGTGCCGAAAGAAGGTTTAGAAAGCTAACCTTATATCCAAGCTTCATCTAGCAGACTCGCACAATCGTAAAATTTACTCAAGCTTCATCAAGATGAAGAAGTATAATTAGGATTAGTCGAGCTCTTCCACATCTCCAAATCCATCCATCCCCCAAGCCACAACGGCTCTGGGTGTGCAGAAATCTGCAAGTGATCAGTTGTGTAAAAAAGAGTTGCGTCACTCATCTTGTATTTTTCCCGAATTACCCTGCAAATCCTAACCCTCCGATCACCATTCGATGACGACAATGAATTTCCTCTTTTGATATTTCTGTGTAGATGATGTGCCCTTTGACGCAGTACTGGCACATGTATGTACGCACCGGGACAGTCATGTTGTATTTTAATCATTTGCAAGCAGCAACTTAGTTTGGAAGGCGAGTGTTCTTGCGGGTTACATGGTGGAAAGTTGGAACCTGCTCAGTGGCTATGGCAGGAGCCATGGGTGATCCATGGGGAGTTGCCCAGGCGATGTAGCGTGGGTCGTTATCTCCAGGCATGACCACCGAAAACGATGACACCTATTAACCCCAACACCATCCACCCAATTCCTCTTCTCATTTAATCCTTAAACTTTTTCTGCATCAGGGATAGTAAATGAAGCTGAGCAGACTGCAATTGCTACTGAATGGCATAAACTCATGAAATATAAATTGCTTCAGGACCAGAAAATTGAGTTTCCATTATCAAAGAGAGAGAGAGAGAACCTCTTTAAGGGTCATGATCAGCAGAACTTCTCAAAATCACGAAGTAGATTATTGCTATTATTTTTGACACCTATTAACCCCAACACCATCCACCCAATTTTTCTTTTTCATATAATCTTAATTCTTTCTGTGCACCAGGTATAACAATGAAGCTAAGTAGACCACAAGGCGATCAATTGCTACTGAATGGAATAAACTCAAAAAAAAACTGCTTCAGGACCAGAATATTGGTCGCGATTATCAAAGAGAGAAAGAACCTTTCCAAGTGTCATGCTCATTAGCAGAACTACTCATAATCTCAGATTTTTTACAGTTATTGCCATTAACCTAACCACCCAATTTCACTTCTCATTTGGTCCTAATTCTTTCTGTGCATCAGGCATAATAATGAAGCTGAGCAAACAAAATTTCAGCAGTTGCTACAGAATGACATAAATTCAACAAAATAAAATTGCTTCAGGACCACAAAATTGGGTCTCGATTATGGAGAAAGAACCTTTCTAAGGATCATGATTACCAGCACTTCTCATAATCTCAGAGTGATTATTATCTTGACCCCTATTAACCCCAACACCATGCACCCAATTTCTCTTTTCATTTGATCCTGATAATTTCCTTCTGTGCATCAGGCATAATAATGAAGCTGCGCAGACAAAAGGATAGCAATTGCTACAGAAAGGCATAAACACAAGAAACCGAACCTTGTTTTTGAACCAGAATATTGGGTCTCGATTACCAAAGAGTGAAAATAACCTCTCCAAAAGCCATGATCAGCAGCACTTCTTCAAATCCCCATCAAATATAATTTATTTAATCCAATTCATTTTTGTTGGAAGTACACAACCTGCACTGACTGCCGACACCTCATAAATCCAACACTACCTACAAGGCTCTGTTTTCATTCAATCCTACATCTTTGTGCATTAGGCATGATAATGAAGTTGAGCAGACACAAGGTGAGCAATTGCTCCTGAATGGCATGAGTTCAAGGACAAACTGCTTCAGGACCAGAATATTGGGTCTAAGCTTAGAAAATCAAAGAGAGAACGAACCTTTCTAAAGGTTATGATGATCAGCAGCACTACTCATAATCTCAGAGTGATTATATTTAAGTGCCATTCTTTTCGTTTCTGGAGAGACACAACCTACACCTCATAACCCCAACACCATCCACCCACTTTCTCTTACTGGTTTCCGGGCATCAGGCATAATGATGAAAGCAGACACAAGGTGAGCAATGGCTACTGAATAGTACAAATTCAAGAAACTAAAACTGCTGCGAGACCAGAATAATAGGTCTTGCTTATCAAATGTCCTTTCCATGGATGGACGTCTCCGACGAGTGAGCCAACCCTTCTAAAGAGTATGATCAACAGCACTTCTCAGGATCTCGGAGGAATTATGATTATTGCATGATTATAATCGTTGCTGGAGGGACACAACCGGCAGTGACTGCCAACACCTAGTAACCCCAACACTACCTACAAGGCTTTCTTTACATTTAATCCTAAAATTTTCAGTCCATTAAGCATAATGAAGTAGCTAAGCAGACAGGAGGCCGGCAATTTCTACCTGTATGGTATAAACTTAAGAAAGCAAAGCTGCTTCAGCACCACAATTTTGGGTCTCGCTTTTCAAAATCCCTGGCCACGGATGGACGGCTACGACGATCGAAAGAACAAGGGTCATAATCAGCAGCAATTATCATATCTCGGGAGTAATATTAATTATTTCTTATATTTTTGTTGCTGGACGGATATAACCTATACCGACTGCCAACACCATCCACCAGATTCGCTTTCATTTTATCCTAATTTTTTCTGTGCATCAGGCATGGTGA
The DNA here is from genome assembly GCA_964035585.1 of Polytrichum formosum. NCBI lineage: Eukaryota > Viridiplantae > Streptophyta > Polytrichopsida > Polytrichales > Polytrichaceae > Polytrichum > Polytrichum formosum. The sequence continues at coordinate 63,579,051 of OZ037936.1, forward strand.
AGCAGCTAAGTAGACAGAAGGTGAGCCAATGGCTACTGAAGGGTGCAAACTCAGGAAACTAAAACTGCTTCAGGACCAGATTCGAGTTCAAATAAAAAGTTACAACGACGAGGGATTAATTTAAGGCCTAAGATCAGCAGCACCTCTCGTCACACTTAATTGCCCAATTTTGTTGCCGCCACTACTACACCTTCAACACATTTGTGACAAGATTTTTACAACGGTTTGAGAACTTCTTTTGGTTCCCTTAACCAAATCCATTTACCACACGCCCGTTGTCCTCCCACCCAGAAGACGTTGCAAATTATGTGTCCTTATTATTTTCCTACTGTGAGACAACCTACACTGCCTGCCGATATGCTGCAAACAAAATAATTACCTATACTTGACTAGGGAGGTTAGGCATGATATGAGCTAATTCTAACTCCATCCACTCCATCCACTCCCTCCTGCGACTTGGCCTCTCTGCAGATTCACGGTTTCTTCTCAATTAAGAGATTCGTCATGAACGTTATTACCACAATCCACCCTCATCATCATAATCATGCGCGTCAATCCTTCACCGTGAGGCTTGAAGCTGCGTAGAGGGATTATAACCACGGAAGGCTACTTGATATCCTACCCATCTGCCGCCGATCTAAACCATGGCCTCGTCTTTACTTTAGTTTAGCCATGGCAGAAATTAATAAGCACACAAGCATCGGAATATTGTACAGGAGGGACTCAGTTGGCTAATTCGAAATCTTTACCCTCTGGGGGTTGGTGCCGCTGAAGACTTGCAGATGGTCGCTATTACGAAACTATTGCAGATGGCTGCAACAACGTTTACCTTACTCTTAAACCCCAGCTCATCATCGTCATCATCATCGGCAGAAATGGCAGAAGATCGAGCTATGGCAGAAATTAAGCAAACACGCAGCCATTCGAAGATTGTACAGGTAATCCGTAATCGGTAGAAATTGTTTTCAGCCCAGGGCGAAGGATGGTGCATACCATACAGAACCGATAATTTGGAAAGAAATTATCGCGCCAAAAAGAGGGAGTCGGTGGGCTAATTCGAAATCCTTACCCGCTGGGAGTTACCACCGCCGAATACTTCCAGGAGATCACCATCGGTCCGCTCCGGTGGCCGCCCCGCCGTGGTAGCGGCAGCCCGCGCTCGCGCTTGCAAGCGCAGCTGGCCTTCCCATTGGTAACAGCAACAGAAGATGGCGCCAATTCCCAACACCATGAGCACCACGATGGCTGCCACTAATGGCGAATTCACACGGGAGTGTTTGGGCATAGGGGTGAGCAGTGGACTCGGCTGTTGAGTTTGGGCCGCGCTTAGCATCATCATCCGCATCCCGCGGCCATCCGATCCCCATTCCGGCATCCCTTCCATTGCATTCGCTCCCCAGAAAATAAAATGATTCACCGCACACCGGTGGAACAACTGCAACTCTAAAGAATAATTAAGAAGCACGACTCGGAACCCCGATTCAATGAGGGATATAGGGATTATGTCAGTGAGGACTAATAATTTCCAGCGGCGGAGGAGGAGGAGGCTGCAGGATTATGAAAATTGACTCTTCTCTCGCAAATATGATTTCTGTCGGATACATCAACCCTTATTTCCCTTCTATATGTCTGCGTCGGTGGAGGAGAAAGACAAGCAGCAGGCAGAGACACTCTTGAGAGAACTAGGACAAACTCTGGAAGCTGGATGTGCTTTTCATATCATATCAACAACAAAATTATCCAAAAATAAACCCGAAAGAATCGTGATTCTTCACCGACATGCACAAAACAGACACCTCTTAACCCAGCGAAGGAATTATTGGGCAACAAACGTACCACTTCCGACAGCCCGAAGCCCAACAAGAACAAAAGAAAAAAAGGATGGACCACTTGGCAACTACTTAACGACGATCGATAGGGCAACAGCAAATCACTGCACCCACATTTCGAGTCGACAAACTCACTATATAGGCAGCCAGCAGTCGATGACCCATCGCATCCTCCAGACACTAACCCCCGAAAACATACCAACAACCAGCCTGCAGGGGCAGCAGGCGACTCAAGCTAAGGCAAGGGAATGGAATGGAACGGAATGGAAGATAATAAGTTAACCCCACTACTTTCTACATAATTCTTTTCAATCCTCCGAGTCCTCTTGGTCTTCACGAATAGGGTGTATGTGGTGTATGTGGGTTACATGTAAGTAAGTAATAAGTATGGATACACGATCCCAAACCAAAGCTGATGAGCCAACTCAGAACTCACCTCCCGAGCCGCTTTGGATGGATTCCGACAAAAATAGTGGGTCCCCTAGTCATGACCAACCTAGCAGCAGCAGCAGCAGCCATTGCAGGCAGCAACAGCATAGCAGCATTCGTGGAAGCAGCTAGCTACACGCACGCACACTCACACGCACACGCATTCGTCCCCTCCGCAACTTACTTGCGGCAGCCATAAAAGCAGCTCACCGCAGCAAAGACACTCCCGAAGTGAGTCCTGGTCGATGAATCCGCCTCGGACGCTCATCAGCTGATCGTCGAACTTGGCAGGCAGGCTTATCTCATTCTCAGATGCCTCGCCTTGCGTTGCGATCGGCGGCGACAAGTTCCTCAACAAGAACGACAGTAGGTTGGCGGATAGGGAATGCAAAGATTGGAGGAAGAAGGTGGGATTGCTGCCCATTTTCTGGCGATGGTGGAATGACTTGCAAAGTGGCTGCTCGTGTCGCCGCCGCCGGCAGCAGCAACGGAAGCTTAGGTGGACGGGTGGGTGGGGGGATGGATGGATGAATGTGTAGTATGGGTCTATCCATATACATACATCCATCCATTTTCGCCTCAACGATGTTGGAGAGATGGAATTATCGTATACAAGCGTACCTCTCATTCATCCAACATAAAAGCCCTGAAAGAGTATGCAGCTTGGAGGTTACTATTTTGAGTTGATTTGACACTGGATTTAGTTTTAAAGACTCAAATTAGTGTGCTTGAGGTCATTTGAGATGAATTGACAATAAACCTAAGGTTCAAGCATCCATAACCGATAAATAAGAGAGTTTGCATTTGCTTAGGAGGAGTAATAGCAGGGAACTATTTTGTCTTGCAAAGAGAATCAAATTCTAACGAAAGATCCCATTCTTATTTTTATTTTCATGAATATGGAAATTGCTCCAAATTTCGAAGCAATAAAGTTTAGGGTAACACATAATCGATTTATAGGTTAACCCATAACCGCTCATCTAAACGCTAATGCTTGGCTACAATAATTGTCAAAACTCTTATGAGGGTAATCAATCACAAGCCGCCGTCACATAAACCTTAACTCCGTTCACCTAAAAAATATAGATCTCATCCATGTCAGCATTACATGACCCTAATGAGCAGTTAAATGAACTTGGTCGACGTCTATGGATACCTCGACCTTATAGGGGGTCCAATTTTTATGTTGCATGGGTCGTGTTGTATTTGCATACAAGTAGACTAATTTTGGGTTATTAGTCTACTCGAGGTCCATCTCTCTCCAATAATGTTGGTCTCCCCTATGTTTAGTTCGTTGCGTATTAATTTTCACGATTTGTTTTGCACACATTCATCCAATCAACCAACTTCGACCACTCTCATCTTAATAGTGCCAGTTGCCCTATGTGTAGTGCACTGTATATGGATTCTAAAAATGTGTTTTGGATTGATGTGTGATTCTTTGCATTGCACGCATGCATTCATTCGTCCATCCATGATATTGGTCTCCTCAAATCTTTAGTTCATTGTGTAATGGTTTCTATATTGTGTTATGCTCTCATCCATCCAGCTAGCTAGCCTCACCTAATTGATGTTAGTCTTGTCTATGTTTGATTCACTACATATGGGTTCTTGAAAAGGGTTTTGGATCAATGTGTGGTTCTTATGCACACATTCATTCTACCATCCATTCTTAACTCTGAGACATTGGTTATCCCTTTGTTAGCTTGTTGCATGTTGACTTTTACATAGGGGTATCCATCCATCCATCCATCCATCCATCCAACTTCACCACATTGATGTCAGTTTCCCATATGTTTGGCTCACTACAAATGAATTCTTGAAATGGGATTTGGATCAAAGTGTGGTTATATTTGTGTGCACACACTCATCCATCCATCCATTCTCACCTCAACAATGTTGGGTTTCCCCTTTGTAGTATTGATTTTCAAAACATGTTATGCACAAATCCATCCATTCAACCAACCAACCTCACCTCATGATGACAAATTCCTCTATAATTAGCTCATTGCATATGGATCCTCAATATGTGTTTTGGATCAATGTATGGTTTGTTCCATGTGCACACATTCATTTATCCATCTATTCTCACATATAAAATGTTGGTTTTCCCTTTATTTAGCTTGTTGTGTGTTGATTTTCAAATGTATTATGCACACATCCAACCAACCAACCATCCAATTAGTCTCATTGCAATGATGTCAATTTCCTTCTTTGCTTAGCTCACTACATATTGATTCTTGAAATGTGTGTTGGATGAATGTGCGGTTCTATCCAACGACGACCATCCAACACCTATGAATCTCTCCCCTATGTTAGTTTGTTGCATATTGATTCTTGAAATGTGTTGTGGATGATTATGTGGTAATTGGTTCCATTCAAATCATCCTCACCTCTATATTCCCCCAATGTTTAACTCGGTGCATAGTGTTGATTCTTAAAATATATTTTGGGTAAATTCGTGGTTCTATCCATATGCATGCGTTCAATTAGCCAGCTAACCTTACATCAATGTAGTCAATTTGCCATCAATCTCCCCTATGTTTAGCTCATTGCATATTCAAATTCTCGAGAGGTGTGTTGGATGTGTGTGTTCCATCCATATGCATATTTGCATCCATTCATTCATCCAACCGTCCAACTTCAACTCAACATATCTCCAATGTTAGCTTAAAATATGTTTTGGATAACTGCGTGGTTCTACCTACATGCACACAGTCATCCACTTGTCAATCTATCCATCTAACCTCACCTTAACGATGTCAGTCTCCCCTATGTTTGTTTAACACATTGCATATCGGTTCTCGGAACATGTTTTAGGCATGTGGATCTATCCATATGCACACATCCATCCATCTAGCCAGCTTCACCTCGATGCCCCCCCCCCTCTTTAAGTTTAACTTATTGTGTGGTATGCATTCTCGAAATGTGTTTTGGATGAGAGGGAGGTTATGCCCACCTGATTTCGGAAGGTGGGGTCATATCACCCCAACTAACCACCTACGTGAGGGCATACTTTTCAACCAACATTGCTTCATGGGAATCCATGGATCCTATGTGTGCTCACCTTTGACATTTGGCACTTCACCAAAACGCCCACCCATCTCATGATTCTTCTCTTGAATTGATAAATTAGCAATACACTCTAAACTCCGTAGTATCACACCTGGGGCAACCAAAGTGCATGTGATATTACGGAGTTTTGTAGTGTTAACATGGATGCGTGATACTAGTGAATTAGTGTAGCATGTGACACTATGGAATAACAAAGTGCAACATGTTAAATGGTGTGGTGTGGTCCACTCTGCTTCGCCTTCCCGGGCAATGTGGCGGATGCATGCACCAACATTCAACAAGTGGCATAAGAAGAAGAAGAAGAATAAGAATCAAAAGGTGACACTCCACATATTGACACATGGCGCAATGCAAGGGTGTGGGTTGACGTCTTTGGTGGTTTGCATTAATGACAACATTTGTGATATAAGGGAGAGAAAGGTGACAATAAGGAGTGAGATTCGAACTACACACATCCGTTCCCTAGGGTTTCGAGCTATTAGAGAGTGAGTGACATTATGGAGGTTGATATTACGGAGTTTAGGGTGTATAAAGTTCAACGAATATAAATTTTGAACACCAATATTGTGATCCAGTCAATCATTTGTAATAAAAAGTTTATCTGAATTCATTGTAAGTCTCAATTAAATTTATAATTTGGAGTATGTGTCATGGACATTGACAAGAACAATATATTTCATTTAATAATAATAATAAATCATATTTCATGGTCATAAAAATGTGTAATGCATTGATTTTCTTAGTCACTCTCCTCCACTAGCTCCCAAGGGAGTGGACTCTTCGTACCATGCACGAACTAACGTAAGTGTAAGATGGGATATTATTTGAGGCATTAGCGTACATGTTATGCATAAAGGAAGAGGTGTTATTTTTCTCTAGTGTGTGTACATTTGAAAAAGGCTATTAAGAATATTGAGGCGAAGATAGATGTGCAAAAAGGGGGCCCTCATGTTTAGAGAGAAAGTTAACAATAGATATGCTAGTTTCATCCATTTCACGTTATCATCCACTGTTGTTACATGTAATAGCTTTCAATGACTTCCATGTTTGTTCTTGTTAGGGTTTGCATTTGCGTCTAGGTTTTTACATATTCAAGCTCTTGGAGCGCTCGTGGACTCCCTTGAGCTCTGCTCTCCGGGTTGTGGGTGAAGTTATCATGCTCTTGTCTTGGTTTGTTTGTTTGATGCATCCATAGCATGTAACTTGGTTTCATGACTCATGCAATATAATGGAAATAATAGAATGTTCTAGTCAAGGCATGTGACAAGTAAGGGGCATTTTACACTAGAGCTTTAGGGCCCGTGGCCATTGAAATGTAAAACATCACCATTGGTGGAAAATGATAGAACAGTCTAGTTAAGTTGGTTGAGACATAATAATATTCAACATCATAGTCCTTCAACCTTTTTCATTTCAACATAGCCTAAGCCTACCACTTTCCCAACTTCCTTACCTAGTGTCATGTTTCTCATCCGAGTCAGGAAATCGTGTCATTCAAATTAAAGCTGGGAAGAAAATGTGAATTAACCCATGTTTACTCTAATATATCAAACAATATTATTTCCTTACAAAGAGTGTGGTAAAGTGGTTGAAGAATGTGACTAAAGGTTCATGAATTTGATAGAAGATTCATGAAAGTGATGCCTTATTAGGGTTATGTGTAAAGTCTTGGGGTCAACCTCTTGTTTAGTTGGCTAAACCTTGACTTTGAGAGCATATCCATGAAGTCACCCAAGCCTTTCATAGGGCTTAAATTAATATGTTCAAAGAGTGGTGTTAGGTTATTCAAATCCAAATTTCTAGGTTGTCATACTAGGACAAACGGCCACATATAGTTTTGCATAGGCCGATCCACGATTCATGATGTGGGTCCCACATAACACCCCTATTTTAAATCATGAAGTTTTCTCAAACATTTTGGGACAGCAAGTTGAGGTCCAAGGAGTTTCACCCAACTTTCAAAATAGGCTTTGACACACGATGAACTAATGAGTTCTTAATAGAAAATTCTCTCAAAGAAGGACCAAACCCACGAACATGTGCCTCTTTGAGGGACTTCATGCATAACTCTATTGCACTTGAAGTAGAATCTTGACGCTAAACTTGAAAACTTGTAACCACCCAAAACGAAGTTTCAAACTTCCATGGTAATGCCTTCCAGTTAATTTCAAGGGCCCTCACAATTTCATGGTCATGCCCCTTGGCCTTAGGTAAGAACGAACACAAACACACACACAAGATAGGTGTGGGTGGGCCATGTAATGAATCAAAGAGCGAAACCCTAGTTGTCGAGTTCGGATGTTGTACACAACTCTTTTGTCATGTCCTTTCCAACTTAAACTTATACTAAGGGTTGGTTCACATGGGGTCCCAAGTCCCAATCCCCACTCATGGTAGCAAGTCCCAACATGGAGGCAAAGTCCCAACTTTTGAGGCTCAAGAAACCCTTCGAATACGGTTAATTACCATTAAAGTCGGCTCTTGATTATTTCATGTCGAAATATTCACAGGACTCGTGTTGAGAGTTGGGTCTAACTTTTTGCCCAACCCCACTCTCAACACAAATCCTACACCACACCTCCATAAAGTATTGCCATGTAAACATCCATGTCATACTTGGGACTTGGGACCCATGTGAAGTGGTGAGTCCCCACTTCCATGCTCTCAACGGCTGAGATTGCATGGATTGACCTCAAATGACTTGGGACTTGGGACTTGGGACCTCGGGTGCACCGGCCCTAACTTAACTTAGTTTCACCGACACTCCGCTCTTAGCTTGAGGTGCAAGGACTAACTTAGAAAGCTCCATAGATGGGGTTCCTTCTACGTACCCATCCTTGTCCCCGACATGTTGCTGTTTTTTCAGATGAGCTGTGTGTGCTTAGAATTATTTCCCCCACTTTTGTAGTGTGGTTGTAAGGGCCAAGTTCAATGCCTCGGTGCCAACGCTTTTGGAGTAACGTATCACCGCTACATTGGACTACGAACATTGAAAACATGTAAGTGGCCAATCATGGGTAGGAGATGGTGAATGGGCACTTCACAACAATCTAAATCATTGATCTTTCTTTCGTTTTTTTCTTAATTTTCAACTCAAAATGCATGTGGCCAAAGTTTGATGCCGAGTCAATGTTTTACAAACTCTTCATGATTTAAACATCTCTCTACACTAGCTTGGACCCGTGCTATCCCGGTCCGTTGCATCCATGCATATGAATATAATAACCAGGTCACCCCACATGCAATTTTGTATTCATTCTGACATGTTGGACCCCATGCATATGAATCAATGACGATGGCTATCCCAATCTTCTAGTCCCATGCAACCATATGCCCCCAATTTCCCATGCATATCCATCATATACATGTATGTACATGTCCATGACCCCCCACCCTTGCATGTATGTCACCTCACCCAGGTTTCATCCACCTATTGCACGTGTAGTCCCCCAACTCTCCTTGTTGTTGTTGTTGTTGTTGTTGTTGTTGTTGTCGTGTGTGTGTGTGTGTGTGTGTGTGTGTGTTTTTTTGGGTGGGGGGGGGGGAGTCCATATGTGGCATTTTTCTTTTAAAACTTTTTAATCAAGCAAGAACGGTAGGGAACAGTGGGGCAACGACCTCACCACCATCACATCTATAGGATGTTAATTCACTGTAGTTTAGGTGATCATTCATTCAACATTGCTTCAACTCACATTTTATCCTTTTAGATCTTGAAACTCTTAATCGACTATAATTTATTTGATACATACCAAAACTGTAACCTTGTGTTTGGTAGGCATTGATTCAAATATTGTATAGTGATGTGATTGAATCAATGTGAATCTGGTATTGATTTATGGATTTGGAGGTTTGTGATGTAGTGCCCTTCATTTTGTTGCACTACATGTTGCTTCCTTTACAAGGTGAAATGGCATGCATGTGTTAACAAACTAGCCACTATGGACGCCTTTCACATCAATAACATTTTCCACCTAAGATGCCCTCACATTTTTGTTCTATTTATAGTTTGTTCTTGGCTAACCTTCCATCGCCATTAGGACAACATATTGTGACTTATAAAAGTGGGTATTCATTCATCCACATTGTTGAGAAGTGGTCGAAGTAATGAGATGGACTTGTGTATATAGCCTACCAAGAACCTGCCTCAAAATGCACATGATCAACATCTAATGTTGAGTCAATATGTTACCTACCCTTCATGGTTTGATATCATTACATTGCTATGTTATTCAACGTTTAGTTGATGCATTTCTAGTGTTGCTTCAACTCACATTTCAACCTTTTAGATCTTGCAATTGTTGAACGTAGACACGAGTGAAGAAATTTACAAATCGCTATGTTTGATTGGCATGAATTCATTGTTGTAGTTTGATGTGATTTAAATTGTTGTGAAATCGATGTAATATGATGGATATAGATGTTGATGATGTGACGGCTTCTACATCATGCAAGATTCCCATTCGGCCTTGCCCTTGATAGTTACTTTCATGTGAAAAGGCACTCAAGCCCGGGGGCAACACTTGTGATAAATAAAGATCAACGTGAGTGAAAATGAAGGGTAAATTTTATTCTCAACATGACCCTATTCCAATGAATTTAACTTTTCATCAAGGCAAGTAGGTCTTAACCGGACAATTTTTAGCTTCGTGCCCATTTCTTGTGTGATTTTATATGTAATAAAGGTCTACTTAATTAATGATTTACATTTAGTATATGTAATGGAGGCGTTTATAATACTGAATTGGAAAAGCTCGATATAAATACATGAGTCCATTCTCTAGCATGTTGTTAGTACGTATATACTTGTTGTTCTTTATATAAATTCTCGTGTATGGGGGGTTTGATTTCATAGTGACCCACGCACGTCATTTAGGTTTCCAATGAAGAGTTCACCCCCTAGGTATAGGTCCAAGCCAATCGCTGTCGAAGTTAAGATACTATGTTGATATGATCACAATAGCTCATGCATGCTTGTGAGATTGATGTTGAAATTTGACATGCATAGAGCTATGCGGGCCTTATATTATGTGGTCAAATTTCGTAATTGGGTGCTCATATTTGAGCGGTGTATGGAGAAGTTTGTTGTTGATAAATGACGAGAGAGAGAGAGAGAGAGAGAGAGAGAGAGAGAGAGAGAGAGAGAGAACTTTAGACTTCTTGTTTTTTGTATCTCAACTTAAATATGACGATCTTCATGGTATCTAATTTCTAAATGCATTTGGTGGTGTAGATAGACCCCTCCCCTCATACCGTTAACCCCTAAAGGACCATAAGGTCATATTTGATTTTTTGCACATTGGTGATTTGATCCACAAACTTTGTCTCAAAATAAAATATGATTTGTGAAAGAGGGAGTTTGTCTTGTAGAGTTCTATATTTGGCCACAAATAGAATCATTTTGTATTTATTTTTGAAAATTTTAAAGTATAAAAGACATGGTGACATTTGGGTTTTTTGAAGATGTTTCCGGATGTTTTAGACAATCACTTGTTCAATATCACCTACTTGCACACCACTTGCACCATCTTCTAACATATGTATGGATTTTTTTTGTCAAGAGAAATTACTTGGCGTTGGTAAATTAATATCTTTAAACGAGGAATATTGAAATTAAATATAATTATGCTCATGTGATACCCAGTCCCACGGGATGCAACTAAAGAGGTGTGTAATATTATGAAGTTGAATAACCCCGTTATGCTTAGAGTTAGAAATCGGACAATAAGGAGAACGGACTCATATTCACGTTGACTCTTAAGAGTTGATGTTATGTCTATTTTTCCTTTCTTTTAGAAAATAAACGTGTACTTTGTGGTGTGAATTGTGTAGTTTGTGCACAAAATATGGACACAAGTACGACACAATGAATTAAAAAACCAAAAATACATCCCATTGGCTCAAAAAAAGCAAAGTCAACCATGACTTAATACATGCTTGTACCCCCAATACTCTATTAAAGGGCATTGAACATCTTTGAGTCTTTAAAAAAATGTGTAACCTAATCTCACACCGTCCTTAAATAAATCAAGAACATGAGCATATTGTTCTCGTAAAAAATTCAAATAATCAATAAAAATCAATAAATTAAAGTTTGAGTTACAAAACATATCATGCTTTTGTTTAGATACTTAGGGCAACTTCACACATGAGACTGAGAGCCCGTGACCATTACACTTCAAGCACTCTCATTGGTGGAAAAGGCGGAGCCGGTCCAAGTTTGCTTCACAGTACGTTCGAGGGACCAACAGAGTATGTGAATGCAAGATGGATGTAAAGTCTACATGGATTCCTACATGGCATCCAATGGATCATGTTTCACGGTCACTTGAACTATTTTCAAAAACCACCTCTTGGAGGTAGGCCTAACACAAAACCGGGAGACCATGGCACTCCGAACGCTCACAATTGTTGATTTATTCTATTTTTATCATGGTTGAGGACCCGCATGAATAGAAACTCATTGAAATAGCATTTGGTTGAGGGCCCGGTCACATATGACTTCACACTACACTTGAGGGTCCGTGACCACACTACATGATTTTGGAGGTGTCTTGGGACGGCCTTTGGACACTCTCTTTTGGGCTCTCACAATTTCATGGTCATGGCTCTTGGCTCATGTGTGAAGTGGCCCTTACTCCATTACGTGTCAGGTAGACGTGCCTAATTTGGTTACTTCTCGTAATGGGGCACCTATATTTGAGTGGTATGTGATCGGGCGTGGCTCCAAGAACAGACATAAAAAAGACATGTGTTCAAAAGAGATTGGATTGCGTGCTCAAAACATGGTAACCATCCTAAGTTTAATAGTCAACACAACTGAGAAGAATCTACATAACCACTTAATTAGCACAAGAAGCTTCACTTTCATATGAGCTCCGAAATTTATGAGCAAAGTGGCTATGACCTCGATGATTTGGATTTGCTAATTGTCTTGTGCTAATCGCGTGTTTCATATCCTAGGAGAAGCGGACTAGTGAGAAAGAGTAACTGGTTAAGGCCCGTCGATCTTAAAAGTGTAGGTTGCGATTGAGGGCGAAGGTAGTAGGTGGTGCCATTAAATCAAGGTAATCCTTGTATGATCGATTACGGAACCTATGATACAACACATGCCTTAAGTTGGGCACGTCTTTGTTTGAGATTTCAATGTACTTAGTTGTCACCTTCAAAAGCACTTATCAATGTAAGCGAACTCTCGTAGCACACTTCAATGTAAAACAATTCAATGTGTAGAGATATCTCCCTCAAATAAATCTACATATCTATTTAAAAGGAACATCTGCGTTTTTATGTTGACATGTGATGTCCATTCATCACTTTCGATCTATATCCATAGGGACATAGGGCAGGGGTGACTTAGTTCCTATTTTCACAGGGCGGAGGACCATTGGTTGGTGTTAGTCTGTTTGTAGGTGTCCAATTAAGTCGAGTGGTATTAGGGCTTGTTTCTTTTCATTTTTTCATTGTTTATTTGTTTATGGGATAGTATGCATTAGTATCCAATGGCTATTTGTGATAATGTTTCCATTAGTTTTTGGATTTTAGTAAGAGGGTTGTAGAGATCTTGTAGTTGTTTTAGTCAATGTAGTATGTATAGTTCCTTGGAATCATGCAGTGATGATGATGGGTGGGAGTATTGACCATCCTAGTTGGGTTGGTAGTGGTTGTAGGATAGCATATTTCGTGAGTTTTTTGGCAATAGCATCGGTGGGGAATTTGTCATTACGATAGGTAGATCCATATGTTTGCACTTTAAGGTTTGGGTTTGGGGAGAAAGGCGGCTTGGTTGTTGGGGAGGCTCCTATTATGCATACTATATATGGTCTTAGTTGACCAGGACAAATGCATCCTAGTAGGTGGCATGTGCATGGGAGTAGCCATCATGGTATGGTATTGTCCGGGGTGTGTTCGTTGTATTTGCTGGCATTTATTTAACGTGAAGCACCCTATAGTGGGGTGGGCTAATAGTATGTTTGCTAATGCATGCGTTGATTTGTTGTACCGGTTATTCCTTAGATTGTTTATGTGTTTATTTGTACAACATGATAGTAGACGGAAATAGGTGTAGATTTGTTGGGATGGGCATAGGTTACATAATGGGGATATGTCTTGCTCGAGGACGTGTTTTCTATGGTAGTGACCTAGGTATCTTCCGTATCAGAATTTGAGGACTTGCGTTATTTGTGCATCTATAATCCAGAAGGCATCCTAGAAGAGGTTGGCCCGTTTATGATGGATGTCGGTGTTGGAGAGCCATTTATTTGTGTGTGGGGGTGTAATTGGCAAGGGAGATGAGGGCACTCATGTGTAATGTTTTAGGTTTCGTATTGATCCATCATGTTGTGTGGAGGTCAAGAGATTGAGGGCCAGTAGGGTGTTTGGTGGTTGATGAGGTGGTATGGAGTATCTATTATGCATTGTGTTTCTGCTCCTATTTTGGCGAGTTTGTCCGTTTCCTCGTTACCGAGGATGTTTGTGTGTGCTTTTACTTTACGGATGGTGACATTGTGGTGGGAATTATTATTATTATTATTGTATCTACAATACGGGTTATAAGGAGTTTGTCAAGGTGGTTATAGTGGGAGGAGGGATTTCTAATATGATTGAGGAGTAGGAGTGGTTGTATAGGAGTATGATTGAGGTTGTCGGTGAATATGTATGTGTTTGTGGAGAGCATTTTGGTGTATTATATTGCAAGTAGTAGGGCGTACAATGTAGCTTGTAGTAAATTAAGGTAACTTGGCAGTTTGGTTGAGATATGGATTTGTAGTGGGTCGTTAAATACTCTTGACTCAACGATGTTTTCATGGCCCTCCCCATCGTGGGGGCGTAAATGATCTATCAATGTAATAAGATAGGTTGGGTGGGAATCTTAACGGAAGGATGTTTATTATGGATGGCAGTAGATGGGGGATGGGGTGGTTAGTCGGTAAGGGTGGTGGACAAGGCTTCATGCCATGATTTGGGTGTTTTGGGGGTGGTAGGAATGGCTTGTGGTGGGGGGAAATTGGGAAAGGTAGTGCAAGTGGAAATGAGAGTGGCGGGGAGTGTTTGGAGGAAGGTGTTTATTTGTGGTAGGTTGTTTGTGTGGGAGACTATTCAAATGAGGGTGAATAATGTTTCTTTGTTGTTGTAGTGTGGTGGGATGGTTAATTTTGGGGTGGCTATGTTGTGTCAAATTGGGTCCAATTTGTTGTTTGACCAATCATCATGGTTAATGGTGATAATTGTTGTGGTAGTGGGCAATTTGGACCATGCTTGGTATTTGAGTAGAGGCAAGTGTTCGGATCCGCCGTATTTGGTGACTATAAATTTTACTAGGCCTTGGTACATTTGACTAAGTGGGCCAGGGTCATTAAGGGTTTATTCACCAAGTGTCATGGCATACCTTGGTAGGAGGGGAGAATGCAGCAATCCCGAACGTGTCGTGGGGTAGTTGAGTGAGGATATTGAGGAAATCTTTGGGGATATTACATATTGATCTAGTGAGTTCAATAAGGAGTTTGTCAAGTTTCTTGATATCTAGGACGAAGGAGGGAGTGGCATAGAATGTGTATTCAATGCTTGGGCAAATGACTGTATCGAGGATTTTTATTTTGTGTTGTAGGGAGGCTGGTGATAGGAGTAGGGCATTTTTTGTTTTTTGATCTTTCTTATTGTAGTTTCATTTTGGATATTCTTTTTGAAGGATGGAACTAGGCATATTCCTAGGTGTGTGTATAGTTTGTTTTGTGATAGAATAGAAAGTTGTTGATTTTCATAGTTGATGGTTTGTGCCTTTAGGTATGTGGTGAATGCAATGGATATACATATTACAAAGATCAATTATAGATCAATTTTTCTTCCTTGCCCTTTCCAATTGTTGCCCAAGAGGCAAGTCTACTTGTGTGTGTTTTTGTTTGCGTTTTCAGTGTACTCAATTGTCATTTTCAAAAACATTCATCAACGTAAGTTGACCATCAATGTTCTTTATCAAATGGTTCAAATCACAAAGACAACAACCTCAAACAAACCTCGTACATCTTTGCAAAGTTTTGTTTTGTATTGGTTTCCTTACTTTTTCCTTATTGTTGTCCAAGAAGCAAGCCTGGTTGTGGAGGAGATTTGGCTACAATTCTTTGAAAATAAGTGGCTTCTTTTCTCAAATCAAAGTATTTTGATTCACTCTACAGTGTTAGTTATCCAAACTAGGAAAGCCAAATTTGTGATTTCAAAAATACCGCCTCTCAATAGAATGCTCCAAAATGAATTTGATTAATATTGATCCCACCATTCATGGGCCATCCATTTGAATTCATGTTAAAAAAGAATTTGCAACAATGCAATCATCTCAAAAGAACATGATTTTGGTTTTTACACTCTTTTTAGGTACATGTTGCAGATCGCAATTACAACAAGTGAATGAACTATTAAATGACATGTCAAAAGTCCGAAATTCCATTGGGATGACCCCATTGTAGAACATAGATACCAAGCATGTAGAATATCACCCTCCCCTCCCCCTCCCCCCCCCCGGTGCCCAAAAACAAAACAAAAAACAAAAAAAACTAATGCTAGCATATTGCCATTTGATCAAATTTGGGAAGTTGGCTCTGTAACAAAGTTTAGTATTGCACCAATTGGAATGCCATACGCTAAAGCACTCCCAATGAGCTTTTCAATAAAGGGGTCCCATGGTAGGATAAGGGTTGGGGCCCACAACCCGCAACCCTTGGGTAACCCTAGAATTTTATTTTATTTTTTGAACTCAGTTGGAAAACACTTAATTGGCTGGAATGTGTATGAATACTTGTAGACACTTACTTGTGAAAGGATAAGACATTGGTAAAATATTATAAGACAAATGAGCTTAACTTAGCACATTATTCTAAGCTCTATTTTAAAATGACAAAGGCCCTTTCAAATGGTAAGTCACAAAAATTATCACCTCAATGCTAATGAGGATTTTTTTTCATATCTTTAACTTCCAAGTTAATTACATACTACATGATGTTTCAGTTCGGGAATGAAATCCAAATCAATTGCTTCTTTACTACATGGAAGTGAATACATATAAAGGATTATAGACCTTGAAGTTGAGGTCCACTCAATGTGGGTTTTGTGGAGTAGGCAACCTTCAAGAACGCAATGACAACTTTCTTTTGAAGGCAGGTAGAGTTTTCCAGTCAGGTTCAAAAACATTTTTCTAGAGTTGCCCAAGGGTTGCAGGTGTGCGGGCCCCAACCCTTATCCAATCATGGGACCCCTTCCTTAGAAAGCTTGTCGGGGGTGCTCTAGCATCTGGCGATTGGAATAGTGCATTAGATACGTTAGACCATGTATTTAAAACTAGGGTCATACCGTCATAGTTGGCAACAATGGATAACATCTACCTTATGTGGCCGTTATGAAACATTGGCATGCGTTTGTTCGAGATGTTGGTGCCTTTTGATGTGCACCGTGTATGATGAGTCCATGTAAGCCCGTGCAAAATAAAGGTGGCAAAAGCCTTTTTGGGTTCAAGAGCCGATCCTTCCACTCACCTACCGTGCGGTCAAAAAGGCTTCTTCAGGATTTCTAATCAAATCAACTCTAAGTACATCATCGTCCATGCCAAAGCGCAATGTCAAATTGTGTCGGTCATCTAAGGTGGACTAGGCTTGAATGGATGCTATTGCTACACTAAATATGGTAGTTAGCGTCACATGGTATTTAATGTTGCCATGGTAACTCTTTGGATGACACTTCTTATGAATAAAGAGAACGGATATTATCATGGATGATGGATGAGTTCATCCATTGGCCAAAACCCTACCTTCCTCTTGCCAGCAACTCGTGATGAAACATTGTCACAGATGATTGGAATTTGGATGAAAAATCACTTGGTAAGTGACAGTAATTGCTACATTGTAAATCTATAATCCCCCGAAAATTTTACAAGGAATGGCAAATAATATTGGGTTAAGATTGAGTGTTGGTGACACTATACCACGGTTTACAATTAGTATTGAGCAAGACAATAAGAATTGGCGACACTAAACATCGTATTTAGTGTAGTTTGCTTATTTCCACCGATGTGCTCTTGAAAATCTTAAATACGTGTTGGTGGGTGAATCCAAATGATGATAACATTCTTCAGTCTTTGGGAGTATAAGTTAGAAACACCATAACCTGTGAAAATAAGGTGATTCTCATTGAAGATATGGTCTTACAATCATGAGATAATTTTCCAAGATAGACGAGAAGGATTCATGAAGAATGCAAGTTGGTTCATGTTTTTCTGCCTAGTACAAAAAATTCTACAATTTTTCAAAGTGGAAAGTTGTCAAACCCCCTACTCGTTCACTAGATTCTCCCTACACCGAACATGGTAATCCGCAGTTCCATACAAAACATCACCTAAACCGGTTAACTCATAGTTGTTGCCTCACTATGATCGATTTCAGAAATGGCACAAGTTTCACTATTATGACGACGGTCTAGTGCACGGATAGAGGGTGGTTAACTGGTTGGGTATTTCTACCTTATACGCGTGTCTCCTGAAATCTTCGAGCTTTTTGCGGATCTACTTGGGAGTGTCTTTTGTTATCTCTCTTTATCGGAATCACTATAGTTGCATTTCAAATGCATGGACTTCATTTTTTTAGTGCTTTTTTATTGCCACAAGAAGTACCCTTGCCGTGTATAAATAAACAAAGTAGTTGAGCTTTGGTTGTTTTACTATTGGCGTGACTAAAGGCGTCGTTCTTCCGAGAGCTTGTCAAATGGGTTCACCCCATTTGAGTCTAGGAGTGTTGCCTACATATAGATAGGGCCCTCATAACTAGTCTACTTGATGCTTTAACTATGGGTAGGTTAACCTTTGAGCTAATCTACATGAAGAATTGGGTTTGGCATGCAATGTTGTTTAAAAGTGGGTCAATGTTAGCTTGGTTGGACATGTTGGGAATTCAAGTTTCAATGGATGGATGAAGAATTTGTTGATTCTTAATCTCGGAGCTTCACGAATCATAATTTCAACACTTGTCAATGACACACATTCATATTCACTTGGCACTTGCCATTGCGGTCTATCCAAAATGTGTGCCGGTAAACATATTCATAAATACCATTTATGAATATAATGTTGTAGATATGCATGCACAGTCATCTAGCCAGTCTATCAAATGTACAAACATGAACATGCTACTTGCCTAGCATGATGCAGTGTAGCTAATCCTTCACTTGCTACCTAGATCTATCTTGTTATTTTATACCTCCTTAGACGTAGCCATCATCCTCAACTAGAGAGAAAATTCCTTACACCCGATAAATATTGTTTTGCGAAACATGAGAGCTAAACATGTTATTGTTGGAGCCAAATGTAAATATTTTGAAGTGCCACTCATAGGTTTCATTAAACGATTTTCTTCCATTTATATCATATACTATATTTCATACTCCTAATATACAATATACTATGAAAGATGTGCATAGACATCAGGGTGGTAACCCCACCGTTGGTCACCGTTCCAGAAAGGTGGGGGAACACACGAGACCACGGATGCAATGGGCTGCCATCATAGCATGGGTCCAACAATTGTCCACTTACATGTATGTTAGTAGCCCATTTTAAGGAGATTGCTTGTCCCCTGTGGGTTTAAGGCCTACCCACATGTTGTCTGTCATAAGTTATGACTAAGGGTTAGTTTTCACGTAGGCCTCTCACCCACCAAATTCTACTGGAATTGTAGATTCCACCTAGTGAAATCTACATTAACACTAGACTCTGGTGGGTGAGCATCCTACATGGAAACTAACCCTAAGCATCCACGGATTTCAAAAGTGCGTCCTTTCCAATGATTTCTAATGGGTCCCACTTGAGTTGGAAGTGACAAGTAACTATGTGCTAAGTGAATTGTTTTTTAGGATTTATGTACACTCTAAACTCCGTAGTATCACGCATGTGGCAACCAAAGTGCATGTGATATTACAAAGTTTTATAGTGTTAACATGGATGCGTGATACTATAGAATTAGTGTAGCATGTGACATTATGGAATAACACAAAGGAGATGTGAGGACAGTTTGAATTTGATCTCCCGTCACCTATGCTATTGTGGTCCACTCCACTTGGCCTTCCCGGGCGATATGGCAGGCACATGCACCAAGTGGCATAAGAGGAAGAAGAAGAAGAAGAAGGTGACACTCCACATGTTGACACATGGCGCAATGCGAGGGTGTGGGTTGACTTCTTGGGTGGTTTGCATTAATGACAAATTTCGTGATATAAGGGAGAGAAACGTGACAATAAGGAGTGGGATTTGAACTACGAACATCCATTCCCTAGGGTTTCAGGATATTAGAGAGTGTGTGACATTATGGAGGTTGATATTACGGAGTTTAGGGTGTACGTGAAATTTCTGCAGGTTGTGACAAACCATGCATGCACATGTGGACCTCAAAACAGCATCCCCAATGCGCATGATTGTCTTCTTGAACCATACACTAATGGATGGCTTAAAAACTTACTTATGTATTTATAGTTCAATTGGATGAATCCATGTAGTATTTGTACACATGTTTCATCTATAGAATCCCAAAAAAGGCCCTTACTACATTTTCTAACGCATTCACATTAGTCGTAGATAAAGTCATTGAAGAATCTTTTTTACTTTCATGAACAGGATGTAACTAGCAAGCAACTTAGTAAGAAGATGACCTGACCAATTATACACTAAACCCACCAAAACTTCAAGTTCGGTGCCCTAAAACCAATCCCTCTTAAATTGCTACATACTATTTCAATGATATATTGAATGAGAGGCATGCACATATGCAAAAACGGAAATAAAAAATGAACGTCAATGTTATATATTGACATGCGTTGTTTGTTCACCCATAGAATGCATCCTTCCATGCCCATTGAACCATACATGAGTGCACATGAGGGGGGCATTAAGAAACAACGATGCAAATATTCTCTCTCTCTCTCTCTCTCTCTCTCTCTCTCTCTCTCTATATATATATATATATATACACACACACACATATATGGACGGGCTTAATATGCTAGGCTAAACTATAATAATATAGTAGGGTTTAAGGTGTTTTACTTAAATTACTTGTACTAAATGCATGAAAATATGATGAAGCCCTTTTTTTGGGAAAGGAACGAGATGTTCAACAAACGATCATCTATGGCGTATACACTAGGTGGGAGACCGTTAGATTTAGGGCTGAAGGAAGAAAGTCATCTCATCCGTTTGTAGGGCCGATCACCTTGTGACTACACCAAAAGTTTGGTTCATTTAGGGCCACTTCACACACGAGCCAAGAGCCGTGGCCATGAAATTGTGAGAGCCCAAACGAAAGTGTCCAAAGGCCGTCCCAACACACCTCCAAAATCATGTAGTGTGGTCACGGATCCTCAATTGTAATGTGAAGTCACATGTGACCAGACCCTCAACCAAATGCTACTTCGATGAATTTCTATCGATGTGGGTCCTCACACATGATAAAATAGAATAAACCAACAGTTGTGAGCGTTTGGAGTGCCATAGTCTCCCGGTTTTGTGTTAAGCCCATCTCCAAGAGGTGGTTTTTGAAAATAGTCCAAGTGACCATGAAACATGATCCATTGGATGCCATGTAGGAATCCATGTAGACTTTACATCCATCTTGCAATCACATGCTCCGTTGGTCCCTCAAGCGTAGTGTGAAGGGAACTTGGACCGGCTCCGCCTTTTCCACCAATGAGAGTGCTTGAAGTGTAATGGTCACGGGCTCTCAAGTCTTGTGTGTGAAGTGGCCCTTAAAGCCTACTCCAACTCTCTTTCTCCTCTAGTCCGCTCCCAAGTCCCACTCCAAACTCTCCTCCTCACCTCACCTTCTTTTCATGGCTCTCCACTCCCAAACTCTTGCCCTTGGGTTTGTGCTCCACCTCCCTTCTTCTCAAATGGAGGTTTGGCCGTGGATTGGACACCTAGGATACAAATGACATTTGGCCACAAACAAGCAAGGCATCTACATATGGGAAGATAGCATATGTATGTTATGGGAGGAGCCAAAAGTGGAGAGTGTTGTTGGGTGCACAATCTTTAAAGTGGTTGGCGTTACATAGGGTATAGCAACACATATTGGGGCAGGCAAGGAGGCTACCTAATCTCACAGCTAAAATACCCGTTAGAGAAGCACTGACAAGAGCTACAATAATTTGACCAGTGTTAGCCAATGCAAATGCCGCTTTATTAGGTGGTTGCATGTTATCCAACGATCAAGAGTTGAAAAGTAGATCCTATGTGATGCCCATGATAAATTTCATTTAAATGTAGTGTGACTCATATTAAATACCACTATACACTTAGTTACATGTAAGGGCCACTTTTCACTAAACCAAAGGCCATGACTGTGTAATTGTAAGGGCCCTTGAAACTCATTGGATAGCCATACAAGAGAAAAATAAAATAGAGTTTTTTTGGCGGTTACGAACTATCAAACGTACGTAGGGCAAAGATGTACATGATTGGCTCACAATTGAATGCTACTTCATTGCCACCCTATTCGTGTTAACCCCTCTATGAAATAAGTTATAAAATAAAGATCAATGGTTGTGAGATTTTGAATGACATGGTCTCCTGATTCCATAATAGACCCCCACTCCCTTGAGGCGTTGAATTATATGTGGCATTTTAGAGCGCCATAATATGTACAAGGTAAATAAACTCACATTCATATTCATAACATTACTCAACTCCTTGGTTGCGTTACATTGGACCATGTATCAAATGAGAATAATTCTTCTTCAATTCCAGAATTTCATGTTTATGGAGAGCACTCCTATTGTGTATTGCGGAGTTATCAACAAACCATTATAAATCCAAAGTTTTTAAATATAAAATTGAAGCCTCTTTCTTTGGATAATGACCAACATCCAGCTGCTTAGTAATGTTATGTTGGTGCTAGAACACAAATACTTCTTTCTTTTCTTTTCTTTCTTTGGACTTGACACAAACTCTGGTAGATCATGAAACATTATTTTTGACAAACTCTTAGCATTTTCCAACATTGAGAGGTTTTTGATTTTCATGGACACATGCTCTCATGCTCAAGTGTAAAGTGCCCCTTAGCTTCTTGAGATTTTAGGACACTTTTACACACTATAATAAGAAAATAAATTTAGATTATATTTCAGATATGTACTTGATTATGTGTTCAATTTTCAAAAGCTGGGAATGCGGCATACATGAAGATGGTTGAACAAGGAAAGTTCTAGATCTAGATTGGTAACATGGTTTTTGTGAAACGTCACATGGCACGTAAAAATGTCACAAATGTCGTTTTCTCGAATACAAGAAAAGCCGGCTTGAAGTGGTGGATGCAACTTTTGCCAACTACATTTGGATGCATTTATAAAATGCTAGTAGCATGTGTAAGTGATAACGAGGGAACAAGCCTTTTTATATCATGAATGTTATGTTCTTCATTGTTACTTCAAACACTCTTGATAGCCATCAAAACATAACATTCATGATATAAAAAGGCTTTTTCTTTACTCTACGAACATGCACCATAGGTGCCCATACAAAAATTAGTTTCAAAATGCAAATTTTATTAAAGTGGAAGTGCACTCCACAAGACTAGAAATTGCGTCAGCCTTGGAAAAAATCGTCACATGTGAATATGACGTTCTCATGAATACGATGTTTTGGGTTGACCCAAGTGAATGCTTCAAGATATATTGAATAAGGATGAAACATCTATAACTAATAAAATAAAGAGAGTTTGCATATGTTTAGGAGGAGTAATAGCAGGGAATTATTTTTCTTGCCAAGAGAAACAAATTCTAATAAGAATGCAAAAAACAATTAAAAAATCCTTCATGAATATGGAAATTGCTACAAATTTCAAAGCGGTAAAGTTAGGATACCACATAGTTGATTTGTAAGTTAACTCATGACTGCTCATCTAATGCTTGGCTACAACAATTGTCCACACTCTTATGAGGGTAATCAATCACAAGCCGCCGCCACATAAACCTTAACTCCATTCGCCTAAAGAATATAGATCTCATCCATGTCAGCATTACATGACCCTAGTGAGCGGTTAAATGGACTTGGTCGACTATGAATGCCTCGACCTTAATATCGCCAATGTCCAAAAATTAGCCAACGCTTATTGAGCATATGTCATGGAAGTTCCACTAGGATCCATCAAGGCACCATCTAGTAAATGAGTCGAGCTCTCCAATTGGAAACTCATTTTGAAGTAGATTTTGAGTGAACAAGCATGTGTAAGAGAGTCGGGCTTGGGAACGGGAGGGCTCCTACCTCAAGCTCTCAATCCCTCAAGTGTTAAGGGGGTGACATGTTACACTTCCAAGTATTGGTCGTTGTGGTGAAGCAAATACAAATTGCCAACACTAGCAAAGCGTTTGCTGGTATCTTCAAACATCTTGTTGGTTGAACATTTCCATGTGGGTGGTGTTAGTGGTGGTGGAGGCAACACATGAGAGAGAACAATTGCCTTGCTTTCCTCCCTGCAAGTTGGAATATGGCCATCCTTGCATTCACTGGGTACCGTCCACATAACTAGGATTCAAGTATATTTGGATTTATGCACGACTTTGGACATTTCCAACTACCAACTTGATGCACACTACACTATTGTGTCTAATTAGTGTGGGCCACACTAATTCCCAATAAAACACACTAATTTCAAATTATAATTTAGAATGGCCCACACTAATTTCAAAGGTGAAAATTTTGTGTGGGCGTTGTCGTTTCCACAATTGGATGAAACTTCATAATTCCATCCCGGGAAGCACCTCGGGAAGCACCTAACACATCCCACGGAGGTTGTTTGCGGAGAACCCTAACACACACGGATGGATGACAGTACGAATTACATCCAAAGTGATGCAAACACTTGAAATTTAGTGTGGGCCACACTAATTTCCAACCCACGTGAATTTCCCACCCACACTAATTAGACACAATAGTGTAGATTGTAAAACTACACAAATATGGTAGTTGGCAACATGGAATACAAACGTTCGAAGTTGTGGTTGTTGTGTTGTTGTTTATGATGTTGTTGTTTGATGTTTCTGTCCCTGTAAATGCACATCCCTTATTATGTTTAGACAAACGATTTGTTCAAATATACTTGAATGTCAGTGACATTGAATGTTGCATGAGTAGATGTAGTGAACTTCATATCATGAGGTTGTAGAAAACACGAAGAAAAAACCTAAAAGTCATGAAATTTTTGCCCAGATTTACATAACCAAAATGTGCCAGTACGAATAAATGAAATGTACGTTTTCACCAAGTCTCATGTCCACACCAACACATTTATGAAAGTTAATTGTTTTGCACTCAAATGAAAGCTAGTAGTTTCTAGATGCGGAATAAAGAGATAGTCAAGCTCCCATCCTTAAAACTATTTTCTTATGGGTAAATTAAGGCACACTTCCATGTGGAAAGGGCATCCAACTTTTTGTAATCTAGTGGTGCAGACTTTGCCGGCACGTAGAAGTCCAAAAAGGAGGAATACCTCAATTTGTGCCAAAAAAAACACAAAGGAGGAATAGCCTTGAGAATGGCCGGGTGCCTACTAAGTTAGCTAGGCCTACCACCATGCAATTGACATGACAAGTGGAAGTCTCAAAGATGGACGGACGAGATGACAAGTGACATCCCATTTCAAATGCTTGGGAAATGCAAAACAACAAAGTTGCTCAAACGATGATGACGACTAATAATGAAGTAGTTAGGAATCCCACAACTCATTAAGCATGAGCCATTGAATGACACGGATGGTGTTATGGGTCATTCATGGGTGTTCAAAGGTGCAAAACTAATGTGGATGAGGTCGGCCAACCACATGCTTCCAAGGTGACTCGTGAGGTGGTTGAACTTTCCATCAATGGATCGCAAAGTTAATCTCAATAGAATTCTAGCCATCGAGTATTGTAAATTTTTGTTTGGCCATGAGGAATTTGTGTCGTTATAGATAGATAGATAGATAGATAGGCATTTACCACAAAGGTTATTGCTACCTCATGGTGGTGGGCCTACGAACGCAGAGAGACGACGCCAACTTCTCGGGTTGGCATGAATGAGGGACGTTTCGCCTTGATCATAGCTGCGAGCTCAAATGCGAACATGGAGAAGGTTGATTGAGCATAGCCTCTTAGACTGCATTCATATGTGAGGCCAATTTGCATTTTAGAAATGATATATATACTTACATGTACATACATGTTCTCTCTCTCTCTCTCTCTCTCTCTCTCTCTATATATATATATATATAGTAGATGTTGGTAGATACTATATATCATGGATAGATGTTATACAATCAATGGTCCGAGATGACCTTAAACTACCGGGTGATAGTGGAGAGGTACCCGTTTCCGAATGGAGAGGTTGGCGGTTCGATTCTTGCTGTGAAATCTTCTCTCTACTTGATGGAATAAAGCAGGTAGGTAAATAGGTAGGTAGGAAGCCAAGAGCCCACCCACTGCAAGGTAGGCAGTAAACCCCATCCTTCACCAAGAGGATTCTTGAGCAAGGGTAGGGCCAACGGGCTCAAATTCACGTCGGAATCCTTGACGTTTCAATTTATACATCATTCATAATTTGAAATTTGCAACTAAGAACCAAGCGTTAATGTGAATAAAAGTTGAACATTGACCGTAGTTGAAGAATGCTAAGTACGTAGGAACATCCAATGAAGACAACGGGTGAGAAAGCATTATTTGACTTCCAATACTTTAGCTAGAAATGAAAAATATGAACATGCTAGCATATTGGTTAGCTAATTCTCATCAACTCTTATGTCAACAATTTCTCCTAAAGAAGAGGTGTAGATGATGTGACCATGATTTTAGTAACTAGCCTTTTGGTTCACTAACTCAAAAGTTAGTTAACTCT
This sequence comes from Polytrichum formosum, assembly GCA_964035585.1. Taxonomy (NCBI): domain Eukaryota; kingdom Viridiplantae; phylum Streptophyta; class Polytrichopsida; order Polytrichales; family Polytrichaceae; genus Polytrichum; species Polytrichum formosum. The sequence goes on from OZ037936.1 coordinate 63,605,274, forward strand.
CCTAATTGTGTGGCGCATGTGGAGGCCTCGAAAACAAGCCTTTGGGCTTGCTTTGATGTATGTGGTTGTGTGTGTTCTTGTCAAGTGCAATTTATAGTTACCTCAACAATATAAGATTGTATGTGCATGCCTTAATTCCTTGTAGTGTGATTTGGTCGAATAAAATATAACTTCCATGTACGAGATGTTGAAGGCAAACTTGGCTTCATGCCCAAATGGATGACCTCTTGTACACAAATGGAACTCAAGGAGGTTCTTGACAAAGCCTTTCCATTGCAACACAAATCCGCTCTTGATATAACATCATCTAGCTTAGGATTTTTGTTCGCCTTTCTATTCTAATGGTGATGAGATCTCTAAGGTATGCATACCCAAAACCACCACCGAACCTAAAACCACCACTATGTATCACATGCATACATTTGTTTTCAAATGTATGCATGTGGTACATAGTGGCGGTTTTAGGTTTGGTGGCGGTTTTCGAGCGTTCAACCTTAGTTATCATGATATTTTTTTAGTTTGCGTTGGAATTTGCCAAAAGGAAGCATGTCAAAGCACTTTCACATCCATGCTTCCAGATTCAGTCGGAAACTGGAGCACGATGTGGCTATATACTAGCATCAAAGCCACATTCATTGGGGCCCTACATAACAAAGACATGCCATGCAATTTGTTTTAGTAATGTGTGCCCGGAGGCCTACTTTACTTAAATGTCATGATATGAATTTCATTCTTTCTTTTTCTTGTTGAATCTTTCAAGCATGGGAGAAGGCATTTGTGGTAATAAATCAAGTTTTGATACTAGGTTAAATTATGACACTAGGTTAAAAAAACATGAACACAGTATAGAGGAACGGGCTCCCATTCACGTCGGTGTATAAAACAAACCCTGACGTTACTTTTACTTTATTTTATTTGATACTAGGTTAACTTTTGATACTCCATGAAAGTTTGTATATAGCCTTCAAGGGTTGTGTGTGGAGGCGAGCTTGCTTGCCCATCATCATTGCCAACTGTGGGTATAGACTACCTTGAAGAATCTAAGCAACAAAGTGACAAACCAAACCAAACATGTCCCCAACGTGGCACCCAAGTTCATCATTACATACATCCCTCACCTAGTATATGAACCTTTGACCCCATTATAGAATCAACATATGAATTCAAATTCCAACATAGCACCATATGATATAATGGTTGTCATCCAACACTATGATCCATTCCATCATTCAAAATCCAATTTAGGGTTTTGTAAAGAAAAATCTCACTTGTTACCGTAACTTGAAAAATTCAACTTTGTATCCAATGGAGTTCCTCATATTTTTGAAAATATTTTCTACCCTATTTTTGTTGCGAAGTTGGCTTTTATCACTAGTAAGAAAGTGGGTCTTTTTTATATGCCCCGATTGCTACATGTCAACTTAAGACCAATGAAAAAGACCACAATTTTTTTTCTTCTAATGTGTGTTGAATCAACTATTTTGATATAAAATATGATATTTTTGGAAGGTCCTAGGTGACATTGTGTCAAAATGGGCCGTGTCGAAAAGGCTTTGCTTTGCTGCTACATTGTTTGCGGTATTTAGTGTCACATACACTAATGGCAAACGGTCTAAACTAGATATGCGTACAAGAAATTGTCATGTGCTTACACTTATGATCAACTCATTGACCATCATGTAACCTAGGCATAGACCTCACATCATTACTAAGCATACAAATGCCAAAATATCAATAAGCACGCTAACTCCAAGTGTCATGAGGTTACAATAACGGTCAAGTTGTTGTTCAGTACACCGTTTATGGTATTTAGTGTCACTTACTATTTGGAGTCATGCAATGCTACAACATTATACCGTTATTCTAGATTTTTACTAAGTAAAGATGTTAATGGCATGTATCGTCCAAACAACCAATTTAACCTTTGTTGGTATGAACAGAGATCCATAATAAGAAGTTATAGCACAACGTAACTCTAAATAGTAAGTAACACTAAATACCATAAACAATGTCTCACACCTAATAAGATAAGTGACGCTACTACACATGTGACACTAAATATCATAAAAAAAAACACTAATGAAACAAGTAATGATGTTGACAATGGTGGGCTCCAAATTCAAATATCTTTGCCGTCAAGATTGGTTTGAAGTTTCCAAGTTCCGATGCGGCACATCTACTAGGCACGTAAAGGGTTATTATGAGGGACTTGTTATGAGCTCTTCAAGGCCCTTTCAAAAGTGGCTTCCCAATGGGTTCTCCGCCTCGTGTCACATTATACATAGGCCGGCTCTCAATACGATACTATCCGTGAAGTTATGCCACAAAAACTGACTAAGCATTCTCGGACCTGGCCCCTAATAGGTGGTAAGTGCTTATATATATATATATATATATAAGCCCTGACTGACGATCTAAGGGCTTGGGCTGCTTAGGACCACCTCACACACGAGACCGAGGGCCACTTCACACACAAGACTGAAGGCCCGTGATCATTGCAATCTAAGAACTCTCATTGGTCGAAAGGGCGGAGACCGTCCAAGTTCACTTCACACACGAAGGTGAAGGCCTAAAGGCCCAAAGAAGACTTCATGGATGAAAAGATTGCATGGAGTCCTACATGGTGGACTATGGATAAGGTTTCATGGTCTCCCGGAATTTTCGTCAGGCCCACCTTCATGATTTTTTTGATATTTTTTCCAACATGACATATTTTAGGACATATTACATGGCATATTCTAGGATAGATTCCAAGACAGACAAACACCACCAAGTAATTCTCTTAAATTGAGAGTTTGAGGCATATTATATTAAACCACATCCTCCCCTCTTTTCCGCCAACAAAATATGCAATGGTCCCGCATCATGGTCCACTCTCACTTCACACTATGCTTGAGGGCCTGAGACTACATAAAACGGCTTTCCCAACACCCATGGTACGGCCTTTGGATGAGAGTCAAGGGTCCTCACCATTACAAGGTCACGGCTCTTGGCTCATGTGTGAAGTGGCCCTGAGAGCCCGTGATCATTACACTTCAAGCACTCTCATTGGTGGAAAAGGCGGAGCCGGAGATTGTTATTCTAATCCTCATAAATGCCTAAATTGGGATTAGAGTCTCCAAATTAGCCTAGTGAGGTTAAATTATAATGAATCAACAACAAACTTATAGGGAGGGAGAGGTAATTATCGTATACAAGCTAACCTCTCATCCGCCCAACACAAAAAATAACTTGACTCCCTTATAGCTTTGTTGCCGGTTCATCTTAGAATGACCTCGAGTTGACCGATTCGTAGTCTTTAAAGCTAATCCCAGTGTCAAATTGATTAACCTCTGGATTTCATACTATTTTAAGGATTTCATGTTGGATGAATGAGAGGTATGCCCATACACGATTATTTACTTTCCAACCTATAGGGTGCAAATGTTTACTACACCCCGCATGGTAGTGTTGGGAAATGAAATCCAACTCAATTTTTTTGGCATTTATTAAGTTTTTATTACCTAAGCTTATTTCCATATGGCCAACCATATGGACCTTAAGGCCAATGGGCTCTCATGCCCTGATCACACCAAACTTTCCGTCCGGTTCCAGCTGTGAAATTGTTGGGGATCATGTTGAGAAATAGATGTTGGCCCACCACTTTTCACACTATTATAGCCGGAGATGCCGACGGATGGTGTCTGAACTAGCTGGTGTGATCAGCCCCTCAGTCACGCCAATGCAAAAGCACTATTGTTGTTTTTCTTTTTTTCTTTTCCTTTTCATTTCTTTGCGGTCAACCATATCTTGCATCCTCAATTTAATCCTCTCTATAATCCTTTACCTTTATAGTTGTTTTTAAGAAAGCTGAGCATGACATTAAATTATTCAAGATGTTTCATGGACTTTTAAAAATAAAATTAATAGAAGATAGGCTCAGAACATGAAATCGTGAAACATGAAGCAAGTCAAAATAAATAAATAAAATAAATGAATCAAAAAATCAAAATAGAAAACCACCAGCTATGTAGGATGTGCATTACAGTGCCATGGTACCATTAAATTGGGCTATAATATCTAAATATGGAACTTGATCATGTAAGTGTAATCGAAATCTTAGACCTCAATAAAATAGAGCATAATTTACACTTCACGAAGTCTACTTCACGAGTTGATCAAAAAACAAATCCAGAATCATCTTGAAGTTTGAACATATCATTATTCAAATCCATAACATTGTTCTGTGGGATTGACAAGATTTTGTAGACTATTCCTCACATTTAGCCTGAATGATAGAATATTCCGCATAATACTATCAGTCTCACAAAACACTTTTATGGATCTGAATAATGTTATGAAATTGAGTTTGACCAATGAACTCAAGTCCCAATCAATTAGTGGGCTCCTTACGCAAACTAAGAGCAAACTTGACTTACTCTCTTGGAAGTCCTCATCAAAGTGCTGAGTGACAGTAGCCAAGTAATTTATGGGCATCTGGAAGATGCTTTCACCTTTACGTACGTCTAGTAGGGAATCTCCCTTTAGAGAATCACGCAAAAAGTTGGAAACGGAAACAACAAAAACATAGAAACTCAACATCATTAGGAAAACTCTCTCTAGCTTTCAACCCAAAATAAATAAAATTTTGCTCACTCTCACTCTCTCTCTCTCTTTCACTTTCCCTCCCTCCTTTTGTCCTACTACACTTTCCTTGTACCCTTGTGGTTCGTTGGAGTCTCTTCTTGCCCTTCAAGTACATGTATTCATTGGAGCTCTAGTCTCATGCTCTAGAAAAATTGCAAGCATTTAAGAAGCAACGGAATAAATATCGTTGGTGAACACACCACTACTAGCTCGAGGGTGCACATGGCTTATAAAAAGTTAAAGAACACATGAATGTGGATGTGAAACTTTTAGCACATTCTCCCTCCATACATCCATAAATAGTTCTTTAAAAAAAAATCACTTCTATGTAATCGGTACGAACCCGTTGCAAAAGAGAGGCCTACACATACTCCATTACTCTAACCCTATATGGTCGCAATGTCCATAGGGCAAACTCCTACGGGGAATTGAGGTCTCATGAGGAACTCTATGAGGAATGTGGAGGAGGCCTTTAGCCTAGGTCAAGTTAGCTTAGTTCGAGGATAGCATGTAGTGCTTATACTAACTTAAAAGTGGCCTCTCCTAGGGAACTTTGGACCTCTACAAAAATATAAAACTCTATATTCGTTAATTTGAGACTTTCTCTTGTCTCAGATTAATATATGGACCACAACAACATGGTCTAATGTTTGGATTGTCCTACCTAAACCATCTTGATATGAGTTCTTAATTGGGTTCTTGATATGAACACCCGCTTCAAAATATTTACATCTTACAACATTCTCCAATATTTGTGTGATTCTATCCATGTTCTTATATTTGTAAATGTCTCAAAATGCCGAAAAAGTCCCAAATTAACGAATATAGGGTTATAACATACAGAACTTCCAATAAATCATTCAACATCAAGATGTCTTTTTAACCTTCTTTAGCAAGCTAAAGCGACTTGAAGTAATAACTCGCAATTTGGGATCCATACGCTCTCAACTTCTCTCCATGTGTCATTGTACTAGTCCGAAGTTAGCCATTCATAAAGCCCTCCACTAAAAGATGGCAATTGTCCGTGAACGAAAGGGGATCTTCATTAACATTTGTTTCCTAGAAGAAAAAAGAAATGCTTGATGGTTATTATCATAAATGGAATAATCATAGAGAATTAAAGACATGCAAATGTCAATGAACATAAGGGATGATACATATGACTTTGGTTGTCCAAGACATGGTATGTTGTTGCTTCAATGGCCATGATCATTCAAGGCACGCACACCTCTAGGTTGGTGCATCATAACCCAACTCTTCTAGCTTGGCTTCTAGCCCTCTTACTCCTCCTTATCCCTAAACCTAGATGGTAAGTTGTTGTATTTATTTCTACGTATTTACTTGTGACTAATGACTTGAGATTGACACGGAGACCTTGTTAGACCCCTTCTAGACAAAAAAAAATCATGTACCATTTAGTGTAAGTTAATCACCTTAAGACAACATTTAAGATTCATCTTTGGCACTAGCTTTGGATATAAGAAATAGCACTTTCCTACTTACACACTAGCGAACATTTGGTCACTAAGGGATTTGAAGCCCATGCCTTATGGGCACCAAGGAAATCACCTTCACCACAAACAACATTGCCACAAGGTGACCTTGAACCCTAAACAAACACAAATAAACCAATCTCTAGCCCCCCAGTCCGGCTTGGGCCGTCCCACTATTACTACATAGCCCACCATTGAAAGGTGGGAGTACCTTGCGGGCGAAGCAACTCTTCATTTATGCTTGCATCACGTGGAAACCGGCATTATACTACTACTGCTACTGCAAGTTGATCTATGCTCTTTTGGGATCAAGTTTCTAGATGCCATAACTTAAACAACTTCGTAAGCTATTCATAGAGTCAAAGAATGCTAAACATTATTATGATCGAGCAACATCCAATCATTTAAGTTGAGGATCTCAAATTTTGTTGCTCATGTCTTCAAGTGTTCAACAAGTAGGTATCAATGTAGTGCTCTCCATCCAAAAATACTTGATCCACAATCACCAACAATGTTCAATATTGAAGTCTTCAACACCTGTCAAATGCCATTTTGGCCATCAAAAAAGTTTTATTTATTTTCGGGCACCTCACAAAAATGTGCTTTGCAAAGTTTTCACCCTTCACAGCGAAGGCTTCTCCAAAAACTGCCTGTCACAAAATACAGTGGCTGCAATTTGCAAATAGAAACATAGCTGAACTCCAATCTTGGCACTCTAGCAGACACTTCCGAATTCCGATAACTCTTGCAATTTCGACTCAGTATTGATTGCAACTTTGGCTTGGCAAGCACAACTATATGTGAATGTGGATTTTCCAAACAAAAGTGGGTGAAGAGTGATCACAAAAGTCGATTAAAACTTGAAACATTGGATGCATTAATGCGAGTGTCATTATGCGGTCTTCCGATGGAAAATATGGATTGGGCTAGAATTTTTGCCACTTGGAAATCGACCAAAAACTGGAGGGCTTTGCCTTTGGAGTTGGATGATGATTAAGTGCATTATGTAAGGAATCTAAATGATTTTAGTGCATCATTTTATTGCATGTACTTCTTCAATATAGTGAAACATCATATTATTTTCATATTCAATACAAAACGGCCAATATCAAGTTTTCTTTTGTGAAGTGTTGCAAAAAATGTTTGAGTGAAGTGTGATTATTTTGAAGCCCTTCACATTGAAATGCATGTGCACACTTCAAACTTGAACACTGGTCACCAACCACTCAACCAAGTCCACCCAATGACCATTATCTTGTACTTTATTGTCAAATTGGTTGTTTGGACATTATAAAACATTGGGAACTTTACTTGGTAAAACAATATATCAATAGTGTAAAGATATAGCAGTGTGTAACTCCAAATAGTAAGTGACACTAAATATCATGTTTAGTGTAGTGGACGTGTCACACTATTATATGCTATAGATTAATGCACCATGTTTTTCACCGGACAATTATTTTAGAACGAACAAAACTCTCAACTTAAGCATTGGGAGGGTTGAACTAGAATGGAGGAAGTAAGAAAAATGTACATTAGGCAATTTTAAAACTTTAATCACAACATCCTTTGACTCAACATTATTCAGTTGCATGATTGTGTTACATTTTATATCTAGCATATGACATGGATCTCCAATGTCTTACCTTCATGGGAAGAAACTTAGAAAATAAGTTTGGCGCTGATACGAATAATGAATAATACCGGTATGAATAGTAAGAATTTTGTGAATAGTGTCAATAATTTTAGTGACAATGATGCTATGAATAGTATTTTAGTGAATAAAATTGGGATGAGTAGTGTTTCATGTGAATAGTATTGGGATGAACAATGATTAATGTGAATAGTTGCCAAGAGTATAACTCCACCCAATTTTTCAGGTGTCACCTTGAATGTATGAATAGTAAAAAAACATTCTTGATGTTTTCGGGGGCCTGTAGAATATAATCGACATATTCTAGGGTCATAAAACCGACCCGCATGGCTGAATAATGTTATGGACATTTATATTGTCATAGCATTGAAGCAACATTGCACATGATGAGTCTCTTTGTCTTTGTGACGTAGACTACATTGTGGGACATGTGAATAGCCTGTCATGGTGGCCTCGAGGTGGTCTCACATGTCCCCCACCAACACTTCCTGGGTGGAAGTAGGGTTGGGGCAAAACAACCCGTACATTGGTTCCTTGGAGGCAAGGGTTTAGGCATCCAACAAGGAACGAGTGTATGGGTTGGTTTGCCCAAATCGTGGAAGTAGGGTATTTGGAGACACGGTGGTCATAGTCCCATTGAACATGTGATTTTGCAGAAAGGACATTCCAAATACACTCTAAAATCTATAATATCAACCTCCTTAATGTCACTCCTTCTCTTACATCCCAAAACCCTAGGAAACAAATGTTCTTAAACTATATCTCACTCCTCATTGTCACGTTCCCATCCCATATAACACAGGTTTTGACATTAAAATAAACCACCAAAGAATTCAAACCACACACTCACGCGCATGATGTTGTCACCAGTGCAATTATTGCCATTATTGCAATGTTTACTTTGTATTATTCCATAATGTCACATACTACACTAATCCTCGTTTATCACGCACCCATGTTAACACTACAATACTCCTCAATACCACGTCCACTTTGGTTGCTCTGAGCGTGATATTACGGAGTTTAGAGAGTACCTAGTTGGAACTACACATTAACCTACCACTAATTGCACGGACCCTTGAATAGTAAGATCATAGCTTCATTTTTAGCTTGACGGAGTCCATACCAAACCAACGGTACAAAAATTATACATATTGACCGATCGTAGAGATTTACCAAAATTGAGTAAATGTAAACTAAGATACGGCATAATATGTGAATGGTGGAAACGCATGGGACCGCTCCACTTGGTAGGCAATTAGAAACTAAGGGTCTAAGGGTGAGTTTTCATGTAGGCCGTTCGCCCACCATATTCTAGTGTGAATAAGGACAAACCCACCCAAATGTAGAGGGTATCTGGTGGGGTAGGGTTCGTATGTGCCAACTTTAGCTACTCCCATCTCCTCAAATATGGGTTTACCTACTAATCTCCTCCTCCCGGTTACTAGAGATGGAGTTCCAAACCAACATTGATTCTTTGAGCCTTCAACGGGTCTTAATCCTTCAGCGACCGGCACTTGTAGGTTGAAGATTCTTTAGTGGGCACATGGAAGTCTAGCGGACCGTTCGAATGTGGCTGGATGGCGGCTCATGCTTAACTACATGCGAACACTTCCAACTCACTATTATCTAGAATCTAGTGGGCAAGCGGCCTACATGGAAACTCACCCTAATTGGCCCAATTTGAGCCTCGATATGCATGAGAACACATATTTGAGCTACAAGCTTCCTTTTTAAAATTTAATTTAAAAAATACTAGTCGTGTCCAAAATATGAACCAATTTGAAATTAACACACTCATCAAAATCATACATTCCAAAATTCGGGCTCAACCATTGTGACATATTTAGATTCAATTACACACAACCCGAATGCCCCCGAGAGCAAATAACGCACAAAAATGTATCCGATCGTCAATACCACGTATGACCCGTGACCTAAACCTTCTCCTTGTGACGACCCACTCCGTGCTTCTAAACTTACGTTCGAGCTTACAAACCAACGCAACAATATTATTATCTCCAAGACTCGGTAGGGGCTCCTATATATGAGTGGAGTGTAGCCTAGGCCGTACTTGAATAACGGACCCCTTAAACCTCAACGTCAAGCTCGAACCCTTAAAAAAGTCTCATTATAGAAGAAGAAAAAAAATCAATCATCGAAGCCGTGACCGAAGAAGGCCATCCCCAAGGTCCTTACGATTTCGCGTTCGCAAGTAGTAACTCAAGCCTAAGTTAACACCACACGGGTGGAGGGCCGAGAAGGAGGCGGAGGAGGAGAAAGAGGAGGATGGTGATGATGGTGATGCCGCCGGGCGGCCATGTCTCTCACAAGCCGATTTCCAAAGAGCCCGGGAAAAAGGGGGGCGAGGAAGGGACTCCGAGGTTCTAACCCGACTTGACTCGACGCTAGCTTCCGGCCGGCTCCGAATTGGTGTGGGGTGGGTTTTGTCACCAAATCAATGGGGTGTCATGGGCCGCCCGCCTCCCGGGAAGCGCCTCCCCGAGCGCCTCCCGAGTGGACTTAAGTACTTATTAAGGTGGGGCGGGAAGCCGGGAGCGAAGTGCATCTCGTGGCGGGTGGTGGATGGGGAGGGGAAGGAATGGTAGTTGCACAAATACACTTGCAGGTGGGTTATGGTGGAAGGTGGAATGTGGGGAGGCCTTACCTCATTGACCCGACCTCATCACCTAGCTAGCCCTCGCCCCCGCAAAGTCGCCACCCGAGTGGTAGTGTAGTAGTGGTAATAATAAAGGAGAGGCACAGGACCACGAGTGTAGTGGTGGCAAAGAATGCATTAAATATCCCCCCCCCACCACTTTTCAAGCGTTTTTTCCAATCGAGAGGACCAACAAGGCCGCTACGCTAACTAGTTGTATTTAGTGTCACCGAGCCTACTTGGTCTTTCTCAATACACTCTAAACTCCGTAGTATCACACCTGTGGCAACCAAAGTGCATGTGATATTACGGGGTTCTGTAGTGTTAACATGGATGCGTGATACTAGTGAATTAGTGTAGCATGTGACACTATGGAATAACACAAAGTGCAACATATTAAATGGTGTGGTGTGGTCCACTCTGCTTTGCATTCCTGGGCGATGTGGCATATGCATGCACCAACATTCAACAAGTGGCATAAGAAGAAGAAGAATAAGAATAAGAAGGTGACACTCCACATATTGACACATGGTGCAATGCAAGGGTGTGGGTTGACTTCTTGGGCGGTTTGCATTAATGACAAATTTCGTGACATAAGGAAGAGAAAGGTGACAATAAGGGGTGAGATTTGAACTACGAACATCCGTTCCCTAGGGTTTCGGGATATTAGAGAGCGAGTGACATTATGGAGGTTGATATTACGGAGTTTAGGGTGTACTACTTGTAAACCGCCCGTGTAGTGGTGTCACCAATACCAAAATGTAAACCTAGCATTATGTGTCATTTCTTGTTAAAAAAACTTTTAGGGCATCACAAGTTTACAATGTTGAAAGTGTTGTCGCTTGTTAAGTGATTTCTCATCCAACTTTTTAATCGTCCATGACAATATTTCATCACAGAGTTTGTTAGGATGCAAAAAATACTGATATAATGTTAGGTTGGCATGGACTTCGTTCAAATTTCATTCATCCGTGACGCTACTCGTAAACCCTATTCACAAGAAGTGTCATTGGAATAGTTACCATAGTGACATAAAATACCATGTGACACTAAATACAATATTTAGTATGGTAAGGTGGACAAGCCTATATTTATGGTCATGGCATTAAATAGTCCTATTACTGTGGGCCACAATAATTTTGTGAAGCCCACGCTGATTCTCATAATGAGAATTACTGTGGGCCATGATATTTTTTAGCTCATGCTAAATTTCTAGTAGAAAATTTGTGTGGGTCACGTTGAATTTCTTTTTTATAAAAAGAAAATCAATGTGGGCGATTATTTGACTGCTTTTGTTCTAAAACTAAAATTCTATGTGTTGGTTGAAAGTCTTTGTGAATACTTAGGGGAAGACTCGGGGGTCTTGGACCCGCTTCAATTCCACCTTGACTAAAAATTTAGTGTGGCCCGCATTCATCATTTCCATGCTCGTTTTCCACCCACACTAATAGGACAATTTAGTGTACTAAGAGGTTTGGCCTATTTGATAGGAGATAGGGGATTACATGCCTTAGATGACAATTTCCTCACTACACCCACTTCTCGTAGGATATGTAATTAATGCAAGATGATTAGCAGATCCAAATCATGGGGCATGTAGCCATTTGCTTCACAATTTTCAGAGCTCATAAGAATATCTCTTTCAGTATCAAAGTGCACATCCTTGTGCCCATTAAGTGGTCATATAGCCCCCCCCCCAAATCATGTTGACATTGAGCCCATAATAATCATCATATTTTGAGCATGTAGTCCAATCTATTTTGAATATGTCTTTTTCGGGTTTGTCCTTAGATCCACACCTAGCCACGTTCCATTCAAATATACGTGTCCAAGTTATTGATATGTTGAAATCAGACACGTTCACCTTAACATGGATGAGCCCTAGTACGGTCACATCCAAGAGGTTTGGCTGCTTTTGATGGGAGAGAGGGAATTATTGCATACGAGCGTATCTCTCATTCATCCAACATAAAAATCACGATGCCCTGTAAGTTTGTGGACACTTCATCTCAAAATCCGATTGAAGCTAATTCTGGTGCCAATCAACTTAAATAAATAAATTGTGGGTTGTGTACTATTTCATGGTTTTTATGTTGGATGAACGAGAGGTACGCACATATGTGATAATTTTCACTAGGTCTGAGATGACCCTAAACTACCATGTGATAGTGGAGAGGTACCCATTTCCGAATGAAGTGGTTGACGGTTCAATTCCCGCTATGAAATCTTCTCTCTACTTGACGGAAAAAACCAACTAGGTAGCTAGGAAGCCAAGAGCCCACCCACCGCAAGGTAGCCAGTAAACCCCACCCTACATCAAGAGGATTCTTGAGCAGGGTAGGGCCAACGGGCTCAAATTCACGTCAGATTGCCCGACGTTGGTTGTTTATGATAATTTTCACTCCCTTTTGATGTGTAATTAAACCCAATAAAAAAAACTACCCAATCATACAGCCAATCTTGTACGAATCCCATGTCACTTAGAATGGGATTGTGGTGACTAAACCCTAAAACTATGACAAATTTACAAAGACTATATTCATAACATTATTTTGATCCATAACAATGTTCTATGGGATTGACATGGGGACTGTTAGATTGAATGTGAGAAATATCCGGGAATATTTTGTGGAATATTGTCAGTCCGATAGAACACTGTTATGGATCTAAATAATGTTATGTCTGCAACTTTCTTAGATGATTGTATAAGTGTGCCTAAATTGGTGAGGGTCGAGCCGCTCATTCACTTTTGGGTTGTCTCAACCAAATGAGTTGTCATAATAATTCTCATAATATTATTAGAAGTGTTTGTTCTAACGCTTATATGTTTGCCAGCCCTTTGTTAATAATAAATAAAATAAAGCTTTGGATTCCGGGAATGTACCCTTCCAATGTCCAAAGTCCAAATTTGTGGTAAATATTGGCTTCTTTGGCATTTAGGGGTTAAGAGAATAATATTGTAATAATTTGACCCAAAAGTTGTTTGAAAGTAGTTTGTTTCAATAAGGTGATGGTTAAATAAGACATGTTTGCCTGAAGGCATGTAGCTCTTTTGTGGACGGTTCCAACTTCACATACAAATTTGGTTGTTGGACTAGATCCCAAATGGCCTCCTCATCCGGTGAGCAATTGCAAATCACAAAGACGATCGTTTCTAATTTTCCAGATGATGAAGGTATACGAGGTAAAAGTGAAGATTTTCTTTCTTTACACCATATCACATGCACCCTCCCAAATTATGTAACTATTGAACTTAAAAAATGGTGTATACCGTTTAAGGTTTTGAGCACACAATACACTCTCATCGTAGCAGATGTCTTTATAGTGTACTTGTTCTTAACTACAAGTCTTGCCACTCAATATATGTGTGCAATGAAGAAGAGTGACTACATATAAGGTCCACATACCTTAAGGTAGACCAAGTTTACTACAATTACTTCCAAGAGGTTTGGCCTCTTCTGATGTGCAATAAATTCCTGGGAGGAAAAAAGGGAAGAAAAAAAATTGTATCAATAGAAAATCTTGTATGAAACTAGTGACTTGAGGATGAGGTCAAGGTGACAAAACGTCAAATTTTGATGAATTTCCAAAGAGTAGATATGCGATCTTCTTAAGTTGTTATACAGGTGTGCCCAACATGGTTAGTTGTTGAGCGGTTTGTTCAATATTGATCCTTAGACCAATACTAAAAGTCTTTGTTTTTAAGAAAACATGAAACCAAATTACACTCTAGGATTAGATAAAGTTGTTACACTCTAGGATTCAATAAAGTTGTTGTCTGAGTTGGGTCCCCACCATTCTAAACAGAGGAAACAAAGTCAACCATTTTATGTAGTAGTTCCAACTCCAAAATTACACTAAATTAATGTGGGTGGAAAATTAGCGCGGAGATGATTGATGTTCTCACCCACTGTGATTATTTGACCACGGCAGAATCGATGTGTCCAAGACCTTACCGATGTCTTCCCAACATCACTGCCACAAACACGTTGAAGGTAAAACAATCGAGCGGCTGATGAATGTTGGAAAGACTCCAAAAATATCTTCAAATCGTAATCACACACACTTCGAATTTCAGACGCTTCCTGACACCTTCCCAACATCAATGCTACAGACATAAAGCTTTGCAAGGAACATAACAAATATTATAAACTTGAGCAAAGTCACAGGTTCAAGAATCTTACATCTGTGTCTGTGGAGATTTTTGGGCATAAAAAATTGGTCAAGAATCAAGATCCCAGTATATTATTATGGCCCACTTTTTAACTCAGTGGTCCCAGCTAATTGCCAAGAGGCTTGAAAAATCAAAAGAGTTGGGTTGCATGTCACCATAGGCAAACACGTCCGAGGTTTGTGAAGCACCTTCAAGAACATCTTCCTTGCTTTCAAGGACATAGTGTTTTTGGGTGTAAGGCAGGTGGGCCTTATGTGGTCACTTTTCTTTATTGGACACCTATAAAGTTGAGGCATCTATAAGTGATCAAATAAGAGAGCTTGCATTTATTTAAGAGTAATAGTGGGGAATTCTTTTCTTGTGAAAAGAAACAAATTCCAAGGAGAGTGCATTTTTTTCTTTCATGAATATGGAAATTGCTACAAATTTCACAGTGGTAAAGTTAGGGTAACACATAGTTTGTCTACAAGTTAACCCATAACCACTCATCTAAATGCTAATGCTTGGCTACAACAATTGTCAAAACTCTTATAAGGGTAATCAATCACAAGCCACTACTACATAAACCTTAACTTTGCCTAAAAGATGTAGATCTCATCCATGTCGGCATTACATAGGGAGCAGTTGAATGGACCTTATCGACCATGGATGCCTCGACCTTATTCGAGTGGTATATGGCAAGATTTGTAGCTAGGAATGGATACCTAAAAAGACATGTGCTACAAGCAGATTAGATTATGTGCTCAAACTTATAAACAACCATTCTAGGTTCAATAGTGAACACAACGAGGGTCTATGTGATTGTTGAAAAAGAAAGAGAAAGAGAATCTTCACTTTGACCTAGACTTGCATCTTTTGCATCTCATTCTCATTCTAAAACTTGAAATTACAAATTATACACTTCATCATAATTGCAAACCAGATGAGACAACTCTCAATCCAATCCAATGACTACAATTTGTACGTGAAGCTAGAAGTGCTCAAAATATGACCACAAAAGAGAGAGATGACATAACCTTAGGTTGGCGTGAATGAAGGATGCTTCACCCTTGATCAAAGCCGCAAGCTCATATGTGAACCTGAAGCAAGTGTACAGAGCCAAATAAGACCACAAACATCATTATATGGTACAATGAAAAGGATCCTTAAAGTCGCAAGTCACATTCCATGACTGGATTATGGATTTTGTGATCAAATGAAGTGGAAGGAGAGGATGCAATCCAGTAAGCAGCAACACAAACAAACTTAAGATGAGATTAGAATTTGTGCAACATTGCCTTCTCCAGGATGGCTGGTGTAATTGTAGGATCAACAGATAGCACGTGTAAAATCCGTTCTGAGAACTTCCTATACGATTGACTTGCTTCTCCTCAACAATGTAGTGAATATAAGGAGCATGACCCTATTGTGGGCAATTCAAGCTTCACATACAGTTTTGGCCCTTGGAACGTCTTGGGAATTGTCGAATCACAAAGATTGTCATGTCACGTTTTATAATCAAATGTTGAGATCTAAAACTCAGAAGAGTCCAAACAAAAGATTTTCCTTTTTTCTTCAATTGAACACATTAGCCCTACCAATTGTGTTAGTTATTGAACTTAGAATGGGGTCTACATTTTGAGCACATAATCCAATTTCAATGTAACATGTGTCTTTTTGGTGTCCATTCTTGACTACAAGCCTTGTGATACTGTATACCACTCAAATACAGGCATCCAATCGAAAAGAAAAAAGAAGTATGACCACATAAAGACACACATACCTTAAAACCCAGGTGGATCAGCAGAGTTTCCTTTTCAATGAATCAAATCCCTTCCAACTTTGAATCTGTGGCTGCCATTGGCTAAGGGAGCTCGGTAACAGTCCCCACAAGACACTAAGCAGCTAAGTAGACGCTTTTACAAAATGTGAGTGACATCATAGATGATGAAAGTACTCGACCCTCCTGATTTCATACATGCTTGACATGAGTATTCAGAGATATGACTATTTATATATCCTGGATAATTCTACTGTTCTTGATCCTGTGCAGGATTCGCAGTATGTTGATTTGACCACTTCAACATGCTCATTGTTGGAAGTAGCTACAGTCATGCCAACCATTCAGTGCCCAAGCCTCCCACCTTTTCACCTTTTCACCTTTTCACAAAATTCCTAACATTGGTGATGAGGCCTGCACAGGAACAATGCAACAGTGTTGTCAATGGAGGTACAGCAGGGTTAAAGTTATGCAGCTATGAGCTCATAGGATTTGTCCAGGTTTTGGATTATGACATGGCATGTGGATGAAGAATGCTGAACAATGTCATAGGATAGGAAATTACAATATGCAAAAAGCAGGTAAATTGAGAATGAGGGAATTAGAGGCTTACCTTTATATACTCAAACGTCAATTGTTCTGCATTTGAGGTCCCAAGGAAGAGTCCAAATTTGCGAATCCACTGAGGTTGCCAACAATAACCGTGACTTTCAAGAAATGGATCACTACAGAGGTGTTCCAAAGGTCCACATTCCAAGAAAAGTGACATTCGTCCCATTTATCTCATGTTTCAGGCCATTGCCACAGATGTCTGCCAGCTGCAGTTTGCACATGTTTAAAAGCAACAGGTACTACAAATTCTAATTGTGAATGCCACGGACTTCCACAGCACCAGAGATACTGACAGTCCTTTGACACAGACGGTGAAATTGGAAGGGCAAACCAGATGAACGCACCTGTTCCATGACTAATGCCTTTGTTGACAAGATAATTAAGGCAATCCATCCTTAAGCCAAGACACGACTTGGGACACTTGCAAAATACAAAAGCTACACCTCAAAAGAAGTACTACTAGTTAAAAGATGTATTAAATAGAAGATTTATTGACACACTTTTGACTAGATGAAAAGATTCAGCTTCACAGAAAGTAACAAAAATTGAATAAACCCTCACCATCCTTCCTGTTGGGGCTTATGGTTGATGTAAGATACTCAAACAAGAGCAGCTTCTTGACTATCTAGGATCAAAGAATGTATGGAAACGCTTGAGACAAATGGGCCCTCAAGCATGCTTAAGAAGGCGAGGTGGACGAAATGTCAGCTATTTGTAGTGTCTGATAAATTGGGTCAAATGCGGATGCTTCCACAAAATATGGTGATCCAACCAATATTACACTCTGAAATATTGCACCAGACAGATCTCCAGGCCCTACAACTCTCACTTCCCTGGTGTATGAGGTGCCTGAGATAGTGCACACACAGCATTCTAACCTTTAGTGCATGTATGGTCTTCCTTTACCAAGTCTTTGGAGAACATTTACTGCATGCTCTCTGTTGGAAGTGATTCTCTCGTTTGCTGTCTGCAGATAATCCTAGGAGTAGACCTCTCAGCATCATGCTTTCCATCGTGATCATCTTCACCACTTCTGATGAGTGATCAAACATCCTGTCTCCAGTCCTAATAGGCGTCGACACGTACTATTTGTATAATACATTCCCGAAATTAAGCCTACTGCTCCATCCAGTTGCACAACAGTAAGATATTGCAAGGTAATTTGAAAAGCCAAACACTTCCAGAATGCCGTGACAACCTTCTCCCAGCTGTGACTTCCTTCTCCCAGCTGTGACTTGGCAGATGCATGGATGTCGGCCTCAACTAAAATTATGCTGCTTTGATACTCAGCTCTCCAAACCCTCGACATCTTTAAAATTCGCCTTTGACAGGATTTACCCCTCTTAGCAGCATCCTTTGCTGAAACAAGTGTCCAAGGACACAAAGAGTACCAACCCTGGCCAGGTATCAACTGGAGCCCTTGAGTACCAGCAGGTGCTGTCATCATGTAATACATAGGTACAATAGTCATCAAAGAGATGAGAGAGCACTGCCTTCAACTTTTGCCCACGGTTCAGATTTCACTTTAGGTATAAGGCTCATGGCAGGCACACCAGCCGTATTCCTTGTTACACCGATTCAGTAGCCCTGCCTGTTGCATCATGTGCCCCAGGACATAATGTGCTGTCAATAACCTCGCACATCAGTCCAAGTGCCAAGAACGATAATATAGTTCAAGATAACACAAGGCTCAAGCTCCACCTTTGTGCAATTACCTGCACTTCCACAGCCCACTTTCACTATAGAGAGTGACGTATCAGGGATAAGCACTTTGGGCGTTGCTGTATCAGCTGATAGGTTGACTGTTGTTGTGAGTTTGTCAAATAGAAAATGTCCGAAACAACACCCCCACCACCATCAGCTCCACTTCTGTGCTGCAAGCGATTTGATTATAGTATCACGCATCAAAATGCATAGTGCATACTATGTCAATATGCCTCCAGGAGTCAAGAAGGCTAACAAGGATGATCTGACATGCCTTCACGTTCACCCATCATGGGCGGCAGATGTCACAAAAATATCTCCACTCCAGGCTATCCAGCAGCTGCAGAGATTTGAGCGTCATCCTTTGCCGGTCTTGGAACTTGGTCTGGAATGTCATCATGGTCAGGTGATCCATGGGGATTGGCCCATGCAAGGAATCGCGGAATGCTATCTCCAGGCATCAAAACTGAGAGATTGGTTTCCTACAAACATCAATTCTGGCAACTGTCAAGAACAGAATAACAGAGTTTTCTTGCTGAGTGGAACAATCGGTACAGTAGGAGCTGCCAACTCTGTACAAGATCTATCTAATAAACCTGAATCACTTATCAGGGTGTTGGAAAGTTGCAGAATTGTAAACGGGTATGCACTGGATCAAAATTTAGATTTTAGGTTTTCGTAAGTTACTCAGAGAATGTGTTCCAAAACATTGCAATAAGGACTTCGCTGTTCCTCTAGTATTTTTACTTCGAATGATTATCTATGCACACCCTTTTAAGAACAATTACGACATAAAATTACCTCTTCGACCTTCTTCCCGTGCGGAGAGCTCATTTCTTGAGACACAACATCTGGTAACGCGCCCTGATTGGACCTTCGACTGGACCGCCGCGCTGATCCTCGAGATTGGATGCGGAGACGCCATTCTAAATGGTAGCAGCAACAAAACAGGGCCACCACACTGACCACCATGAGCACCACAAAGACGATACCAATGTAGAAGTTGAGCCGATGCGAATGCCTTGATACGGGGGACAAAAGTGGCGGGTGGTGATGATGGTGAGGCGCTAACCACTTTCCCATAGTCACCGTGGCCCTGCGCTCAGCCAATGCAGGGTGGAGCACTTCCAAGCCCATGTCAATCAATCAGTATGCACTTGTCTCTCCCAAACGCAGAACCGCTTTCAGCACAAAACCTCGTGACTTGCCAAAGAGCAAATCCTAAAGATGACGCGGTGCTGAAATTCCATCCATGGCCGGAAAGAAGAAAAGAATTCCTTGCCCTTGCCTTTGCCCTCTCCACTTCGAGTTCAAAAAGATACGGACTATTGACTCCTTGGTAGCCATGTCCAGATATTCAAATCGAACCCCTGCCCATAGCCACCGTGGCCCTGCTCTCGGCCAATGCAGGGTGAAACAATTCCAATCCCGTGTCAAACAATCAGTATGCACTTGTGTCTCTCCTCCGAAAAGCAGAACCGCTTCAGCACAAACCTCCTGACTTGCCAAAGTGCAAATCCTATAGATGATGTGGCACTGAAATTTCATACATTGTTGGCAAGAAGAAAGGAAATCCTTGCCCTTGCCCTCTCCACTTGGAGTTCAAGAAGATACGGACTTCTGGTTTCTTGGTACCCATTTCCTAATGTTGAAATCAAACCCCGGTGCAGTCCCTTGTAAAACCAAAGCGCCGAGCATTTCCGATCCTGGAATGTGAACAGCCTCTGCTCAAGAAAAGCTTCCTAAGAGTCGCACAGGAATTCTGACACTGTTGCCGTAATGTCAACATCATACCGGGGGGGGAAATGGAAGCGCTTCTCAAACGATTACCAAATGCCACAACCTCAACGCTAGGCTGTCACGCCCCGATCACACCAAAATTTCCGTCCAGTTCCAGCCGTGAAAATGTCTGGGGATTATGTTGAGAAATAGATGCTGGCCCACCATTTTTTCCACACTATTACAGCCGGAAATCCCGACTGATAGTGCCGGTGTGCTCAGCCCCTCAGGCGAGAGTAATAAGACAGGCGATCGGGACAAACAAAGCAGTTAGGAAACTGCTGCCCCGACCTTGTAGAGGCTACAACACTATTTTTAGTTTCAAATGAGCTTCACACAGATGTCGGTACTTACATGCAAACATGTAAGTAGCGCACGGCTTCAGCAGAAATCTCTCTCTCTCTCTCTCAACTTATTTACTTACCATTCGCCTAACTTAAACGTCCCCTAGAAGAGCATTGCGAGACAACGATGATGATCACTACTCTTCCTGCATCATTCTCGAAGCACACACTCCCTTAACTTTAATCACAACTCAACCTTCTGGCGGACCCCCTCCTCCCGGCGCATCAAAAAATCATTGAGAAATCATTATTAAGAAAAAAGACACGGGACACTCCCTAATACCTATGACCACTGTCCATATCCACGCATCATGTCACACTGCCCATGCTCCCCGCGGCTACTGCACTTAACTTACCCTGGACCAAAAAACAAACCAAAAATCCTCGTCCAAACCTACTACTAACACCCGGCCCCATCACTCAATAAAATCAACATAAGCTTAGGTAAGTGCTACCGAAATCTATGAATCTCAAATGCGTTGGCTAGGGGCAATACAAGAGAGGAAGGAGTCACACAGACAGAGAGAGAGAGAGAGAGAGAGAGAGAGAGAGAGCAGACTCGAACATAGGTAACCACCACACTCGCAATAAGCCAAGGAATAGAGAAGGCACCAAACCTAACGACGATCACACAACCGGGACGGCGAGCGCTACCAATAACAATCAATCTCAAATGCGCTGGTCGAGGAATAAGTTAAGTTAGGAATGCAGGAGAGGAAGGACAGGGTGAGAGAGAGAGAGAGAGAGAGAGAGAGAGAGAGAGAGAGAGAGAGAGAGAGAGAGAGGAATGAGCTGCATGCAGCATTAGAGGCGGAGGTGATTGTGAATGATGAGATAAGTGGGGGGGTCGGTGCTTCAAGTGCAGAGATGCAGGGATTTTCATTTCTTGACGCATGCATTTACCATTACCCATACCATTACCTAATTTTCTTTTAAGTTACTTGCACCTCGAGTCTGCTGCCAGCAACGGCAGAGGAAGAAGAAGACGACGAAGAAACTAGACCAGAGGAGCGGGATACCCGGAAGAGTTTCTGCGACGCGGACAACGCAACGCAAGGGACGTCCTCCGTGACGAGCCTCCGCAGGTGTGAACCCCGGTACCTCAGGGCAGCGTGTCTCGGGCCTCCAGATTTAGTTAGTGTGGGTTATATAGTGTAGTCATACTACACTATAGTGTATTGTCCTACTGGTGCAGTGGGTGGAAAACTAATGTGTATATCGTAGTACCTCTACCACTTCAGCACTAATTAAACTGTTTTTACGAAAACCAATTTTTTGGACTTTGTATTTTTTAAATCTCAAAACTTAGGGCCACTTCACACATGAGCCAAGAGCCGTGACCTTGTAATGGTGAGGACCCTTGACTCTCATCCAAAGGCTGTACCATGGGTGTTGGGAAAGCCATTTTAGGTAGTCACGGGCCCTCAAGCATAGTGTGAAGTGAGAATGGACCATGTTGTGGGACCATTGCATATTTTGTTGGCAGAAAAAAGAGGGGAGGATTTGGTTTAATATAATATGTCTCAAACTCTATCAATTTAAGAGAACTACTTGGTGGTGTTTGTCTGTCCTAGAATCTATCATGGAATTTAATTTGAAATTTGCCTTGCAATTTGTCCTGAAATCTATCCTGATGGAAAAAATATTAAAAAAATCATGGTCTCCCGGAATTTTCGTCAGGCCCACCTCCAAGAGGTGGAGGTGGGCCTGACGAAAATTCCGGGAGACCATGAAACCTTATCCATAGTCCGCCATGTAGGACTCCATGTAGACTTTTCATCCATGAAGTCTTTTTTGGGCCTTTAGGCCTTCACCTTCATGTGTGAAGTGAACTTGGACGGTCTCCGCCTTTTCAACCAATGAGAGCTCTTAGATTGCAATGGTCACATGCCTTCAATCTTGTGTGTGAAGTGGCCCTAATACGGGATGATTAAAATTTCCCTTTAAATCCGGGATTGTTTGATCTTAAATAGAAATTGGCCCAAGATGACCCTAAACCACCGGGTGATATTGGAGAGGCACCCATTTCCGAATGGAGTGGTTGGTGGTTCGATTCCTGTTGCGAAATCTTCTGTCTACTTGATGAAAAAACTAGCTAAATAGGTAGGAAGTCAAGAGCCCACCCACTGCAAGGTGGGCAGTAAACCCCACTTTGCACCAAAAGAATTCTTGAGCATGGTAGGGCCAACGGGCTCAAATTCATGTCGGATTGCCCGATGTTGGTTAGTTAATTTATATATCTATTTATTGAGAAATCGTATTGTTTGCCCATAAATAAAAAGAAGTGATGAAGGTACTACAGTATAAATAATGTGGGGCGGATGCATAATCATTACCTAAAGTAGATGGGCGTCAAATTGTTATGTTTTCTTAACTAGACGCTTATCTTACTAGAATATGAAACATGCGATTAGTATGAGATGATTAGCAATAACAAATCCATGTCAAGCAAAATGTGTTAAATATAGAGGGAACATGAAAATGAAGTTATATGTGACAATGGTGATTAGAAATATATGCTACATATTTGAGTCTAGGGCATTTATATGAGTTCAAATCTCCCTGAAATTTAATTTACACATGTGTAAGCTCTAATCGACATATTGCATATGATAAAGAGTCTGATTTTAGATCGTGTGTCTCTTAATATGTTGGCTTAGAATATGAAGATTGCATCCTAGACCCTATTGTATCATAATGGGCATGTCAATCTATAAGGGATAACAACATAATTATTTGTTGGCTTTGTCTGTAGGACAGAGACTATGCATCAACTTCAATGTTTCAAGAGCAAATTTCCTAACCACTTTGCGTTCACACTTGGACGTTACTTGTTCCTATTATTTTTGGTCCAATATATTTAACGTGGATGGTGAAAGCTTGCATACCTTGGACAACTAACCAACTAATTCAACTATTAGTTAACTAGTTGCCTTTTGTAACTATAGTTATTCATGATTTGACTTGCCAAAAAATGTAGTTTACTATAGTTGTTCTAAAATCTAGTTAACTATAGTTATATATATATCTAGTTAACTATATTTGTTGCCTAAAATGTAATGAAAAAATTCTAATTGATTATAGTTGGTTATAGGTATAGTAAATAGCCATGAACTAGCATGAGCACATTGTATAGCTACAATTGTAGTCTTTCATAAGAAAGGACAAAGCCTCACGGTTCTACTGTTTTCTTGTTTCCTTCTTCTAATATGTTGTCATTCATAGTTTTCCTCATCCTTTTCTTAGAATTGCCCCGTCCCCACCCCCTAATGTTTGGTTGTTTTAGGGGTTTAGGCCCAGGGAGGTCACTCCATGTACAGTGCCCTCTAGAAAGTAAGGTAACCCCTAGCTTTTTTAGAAGAGAACAATGATAAAACATGGCTAATGCTACCTCATGTACACATCAAGGATTAATTTTTTTCCATAAATAGATAGCTTTATACATGTAGATGCATCTTGCTAGCAATATACAAAACTTTCGCAATCATTTATAACCTGAAAATTGGATTGATCACCAACCTATACCAACAATTACAGCATAACAAGAGATCAAAGTTTGTGGCAAAACCTTGTAGGTATGAGTGAGTTTTTCAACTCACAAATCAATACAACTACTCATCTTCATCACATTGCAACCAAAATTGAGTGAGTTGTATACTCATAGAGCTCCCCATTGACAAAAATACAAAAATTACTTCACTGCTTCCATAAGCTTTAGATACCACCTAGTACTAAACAAGCTGTAACACATGTAATTGCTACTCTAGAAGTAAGTGACGGTTCATCAATGCATTTGTAGATATTTAAACTTCATAACTCCAATTTGTCATGCATAAATCAACTTCCTAATTTTCATTACACAATCAATCTTCTTTTGGACATAAGTTATGTGAATGGCCCATGGGGGTTACCTTACTTAGTGGAGGGGACTGTACATCAGGAGACTAAGTGAAGTCGAAGTTTGCTACCCATGTATTATATGCTACAAACAATCTCCAAAATCATAAATTTTTTTTACTAAAGAACTAATACCATTGACAACATTTTTGTTTTTAAAATTATGATTCATTGTTAATTTTTTATAGCAATTGTTGTATTTGAATTATGAGTCATTCTAGTTCCCTTCTAGTTAGACACAATATGTTTTATACAAAGAAGAGGTCACCAAATTTGGTTATAATTATTTTCCTATGTAATGGATACCATGTACATCTACTCAAGGAACAAAAAATTTGATAAAACTTCTACCCATTCTGGTGATGTGTCTTAGAAGTATTATTTGGCCACATTGTCCTTGAACTTGACAAATGGAGGGACCTCCTTGGGGGCCATATATCTCTTATAAACTTTTGTGGTTTTTGCACCAAAGGATTTTTTTTCATATTCTTTATGCCATATGTATATCTATCAAAATATTCAGATTTGATCAAATAATGTCTAGTTTCCATAGCAAGGGTCCTCAAAAATTCAAAAATGTGGCATTTGTAGCAATTATAAGTTGTATGTGATTGGTATTCCAATACCTCTCTAATGGCGTACTACCAAACTCCATGCACCCAACTTAACAAAATACAATTTTGATAAGAAAACAAGGTAAAAAATCTCCATTTTTTGATACCTCGTCACAAAACTTTATTACATTTAGATGGCTATACTTGAATGTCTAAAAGTTTGCAAAGGTACTGCTCACCTACACATTCTAAGCATCTATACGGTTGGATGTAGAATTTACTTATCAAATGTCGGGGCAACAATCGTCAATGTTTTGATATTCACAAAGGGCTTCCAAGGTCATTTCGGGACGGTCAACATATAGGCATCTAGGGGCTAAAAGTTAAAGTAGAGATGCATTATAAGGAACAACTGATAGAATGCCACACCATTTACAAATCCTCTCACAATCCCAAAACCTTCAATGGGACAAACAATTTCAAACCGATAAATCTTCAAGAAGATTGGTACATAGAAAGTAAAGGAAAAGGATTTCAAAACGAGCTTCTTTTTTAGAATATCAAGGAGTGGCAATGTTTTCCATGTTGTGTCAAAATAATGGATATATATTCAAACAATCACCATCACTATTATCAAAATCGAATGTGATGTAGAATTTTAAAAGCGATAATTTGTTTCTCTTTAAATGCTCCTAATCGCATTATTCAATGAACCTAGAATGATGTTTATTTGTTGAGCACAAAGTCCTTTCTCATCATAACACAAATAATTTTGGTGTCTTGTCTTAATTAGAAGCCTTGCCATGTACCGTTAAAATATATGGTTTGAATTAGAGTGACCACATTAGGTATGTGGCCGTATGGTAGATATTGCCCACATCACACACAATTTTGGCCATTGGATCCAAGTCATCTAGTTAGCAATTGCAAATCACGAAGATGGGGATTTCAAAATTGTAATCTGAATAAAAACTATAGAATGTCAAGACGAGGAGTATCTTTCTCTTTGGACGATCGCATATCCCTTTGTGATTGTGTTAACTATTCAACATAGAATGGTACTTGAAGCTGCACAAATATTGGTAAAGAGAGTTACCTCTTAATTTCAAAACAAATCGGTGGGGTTTCACAATACTGTACATACAATACATCTCACACTATTGTTCACAACAAGTATCCACCTAACACCTACTATTTGCAGGTATGCTCGCCCAAAACATGGCTGGGGATTCGTGGCACTCACTAAGGAACATCCATCCAAGATATCGTGGATGAAGTGGCTCCAATAAAAAAAGGCCCCCTATGGGGTTGAGGGCCGAATCATTCGAATGTGACATCACTAGACTAATTCGGGGCCTTTGACTCTATTTCCGGAATCAAATTGCCTAAAAATAGTCAGTTAGATGATTCCTGCGTTTTTTTTCATCCGCATGGATGATTTTACTTGAGTGCCACGAATCCCCGGCCCCAAAACCTAGACCATTACATGCCACCATACCCAAATTACACCTATATATTGGTCCAGCATAGTGAAAGACCTCACTCACCCTCCCAGTACCTAAGGTAAACAACTCTTATTCAATTACTTTTTGGATAATTTGATTAGGACACCTATATTTGACTGGTATGTGACTTGGTATGGCTCCAAGAGCCGTGATACCAAAGAGACATATCTTTTAAAGAGATTGAATTGCGTGTTCAAAATATGATAAAGCATTCTAGTTTCAATAGTCATCAACGTAGCTGGAGAGGGGACCTATATAACCATTTAACGAGCACGAGAATCTTCACTTTGGTAATGAATCAATACCCATACGAGCTTTTGGAGATTATGACGGGAGTTGCTACGGCCTCGATTTGGATTTGGTATCTATCTTGTACTAATTGCATGTTTCATTTCCGAGGAGAAGTTGACTAGTTGGAAAAAAGAGCCATTTAAGACTCATCTACATTAAGCTATTTGTGAGCTTTGAAGTGGGGGCAAGGAGCACTTACTTACCCTGATTGGAAGCAGGGTATGAACAGGGTATGGGGAGGAAGGGTAGCATTACCAGGTGGGAGGGGACTTGATTCTGCTTCTATTGGTTAGTTTAGGGTTTAGGGTTTAGGGACTTTTATTTCTTCTTTTCTTTGTTGCAAGTTTCAAGTCACAACTAAGGTAGAGATGCAGAAAACGGTGAAAATGAGCTAATTTGGCCAGAAAGAGTGGCTTGAAATTCGTATAATATTTTTCCAGAAATGGAGTAGAGGAAATGATGAGGAATGCAAGTTGTTTTGTAATTTTATTCCATTTAAATTTAGTTACATTTTTTCCAAAGAGGCAAGTAAGTTAAAACCTCCTACTTTTACAATAGAGTCTCCCTAATTTGAGCATCAAACCATCTTATTTTGCATACAAATGCACACAAAATGGTTAACTCAATAACACCCAAAAGTGATCCTAGTGGTGTAAAACAAGACTTTTCCAACCAATCACTGCATCTGGCCTATCATTGCGTCCTTTACGGGCTATCATTTTTTATAGTTTGTTGTTTTGGGTGCACACAATAATCATTCTACTCCTAGTCTATTGCACCAATAGTGGTCCTTCACCGTTTTCCGTTTTTTTATCCACCTTACTGGCCTTTCTCCATCTTAAAGTATTATCAATTTCACTGCAAACAAGGTAGTGTAGTATAAAAACCTACTACACTCATTTATGGCATTTAATGTCACTTACCCTGTTTTGAGGGGTAGGCTAGGTTACACTAACAATCAACAATTTCACCATTAGTGTCACCTCATGACCTTGGTGTTCAAGTGCAATTACTAATATCTTGGCATGAGTATGCTCAATAGTGTTATGAGGCAATGTATGCTTATATTGCACAATGGTCTACAAAGTCGACTAAAAGTTTATACAAATGACATATGGCATTAGTATCCTCAAGAATATATTGCTCTTGCATTCTAAAATGTATGCACCTAAACACTTGCCATTAATATGCTCAGTGATGTCTTCCCTTCGCATACTAAAATGCAAGACTATGTATCATCTCAAGTATCCAATGTGCTACGCTAAATATCATTATGTATATATAGTTTCACCTAAAAAAGTTCCTTATATTGACAAATAGTAACATATTGGCAATTAGGGGATGTGGACACTTTGAGACCTCTAAGCTTCTAGTTTAGGCCCTTTGCAAATAGTGTATGTGACACTAAATACCATAAATGGTGTATTTAATTTGAACTTTTGGCAATTTTGAAACTCCCCTCAAAATTCGCACACTAGAGTTTGGTTGTATATGTGGGGCTCTCATATGTCGTTTTGAGTCTTTGTTCAACTTTTACGGCTTACTTGGGAATCATTACGAGATTGTCCTAGAATAAGATAGATTTTGATTCACGACTGTTTAAATATTTGGGGGTGCAAGCATGGTAAAGTGGACCAAAAAAATGCTTTGGTATACTAAAACTATAATTTTTTTCGTCAAAGGCTTAAAAGTAGTAGGAAAACGTTGTTTAAATTGGTTTCTTTTCACGATGACCTTTCTTGTTGTGTTGAATACTCAAATGTAGAAAATCAAGTTGAGATCTTCAATACTTATCATTAAAAGTGATGCCCAGAAGCAAATGGTTGAGTATGCTTTTGGACATAGATTTCATGACCTTTACTATTTTGAAGTTGGAATTGTCTTTCCTATTCCTTGAATTCATTATCTACTTGAGGGCATCATCACAAAACTTTGTGGAAAACCATCAATTTAATGTAATTTCATCGTACTTTAAACAAATTTTAGACAATCACTTGTTCAATATCACCTACTTGCACACCACTTGTACCGTCTTTTAAAATATGTAGACTTTTCTTGGAATTTTTTGTCATCATAATTTGCTTGGCTTTGCAGATCAATATGTTTTTAAAATGTTTGTGATTTTTTCCTTCGCAAAATTCAAAGTTAGTGTATAGTTTTGAATCACTTTCACTGAACACTAGGTAGGGATCAGGAGTTGTCCACTTACCGTGCTTGCACCCTTGGACCAATTTAACTTGCGTCTCTCGGATTCACTAGCATGTTACAAGTGTAGAACACATAACGTAGTTATATTTGAGTTGTGTGTGGTTCGGTGAGGATCCAAGAACAAATATTGAAAAGACATGTGTTTAGAAGAGCTTAGTTACGTGTTGAAAATATCTTAATCATTCTAGGTGCAGTAGTTAACATAATTGTGTGTGTGGGTGGTGGGGGGGGGGTATATGACCATTTCACGAGCATGAGAATCTACACTTTGATGATGAAGAATATATTCACATGAGCTTTGAAAATTATAAGGAAAGTGGCTACAACCTTATGCACTATTTTGCTAACCATCTTGCACTAATCCTGTGCTTCATATCCTAGGATTAGTAGGCTAGTCATAAAAAAGTAACCATTCAAGACCAATCTACCTTATGGAGAAGAGAGTATGCTTGAAATGGCTAGGTATTGTTTACTATGCAACAAATTGCAATATCATACAATTCATGTCTCCTTTTAACCCTATATTGTTGTCGGGTGCATTCCAATGAACTCAAAACTTTCATAGCACTCTTGATGTTGAAGGCAGAGGGCAATTCAATCCATTATCACCAACATATGCTATTATCATCCGCTTGTTTGTGGAAACCAACTCCATTATGAATATTTGGGAAGAAGAACCTCTGAGCAACCTCTCAACCTCTCTAAGGTTAACCTTTTATTGTTACCAAGAGCCCCAACAAACCAAACCTTAATTGGAGCTAATTGTTTTGGTCTACCACATTTTTTTGACATACAAGTACGACTGTTGTATATTTTCTAGAGGTTCTCCATACATGTACATGATTAGGAGTTATAATTTGTGTAGCAAATGTATACATAGTACGGAAAAATTCAAATGAAAACCCCTTTTGTGCACTCACGTATACTCATACGTATTATGAAAGGTGCACCCCCTTCCCCTAGGTGTTCAGTATGATATGGTTGTAGCCATGTTGCATGTCGGATGGATACAAGTTTTCTGCAATGGCTTGTATGGAACCGTGTTTGTAGTAGTATGTACGAACATGGTTTTTGTATGTATCCAATGGTATGTGTGGATAGTGATTACTTTTTTATTACTTAAAAGGAATGTAGACTACAATAAATTGCATTGGCATGGGAAATATAAGTATCAATAGGGTGATAATGGCTAGGTTGTTTTAGAGGATTAAGTGATTTTAGTAAACCTTTAATTTGTGCATTGGGAAGTAAATAGCCCCTACACAAATACCCCTCCACCGCACGTGGTGCACAAAAATCCTATAGTGACTTTGAACTCGAGAACTTAACTTCTACCGGGCTTATGATGCTTTAGATGACACCTTGATAGAACCAACGTGTAACGACTACGACAAACTCTCACTCATTTTTGTTATACTCTCAGTCATGAAAGAGTATCAACATGTGACCCTTGAGCCAATGTTTTTTAAAGCATTTCTTGACTTGTCATGAATGCGGTCCGAGACGACCCTAAACTATTGGATGATGGTGGAGAGATACCCAAATCTTAAGGAAGAGGTTGGCGGTTCGATTCCCGGCGATGATATCTCTCCTCTACTTGACAGAAACTTGCCAGGTAGTTAACTGCCTCCTGTGCTTTGGCGTTCGCATGTCGGCCTTCTGTCTAAAAAAAAAAGACTTGTCATGAATAGTGCAAGAGTTCCCCTTTGTTGAATTACCCCCCCCCCCAACGGGCGATAATATCCGACTTTGAGCCCTAGGGGGTGCACTCCATTGTCAAGTTGAACACCACATGCGATAAAAAAAATCTACTTTTTACATAAAGCATCACCAAAATGGGTCAAAATTTTATCAATTTTTTCTCATGAGTAGATATACACGTATCTATTACATAGTAAAAAATACCAACCAAATTTGATGATTTGTTTTTTTTATAAAACATACCGTTTCTAACTAGAATGACACAGAATTGAACTAAACAAATACTACAAAAATGAAGATGACTAAAAATTTCAAAAAATATAAAAAATATATTATCAATGGTTATGTATATGTAGAAAAATATCATAATTTTTAAAATTATATATGGCATATAATATAGGGTAGAAAACTTTTATTGCACGTGGTTATGAAACGTAAGGAGGTATGATCACCCTGAGCTTTGAGCATGGCCAAATTTGAATAATTGCTCAAACTATCTAGAGCTTGAAGAGTGGTCAAGCTCTCATTGTCCAATCCAAGCATCAAACTCCCCAAAATTACAAGTTCGAGCTACCAACTTGAGCTCTAATTTAGTGAAGGCTCCGTACAGTTTATTTCATAAATCCCATCAGAGATAATGATCAATGTCAGCTTGAAAATTTATGAGATTGTCAAGATTTCAGTTCTGAAATCAGGTGTCAGATGCGCAAGCTTGATTGTGTCAGTCATAGCTTCAAGTGCAAGAATGTAACTTAACTTAGGGCCACTACCCACACGAGCCAAGAGCCGTGACCATGAAATTGTGAGAGCCCAAAAGAAAGTGTTCAAAGGCCGTCCCAACACACTTCCAACATCATGTAGTGTGGTCACGGATCCTCAAGTGTAGTGTGAAGCCATATGTGACCGGGCCCTCAACCAAATGCTATTTCAATGAATTTCTATTCGTGCGGGTTCTCACACATGATAAAATAGAATAAACCAATGGTTGTGAGCGTTCGGAGTGCCATGGTCTCCCGGTCTTGTGTTAGACCTACCTCCAAGAGGTGGTTTTTGAAAATAGTCCAAGTGACCATACAACACGATCCATTCGATGCCATGTAGGAATCCATGTAGACTTTACATCCATCTTGCATTCACAAACTCCGTTGGTCCCTCAAGCGTAGTGTGAAGTGAACTTGGACCGGCTCTGCCTTTTCCACCAATGAGAGTGCTTGAAGTGTAATAGTCACATGCTCTCAGTCTCGTGTGTGAAGTGGCCCTAAGATGTGTGGCACTCTACAAGCATATAAGTCATGTGCAATTGTCTTGTGTCACTGGAAAATTATCCTACATCATTAACTCATGGGGCAGGGGGGGTGCACTGTTAATTAAAAACCATGAACTACGTGCGTTCGCAACATACTCTAAGAACCAAGCAATACACATACAATTTCAATGATGTAAATACAAGTGACAGTGTGTATATGTCAAGAAATTAACATTCATATATAGTCATTAACATAAGTATACAAATATGTTTTTGAATAATAATGACACCCCTATATGTATAATGTAAACCCTAATATGCATTAATAAAGTCGTTGAAGACTTTTCATCCCCCGGATGTAATTCCAAGTCTATAATATATGTAATAGAAGCTGATGCAATTATTGTTTCTAAATATATCATCAAATGTTCCATAAGATCATAAGTCCACTTATTGTTGGTTTCTTTTGGATACCAACATACACAAATCTCCTTGTTTGATGGATGGTCTATCAAGTCGATTGGATCCATATACTCCACCCAACGATTGCCAAACTTTTTACGCATCCTATAAACTCTCCCAACAAACCAAACCTGAATTGGAGCTAATTGTTTTGGCCTACCACGTTTTGTTTTTACAATCCTAGCTTTAGGTGTATTAAAAGCACACACACTTCGTAATCACAATTTAAGATTTAACATAGTGTCATAATTTGCAGTGGTAAGGATTTTAGCCTTCATATATACTATGTCAGGCTTAATCCAAATCAATCGATCTTTAGATAAAAGTTGGATTGCCATTTGATCGACCAACAATTGACTAACAAGTATACTTTTGAAAATTCTAGACTCCCCCACCTCTACTTAACCCACAATGGACTTTGCATTAGAATGAGAGGGCATTTAACATTTTCACGTCGATCAATCAAAACATCCAAGGCATGTCAAAGCTCACTTTGCAAACTCCACACCTACATGTAAATCATTTTCAACCTGTGACTGCATCAATTCCGCCTCTATGATGCCAACATCCTTGCACATGTTTGGATTGTCTTCTCCAACACTGCAATTTTCCTTATCACCACCTTGTGCACTAGAATCATCAATCAATGTGTGATCATAATCACAGTCATCCTCCTCCATACTTCCAAATACATGGGCCTCAATAAGTTTCCCTGTCATACAAGTACCAATGTTGCATATTTTCTAGATGTCCTCCATACATGTGCATAACTACAAGTTATAATTTGTGTAGCATATATGTATATGTAATACGGAAAAGTTCACACATATACTCCGTTTGTGCACTCACTTATACTGTACATGTCATGAAAGGTGCACCCCCCGGACATTAATTTTTAGAACAACATGTTTTACAATGAGATTGGACTATGTGTTTGAAATATAAACACTATTCATTGTAAGAATAATGAAAACAAATGAAAGAACCTATGTGATCACTTCATGGGAGAAGATAATATTCACTTTGATATCTTATAAGTTTTGCATCTCAACTCCGATTTTGAAAACTTGAAATGACATATCGACGTAATTCACAATTGCTAATTGGATGAGCCAATTCCTAACTTAATCCAAAGATTTTTTTTAAAATTTTTTAATTTAAAAGAAAGGTTCATGGAGTTGGAAGTGCCCACTTAAATAAGACATGTATAACCGCAACCTTTCAAACGCATCTTTCAAAAAAAATTGCCGTCTTTTAACGTGAGGAAGGGAAGGAATCCAAGTATTTTACTCCATGTGTACCCCGTCCAAATGAGAGCAAATCATTGTCTCTTGTTCGACCGAGGCGTTTTTTTGTTCGAGAGGTTTGAGTGTGGAGGGAGAATTGGAAATGGATGTGGCTACACTAGCGATCAAAACTTTTAGGTCTCCAATTGATTGGCCAATAAATTAAGCGTACTAGAGGTGTGGTCCTTGCATGTCCTTCTTTGGCAAAGTGTGCTTCACAATAGAAACCGCACGCCAACTTTACGATTCTTGAGTTTGGAAGTACGGGGATGCCCTTGTTTGCATTTGTTTGGATTTTGTAACCGATTGCTCATTTAAGAGTGGAAGAGGCTATGAGAATTCATCACATTGTTTCATCCATGTAGGCATGATATCATCCATATTTTCAAGATTGTGTCTATGAGTTGATCGGTTATGACTGATAACCAATTGGAGCGGAAGAATGACTTTCGCATCTCGTGATGAACACTCTCCTCTCATTGGTTGCCTAAGAGAGAAAGGGTTATCAGAACTTGTCACGATTCTTCAGCCACGGAGATGCGATATCTTCTATTATTTCTAGACTTGGTTCATGAGGTGATTGGTTATGTTTGATAAACAACTTGAGTGGGTGGATAACTTGTCGTTCCTGCGGCTCGTCATCCATCCTCCTCTCACTGGTTATCTAGTCCAAATACTGACACTTTGTTGCAACTTTTGAGAATTTGACTGAAACATGACATATTTCTTAATATGGATTTCATTGGCTGATTTGTGTAGGCTGTTAGTTGGGGGCTTGGAGATTGGAGCCCTATAATCAATAAGAAATAGAATTGGAACGGCCAACGGTAGGAGGTAGAAGAAGGGATTGGGAGAGGCAAGGAGGCGAAGCATGTTGCAAAAATGACTCAAAGGCCGAGTTGAATTACTACTTTGATTAGGTATCTATTGGTCATGGCCTTTAAAATTAACTTAACCTCATGATCATTGCTTTGACAACTACATCCATGAGTATTTCTTGTGTTAACTAGTACTTGCATGTGATTTTTATTCCTTTGATAATTCCATCGCTTCTTGCACACTATACATCAAAGAAGACACTATGTATTGGAGTTTAGTCATGAGTGCAACACCAATTTCCTACTAGGAGAATAAGTGTGCATATACACTTTCTCATTGTTTGAATAAGCCAACATAACAAATATTAAGTTGTTGTGAACTTCTCTTATCGTGGACTTGAAAACACATCTTCAAGAATCGAGTCCTTGTTGAATGTTGAGGAAGGCAAGTGGCAAGCTCTTATTAGTCCTCACCTCATTACGAGCTTGTTGTCTTCAGATGTAAAGGGACATAAAGCCTTCACACATTCTCATATTAAGGCCTAGAGTTGCACAATATTTTCATACTTGGCCTTTGTTGCTCGCATCAAAGTGCTTGGATTTGTACCTCTGCATAACCCTCTTGTGATGCTTAATATTCTTATAGAAGTAGGTAGTGTGAATCGTGAAGTCATTTTGATGTCATCATGTTGTGTTCCATGATGCCACTTGTCATGGCGGGCACTGTCTTGATAGTCATCCTCCCAAATCCATTGGGGGGGGGGGGTGGGTGGCGCACTCAGTGTAGAGATTTGGAGCCATGTGAGTGCATACTTTTGAGCCCCTTACGTACATCTACAACTGATGTGAAAGCATATGAAAAATATTTGTGTGCAAATTATAACTTGTGCATATTGTACGTAGAAAAATGTGTCATGGGTTACATTATGAGTTATTTTGTATAATTCTTCAAAGCAAAAAAATGAGTCGTCTTAGTTTAAGACTCTTACCCAAGTTTATATGTTGCGTTCTTTTTATTTGGTTGATTTTTTTTTCCAAAAATAAATTATTATAAATTATGAGATAATACCTAAAAGATTAGACTCCAAAAACGAGAAGTACCCATATACATTAGGGGATAGTGCATAGTAAGTGTATAGTGCTAGCTTTGAAATTGATATAATCATATCTTCATTGACTTACATCCAATTTAAAACTTGGAGTGTAGGCGATGCAAAACTTCTAAACTACACCAAACATTTGATTTCAAAATGACATCTGCATTGTTCGTAATTGGCTCATATTAATGATCTTGCAATCATTGGGTGGCAACTACAGTGGGTGTTGTATAAAACTTGGTGCAACATGACAAGTCACTAAGACCACTCTAATTAATAGAGCATATCAATTTTAATGCCATAGTATTGAGATGCTTATTGTAGCCTCAGTTCATGCCAAAAGATGTTAGAGAGAAAGAGGAAGGATACATAAGGTAGAGATCAATTTTTATCATCCTAAATTGTGTATAGAAACATCCTATGCACTGCAAATTTTAAATATGTATTTCAACATTGTTACTTGAGCCACTTTGCACTTAATGACTCAATGTATGATGTGCAAAATATGGCATTCAAAAAAGTTGGTTTTAGATTTGTCTGCTCATAAGGAACTAAAAACATGTGTTCCTGGGCCAAATTTCAACGTTTTATTATGCAATGAATGTGGATACATATGTGTTTCACCCACCCATCACCTACTTATCACCAATGGCTACTTATGTAGTTTCATCCACAAGGAGCCATTAATCTCAAAAATAACCAATTATCTACATTTTTCTTTCAGTGTTTGTTCTTTTGTGCCAAGTATTACTTTTTGTGTGAAACCCCATTGACCAAAGGGGTTGGTATTGGGTAGGGGTCACTCATAGGTGCAACTGCATGACATTTCCAAACAAACTTAGGGTAGACTTCCATGTGTTGGTTGTTTTGGCGAAGGATATTAGACATTGCCGAAGTTTTGGACATGATCTCTTAACATTTTACTATCCGAGCATTTCTCTGTGGAGTAAATGGATCAACATATGAGAGAATATATCTATATTTACAATTTTTGGTGGTCAAACATGAAAATAAAAAATTGGCCATCATCAAATTTACCCATTTTGAATGTTGCATGAATGAAGTCATTGACCATCGTATCTTCTAATTAAGAAAAAAAGCATTATGTCAAAGTAGAAAAAAAGCATTATGTCAAAGTAGAAAAAAAGTCAAATGAACCGTGAGCCTGGTTCAACAATCATCTACTCATCTAATCTGATTCAAACACTTTCGGTTCAACATTGATCAAGAACTGGGCAGATCAAAGTGACATTTCATTCAAGCTCCTTCTTGTTTGATTGTGAGCCTCGCCGGACACGTGGATGTCAAGGCAGTTTCAAGCTTTGCCGCTCTCATTGGGCATGGCAAAGACACAAAAAACACTGTGTAAGTTACTTAGGCACTTCGATATATGATGGAGGACGCCCTTTTAAAAATTGCTCCCAACCAGCCTGGAGTACAACAACCGTACAGGCCGCGTACCTCTCTCTTACGGCTTTCTCTATAATATGGGTGATACCTGTGCGCACTCGATCTATTCCAGGTCCTCATTGAGCCTTTAAGAGCTGGTGTTGCCATTCATTGCATTGTCATCCATCTCAAACACATGATGGCGGTGGCTTTTTGTTCCTTTCAACGCACTAAGCAACAGCCTACACACCGCAAAAAACAACACGAAAACAACAAGGCTCAGTCGTCTCATCAGCGTTAAGGTGTGTGGGTGTTATTTGGTTCATTCTTCATGTTCTCCAACTTCTACTGATTAGATTTACACCCAAAAACTCGTGTTGCATCAGCGAATCTACGATGAAACATCTGCAAGCACCGGATCGGAAATTGGACCTCCCCTTATTTAGTTATGGTTACTTGAAGTGCATGTTTCTTGATTTCTTAAATGGATACATAGGTCCTGACAATTGTGCTCACTATTGAGTGTAGAGTAGATATTAATAGTTGAAGATGTCGTCCAATCTCTTTTAAAACATGTGTCTTTATGATGTTTGCTCTTTGATCCTCACCGAACTACATACCAATCAAATCTAGCGGTTTGATTAAGAAAACGAGAAAAGGGGTTTTCCAATGTGGCCCATTGGACACATGGTCATCTAGGACGTGTCATAAACATCATATTTTATGTCAAAATTGTTGATTTGACACATAATATGATCTTTTGAATGGATGTTGAATTACACATGTCACATGTGTTGCGTTTAAGTACCTCCTTTTCCCCTATAGTGCACCCACATTCTACACAACATTGCAGACTCTCATGTTCCCTCACCCTTTGTAAGAGATCTCATGTTCCATGGGGACCTTGCCATGGCACTAAGACTTAGGTCGTCGTTTTTTTAAGAATCAAATCTTTATTTCTGGCATTAGTCTCTTGCCTAGGATGAGGGAGCATGAGGTGTAGCAATGTTATATATAGACTTTGTGCATGCATACGAAACTACTAGGTAAGTAGCGAGCTTTTCCCAAATTCCTTGTATTGATTCCACTTGACAAAGAACTCAGTAAAATGTAAAGTCATGCCTTGGGAAGCCCCTTTCTGACATGATTGTGGCGACAATATCTACTTGTGAAGTTGTCATTTCTGCTGTTTGCGGAACGGCAAAGACGTACCTCTTCTACATACAGGTCTACGAGGCAGGTATGCACATTCTTGTGGATCGAGTGACGCCGGTATTTCTGGTTTCTAAGCCTCCTCGGAGTTGTCGATGCAATTTCTTGTGCTGGGCTTGCAAGATCCAACGGGTTTCAGCACTCAAGACATGTTCCTGAAACTGCGCAGGCTGTGTCACTCATGGATCAGAGGATGACTCACTTTCCACATGAGAAGTGGATGATGGGACAACTCAAGATGCTCATGAAAAGGAGTACAAGTTGGCAAAGAACTCTACAAAGCAAAACTGGTGCATTAATAAATCGCCGCTCCACTCAATCACCTACTCTTTCACAGACTCTTAACATACAAAATGGCTGTCTCGCTTTCAACATGCAGAGTGGGTGGTTGGACGATTTGAAAATGTTTGGGGAAAGATCCAAATGTTGGCAAGGAACAAGACAAAGCAAAGTTGGAGTAAACTGAATCATTGCTCCATCAACCAGGTACATCTGGTGAAGTTTTAGGGACATGGTGCCATGGTCACGTTAAACTCATGGAGCGGCGTCTCCCTTGTGCAGGAAATCCGAAGTATCACAAAATGGGTACTGTCCATTTTGACTTGAGGGTCAAGAATGGCCTAATTGGACCAGAAAGCAATCCAAGGATAGTTCTGGAATCAAGAAACAGAGTGATGTTGTCAGATCCAGATTTTTATTGTCGCCATTTTCTTATTCACTGCCGTGGTACATAAAGTCAAACTCAATAGTCAAGTGCAAAAATTCAGAAACTTCGGCCAGTTCAAGCTTTCATCGACGCCCAGCGTGCCCCAGTGCCAACAAGCTTGGAGTAAGCGGCTGTGAAATCGTTGAAGAATCTACCCTGATCTGCTGCATAAACTTTTATCCACCTGCAGAGCCCAGAAGTGCAAGGATCAGATACAATTCTGCTAGACAAGTCATACAATCTTCAGGCAGCTAAGGGCACAGAAATTGTGGAAACACATCTTTAAAACCTCAGAAAGTCAAGACGAAGGCGTCCTGGGTCTATCCATTCATCTGAATACTCATAACAGTCATGGCTGAAGTCTAGTAATTAAGCGACTTTTTCTCTGGACAATGGCGTCCCTGGTGCGTGAGAAAGAAAGACCAGGAAGCTCTAACAATAGACACGCATCGAAGACCATGCAAAGTATTGTGACCAAGACTCCCAACAACCAACACCTCTTTTAAGACTACACCATCTTCTGCACAAACTGTCATGAATTCGAAGAACACCACTCGATCAATCTCAATAGAATAACCACAACGTGATGCACTCTTGGTTGTCAAGTCGTTGTCAAACTGTAGCATTCGGTAAGATTCTCCTTGTGGAATATATCAGAATAATAAGCTGCTCCGCCAGGAGCTGGCGTTTATATCTATCTAGCTAGCTAGTAATAAGCATTAAAAACAGACTCAATTTTGACCTGAAATTGGAGGAGGAAGTCACAAACTTACTCTAAGCATTCTTCATCTTTACCAAGTACACGATCTGTTGCTAATCCTATCATTGATGTCATTCCTTCGCCTGTTCCTGAACATAGATAAATCATTCACACCTCACAGTTTTAGGGCTTACAAGCACGATTATACTGTGAACATGCAAATCATACAATGAAGAGTAGTTATGGAAATCTGTAGGATTTGGTTCTTACCCAACGCAGTTAAAACAAGGGATCAAGCCACATGCGTAAACAAAATGTTTTCCAATAAGAAGAATTGAGGAATCCATTATAGAAGGGGAGGTCAACGTAAGTACCTGCATTTTCCCAAGGCTTTTGTAAAAGGATCTGGAAGTAGGAGTTGTCAAACAGATTGGGATTACCAAATCCCTTATTCCCTAATGTGTGTGCACCAGAGAGGGCGACCAGCTCCTGCGTCCTAACCACAACAAGCCCACACCAAAAGTCCCTAAAAAGATCCATAACAGCACCTAAAAGGAAATGAAAAAACAAGAGAAAAACTTGACTGACAACACATGAGCAGATTCAAGAGATCTTGAAAAGCCTGAGGCGGAAGCAGAATAATACTCCAATAAGAACAACACCATTTCTAGCAAGTGCTGATATGAATGTGTGTATATGCAGAAAGGTGTAGTCACGTACGTGAATCCCTTGGATTGGAATGCTTCCTTGAGAGCACTTATGCTTAGTGTTTCCTCTGGCATCTTCCCCTCCGGATCTGGTTCACTACATCGCAAAATTTTCTCATATCAGTTCGTTTACCACTGTCTTCACAATTCGTTCACCTTATTGTTCACAATATAAGAGATTAGAATTGGATAGTGAACTCATTGAATAATGACGGATTTTCCTCTTCAAAATGATCAAGACTCTGTTCATCGATGAAGGATGAGTCTTGTATGACTAAGGTATCAAGAAAATTGATACATGGCACAAGAAAATTGAGACGATATCCACTACGAGATCTTCAATTCTATTTTTTTACATTCATTCAAATTTATAACGAGCTTCAGCAACAAGAGAGGGTGCCTCCATAAACTGTTTACTTTCTATCCAGGTTTTTGTCAACACGTCAGTGAAAGATTTGCTAGCCCAATTTGAGGAATCTTACGAGGAGTCAATCCTTCCAAGTTTTACAGGGATAATAGGACCATCACACTCAGCCACAGCCTGTGCTCCAGCAACAGCAATCAAGTCGGCCCATGAAACTGCCAACACGGCGCAAACGTCATAAGCTCATGCACACAGGTTGATGAGCCAGTACAGCATCACACTGTGTATGCTCTACATAGCTAACTAGAGCTAGTACGAGATGATTTGATTCCATAAACACCATGTTGCTGCAAGCACCATCACTACACAACACACATCCCTTCTCAAGGACAATACGAACTCAGATCTAGCAGGTTGAATCAGCAACATACCATAGTTTGAGTTAGTCATAGCTACACAAACGACTAATAATAGATTACTCACTTGCATATCTGAATAATCTGAAACTAGTACACATAAGAGAAAGAGGATACCTGGAAAAGCTAAGTCTAACTGTGCTTTTACTTTTTGCAGCACCTATATATTTCCCACAAAGATCTTAGTTTCATGCTCAATGCTCCGTATGAGATGTGAATATGAAGTGACTTTGCTGTTTTAATCCTGTAGAGACTTCTCTGATAGATATAAATGAACATGATCTGAAGTCTGATACCTGAAATTGCACGTGCTTATATACAAACATAGAACATGATAGAGATGATAAATCAAGAAGGGTACGAATGTGTGCCTTTGACTATCACTTAGCCAGGGCTAGAAGTGAAAGATTGCAATAGAGTCGGGGCTTCAAGTTACTACCTTAATTGGTCTTTGCAAACCAGCACTTTCAGGCCTTTCCAGCTCAAAAATTATTGAACCGTTCATGCCCCCTGCACAGACAACCATCACCATGAAGCTGACCACTACTCCAGCATGTGTGCAAGAGGACTAATCATAAGAAAGCACCGACGAAGGTTTATGTTGTCCACAAACCTTGCCATCATCCTATTCTTATGAAACGGTAGAGAAACACCTCACCGACATTTGATAAATGTGGATGTAGGTTGTAATAATAGAATATAGATTCACATTTCTGTGACAGGTTTCAACCTATAATACAAATGACATGTAGATCTTCAGAATTTCCAATACAATTGTTTCTCCCATTCTCATAACTATCGTTGACTCCCAACCATTATGTTCTCAAAGAGATAAACAAGTGGAACTGAGAATTGCAAAGATTCCCATAAACTAAGATCCACTCATGTTTCCAGAAGCAATAACAAGTCTCAATGAGAGAATAGCCTACGTTATACAAACAAGTGCTAAATAATGTTAGAGATCAACAACTTGTGAGATTGGTAACTTGTGAGATCAGTTATAGTTTGGTGTAAGTTTGAGAGTTTGGTAGCAACCGGCAAGGGGACGACTAAAGAGGTTCGCTAGAAAGGTCAGTGACTTCTGCACCTGCACCCTACAATCAGAATAGATACCACTAACTGCTACCAACAGAAACCACAATGATGAGAAATAACATGTATGTAGAAAAGTAATTTACATGATCCTTAAAGGAGCAGCTGTGAATCACGTCCAAGTCAGTTATAGTTTGGAGTGAGATGGATGTTTATAAGCAACCAGCAAGGGCGAAGCCTAGCAGGGTCGGCTAAAAGGTCAGTAATCATCACATCCTGCACCCTGCAGATAAATTTGATGTGGACTACCATTAGGCCACTAACAGAAATCTTAAATGGTGAAAGATAATAAAGTACAGTTCGGACTTTGTGCATCTCACATTCCGAGGCTGATTACAACTCCCTTGATAGGTTGGCATTGTGATAGAGTATACTAGAATGATTTATCATTTCAGGCTGCCATTGCAGGCTGAATTTGTAATCTTTAAATGAAGACAAATACTGAACGTGCATGATGTACCTGAATTGTCTGAGCTATCGAATGTTCCTGCATCATGGAAAGCAAGGCGAAGTACTCCAGCGGATTTTCCCTTTGATAGCACCTTCTTCAACTCATACTGGATAAGTTGCACTTTCATTGCCTCATCCCTGGCACAACCAGCAGATATGAACATGATCTATTGCCCAAAAACTGCCTCAGGAATTAGACATGGAACTTCTCCAAGTAACAAAATTATCAGACTTTTAGAAGGAACTTTGTGCTCCTCTGCAGCATTCTAATGCACTTTAATGTCTGAAGACTGCATCGAACACCAGTGCCAAGTCATTTCAAGAAGCATTCAAGTCGCTTGAAGAAACATAATCAAACCAAACCTTGACTGACCATATTGCAACCTTTTCATATTTGTGAAGAGGCTCGCTTAATTTAGGCATTCAGGCATCCTGGAATTAGGAAGCACAAGTATAATGAGATTACAGAC
The DNA here is from genome assembly GCA_964035585.1 of Polytrichum formosum. NCBI lineage: Eukaryota > Viridiplantae > Streptophyta > Polytrichopsida > Polytrichales > Polytrichaceae > Polytrichum > Polytrichum formosum. Next base: position 63,648,649 of record OZ037936.1, read on the forward strand.
CATAACAAATGACGATTGAGGCAAAATGCTGCAATTAAGGCCGGCTCACGTACTCAACAGCAAAAGCTTGAGAAGATCCTTGGAGCTGGATAAAAACGCCAGTAGGTACTGTCGCCACCAATGCTGCTAAGAGTGCTTGCCTTCTTGAGACATTTACCCTTTCCTCTGTTGCATTTGGAACAGACTGCCAATTAAAGATAAGAATATCGACAAGTCCCAAGAATTCCACTCATAGTGCCAGCTTACACTAAAATACCCGCACCTTCGTAATCACTTAGGTGCTATCCCTCAAGTAGGAAATGCAGAGGCTGCTAAAACTGAAAATTTGACCACTTAGAAGAGCCAAGTCCTAATAATTTTGGTGAGAGCAATGAGGATACTGGTTACTTTTAGCTTTAGTTCTGGTCAGGTATTTCTTCTATGTGATTTAGTGATGATGTTACTGCAAAGACAGAGCTCACAAGAACGTGCAAAGTTAGGATTTATACCTACATATCAGTGTCTTAGTGTAACGAGAACCGTTCAAAATGACATTCTGGCGTCAAATCATAACATTCACCATGAAGGGCAATGATGAAGCATAAAAGCTTCAGAGAACTTCTATAAGGTCCGGACTATAGGTGTAGAAATAAGTACAAGTGGACTTTCTCAAACCATTATGAAAACATCTATACTAATTTTCTGGAGCATTTGCAGAAAGGATAGGAATCTCAGCCGTGATGCAGTCTCCCATTCGGGAAACATTACAATCGCACGCATTGTTCACAAATCTCACGTGTTCCTTAGCAAGTATTCATACTCAAACATCACGATTGATTATGGGCTGTTCATATGATACATAGTTAACCTGGTCCTTAAATCCATTGATACATATCTGTCAGAAATGCTGCATCAGTCAAGTTGAAAGTTAACTTCAGAATTTTGATATCTCTAGATGCGTTTCAAATGGTGAAGAAAACTTGACAAAACCTCTTACAATCAGATTAACATGATTCAAAACTTGCTGTACTCTTAATCAATATCTTCATCAGTGTCTTAAATTACTATATCACATGCTTGACATTTAACCTCTTGTGATTTGTCTAAATAAACTGCACACCGCAATTCTCCTGGGTTTAATGATTATATGCTCACTACCGCATCGTTGGCGCAACATTTGCTGTCCTCACCAATTTATGCAGCACTAATTAAAACATGAGACAAGACAGCACTAATAATTTATGCTTGCAGTACCTGAATCTGAATTTGGATTGCTTGATGAAGCTTGGATGTCGGCGCCATAGCAACAAGAGGATGGACTTCTACTCCTGCAATCTGGTGCTGAAATTTGCACATCCCGGATGTTCAAATTGTGATGTAAACTAGCCGAAGTAATAAAAATCAATGTGGATAAGAGCAAGAAAACGAGAATCATGATGCATGGAGGCGGACCTCAAGTTTTCAAGGATGTACTGATTTTTTTAAGTTCCAATTCCATGAACTTTCGGGGAACTTTCTCTAGAACACTACACCGCATTAACACAACGGAGAAAAGAGATACCAATTTCGAAACCAAGACCAAAGAACACGAACGCAGAAGTACCTCTCCAGATACTCCATACCACTAATTTCCTGATATCTCTTAGATATTATAGAATTTTATGTGAATAAAATAAAGAAAGAAGATATATTAAAGAAATCGACTAAATTCACTAACATACCACACCTGGTTGGGAGACGGCATTGAGCGTTAGCGACTGGAACCCGCGCGGAGCTAATTGTACATCCTTCCTCAGGTTTTTGGTTCCAATTTGTGAAGAAACGAAGGAGTACGAGAAGCAAAGGGGGGAGGAAGTGGACCAGCACATGGTCGCCATAGCCGCAGCCTTTGTTGCAATTTAGTTGCTATAGAAACAACGCTTGTATGTGTATGCAAATAGAGGAAGGGGGCCCACAAAAGAGCTCGAACTCTCGACGTCATCTCTTCCCCCCTTTAGGAGGGAGAGACAGACAGACAGACAGACAGACACCCCAGCCGCTTGAGCCCTTTATAGAGTTCCAGCTAGCCAATGGGGACTCTCCTCCCCGCTGACGTGGCAACTCTTCTATTGGCCACAATGCTATCTATCTCTTCTCTTTCCCCAGCCTCTTCCGAACGCTCGGCCTTTCGTGGCTTTGGTCACCACTTCCGACCAAGGCAAGGCGCTGCAGCGATGGCGATCACTGCGCGATTGCACATATGGCAAGCTTCAATATCATCACGTCTGCTAGAATCTAGATTTTTTAGTTTTTTAATTTTCTTCTAAATTTTAATTCGAGCGTCTTAAGGAGGTTTGCAAGCGGATGCAAGTTCTTGGTGAGGAGCACGGCAATGCTCTCTGTCAAGATAAGCTGCAAGTGTGTGTCTCCTCTAATTTGCTCTAATTTGACGTGTCTAGGGTTTCGAGCAACTGCAAGGTATGCGAGGAGGTTGATGATGACTTAGGAGATGATATCTTAGTGTAATTTCACAGAATCCGTTGATTGTATGCTGGTCGTTAAACTAACTACGCATCAACTAAAGCTGATGTGGTGATTGTCTTGCCTCCTTCCCTGGTTTTGTTTTAGAAATACATTGGAGGAATTCTAGGATGTCAAGCGACCAAACGTGAGAGATTTGGGATGAATGTGGGGATGTTTCTTACAGTGACATTGGTTAATGTTCGGTCGGCGTGGTGTGAATTTATCAACAGGTGTAGAAATGTAGTGTAGTTTCTGTGCGAATGTCATTTCGTGTGTTCAATTTCTCCTTGAAGATTGAGTGCCGGTCAGTGGTGGAATACGCATCATCCGGAAGCGGAGAAGTAGAAATTCACATGCAAAGGAAGTTTGCTATCCGTATATTATATGTCATAAGTTTATTCGATAGAATCAGGATAAATTTTTTACTAGAGCTATAAAACCGTGGACATCATATTTCGTATATTTTTTGGAATATTTTACTTATCGTCATTTTTCTTTAGTAAGTTTTTAAGTTGATGTGTCCGTCATTCTAGTTAGAAAAGACAAATCTGGTGATCATCTTTCCTATGTCCCTATCCTGGCTCTGTTTCAGTTGTACATTGGAGCGGGTTGGCGAATTGGACCGTAAAATTTGTCTAAGAGTATGGGAGCATTTTGTGGTGCATCTGTGGTTACTTATCCAATTGCGTTTTCCGAAGAGTCACATGTGCGAGTGCTCTCTCTTGAAAGCTCGACGTGCAGATGATGGCTTCAGTCATCAAAATGTTTTATCCATTCGTGAGAAATTTTATAGAGCGCAACTAGTGACAGTGATTTCTTTTTCGTCTCCGCAAATGAAAGGGATATAATTTTATGAAGCACTCGACAGATCTCAATGGGTTATTCTAGTTTCCGGCAAGTATTGCATATGCTTATATGCGAGGTAGTAAGACAAGGTATGGTGTAGAGCAATTCTTCTATCTTGACGAGGTGAATGATATGGAGTGCTTGAATTATTGCTCTACGAGTATCATGCCATAGAGGTAGCTTAATAGCACGAGAAAGGTTCTCTTACATATTATTACCGATCAACTTCGAAAATTGCTGAAGATTCCAGCAGGCTGTGGTGGTTAAGGCCATGGAATGGCCTACACCATTTTTCAAGGATGAGTATCTTACGAGCCATCCTGCTTGCACTTGATGTTTCTTGGTTATTACCAGTGTTGGACTGACCTCGCCTTTCTTTTTATACCAGTCGGGTGTATATAATGAGGATTTTATTTTTGTCGACACGGATAGATATTGGCATTTAAGGATGTTTTTGTTTTTGATACTATTTGTGTCTATAAATCATCGTAATAACCTTAATGCCTAGGTAAATTACCCCTAGGATCGTATTGAGCCAAATTACAAGTTGGGTATACAAAGATTCTCTCATCTTGCAATACCCACCAAGTATCAATATTTGATTGGTATCACAAATTTGATAATGGTCGGGTAGGTTCTTTGATACCGCTATTGATCTTGTGTGTTGATACCATGCATTCACCTATATATCAGTCCAGCACTGGCTAATGCTAATATGTATCTTTGACGTGCTTGTGGCAGATACTCCCTGAGGATTTCATGCACTATCTTGTTTGTTGAAAGAGGACAATGGCTTCCATTCAAAGCACAGCTATTTTGGCATCCTCATTGACTGCAGAGACATCAACCAGTTATGCAGTGACGAAATCTTCAATTACCTTCAATGTTTCCAGATCCTCTACATCAATGTATTCGAATTCCAGCTCGCTCTGTCGACAGCAACCAGCAAGTAAACTAAGCAGCAATGCAACGATCAGCACGAACAACTTATTAAGTAACAATCTTATTTTTGATAAGAAATTGGTTCGAACATCTATTCAAGCAAAGCACGTGAAATTCAATGCAAAGAGAGCTGTGACAATCCCTTTCAGAGAGGGGGCGTTCCCAGCAGATGACTATCTAAAGGAAACAGAGAGAATAGTCCAAGTCACGTTTCCTGACTCAACACGAATTGAATACTTAGGGGATCAAAAATGGAGATCCCGATTACGCCCTATTACGTTTATCTCTGTGTCAGCAACACCGACTGTTGAAATGAGGTGAAAGCCATTTACTTGTTCTGTTCATGGTATAAGTAGACATGCCTGAACTTTTGTATTATTAGGGTTTTGTATCTCTGGTTTTCTTTGAGTATGTGTTCTGGCATTCTATATTTCACAACAACCAAATGGGGATGCTTATCTGATGATTGTGTTCATGCTGATAATGTATGATGCAGGGTGACGTTCGAAAAAGGTGCCCTTCGTCTTCATTCAAATAACCTCTCCCTGGATTTCTCAGGAGTACCAGCTGATTTTGCAGTTGCAGATTTTTCATTCTTGTTAAATGGTAGTTTGCGCGCAATTCCACGACCTTCACAATTTAATCCTGCACGCCGGAGTTGTGATTTCTCAGGTTCTGTAAGTCTAGGCCTTGCAACAGAGCTCCCTCTTGCTTTTGCTTTAATACCTGAAGGGATGCTGACCAGGGTCGGAGATGAAATCCTTGATCGTATTATTGGGGCTATGGAGGGGGCCTTGTTGCAAGGTATTATTACTGATTACAATGCCTGGTGTCGGATGAAGAGTAAGAAACTGACCGTGAAGGCCCCTCCAACAGCTGTTCCTCTGAGGACATCCACAAGTTAAGTGACTGGATGGTTTCCTACATTTACTGCTTATGATCTCCTATGGAGGGATAGGTTCTGGAATACTGAATTTGTAAGAAGCAAAGTAAAAAGGCAACTAAAGGAGCAGTGCCTTCCACTGACTATCGAGAGCATGATTGACGGGCCGGAACAATCAGTGTGTACCTCGGAATCTGATTACACAACAACTGAAGAAACTTTCGGTTACATTTACACTGGAGTTGAGATTGCATCCTTCACGGCAATGGAGATTCTTATTAGGACGAACATTGATTTGAAAGGAGTGAGACAAGGAGTTCATTTCTTTGGAGTCGAAGAATTCAGAGCTGTACATTAGTGAGTATAGGGTTGAGTATAAATGTACTTTAGCGGATGTAGTCTGGGGACTGAGGAACATAAGAGGGCTGTTTCGAACTTCGATAGCATGCTGGTGCGAAGCTGATTATCAGCCTTTCTAAGAAAACGATAATAGTATAGAAACTAATACATCTTTGCAACATATTCTGTATATTGTGATCACTTCAATTCTTGCACATATTGCTTATCACAATTCTTAATTCTTTGATATGGGGGACTCCTCCCTGTTTTCATCCTCCTGTTTATGATAGGATGTATTTGACCTTTGTAGAATCTGCGAATGCTGTGTGATGGCTTCACAAACTCCATGTGTTATCTTGCTCATTGCTCTTGACTTACGGAGTTTGTACATCCAATCCTGTGCACAACAGATTAGCTCATGTATCACCACTTAGCTGCAAGGGCATTTTGTAATTGACAGTCCTCGAGTCAAAGTCATATATGGGGAATATGTGATAGTCCCCTGCAGCAATCCATCCCTGCAGCAATTTCTATGATATTTGTGTGCATTGAAAACTTACGTGTGTTGAGCTTTTCTGCACTCTTGTTTCTGAAGGAAATTCAGGTACAGCTACTCAATGTCCTCCCACACCACAAACAGTGAGAGCCGACCACTAGTTACAGATGAGCCAGTTGAGTTTGAGTAATAACTGGTTCAAATTCAAGACTTTTAGCACATCGCCAATCATTTTAGATGAATCTATGGAATGCACCATAAATCAATAAGGGAATGTGGCTTTGCCACGAGAGGCTGTGTCCTAAAATGACACTTCAATAGTAATTGCATTTGATAACTACACCAAATATGATATTTATTGTCACCAACTCTAATTGTCCTGCCCAATACTAATTGTAAACCATGGTATAGTGTCACCAACACTAAATGTCAATCCAACATTATTTGTCATTCCTTGTAATTTTCTGGGGGGATTATAGATTTATAGTATTGCAATTACTGTCACTTACCAAGTGATCTGTCATCCAAATTTCAGTCATCTGTGACAATATTTCCTCACAAGTTGCTGACAAGAGAAGGTAGGGTTTTGGCCAATGGATAAACTCATCCATCATCCATGACAGTATTTGCTCACTTATTCATAAGAAGTGTAATATGAAAAGTTACCATAGTGACATTCAATACCGTAGTACCATAGCAGGTTCGTCCTAAAATAATTCTAAAAATAAAAAACGTAAAAATTAGAAAATTCTGAAGACAAAAAAACGAAAATAGAATAAATTAGTTTTTGAAATATTTTGCTATTTCTAAGCTATTTAGGGTCATTTTTACTTATTTTTTTGCTAAAAAACGAAAATTGAGAAATTCAGTTTTTGAGAGGCGAACCTTTTTTTTTCAAAAAAATTAAATATTCGTTCGCCAGGTGGCGAACCTGCTATGGTGTTACGGTAGAATTGGTGGCACTAAATAAATTATTTAGTGTAGTTTGGCAAGTAACGAAATAGTAGGCTTGTTTCTAGAGAAAGGCTTCCTAGTCATGGACGTGGATGAAAATGTTTGGATCACACTATCCTTTTAAGATTTTAATAGTTAATGTAACCCATAGTTTTTTTTTTTTTGAGACAGAAGGCCGACAGGCCAACGCCAAAGCACAGGAGACCTCCTGGCAAGTTTTCCGTCAGGTAGAGAGGAGATTTCACAGCCGGGATTCGAACCGCCAACCTCTTCCTTGAGATTTGGGTATCCCTCCACCATCATCCGGTAGTTTAGGGTCGTCTCGGACCAAATGTAACCCATAGTAAGTCACACTAATCCTTAGGGATTCTAATCAAAAGATCACACTAACATAAGCGGGCCTAATTTGGTTGCCTTAATTGGAGACCTAGATTTGAGTGGTGTGTGGCTAGGTAAGATCTAAGAATGGGCACCAAAAAGACATGTGTAACAAAGCTTGGACTATGTGCTCAAAATTTGTTAAATGTTCAAATTCAATAGTCAATGTAAAGGGGGTGGGATGGAACATGTATGGTCATTAAATGCAAAAGAGACTCTTAGCTTTGATCTTGAACAAGATATTCATAAGAGTCCCAAAAATTATAAGGCATTTGGCTACGACCTTGATTTGGATTTGCTAATCATCACACACTAATTACGTGTGTCTTATTCTAAGAAACGTGGGTGTAGAGCTAAATGTGTTTGTTTTAGGTTTGCTTACCTTCTATGAAAAATAAATGTTTAAACCAATTCAATTATCTCAATTACAAGGACAAATAACCACCCAAGGCCGCACACCCCCCCCCCCACTCCTTTTTACCTTTTTTTATCTAGATACCAAAAGGGATCACCTTGGACATGAGGCAGTAGCAATTGTCTCGTTGCCCTGCTCCATTAACCCATTCCAAGTCTACATGCAAGCTTCCAACTATGATCAAGGTGAAGCATCCCTCATTCACGCCAACATGAGTGGTTGGTGTCATCTCTCTCTCTCTCTCTCTCTCTCTCTCCAAAAAGAATGTTGTGGTTTGCTTTGGTTGACACCTGCCAAGGTAAGCATGCCTAATTTGGTTACTTATCTTAAATGGACATCTATGTTTGAGTGGTGACTTAGGTGTATGTCTAATAATAGATATCATAAAGATATGTGTTCAAAAGACATTAGACTATGTGTTGAAATAACTTTAACCAGTATAGGCTCAATAGTCAACTCAATGGGGTTGAGGGGGGGGGGTATATATGTGACCTTTTAATTATTATGGCTCATTGTTAATGCACTTTGATTATTCACCGACAATATGATGCTATGTTCAAAAAAAATTAGGATTGACCTTCGCTTCTTTGGATATGTGTGGGAATGCACATAAATTTGACCTCATGAATCCAAGCATAACATTACTAAGCTCTACCTGCAACTACCCCGAGCAATAAAATATTTCAACCAAGGCCTTGAAATTGATGAGCTGAGGTAGTGTAGCAAGATCTTCATAGAAGAAAACATCTCTTGTACTTAGAATGGATGAGAACATGAGGCTAAATTATGTTATTAGTATTATAAGGTAGCAAACATATATATATATATATATATATATATATAACACTAAATAAAGCCCATCATACAAAAGAGCATCCTTCAAATTCGAAGAGTATCTAGGGAAGTTTAGATGCGCAATTGGACACGCAGGCAAGAGGTACCGGCCACGTAGGTCTAATTTATTGCCACATAGATTCTTTACTCGGAAGCCCACTAGGTGAAATCCATCTGGCTCTCCAGGCTTCCTCCTCTCCTTCGGAGCATCCTGCTTTCGGCAGGTTAGAGCGTCGAGAGAAGAGCAGTAGTGGCATCGCACTAAGGTGTGCGGCACTTGGAGATTCACCGCACCATCATTCGCGACTCTGCCAACTCTGCGGTGCGATATCACTGGTACAGCTTTTCAATCTTTGATTTAGATTCTGAAATTGATTCTCCTCGCCGAAAGATGTGCAATGTGATGTAATGTGATGCAAGCTCAACCCTTCCTCGTTACTTGATTGTGGTCGTGGAAGAAAACCTTGCGGGGGGTTTTGTTTGAAAGGAAACATGATTCTTAGCATGAAGAGAACAACGCATAGGAGAGTATTATGGAGAGAGTGGGATCCATTTTTTATTGTGCTATCAGAGTTAGGGTTTCGTCGGTGTTTCAGGAACACAATGTAGGGCAGAAACTAAGATCTTCATCTATGCTTGCATGCGTACATGTGCCATGGCTAATACTTCTTTGCAAGTTGGTAAAAAGTCAATTGGCTTCGCAAACTAGTTCCAGAGCAGCCGCAACAGGCCTGCAATCACACTGGTTCACTTTCCTTCATATCGTTGAGACAAAATCAAGTCATCCTTAAACCCTAACAATGCAAGCAGGAAAGGTCCAGAGGCAGTGCGGAGGTAGTAGGGGAAATGACTTTTCTAGTAGTAGCGAATTCATGTACAATATGACCTAATTTTCCAGATTGCGAAGAGGATATATGTTTTGCACACAATTCTTGCAAATTCAAGGATTAACATTTTCCAGATTGTGAAGAATGAGATTTTATGAATGAATTGATGGTCATTCTGCATCCCCCCCCCCCCTTTTTTTTAACGATATTTTGCTTGAGACTTTCCATCACCTCCGGAGGTGTAGCAGAAACTCAAGACTAGGATCCAATCCCATGAACTGATGAAGTCAGTGATGTTGATGTGGAAGGTGGCTTCTTCCAAAAGGATTGTTGAGGGTGACCTCTGGTCAAATGGTTTGCCACACATTTGACTATTGCTACATATGTGTTCTCTTTTCTTTCAGTCGAGTTTTTGATCTCTGTAGTTTCACCCTGTTTTATCTCTTGAGTGATATATCCTAGAACTCCTGATACATTTTCTGATATGTCGTGTAGACAACAATTTCAGATATGGGTAACCCTGCAATTAGCGTAAGGGTGAAACAACAGAGCTAGAGATAAAACAGGAGATATATCAGGAGTTTTTGATCTCTGTCAAAGTGTTACCCATATCAGTAATTGTTGTCTACAGGGTATCATCTACTATATGATGTTCACTCTTCTGTGGTGCATAGTTGAGTCATTTGGTTAATGTTTACTTTAGGGTAATGTACTCCTTTCCTGGTCAGAAACTGTTTTGCCTATTGTCTTTCTTCTGAAGGTTCTTCAATGCCCATGTTTCTTGGACATGTGGCAGGCAGCCATGGCGTTGGCAGCAACACGCAGGTATACGCAGCGCCTTATACCCCAGGCACGTTATGCATCCTCCATAGCTGTCCACAGCACAACCAGCAACAGGCAGGGTTCGGCCAAGGTCTCTGACCGCATGTTGGAGATGACTGCAATTGATGAGGATGGTCAGCGACATCCTATTAAAGGGCTTACTGGCCACACACTTTTGAGAACTCTTGTTGACAGAGGATTGTTTGACCCTGAGCGCCATCGTTTAGAAGACATCAGTGCTTGTTGTGGAGAATGCGAGGTTGGTGTGCTTATTCTCATTACAATCACATTACAGGCTTCTTGGCATGCAGTATTCTGGAGTTCATGGTGGCCATTATTGTGATCAGCTTGGAAATGATTTTTTGTATAACATGGTCTCCGTAATTGCAAGTTGGCTTTTGATGGATATTGCTCAAAAGTGGCACTTGGCCTAACACAAGAGGGTACTCCTTTCTTTACCAGGTCAGTATTGCTTCTGAATGGCTGAACAAGCTGCCTCCACGAACAGAAGAGGAGGTGGAGGTTTTGAAGGACAAGACACATGCAAAGTTTGCTGACCCTCACGCAAGGCTTGGTTGCCAGATCATTCTGGAGCCAGAGCTTGATGGCATGGTTGTCTCCATTGCTGAAGAAAAACCTTGGAGAACATTGTAAGTGCATGCAAAGTTCTAAGTTTTATCTTTTAGGACTTTGTTGGTTGGCTGTGAGGATGGATTATGAGAATGAGGGAAGAAAGGGATTTAGGGCTGATTCAAGATTATCAGTTTGATCTGTTGTCAGCAATTAGGGCTGATGTTTAATAAGGCTATAATGACGATCAAACTCTGGCTATACCATGATGAATTTGCCAACCAACTATTATGTACTCGTGCCTTTTTTTCATTGGCACCATGGTAGGAATGACTGCATTGGAACTGTATTGAGGAATTTGAGGTCAGAATTGATGTGTGCGCTTAGAGCATCTCATTGGGAATTTGCTGAGAATACCTCCTGAGTTTATTCAAAGGGCCAATAGAATGCTTCACATGTGAAGAGGAGTTATATGTTGAGTGATATTCATTGGAAGAGGCCATTATCAGCAAAGTTGACCTGTTACATTATTTTCTCACATTAGCACAATCGAGAAGGAAGAGAGGGGGTACTCAATCAACACATGTATCAGTTCCCGTCTATCAATTTACTGCACAAGTTGATCAATTAGTGTCCCTAAAAAATTTGATGTAAGATCCATCACAGCTGTTTCATCCTTCACCCAAATCGTACTGCATATAGATATTAAATATACCTCCTCATGGAATTTTATTGAGGACTGTGTTCAGACCACACACATGGTGGTTATTGGAACTGTCTCATATTTAGTAGCGGAGATTTTACCTGCAGAATCGTCATTACAAGAATTTATTTTTATCCTCTCACTATTGGGTAACTCACTAGGTATCCCCTTGTAGGAGCCTGCCTTGATAAGCTAACATGACATGTCCCTGGCAGGATTGCTGTTACCCAATGTTTGTGATACATTATATATTGGCCTAGGCTATAAGTTCGTTCATGCTAATTTCAACATCTTGACATGCCAAAAATCCAGGTATAAGAATTTGAATGGAAATAAACACAATTCATAGCAAAGTATTATTTGGTGAAATGGTGCCCTTATGTTGAAATGATGGCTCAAAATATTGGATAAAATATTGGATATTGTATAGATTTTAGCTTGGACCCGTGCCCTCCCAACCCTTTGCACCTAAGGTACTGCCTTAAAGTAACACCTTCCCTTTGGTGACACCTATTTTTAATCCTTAAGCTGTCAACAAGTGAGTGCAACGGGGCTGGGGCAAAGCAACCCGTACACTGGTACCTTTGGAGGCAAGGCTGCAGTCATCTAACAAGAAACCAACGGGTTGGTTTGCCCTCTCTGTGCAATGGTGCCATCAAGTAAGTCATTGTTAAAAGCAGTTAATCATATGTGGCATTAAGTATAAAATGACACCACTTTGGCCATTCATAATAGCGGTGTAAGAAGGATGTAAGAATGCTTTGAGAAGAGCACCAACTTTGGCCAATCACAATGACTAATCGGGTATCTATCCGCTCAACGAGGTGATGTAAGAAGTGATCCACAAAAGGGGGACAACACTTTCATTTGATAGAAGATCCTCACTGGCAACAAGGTTGATATTGTGGTGATTCTCACTAAGCAATCCAACATCAGAAGACCAACCTAGTTGCCAATAAAAGGCTCTTTCTTTAACCCTTAATGTCATGTGCGACCAAAATCTGGTCATGAGCAGTTCGCATTGACCCTTTTGACACTAGTTCAATTGGTTTCTTGATTGTTTCAACTACTCCTCTTGTTCATGTTCAAGTCTGCTATGTTTTGCCACGTGGATGATTTTGATTCAATAAATTTAGCCATTTTTGGATTAATTCAAATGTGGGAGTGTGCTCTCAAGTTGTTTACAATGGAACCAATCCACAAACCAAAACTTGACATTTGTCACTCCATGATTTAAAGGCAACATATCCTAAACATGTTTTTTTTGTTGATCCCTATGTGCAAAGGATTCCCAATTGATCTAAAAATTTGCATGACACTCAAATGCAACATATCCTAAACATTTACTGTTGGAATTTTTAGTTGGACATGTGTTGGTGGGTGTAAATCCATGTGGAAGGTGCGCAGTTGTGGCACCACTGCCTCAAATTGCAAAGCTTCCCAAAACATCACAAACTAATGGTTTCAAGATTTGTGAGTTGATTTGAGTAGGTATATTGCCCCTCTTTTAAATGAAAGGTAACATTTTGTCATTTATAGATGGTTTGAGTGGAGGTTCGATGATTAACCAACCCTAATTTCATCTCTAAACCATTGCCCCTCAATACCACTATTGACATTCCCATTATAATCTCCTACATAATGGAACTTCAATGTTTAAACTTTGGACTATGAGTAGTCACCTCTAACTTGCAAACATCTATACGGTTAGATTTGTCAAAAAAAACTTTAGATCTTCAACCACGGTCACGGAAGTTGAGGCCACTTATTCAGGGCAGATTTGAGGGAAATTGGGCGTGGGAAGTTAAGGGTTAAGACGACTTTGAGAAATTTTGTAGGTTGCATATGAATATATTATTTTAATAGTTATTTTTAGACTTTGTATAAATTCACTAATTCATTTAATTTTTTGGAAAAATCAAGCTACTCAACCTTCTTGAAATAGCAAAAGTTTCTTAAAGTGTTACTTTAAGGCCTCGGAACCTTATGCATATGAATTATGAATCACTTTAACATTGTCCCTTCCCCACCTTTTCTTTCACTAGTAGTATCAATTTGGAATGCAATAGTGGGCAATTGTGGGGCGGCGGCATCACCACCATTTCCACCCACGCTGACCATTCTATATTAAATCATATGTTGGAATTTTCAACTACTTAAATTACCATATTTAATTTCAACCTACTTCTTCAATCGGAGAACCTCACAAAAAGAATAAAGTTGTTTCAAGATGGGTTACTATTCTAATAAATGACTATAGATGCATTTATTAACAACAAATCAAATTTGTGGGGAGTTGCTTGTTGTTTAACTTAAGTTCATGACCTATTTTCATATTACCCAAGGGTTAGTTTACATTAGGGTCCAGGTCTAAGATACTTGGGGTCCAAAACACCCCTTTATGGACCTTACTTTTGCACTCAAGATTGGATTTAAGCTTGGAGATTAGATTCTCAAACCATGAGGATAAATTGTTTGAATTGGGACCGACAAGATTTGGCATGAAATTGGTGCCACATTAACACCACTTCGTTTTTTTTCTTACTTTGGACTTGGACACTAGTGCAAACTCCTTGGGTCCAAAATTCTGCTCTCAACCAACAGGGTTGCACGATTTTGAAGTTTCTTTGGTTTTGGACCTTGATGTAAACTTATCCTAAGTTACTATGCAAACTTGCAATATCCTACATCCAAGCTCTTGAGGTGAAGTCCCAATCTTTAACTAGAATATCACAAATTTCAAAAGGTTGGTATATAATGTGATTAATTCACCTCATGATGTGTTATGAAAGTTTTTGTGTGTGTGTGTACATAATGTAACAATTGCTCCATAAAATAAACAAAGTAGTGCAATTATCACACCATCGATTGAAACATATGATGTTTTTTGCATAATTTTATAATTCTACTTGATAAATTTCCCTTCATAAGTTTGTGATGTTATGAGTTTGTACTATTGCGTGAAGCTCATTGGCCATGGATGTGGTTTATAAAATCTCTCATGTGCCTACTTTGCGATTTGGATATTTTGGAGATTTCATCTCTCCATAGCCTTATTCGTTGCATGAGTTAGGGCACTAGCAACTACCCGGTTGGCGTTGGAGCCTATCTACTTTGTGAAAGTATGAATAAGTTAGGCAAGAGACGGTTTGCTTGAACATAATGAGGAAGGAGAAGCACACGAGCATTCTTGGGTTGTGGGGGGATTCATTGAGTGCATTGCTTGCATACAAGGATACCTAGGGGAAACTTACACAAATGGACTACCTAAACCCATAAACGCTTCTATTGGGTGGTTTTTTTTTTGTTTTTTTTAATGCTTGGTGGAGGCATCAAAGACCGTGTTTTAGTCTTAGTAACGGGTCCCGGTGGGAGGGATTGAAGTAGCCACAAACTCGGGGGGAGGGCCACGTAGATGCACTTATACGACAATTTCTTCCCATGTGTGTTTCTCGGACGACTACAAAGATGTCATGCTTTCGATGTCGAAGGAGGGAATCTTCATATTCCCCTTGGGACTAGCATGTTGTGGGTGTTGCCCGATGACATCAAAATTGGCGAGCTTCAAGTTGCCCAAACCCGAACCCCTACGAGGCGATGAGACCAAATCCGATGTACGATGCAATCCATTGGAATAGTCCATTGGGACGTAAATATAGGAGTGTTTTGGGTTGAAAAGTTTGTTGTTGAATTATATGATGTACAAATATAGCAACACGCGGAATTTGACCCCGGAACCGGAAAATGGATCTATTTGGATCCATGGATTTTGTTTTGGGATGCGCAGGCTTGGAATTCCGACCAATAAATGTTATCTCTAAGACATCGTGGTAGTGAATATGATACTCAAGGTATATTAGCACACATAACATGAGTGTCCGAAATAGGAGGAAGTAGTGATACTTGTGACCATGTTACTTTAGCCATGAAGAATCATGATATAATTGATCAAGTTACTTTAGGTCATTGATCCAAGCTGGTGGAGGGCGTTTGATGAGACATAGTGTGTGGATAGAATGGAGCCATAGTATCTAGAACAAATGTTTCTTATATAAAAAGACATTGAAGCTAAGGTGATTCCTATTTTTTTTAGAACTAAGACAACGCATGGAGTGAGCTATAAAAAAAAGGAAGCCTACTAGAGTGAGTGGATGGTTTTCTTGGTTGTTGCACTGGAATCCTCTCATCATAGTTTGTGGATGGATGTTGAACACGCCTCTCAAGAGAAAACAAGTCATCTACAAAAAATCAATTGGCTTCCCCTTTTGCAAATGATTGCACCTAAATTAGGTCATTGGAGAAGCACTAATAGATACATGCATATTGCTCTCTCTAGATAATACAAGTGCATATGTTACATGTGTTATATTTCCACCCCTTGATGAGGAGAATGATAATATATATGGTTTGTGAGAAAGTAATCGTCACAACAATTTGAGATTGTAGTTAGACTCTTAAGCTATCCAAACACACTCAAAGCACAACCGAATGTTGTTTTGCTAATTTTAGGAAAAATATCGCCATGATTCCAATGAAGTTTCTATCTTCATGAGTAGTTTCAATTACATATGTCACATAAACAACCATGTTAAACACCCATCCTCACAACATAAGCATATGGACTAACTTGTGATCACACAACATAGACAATTCCATATTGGTTGGCAAATCACCCAACCTTCAAATATCATGATGGATTCATTAGAAACCTCAAGTACAATATAACCAATGGATACATAATAACATTCATATTGCATACAAACAAATTAGATTTGTAAAAAAAATGGTTTTGTAACAACCTTTCCATTCACTTTCCCATTTCACTTTCTCATGTTGTAGTGAAAACGGTTTGATATTCTTGGGAAACAAACCATTGTTCTAAGGATCAAAATGACAACTCATTGGTTGAGATAGCCAAACAATGAACATGCTCAACACATGCTTAATTATTTGCTGAGAGGGAATTGTCGCATATGAGAATACCTCTCATCTATCCAACATTAAAACTTGAGTTGTGATTTGATTCACTTTCAACTAAACTAATTCAAGGTCTTTGAAGCTAATTATGTTGTCAAATCAACTAAATAAAGTAACATCCGGACTACCATTCTTTGTAAACTTGTTTTGGGTTCAAATATGAGCTTGCAGATATGATCAAGGTGAAGAGTCCCTCATTCACACCAACACAAAGTGGTTCTCTCTCTCTCTCTCCCTAAAATCCGGAAATCTTGTATTTCGCGACCTGCCCACGGGCTGCCCGAAAATCAAGAACCAAAATAGTAAGGAGACAACGAAGAACCCTATATCAAAGAAAAAGTGCAGAGGAGCTCTCGGGAACTCAAGCTTTGACAGGTTCCGGCACCGTGCACAGTTGCTTCGAGGACGTGGCTCTGCACAACTTTGATCCTCACAACTGTTTACATAGTAGCCACAAACACTAAACATGCTAGGAGGATGAGCAAATCCGGCTCTACCACGGACAAGTATAAGGTTGGAATATGAGTAGTGGATACAACTAATTTGCAACAGATATAATTGTTGTAAACTTGAACTAACAGATATTTGCTCAAGATGCTTGGTTCTTTGTGACATTCAAAGAGATAAACTACTTGCTATAGTGGATGAGGAATGGTTGTATACTACCCACCTTTGAGAATGGGGTAAGGCCTTGTTGACATCGATAACAAGTAAGAGGTTTGATAACACCTGTTGTACGCTCTATTAACATACTTCGTGGTATTCTTGGGGAGCATGGGCATAGGTGAGGACCTCTTCTACAAGTGTTGTACGCCTTCCGAAGATTAGTCCGCTCTTTTCAAATTCCCAAGACATCATTCTTTGAGTCTAGAATATTGAAATGGAGTTTGTCTTTCTTGTTTTACAAACCTATTCCTCTCTACATTCTGTTTGATTCCCGGTGTTTGATAAACACGTAACTCTATAGTTACAAGTAGTCTTTGTCGAGGTAACAAGCCAGAATAAAAAAACGACTTGATAAGTCGAAGGATTAGTCAGGTATGTCCTGACAAGAATGGCAACATGTAAGCACTAGCTGCAATGGCTTGATAGGAATTCTAGCAAGATTCGTCTCTCATTAATGATAATAACCCATACATGGGAGTGGATTGTATCTGGTTTTCTAAGAATGAGATGTAAGCTGCTCGAGTATCTGAGTGAGCATCTATGAGGGACTGCTACACCTAGTCAGTCTTCACAATACACAGATGAAGACATAAGATTACTACGAACAACGATACCCATATTTGATGTGCTTGATTAACAAAGACTTTTGTCCAAACGAATATGGTTCTTATACGTTGAGGTGTTTCCATTAAAAAGATGACAAGAAATATTAGCAACGGCTCGCACCCCTGAGGTTGATGTAACTCGTTGTTAAGCAAAATAATAATTGAATATTTGATTATCAGGACCCTTCTCAATAAGGGATGTATGTTGTCACTACCTTACTTAACTCTATAATAGCGATGACATATCCTATTATGATAAGAGTTCTAATCAAGACAAGATTAGTCAGCTCTCTTACCCATATACCCATTACTTTAGAGGGATCTAAAGTATCTTGATAATCCTGTAATTCGATTATTGCTCGTGTTCCTTATCATCTGAAGGACAGTGGGTTATCCACTTACAAGTTGGACTATAAGTCCTTGATATCTTGTCAAATGGATAATAACCAAACTACATGTTCTTGGTACAACCCCCTTGCTGGCATGAAGATCTTATCAAGAAGGGGTATGGAGATCTTCCTTCACCTCCTATTCCAGGCATACAAGCCACAATGGCTTCAATCGCCAGCGAAGCCTTCCACGATACGGTGCAGCGCTTAGACAACGAAGTTCTAGCAGATACGAACGAAGAAGGTCTGCATGCTCCAACTCTATTAGAAGTCTTGAATTTACGATACTGGACGATGTTGCTTGACGTTTGCCTACATTCTGAAGAGAAGGGCATGAGGAAGCTCCAACAACTCTTTGAGGATTTGCCCAACATCCCGACTGCTGACAATCAAGATAGTGAACGGATGGCGGTCCAGACAAAGATGATAGACAAAGCATTGATGACAACAAACCAGGAAGGCAAAAATCTAGCTGATACTGGACCCAAAAATGGGAAGTCTAAACTCCTAGTGATCGGTAGCACTCCTATGCGAGACGTGGTACAACAACGTCCAAAGTCACTTCTGACACGGTTGCCTATTCCGGAGGATGAAAAAGAATCCATCATCTAGTACTGCGTAGAAATCGAGGCGAGCCAAGCGGCTGCAGACCTCGACAAATTGGAGGCGTCCGGAATGGGGCCTTCGGTACCGTGGCTACCTCCGAGACAATTGGAATTGCGCCTTGGTGGGTTGGAAAATAGGATGTGGATGCACCCTAATATCAACCACATGGCACCCATTACGATAGACATGTGGAAATGCTAGGCATCTCTTTTTGATCAGGAGATGGCAATTGCAGTCTCACATGCTAAGAACAATGAACAACCCCTCAAGAATGGGTGTAAACTTACTACGGCATTCCCGATCTCTACATATGATCCCAAGAAATGTCCGATTATTGAAGGAATGCATGTCAGAACTCGACAGGACTTGCCCCTTGGACTTCAAAGGGACAAGAAACATCGTCAAAACTGGTGGAATGTGAATCGACTTTTTATCAGATGTGGGTGCCCATTGAATGGGCCCAAAGACGCATGTGTTGGGAAGATGATCTGGTTTGATCATGTTGTGTGGTGTATGATCCACAATCTAGACATCTTTTTTCCAGCTAAGAGACATTTATGTTCCAAATATGCAACATTAATCGGCTGGCTGGAAACGACAGCTAGGGATGCAGTCAAAGCTTCCATCACGTTTGCGCACATTCGCAATATGATGATCGAGGGCGCACTGGAATTCACGACCAACCCAAAGAATAAGCTCTTGATTAAATACGGGGATGGCGTTGGTATCAGAAAAATAGAGAGAATGATTCGCCCGAGCACAAATGTTGGGGTGGGCCAGGCAGCTCACCTCTCTTTTAAAAGAACATTGTCTGACCTCAATCATGAGTCTAGAAACATTCCACACAAAAGACCTTATGATAATGGTCGAGGGCGTGGTTTTTCTCACCACAGGTAGTTTAACCAGAGATCATGGAGAGGTCGTGGCTCCTACAACAATAACAACCATAGACGGTTTGGGATTGTTGGGTCTTCTGCTTCTAATAATCTTGTAAACAGAAACATGATTACACGCAATACGTCTCATGTTTCTGACAATACGAAGGAGACTCGCTTTCATGATGCCGAACCCCAGTATGGTATTGATGGCTCAAGCGGTGGCTCTACCGCATCAACTATTTCATCCCCAGTATTCGGCAAAAATATTAGTTGGGACTAAAACAATCTGACTTTGTGGTATGGTATGTACAGACTCAACTTCTATTCCTACAATTTCAAGATTGGTTGTACGTGATGTGTGGGGCGAAAATCCTTAATTAAAGAAACCAACTTAAAGAGGATTGGTTTTGTTCACGCATTGTACCCTAATAGAGCGATGGAATGGGTTAATATCCGATGTATATGTGTTGATGCTCTTATCAGGAAGGGGTGTGAAGAACTCGTACCTCACCTTGAGACCATCACATTTGGATGGCGATACCATGGACAATTTTGTCCATTGGCTTATCGACCAGCAGAAGTTTTTCGTGACTTCATTTTTGATGAGAACACCTTCATAACGCCATGTCCATGTAACTCACCTACCAGGTTTGCTAAATATTTGGATCCAAGCACGGTTGGGATCACCCCAGAAAGTACAGTCTCTTCAGTCACAGATACTCATGTTCGAACTATGGACATTGAGATTATCAGAGATCATGTATTGAAAGATACTTTTAGAAATGGCCTCAACCATATCCACTTACAACAGACCCTACTACATGAAGTGGTCGATATAGTCTTGGACACTTGGTGTCAGGTCTGCCAACAAAGCATAAGATCATTCACTTAAGCCATTTTAAGTCATTGTCATGCATAATGACTTTCCTTCAGTCATTATCGCATTTTTCCATCATAGTTTTCTTGTCAATTGTTGCCATACATAAGCTTGACCTTCATTTTCCAAGGCAATATTGTCTTTTAGGTTGAAGCTATGAGATAATAAGGGGAATTTGGGGTGATTGGGGAGGAGGGGATTGGAATGATGGATGACCGTGGTTGTGCTTGAGGAGATCGATGGCGCTCCATGGGTGATGGCACTCAAATTGCAATGCAAGTACTAAGGAGGGGGGAGCCTGCTTTGAGGTAAGTGTCTCCCCCCTTTGTCTTTTCAAGTGTCATATGTTGTTTGCTTTGATTCCAGTGCTTGCATGCTTCTGCAACTCCCCTCCCTACATTGCCAATCTACCACCATATTCGAGGGATCAACCCTCTTCCGCTATTACCAATGCATTCCCAACATTGGGTCTACATCCACTTTGGAGATAACTCTAAAGGCTCTTCAATTATGTTTTGGTGTTCCAATCCCGAGTCAATCGAGTTTTTTTAACCAACCATTGGGGTCTAGCAGTCAAAGTCTTGACATATCTGCGTGTAGTGATCCTTGTAAGCGCAAGGGGGCAGTGGAGGGGGGGGGATTGATTTAACATAGTGGTCCCTATGATTTATCCTTACAACCCCTTTGTGATTGTTACCCTCATTGTTCAATCTTTAATGGAGATTGTGAACCTCTCTTTGGAGGGATCAACGACTATTGTCAAAACCCATAAAGGTAAGGGGAAATTGGCTACCGATATCAATGTTCATGACAACTTTGATGAGGAAGTCATAATGCATGATGAACCTCCATAGAAGATGTCTAGAAAAATCCTATGAGGCCTCAACAAAGTTCCATGATATATGGGCGGCTCACTTGCCTTGGCAAAATTGTATAGGGGGTCCTGATGGGTTGTATGAGTCTATCATATATATTGTTTGTTCCACCATCACTGGGGGACACAAAATTCTTGGTCCAAAATGGGGTACTTTGAAAGAACATTCTAGAAAACGTAAGGCATAAAAAATCCTTGGGAATGGAATTGGAAAAGAAAAAAACAATGATATGTTGCAAAGAATTTTTAAGCACCTCAAGTTTGAGAGAATCTATGTCAGTCATAATGTGGCCACATTTGCACATCAATTAAGTGTTCAAATTAAGGTGAGCATGCACAAAAATGCCAATAAATAGCAATTATCAGGCAACTATCTTGCGTTTCTACAAGAAGGGCGTCTCATGGCCAAAAATATCTCCTTACAACCACTCTTCAAGTTCCTCAGTGTTCCCACACTCCCGGAACAACATTGGTTGTTTGACAACATTGGTTGTTTGACAACATTGGTTGTTTGACAACATTGGTTGAATGTCTCTTTCACCAAGTCCAACAAACATGGGGATGTCATGAAAGGTGCACACTGCTTCTCCATCATTTACAATGAGGTAACTAAATTGGACATTCATAGTTGGATTTCGATCAACGCCTACACTTATGATAAGTGAACCTGAGTGCCAATGCTCTTGTCATTGGAGCAAGTGGTTGATGGCATCGGCTCCAACATTATGACACAAGCTATGGTCCAAGCCATGAAGATTTATGTTGGTGTGGGGGGGCCAAAATATGATGTCCAACTGACATATTTTGGTGCAAGAGTATTTCCTTCCTCAATTTTGTTTTCTTTCAATTTGGCTTCTGCTTTCAATTCTTTCTTAGCCTTTCACTAATTGCTCTCGTGGGTTTCGATGTGGTAGATGGCGTTAGCACTTTCCAAGGTAAAGGACATGGGTCTTGAAGCAATTGCGACAGAAGTGGGCTCCTCGGATTTTGGGCAACCACTACTTTGAGGACATCAATCTAACCTTGTTTTCCTAATTCTTTGTATTTGCTCTTTAACTCTCTCATGTTGGCTAACTTGATTTGCTTGGCTTTCAGACCCATAAGACCAACCTCACCATGAAAACCTTAAGTGGGCTTGTTGTTGTCTCTTGCTTTTGAGGCCATGCTTGCTTCTGTATACTTTTATTTATTTATTTATTACACGTTTGCCAAAGCATCATCTAGAGTTGTTAAGCTAGTAGAGGTGATGCAAACGAAGGGTTTAAGGTTATTGAATATGCTTAGCCCGATAGTCCATGTTATGAACAAGTACAAGGTTTTGCTAATGAAGATGAAATTGGACTCTCCCCTCCACAAAATACCCTTTAGACCAAAAAAACTAAGGTTGACAAGAAGCTCTTAAAACTTGCCAATACGAACCTAGATTTTCTGTGGACATCTATAATCTCCTAGGCCTATATGGTATTCTGCCCATGTTGAGATTTGTGCATTTCCTTAGGTAATTTGCACAAGAATGTAATGTGTTTGTGTGTGATTATGTGATTGCCATTAAATGTGCATTGCAAATTTCAGTGCATTTTATATGGATGAGTCGACAACATTCTCACAAGCTATGATATGAGATCTCAAAGCATTGATTACAATTGGGCACAACGTCATATCCATATCTTGGGTCACCATGGCTTTAAATTTGAATGATAAGGGGGTAAGCACCTGACTTCCTCTGGGGGGATGCAACATCCATACCACACATTGACCAAATGACTCCGCTGCACTTGAGCCATTGACCCATGCATTGTACTCCTACATTGTGGATGATGTGAAAACCCTATGTAAGGGTAAGCTCTAGCCTCCAAGCTCCCACCCTTGTTTGATAGTTTCTTGCCTTGGATTTTATTGCATGCCTTCAAACCTATGGTGTGAACTAATTGGTTGTTTTGGTGTGTTGGTTGGGTGTAGGTACGGCCATTGAAGCTTAACTCCGAGCTTACAAACCGTATTCCATCATCCACTATCATAAATGCATCCAAATTTGTGTACTTTCAATATTGGTTGGCCCCACATGCCGATGGAAAAATCAAAAGGCATGAATGTCATAAAGGAACACTACATGTATGTGAAATGATATGAAGAGGACCATGAAGTGGGCCTAAGAAAGAGTGATTGGGTAAGAGAGGTGCATGCCATCCTCTTTCCCTAAGTGGATGAGCAAACCTTCATGTTTAAGATCATTGTGAAGGCAATTTGCCATGTTGTTGTGAAGTGGGACTTACAGTGACTGCCAAAACTGAGTACAAATAAGCCTAGTCTACCTTTAGCCATTCATATTTTATAATTTATTGCATTTAATGCCAAATTAGTTGACAGCTCAAGTATACATGCATGTAAATGATGTGGCTACCAAATTACAAGTCCAGCAATGCAAGATAATTTGAGAAAGATCTAGATCAAAGTAAATTAGCTCCAACACTCAGTTATGCTCACACTTGGATTACGCAATGAATGCTACAAATCTGACATGTACAAGTGGTTTTCTGGGTCCGATTTTTTGGGTGGGCATGTTCTTGGCCTTCACATTTATAATTGTGTCCCCATTTAGTGCACATCATGTATGCAAATTGAGCAAAATGGTTTCATTGAGGTCTCTTTTTGCTGCTGGTAGAAAGCAAATAGAAGAAGCTACTTTAGAGAAGTTGAGGAGGGGTGAAAGTACTAGAAATGTTGCTAGAGACTTACAGGTATCCCAAAGTTGGGTTGCACAATTTCGTAAGCAACATTTGAGTGAATTGAGTGATGTCAATCACAATTTTGGTGGCAGGCCACAGGTGTACAATGCAACTGATCGTAGAGCTTGTGTGAGAGAAATCACTGTGGGTGGCTTAGAAACTGCACACAAAGTTGGAAATTACTTGAGAGAAGAGCTTCATGTTGGTATGAGCGATAGTAATGTGAGGAGAGTGTTACGAAAAGTAGGTTTGAAATGTAAAGTGAAGCAAAAGAAACCAAAGCTCACACTTCTTCAAATTAAGGGACGATTAGAATTTGCTAGACGTCATTGCCATTGGACCGATGATAATTGGGATCATGTGGTATTCTCCGATGAAACAAAAATCAACTGATTTTGCTCTGATGGTCGCAGTTGGTGTTGGTTTCGTGATGGACATAGTAGAAGTGTTGGAATAGTGCAACAAACTGTCAAGTTTGGAGGTAGGGGAGTGATGATGTGGGGTTGCATGACTCCGAGTGGCCCTGGTATGATGTGTAGGATTGAGGGAATAATGGATTAGTACATGTATTGAGAAATTTTAGAGCGAGAGTTGATTCATACGCTGCATGCATACAATTTGGATCCTGCCAATTTGATTTTTCAACATGATAATGACCCGAAACATACATCCAAGAGTGTGCGCCGTTGGCTGAATTCGCATGAATTTACTGTTTTGAAGTGGCCGGCGCAATCTCCAGACTTGAATCCGATCGAACACTTGTGGGCAACTTTAAAACGTCGACTAAACCAATATGAGAGACCTCCCAAAGGAATGTTAGAATTGTGGGAGCGTGTTGAGGATTGTTGGGCTTCAATTACTCCCAATGAGTGTAAGAACTTGTATAGGAGCATGCCTAAGCGCATTGCAGTTGTTATAGCTGCTAAGGGTAGGTGGACAAATTTTTAACTTTGTTCCAGCTTGTGTGAGCAAAACTGAGTTTTGGATTGAACTTCACTTTACTTTTTGTTTGTACATGCATACTTGTGTGTAATAGGCCTCAATTCCCATGGAAGTATGACTAATTGCAATGGTAATCCTATGCAATTTATGGTTTCATTTTTGGTGCATCCAATTTCCTTACATTGTTTGTTGAATTTCAATATGTTGTGTTTGTACTCAGTTTTGGCAGTCACTGTACCTCTGAATCCATTGACACAACTTTGGCATGGACTTGTGCCTTGAGGCTTTTGCGACAAAAGTTTTCAAAGTTCATGAAGGTTGCCAAGCTAGCAGTGAATGGTAATACAGTGCACATTCAACACGCTAAATTTCTTGAAAAAGAACATACGGAATCATTTGTCTACCCATCACCCACTAGTGGTTGGCATGCATGCCCAACAATTTCATAGCATTGATGATTTCCCCAATGACGTGGCTTATGATGAGTAGAATAATTTTGCTCACAAGGAGGGTTTGATTGAATTGCATGTGAACTTACAAATGATTGTTCCAAGTTTCTAAGGCATGTGAGTTTGTAGGTCTATATGTCAATGATGAAAGAAATTGAAGTTTTGAAGTTCGTTGGACTTGCAATTACAATGTTGATTGCTAAGCCCCTTTCAATAGTTGGCAGTTTTGGAAGTCTTCATGAGTCTTGATGTTTGCCGTTGTGATCTAGAAGTTACATTTTGTAAATCATGCTAAGTCTTGGTTGATGTCCCACTATAGGAATTTACATGTTGGTCTTCACTATGTGGTCTTGAGTCCTAGCCGCTACACATTATGTTGTTCCTAATTATGTGATTTTGTGTTCAATGGTGTTTTTATTCTATTGTATTTGGAATTTTGACTTAATTATGCTAGTATGGAATGTTTAGTATGTCATTATGTGTTTATAGATTGTGTATTTAATTATGTGGGGATGTGTTAAGGTTGTCATGGTCGACTGTAGATATCATTGCAAACTTGTCAACTCTTGTGCTTTGTATAATTTTGTGGCAATTACTTGCTATTGAAAGGGGCTAGCAAAAGGCCCCGAGACACTCAAGTTGTGACATCACAATTCACTATTGTCTTTGAGCTCTAAGAAATTTAGACTCCATTAGAAGAAAGTTAGATTATGTCGCCAAAATTGACATGTAAAATAGATATGTAGCTAGAGACATGACTTCTTACGCCACGTGTTTTGGGGTTCTTCTTTTCTATATTGCCAACTCTGGCAAACGGTTTTTTTTAAATGGCTGCCACACTTCACTTTTAAAAATCATAATCAATACATTTACTACTTATGTTTGAAAATGAAGCATTATTTTTTGCATGCTCTAAATATTTGTAGCCCACCGAGCTTCCAACAAAACAAACTCTTGAAAATGCATTGATCCGGACTAATACTATTCCAAGGTTTTTATGTTGGATCAATGAGAAGCACGGTCGTGTACAATAAAACCCTCTTGCCCCTTTGCACACCTATAATATCACTTAAGAAAAATCACACATATGCTTCTTGAAAATTCATCACAAATCAACATTTTGTCACTCGACGTCATTCTTAGGCACTAGATTTGCACAAGCTTTGCCAATCGGCTTGATTCATTTTCCCAATTACTTATTGCACATGAGAAGAGACCAAATATCCTAGAAATAACCTTTCCTAATCTCAAGAACATGGGTTCAAAACTGGAAAGAAAAGTAAAAAATAAAAGGTCAAAAGTGAAGGAAAGGAAGAAGAGTTGGCTTTAGGCACACCTACAATCAACACTTTGAACATCTACCGTCAGTCCAAGAACTAAATGCTAAATAAAATGTGTTGAAATCAAGGTACCTAATCCAATGATAAAATTCTTCATTACCAAATCATATTTTGTTGTGCCGTTCTTGAGTACCTAGCATGAGAAATGGGGGATCAAAAATGGGAAACAAAAGGCCTGATATGACTGTAAACTACCGGATGATAGTGGAAAGGTAACCGAACACGGAATGAAGTGGTTGGTGGTTCAATTCATGGCCATTGAATCTTCTTTCTACTTGACGGGAAAAACTACACCGATTATCCCAATTAGTGCGTGTGGTACTAATTCCCAAAACACACACTATTTTGCCAAGTCTCAAAATTAGTGAGGGCTGAATATTTTATTGAATGATATTAAATTTATATTTCAAGAAAATCAACGCGTGCTTTGAGATGCTTGTAGAGTGATAAAATACACACTTGTCAGTGGATAATGCCAAGTAGAATAGTGCTGATATTTTCAGTGGATTGTGTCGAGATGAACAATGCTTCCTAGATCTTTTGGTGGCACTAATTCCATAGCATAAAGAAAGTTAGTATCACCTTCACTAAGTTCCCACACTCTCACTATTAGCCCACCCTTAGTAATTGGGATAATCGGTGTAGCAAGGTTGCCACGCGCTTCCTTTGTTCCAAAAATATGACTGGAAAACAAAGGTAAAAAGTAAAAGGCACAAGGCCAAAAGTTGGGAAAGCGAAAAGGAAGGAGAGTTGAAGGAAGGGGGCCAAGCCTCGCCTCGACAAACATCGAAGCATTCATCGGTGTGAGCTTTGCGGAGGAACCTTGGACACACAAATCTTGCAGCGATGGCGAATCCCTTGCGGCAGCGGCTAGGCGCCCTCCTGGCCCGCCCTTCGACCCGCGATGCGTTGATGGTCAGCCGTCCCGCGACCAGCAAGCGATTCTTTGCTGCGTCCGCTCACAAGCACGATGATGCCGGTTCGTCCGTCAATCCTTTGCCGAAACCCTAATTTCCCGATACAGGATCTTCTTGTGCATTGCTACCAGAATGCATCGATCGGTTGATTCTAGTTTGTTCTAGAATCTTCGGCCGTCCATTCGTCTCGTGCTTTGATGTACGGTGAATTTAGGTCTTCCCTAGGTTTTGGTCGGGCTAGGGTTTGATGGTGTGCATTATCATACATGTGTTCTAGATCCATGATATTTAGGGTTTGGATTTCCCTTCTCTTCGTTCCTATGATCAGCCATTTGGTGAGAACTTCTGATTTCCATGAAGTGTAGTATTACTAGTGTCTCTAAATAAACAATCGGTCTTTCAATTCTGCTTGATGAGAATCTTTGGCCTATTCATATAAGATTTTAGATTCGGGAATCGGTTTGTCTGGGTTCTTGGTTTCCTTGGTAGGACTGAGGAATTTAAAAGTCTTCTGTCCACGACGGAGAGTAGGTCTTCTGAGAAGCCGTTACGAGAGGAGATTCTAGGTCTATTTTGGATGGGCAACTGGCAGGAAACCCTTGCCATCATTCTCAAGAAAAATCCTCAGAGAGTACCTTGAGTATGCAAAAGGGAACATGTACCAGGGATCAATCCTAGCATGTTATAACACTAGGTTGGAACCGTGCCGTCCCAACAGGTTGCACCTGTGCATATGAATTATAAATCACTGCAATGTGGTCCCATTCTTTCGATGCAATGGTTGTTGTTCGTGAGATGATTGGAAATGAGTTGGAGCCATCCATACATCATGAGGGGTATTTAAGTTTCTGATTATGTGCTCACAACTCAAAAGTCGTACTGTTTGTGTCCATAATTCCACCAGCATGTTATTAATTTCAAGTGTTTGCCAATTTTCTTTTTTCATTTTCACGATCTTCCTGGCAGAGTACTGTGCCTCTCGTCAAAACTACAGAAGATGTTGTTAGGTCAGCTTGGTGTTGAGTGTATGTAATGTGTTCAACTTGTAGTTAGAAGCTGCAATTTTAATCTCTTTGCTTATTAGAGCCTCTCCTGCACTGCCATGAATTATTTGGTGCGCCATTCTGGGGATCTGCCTTAAGGACTGGTGACTGTTTTGATTCATAACAGAGGAGACAGAGAAGTGGAAGAACATCACAATTGCCGCATACATAGGTTGTATCGCCATGGGCATCTACACTCTTTCTGGAGAAGAACATCATGGTGGCGGCGAGCAACCTGTAAGTTTCAGCCAACCAGATTTGGGCAAAGTCCACTATAAATGATGTGGGTGGGGTTTGTTTACCCCTACTTTCTGGTGGTGAAGAAAGTAGGCCTGAACTTGTGAAACTATATATTCAAGCACTACTGTAGAGGGCGCTCTATTTCATCATTAGCATGGCCGGAATGTAGTCTCCACCTGGGATGTAAGTGGTATCCCCCAATGTATGAACGACACGTGGTAAACTTTGTGGGGAATTTTTTTTTGGGGTCAGACTAGAGACCCCCTCTACAGTACACAGGAAGGGGTTAGCTGCTGTTTTTCTGGTTTAGTGATGTACTAGGTGCAGTTCACCCAATTGTTCCTTGTATATATCTAGAATTTCTTTGAGCTCTTGAGCATCTCATCTAAGCTGTTACTTCTTTGTGTGGCAGGCTTATTCTTACTTGCATATCCGAAACAAGCAGTTCCCATGGGGTACGTACTTCCCTTTTTGGCCATCAGTGTGATTCAAGACAACCAAGATATTATACTTTAGATTTTCTAGCTAGTCATGTGTCATTATTTGTCCTTATTCACAAAACACAGTATGCACATCATCACAATAGACTAGAATTCCAATTTCAAATTTGTGAATGTAACTTGACCAAAGTAAGATCCTTGGAATGCAGGACCTGATGGGCTCTTTGAGTACAAGGATCACAACGAACACTAAGCCAAAGGACTTGAAAGATCTGAACTATTGGCAATGCAGTGAAGACATTTGCCCCAAGTTTTAGTTAGAGTGGGATACCACAATCAATCAAGAGACCTTGTTTTCTGATGCACCTCTGCTCCTACATATAGGACGACATTCGCATGTGAATTGTCGCACATATGCATCAGCCGATGAAAAGATAACAAAGTCTAATGTATTTTGCAGACCTTTGGGAAGGTTTACACACATGCTCTTTTGATATGGGTTTGGCACTTTGGTTTACAAGCAAGTAAATATTTGTAGCTATTGATTTGGTGAGGAAGTTAATCCAGGTGTGTGTAAATTCAGAGAATGTGGAGAAAAGCAGAACATAGTTTCACAACCAACCAGAGCATACATGGCGATGTTATAAACATCAACAGTAGTGGAACCTTTTTCATTAGTGGTACAGCAGCACAATCTAGGAGTTGAAGATTTGTTTTTGGAGCAGATGCAAACTGGGAAAAGTAGAAAGTGGGCGAATCAACATCCAAAAAGTACAAAGTGAGCAATAAAATACTAGATAGAATTGAGGAGGGTAAAGAACGAGTGCAGCTTTCTGTGGTGGAGAAATTTACCAGTGACTTCCTATCACAATTCACAAGTGATAACAGAGCTTCAATAATAAGCTAGGGTTGGAGCCACTTTAGAGTTAGCTGAGGTGAAGCTTTCAAAGTTCGTTTTTTTGACTAATGGGTGAAATTTAAGAGAGTTGCATCCAACAAAAGGACAGAATCATCATTCAGGAATCTAATTTGATGCACCAAAGGTCACGAAGAAGTGGTCCCTGTCAGGAGTAACAATTTGGTGGCTGGCAAAAAGGACATAGGTTTTCATGATTGAAAGGGGGCACAAGCCTTCTTTATTCTGTGCCTCGTCGATATAAAAAGGATGGCATATGACACTTCTTGCATACTTCTTGTATACAAGTTGCTTTCAACAAAGATCTGTCATCCAAATGGTGAGATCTACACTCTTTCCAAGTGCATGGCAATTTTTATAAATCCCAAAGTCAAGCTTCTGTATTCTTAGATTCCTGAATGATTCTTGGCAGGATTTTTAGCACTGTGTACTTACTTCAACAACCACTACTTAGGGTCGTGTAGGATATGTCGTCCATGATACTTTGTATTTTAGTGTTGTAATATGAAACACCTCTTTATAAGTTTGCGCTTATTAGGGAGGAGATACTCTCATGATTCTTGACGTAGTATGGGCCCAATTACCTGCACTAAATGGTGCAGCTTAACTCATTAAATACCCTGGGGCTATCCCTTATTGCATCCTTGTATGAGCATACAAGTCCTAGAGCTAATCTAATAGTCTAACACAAAATCTATCCCACTATTAGATTTGCAATTTTCCAGTTGCACTCGATGTGTGCTTTGGGACTTATATGTTGGTAGTGTGGCTATAATTTGCAAAGGACATTGTTTTATGGTATTTAGTGTCACTTACTATTTGGAATTGCACAAGGCTATAACTTCTCACTGTAGATTTCATTTGCTACCAACAAAGATTAAAAAGGTTGTATGGACAATCTGCAACATAAAAGACTTTACTTGGTATGAAAGGTACATTCTTAGCAAAAAGCTATAGCATTGCGTAACTCCGGAGAGCAAGTGACTCTAAATATCATAAATGGTGTAGTGAGTCAATTGCTAACTTTACCTTGAGAAGGCAATCCCATTAAATAACCCCAACATGTACACACGACATTTGGTTCAGGGTTCAACACACATTGATTCGAATTTCAAGCAAAGTGTCATGTGTCATCTTCTTATAAATCACATGTGTCACTTCTAAAATTCAGATTTCTGCATCAAAGTGCCAAACAACATGCTTACCACCCACATGTAATATTAACCTAAGGTAGACAACCCTAATATTGGTTACATTTCTTGATCAGTTGCCTATATTTGAGTGGTATATGGTTAGATGTGGCTCCAAAAACAAATGCTGCAAAGACACCATGTGTTTAAAAGAGATTAGGCTACATGTTTAAAATAAGATAAACCATTCTTAGTTCAATAGTCAACATAACCAAGGGGGACCTATACGACCATTTCATGAGCACGAGAATCCTCACTTTGACAATGAAGAAAACACTCATACGAGCTCCGAAAACTATGAGGAAAGTGGCTACGGCCTCGATTTGGACTCGCTCGCCTTCTCATACTAATCACGTGTGTTTCATATCCTAGGAGAAGTGGGCTAATCGGGAATGAACATAAATTTACCCATTAATGACCCGTCTAGCTTGCGGCCCGAGCATGCAAGAGAATTGAAGAATGAATGAAAGGCCCGAATAATGTCCGGAGAGAATTTTGAGCATAATCGGTCAAAATCCTAGTGTTTCCAAGTCCAACCGGTTACATGTTGTGAGCGTTCGGCCTTTCTTTTTTTATTAATTTGAGGTATATTCCACACATTTCCCTAGAATGATCGGTTATTTTCCTCTAGTCGTCAACTTCAACCGGTTATTTCTCAAACTCGACCAGTTCATTTGTAACTAGCGGTCGGTTCTCCCCGTTCATTGGGCCGGGAACATGTTGGGACCCCGAGACGCCACCTACAACTAGCCCTTATGTAGCGGGCCTTTATAGTAGTGTGCCCACCCTTATTATTTATCATTATAGGACCGATGCGGCCGGCTCGTCGGAATCAACCCCGAATTCGTTCATTCGAGTATACATTGAGTATGACTCGTTCACAAAGTATCACATTATTATTATCGTTATTATTATTAAATACATATACATACCCCCGGTACTAGCTAGTACCCCCCGGCCGGGCCTCCACTATGCAAAGTATCTCATGGGCCTCAATAAAGTATCTGGCCTCCATAAGTGGACGCAGTAGCAGCAAACGAAAAGTGAAAAAGTGCATGGTTTGTACCCCCCAAAGAGCCATTGGGCCCTCTCTTTATTGCTGATCTGGCATGGCTTTTGGGCCAGGTAGGCAGGGCCGGCTTCTGAGAAAGGCCGCTTGCATGGGTGACGTGGAGGGGTACCAGTGCTGAACGGATGAGTTTCGGGGGTTGGTGTAGTCTGTAGTGGATGAAAATGAGGGATGGAATAGTACGTGTTCATTTTTCATCCATCCGTTGCAGTCCTCTCAACTGGAACAGGGGAATACTTAGTGTTTTTTTTTATATTGTATGTGTTGATGTGTCCCCTGCAGCATGCTTTCTGTCCAGCCAACCACTCTGGCTGCAAAATCGGTGTTGGGCTTTCTAAATATAGGAAATGTGACAGCAAGTGCCCTTTTGTTTTTTGAATTATACGGTCGAGCTCGGGATGAGGAGGGAATCCGTATGTAGATGCGCTTATTGATGAGCGACCACCATTCTCTCAAGGGCATGGGTTCCCGATTCCATCATATCAAGAATTATGTTCTTAATTCTATACTAGGCGTGAGTGTATATATAGAGAGAGTAGCTCGGTTTCAAGTTCATATGTTGGTGATCATGGTCAAGGCTTCCTTTTGCACCGGTCACAAGCCAAAAGAAGGGCATTATAAAGTCCGAAATTAATCTTGGCCCGTCGAAAGAATAGCGAGAATGAAAAAATGCATGTCATATGGGAAGGCAAAAAAAAAAAACCAACCCGTCAAAAGACTGGTCCCCTCAACCATTACCTATCGGCCATATATCATAACTATGGGCAAACAATGTTGTGTCTTGTAAAATATAAACCATGCTTTGATTTCATAATGACTTAGGAGATACAAGTCGACTTCTACACTTGTGAGCAACACCTAACTAAACCCAATTTGAGTGTGTGTTGAGTTTTCAATGTGATTGTGATCATTGAAGAGTTTGAGAGCAGATGTGAGCTAATAATAAATCATTGAATTGGGGGTTTTTTCCTTACATAACATTATTAAGTAGTGTGCGTTCGTTCATGTGGGCCCTGAGAATATAACCAATGGGTGCCCCAACCTAGTGCAGATTCAAACTTAATTTGAGTCTCCTTGCACTAGGTTGGGGCATCCCATGGTTATATTCTCAAGGCCCACATGAATGAATGCACAGTGCTTAATAATGTTATGGAAATCTTGAACTTCAACCGGTTTATCTATAACTAACGGTCGGTTCTCCCCGTGCATTGATCGTTTGGTGTGAGGCGATCTTTCGGTTTTTCTTTATTGAATTGCAAGTTTATCCTGAAGTTTGGAACTTCAACTTGTTATTCCTCAAACTAAACCGGTGATCTGTAACTAGCGATCAATTCTCCCCATGCATTAATAGTCTGGTGTCATGTGATCTTTCGGTTTTTCTTTAATCAACTGGGGTTTTTCATCTCGGGGAGATCACTCCATTGTAGAGTTGAACAACCACGTGCGATCATTTTAGATGTAAAAAATGTAAAAAATGTAAAAATCATCACCAAAATGGGTCACAATTTTATCAATTTTTTTTCATGAGTAGATATAAATGGTACATGTTACATAGTAAAAAATGGTGACTAAATTTGATGATTTGTTTTTTTAATAAAACATACCGTTTTTAACTAGAATGACGCAGAATTGAACTAAAAAAATTGCTACAATTAATGAATATGACTAAAAATTTCAAAAAAATATAAAAAAGATACCATCAATGGTTGTGTATATGTAGAAAAAATATCGTAAAATTTAAAATTATTTATGACATGTAATATAGGGGTAGCAAATTTTGTTCGCACGTGGTGTTCAACTCTACAATGGAGTGATCTCCCCGAGTTTTTCATGAAGTCTTGAACTTTAACCAATTAATGAAAAGACCATGTTGGTTCCTAAACGCTGCTTTGAACATACACAGAGCTCAATATGTGATTTCAAATAGCGTCTACTCTTGTTGTTTCATGACAAAGCGTTTATTTGTTGGACTCTACTTGCCCATTCATGCTTGAGATATTCAAAGTTATGCCCTCAAACTTAGTGCACCCTTGACTCGGGGAGATCACTCCCTTGTAAAGTTGAACAACCACGTGCGAACTTTTTACATCTAAAAAATCCTACTTTTTACATAAAGCATCACCAAAATGGGTCAAAATTTTATCAATTTTTTTCATGAGTAGATATATACGGTATCTATTATATAGTAAAAAATATTAACTAAATTTGATGATTTGTTTTTTTTATAAAACATACCGTTTCTAACTAGAATGACGCAGAATTGAGCTAAAAAAATTACTACAAAAAATGACGATGACTAAAAATTTCAAAAAAACATACAAAAGATACTATCAATGGTTATGTATATGCAAAAAAAATATCATCAATTTTAAAATTATCTATGGCATGTAATATAGGGGTAGCAAACTTTGTTCGCACGTGGTGTTCAACTTGACAATGGAGTGATCTCCCCGAGACCCTTGATAATTGCTCCATAGTAAGTTAATAATAACATCCAATTTTATAATATGTATTGAGTCTCGATACTGTGCATGCATGCATTGTACATAATTTACTTGCCTATGAATTGATGTTGTAGCTAGCATCAAACATTAGTATGGATCATAGACCAATGGATATGTGCATCATGTATGGACCAATAGAGTAGCAGGTGCAATCAATATAGAAAAGGCCATGTCGTTTTCTAAACCTTGGCTTGAATCTTTACATGGAGCTCAATATGTGATTTTGAGTGGTGTTTGCCCTTGTTATGTCATGTCAAATCGCTAATGTGTAGAAGTGAAATCATTAGAACCTTGAAGAAAGTCCTCATTGCTCTTGGAATTGGATGTTTCTATGGTTCTTGGGTGTTTGATGATAATCTTGCTTGTGTGGGGATAAATGTTCTAAGGGTGCATGAATGTGAAAACAATCATTGAATGAGGCATGGCAATCTTGTGGGGGCATCAACGAGTCATATACCAATTGGCCACATCTCATGAAACTTTGGCAAAAAAATATTTGTCATTCCCTCAAGTATTGCAATTTGTGAAAGGGGATTTTCAAAACAAAATGCTATCAAGAACCACTTGCAAGCTTCATTGAAGTTGGACACTTTCGATGCTTTGATGTGAGTATCATTATGTAGGATAGAGGTGGAGAATATGGATTGGAGGGCAGTATTTGAGTTATGGCACAACATGAAGAATTGGAGAGTTCTTAGTTTGGACTAAATATTGTAAGAAGTACAAATTTTTTGTATGTTGATTTGAACGGACATGATTTGATCTTCAATTTTGTGTGAAAGATTAATATGTTATGAACCTGTCATTTGAAAGGCAATTTTTGATGTTGTCCATCACATTTAAATGCAAAAAGAAAGTAACATGCCAAATGAAATGAAGGTGAACCCGTCAAAAAAAACCTATGGTCATGGTGAGGAGAGAGAGTGGGGGTGGGAGTTAAGGTAAATGGGTCTTAAATGGTTAGTTTTTGTGACTAGCACTCTTCTGGGATGTGAAACAAGTGATTTGTAGAAGATGGTTAGCAAATCTAAATCAAGGTTGTATATTGTTTCAAGTCTTTTATGTTGAATGAATAAACGACTAGACATGAACATGTGTTCAAAATATTATATTGACTATTTGAGAGGGAAAATGCCATTGAGAGAGAAAAAATTCTTTAGTTTGACCTCTTATAACTTTTGCATCTCAACTTTGATATTGAAACTTGACACAAACAATCTACATGATTCACATTGCTACCTGAACGAAACAATTCCTTATTCGATTCACCGGTCAAAATTATGCATGCAATTGAAAGTGCCCACGCTAGGACCACATACCTTATATAAGGTAGGTATACCCAAAGCCAACACCTGACCTAAATCCAACACCTCGAAATCTTGTACAATACATACATATTGAATATGTAGATGTACACCATCTAAACGTCTAATACATGTGTTGATCTTAGATCGCCTATAACTGAAAAACTAAAACCGCATCACTTGTGACATATGACGTCCAAACAATGTGCCCTTTAGTGTGTTGAACCCACATGATCTTGCAATAACATAAAAACATATATAAGACCAATAAACACAATGACAAAACTATGCCCAATGCTTACTTTGTCGGGTTTAGAGCATTGCCACCAGTAGTAAATTGAACTGCAAAACGGATGTAGAGTAGTTCAGTTCAGTTTGGAATTGCCCCACCCATCTGAAAATTGGATGAACTGAACACCGAGGGCAGCCTCAGTGCAGTGATTGTCCTGCAAAACGGAGCAAGTTTTCACTGCACCAAGTTGACCCGAACTCCAATGAATCGAGAATAAGACAAGAATATTATACTCCTCCAAGATTTACTTCCTAATAAAAAAATTACTGGGTTTGAGGGTGCTCGTTGAAGTCGGACTCAAAAACAAGTTTGTGGGTGGGGCAAATGCCTCCTACCCAAATTGAACTTGGATGAATCTCTGTTTTGTGTTTAAACTTTTGCAGTTCGGCTTCATTCATGGGTGGTGATGCTCTTAGGTTACTTACCTCATTGGGTTTCTTGAGGCAGAGGTGCAACAAGGAGAGCCTTCACAATTCATATATACATATAAAAAAAGGCCTAATTAAGTGGGTTGCTCAACGAAATCATGACCAATAAGTTAGCCTCGAACGTAAGCAAGCTCACGCACTATAACTAGATTCCTCCTCTTCATTCGCCCATGAGCTACTAGCTCCCTCTTTTACTGACAAAAAATCTCGCTCGCCCAACACATATCCCTATAGGTTAGCCCCTTGGTTCGTAGGGTTATAGGGAGGCGGGCGCTCCATAAGCAACCAAGCACAATGCACGAGGTGGATATAAAGGGTCGTGGAAGGTCAGAAGCACTATTCATGTCTATAAATATGTATATGTTTATATATATAAAGAAGAAGAAGAAGAAGAAGGAGAAGACGAAGAAGAAGAAGAAGGAAATGCAAGTGTCCAAGGATCCATGAATCGCATGGGGCCCAATGCGCATATATAGACTTTTATGATCCCGCGCAGCCAGACACCCACCCGAGGCTGGTCCAAGAACAATGATGCATGCTCAATAACATGGAACGGCTCCCTACTAAAAAGGCATGTGTGTGGGCCTTGAGCATTAAAGGTCGACAAGGACTTTTTGGTCTGCACAGTCACTTTTGTTCGACCATACTAGTGTACATGTTTATGTTATAATCTCATGACTTTGGACACGTGAATGGTTGGAGATTTGTGTGAACGGTCTCAGCTTTGATAAGGTTATCATATGTATAATCATAATCGACAAACGAGGTCTGAGTTTTTCCTTGAGAGATTGTTGAAATGCATAACATTATTAAGTGCGTCAGTGTGTTCTCACGGCCCCCGGGAATATAAGCCGAGATGCCGTGAGTTAGCTCACATTTAGACGGGATGCCGTGAGTTAGCTCACATTCAGTCTAAATGTGAGCTAACTGACGGCATCCCGGCTTATATTCCCGGGGGCCGTGAGAACACACTGACGCACTTAATAATGTTATGTGGATTGAAGTTTTTGGACGATTTTGGGAAGGTTTGACCTTCAGGGGTTAAGTGGTTACTCTTCGTGATCGGATGTAAGTGGTATGTAGCGAGGTTTGTGCTTTAGAATTGATCCCGAGGACATATTTATAATGAAATTACATCTTGTGTGCATAGTGCATCGATTTTGGTGGTTTTTTTTGAGAATAGCCGAAGTGAATTTGTAGAACCAAGATGAAGGAAAGAGCCGCTCAATCAATATCTTGGGAAAGGGAACCTTCACTAATGGTGGCAATAGGGGGATGCAGGGCGCCTAATTTCCATCGAACGTGAGAGAAGCATCCCTTATGATGCATCTCACCAACACACCAAATATTGGAAAATTTGGCCTAAAAAGCACTTTTATTGTGTGCACTTTTGAGTTCAACATCTTCATAAATCTCCACCATCATCATTCCAAGGATTAGGCATGGCAAAGAGGTACAAAATTGACGATAAATGCAAAGAGTCCGTGTGGGATATGCTTAAGAGCGCTACTATATTCACAAATATGGTGTGCTAGATGTAGAGTCTCTTTTCTAAGGAGGACACGATTGTATCAAAGAGGAAGATACTCTTGAGCATACTAATGCCAAGTGCCATTTGTGTGCACTTTAGTCAACTTGCACCCTATTGTATAACATAGACATACACCTCGTAACACTACAGAACATACTCATGCCAAATTATTAGTAAGCGCACTTGAACACCAAGTGTCATGAGGTGACACTAATTATGAGGTTGTTGATCATTAGTGTAACCTAACATACACCTCAAAAAAGGGTATGTGACACTAAATACCACAAATGGTGCAGTCCAAATAAACTCCAAAAATAGGCCAAATTAGCCAAAAGGGTGGGTTCAAGCACCCTCTACTTCACTTAGGGTCACTTCACACACAAGACTGAAAGCCCGTGACCTTTGCACTTCAAGCACTCTCATTGGTGGAAAAGGCGGAGCCAGTCCAAGTTTGCTTCACACTACGCTTGAGGGACCAACGGAGTATGTGAATGCAAGATGGATGTAAAGTCTACATGGATTCCCACGTGGCATCGAATGGATCACGTCTCATGGTCACTTGGACTATTTTCAAAAACCACCTTTTGGAGGTAGGCCTAACACAAAACTAGAAAACCATGGCACTCCAAACGCTCACAACCATTGGTTTGTTCTATTTTATCATGGTGTGAGGGCCCGCATGGATAGAAAGTCATTGAAAGAGCATTTGGTTTGAGGGCCCGGTCACATATGACTTCACACTGCACTTGAGGGTCCGTGACCACACTACATGATTTTGGAGGTGTGTTGGGACGGCCTTTGGACACTTTCTTTTGGGCTCTCACAATTTCATGGTCACAGGTCTTGGCTCGTGTATGAAGTGGCCCTCAAATTCTGTGTGGAGAGCAGGAAAGTCACCACCCAGCACCACCCAGCATTCAACCAATTACCCTTGTCTGTGCTAGCATTTTGTCTGGAGGGACCCCTGTGGAGAGAGCCCTTTACATTGGGCGGGCAACAGGGAAGGCCAGGCTTCTCCCTAGTCTTCATGTCTTCATGTGCAGTTAGTATATTTTATTTGATGTTATTGGTGTGTGTGTGTTGTGGGTGGACGTTCATTTGTTCAGTGTGAGTGAGGGGGTTACCACACGGGAGGAAACTTCCTCGAACGGCATCGAGTTGGATGAATAGCATTGGTTCAAATGAGCAAGTGGTTGCCACATGAGAGGAGGTATGGGGAGTGGCAACAATGACTTTTTAGCTTTGGATTTTGCTTTGGGTTTAGGGTCGGGATCTACTTGGCAATAAAGTAGAGTGACATGGCACAATAAATGTAGTTCAACACTTCCGGGCACTAGTGCCCGGAAGTTCCATAGTTTAAGGAGAAAAACAAGGAAAAGTGCCGTGTTGGAGGACGTTGGGAAACTTCCTCTGCCTCCCGTGTGGTATCCCCCTGAGTGTGTGGGGGCAGCCAGCCAGCCAGCCAGCAGAGCAGGTCGTAGCTTATACGTGCACAACAGCAGCAGCTACTACTAGTGCTGCTACTGCTACCAAGTGCTGAGTGTTTGGTTGGGAGTCGGCCGAGTTGGGCACAGGAACTGAGGCGAACCTTAGATTCGTCAAACGATTCCTCTTTCCAGCCAGGGAAGGGTGCGGAGTGAGCCACCTCCTCCTCCTCCCTCTTCTCACTGCTACAGCTCCGCCCTCCCCTTCATCAGAGTACTACCTTCTTACCACCAGCACCACCGAATATTCGACGTTGCATTGGGGAGCGGCAGCAGCAGCATTCGTATCTATCTGCCCCACATGCATTGCTAAATCAATGGAGCGCACGCAGGCGTTTGGGGCCCATCTCTGCAACAGATGCTCCCCTCCCTCCTCAGTCTAGCTGCTCCTGCTCATGGCCGCAAGCAGCCACTTGCGTTCTAGTACACCCTAAGCTCCGTAATATCAACCTCCATGATGTCGCACACTCTCTAAGATCCCGAAACCCTAGGGAACGGATGTCCGTAGTTCAAATCTCACTCCATACTGTCACCTTTCTCTCCCTTATATCACAAGAGTTGTCATTAATGCAAACCACCCAAGAAGTCAACCCACACCCTCGCATCGCGCCATGTGTCAACATGTGGAGTGCCACCCTCTTATTGTTGTTGTTATTGTTGTTGTTGTTGTTGTTGTTGTTGTTGTTGTTCTTCTTCTTCTTCTTCTTCTTCTTCTTCTTCTGCCACTTGTTGAATGTTGGTGCATGCGTCCACCACATCGTCCGGGAAGGCCAAGTGGAGTGGACCACACGAGCATAGGCAACGGGAGAACGAATTCAAACTGTCCTCACATCTCCTTTGTGTTATTCCATAATGTCACATGCTACACTAATTCTATAGTATCACGCATCCATGTTAACACTACAAAACTCCGTAATATCACATGCACTTTGGTTGCCACGGGTGTGATACTACGGAGTTTAGAGTGTACACCGTTTAGGGTATTTAGTGTCACTGACCCTACTTTGAGGTGTATGCTAGGTTACCATAATGAATAACAACTTCATCATCAGTGTCACCTCATCACACTTGGCGTTCAAGTAAGCGTGCTAATGTCTTGGCTGGAGTATGTTCAGTAGTGTTATGAGGTGCATGACTATGGTACACTATGACCAAGGGATGCCAAAATGAGTTTGGTACCCAATGAACCAATATGGAATGTCCTTCGTTCAAACCTCCACATTGATTCCAAGCATGCACCCAAAACTTACCGAACATGGGAAGTTATGCATGCGAAACAACCAACTCCCTACTAAAACTCCGGTTGAGTTAAAGGATAACTCTAATATCCTAAACGTGCTACGTAATGTAAATAACATTTCACTTTTAAAATGTTAGTTGTGTTGATGAATCGTACCATATTGACAATTAGCGGACGTGACACTTAATTTGAGACCTCTAGGCATCTAGTTTAGGCCCTTTGCAAATAGTGTACGTGATACTAAATACCATTAACAGTGTAGTGCACTAAGTAGTGGGAAAGCTTCCTTCTGGGTTCCTCACAACACACCGGATCCACTAACACTCCACTTTGTGAAATCAACACATCGGTGACCATGGTCCAAACATGACTATGCATTAGAAAAACTGGGTAGTAGCCAACACTCAAGGCCATGAGCATGGAAATCTAAAGGGCCTTGAAATCATCCAAAGATCGTACTATATTGGGAGATAGAAATTCAATTTTGCAATTGATGCATCAACATCTACATACATACATACATACATACATACATGATTGACAATCGGACATTTCTTAATTTAGTTATGGTTATTGAAAGTGCATGTTTGATGATTTCTTAATTGAATACAGAAGTCTTCCTGATTGTGTTCACTATCAAGTGTGGAGTAGTTAGTAAAATTTGAATATATAGGCCAATCTCTTTTGAACTTGTGTTTTAATGGTGCTTATTCTTTGATTCTCACCAAACCACACACCAATCAAATATAGGGGTCCAATTAAGAAAAGCAACCGAATAGCACCCGCTTCTAATAGTAGGGAACGTGCTTTTAGAATGCACTTGTCATTTGACAATTGCGGTCATTAGAACACGACCCAATTGACAAGGGTCACGTTCCATCTACAATTGCCATAGACTACTGCAAACCTTGGACAACTAACTAAGTGGGCAGCTATTTAGCTAGCTAAAAACTCCAACTAGCTAAAGCTACACATGAATTCGGTGCCTCAAAAGAATAGCTAGTTGTAACTAAGTGCCATAATTTGGACGAGGAAAATTAACTAGCTGAAGTTAGCTAATAGCTAGCTAGGATATGAATGTGATCTCGGTGGAATGAATGATATCATTGCACCTAAACGGTCATCTCTCAGACCTGGACTCATTGAAGCAATGATGTTTTTGAAATTGAACGTGAGCCTAATTCCTAATAATCAAGCAGATGTCGAGGAATCTATGATTTGGAACACCTTGATTCCATCTCGTCTTGAATTGCCAAATGACATTGACGATTTCAATGATAATAAAAATGAAGAAGATGATGATGATGATGATGATGATGATGATAACGATAACGATGATGAAGATGATGATCTATCACTAGTGCCAGTCAAAAGTGAGGAAGCCGACTATACATTTTGATTTTAGGCCTTTCAATTTTCTTGTGCAACAACATAAAAATACATAGTCAAATGAGAGCAATACAACCAAATATATATATTGTTTGGTTTCGTTTGAATGGATTTCTCTCTAGTTTAGAATGAATATGCATGTCACACAACTTTTCAGCTAGTCGAAGCTGAGTGAAAATGAGAGTTCCGGAAAAGTTAGCTAGCTAAAGCTAAGTAAGAATCCTAGGTTTGGTGAACCTAACTAGCTAAAGCTAAGTGACAAATAGGGGCTCGGAAAATTTAGCTAGGTGATGCTAGTTGGCCAGTTGTCCAAGGTCTGCACTGCTGGGATTGTGAGGCCTAGAACACACTTCCCCTTTGACACGCGCAGTCATTAAGACATGACCCCATTTACATGTGTTAAGTCTAATATATATCATGGTCATGTCTTAATGACTGCCCGTCTCAAATGAGAAATGTGTTGTAGGCCCCATAATCCTAGTAGCAATACATTCCAATCAGCTATTGTCAGCCGAGTTGTATGTTGATGACCATACGTGTCAAATGAAAAATGCGTTCTAGGACCACATTCAAACTAGTGCAAACAACAAGATGTTGAGGATCGTCCTAGTAGAAAACAAGGATAAAAAAAACAAAGAAAAAATAAAAACAATGAGAGGATCGTAAAAATGACACTGTTACAATTTTGTGTTGTTTTCAACATTAGAAAATTAATAACCAAAAAACATGCTTGTAAAAATTGGTGCAATGGAGCTATGAAATGTCAAGATTGAAAATGTTAATTTAACAAAATAGTTGTTTGGAGTTTGTCGTATGGCACCATTTTTTACTAGTGAAGCACTACACTAAATAGTATATTTAGTGTTAGTTACTATTCGGAGTTACTCACTCCTATATCTTTTTACCGTTAATGTAATTTTTTACCAACGAAGGTCGAATTGGGTTGTTGGACATTATAGAACATTAACATCTTTACGTGGTAAAAAATTACATTAATAGTAAAAAGATATAGGAGTGAGTAACTCCGAATAGTAACTAACACTAAATATACTATTTAGTGTAGTGGAGAATACAATGCCAAACAACATGCCCACTAGTGGTTCGCCGTGGCTCTATCGTGCCACTTTTACAAGAATGTAGTTTGAAGCATGTTTTCATGCTATTAGTTTATTATTGATGAAAAGAACACAAAATTGTGGCCATGTACATTTTATGATTTGTGTTGTTTGGAACCATGTTTTTTACTAGCACGTCCCAAACATCATGCTCCCAAAAATAATTTTGT
Organism: Polytrichum formosum; assembly: GCA_964035585.1. Taxonomy (NCBI): domain Eukaryota; kingdom Viridiplantae; phylum Streptophyta; class Polytrichopsida; order Polytrichales; family Polytrichaceae; genus Polytrichum; species Polytrichum formosum. The sequence continues at coordinate 63,692,740 of OZ037936.1, forward strand.
TGAATTAAAATGCCCACTTTTGACCCTTTGTAGATTGACACAACTATTCAACAAGCAGGTTGTTTGGGATCATGTTTTCCACTAGTGTACTGATGGCCCATGGTTTCTATGTATATATATTTAACCTGGTAGAAAACATGGGTCCCAAACAACATATGGTGTTGGGATGATTGGTAATCCATGACAATATGTAGTACACTGTTTATGGTGTTTGGCGAGGCGTATGCTAGGTTACACTAATGATTAACAACTTCACCATAAGTATCACCTTGTAACACTTGTTGTTCAAGTGCACTTACTAATATCTTGGCATGAGTATGTTCAATAGTGCTATGAGGTGCATGCCTATGTTACACAATGATGTACAAGTTGACTAAAGTGTGTCCAAATGATTATTGCCATTAGTGAGCTCATGTATGGTATCCTAGCCTATTACCGATATGTGACCTTAAACCGAGCTCTAGGGAACAAATTAGAAATAATGTTCCCTAGGTGGATGACATGTCCCTAGCTCAACTAACCTCACATTAATGCATTTAATGACGTGGAGGGAGAGAGAGAGAGGGGAGGAGAGAGAGGGGGAAGGAGGAAGAAGGAGGAGGAGGCACATAGGTCTCGGTTCAAGGAACATAGGTCTCGGTTCAAGGCACATGAGACCTTGCCACAACGTGTTGGATGAGATTAGTTGTTCGTTTAGGATGTCTCTTGACATGGTAAGGTCAAAGTCAGTCTACGGCTTAGTAATGTTGGATTTCTTACAACCTCTTACTTGCTTGTGGATAATTATAGAATGCTCATAAGTTGTATTAGCATTGACGTCAAACTTCTTTAGGTCTATCATAAGATACCCTAGGGAACATCTTTAAAAATCATATTTAATTCAATTTTAATTTTAATTTTTTTTTTTTTTTGAAATAGACAAATATTTCATTTTACCTTGCATGAACAATTTTAAATCGTTCATTACCATAGAAGAGGTCATTGTGAAAATTCACCAATGTGTAGCTCTCGGTCATAGGCTAGGATACCATATATCTTCCTCTTGGATACTAGAACATAAACATGACACTTGCCATTAGTACGCTCAAAAGCATCTTCCCGTTGCATACTATAACGTAAAACCATCATCTCAAGTATCCCCATGTGCTACTCATAAATGTCATAATGTAGGTACTTGTTCACTTAAAGAAGTTACTTATGTCGATGAATAGAATCATATTGGCAATTAGCGGCCATGATACTTTGAGACCTCTAGGCATCTAGTTTAGGCCCTTTGCGTAAAAGATTGTTCACAACCAGGGATTGCACGTCACGTCACATTTTGTGACGGCGACGTGACGGCTGACCAAAAAACGTCACGTCCGCGGGGGGTAAATCCGGCAGTTACCCCAGGGGTAAACTGACGCGGTCAACCCCCTGGTCGACTGCTAAGTCGACTGCAAAAATAAATTAAATTAAAAAATTCCAAAAAAAATTCTGGACTGTCAGATCTTCTTGGCAAGAAGATCTGACGGTCCAGAATTTTTTGTAATTTTGTAATTTTTTTGGCAGTCGATTGCTAATTCGACTGCTATTTGCAGTCGACCGCAAAAAAATTAAATAAAAAAAAATTCTGGACCGTCAGATCTTCTTGCCAAGAAGATCTGACGGTCCAAATTTTTTTTGGAATTTTTTAATTTTATTTATTTTTGCATTCGACTGCTAGGTCGACTGCTATTTGCAGTCGTTTGCTAAGTCGACTGCAAATAGCAGTCGACTGCAAAAAATTACTTTTGCAGTCGACCAAGACCAGTCGACTGCTAAAAGCAGTCGACTTCAAGGAAAACCTAAAAAAATCAAAAAATCAAAAAATTCTTAAAAAAATCATGGACCGTTAGATCTTCAATCCAAGAAGATCTAACGGTTCAGATTTTTTAATAGATTTTTTTAATTTTTTTAATTTTTGTTTTCTGAAGTCGACTGCTCGTAGCAGTCGTCCAAAAAAGTTTTAAAAAATTTACAAAAAATTGGTACATTAACTTTTTTTTACCACGTCAGTGCGCGTCACGCCCCGACGTGACGCGACGTGATGGCGTCACGTCATTTGTGACGCGACGTGACGCAAAAAGGCCGCGTCACGTCCATTTGCACATCCCTGTTCACAACTCTAATTAGCACACTAAAAAGGCTTAACCTAAACTCGAAAGGTTAACATCGCGTACTTAGCTGCCACGAATGAATGAGAACAAGTTACAATACATGGATTTGTAAGTAGGATATGTTATGTGCCTAAATAAGAAATTGCATATAAGCATAATTGCTAATTTTTCATAAATGTTTTTACAGACCGCCTAAGCCTCTTTTTGAAACTTTATTAATTATTGGGCATTTTTTTGCTCAACCTGCTATCAACCTACGGTAGTAGTAGTAATAAGGTCGGTGACCCTATTGTGGGAACTTCCAACTCCACAAACAATTTTGACCATTGGATCAAATTAAGAATTGTCTCATCCAATCATCAACAATAAATTACGTAGATTCAAAAATCATGGTTTAACAAGATGCAAAAGTCAAAGGAGGTCGTAAAAGAGTATCTTTCTCAGTGAACGATCACATATACCCTCCCAACTATGTTGACGATTGAACCTAGAATTGTTGTTATATTTTGAGCGCATGATTCAATTTCATTGTAACATGTGTAGTTTTGGTGTTCATCGTGAAACAACTAACCTTGCCATATACCATGCACATATATATGTGTTCAAGTAAGAAGAGTGACCACATGAGGCCCATTTACCTTAAGGTATGCAAACTTCAATTGAACACTACTCTTATGCAAACATCTCTATATTTGAGTGGCAATGATGGCAAGGCTCGCAGTTAAGAACATACCCCAAAAATACAAGTGTGGGGATGAGAGTGGCCTATGTCATGGGTTAAAATTGAAGTCAAATCTTCACTTTGACCTCTTATAAGTTTTTGCATCTCGTCTACACTATTGACACTTGAAATGACAACATTCATGTTTCATAATTACTAAAGAGATGAGACAATTCACAATCTCAATCCCAACAACCAAAAGTATATGTTGAATTAAAGTTGGAGTTGGAGTTGGAGTTGGGAGTGTCCACCATAGGCCCAAAAACTATAGTAGTACCATAGGCTCATACTTGGGCCAGTGGTCTTTGAAAACATGCGTGTATGGCAAGGTTTGTAGTTAAGAACAAACACCTAGAAATTACAAGTGTGACAATGGGAGTGGCCTATATCATGGGTTAAAGTTGAAGAAGATTTTTTGTTTTGACCTCTTATGAGTTTTGCATCTCATTTCCAATTTTGACACTTGAAATGACAACATTCATGTTTCACAATTACTAATGGGATAAGGCAATTCACAATCCCATCCCAACAACCAAAAGTACATGTCAAGTTGAAGTTGGAGTTGGAGATAGAGTTAAAAGTGCATGTTATATGCCCGCTTACCGTAGTAGTACACCATTTATGGTATCTAGTGTCACGTGTGTAATAATGTCACTTACCCTGTTTTGAGGCATATGCTAGGTTACACTAATGATCAACGACTTCATCATTAGTGTCGCCTCATGGCACTTGGCGTTCAAGTGCGCTCACCAATATCTTGACATGAGTATGTTCCACAGTGTTATGAGGTGTATGCCTGCATTACATAATGGTCTACAGTTGACTAGATTGTACACAAATGACACTTGGCATTAACATGCTCAAGAATGTCTTCCTCTTGCATATTAAAATGCAACCACATGACACTTGCGATTAGTATGCTCTAAATTACATCTTCCCTTGCATACTAAAACGCGAAACTATCATCTCAAGTGTTCTAACTTGCTACACTAAATGTCATAACGTAAATAACGTTTCACTTAGAACAAGTTACTTGTGTTGACCAAATAGTATCATATTGGCAATCAACGAACATGACACTTTTGAGACCTCTAGCCATCTAGTTTAGGCCCTTTGCAAATAGTGTCCACGGCACTAAACACCATAAACGGTGTACCGCTATCATAGGCCCGTAGTTGGGGCCGAGTGACAACCAAAGGCCAAACAAGATTTTGTGTACCAGCTAGCTAATATTGTATGTAGCTTGCTAGGTGGCCTGTAGATTCTTGTATACAATCAAGCAGCTGATGGGCCTCCATGATTGCAACAACCAAAGGGAGGGTTTCAAGGTGGAAGACGGATGAATGGACGGATGGAGGGGATGAAATTATCGTATACAAACGTACCCTCTCATCCATCCAAACACCAAAACAACTTGGCCCCCTATAGGTTTGTTGCCGAATTGGTTCAAATAGCTCTGAGTACACTAATTTGGGGTCTTTAACGCTATTCCAAAGTCAAATCAACTGAAAAGAGAGTACACTAATTTGGGGTCTTTAACGCTATTCAAGAGTCAAATCAACTGAAAAGAGAGTAACCTTCGGGTTGTATACTATTTCAGGGTTTTTATGTTGGAGAAATGAGAGGTATGCTTGAATATGATAGTTCCCTCTCTCCAACATGGATTAGTTGACTTGCAATGCATGGCTGGTAATTACGTGGAATGGGATTTAATTATTGCAAGCTTCTAATTTAGGTTTGTGTGTTCTCCATGTTCTGATGAACACGCATGTTTATGTTAGAAAACTTGTGAGTTTTGGACCTTCCTTGATATAGTTATGATTATCAAATTTGCATGTATGTTGATTTTGAAATGGATGATGCCTAGGTTCTCATGATGGTGTTGACTATTGAGTCTAGAGTACTTAATAACATTTGAGGATGTAGTTCAATCTCTTTGTGGTAAGGTGTCACTCACACCTAAACCACATTTCACTTGAAAGAGGTGTCTAAGGTAGAAATACCCAAACCGGTTAACCACCCTCTACCCGTGCACTAGACCACCGTCATAATAGTGAAGTGCCATTTCTGAAACCGATCATGGCAAGGCGGCAACTTCAATGCGTGTACACTTAGTGTAGCCAATGGGAGTCAAGTTTTAATGTACCCATGAGGTAACCGATTTAGGTGATGTTATGTATGAAAATGCGGATTGTTGTGTTCGGTGTAGGGAGAATCTAGTGAACGAGTAGGGGGTTTGACAACTTTCCACTTTGAAAATTTGTAGAATTTTTTTATACAGGGCAAAAAAATATGAAACAACTTGCATTCTTCATGAATCCTTCTCGTCTATCTTGGAAAATTATCTCATGATTGTAAGACCATATCTTCAATGCAAATCACCTTATTTTCACGGGTTATGGTATTTCTACCTTAATTAAGAGAAAAAACTATCGAAGAAAGCTTGCATATCTTGTGTGGAAGGTTCTCAAAGGGTTGATGATTTTAGTGAGGGAGTTGACTAGCTTGGAATAATCTTGTTCAATTGCCATTGATGTTGAAGTTGTGGTAATACATATGTCTAGAAGAAAACATAAAGAAACGTTTTCAGAATTAAAATGGGAAGCGAACGTAATTCTATTAAATTAAGATACATAGATGCAACCATGACATTGGAACACCAAAAAGAGATAAGTAAGAGTTTGACTTATTGATTACTCAAGTCACTGCATCGAACAATTGATTTGGTGTCGCATTTAAAATTGGTGTGCCATGTTAATTGAAGTGGTTTGCATGACTTTTCAGGTAGCATCAAGCGCCATTTGATACCCTCACTAGTTGCCACCTAGTGATTGCAAAATGACATTAATTTAGGTTAACGATGCATAGTGTGGGCCACACTAAATAAGGTGTTTAGTGTACATAGTACTATGTCAAGCCATTGGACAAAACCTAACCGATATCTCGTTTCATTTTAAGGCCGGGTTGTTGAACAAGCCAAGACACCGGAACCCCAAGAGGAGATTGGGAAACATTGAGTTTTTTTATCACACTAGTCCAGGCCTCATAAAATTAGGCGTTTCCATAAATTAAATATATTACCTTAATTTATGCACTTTGTGCCCCTGGGGTGCCTAAAATAGGCATTTTTCAAGAAATGATTGAAAAGTGCTCGGAATTGGACAACTGGAGTGTGTTTCGTATGGGCATTGTGTGTGGCATGTTTTATTGTGTTGACAATGAGAAGGCTCTAATAAGCACAAACGCCCGTGAGGAGCACGAACTGCGTGTCGGACTATGCAGACTCGTCGTCGAGACGCATCCTGGGCGCTTTTGGAACGTTTTTTTCCTTCTTAATTTATGCGCGCTACTCTAATTATTTTATGTGTTTTATGCATCTATTTATAGAACGCATAATTTAATGAGGCCTGCACTAGTCATTATTAACATGGCCAAGTTGTTGGACAAAACATACTTTGACATCTTGCTTGATTGTTTTGAGGTTAAGTTGGTGATCAAGGTCCGCAACATCAATATATAAGCTAAGCATGTATCATTCGGTTCCTTTCTTAATTGGACATGTGTATATATATATATATATATATATATATGATTGGTGTGTGATTATGTGGGGATCAAAGAACAAACAACATAAAGACACATGATTAAAATAGAATGGACTACGTCTTCCAAATTTTGTCAACTATACCCACACTCAATAGTGAACACACTTGGGAGGATCTAGGTATTCAATTAAGGAATCGACAAACATACACTTCCGATAATCATAACTAAATAAGAGGAAGTCTGACTTTTAATCAGACTTTTGTTGATGCGTCATCATAGTTTCATTAATGCGACACAACTTTGAAGCCGGAGAACCAGAAAAACTAACCGATTAAGACCCGCATACCTTATTAGGCAACCTTGTTTTATTAGCTTCACCCACACTCAATAGTGAACACACTTGGGAGGATCTGGGTTGTCAGTTGGAATCAACAAACGCACACTTCCAATAACCATAACCAAATAAGGGGAAGTCCGATTTTGAATCCGACTTTTGTTGATGTTTCATCATAGTTTTGTTAGTGCAATACAACTTTGAAGGTGGAGAACTAGAAAAAAACTAACCGAATAACACCTGCATACCTTATTATTAGGTAGGGTAGTGAGGTGGATGATGGGAGGTGTCAGAGTGCTCAAGTTTTTGGATACTAAGTTAAAAGCATGGCGCAGGTCTTTGTGTGTGACTGGCGGATTGCAATTCTGCACCTTTTCAAGCCAAAAGTGAAAGCTAGGGTTATGATGCATGAACTCTCGTCAGTGTTCAAGATTGAAGCCCTCACATGAGTTTCATTTTGAAGGGCTCTCAAATTTCAGCCCTTCAGTTGAAGGGTTGGTTCAAATCCAAGACGTCAATCCAAGAATATAGAAATGAAATACAAAACTCATATTAAACTTGTGCATGAATTATATGGTATATGCTTCCAGTACAATGTGAAGAATTAAGAATCAACTATCTAACTCCACTTCTTGTGGTGACAATGCCCTACACTTGTTGGTTGTTGTGACGGTTTTCCAAGATTCAAAAATGCCATTCCAATCCATGAATTCAACTCCGAACCCGTTTAGACTGACCCTCGTTGAAGCATCTAGTGTGTCAAGGTTGAGTCTAGTTTTCCTTTCGCTCTTAACCCAATTCTACTTCAAAAAACCACGCTCACAAACAACGGTGCTAGTTGGGATCACAAGTATGGCTTGCCATAGCGACATTAGAGTTGGCCAATTAATCAAGAACTCCCAGTCATTGCCACAAAAAAAACCCAAGCTTCGTGCATACCTCGGTGTTCACAAACAAAAGATAACATCTCCACGAATTCTAGCAATTCCACATTACATTGATTAAAAGGTCATCGCTCGAACGGAAATGTGTCACCAACTGGTTCAGCCATTGCCCAGTTGATGTCCCTCTGTCCAATTCATCTACGGGGTAGTGCTTCGGGCTAAAAAGCATGACTGCATTGAATAACGTCTCGTAGTTAGTTCTATCTTTGCATGTTCAACATTCTCTTGAGCTCTAATGCTACAAAACGATTTAACATGGTTACTTAAATGAACCGAGACCCCCTAACCCCTATAACCATCATCGATGCATGTTTACAATAACCCTGGAACACTCTTGTGCGTCACTTCTCGTCACTGGGGGCCTAACATTAGAACTCAATGAAAGCATAGTGATTTTCTACAATTAAGATCATCATCATCATCACAAGTGTCCACGAAGAAGAATCCATAACATAGTAGTAGCGTTTGATCAAATTACAGAGTGAAGAAATCATCCTTACAAGCATCCTGCAACCGTTGATCCTCCCTTGTTGTTGTTGTTGTTGTTGTTGATGTTACTCCACCACATTCCTCCTCACCCCAAATCATTCCAGGTTGATCTCCGAACCTCCATCTCAAAACTAACATAGCATACTCAACAACTAGTCATACAACTACCCATCTGGACCTAGTTCTAGATTCCACCCCAAACAGGAGGGCCTTGAATTTGGAAACTCCTAGATCTAGTTCCCGATTTCAAACCTTGCATTAGCAGTTCTCACCCTCCACGGAAAAACTAAACTGGTTAAAAATAGAAGTCGGGGTGCCTTTGCTAGAAGTCAAGTTTTATTGTTTACTGCATTCTTGAAGCCCTTTTGGAGACGTGACTATGTTTAGCCACTTTACATTTTCCTTTGCTAGAAATCGAGTTTTGTTGTTTTACTGCATTATTGACGCCCTTTTGGACGTGTGACTATTTTTAGCCAATTTAGTTTTTCCGTGGAGGGTGAGAGTTGAGCATTTAGGCTCGTGGTAATCCAACCCCCCTGCCTACTTGCATGCATGCGCGTCCGTCCCCTACTAGTGTGAAGTAGATCGGGCCGGAAGCCACTAATTCAGCGTGTCCGAATGGCAACCAAAACAAATCGATCTAACGTACTTCTCAGTGTTGAGGTGTGTGGTGATGGAGATGAAGCAAATGGTGGATCTTGAGGAGAGGGGCATCCGAGGGGAGTCTAAGAAATTACAAGTTTAGGGACGGAGGTGGTAGCGAGGAAGCAAAGGGAGGGACTCTCAACTCTCGAGTCTTTGCTCTCCAGGGACGAATGAAATTTGACTCATCAATTTTCGTATGAACAGTGCTTGACGGGCAGATTATATCAAGGACTTCGAGTGACGTCTTCATTTTCAATTTGGGATTGTGTTTTGAAGGGCTGTTTTGAGAGAGGTATATTTTGAAAGGCCAAATCAAGTTTGAAGGGCATTGAAGACTTCAATCTGGAACACTGACTCTGGTGTGTCTAGTCGACAAGTAGCTAGCACACATCAATGAAAGGGGAGAACTGACCGCTAGTTACAGATGAACCGGTTGAGTTTGAGAAATAACCAGCTGAGTTTGAGAAATAACCGCTGAGATTGAGAAATAACCGGTTGAGTTTGAGAAACAACCGGCTGAGATTGAGAAATAACCGGTTGAGTTTGAGAAATAACCGGTTGAGATTGAGAAATAACCGGTTGACTTTGAGAAATAACTGGCTGAGATTGAGAAATAACCGGTTGAGTTTGAGAAACAACCAGTTGAAGTTCATGACTTCAGGAAATTTACCCATCGTTTTAGAGGAATCTAGCTCAAATTAACAAAGACAAACCAAAAGATCACAACATGTAACTGGTTGGACTTGGAAACATTAGGATTTTGATAGATTATGCACACAAATCTCCCTGGACATTGACAAATCTCAATGCTCGATTCCAAACCCTTTTTACTAGTTTTGATTGTGCCACTTTTGCTCTTATAATGTGGTTGACAATGAGGCACACTTTTGTATTGGAGTGTCTCCTATATAACCCATCTGAGATAGTTTTCAGTCACTACACCGTTTATGGCATTTAGTGTCATTTGTTATATAGAATTATGCGATGCAAAAACTTCTTGCTCTTGACTTCAATTTTTACTCACGAAAGTTGAATAGGTTGTTTGGACATTATAAAGCATAAATGACTTTACTGGGTAAAATTTTACATTTTCAATAAATAGTTATAGTATTGTGAAACTCCGAATAGTAAGTGATAGAAAATACCATAAACGGTGTACTTGAGAATGTAGTAATAGAGAGTCTTAAGCTTTTCTTTCAATTGGACCATCAAGTCAACAATAGTCTCTATCTTACATATGCTATCACACCATGTCTATGTAAGGAACTAGGGCACTAGCCATTTTGACACCATCATGGTGTACTTTTAGTCTCAACAACCTTTTGGCTTCCCGGACTTTAAAATAAAATTTATTTCATTTCATTAGGGGTTATACATGGCTAAAATAAGTTGCCCATGCCAAGTTTCTACCATGGCAATTTTCTTTTTGTTTTAGTTTTTTGTGGGCTGAGATACAATAAGGTTTATACGCCCCAAACCAACTCCTAGAAATCTTGCACAACAAGTACATATGGATTATGAGGATGTACACCATGTGAACATCTTATACGGGTGTTGGTTTTGAGTCGCCTACATACGCAACTTTAAACTTTTGTAACTTTTTTGCATAAGATATTAAAACGATATGTTTTTTTTGGTGTGTTAGACTTCTCTTGATCATGCGAACAAGAAAATATATAATTTTCACCATTCTAAGAAGAGAAATTGTGCTCAACACTTACATTGTCAAGTTGACCTTATAAGTCCTAGGCAATCATCATGTGTCGATGATAAATCAATCCAAATCTATCATAGTGATAGATTTGTAGGATTTTCAATGATGGAGGACAAAGTACAACTACCTCAGGAAACTAATGCATGCCAAGGAGACCTCAAGAAATAATGCCCATCCGGGGCCTAACTTTCCAAGTAACTGCTAAATTGTTACTCGCGACCCAACAATGGATTTAGGGAAGGTGCCCATAAACACCTTATTGAATTGCACAAGACCAAAAGTAAAGTCCTTAGATAGCCCTCACTAACCACCCATTTAGGCAATGCATCCTCCGGATGCATGTACAAGCCAACCCACTCTTGTGAAGTGGGATGAACACTGCTCCAGCCAAGCATCATCTCCTAGAAAGGTCCATAGAACTCCAACAAACTTAACCCAAAAATTGACATATACCTTTGTAAGGGAGTACTTAAGGCGTGCCTCCTCCCATGCCAAAAATTGATTTAAGCCGGGATCCCAAATGCTATGGAAGAACCTTAAGCCCTTCCTATAGAGAGTAAGGGACCTATCCATGGTGATGCCAAAGTAGAGGCCTTGATACTCATAGGGGGGCCACACCGGGGGGTCCAGCCAGGGCCCAACCAGCCCGCCCGGCCAGTGCAGGGCGGCCTTGCACCGGCCGGGCTGGCTAGGCCCCGGCTAGACCCCCCCCCTGTGGTCGGGCTTTCAATCTTCCACCAAAGGTTAAGGTGCATAATATCCTCCAAACAAGATGGAGAAGACATGGCACGGATGGTTGCTTTAGATTTACAAATTTTGAAGTGAAAACAAGTTTCCAGACAATTGCCCGTGACTCATATACACTTGTAGTGATAGTCATGTGCAAAATGAAGATGACGTCAAGGTCCTTTGTAATAAAGGGAAGTGACAATATTTCCTTTTCCCTTTTTTCCTTTTTCCTTTTTCTTTTTGTGTGTTGTTTTATTTTTGGATTTTCCCCTGGCATGGCTGACTCAATTATCAAGAAAGTAGCATTGAACAAAAGTAAACAAATTAAACACGCTCGAGCTTTTTATGTGATGACCCTCGCAAGTAGGACACAGCACATTTATACTAGTACTTATTAGTCCTAATTCCCTCCTATTTTTGGAGTGCCTTCAAGCCTATCCATCGGGAATGAAGCCAATGCTTAACTTTTACTCAACATAAGGTAAAGGTAGAGGCGCCTAAACTGTTCACTTATCTCGATCGGACACCTGTAATGTGAGTGGTATGTGGTTTGTTGTGGATACCAAAACACACATGTTCAAAAGAGATTGGATTGTCTGCTCAAAATTTGAAAAACACTACAGGTTTAATAGAGCGATCCGTAAAGTCTCTCAAAAGAGGGACGAAACCGCTGGTTTGATCCTTCTTTTGAGAAAACTTTCTATCAAGAGCACACTGGCTCGTCTTGTGTCATAGCCTATTTAGAAAGTTTAAGTGAATTTTTTTAGATCTCCTCTTTCCACCTCTCAAACTTTGAGAGAATTTTGGGATTTAAAATAGGGTGTGCACATGGGAGCTAAATCTTGGATCGACCTATGCAAGGCTAGCTTGACCCACCTATCCTAACAGGACAAGCTAGAAAAGTTGGTTTTCAATAGCCCGACACCACTCTTTGTGCATGGTAATTGAATCATTAAGAAAACTCAAGCGACTTTGTGTTGATTCTCATAAACTTGTGGGTTGGAACAAAAGCCAGGGTTTCATTTGCTTTACTTTACAAATAACTCCAATAGTCAACATAATAACAACTTCTTTTGAGACAATTTAACGAGCACGAGAATCTTCACATTGATAATGAATAAGATGTTCTTGGGCGAAGTGGGCTTAGTTGGAAAGAAGGAAAGAAAAGAAAGTAACCATTCAAGACCCATTTAAGCTTACCTAGCTCGCTTAATGGAAAACCCGCTCTCAAGCTCATGCAACGGTTCTTGCCAGATGGCAGCACCCAATTGGGCCACCGTGGCATTCACAAAAAAACAAAACCCCCACAGAACTTAAACATAGTATATCTTATTGGAAACTCCCATGGGACGGACTTAATTAATTAATTAATCAACGGGTCCTCGGAAACTTGAAGTTAAGATAACTACGACTGACAATGTCTCACTTATCTCGTAGATCCATCCATTAGGGCACCCCTTGCTTAAAATGGGACGTGAGGAAAATGGGAGGGCCTAGTTAGTTGGGTCCATTGGGTCCTCTACGTACACACGGTTGCATGCCCTTAGAGAACAACCCGGGAGAATAACATCCCCGATGCCCGTGGACTTTCAAGTGGCCAACCCAATTAGGCTTTAGCTTGGCAATGACAAAAGCGGTGCAAAAACTTATCTCATCCACATTTGTTGCCTACAAATTTTGATATGCCGATCCCATTGTACAAAGCCCATCCTTATTGCTCATGTTTACGTAATAAAATAGCATAAGAACGAGCCCGCCGTGGTGGGGACTTCTCGTGACTTTGAACGAGTTGTTTGATATCAAGATCGTAGTAGCTAAGTGTGTTCCAATCTCATTTTAGATATTTATTTGCACTCAAAAACCTACCAACTTGCTAGCAATGAACAAATATCTCATTGTAGGGGCTCGGGAGCTCTTCGGACTTACACGGTTAGGTGTGCGGGTGATATTAGGTTACGTTTCTTAATCGGATCCCCTATATTTGGATGGTGTGTGGTTAGGTGGGGATCCAAGAACAAACATCATAAAGATACGTGTTGTGAAGAGATTGGACTACGTCTTCAGACTTTGTTAACTACTTCACACTCGGTAGTGAAACACATCTAGGAGGACCTATGTGTTCAGTTAAGAAATTAATGACCATGCACATCTCATAAGAGTAAATAAGTTTAGGGGAGGTCCAGTTTTTAATCCGATTATTGTTGATGCTTCAGTGTAGGTTTGCTATTGCAACACAAGTTCCATTGTGTCTATCTAATCGGTAGAAGTTGGAGAACATGAAAACATAACTTAATAACACCTACATACCTTAGTTATGTGCCAATTCTTGTACACATGAGGTAGGCGGGTGCTATTTGGATGTTTTTCAAAAGCGGGCGCCTATATTTGATTGGTGTGTGATTAGGTGAGGATCAAAGAACAAACACCATTAAGACATGTGCTTGGAGATTGGACTGCACTTCATATTCTATTAACTACTTCACAATCAATGGTGAGCACAATTGGGGGGGGGTATGCATTCAATTAAGGAATCAATAAACATGCACTTCCAACAACACATAACGAATTATGGCATGTCTGATTTTCAATTTGGTTTTTGTCAATGTTTCAAACCTTGAGCAACTAACCAATTAATTGAACTATTAGTTAACTAGTTGCCTTTCGTAACTATAGTTGTTCGCGATTTGACTTGTCAAAAAATGTAGTTAACTATAGCTATAACTAGTTAACTAAAGTTGAGTGCAGTTTGTTCACGGGATTCTATTGTGATCCTCAGTGACCTGAGCATATTAAACACCCTCAACTGAAGCAAATCAAGAGGCAAACTTCTTCGAATATATAATAATACTTGGAATTTTTCTAGTTAACTATAGTTGTTCTTCAAATCGGTTTGAATTTTTTCTAGTTAACTATAGTTGTCCCCTAAAATGTATTGAAAAAATTATAGTTAATTATAATTATTTTGGTAGTTGTCCAAGGTCTACAATGTTTCATCATAGATTTGCTAACACAACACAATTTCAAAGACATAAATTTGACCAACAGAAGGTGGAGAACAAGACAAATGAACCATACAATACCCGCATGTGGTCCTATTGTGGGCACCTCCAACTCCACAAACATTTTTGACCATTGGATTGGCTCGAAAATAATCTCATCCAATTAGCAATTGTGAATCACGGAAGATTGGTTTTTCAAGTGTCGAAATCAAAGTCGAGATGCAAAATTGATCAAAGGTCAAGATGAAGACTCTCTTTCTATCTTGATAAGTATATAGACCCTCCCAAGTGGGAGAGAGGGAGTTATCGTATACATGCATACCTCTCATCCAATCAACATAAAAACTTGGACCCCTACATGTTTGTTGTTGTTTTGTCTCGAATGACCATGAGTAGACTAATTTGGTGTTTTTAAAACTGATTCCGGTGTCAAATCAACTTGATTTTGTAACCTCCGGACTGCATACTATTTAAGAGCTTTATGTTATATGAAGGAGAGGTACACTTATTTATAATAATTTCCTCTCTTCTCCTAAGTGTGTTAATAGTTGAACCTATGTTTTACATATATATAGTCCAATCTCATTGTAACACATGTCATTATGGTGTCCATTCTTGACTAGAAGCCTTGCCATATACCACTCAAATGTAGCTTCCTTAACTTAACGGATTAACTAAACATTGGCCCTTCAAAGTTGGAAAACACTTGACTTCTTTATTCACCAATTAAGTATGTTAAAGAGAGGGAGTTTGAGGTCAATGCCTCGGGCAAAACACATTTGGGGGTGGGTGGGTGTGTGAGTTTCTAGTGGATTTGGGCACCACCATTTTCTCGTAAAGCTTCAAAAGATGCAAAACCCCACATGAGTTCGGACTTCCTCAACATGGACAATAAACGACGAGGTCGTTGGCTCGGCTCGCGCGTTTAAGTTACAGACAAACTACTACTTGCGTGGTTGTGGTTTTTGGTTTTGGTTTGGGCCCGCCCTCATCCACAACGACGTTTTTTTTTTTTTTTTTTTTTTTTGGTTTACACACAAGGGAGCAAGTTAGTTGTCTTTGAAGAGAAGTGTGGGTGGGTGTGACCTCATTCATCATATTCTCTCCCGTTGATGCAATCCGTGGAGTGGAGTGGAGACAATTCATTGGATGGATTTTAGTGCAAAGTGTATCTAAGAGTTATTAGTTACACTTGTCAAATCCATCCCCATTCTTTGACTTCTTACTTCTCTCCCGGTGCCAAATAAAGTTAAGTTTAGGGTTTAGGGTTCACAAACAAAATATAACCAAAGAAAAGGAGCTTGCAACCATCACAACCTTGTGCTATAGTTGATGAAGTAAGAGTAGTTTATGATAACCATGGTTGTCATCAACGCCCACTAATCACCCCTAAAAATGAAGCCAAATGAAATAAATGAAGACCATCAACCGCCGTGGTTGTGTGTAAATGCTGTGAAATTTGCAAAAACTACACTAAATATGATATTCAGTGTCATATGGTATTTAATGTCACTATGGTAACTTTTCGGATGACACTTCTTTATGAATAAGTGAGCAAATATTGTTCATGGATGATGGATGAGTTCATCCGTTGGCCAAAACCCTACCTTTCCCTTGTCAGCAACTTGTGAATGAAATATTGTCACGGATGATTTGAAATTTGGATGAAAAAGCACTTGGTGTACTTAAGTACACTGTAAATCATCCGTGACAATATTTAGTGTACTTAAGCATGGAACTTGAGAGTCAACCATGGTTGTGGGTTCACATCTATGCATGTTATGACGCTATGGTTCCTTGGATCTTCAACCATGTTGCCTCCAAATTTTTTGGACACAACCACGTTTTTGGTTGAGTCCCAAAAGCAAAATTCCTCAGCTATGCCTTGTATCATATGTGCAAACTATGGACTAGGACTAGGTAACCCTTGAATGCCGAGAGGCCTGAGCATGATTAGTACACAAAGACATTTTGGTGCTTTGTTCTCTAAACCCTTCAATTGTGAAGATTGACAAGCTAGACTAGGGTTGGAGGAGGAGAAGGGTTATGTTGCGGGGAAATCTTCCTTTTCCCCAATTCCAAAATTCCACCTCAAGCACCAAATGGTTATGATTGTCATCAATACCCCTAGAGATTAGAGCCAAAGGAAATATACAACAGCCATGAACCCATTGTGGTTGTGGTTGTGGTTGTAAAACGCCCCTCAAGGGCTGAAATTTACAAAATCAATACAACATGGAACTTATGACTTGATCATACTAGTCGCGGCTTCTCGTCTGTGCATGAGATGATGTTAGGGCTCCTTGGATTATTCAACCACCTTGCCTCCAAAAACATTGACATGACCACCTTTTAGTCAAGTCCCAAAGGCAAAATTCTTCAGCTATGACTTGTGTCATAGTTGATGAAGTAAGACTAGGTGTGGAACTATTGTTCCCATGAATACCCTTCAAAATTAGAGCCGAGGGAAATAAACAACAAACCATGAACCACCATGGTTGTGGTTGTGAATGCCCGATTTTCCAAAAAATTAAACATGGGACTCGTGACTCGATCAAACTAGTTGCACCTTCTCGTCTACGCATGTTATGACGTTACCAACTCCTTGGATCTTCAACCACCTAGCCTCCCAAAACATCTGCATGGCCCACTTTTCGGTCAAGTCCCAAGGACAAAATTCCTCGACCATGCCTTGTATCGTAGTCGATGAAGTAAGAGTAGTTGAAAAACGTAGCATGACTATCATTAGTACCCCTAAAACAAACAACAACCATGAACCGCCATGATTGTGGTTGTAAACGCCCCTGGAGACCCGCAATTTTTACAATAAATTAGCATGGAACTCGTCAAGACTCGGTCATCGTTGGAGCTTCTCGTCTATGCATAACTTACTTCAACCTCCTTGGATCTTCAACCACCTCATCTCAAAAAAGAAAACGACACTTGCAACTTTTTGGTCGAGTCGGTCTCTCAAAGGTAATCTTCTTATACATGTGTATGCATATTTTAAATGGTGAGGGTGTTCTTGTGGATGATTTGGTAGAGCCCTTTATTCCCGGACCGATCCCTTCGGGGCTCAAAAGCAGAGTTTTGTGTGAGTCCGATATTGAATCTCACAAAGCAAAATCGGAGGTGACCGGGCATCGGCCATTTGACATGGGAGGAAACCCTATAAAGTGAGCCGACTCGTGGGTTTCTTCAAACAATGATGACCAATCACTTGGATGGGATCCCGATTCCCCCTATCCTTGCTTGCTTGCTTTATTTTGGGAAGAAACCAATACATCCACCGGGATGAATTAAAAAACTGCACCCATAAACCGCTTAAAATAACCGGTCAAACCTCGAGAGTTCAGGAAACTTACCGACCAATTTAGAGGAACCTATAAAATATTCCTACAATTCATAAAGAAAACCCGAAAGATGTCAAGATGTAACCGGTTGGACTTAGGGCCACTTCACACACGAGCCAAGAGTCGTGACCATGAAATTGTGAGAGCCCAAAAGAAAGTGTCCAAAGGCCGTCCCAAGACACCTCCAAATCCATGTAGTGTGGTCACGGATCCTCAAGCATAGTGTGAAGTTGTATGTGACCAAGCTCTTAACCAAATGCTATTTCAATGAATTTCAATTCATGCAGATCCTCACACATGATACAATAGAATAAATCAATGGTTGTGAGCGTGCGGAATGCCATGGTCTCCCAATTTTGTGTTAGGCCTACCTCCAAGAGGTGGTTTTTGAAAATAGTCCAAGTGACCATGAAGCATGATCCATTGGATGCCATGTAGGAATCCATGTAGACTTTACATCCATCTTGCATTCACATACTCCGTTGGTCCCTCAAGCGTAGTGTGAAGCGAACTTGGACCGGCTCCGCCTTTTCCACCAATGAGAGTGCTTGAAGTGTAATGGTCACGGGCTCTCAGTCTCGTGTGTGAAGTGGCCCTGAGTTTGAGAAATAACCGGTTGAAGTTGGAGACTTCAGGAGAATTACCAATCATTTTAGACGAATTTATAGAATATACCTCAAATGAATACAGCATAACCGGAAGATGTCAACATGTAACCGGCTGGATTTAGAATCACTAGGAACTTGACCGACTATGCCCAAAAACTTCCCAGGCACTGGGTTGGACTTAGAAAGCACGAGGATCTTGACCCATTATGCCCAAAATTCTCCCTGACACTGAACTGCACAAACTTTACGGGATAACATTACCCAACCCAAACGTCTTAACTCCGGCGTGGAGTTCGATGCGGCTCCGATGCGGCTCCGGGGAGGTTCGGATGCCAGCTCCAGTGGGTTCTGGTGGGTTGGGGCAAAAATTGCCCCCTATTTTTTTGATTGGGTGGGGCCTTACTTGATCTCATAAGGGGCCTCCTAGAGTAATTTGGGGCCGTAGAACCCAAATTTAGCAAAAAAAAACCAAAAAAAGTCATCAAGGGGCCAAAACGGGGAGGGCCAGAAAAATGGACCCATTGGAGCTGGCATCCGAACCTCCCCGGAGCCGCATCGGAGCCGCATCGAACTCCGCGCCGGAGTTAAGACGTTTGGGTTGGGTAATGTTAGGGAACTTTACGCAATGAACGGGGAGGACTGGCCGCTAGTTACAGCTGCACTGGTGGATTTTGAGAAATAACCGGTTGAAGTTCATCAAGACTTCAGAAAAAAGTACCGGTCATAATGGAGGATTCTAGAGAAAAACGTCAAATTAAGAAAGAAAAACCGAAATATGTCAACTTGTGCACTCTAAACTCCATAATATCAACTCCCTTGATGTTGCTCCTTCTCTTATATCCTGAAACCCTAGCGTACGGATGTTCTCAGTTTTAGGTCAAGTCGTCGTTATCACGTTTCCTCCCATATACCATGGGTTTTGACATTAAAATGAATCACCAAAGAATTCAAACCACATGCTCACATGCATCACTTTATTACCATTGTAGTTATTGTCACTATTGCAATGTTGACTTTGTATTATTCTAGAATGTCACATGCTACACTAATTCTCTTTTATCACTCATCCGTGTTAACACCACATAACTTTTTAAAATCATGTATTTTGGTTGCCACGAGCGTGATATTACAGAGCAAAGAGTGCTACTAGTTGGATTCGGAAACACTAGGATCTCGACTGATTATGCCCAAAACTCTTGTTGGGCACTAACTTTACATCTCCCCAAATAGACTAAATAGTGTCACAACTGTCAAGTTGTTCTATGTTAATACATTCAAATGTCCTTTGTTGTTCATGTTTGTGTCTTCTAAGGTATGTGCACCTATTATGAAAAGCGTGCCTAATTAGAACACAATTTATTATGCTCTTAGTTTCTAGATGTGAGATGTAAATTGATCCTAGATTGTGTCTATTTCAGATATAGTACCCTGTAAACCATTTGGATTGAGCATAATGACCAAGCTTTCGACCCAGTTCAATGGCATGAGTCCAACTTGGTTGAATATCAGGTCATCTAGGACGATCTCATTATGTGCATTAAGATGGTGTGGACCGAGGGTCGTCAAGTTCATGAAGATTGATCCCTCTTCAACCAAGGCCCTTCTCCGAGGCTTTTGCCAAACTTGGGGTGCTAGAGGCGTCCTTTGTAAAAGAGACCCCTTGTATGTTACTTGGAATTGGAAGCGTCAAATAGTTAGTTTGTAGGAGTAGTTGGTGCCTTTGGTAGTTTGGGGTTGTCCTTGGTTGTCCTTGGTTGGTGGGGGTGGGGGTGGTCCTTGGTCAGTGGTTTGATGGGTTGTCCATGGTGGCTTTTGCTCTCGTTACACCTTACATGGCAGTGTAACACGTCTGAGGGGCCTTGCCTTCCCTTGAAGTAGGCGTATCTCCTAGTTCTTGATGCATTTTGGCATAAAAGCATAATTTGTCATTGTTGATTGATTATGGTGTTGAAGTTTCCATTGATTTTATTGCGTAATCCTATGGATGATTAGCATCTATAGTTTTTATCGCCCAACATTGTTCTTTGGAGGCTCTGACCATGCAGATATGAGATCATTCACCTGCTCAAGATGTCCAAAAGAGATGCCCTCTGTAAGATATTCAGCTGACCATGAATAATTTTGGTGCTAAATGGGGACACAAACATGCATTTATGCTTTTGAAAGGTCACAAAAGTTGATGGTAGCAAGAAACTTTGATTGATAAACTAGTGGGCATGACTCTTGGAGTATGAATCTGGTAGGTGCAAATTAAAAGCCCCGGACGGTTTTCATCTCATTAAGTGCCCCTTTCTTTTTCGGCATGGTCACTCCTTGTTTAAAAAGTTGCAGGGACCACATAAACACTCTCATTCCTTGTAAGACTCTTGCTTGATTTACACACACACACACACACACACACATATAAATGGCATGCTCAACATGCCTCAACAAGGACTAAGTCACTTTACCTCGACATGTTAAAGGTTGTTTACATCATGGACCACGACGTTGTCCCATATCAAAAAAAATGTATTTTTGAAGTTTTCAGGCCTCTCACTAGGTGTAAACCGAACATGTACCAAGAGGAGTGACCATGCACCAAAAAGTGGATGTGCTAAATTGCCCTTTCTCTCCCCTTCTTTCCTCTTAACTATAATAACATTCAAGAAAAGAAGAAGAGGAAGAAGACGGCATTTTTCTGCCATGGTCCCTCGACATTCGCAATGAGAGAACCTCTTTTGCCTCACTCACGGCAAAAACCCGTCGAGCCAATGCAATGGATAATTTTGGCCTGAAAATAGGCCTTTCGAGGACCTCAAGTTCCGTGGTCATTGTTACATGTTTTTCTTTGATGTAAGCCGAAGTGGTCCTGGGACGAGTTCAACGACCAATCACATATTTTAGAAGAGCAAGGGACGACTTCATGGTCCATGATGTAAACAACCCCTTAATCGAAAGGCGACACATCCAAGTAACATGTTACATAACACCCGAATTGGAAGTCCGTTTCACACCCGCCTCCACCACCCGAAGGAATAAAGCGACTTTGTGAATGTACATTCTTCCCGCATTCCCGCTCCGTGCCCCCGGTCACTTTTGTTGGTAACATCAACGACCTAATACTTGAAGATGCGACCGCCTTTAGGGTCGAGCGATTCGGCTCAACCTCCCACTCCCAAAAAGCGTGCCTCAAGGAGTAACATAAAATGTCCGGAGAGCAACTTCTAGTGTTTACCGTGCGAGTGTCCCACTCCGATGTACAAGTGAGGGTGAGGGTGGGGGGGGGGGGTAGTGTAGTAGGATCTTATAACTTACTAGGGCGAATATATAGGTGGGGAATGAATCCCTAAATGCAGACAAGTGGGAACGCGTTTTATAGTCCGAAAAGGACTTCAAAAGTTCACGCCGAACTTTAAGTTGGGATTCAAGCTGCATGAAAACCTCATGATGAATTTGTCCCCGAATGATGGGGTCCATGTGTATTCATTAAAAACTCGGTGCCCAAAGAGCGGTGGGTATGGAGTTCCACACTTCACTTAGAAGAGGCCGCTCTAAGCTTACTTCATCTTTACTATAGCCGGGACGTAAGTTAGTTTCCACATGCGATTCGAGAGTGGGAGGGATTGACACGTGGCAACACTTGAGGTAAATAGGATTTTTTTAACTTTTTTGGTTGGAATAGAGAGCCCTCTACGGTAATAGTGAGAGCTTGGACAAGACTAAAGAATGTGTATATGAGTTCTCCTCCCGTGGCTTTTGCGATTAGGTTCCCAAGGGACTCAACGAGCGTGACATGTGTAAAACTTCGTCATCTCTCAAAACTTGTCATGGTCTCCGAGGTTTGTGGTGCACGGTTCTATGTTCATTGAAAACTCTTTTGTTGCCGTGGAAATTCGTGATTTGGAGCGCTCCTCCAAAGACGTGTTAAGGAGTGAGTTTCCGTGTGTCAAAGATTGGTTTTGGAGCAAGGATGGGCATGCAAAAATGTGGAATCGAAATACGAGGAGATTACCAATATTTTTTTGCCTATTTGCTCCGGGGTACTTTAAACTAGAGACGGACGGCTTGTGACCATTGAAACCTAAAATTTCTTATCGGTGGAAAATGCCGAATCCGTCCCACGTCACTTTGCATTGAAATGAAATCGATTCTAAAGTTCAAGAAGCCAAAAGGCTAATGGGGACTGAAAGTACATCATGATGGTTTCAAACCAGCTTATTCTCTAGAATGGTGGAGTGCGGTAGCCTCCGTGAAATAGAGGCTAATGTCAATTTGGTGGTCCAATTGAAAGAAAGACTTGAGGCTCCCTAGGACTACATTCTCAAATAGTGACAGAAACTTATCTCTAAGGGACTTATATAGGGGACATTCCAACACGAAATGTGCCTCATTTTCAACTGCATCATAGGAGCAAAAGTGGCATACTCTAGTATCTCTAGAGATAGAGGTGGTTGACCATCGTCAAGTTTCAATGGCTAATCTATGGTTTGAGGTGCGGTAAGTGGCAATGATCTTGCGTTGTGGTGGTGTCAATGGTTGCTTCAGGTACAATTCATATTTGTATTTGAGAAAATCCTTGAGGTGGAGGTATTTAATCTAGTTTCTTCCCTAAGAGATGGAAAGAGTTCCAGTCTTTGGCAAGAAAGGCCTCCTTGATATCATCACATGTTAGTTTAGATATGGTTGGGTTGTCATGGGTGTCCCACTGATATAGACCCCGTGATGTCTTCCACATGGTTGTTGATTTGTGCAAGGTGTTAAATCCATGTTTGGCTAGGTGTCTGGAAAGTGAGGTTGCTTTACTAATTAACCAAGAGGGGGATAGGTGGGTGAGCCATTGTTGAAAGCCTATAGTGAGCTTGAGAGTGTGAAATTCTATGGGAAGTTCTCCAAATTCGGCCAACAAAATATGATAGGTTGTCGAAGAACGCACACTTTGACATCATACTTCATATGCATCTTCATACCCTTCTTGAAAACCTTCCAATGAGAGTTTTTCAAGTCACCTCCCAAAATTTCAGTGCCATATGTGAAAGTTGGAAGCACCAAAGCCTCGAATAGATGGGATTTGAGTTCCCAACATGTGACTTTGACCATTGTTTTTTTTTAAGTGCCCATCAAGGCTTTCCTAGATGCAATTCTTCGCCTTTTACTAGATGGCTCAAAGTAACCATGTGAATCAAAATCAATCCAAGGTATTTGTATTCATGGGTTATCTTAATTGGGTCTATGTGGAATGCCTCTTGGTTTTATTTCCTTTTGTCGCAGCCAAATATCATGAATTTAGTCTTTGATAAATTAACTTTAAGGCTAGAAGAAGTGCAAAACTCATATAGCTTGTTCAAAAGTCTTTGTAGGCCTACTCCATATTTAGAGAGTAGAACAACATCGTCAACATAAAGATGAATGGCAACCATTATGTTGAATAAACACGGAGAATCCCCGTCGATCTCGTCCAAATATGTTTTAAGTTCATCAATGTACAAGCCAAGTAGTGTGGGAGAGAGGGGACATCCTTATTCTATACCAATCTCGGACATTACTGCACCATGTGTGTTGCCATTCATTCAAACTCTTGTGTAGATTGCGGTGTACATGGCTTTTGCAACATGTTGTAAACGAGGCGGTACACTCAATCGTTGGAGGCATGCCCATAGCTTGTCACGTGGGATTGTGTCAGAAACTTTTATGAAATCAACAAAATTAACAACATTAGAGCACGAGGGCCTAAAAGACCAAAGAAATTTAAATGGATGAGGAATCTACATGGAGTTATGATTGGTGTGCAATTGAATAATGTTTCATGGTCTACTGGATTGTAGCAAACCTAACTCATAAAGTTGGGTTTAACTTATCACAAAACTATAAGATTTTGACACTTCAAAATCTTGCAATGTTTGCTTTAACAAAACTTATTATGTAGAAGATCCGACACAAATAAAATGGCAATGAAATTAGCAATTGGATGAGAACTCCACTTGTGTACGTCTTTGCACTACACTTGACACCCCATGACCCACAAATTCAATTTCAAATTTATTTGGTATGGCATTTGGATGAATGACAAGGGCCCTCGCCATTTCATGCTCACAACCCTTAACCATAGTGTGAAGAGGGCCTTCAACACCAAATCAATAGTAGGCAACAAGGCTATGGAGTTCAATGTTGACTATGTTTCAAAGAATGTAGTTGATCAAATTGAATGTCAATTTTCAAACCTATTGTAAGGTCACTTGGTAGAAATAACATTATTAAGCAGTGTGCTTTGGTTCATGTTGACCCCAAGAATATAACCATGGGATGTTGTAGCTAGTGGAGGAATTATAGAATTCAAGCAAATATAGTCTCCTCCATGAATTTGGACATAATGAAATTTTATACTTACACATCTATCTACAGTAGAAATAGCATATGCTAGTCTTAAATGCGGATTGCAGGTATGGTTGCAAACATTTTCTAGTTGCACACATATTGTGTTATTGGTGAAAACAACACATCTAGAGTAATAATTTGACCACATTGTTTCCCAAACAATGTGTTTCGGAATGTGCATGTTTCGATGGACCAAAGAAAATACTCTCAAGTACACTTTTATTTTAGGACAAGTCTTTTGTCCGTACTCACTTAAAGCCTGGTTGAAAGTGCCACTTGCATATGAACTTGGAGTGACAAGTAATTGCCATAAAATAACTCTCAAGCAGGTTGGACACTCCAACGCTTAAATGGTTGAGAAATGGAAGACAATCACTTGCACACAAATCATAGAGCAAGCTTCAAGAATACTTCCCCTTTCCATCATGCAATCAAGTTTGCACTTGAACCATGTGATTGGAGAATACTTTACTTGGTTTTATTCTTCCCCTTTCGCAAAAGTAATATTTGCTTGGGAGGGAGATACTAGTGCTAATGAATGAAGTTATGATAGGAGAATTGACATCAAAAGCATGAGCCATGTAGATTAGGGAGACCTTCGACACTTGTGGCCACCTTTAATGAGATCTACACTGCAAAAAATCAATGTAAGCGTTGGTTTACATAGGTCCCAAGTCAAAAGCTCCATGTCATTTGAGGTTATTTTGTGCAATCTCAACCAATGAGAGCATGGAAGTTGGGACTTATTTTGGGTTATTGAATTTTCAATTTGTGCCAAAAAAGAGAGGAAGTTGGGACTTACCACTTCACACAAGGTCCCACCTCATGAATCTCCAGTATGACATGGCAACACTTTTTGGAGGTGAGGCTCGGAACCCGTGTTGAGAGTTGGATCGAGCAAAAACCCGACCCAACTCGCAACACAAGTCCTAATATATTTTTGCATAAAATAATAAAGATTAGGCTTTAATAAATAAATACCGTACTTTAATGGTTTCTTGAAGCTCAAAAGTTAGCACTTTGCCTCCATGTTGGGACTTGGGACCCATGTGAACTAGCCTAAATTGATGATAAACAATGTGGACCACCCTGAATCGTATGGATAATATATTGATTAAACACTTCTAAGCCATGTTTTCTAGTTGAGTGAAGATATGTAGATTTTTTATTTTCTTATTTTCTTAACTTTTCTTCTTCTCTCCATCTAGACATACACATTGCTTTATTTTGATAACAAATGGAGGGTGCAAGCCTTACAAATCTTTTGTGTTGGATCGGAATCAAAAACAAATGTTCATATCCAATAAAAGAGAGACCAACCTTGAAGCCAAAACTCCCTAAGGTTATGTCAACAACCAAGAATTCTCCTACATTGGCTTTCAAACGTGTGCGGCGTCCACACGAGTTAAGCATCCTTGACCATTACTCTTCCGTGTAATACATATGAGAAGAATCAAAGGCAATGTAGCTCAAATATGCTATTTTTTGCTTGACAAGGCCCAATTTGGGCCTCTTAGATGCTTGGTGGTTAACCCCTAAAAGGTCCTTGGAGGTGGTTTTTCAATAGTGTGATGGGTCTAATTGCCTCTTAAGTCCACTTCCCCCGAATGTAAATTATGTGGAAATGCCCTAAAAATAACACTTGCATGTTGCGAAGCCGTACTTGCCCTTGTGATGTGAACAATACCACATTCCATGAGTTTTAAGCTCATTGATCAATAAGATTCACATAGTAATAGAACAATGTGTAAATTGGCATGCAAGATTGGACCATATCACAGACAACCAAGTTACAAGGCGTGAATAGAAAGCATGATAATTTGTGATAGTGTTGATCGGATCTTCTACATATAGAAAGAAAAAATTCACTAGATTGTTCATAGTATGTGCCCATGATCTTTTCGACCCAACTGGCAATTATTACATAGAGAGACGACACCAGCTGTTGTTGGTGTGAATGAGGGACGCTTCACCTTGATCATAGCCACAAGCTCATATGTGACCCTTGTGTTATTCTTTTGTTGATGTCACATGCCAGGAGAGACACGACACCGACCTCGACCCAACTCAAGGATGGGAGTCAATTGTTACATTTGTAAGACACCAATTGGAAGAAGAAATAAACTATGTGAGAGAGAAGGTCTAATATATGTGGATGTTATAGGGTTTAGGTTTTTTCTTTTATGTAAAATTGAAACGGTACCCATTCTATGTTGATAAGATTTACATACCAAAACTTTTATGGACTATAAAACAAAACTCGGATGAACCATCAACCAAAAACATAGATTTTGTTGACATTTTATCGTCTATATTTTAAAAAGCCACTATGATTTTCAACCCACACATGAAATACATTTGGTCCATTGTATTTCCTACCAACGCCAACTTTCAATCCACACTAATAAGTGTAATCGGTGTAGTTTTGACCCAAGATAACTTGCGTGGGTAAGGAGACAACCTATTCACAAAGGCAACCTAAGGTATGCACGTGTTTATTGGGTTTTGTTCCTTTTCTTTTCTTTGTTGGATTGATTGGTATGTGGTTAGATGGAGGTCAACGATCAAACACCATAAGGACACATCTTTAAAAGAGATTGGACTATGTTTTCAAGATTCATTAACTATGCCACACTCAATAGTGTCACGCAATTGGAAAGAGGACCTATGTCTTTAGGTGAGGAATCAACAAACATGCACTTCCAATAACCATACCTAAATCATGGGAGGTCCAGTACAAGTCATAGAATTTGAAAAAAAAACCCCAAATAACACCCACATATCTCAAATGTGAGAGAGGGGATCATTGCATATGAGCATACCTCTCATCCATCCAACATAAAAACTTGACCCCTATAAGTTTGTGGCTGATTCCTTTCAAATGACATGAACTAGATTAATTCAAGGTCTTTAAAACAATTTCAAGCGTCAAATTAACTTAAAACAAAAACATTTGGGTTGCATACTATGTCGGGCTTTCATGTAGGATGAAAGAGAGGTGTAGTCATATGCTCTCTCTCTCTCTCTCTCTCTCTCTCTCTCCTTAATTGCACATATTAGAGTAGATGCAAAACACAAAGTTATTTTGAAATAAATCCAAAGGCCATTTCAACTAATCAAGCGAGGAACACATAACTTATTGAGAGAGAGAAAGAGAGAGAGAGATTATATCGTATACAAGCCACGAATAGTATGCAGATCGGAGGTTGCTTTTGAAGGTGATTTGACACTGGAATCAACGTTAAGGACCCCAAATTGGCCTACTCGAGGTCAATTGAGATGAATAGGTAACAAACTTTATAGTGGGTCAAGTATTTATGTTGGATGGAGGAGAGGTACGCTTGTATGCACTAAGGGTGAGTTTCCATGTAGGCCACCCACCCACCCACCAGGTTCTAGTGTGAATAAGGACAAACCCGCCCAAATGTAGAGGGAATCTGATGGGGTAGGGTTCGTATGTGCCAACTAGCTACTCTCATATTCTGAAATTCAAACCCACCTACTAACCTCCTCCTTCTAAGGGCCACTTCACACACAAGGCCGAAGGCCCCTGACCATGGCGATGTAAGAGCTCTCATTGGTCGAAAAGGCGGAGACCGTCCAAGTTCACTTCACACTAGGAGGTGAAGGCCTAAAGGCCCAAAGAAAAGTTCGTGGATGAAAAGTCTACATGGAGTCCTACATGGCAGGTTGTGGATAAGGGAGCATGGTCTACCGGAATTTGCGTCAGGCCCACCTCCAAGAGGTGGGTCTGACGAAAATTCCGGGAGACCATGACTTTTTTAATATTTTTTCTGACAGGACAGATTTCAGGGCAGATTTCAGGGAAGATTTCAGAATAGATTCCAAGACAGATTCCAGGACAGCCAACACCACCAAGTAATTCTCTTAAATTGAAAATTTTTGGAGACATATTATATTAAACCAAATCCTCCCCTCTTTTTCCGCCAACAAGATATGCAATGGTCCCACAACATGGTCCATTCTCACTTCACACTATGCTTGAGGGCCCGTGACTACATAAAACGGCTTTCCCAACACCTATGGTACGGCCTTTGGATGAGAGTCAAGGGTCCTCACCATTACAAGGTCACGGCTCTTGGCTCATGTGTGAAGTGGCCCTAAAACCAGTCTTCCAAACCTTCAGTAACCAACACTTGTAGGTTAAAGATTCTTTAGTGGATGCATGAAAGTCTAACGGCCCGTGTCCACAACTCCTCCACATTCTAGTGGACCACCAGAATATGGTTGGAAGACGGCTTGCGCTTAAGTACATGCACACACCTCCGAGTCTCCGACCCACTATTTTCTAGCATCTAGTGGGCGAGCGGAGGTTAGTGGGTGCTCCTTTTTGGGGTTGCTTAATTAATAAAGCAAGAGAGAGATATCTCCAGGACTTCAAGGGGTTTGTCAGCCATACAGACAGGGGTGGTATGATCCGGATAGAAGAAGGTAAGTATGTGGAAGATATTTTATGTACTTTCTGGACACCTAGGAACTGTAAAAGCAGCCCCCCCGGACGGACCCCCAAGCCTCCCAGCGCAGACTTCCACGTGTCATTTCTCCATTCGCTCATAGCACGCAGCCGCGACCGATTCAGCAAGAGTGCTGGCCAAGCTGGCGACCTTGTCCCTGTGGGCCAGTACCAGCCGTCGGATCGGAAGGAATCCAACGGCTCGCGGCCAAAAGGAATGACCGGTTTTAGAATACGTGCCTACGTAGACCAACACACGTAGATATTTCGCCATTTGTTCGTGGATATTGCGAGCCCCCGGCGCCTCAATCTACACCTTATCTAGATCCGCGCCGTCTTTCCCAGGCGGGTGTGCCTGTCTCCTTATGTGCCGCCCAGGGACATTTGTAAGCAATCGACGGCTCACATGCGTCCAAGTGGCATCGGCGCTCTACAAATCGCGGCACACGATTGCAAGGAAATCATGATAAAAAACAATGCTCATGTTATTATGGAAATTTCCTCTTCCGGGGAGCTATCATGTTGTTAGAGCATTAATTTGTGGCACCGAGTTGGAGATTTGATTGCCACGTGTATTCAAACCTCCTCACATGAGCAAGGGTGCACATATGAGTTGCTTGGTAATATTGTGTCATTACTTTTGGAAAGCACAAAAAAGAAGAAATGCTCGACACATGCTCAACACTAACTCTTTAAGGCACAACCTATGTAACCAATCCAAAAAGATTGGATACATGCATTGTACACATAAAAATGTCATACAAATGAAACCGAGTTGACTTATTGAACCTTCCCCCCTTCCCCGGCCCCAAAGTTAGGTCAAGCTTGGTTGTGTGAATTGAATGGAGAGTTTTCAATATTTGCCTTGTGCCTTTTTACATGACGGGTGTTTTATGAGTAAATGGGCATGATGGGAAGTAAAGTTCTCCTCCACTTTTGGCATGATAGCAATGTGGATGTACCAAGCCATTGTGTTGTGTATGGTGGGGGGCAAGTACATCGCAATTAGTTAGTGTTTGGGAAATGACTACCATTCTTTTGTGGATGCGTTTATGGAAGCACTTTGTGGACGTAAATTTGGCAATCGTGATGTTGTTTTAAGGTTGAAACACACATACGCACCGTTTATTGGTTCAAATTGAAGCAAAGTCACAACACTTGTTTGAAATTCTCCATTTCATGTTCTTTTGTATCATCCTTCGAGATCATTCGTTACCTCAATTTCCTCAACTTGAATGGATGTTAATAATTGTAAACTTAAAATCTCCAAGTGTGGGCCATGTGCTGATCACATGAATATTAGTTTAGGAGCACTTTATGCTACAACTTGAGGACCCATGACCGTTGAAATCTAAATTCTCTCATTGGTGGAAAATGTCAAGATCACCCCCACCTCACTTCACAGTAGAGCTTGAAGACCCAAAGAGAGCAAAGAAGGTTGAATGGATGAACAACCTGCATGAAATTAAATTTGGTTGGGAGCTTGGTCGAGTATGTCTTCACACTACACTTTGAAGGCCCGTGCTGCACGGTTCACCCTTGGGATAAGTTTCAAGGGCCTTGCAATTTCATGGTCACAGCCCTTGGCCATTGTAAAGTGGCCCTTTCTAGGAGTATCCATTAATCTCTAGGCACATCCGCCTTAGCACGGTGTGCCTACATAGTCCTAACTCAAGAAACTGAGGCCTTAAAGGAACACAAGTCCAATAGTGACACCTGTTCGGGGTCTCTAACTTGGAGCTAGCTAGCATGTTCACCCCTGCCTCCAAGCTACTTGAAGTTGCATCAATGATTGGAGCACAAGGGAGCATGCACACATGAATAGACCTCCCGTACTTGGCATTGACAAGCTCAAATCGAAGACGATCTTTATGATTTTGCCTTGGACTCATACAAAGTTCACTTGCACTGAAAATTTAG
Organism: Polytrichum formosum; assembly: GCA_964035585.1. Taxonomy (NCBI): domain Eukaryota; kingdom Viridiplantae; phylum Streptophyta; class Polytrichopsida; order Polytrichales; family Polytrichaceae; genus Polytrichum; species Polytrichum formosum. The sequence goes on from OZ037936.1 coordinate 63,723,708, forward strand.
TCGCGTTCAATCCAACTCATGTTCGCTAATCTACGATATACTTCTGCAATTATCTTCACACTTCTCACATTCTAAAAAGTTGCAAAAAACTCTCAAAGTGACACTTTAAGACCTCGATACCTTGTGTGACGGAACGAGTCATCAAAATCTAGCCTATGGCGTCCATTTCGGTAATAGGTTCACACCCCTATTCCCGTGTCCATGAAGATTTGCCCTAATGCTCATGTAGCGAATTCCATCACACAAAGCTCGAGAGGAGTCAAGGTAAGCTTGAGTAGTACAGAAACAAAAGCGGACGCTCTTCCCAAATGTTCCATTGTACTCATCGATCGATATCGGTGGTTTGTTTATTTTTATTTATAGTTATTCTCGCATTCATCATCATGACTCGAATGGGATTTGTAGATTTCACTCAGTAGCTGGCACCGAGTCTCGCAACCCTAATTGGTTCGTCATGCAAGAATTATAAGGTCGGCATGAGTGGGTGGGGGGTGCAGGGATGAAAAAGGGGAGGGGAGAGAGAGAGAGAAATGGTTGGCATACGAGCGTGCCTCTCATCCATCCATCCAACATCCAAAAAGCCCCGAAATAGTATGTAGCTTGGGGGTGTTTCTATTTATAGTTGATTTGACACCGGATATAATTCTAAAGACCTTGGATTAGTCTAGTCCAAGTTATTTGAAATGAATTGACCACGAATCTATAGGGTGGGGTCAAGTTTTTATGTTGGATAGATGAGAGGCACGCTCGTATGTGATAACTCCCTCTGTTCGATGAAAAAGGCACTTAGGATTGTACTGTTCATGATATTTAGTGTCATGGGCATTGTTTGCGAAGGGCTTAACCTAGATGCATGGAGGTCTCAAAGTGTCACGTATGCTAATTGCTAATACAACACTATTCGCCAACATAGTTAACTTTTTTAAATGAATATCTATGTACAATATGACATTTTACGTAGCACCTTGGGATACTTGAGATGGTAGTTTTACGTTTCGATATGCAAGGGGAAGTTATTATTGAGCATACTAAACGGGAAGTGTCACGTGTTTACAATTTTAACATGCACGAGGCAGTTATTCTTGAGCATACTGATACCAAGTGGCATTTGTGTACACGTTCAGTCAACTTGAAGGCCATTGTGCAACATAGACATACACCTCATAACACTATTAAACCTACGCACTTGATTGCCAAGTGTCACGAGGTGACACTAATGGTGAAGTTGTTGATCATTAGTGTAACCTAGCTTACGCATGTGACACTATATACCATAAACAATGTAGTGTTGTTATTTTCTGCCTACTATTGTAGTACTAGGTTTGCTAACTTACAAACAAGCGCCTTGAGGATTATGCACCTGGGAGATTACATATGGTCCTTTTGGATGAAAAATGATGCTGCCACGTTTTCTTTTTCGTTGTCAGGTGGAAAGCAGAGTTTAAATCCATGTCATAAACTTGTGTTAACAGTTATATTACGTTGATTGAAGGCTACATCTCACACCTAGTACGATGGCTAACCCAGTACTACTTAGGTCGTTTTAGAACAATCATTCGCCGGCTTTCTAAGACCATGTGAGTCGTGGGTAATTGACATGCATCCCTAAAGAATTGTCTTGCATCATTAGAAACTATGCATATCTATCACAATGATAAATTTGTGTGTGTATATATACTCATGTATATATTCCAATGATGCAATAGGAATTGTTGAGAACTTATATATTGGTATTGATGATTAGGTGGATGATGAAAATGTTACTAGGGTCATAGCTTCTTGAATGATGTTGTAGTGTGTAATGCTAATGACATTTTGTAGTTGACTCTAAACATCAAGTTTCATGTTGTTTAGACCTATTTACACTTCAGCACCATGTTCCTAATCGTATTTCAATACAGGTGATGTATTAGTCTTCAAACCTATTCGTGACAACTTAACCTTGAATGACATCATTGTATATTTTAAGGCTTTGTGTGATAATTTGTACGAGCCCAAAACCTAAGGCAAAGGGCAGCTCTCCTTTGGTGGAACCATGTTTTATGCAGTCACATATACAAATTAAAACGACGGTGATTGACAATTGTGATAATACACATGTCAATGTTTTTGAATTGCGTCATTAACACAAGCCTAAATTTCCCAATATATATTTCAAAGCATATACCTATAAGCTATGATTGAAATAATGTGATTGATGAACGGGTTGATGATACACGGAGTCAAATTCTTGTTATATTTAGGTTTAAGTGACAACGAAGAACCTTAAATACTTCCACATGATATATCATGACCCAAACAATGGGTTCAATGTTCGATGTACAACAACTTAGGGTGACTTTATATGAGCTTGGGGCTGGATCAAGGACTGCCCCGCTTCTCAAGCATTAAGCCCTCAATTCGGCCCAACTTTATCAACTTTTTTAGGCCCAACCTTGTCACGTGCACAGTGGTGAGGCCTGATTTTAGGTCCTAATGTTCTCGAGGGGAAAGATCAATGAAGAGAATTTACATTCCATGAATCGATGACGGAGATGTTCATTATCCAACAAATGAGCTCAATCCAACTCGTGTTGAGTGTTCGAACTCTTGAAAACCTCATCCCAAATCTTTCAAGTCGGCTTGAAAATTTGACTCCAAAATTTTACCACCTAGAACGTCACATAAGATGAGTAAATGTTTAGGCTCAACCCTAATTATAAAACCCTTGGGCCGTATTTTGATGGAAACGAGCGATCCTATTGATTGAATTTCTTCGCCTTTGGGCCGGCCCTCAATCAAGCCACGAGTATGAAGTGGACCTTAATCAACCCACTCAACGAAAGATTGGAGGGACGCTTAAGCCACTCATCACTCCATCGTTGTCTACATTGTAGTGACACGTTGCGTCCACGTCCCTTTCAATGATGGAGGCTAGTTTGAGACTAACTTAGGCACAAGTGGGGCCGCTAGGCTCTTGGATGTTCAAATTCAAGTCTACAAGAGACTTGGTGGCGGTGATATATATGCCATGGCATGGGCACCTTTGTATTACAACTAAGTTCTACAACTACCATTGAATTTGACCTAACTCTCATACGATTCTCATGGAAAGAAGGCAAGGAATGTAGTGCTTAGTTTCCCAAACACCGTTTTCTTGTTGGCAGTTAAGTTAAGTTAAGCAAGAGAGCCGTGTCAGATGATGTCATCAAGATTCGTATCACAAGCACCCCAAGGCGACATCGTCATACTAAGATTGGTAGGGCATGTGAAGCAATAAGTCGTGCTTGGATTATATAAATCGGTGGGGGTGACGTGGGGCACCTTAGTGTTACTACTACTACTACCATTCACCACCATTGAACGACCCAACTTTCATACGACTCTCAAGGAAAGAAGGTAAGGAACGTAGTGATTAGTTTCCCGAACGCCGTTTCTCTCTTGTTGGCAATTACGTTAAGTCACGTTAAGCGAGCGAGAGAGCGAGCCATATCAACGATGACGTCACGAAGATTCGCATCACAAGCACCGCCCGGGCGACTTTGTCATACTAAACTTGGTAGGAAATGGGAAGCAAGAAATCGTGTTTGGAAGCATATAAATTTTCAGGGGGGCACAGTACCATAAAAGGTGTTCCCCTTTCGAGCAGTATGTACGTACTAGACGCACTATTGAGGAGTCTAGAGCTCCCCAGACAGAATTTGGGGTTGCGGCACTCACACTCTTTGGTAGGCCGAGTCGTGGGACCCGCCCGCCCGGTGTAGTGTAGGAGACACCCCGATTGTTGTTGCATGGCGCCACAATGGCAGCAAGTGGGTGTGGGTTCGAAGCCTGAGGCCACAGTGGTGCCCACTCCGCTCGCTAGCTAGCTCGCTTATGTTAAAGAGTAAGTAAGCGAGCGAGCGAGTGGGTCTTTAAATGGACGCCTTTCCCCCCCTCTCCGCACCCGGCTTCTTGGAAGGATATAGTGTGGACCACGCAATTGGTGCGTGCGAGTTCATTAGCGAATCCAAATCGTGCCTGTAGCCACTTCCCTCATAATCTTCAGAGCTCATTATGGATGTCATATTTATTGTCCAAGCGAAGATTGTTTGATTTACGAAATGATGTACATGTCTCTCCAATTATGTTCATTATTGCGTCTAGAATGGTTTATATATATTTTTAAAGTGGATAATCCAATTTCTTTTCAAAACATGTGTCTTTTTGGTGTCTGTTCTTAGATCCACATCCAACCAATCACCATTCAAATATAGGTGTCCGTTTAAGACAAAGCACCAAATTAGGCGCATTTGCCTTAACAAGGTTACATGTGGCTTCATTGTGGTGGCACTTCTAGCTCCACAAATAGTTTTGACCATTGAATGGAATTGGGAATTGCCTTGACCGGTTTAGGTACATGGGTCTTAAATGGCTACATTTATTTTCTTCCGATTGGCCTACTGCTCCCCCTAGGATATGAAACATGCAAGTGGTTACGAGCATGTCGATGCCATAGCCACTTTCCTCATATTTTTCAAAGTTCATATGAATATGTTGTTCATTATCAAAGTGACGGTTCTTGTGCTCATTAAATGAACGTTTAGATGCCCTCTCCCTACCGTTTATGTTGACTATTGAGCCTATATAGGTTATGATGTTTTGAGCATGTCG